>CP053135.2:5000000-7500000 GCA_022674325.2 Grapholita molesta | reverse complement strand
TATGGTTCACAAGTTCAGTACATAGTTGGCTCAATCAAGTATTTTATGACACTTATTGCCATGGTTACGGTCCCAGTGTCACTTTTAAAATCACAGTTTTACAGCACCTAATAGCACTTAATAGCGTGTTAGTAGAACGCGGTTCCACACTTCTTCTAACAAACTATGCAATTGTCTCCTGAGTAAGGCATGCATGGAACAAAATAACAACATAGAATAAAATAATACATACATAGCAATATTTACACTAGGCTTAAATCTAATACTTTACAAGTTTAGAATAGTTACAAACTGAACAAAAATACTTTATAAGTTTAGAATAGTTATAAAGTAAGAATATAATAACTATAGAATAGTTAATTGACCCATTTTAGTACCATACCAATATTATATTTATTTTTGGGTTATTAATGTTTTGACATTCTCTGTATGCAAAATTTATAAAATATCTTTTAATTGAAGAATGCTTAGTAATATTTACTCCTAAAGAAATGTCAGACAGAGGGTTTTTAAACAATAGTTAGGTAATATTTTGTTAAATTTAGTTCTTTACAATAAAGAGATTAATGATTTAACCAACTGTACATGTTAAGAAAAAGTACTTCACGTTTTTTTTAACCAAAGCTCATTTTAACCCTATTTTGACCCATTGACCGATTTTCGTAAACCGTACTTCCGGTTTATAATTCAACCCTTTTTATTAAGTGGGTGGGTAAAAAAAGAACCACGTGCCGCCTACGATAAGTTTTTCAGGCATTTTTTGCTTAATTAGATTTAAATTAAGCGCACCTAACTAAGAAGAGAAAGCGTGATGTGTATTTTCTATTATTAAAAACATAAGGTGTTGGAATAAACAAGTAAAACGTATTATATTGCGTATACTGAAGATTAGTGAAGATACATTACAAATCAACTTTTCAAACGATTGGCAGTATTCGTAGTCAATGCGATATAATTGCAGTAACCAAATACAAGGTAAGAACTGTACATATGAATACTTCACACCTTGTAGTAAACATTCAGATGTTTTTTTTTTTTAATGCGACTATTGCCTAAATACCCAATGGAATGGAAACCAAGCTTAAGTGTTTCGCGCGTGTGGTTGCAAAAATCTGAACGTGTTCTTTATCGCCTTGAAATCGAAGCGTTGTTCAGACATTTGTGACCATCTCCACAGCTCCGATATAGGTATCTGACGGTGATAAGAAGCAAGAACCATAACAAACAGTTAGCCCACTGTGATGTTAAAATAAACCTATCTCGGATGCTACAGATATGCAATGAGTTCCTTTTGTAGAGAGGTTTTTTTGTAGAGTTCAATTATTTTTTTGTTTTTAAAGGCCAATTCCATTAGGATAATTTTGAAAGCGCCAAGGTTGAAAGTTACAAGAATTCAGCAGAAACAGCAGCGATTCATCCAAAAGCAGTTGAAAATTGATGGGTTGGTACCCACCAACCCATCAATGTACGAGTAATCCTAGGTTACGGTATCCTACATCTAGCAGAAGACAAGATATGATTGTTTTAACATACATATTATTGGATACCAAAAACAAAGATTTTGTTGCAAATATGTTTTACTAACATAAACATTCTCTATCAGTTTCCGCACTATTAAACTTTTTGGTCACCAAAAGTGACAAGTAAATGAACGGAGTGACAGCTGAATACTATGCCTTGCACCTTTCTCTAGGCGTAATCTGCGGTACCGTACCACAGTTCAAGACGTGATTTTCAAGACCAATTTGTCTCGTCTATGTTCCGTGCTCTGAGTACGATGGTACGATGGTGTGTGGAGATCTGACCGTTAGACATATTTCGTACATCAATATTCTTGTATCTCTTGTATAAAAGCAGAAATATATGTTATAATGCTTGCAATGTAACATATCCGTTTGTATCTCATTCACTCTCAACTCAACATTATATCTCACCAGACCAACCAGTCCTGCAGCTTTAGGTATTTTTTTGTGATTAGAACATATACACAAAAACACTCAAATAAAATACCTGGGTTAAATATAAGTAAAAGAATAATAGAAAGTGCCATACAAATTTTCTCCTTGCATCCTTTTACATTGTCTCTGATTGGCTGGGCTTGACATGTTTGACCATCTAATATGAAGTGCCATTAGCATTCATTAGTGCGCCATTTGTACATGTTTATTTTTTAATCAATAGTAATAAATAAAGCAGCCGACACTTACCTGCTTTTTCATTTCAGCTCAACAGGTATTAAATAAAAAAAACAAAAATAATTTAATTCAGATAACTGAGATCCATACGTGTTATAACCAACTAGCAAACAAAACAAATTAATATATATATATAAATTATAAAACTACATGTGTTAAGGCTAAAGTTGCTAAACAGTCAACAGTCACTTAAAAGCGAACGCTAAGTACAAAATAAATTAAAAGTTACTGGCGTTCGCGGTATGGTTATTACTTTCCATCTATGTACATGCTAGTTGTGGCAAACTTTGGCAATCGGTTACAGTCAAACTTTACTCTTCATAAGCCTCTCTGCTTATTTAGCCCTTCTGGGATTGCTTTAAAGATAGATAAATTATCTGTGCCCGATATTCCTCGCGCAGCCGAGAATCTTTCTGCCTCCTGGCTGCTAAGAAGCATTGATGCTCTGCCTTTAAGTATATGAAAATTTACATACAAAAGTGTAAATTAATAGGCGAATATGATCAAATAAATATGTTTCTGAGGCGCAGTTTTAATTTAAGAAAATTTATTATGTTTTTAACACCTTTCATGCCATTGTTATAATCATACGAGTAGTAGGTGGAATAACAAGTAATTCAAATGGCGTCATATTTAACATCGTGTTCTGCAACCTTCCCAAGATGACCGATAAAGTTGACACACGTCCAAATGACAATCATCATGCGTAATGATCTTAACGCTTTGCTGCCCCTCAAATTACAAGACCAATGCCCCGGTGCTCCGTGGCACATGACAGGCTTACGGTGCACTATGTCCAACACTTCCGCGTAATTTTCTTATTGTTACGGTAGTTAATAGGTTAAGATCTCCGTTTTACTTCAATGTAAAGCTTACGGCTCGCCGAGATGCGAAATAAAAATGGATATTTTTTTTATGACAAAAGGTAAATAAGCGGTTACCGTCGCCCATGGGCACCCGTAACACCAAAACAAAACAAACAACAAACAAAACAAACAAAAATTTATTTGCAGAAAAAGGGTAAATTACAATGGTATTGTAACATTAAAGCTGTATCTCCTTTTCCGACTGTATTGAACAGTATGCAAATATTTAAAGTTAGACGTACTTATAGTACATACATGTTAGTACATACAGTAACGTATAATACAGACCTTAAGTATTAAGACAGCCTACAGTTAAAAGTACATTATACATATATACCAGATGAGTAACAAGCGCTTTGCCGGCCTTTAAGGGGGGTTGGCGCTCTGGGAATCTAACTCACCACCAGGAACACAACACTACCTGAAAGGTAGCAGTTCTATTATAGCTGTGGTCTTCTGTAAGTCTGTGTACTTCCCCAGTTTGGCTTCTCCAACTCAAGCATGACTTCAATGTGCCCTACCTCTCATTAATTCATTCATTAATGGTATATCCTTGAGAAGAAAGTAGCATCTACTACTTAGAAATAGCGAAATGTTCGGAACTCCTTTTTTAGAGTACATAGTAGCACTATCATATCATCCAGAAATGAGTCGCGATACCTTCAATTCACTGATTTCACAACTATCATGAGACTCGACCTTATTCATTTTATATAAACGGGTAATTCACGTTATATGAATCGAATATTGCTAGAATAGTACATTATGCAACGAGGATGGTAAGTAAGGTATAGTAAACGGGCTTTTAATGACTCAAGTTTGTTATACACTTACCACCCGTGGTACGGTACATACAATGTTTTTCATCACATTTGCGAGGAAATTAAATAAATTCGTTGGTAAAATATTAGTTACTAGTGTAGTGTAGTTTTACCTATCAGACCGCAACCACTATAAAAGATTGTCAACAATGTCAACTTTGTTCAATGTCTTCCACAGATAATGTTAACAACTGCGTTTTGTTTTCGAAGTTGATAGATCCTCCTGCCAAATAGTATCAATTATCAAAATCAAATAGAAAACAACTATTTTTAATAAATACTAAACATTAAATTGCAGTCAAATTTAATATAAACATATGTTTTATACATATTAAAAGTTGGTTGTAGCAAACTTTTGAAGATATGAAATACACCTTGGCTGTTTAGAAACATCCTCAGTCCAAGTGAAGTATAGGTTCTGTATATTTTTAAAACTAGACTTAACAGCCCGTGTGAGCTAAATCGGCTATAACTGCTCTGTACTCTCGTAAGTAACAACGCCATTGACGAGCAAGTGTGATGAAAATGACATTTGCTATACCAACACAATAAAAATTCTCTTACATTTATGTAACTATTACCATATCCCACCATAAGCTTTAATTTTGGGAGTATTCATTGTAGGGTTCATGCGTTAAAGAAGGAAACTAAACGAGTTTAATCATTCCCATAATTGATATGAGATATGAGACATTTTTAGGTGTTGGCAAATCTTATGGTGGTCCTTAAATCTAGCTCTGCGGCGCTACCGCGAACAGCGATATTCGTAAATTTCGGACGATTGTCTCTCTCACTCTCATGATACCCTTAATTGGAGTAAAAGAGAAAGATGCCCGTCATATACGAACTTCGATGTTCGCGGTACCGGGCCAGATTAACTGCTTAACAAACATGCAAAAACTTATTAATTAAATACAAAACACAGGAAATGGTATAAATCAAACACGCAGAGTCAACACCGGCGTTCTTTTGACCATGTTAATGGAGCCTTATTCGTTATCTCGCGAGATGAGACAGGCGACGATTGTCAATGTTATCAAGCAGGTAAATGCCGTAGTTTACTTGGGCATTAGAAAGAGCCGGAGAAAGGTGGTAAGTAGAAAATGTGAGATTTTCGGAATAGGATTTTTTATGAATACAAAGTTAAGAATATAAGAATCTAAGTCATCATCATCATGTCAGCCGAAAGACGTCCATTGCTGGACATACGCCTCCCCTAAAACGACCCCAAAAAGACCGCGCCTTCCACATCCAGCGGCATCCAGCGACCCTCACCAGGTCGTCGGTCCACCTTGTGGCAGGCCTACCTACCCTGCGTCTTTCAGTTCGTGGTCGCGACTCCTGAACCTTTCTACCTTTCTACCCCATCGGCCATCAGTTCTACGAGCAATGTGCCCCGCCCACTGCCACTTAGTTTTGGCGATCCGGAGGGCTATATCGGTAACTTTGATTCTACTGCGGATGACATCATTCCTCATGCGATCACTCAGAGACAATCCCAACATAGCCTTCTCCATTGCCCTCTGAGAATCTATGTAACACTATGATAACAAGCCAGCTTACAGCTCACCTGATGTAAACGGATTTAATACATTTAGAAGCTTTAATCTCCCAAGGTATATGCACTACATAGAGGCAAACATAGGTAGATACCTGTTATAATTATGAAATGTTGTTATTACATTGTTTAAACATTATAACAATCGGTTAGTAATATTTTTACGTTTAGGATTAATAAATAAAAGGTAAAAACTAAGTTCTAAACTTTACTATTAGAACCTTTAACTTTTTACAAATTTCTTACCTTTCTATAAAAAATAATAATAATACTTACCTCATTTCATCACGAAACATTAATTATGTTTATTCAAATACAGTATAAGCCCGAGGACCTGTGTCCGTTTTGATTACAGCACAGATAACGTATTTATCTTGAGCCATTCTCGTGTTTGTCACCATATCACGGCATTTATACTGCCTTTATGTTTATTTCCACATTCATAAACCGAAACATCTTAAGCGACCATCATAAGAAAATAAAAACAAATTACTATCAAGTTCTTGCATAAATTAGACATAATAAACAGTTAATAAATAATTATTTTAAAAAAGCAGATACGACCTTATTCCATACAGTTTTCAAATACTAAGTCTTTAGTACAATAAACGTTGATTGCGCAATGAATGTACGATTTAACGTTTCTCATTGAAATGGAGTATTAACTATTATGATGTTTACTGAAGTCTGTATTATGATAAATTACATTGGGCATTTAAATATGCCAGGTGAAATCAAAATAGTAATACAAAAATATATTTTCGGAACCTATTCGTGATGACGATCAAATGAAAAATGAGTTCAAAAAAGAGACCCTCCCATACTAGCTGCTAGCTAGCTGTAGGTAGTTGTTAGTACGCGCAGGTCATATTTTTAACAGATTTTTCAGTTATGACTCTAGTAAAAGTTGATCCTAAGCATGAATAGACTCAAAAAATATAACTTTGAATCATCATTTTGATTTCATCCAGTATATAAATGTCATATTTATGATACAAGACGTGGGTCGGCACACTAACGTCCGTTTGCGATTTTTTCAGTGTATAGACGGTGTTAAATAATTTCAACTTAGGGGTTAAATTTCCTATTGAAATTTCAATTATGCCTATTATGTTCTAAAATTCATGGATCCTTTTACAGGTTCAACTGTATTGTATTGTTAGTTTCATTAGCCTCCAGATAACCTAGAATGGTGTGGTCAAAATGTATACTAAATAAAATAATTTCGGTATCGATTAAGAATGAAACAAAACAATTATTATTATTCAACATTCGAACATAAGTGGGCCTGATCACTTTTTCTTAAGTAGGTATACCTATGTTATCTATTTTTATTTATTAAATAACGGAAGGCTGTGTAACTGCACTAAATATAGTACCTAAGTAGTCACAGGTCTATAAGACTACCTAAATATTATTTTCACGAGATGTACTATATTACGATAGTATCATCCACTGCGATTAGCTACGCTCGATATTTCACCAAACAACAGAAAAACATTCCCAAAACAATATCAACATTAATTCGGCACGGGCAGCGGAAAAATTGTATTTATCAAACGTAATTTATGTGTCCCTTTGTCTGTCGGAAATCGTAGGCCAGAACGTTAATCGTTTATCGAAAAAATGCAATAAAACCCCCACGGTCAGTACTGCCCTTATTGCACAAAAGGCCCCTTTTTTCTAACCGAAGCAGGGCTGATACGCCCTTTTATAAAAATAAGGCGAGGTGGACCATTAGCAGTCAACCGTGATTTCGCCATAAAACTGAGTAATTATTATTCATGATTTTTTGCTCCTGAATCCATCTATCAATGGTAATCTGCGACAGTTCATATTGAACGGCGATTGTTCTCAGGAAAACTGTGGAATGGATTCGTTTTCATTTAATTTTTTTCTTCATGGGCTGAATTATTCGTAATTAAGGATTGTTTGACATTTTCTTACTGATACAGTAACTTCATTATATTGTCTTTTTGCATGATCTTTATTTTATTACCCACAGTTTCCAAAATTAAGTAAATAAAATTGTGAAACGACTTGCTACCAAGCACATACATAAAAGTGAAGGACACTGATAAACAATCATCAACAGAATTTAAAATTCGACAGATTTCTACAAAAGCAAAAACTATAATCTATAGGCTTTTAAATACGCTTCTATTGCGGCTTCCTGGAAGAAAAATATAACATAAGCAAGTCGACTCCACTGCTCCCTCGTGCCCGCAGGGTGAAAGGTCGCTGGGGCACACGACGGTCAGCGCATGGTACGATCGGGACCCACGGTATCCACCCTGACTTCTGTTTATTTGTGCGGAGCGGCTTAACAACGTAGCGGCGATTCGATCTTCATTTTTATTTTAGTGAAATGTTGTACGAACTAGTACGTGTTGTAGTGGCGGTGCGCCATTTTTTTTCTTAGGCAAAACGGAGCCGATATGTCTTGGCGTTTTCTTCTTGAGCCCAAGGAAAACCGTGAAACTGCAAAAAAGTTAGTCGAGGCGGCGCGAATCGGCTTGTATAAACGCGCCGCCACTGACGTGTTGTAACTTGTAAGTTTGTAATTACTACGGAAAAAAAATTAATAAACATATAAATGATTACGCTTAGACCATCATTTAAATCAGAATAAAAGTAAAACCGTCTGTATTTATTAGAATCAAAAGGAACAAGTTGAGACTTTTATTTTTCGATTGCGGAAACTCGTAAAAATGATAATAATAAATGTAACTATGCAGCAACTTAAACAATTGCAATTTTTGAGCTTTATGTAAGCAATCAAATGAATCAAGCAATATAAGTACAGACATCAAAACCATACTAATTTAAATCTTACTTACTGTACCCAGAAATTACACTTTAAATATTAGGGCAGTAAGGGTTATAAACCCTTGTGTAATTACACACATTATAAATTGTTGGCTGTAACATAAGAAAACCTAAGATTTCCTAAACTGAAGTCAACATCAACTTACTTAATTAAATCGGAATACGCATAATTCTGCGTCGTAATATTAAAAAGTCTTATTCCAACATCCACTGTACAGCAAAAATACGTTTTGTTCTCATGTAATTAAAACTCATATTCTAAAAATCTTGTGGATTTAAATAGCCGTGTTTTCTGGGTTAAACAAGGACTGTCCATCACATTTGAAAGTTCTTCGCGTCGGCCCGAATCAATTTACTTTGGATTTGGTTAACTCTTAATGCAATCACTCAATTTATTTTGACACTTCTGATTGACCTGAAATTTCTAAATTATTTTATTTACTTGAACTGCTTTCAGTTTGAGGAAATCTTGATAAATACATATTATTTATGCGAAAACAAGTAGCCTAAGATAAAGTAATATTTTTACATCTGTATAATATGTAAAAATACAAAATATATTTATAGATGAATGTTTAATACGGATATTGTTATATAAGTATAGCTACTTTTACATGAGTTATACTAATTTGGTCTTTGGAACCTAAATACAAGTAAGGAAATTAAATTAAATTAATTTATTAAATACATATTAGCGAATGTTGTATGTATTTATGTGAAACGGCAGCAATGACAGTTCAATTGTAAGAATAGTTGTATAAACCTTTAAAGTTTTAGGACTCTCAAAACACCTTTTCATTATCTTTGACAGCAAACAAACTGTTCGGTGACCAGTCATCCGTCTACTTATTTACATACCTATCAACGAACAAGTGTCCCATTGTCGTTTAACACCGTTCAAGTAGAAAAACTACCGGAAAAACCAGCATTTACAACCTAAAACCGACCTTTTTGCTATGACATCACATTATAAAGTCCAATGATTAACAAAAGAAAACAGTTGAAAAAGTTATCGCTCCACAACGCTCGAAATGACTTTTAAGTACTTTGAAATAGAGTTGAAGTTGGCTCGTACCGTTTTTGTTACAGTTAGTAACAATAAAGCACCCTATATACCGCCCGCACGTCCTCTTTAGATAAGATAAAGGCCAGCGGAATGAAAAGGCGACACCAATGTGAGCTAATGATACAGATACCACAACCGGTAACCGATGTGCGACCGGTAATTAATTTGCTGATAAAAATACCGGTTCGTTTCAGGCAACGGAATGTAGATTTATAGCACTGTGGTAGTAAACAAGTGTACAACTCGCATATTCTTAGTACGCACAACGAACCCAGTTGGGCCCACTAGAATTTGTGGGAACTTTAGTAACATGAGGATTTTTTTGGGTTAATTTTAAAGTATAAATAATCCTACTTTTAATTTATTATCAATTATAAATAATATAAAATATGGAAAATCGTATAGGTAATTAATAATGAAAGTGGTGGATAAAGAACTCGCCTTATCGCTTGAATATGATCTCGTCCAGGCCACATTCGGGTGGTGGAGACAACGCTAATTAATAAACAAAATTTAATATACAGTTATTTATCTATGGCATGTTATACTAAATATACTACAAGAATAAATAATTATAAAAACATATATGGCAAATACATAAATGAGTATATTTTTTACAGTAGTACAGTTTAAGTTAGTCACGTTCAAATTAAAGGTACTCGTATAGAAAAATATTGAAAAAATAAAACTTAATTCAATAAAGTGATTGGTTCTATAATCGGTCGCTACAGTACGAGTAGCAAAGGTTACTTAGTCCAACTAATCGATTTCATTACCTTCTGCCCCTATCCTGCGTACATACCCATTCCGTCACCATATCGATTTCCTAGATTTACCTTGTCAATTCCGTAAAAAGAGCACGGAGTGTACAGCGGTTCCCAGAACGGTCGCGGAGTTGAGATTACATAATGATCCCTTTGAATGCCACACGCGGGATAGAGATGTGCTGTTATGGGGCCATGGATGAAAATTATTGGGAAATATGGCATTAGAAACATCGACATCACATTTCTTGAACACCTATTACAAGATTGGAGTCAAACTCAAGGATGAATTGAATCTAAGTTGAAGTTTATTTTTGAGCTGTACAGTTTAGGATATATTTCTTAGATCTCTTAAATCTATCTCTCTTAAGGAACCTCAAGGATAAAAACGCAAGAATGAACTTTTTTTTGGTTAATATGACTAGGTAATAGAAACTTTTCAAATATTTACCAATTTTACCATCTTCGTTGCCGTGAGGTCCGCTCTCTTCGTATGCAAAACTGTTTTTTTTTTCTTGTTAGGCTCATTTCACTTCATCGTATGCCTCGTATGCCTATGTAACTTGTCAAGACAAAATATCTTCAGCTAAAAGTAAACTTAGTGCCCTTGTTTTGATCGACTCAAAAGCATCGACACTCCCACCCCTACCTCCCGTGGCTAATTGTAAATTGCGCTGACAACGCACGCCGCTAATGTGTCATAATATATCGAACGGCCAACATCGTGTACACGAGCGTCATTACCCGAGACCCCACTGACCCTGACGATTTGAATAACAGTCGCTTTTTAGCGGGAGTGGGCCGAATGCTTACAGCAGTACGTTGCTGTAGCTTGATATTACAGGCTGGTTTTTTTTTATACCACAAAGGTGGCAAACAAGCATGCGGCCCGCTTGATGGTAGGCGGTCACCGCAGCCTATGGACGTTTACAATACCTAGGAATCATTCACATGTTGCCGACCCCGTAAAAACCTCTTTACACCCTTTTTGAAGAACCCCATACTGTAGCCAAAGCTAAATCGAACGTGATATAATCTAACTAGAAGAGACAAAAAAAGAACAGATCAATTGTCAAATTATCAAGAGAGTCTTAAAAAACTTTATTTTTGCCATGTTAATGTCGTAGATTTTAATGTTTATATCTTTAATGAGATGGTTATTATTATAACAGGCACCAAATGGTCTGTTGGCATCGTCAAAGCTACGACTAGTATGAAAAAATTGCAGTCTACAGGGATGACAGAGGTACCATTCTAACTTTGACCTGATCGTTCATTGTATAGTAAGTAACTACTAACTAAACGTAGACTCAGAATCTACGAATACTGTTTGCATCATTTTGAAATAAATCAATTGTGAATATTACAACAACTACGTATAGATAGCGGGAAAACATAATATGGAGAGTTAGGAGATGATCCATTTAACTTTAGCTCGCTTGTGCAAAATAGTAATTTTGAATTATTGCTAAGCTTAAGATGCAAACAAAATGTATAAGTAGTCTACTAAAAATATTACTTAAGACTTAAGCAAACTGCGATGTAAGGAAGCGTAAGTTTTTTATGCATATGTGCGGCATCGTTTGTAGGAGAAACCAAACGTGCTTGGAACCACAGCGTGGCTTTACCATAATTTCAGAAAATAATAGAAAAAATATTTGCATTTTGATATAGCCAAATATTACACGACCTACTGGGTAATTTCTTTGACAGTGCGAAAAAAATACAAAGAAACCGCCAGCAGATCCATCATTTTCGAGATGGTTGCACGAAATTTAACACTGTTATTCAGAGGTAGCCAAAATTTAATGCCATTATTTGCCCGAGATTCGCTAAAGAATTTTATTTCGCGGCTGTGTCCGCTAGACAAACACGGGTGCTAGGTTTGGACCTTTAGGACTTAAAACGTACAAAGTCGCATAAGGGCTTAAGGACTATAGACACATATGTCTTTTTCGTTCTAAGAAAAAGGAATTCTTCGCGGTTCGTTTACCGCATTCAAAGGACTTTTGAATTCGATACCAATTTTACTTTTCGGGTAATATAATCGCTGTTGTTCAATTATGAACTTTAATGGCGCAATATTAAAGATAAGGTAGGTATATTTGGATGGAGGGATAATAAATTAGAGTAGATAAAAAATATTAATCACGTTAGCGCTGTACGGTAGCCGAATTATTTGTGGGCGGTTTACCTTTCTTCTGACAATGACTCTGACCCGAAAATATGTGATGCGGGCGAGTTTGGGCAAAAAACATAAAAACCAATATTAATCAAAAGAACGATAATTCTACAGTTTGTTTATTTTGCAGATTACTTGCGTCCGGTCCTACGAATAAAAAAGTGTATAAGTAGTATAAGTATACGTTAGCTCCATGCCGAATAGTTACAGATATAAAACTGTCTTATAATATTATACATTTAATTCATATACTTATTTATATCTTGCTTGTGGCATAGATATAAGCAAAACTTTGTTGTTTTTACTATAACTTGTCGGGCTCTTTATTACTAACTTTTTGTAGTACGAGTACCTAAGGTTGTTTTTTATTCTATCTCATTCAACAACGTCAGCAACAAGAATGCTACAGGAAACTACACGAACTATAAATATTGTGGCTGTCAATACATTTATTTACAGAATTTACAATCGTATTATGATAACTACAAGTACTTAACTAGTTACAGTATATATAAATAAATATTTTTTTTTTTTTAGGTTTGACGGTAGAGTTAGATATATAAAGGCCGCCCATGACTTATAACAGCCTTAACTGCCAGCTGGATTATTCACTAAATTTTCTAGACGCAACTAATTTTAAATTCTATAATTATCATCACAGTTCAACTAAACCGGGTACATATGTACTTTTTATACTTTTATCGCACGCTAAGACTTCCCCTTTTACGTGGACATTTTCATTCCTTTTATGCAAACATCAGTTTATGCTACGGCATCAAAGCAAAGCAAGTCGTATCTAATTGGCTGCCAAGTTAAGGGTGACGTGGGAGAGGTAGCTTCCTTAAAAACGGAATAACCCAACTAAAAAGTATTTTACACCTTACAAAAGGAGTGTCCGAGTAACATTTAACACTTTTCTCTTTATAGCCCTACCATACAGTAGAACCTTAAAATGTTCATGTCTTTGATATCACTGTATATTTGGTACGAGTAGGTGGGTGAGATCATCAAATATGTATATTTATATGATATTCACTTGAATAGGTATTCCAGGTGTTAATAAATGGCATATCAACTAACACCGTATTAATGTAGTGAACTCGTACATGAGTTCATGTTTCTAGACGATTTGGTTTGACATCCAAAAATCTATCTTGCCTTAAGCCCTTCAATGAAATGATTGTGTGTGTTAATGGTAACAGCGACGGTTTCGTAGTGGACTATAATTGGTTGGCAGTTGTAGTACTTACCTATAAGACCAGATGCCGTACTTACGGTCATTGATTGTAAAATGCGACAAAAGTCATTAAGATTACATATGAAAACCGGTGTAACACTTTAAATATTTTGCTCGTATTTTACGATCACTGCTCTAAGTAATTGAGTCAATCTAAAACGTCACTAATAATCTTTTGTGTCCTTCCTTATTTCCCTTTGAAAAGAGCAAACATTTTCTGATTTTAGTTCAGCACTAAAATAACGTATACTAATGGAGCAAAATAAAATAAGCAAAATAAGATTTGATTAAATTTCCTGAGGGACACAGCAGATGGAAACTAATCGCCGCACCATCATCAATACGCGTTGTTCACGGGCCAGTGCGCCATTGTCCCACTGCCATGTATCATACGACTGTAATGAGGATATGCCTAATAGAAATCATAGTCCTGTTTATGTTTATAGCGTTCGATATGTCCATATAAGTGTCTGTGAATCAAAACGTGTAGGAGCGAAATAGCATAACAGATATCGTAGAAATATCTACTGGTTATGAGGCATTGAGTTCTGACATTGAATCAAACTTTTACTACATCACCACCAGCTTTTTTTGTTACTCGTAAATCATCCTACTAACATTCACTGATGACTGGATTTAATATGGATGTGAGGTCTGTAATTTGTACTGTCAAGGACGTAACGTGTACCTACAAAGCGTGAAAGATATTTAAAGACTACGTAATGGTTACCTACTATTTTAATATAAATGTCTTAGTTCTCGACATGCTAATGGCCAATAGTTGCCACCCTGTTGCTTACATTTATCGCTACCTACCTACTGATTTAAGTTTAAAGTAAAAAATTGTATTTCCTACTAAAGTTGCAAAACTGCTCTGCCGGTGCACAAAGTCATTGATGCACTTGTTTGGGTACTATCATATTTTTTTTTGAGGTTTTTAGAGAAGGTTTTCTCCAAAGGACTTATTTTGCAACTCATCCATAATCATCAGCCCATTGGCACAGCAAAGGTATTATCAACCGAGTTTGACCACACTGGTGACCCAACTCGAAATGAGTCAGGTGAAAGACTACGTCCCATAGACTCCGCATTATAAATCCTGAACATTTTCGCCGCCAACACCTATCTCGAAATTTTTCAACTTTTCCATGATAATTTATCTTACGCACAGTTTGGCAACCTGGCTTCAACTAGAAAATCTAATGCAGTTAACGGGTTACTAAGTCGTAACTTAGTCGGCAGCAACATTTGTTCCTGGATTATGGAAGTTAACTATTTTTTTTCATACACATTTGTCTATAACACCGTCATCGTATCTACAACAGAAACCTTATTCAGCTTAATGAAGGATTGAGTTGATTGAATTAAGATGGTCAAAAAATATCTATTTTATATCTGTCTTAAACTGAATAACTATAAGAAACCACATAGGTATTGTCTCTAAACTGCGACCAGTAATCACCAGTGAACTGGCGGCAACATAACATCGAGCGGTGTAACTTAGTGTGATCGCCAGCCCGCCTGCCAAGCGTGGCAATTATGCCAATAATCCCCCATGCTGGCGAAACCAGTGTTCTATAGATCATGATCGGTAGAGGCATATGTCCAGCTGTGGACGACGGTGTCTGGTAGGATATTGCCCGGGACTTGTGTATGGTCCATCTAGACGTGGTCTGTGAGCCCGGGTCATTAGGCAGTTTCACAAGCGCAATCTCCCGCAGATTGCCTCGCCTGTCTCCGCAGTTTAGGTTTTAATTTCATTTCTGTGTCCAGGCACGAACACTAGCTAAGGATGGTTGTACACAATAGAGTAGTCGCAAATTTATCATCATCACACATACAAGTAATGGTGTCGAATAAATTGACATCATGTCCCTACGTCGCACGTCCTTCTATATAAAAATTTACTAATATTTATGCCCTAGTTCTTGAGCTGCTAAATGGCACTTCTTTTACACACGTGCGATCAATATTTTGACAGATGATTTGAGACGCAGTTCAGTGCATAAAATGTTGAGATGAAAAACAAGTACGGGGGTGATTTATCATACTACATAAACGCCGTGGTATTCTTTCGTGTTATTCGTCTCTGAATAACCTCATACAGGGTTAAAATTTATTTACTTTGAGTTCTAACATTTTGACGCGAGTTGGTCTTTCTCGCGGCTAACTGACGTCCCAGCAATTTTGAATTAGTGTGACTACCCGATGAATGTTTATGTATGAGAATGAATTGAATTTTAGTTTGCGATAGGCCCATTATATCTTTGTTATGTTGTTTATTATCTTCGTGTTAAAAAAAAACGCATTTTATGGAATTCTTGCTCGGAGTTCTGGTCAAGGAGTGACAAAGTATCATATAAGTGTTTATTTTCGCGTTTGGATAACTAAAGTTGAACGGGCTATAAACGTTATAAAGTAAGCATTTGTGCATCAAGCTTTACGCCGTCGCCAGTTAAGATGGACGCAATTAGGCTGCGGTGAGCTGCAATGCAACACTTGCATTAACACAACGGATGCCGAAACTGCACACTGATGGTTGTTTTGCTCTATAATGAGTTAATTAGTCAATAAAATATTTATATTCGAAATTTTACCACGGTTGGCTTTTAAACTTAACCAGAACGTCTACCGTGGTTGACATGTTATCGTCTATCCCGCTATCTGTTACTTTCGCACTTACAAACTTGTTAGACAGTTCATATATATCATCAGATATTGTGACAAGTAACAAAAAAAATATGGCCGGGCCATATTAGGCTAGCTGGAATGCTGTATAAACAAGAACATTTGCTATCATTTATCACAAATTGCATTAGATGTCATGTACTCAACGGGAAGTAACCAAGCCCACTGGTGTCCGAAGCAGGATTTGAACACGGGTCTCCAACATTTGAGACTGATACCTTAATCAATTAGACCACCACCACACCGTTTATTTGTTTATTTTATTCCTCACGTAAAATAAAATAACCCAGCCTAAGTTACTTAAGAATTTGCGCAATTATTTCTAACTTTAACATGATGATGTATTACGGATTAATCAATAAAATGACAAATCAGAATCATACATCAACATTACTAAAACGTTTAACCTGTCTGACGCTAAACTTTATTTAAATACTTGACGTAAACCTTGTAAAAATACTACAGTAAGTAAAAAAGTATCTGAATACGCTAAACACCACTTCAGATTAACAGGATTAAGTTCAATACCTAATTAAAATCCAACCAATAACAGATTATTTATGCTTTGAACATGTCTTTCACATCGTCGCATTATGCATGGAACTAGGACACGGCGAGCGGCTCATGATACCTAAAGTTTCTGGCTCTAATGTAGAAAAGGTGTAACTTTTAGACAACTTGTATGAAACGGAGACATTTTTTCAGTGAGGTTAAACAAATGTACTGCTAACCGCTTATTAGCTCCGTTAGACAGCTACGGCTATGAAGTGTAAAACTCGAGGAGACACGCCTCTTTGCATTGCGTAACTACTAATTACAAAAATAATAAAGAATTGCAAGTTATTTAATTTTGTGTGATGGAATAAATATGTCTTGTATACTGTCAGTAGCCAATGGCGGCACCTATAGGGCACTAACTCAAGCCGGAATTTAACAGTATAGTTCCATATGTAGAGTCTAATTTGTGGAACTATATATCCTTTGGATTCAATTGGGGAAAAGGTCTGAATGCTGGTTTTAAGGAGAAGCAAACAAACTTTTTTTTCTATTTTTGATCATATCTTTTTTGTTTACCGAGCTATATTTCTGATGTGTGATGGAAAAGTACTTGTTAACATCTTTAACGTGTATTAGCAACCCTAGTTATTTATAAGCTGAATGTTATAAAAGTTGCATGTCCTTTACACTGGTCAAAACCCTATGAATGTCCTTTACGACCATTCAAATTTTGGCAATTTGTAAGTAATAGGGTCGTAAGTGACGGTCATAGAATATTTCATACCAAATCCAAGGCGTATAGTTAGTACTTATTAGGGTAAAAAAAATAAATGATTTTAGCATAGTTTATAGATATAGAGACTGAAAAATGTATCAAAACGTGGAAGTTTTGGCTACGTATACTCAGATAACATTTATAATGAATATATTCCGGATAAAAGTAGGTATTAATAATTAAGAAAAATAATGTTTTACCCATGCAGTCACGTAATAATAAAGGCAGTTTTGACCAATGGCAAAACAGATTAGCAAATTGTACATACTCGTAGATTTATTTGTTTCATAAACTTAAACGGCTTATACAAACAGGATTGCCATAGTGTATACTTATAAAATGTCTTCATTATTTACACCACCGCACTTTAAACCTACCGTACTATAGAATATCGATGTACTTTTTTTTAAACGTATAGTAATTCTATTGCGTTTATCTATGCAAGTACAATGATGCAAACAACTGCCTAAAGGCCCTAAAGCCACTCCAGAGCAAAAGGCAACACGTGTCGATGTGGTCTAATCCGCGGCTTTGGCCCATAATCCGACCACCGGCGAACAGGCGGCCACCATTATTATCCCACCGCAGTGCTAAAGGACGCAACTCGCATGCTTCTTACTAGTGTAATGTCGTCCAATCAAAAAATTAAAGACCTTTTACAAGACTTCAATTGCGTGGCCTGTGTCCTTAAATAAACATTAATTTATGTTTACTTTATAATTATTATTTTTTTTATGACAAAGGTGGCAAACGAGCAGACGGATTACCTGATGGTAAGCAATTACCGTCGCCCATGGGCACTCGCAACACCAAGGGAGTCACAAGCGCGTTGCCGACCTATAAGTGGGTTGGAGCTGAGAATAAGTTGGAGTGGGTGGGTTGGAATTTATGTTTATACGATAACATTTGTTTTAATCGTCACATGTTTTGTCGGTGAGTTATTTCCAACTCATTCTACATTCTTCCATGTTTTCTTCTACTTCTCTGTAAGATGAAATTCCGTTTTTTCTTTAATCTGCGTCATGTAGCTTCTTATTGGTCTATCCTTTTCGTTCTTTCTTCTATTTTTCCTTTATACTATTATATTTATTTCAATAAAATGATAATAATTCAAAGCTAAACGGGCATCAAACTTAGACGCGAGTCTTTTTTAATAACAATTCGCTTCAAACAATCTAACACCTCATTTCTGATTGACAGCGTACGCGTGTTAGTAGGAAAACAGCAATAGATTCTAGTCATACCAGACCTCAATCTGCTGCTATGTCTTTTGTACCTCAATTTAATCTAAACTGTTATATTTATGGAAAAGAATATCAAAAAGACACATGAATAAATACGCAATACACAATAAAGTAGACTTAGATAGCTTCAAAAAGCGCACACGACATAAGCCGTTCTGATTCTCAAATAAGAAACTACTCTATTATTATAATAGAATAGAACATAGAGGTGCTCTCATTATTTCGCGCCATAAAACCTGAGACCACCTACGTTCTTATTTTTTGCAAATTTAATGCGAATGTAATGATGCGTTCGTGGATTTTTGCACTTTTAGGTGCTTTTGTGTGTACTTAGTGTAGTTGAATGGTTATAATCTTGAAGAATTGACCTATTTTTCATTGAACAATGGCCCTTCTGTCACATGTGTTATTGAGTTTTATGGCTGTCGAACTGGTCATTGGAGCGAGACGTAACGTTACAAATATGTAACTAAGTATGTTTGTCAGCCTGTGTTGGATTTATTTATATATTTTTATCGGTACTAAGGTTAGTCTTTTTAAGTACCTTTAAAGTCCACACGTTTTCATATAAGCTGAGACAGATGAACTGTTATAAAAATTATGTTGCCAAAAATAGACAAACTAACATAATATACTTATTTATAAAACATATACCTATTATGTTTATTAGATTATTTGTTATTCTTAATAATATCAAATGCATATCTCTTCCGTACACGGAACAATGGTGTTCCGGACATTTGGGAGGCGTACGCGGAGCTAGATCGAGCCAACGCGCAGAGGCCCTTTCGACAATTTAATGAAATGTAAGGGGTACACTAATAATATCAAAGCAATTTTGCATAACAATGATATTACTGCAAATTCCGTTACTTTACTACAATAAAGTTTCCCCATTTTCACATTTCATACCACCACAACACTTGACATCAATTACAGAACAAAGACATCGCAAACACAAAAGATCATAAGAGCGTTGAAGCCTCATACGTCGTTCATACATTTTGTTACAAGCAGGATGGCGTGAAGGTATTCTCACGAATGAACCAACCGCAGCATGCGAGTACGTTTCGGATTTGGTATTGCACGTCTGGACATGATAGCTGATAGTTGACCGCAAGTCGCACGTAACAGAACGCTTTCAATTGTTTGTACCAACTTTCCGACAAATGCACGATTGCTTAGAAGTTAATCGAATAATCTTTACACGTTTTCGGAATTGCTTAACTCGGAGTAGTAAATTAAAAATACTGGAAGAAAGAGGACTTGTATAAAGTAAATGTTAGTCCACTATGTCCTCGTACTGAAGCAAACAATATTATATACATTTTAAAGCCAAAGCATGTTGCGAAGCGGCATTTAAATAAACATTGGTTTATTTTAAGTAAATAAATAGGATCAATTTATACGTAAATGTAATTATATTGTAATGCAGAACAACAGTTTCGTAATGTGACGAAAATAAAACTCTGCTGCTTATGTGTGGTCCAAAGGTGATTGCTGAGACAATATTTGTTTAGGTATTTTATGAGACTGGAAAATGTCAGTGGATGAGTAGAGATGTAAAGAAAGTACGATTAAAGTAAAAATAACAGGTTTTTAAAATTATGAGAGGGTATTTAATAAGTAGTTAGCAAGCTTACAGCAATTATTCAAATAATAATGCTCATTGCTCCAGCCAAAATCCATCCAGGTGGCCCTTTCATCTCCTTTTAGGTCTGCCTCTGCCTCCTCCCCTACGAGTGGCAAAAGCAGAGGGCAACCTATGGCCAGCAGAGGGTCACAACATTGGCTACTGAAATAAAAGTAGTTACTTGCAACAACATCAGGATACGGTAAAACTAAACATTGGAAAACGTTAATTGAGCTCCGACATTGTCTATGTTTCTATTTTAGGTAAAAAGTATGTGCTTTTCGATTCAATTACCTCAGGAACACTTAAAGATCGACCGACGCAGAACTAGTAAATTTTTATGGTAAAATTATGTATAGTAATAAAATAACATTACGATGTGGGAAAAATATCATATTTTAATCTGCTGATTTATTAATTACAACCAATTCCGTAACTACTAACGCACTCTTCTCAACAATATAAGTAAGCACCTTTTTTTTTGTAATATTTTTTGTTAAGGAGCCTTAGTCTCTAAGACTATGTCGGCTCCGTTTGACCTCTACAGTAGTATCCTCATTACATATACAATACGAAAATATAAAAATAAAAGTACAATAGCAAATCGGTCAGGTGTCAAAAAAACTATAAATAAATATTGCCGATTTGCACAGGGGTTCCGCCAATATCGACTGGAAGAGTCCTACATCGGTCATTGAGAAACCCCAACGTTGAAACAGCTTTTCCCTCTTTGCTTGAGTTTTGACACATTCCATTAGGAAGTGCTGCACATCCTCAATCGTTCCGCAGTCATCGCAGTTAGGGGATTCTGATTTGTTCAGTAAGCACCTTGGCAGAACAATGACAAATGAAAAACAGTTTAAATTTTGAACGAGTGCACGAAAATATGATAACCATTTGGACCCGGGTATGTCCTTAAACTACGTCCAACAATGAGAGGTAGGGCACAGCGATGACCATCACGCTTGAATCTGGAGCAGCCCAACTGGGGAAGTACCTCCTCCTTTACAGAAGACCACAGCCATAATAGCATTGCTACCTTTCAAGTCTGTAGTGTTGTGTTCCTGATGGTGAGTAAGGTTCCCAGAGCTCCAACCCCCCTTAAAGGCCGGCAACGCGCTTGTGACTCCCCTGGTGTTGCGGGTGCCCATGGGCGACGGTAATTGCTTACCACCAGGCAATCCGTCTGCTCGTTTGCCGCCTATGTCATAAAAAAAAAAAAACCAATTAAATGTCACTTCCAATGTAACTCTGGTGCTAACAAACCGCCGTCCGCTTTGCGCTTGAATCCAAGACCTCACCCTACCCACGACGGAGATGAATTTACAAGCGGGCTTTCCAGTCGTCGCGGTCACCAAATCTCTCATCAAATAGTCACTGATAACGTGCTGATTACACAGTCCGATGGTATCACGGCGGAGATTGTTTTCTCCGACTGTCATTTGTTTTACACACGTCACTTCTGAGACGCAGCACTGAAGTGTCACGTGAAATGACCGCTGAATGAAAGGGACGAGTTGTTCTACGAACTTCTATTCTATTTTTAACCGTCTTCAAAAATGGAGAAACTTATCCTTATCAAATTTAAATAATACCAGATAGGAAATTAGTTATTATTATACATACGACTAGTAGTTTTGAGTTATCCTTAATAATGCTTAGGTATTACTTAAATAAATAAATAAATATTTCGGGACAGTCTTACACAAATCGACCTAGTCCTACGGTAAGCTCAGAAAGGCTTGTGTTGTAGGTACTAGACGACGATATATATAATAGATAGATACATATAAATACTTAAATACATAGAAAACACCCATGACTCAGGAACAAATATCTGTGCTCATCACACAAATAAATGCCCCGACTGGGAATCGAACCCAGGACCTTCGGCTTCATAGGCAGGGTCACTACCCACTAGGCCAGACCGGTCGTCAAGACTTACCTTTATAAAGTCAGTTAGTTATATTTTTGTTAAAACATATTATGTTATACATTTCCATATCTGAATAATTACAATTTCACACATTAGACCATAAAGGTCTTTGGAGAAAAAGTTGAATTACTAACCTTATTGTCATGCATTAGACTCTAAATTTAAAATGTATTTGTGGTCACTTACATACTTATGATTGATGTGCATGGCAGAACTTACTTTGAAAGACATATTTTAAAATTTTGTTAAATTATGCCGTAGAATTTATAAAGTTATATAAATTAAGTAGCTGTACATAAAAGTTATTCAAAAGGATGTTTGCAACAGTATTTTTACGATTGTACGTCCAACCGCAAAGCCTAACATCACCGTTTCTTTAATACCAGAGAGTTATATCAGATTAAATTATTTGTTTGTGGCGTCTCGTCATTGTATGCGGTTTGATACTAACTGTTATTTACGACTACTTTGAAGATATCACACTGTTGTTATTCCTGAGTCGACACTTTACGATTGTTAATTAGCTCAAATAAGTTAGACAAACGAATAGATTAAGGGTTGTTTCGGTTAAAGTTAATTTCAATTCTTTATTTTATGTAGACAGCGCCGGCGACGCGTGCAGCTGCCCGATGGTTTAATTTAACCTCCTAAAGTTCATCAGTTTTCCTTGCAATACTTTAGGCCTAACAACAAGCACTTAAACTACTTGCACTGACAGCATCGTACCTACAGTAAATAACCAAAGGAGCCAAATATATCCGCACAATTTCTTATTTGTACTATATATTTCGCCACTCTGACTGCTACTAACTATATGATGCTGCTGAAACCAGCGCCAGAAAAAAATCTCTTTACAAATTGAACCATTATAAAATATAGTCATGGGATTTTTCAGTGCCTTTACTTATACACTAATCTTAAAAATGCTTATAATAGTTTCTTTAGAATTTAAAACCCTCTGGTACTATACTTCCACTCGGCAATCCATCTGTATTTTAAAAGGTTCTACTCTTTTTTTTAACAGGGGGCCTACCCAAGATGCTAATCGAAAGGTTTCGTGATCTGTCGTTCAATTTGTTATATTAATATCCTATGTCTGTTAGCAGAAGAAAAGTCATTTGGCTGGATATCCTAACTTTATTCCAGGTCTCACCCCACAGCAATACTCGTGCCATACCGCTAAAGCTCTGGTTTCCTAGGATAGCAGTGTTGTCATATAGCGGCTGTCTCCATATTTTGTAGCTAAGCCAGCACCGCTATCCTAAGAAACCAGAGCTTAACACACGACGGCCGGCCAGGCATGGCCGCCTCCGTGTCCCTGCGGTCACACCGCGGCTTACAAATCACGAATAATTACCTGAGATTACCTGTAAACGTTACTTCACTTCGTATATCTATAACTGCTATACCTAGGAAACTAGGAATACACGGATTTTTGTTACGTATAGGTTGAATCATGCAAGAAACGTATGACGCAATGTGAATGTGAGGAATTGCGATTATACCATTTGAGCTCATGGTTTCGGATTAATTATTCGATTCTAACTCATCATTCTTTATTATTTTTTATTATGCAAAAACGTCATAATAAAAAAAAATTAGAAAGGGGTAGCACAAAGTTATCGATGAATTCACAATATTAATTGAGACTTCGATGCCGTTAAGTGTTCAATATGCTGGCGGTAGATGTGTTTACACGTCACAGATGGTGACGTATACGACGAGGGATAAATAGAAAAAAATTGACAAGTCTAAGCTGTACTCGTATAGCACAATTGGTAGTGCACTGGGCTAGTGATCCAGTGGTTGCGGGTTCGAGCCCCGCTGCGAGTCAAAATTTTCTTTCTTTAAATTATAATGTAGGCGTCAATGTTTTTACCGAATTTTCCATACAAGTTGAATTAATTTAAGTACAGTTCAATTAAGGAAAATTAACTGTTGCCATTACCAATTTAAGAATAAAGTTCGTAGACTTCAATGTTACAAAGGCGTTGACGTGAAATTCAAAAGAGGACAAAATGTACGAGTATACTAAATCTTCTTAATAAAACAGTGATCATTGCAACCACTTCAACAACTCACTGGGTCCATAAATCTTAACACTACTGTTTAATTGTGGACAGTCAAAACAACAACAAAGATAAGTGTCGTCCCAAAACAATTATGCGGCAATTACAAAACTCCGGGAGTCCACAAAAAACAGGGCTGGTGTCCAAACTAATGTTTCCGCTCAAACATTATTTGTCGAAAATCGATTGTCCTTTTTTTTGTCCATGTCTCTTTGGTCAGGCGGCTGCTGGAAAAAAGGACACAGATTAGAAAGATGCAACAGTAATGGTTTTACGAGCTGCGAGAGGCTCTTTCTATTTTTTACAATGAATTCACTCTATGGTCTGCTAAAGGGTAGTAACGAAATAGTAGTTAGTAGCGACCGCAAATTTGTCAGACCACCTTGCTAGGAATGAAATTTATGGCCCTAAAAGCCAGGAAGAGGACGTAAGCCGTGCCGCTGCATAATCGCCATAATTTACGGGTGGCTTTGTTGACTTTCTTGCGCTTTGTCATTTTTTTATTGCTAGATTAAATTAGGTAACAAATAATGCATTATCGTAGTGCGAAAAAATTTTACGTTGCATAATTGTATTTTAAGGGTCCTGAAGACGTGGTTTTACCTTATTGCACTAGTACATGTAGGTATTTGAAATCATTATGTGATTCCAACAGAAGCTGATTTATATCGTTTTTTGTTTTAAGTATCGCTCTCACGTGAATATTTACAACTGTGAACGAGTGACAAACTCAGACCAGGCTCAGGCTCTAGTGTAAGTTTCTTTTGACGTAAAAAAAAGTTTACGATCACGTAAGTGATAATGTTATTTACTTATATGGAAAATGCAAACGCTTTCGTGACGTAAAGTGACGTTAAAAACTTACAATCAGGGCTCAGAGAAATGAGTTGTTGTGTATGCGAAATAGCTTATGATGGAATCGCAAGTCTTAGTGGCATGGCACCGCATTCGTTTCATACTGGTATCTATTTACGATACAGCCGAGAAGACTCCTATGGAAACAGATTAAAAATTGCTACCTCATTGTAGCATTATAATAACATATATGATTAGTTACGTGAGGTAAATTTTTTATCTATATTTTAAGGACTTTATTGTTTGCAGAGTTTTTAATTAAGAAAGACCTGCTATGCTGCTATGCTGAAGCCAAAACACGTAACAGGGTAAATTGGAAGAAGAAAACAAGTAAGTTATACCCCTCCATCAGATGGGAATAATAATTGCGAAAGAGAGAGAGAAGAAAATAAAGAGGGAGAGAGGCATTAGAGATCATGTCAATGAGCTCTTTTATAAAAAAAAAGAGATTGTCTGCTAATAGCAGACAGCATTACATAGACTGATTTGAGATAGTTTCCCTTGATACTTAAAATTAAGGGTATCGATATCCTTTCCTCTAGACATCATCTCAATCAATTCCACACCGGGTCTTTATCGGAAGCGGCGCTGCAGGATAATAAAATCGATCAACAAAAACATATCAAGGCTATCTCCAAAATCAATCACGCCCATGGAAAATCGTGAGATTCGTATTCAAAATCTGCACGTGAGCCGACGATCGGCACTCGTATTAGAGGGAGGAAATCCGGAGTGTATTGTTGCATCCAACACTTATGCACTTTACCTGACCGGTATAAAAGACCCGCCAGAATAGGCCTGCGGTGTTTTTTTCTTAATTACATGGTGTCAGGGTCTTCCTGGCTGACAAAAAAGACTAAAAAAAATATTAAAATTTTTAAATTCAAAAAACGAACATGCAAATCAGCAACGGTCGCGATATTGTTTGAACCTGTTTTTGCACAGAAAAAAGGTAGGTTTAATTTTCTCACGTTAGCGTTTTTTTTATGAAAATTTCTAATGACGGTTTAATTTGAAGAACCCTTTGGGGTTTGATGTGCGGATTGTTTTTTGTAGAACTCATTGTTTACAAAAATAACGTCTCGTAACACGGTTGTCGCAAAAAATTAATTACGTAGTTGATTTATGCAAGTTAGCGTTGCATAATTTTGCTCTTAACGGGTAGTAGTTTTTATGTGTTTTTGTTATTGTTTGATAAAAAGTATTTTTAAATATTATTAGTAGTTTTACATACCTGCCTTTTTAGTTATTTTTATGATTTCATGCATATTTTGAAAATTGTTTACCTTTAATATAAGTACCCTGACATTAGTGTCTAATAGAATAGATATGATTATCTGTATAAATTTTACTATAGGTAGATAGGTTATTATTATATTTTACTATGGAAGTTACATAATATATCGTTTCCCGTTTGAACTAATTTTTACGCCCAACTTCGCTTTTTGCACCCAAAAGTCTGTGATTGCATCATCCCGATGAAAAATCAATGCAGTCTTAATTTACCGAAAAAAATCGCCAATCCCATAGCGGCACATCAGTTTCTTTTTATATTTTTTAAGGCATGACATTGACAAACAAAAGACGACCGCATCCTCTTTTGTGCAACCGAAGAAATAAATTAAACTATCCTTAGGGGAGATGCGTTACCGTTAATTCTAATCTACATGAAAAAAACGGTAAAAAACGCGCCTCGCCTGTGGGAACTGGGCTTCAAAAAACTGTAAGACAGGAAGTTACGGTAAGTGTAAATATGTGACATGTCATATGATGGGGAGAAATTTTTGTAACTGATATATTATCTGTAATTTATTATATTGGGCCCTAATTGGGTTTATGTGCGTGTTATTATAGCACTATGGAGCTGTCTAGGTTAAATAATACAACCTAAGGTTATAATTATAACCAAGTGTAGGTGTGATTAAACAATTCTTGCAATACGTATTAAGGTACGATTAAGATGCAATTTATAAAAAAAAATGTTATGATAGACACACAATTAAAAAGATTAAGTTACTCGTACAGCTAGCTAATACTTATAACCTATATATCACAACATGATAAAAGTTGTCACAAAAAATATTTTATACTTAATATTCAACACAAAGATTTGATAAAATGTTAATAGGAAAACATAATATAATATTTGCTGACATAATTATGTCAGCAAATATTCTTAAAAAAATAAGTACCTGAGAGAAAGCTCAAATTAACGGTCCGCTAAAGCATAAAACACAGGAAGCTGCTTGTTTACTTCCGCTTTCACAAAAAGCTCAAAAAACAAAATCCTGCGGCGGAAAATTATCAAACACGCCCTTTATAAGAAATGTGTATGTAAGACCAGTGGTTCTCAATCTTTTTTAATGATTAATGATTGCTAAATAAAAAAAGAACTGCGATACCACGAGGAAATGTCGCCAGCGTCCCTAGTACAATGCCTCAAGGGCCCGTTTAAGATTTAAGCTAGTTTAGTATCTGTACAGTTACTGTTATTATTAGGAGTATATTATGTATTATTCTAATATGCAAAAATAAATAAGAAAGATATTTGTTTTTAAGTTTGTAAAAATTGTGTTTATCCTAATTTATTAATAAACCTAAGTAGTAGGTATTTGTTTTGTACCTAACAATCATATACAGAAAAATATAGAATTTTCACCCTATTCCATAATATGTAAATACAGCAGCATCAGTAATCTCTGAACATAGGGACATGGAATAATCGCCACGCTTGGCAGGCGGGTTGTCGATCGCAGCATATTCCACCGCTGTGATGATGACCAGACGATGCTGCCAGTACTACTGTACACGGGTAAATGAAGGACTAATGTAATTAACCGTGTTTTTTTTATATGTACATGATTTTTTTTATATGTTGTGTACATTATCAAAAATCAACTTTAATCGCCAAGAAGCTTAGTAAATAAATGATAATAAATACTTAATTTTGAGTCTGAGGATTTTTGAGTATTTTTTTTAATATGACAAATACTAATTTCACTTAATAAGTACATAAGTATATCTTAAAATCACATCCACCAAAGACTCCGCATACCTTTGACATCCGCTGCGAGTGGTTCTTCACCACCCCTCATTTTTTACAGACATCCCGAGTTCCTTACTGTTTATAAAAACATATGCACATTTTTTAGGGTACCTTCAAGGTGCATGCATTGTGCAAGAGACATCTTGTTTTTAATAATTCTATAAGTACGTTTTTTATGTGCGAGTATGTTTTTTAAATTTTCTCACGCAGTTCCATTGAAGATGAGATCTGTGGGTAGATACATCTGGGCGCTTTGTTAGTGTTCGATTGAAGTGTGTAGGGATGAGATGAGATAAAAAAATTGCGTGTACCCTATTGGAAATTTGCGCGGTCTTCTATAATTACCAATGCAATTAACGGACGCAAGTTTAGGTTCGTAAGTGCAATTTTTTTACGTTTTTATTTGCAGAGAAGTTATATATACAAAAAAAAATAGTTTTATTTACAATGTGATTCAATTTTAGAATTTTATTTTTTACTTGAAATTATATTATGTCCAGACCTCGGACAGGGTGAGCTGTTTTAAGAGTTTGCATAATATGGACATACCTATGTAGTCATTCAATGGTAGGTAGAACAAGGAATGAAATTATTCTATTTAGATCTTTACATCTAGCCAAACAAATCAATTGTATAGCAAGCCTCTTTAAATGATAAGCATATCCATATGAAAGTTATTTTAATTTGTGAGCAATTTGAGTATGCTATTAAAAAATAAATAATTAAGAAGATAGATTATTCCGAATTTGAGTATGCCGAAATATAAAGCAAAAACAGTTCATAAGTGGATTGAAAATGAACCTGACATGACATTGTCCAAATATCGAATTTCTTTTGAGTATTTATTTAATTTACTAATACGAAATCACGTCATAGCTATCTAGCTAATGATCTAAGCCTGGGTGTCTACCCAGGCTTAGATCTGTTTAAGGACTGAAAAAAAATCTGTAGGAACAGATGTGGACGGTATTTTAATGAACAACTTCACTCCGCATACTTCAGTGGAAGTAGAAAGGTCTTTTCCCATCTATAAGTGGATATTAAACTCAAGAAGAAGTAGTTAAGTGAGTTGAAAATTTAAAATTTAGAAAAAATATAGTTATTTATTACAATAACCAATAACAAAGAAAAATTGATATAAATAAATAATACCTACTCGTTTTGCACATGATGCACTGTCATTTTAGTTTAATTATAATTCATGAATTATTTTTAATATTTTATCTTGAGGTATATCTATATTAACATCTACACTTGACATTAATGACGTAAAAATGGCTCACTCTGTCCGAGGTCTGATTATGTCTAACTATCTATGTAATTCGTGACAAGTATTATGTTATCTGTTTACCATGGCTTATTTATGTCCCTAATGTTAGTAGGTAACATTTTATTATTAGTGCAATATTAATAATTATATATGATTTGAGGTCGCAAATCTTAAATTCAATAACAAGCTTGTAACAAAACAATCAACTTCCATTTTGTTATAAAAAACAACACTATAATATTCACTCATTTTCATTACACAGTTGCATAAATTAAACAATCCCCGCGTATTCATTACGTCATAAAAACGGTAATTTAATATAAACTAGACGAGAAAATCCGGCCAATGTTGTTACAAAAACTATGACAAAAACATAGGGGCTACTGAAGACAAAAAATTAAAGGGGTGAGAAAAAACAATGACAAAAAGTGTACTATATTAGCCCGTTAACTGGCATTCAGTACAAGCGGTAAATTTTGTTTTATTTTATTTATAGCGCATAAAGAATTTAACGCTAATTAATAGGCACTATATTGTGTGCAGGGATTAAAATGTAACACTTTTAAATGTACCTACATTATCTACAAGTTGCGCTAAACTATGCGCTAAGTTGTGCTAAAATCCAGCCTGTGTGTAAGTTTAGTCATACTTTTTACATTAAATAAATTTTAACCTTTTTTATACATTTTGCTGAAAAATATGGTCTCGTCTTCGTCATCTGCAACTCATCTTCGTCAACTATGCAAAATTGATCAGTAATTACTTACATTTATTAGCGGATCGACAAAGTGTGATGTCGGCATTCGCTTTTTACCCGAGATATTTAGCGGAATACGATCGGTTCAACTGGTGGTTCTCATTTTTTCTGAGCTCCATAGCATTTGCTATATTAAACTTATTGGGCTGCTCGATATTATGTTTGAATGATATGGACATGCCATTAGTTTTGGTACAGTTATATTTCTCCAAGTTCAAAATCAATCGGAACAAAATTATCGCACTTATCAATTCGAGCCGTGGTCCGCCCAGCCTATGATTTCGTCATCTGGGAATGACATGATCTTTGCTCTGAAAAACGGCAATCATCGACACAATGGGCATCCCTTTCACTTTCCAGATGTGTCAATTGTGCCATCTGGCTATTGTTTACCATCTTATTTTATAATTGAAACCAGTGCTGAATAAATTACAGACATCAATGTGCGATTGATGGAGAAAGTCGAAGTTCGGGCATAGCTTGATTTGTTTTGATTCTTGCGTTATTACAAAACATTAGTCTAGCATCAATAATAGCTGCTACATTTTTGTTTCCAGATTTTGTCTTATTTTGTTGTAAATGTGTCGTCGGCGGAAGATGCTATATTCAGGTTTATTCCAGGTATAAGTGTCAGTACAGTCTGCTTCAAATAGTTGTAGCAACCAAAATAAAATTCGAGTTAATAGAGGTCTTGATCTTTTTAGCAGTATAGATTATATTATCCACAGAATTGGCAACTTTGACCGCTAATTACATTCGTGCTAACTGTACAATTCGAGAGAGGATGTCAATGATTAAGTATATCGCATGTTAAAGAGTTACCATATTTTATGAACTATTTACTACCTACCTACTTGAAACCTAACTAAAGGGGCACGCCTGTTTCGTTATGAATTACGTAAGAAAAGTCATTTCTAAACGTAATCTAATTTAAAATAAGATTATAGAACATTCAAGGAGTGCTGAACAACATGATATGTCATGTCATCAAAAACTATAGGTATAAAAAGTTGAAAAACTACGATATGACTTCGGCTACCTCTACAGCGCGGGCCCAGGCAGATGCAAAAACAAACCCACTAACGAACTAACTGCGACATAAATTATTTAAATATGACTTGTAATATTGTACGGGCTGACACAGGATATGCATAAAAGGGTTGAAAAAATCTGGGGTGACGTTTTTTTTAAATGCTGAGGGGTCATATTAATGCTAGCTGTTTGGCTAACGTTCGTTACGCTATTCAGCCGGAACTAAGAGGTATTGAATATGTAAATTAACAAAAGATTTTTTTCGCACGGTCATTTAATTTTACTGTTACGTTGGTAATAGAAATTTCTAAAATGGTTGACAAGAGTGTTGTCTCTAAGGTAACAGCTGCAGTATTTCGACGCGACGGAAAATTGTCTTAGATCAAATAAATAACAAAAACTATTTTAAAAATCTTATCTTATCTTCCTCGCAACAAATCACACAGCCAAAGTTACTCAATAAAACATATGAACCCTTATTTTATGCTGTCTCGTCCACTACCCTTTGGGTACATTTTTTATCAATTGACTTTATCTAGAAGACATGACGTTGCCAAAAAATCGACCAGGTGGTGTTTAAAAAAAGAAGAGACCCCAAGGGACAAAGGGTACGGGTAATCCTTTATGGGTATCTTCGGAGATTCGCAACAGCCATGTGTAACGCATGGGTCAACCTATTGTTGGTTGTCAGAGGATAATGCTCGAAATTAAAGGTACTTGTTGATTTTGATGATTTAGAGATTCAATAAAAAATTGTCTCAGCTGGGTATACTTATATAAATATATTGGGCTTCCGTTTAATTGTAATGTATTAAGAAAAATAAAACTCGAAATATTTTTGTACTCTCAATATTGTATCTAAAAAATGTATACAGTATAATGATATATTAAAAAGAAACTATCTTCTTACATATTTCCCAATGACGTCTGTGAAAAATAAATACACATTGTGCAAAACATACTCTACTAGGCAAATAAATCTACTAGTAATTATACTGAGCATATATATATACCAGCATTTACGCTGATATAAAATAAAAAACGTAACGTCATTGTACAACTACAATGTCCTTAGCATTTTTTTTTTCATTTTTCACTTCTTAAATATCAGTGTCCTATAGAAACACATAATTCAAAAGTTTACACTTAGTTGTAAAAGTACATAGGTACACAACTTTTCTTTAACAGTACGTACAAAAAAGATCATAAAATACGTCTTATTCTCAATCGCCTTCACGGAACCCAAGCTGGAACACAACCATGACCGTGCCATAAAAAGGCTATAAAAAATAAAATTTCCTAACCTAACCCACTGAAACTAAATCCCCGGCGAAACAATAGGCGCACACACGTGGCCTTATTATCGAGTGTATGCGGGCGGCGAACGCAAATGAGTTATCGTGACGTCACGGGACGATGCGTTTTTGTTTTAGCCCGGTGGCATTTTATACGGCATTTGAGCGGGTTCGGCGTTTAGTTGGAGTTGTCACCGAGTACTGAACTGATGTGTACAGTCAACGGCTAATAATTTATTAACTATTAACAACAATTGAATATATTATCGGTACATATCTTTATCTGTATAGCAATAAGGATGTGTAGCAATATATTTGACTGCTTTGGCTGTTACTAATGATGAAATGATGATGAGTTGTCAATAAGCGATAATCCAAACGTAGGTTTAATTGATTCCTTCAATATATATATTTTAAGAAGTTTAAATAATATTTGATTTGTGGTGAATACCATTTAATACCTACTATAAACTTGACATATGTAACCCTTAACACGTATAATAGCTGTTCCATACAAGATAAATGTTATTATAGATTTAACTTAAACTATATTTTGAGACATAGAAATATGTAAATATAGGCACTTATCAAGCTTGACTACATATATATGTACTTATGTTATGGAAAGAAATATTTTTCAACAAATATCAGATGTATTGCGCATGACCCGACACGCAAGTGGCCAAGTTTCTAATATAATTAATTTACATATCAATCGTAGCAACTCATGACGGTTCGGCAATATTTAGTCAGTCCCCGCGAAAATTATCGACTTTTTTTCTTTTAGGAACCATTAATAATAATTGTCCGCAGATTTATCCAAAGTCCAAAACTGCATCATTCCCACGCGGATCGCACTTATATTTTACCTCCATAGACATCTACAAAACAGCAGATGTGCAAGAAATTGATAAAGAAACACTAAAAAAACCATGAGAACCAAAGTAATCTTCACCTATGACCCCGGGCTATTCAGCCTGGACCGTTAAAAAAATAAAAATAAATTACTTGGTCGAAGAAAAGAAACCATTGTTTGCCAAAAAACTAGAGGGTACTGTTACGCAATTTGAATAAGCGAAAAAAACCGTGCGCGTTTTTTGAGGGGTGCGCTCAAAAAAGTTACCCCACGGCAGTGATTTTTTTAAGCGGCTAGCAAGTATGCAAGTTTCTTTATCGCAAATTGGCTCTGGACATAGGTTCTCACGACTTCCGATACATTGTATTGAATATTAAGTTGCTTTGCATTTTGCATAGCATTGTAAGAAAGATTAAAGGGATCTGTCAACTAATCTTTTTTAAATATTTCATTATAATATATCTTCAGTATTATTACTAAAATGTCTGACTTCCAATAGTACTACTAAAGCTATGCAAGTACTGAAATACAGACACGAGCGAAATAAAAAAAATAAAAAAAACATAAATAGTAATTAAAAGTCGAAGATCTTATAGGAGGAGTTGGACTAACATCATCAGTAAAACACATATTTTAATGATATTTCTCATCAATGATAGTTTTACTTTTTACACCATCTACAGTTCCACTCAATTCTAATCAAACTACAATGTCTGTCAAAAATATATAATCTGTATACATTTTCCACTAGTAATCAAACACCTCGTTGTTTACACATAAAAGTGCGTACACTGGATAGCATGCATTCTGCATGCTAATGCCGCCCGCATGGTCTTGCACAATGAGCGGGAGCGTGTACAAATACGCGATAACGCGATAAGGTGGACACGTCGTGTCACCGGTGACTTTGGTAAGTTGTTTTAAATAGAAATATCAACGCTTGAAGCTGGTTACCTGATACTTGCCTGATACGATTAAACTTAAGTTGCGATCCCCGGAAAATATGTCTTTAATGATATACCAAAAATGAAATCCTTTGAGTCATCATATTCCTCGCGTTGTACCGGCATTTGCCACTTCTCACGGGATTGACGTTGGCGTTGGCACTAGTTTTACGAAAGCGACTGTCATCTGACCTTCCAACCCAGAGGGTAAACTAAGCCTTATTTGAATCACTCCGGTTTCCTCTCGTGTTTTCCTTCACCGAAAAGCGGCTGGTAAATATCAAATGATATTTCGCACATAAGTTCTGAAAAACTCATTGGTACGAGCCCGGAGTTTGAACTAGCGACCAACCTCCGAATTGCAAGTCGCGCGCTCTTACCGCTAGGCTACCAGCGCTAATGAAGTCCTGTGAAGTTTTAAATCATTTGTGTTAAATATCCCGAATTACTAGCATTACTTTTTTTTACCTGATTAGGCTTTATAAACCGTTCGGAATGTTAGAGCAAGCGGACTATGTGGGAGAAATCCAGGACCAAAATCCAGGACCCTTCCGCACCAGACTTGATTTTTACTACTGAATTACTCCTACTGAGTTTACGCTTCCAGCAAAATTGGTTGAGGCTGTCTCACTCAAATCTTGAGTAGCGTGTGATACTAGAGACTTAATGGGAGTTTAGTATCTGGTTCGGTAACTCTAGCCCGTTGACAAAGCAAAAATGTAGCAGCATTCATAACACATGGAAAATCTGATCAATGAAGTCCGTCACAAGTTTATTTAAGACTGAAAATGACAAACCTTTAAAAAAAATTATTTAATTAAAAACGCTGGCTAGTGAGTATTATAATGAATAAGCTAAAATGTAGTAGCATTCATAACAATTGGAAAATCTGATCAATGAAGTCCGTCACAAGTTTATTTAAGACTGAAAATGACAAACCTTTACATTTTTTTTATTTAATTAAAAACGCTGGCTAGTGAGTATTATAATATAATGAATGACTATATTAATACAATTTTTTTTTTCATATAAATATAGAGGTAACGGCATAAACAAATGCAAACGATAGTCACAGAATAACGTGCCTCGAGTTACCACTCATTACAGTAAAAAACGCTTTCAATACCCAATGCAGATGTCCCGTCCGTTTTTTTTCGCTTTATTGAAATTACTTACCGTTATGGGTCGATTCGTGATTCAAATTGACAGATGTAGGTATCAATTGTCATTGATGTTTTGCGTAATTGATGGGAAAACAAATTTATTAATAGAACCTGGCAGTGGCGCTGCCAACTATCTAAGTTGAAGAGTAAAGCCTTTACCGCCATGAATCAATAAGTTTGTGATTTATTAGTAATTCATAGTTATAGTCGCTAATTCACTCCGTTATTACGGAGTTATTTTTTTTTATTGTTTGAAGAAATTTTATTATCTATTAACCGAATTCGACCTTGTCCATTTGTGTACTGACTCATTTGATTTGCATAATACTATTATATTTTAGGATCAATACATTTAGTTATATATCTTCGCTAATATGCCTTAAGTTCCATAGTTTACCCAAACATAATGATATATATAAAGCCTGGCCAAGTGGTCAAATTGCTATAGTCATATATCTGCTAGCTATGTTCGAAATCGTTTAGCATACATTTTGATGACTTCACATTACAATAATATATGAAGCGATAAGAAAAATCTTATAAAACCGTAAGTTTTTAGGTACAACATCCGTTACCTATTAAGTAATCAATTCTGAAAATATAAGTTTGAATATCATCATTTTTGTTAAAATATTTTGTATTCCTCATATAAACTGATTCATTGACTTTCTCCTAGCCTGACCCTTGTCTTAGTATATTACAAGAACATAGCGATCATAGATAAGTACATATGTTAGCACAATAGTGCTATAAAATTAAACAATCATAAGTAACACCTACAGAAAAAGCCCGCGAAATTAGCAAACCATCCATCACAATTACAAAACGCCCTTTAGTGAGTCAGGCGCCGTGGGCGGGATGCTCCAACGCCGTGCGCAAGCGCGTTTAGATACCTACTGAGAAGACATATATATAGGATGGCCAAAAAAAAGACCAAGTCATCATCATTGTCATCATCATCATCATGATCATCCTCGTCTCCCCCAAATATGATTTGTATCATCTTGGGCGGGATTGCCATAGTCGCCACACTTAGCACGCGAGATGGCGACCGCAGCAGTAGCTATTTTGCTTGCTCCCGGTTTTGACGTACGGCGTTGTTGCTCCAAAAGCTCAGATGTTACCCCTAATTGGTGGTTGAAAGAGGTCAAAATGTCGAAAAATTTAAGCCCAATGTCAATGGTTACCATTTGTATAGCAACATTGTTGAATCATCGTATTGCTAAGCCTGTTCTCCAAGCGGAAAAAAAAGGAAACATACAGTAATCACATGCAACACGCTTTGTTTCCCGCAACATGTTGTCTGCAAACACTGACCAACATGTTGATTCAACAATATTAGTCAATTAATGTTTGCCATGGTGTTTTAAGGTCATGCAAGCATTTTTCTGTTAATACGTATAATAACTTGTAACAGATGTATCCAGTGCCCATGATATTCTGCATTCGCCTTTACTACCATTAGTATTTTTTTTTATGACATAGGCGGCAAACGAGCAGACGGATTGCCTGCTCCTTGTCTAGTATGGCAACTCGACGTGTACCGCATTTGCAATCTCTGGTCCATATACAAACCTTTACCGCAAAGCGTACCTATTGGTAAATACCAATACGTATTTTCCACGCCCCTCAACATGAACAGTAAGAATGTGTTCCTACCTCTTATCAGAATTAGTTAGGGATTCCCTCCTGTAAATTGTATATATTATATGAACTCGTAACTATTGTTTCTACTTAAAAATAACAAATTACTTGATAAAATGATTTGTTTTTTCATCTTATCTCGTTAATTTCACGTTAATATAATTATATGTATTTATGAATTACCTATATTAAATAGGTCAATTCTTCTCATTAAATATATACATATATCTTAATGTCTAATAAGAGTAATGAGCATCTAATATATTTCTAATTTGAATTAATTTAACACATAATGTAAACTATCCAATTCTGATATAGAAGTTTTGTACTTCATCATCATACTTGTTCATTAACACTTACTTTTTATTGCGTATTTCATAAAATATTTATACATGTCATCACTAGTCTTTATTTTATTTATACGTTTCTCATAGATATTTTTCTTACGCTAGTTTTCTCACCTCAAAATAAGGGTTGAGGTGATGGTTAGATTTTTCTTTTAGCTACCTAGTAGGAGTTATTATAATTAATATTAGGGAGTAAAGTAATTATGCAAGTTTCTATGAGTTTTCTTACATTATTTGATTCATTTGTATTAGATAGTATTTGTGTGATAAAATTATATTTGTTTTCTTCGCAATCTTCTTAATTTTATTTCTAACGACTAAACTTAAGTTAATAAAATATATACCTACATCATAAAATATGTTATGATTTATGACAGGCTTAGGTACACGATTAAGTCCAGTATCGCTGTTTAAGGATATAGGTGTAGTAAATTCCTATGCTCAAACTGATATTTTCACATGCTAGCTATTCAGTCACGATTTGATATGATCATGGCCTTCAATAGTTTCTGCGCAGTAAACGTATTGATAACTCAAGTCTCGTAAAGTTTAAGGCTGGTTAAATAGCTTTACATGTTAGTATTTATAAACATTCCCTGTCACTGATAAAAAATATAGTTAAAACTTATCGTCAACCGGTAGAATCCAGAAGTTAAAACCACGGGATATGTCTTCGGATCGGTGCGCGAATAAAATGAATAATAGTTATTAATTTTTAGACTGTAGATAGTCTATATTAATAAAAGAAAGCTTTTATAACTCGAGAAGGGCTATACCAATTTGAACGATTTTGGGATTGTTCTAACCGTTTTGGCCAAAAGTTTAATAGTAAGCTTAAAAAATAGACTTTCAGGCGCTACAATGTTCGCCGGGACAGCTAGTGATTAATAATAGTGCGGTAAGTTTGCAGTTTTACGTCTACATAGTCTTATAATTCGTCAGGTAGATAACAAATTCGGAACTGCATCTATCACAGTTGCTGGCACGTTATTTGTGGAATATTGTCCAAAATGACGAATTAATCCAAGTCAGTCAGAAACACAAGTCAGAACAGAACGGAAATTAATTTAAAATTTTTAGTCAAAAAATTAACACCACAATGTCGTCGATTTGTACCTATAGTGGCGATTCAACGAATACGTAAACCTAATTTATGTATCCGTATACTTGTATATCGGTGTTATTTATTACCATAGAAAAAAGTTTTCAAAATATGTGTTGCCGGTTTGTATTTGTTTAAAGTACATAAAAAAGATCAACTGTACTTTAATTATAGTTTTGCATAGAGCGATTTTAATATCTCAGGTCTGCTCAATATTGGTTACTTAGTCAAGGAATCTACTTCAACTAATGAATAATCAAATTCGTAATTAAGTTAACCAAAGCCTGCCAACCATTTACGAATTAGTTAGCCACATCAATACCATCTCTATAGCTCACCTGGCTTTCATATTTCATGCAAATTCGTTGCTGACAATGAGCCTATATGCAATTACAAACATCTAACGAATCTAGAACAGAAAGCACATAAATTAACAACTCTTTATGCCTTAGATAACAAGGGAGATATTTCTTTGATGATTGATTTATCGAAGTGCAGAGTTAAAGTTGGTGATAATTACTCGTATTCATATTATAATGCAGATGTGAGACGGACAGACGTGGAACAATCACAGGCGTGGGATTGGCTCATTACAGTGGACGTGCATAAAAGAGCGTAAGTACTTTAACATATCGACGTTGTTAAGACATTTTGCGTTAGCCGTATGCTAAAGTTAACCTGGACGGCTCCTTGACCGATATCCATGCTTATGTTAAAGGTTACAGATCAAATCTTATTAGGATTTTAACTCTCAATTAGTCATTGAGCGGTTATAACACTGTGAAATGGCACAACCAAAATACTAGAGTAAAGAAAAGTATGATAGTTGTAGATATAAATCCGGTCCGGTGAAACAGCATTTTGTTGATTAATACGAGTAATCATTTTCGGTACGTATCAATATTTTCTAAAAAGATCAGGTACTCTTACTAGAATATGAATCGCGCGCATCCGGTAAAAGTGCAGCATTTCAGTGTTACGAAAATAAAGTTATACTATAATCTATATATACCGTTAAATTATCCTACTTCTGCTGCTTACTAATATTATAAACGTGAAAGTTTGTATGTATAGTCAGTAGTCAAAATTGCTAAGCAGGTGAGGTGTTCAAAATGACCTTAACATGACTTTATAGTTGTGTGTCAAGATCATTTTGAACCCGGCCCGCTTAGCAAATTCTGCTGCTTTAGTAAAAATAATTTGTATAAATTAAATGGATTTTAATGAAATTTAGTAAAATACATGTAGCTTTTACTTATATCAGTAATACAAGAATTTCTAACGATATTGTGTAACCACTTTTAAAATAGGCTTCTCGAAGTAACACTTATTTGGAACAGACGAAGTCGCGGGTAGAAGCTATAGAGTATATAAAAAAAGAATATTCAAAAATTATATTTAAAAAAGTACAGTCAGCTTGAACGTGGCGTATGATGAAGCAACCAGCATAAACAACTACCGCACACAATTTGAATTTTATTCATGAATAAGCTTATGAATCATCATCATCATCATTCAGGCGTAAGACGTCCACTGATACATAGGCCTCCCCAACTGACTTGTATCATTTTGGGGATGGTTGTCACATTCGCCACGCTTGGCAGGAGAGTTGCGACCGCAATAACTGATGGTTCCTGTTGATTAGCTGTTGAAATCCCACTACGGGACGATTTATTCGTGTGATGAGCACAGCGGCGCTACCGTAAAAAAAAATGGTAAATTACGAATGTTGCCTCTGTCACTCTCATGACGCTTAATTGGAGTAAAAGAGCAAGATGGTATATCGTTCACGGTACCGGGCCAGGCCTCAGTCATGGAAATTTATAAATATATCTCCGGTCTGGCCTAGTTGGTAGTGACCCTGCCTATGAAGCCGATGGTCCGGGGTTCGAATCCCAGTCAGGGCATTTATTTCTGTGATGAACATGTTACATGTTTATGTGTGTTTTTGTTCCTGAGCCATGGGTGCTTTCTATGTATTTAACTATGTATATATATCTATCTATTATATATATCGTTGTCTAGTACCTTTGTACAGCACAAGCCTTATTGAGCTTACCGTAGGACTAGATCGATTTGTGTAAAATTGTCCCGAAACATGATTTTATGTAATATACCATTGGCTGAGTAGTATAAACGAGAGTTCTTGAGCTTACCGTGGGGCTCAGTCAATTTGTGTAGGGATGTCAGGCAAAACACAGGCGATTTGATGTAGTTAGTATAATAGTACGAAAATTCCGACAGTTCAAATAGATTCCCTACATGTCGCAACTAAATACTAATATTTAGTTGCATCAATCAAAAAGTAATGTGAGCCGATAGTGAAGTGACACCGATACAGGTTGTTGGCGAGTTCCGGCGGGACGTCCTGTCACACCGCGTGCCGGCCACTGCAGGTGGGGACAATTTAACTGACCTACTAGTATCGCGAACTCGTGTCAGCTAACAGTTACAAAACACAAACCAACGTATAAGACGTTCCTAAAAGTGTTCTCACGAACGTACGTCACGGACTGCTTTTTAAAATGTATACCTACACAAATAGTTACACAGCAAAGACCAACGTCTGGCGTCCTATTTAAACTGTCATGATAAAAACCAGTCTGCATTTGGAATTTTTTTTTCAGCCATAGGTCGTCGACTGCTGGATATAGGCCTCCCCCAAATATGACTTGTATCATCTTGGGGGATAGTTTCTAAGCTTAGTAGGCAGATTGGCGACTGCAGTAGCTGTAGATTGAGTTTCTATGACACTGCTGCCCTTCCGTCCGTTTTTTTACCGTTGCATGCCGTATTCCGTGCCGTGAGCTGCCGGTTGACTAGAATAGCACTACGCCATCTATTCGCCATATATAATAATAACGATTTTAAAACAATGATGAAAAATATAAAAAACAAGTAAAGCACATTTTCCTGCACGTACCCACTTTTTTATTATGGGTACTAAAAGTTACTCTTATCGTACAGACAGAGCAAAGTAGTTCTAATACATTTCCAATTAGAATAAAGACGATTAAATAGACGCATTAGTAATAAGGTGTAGATTATAGGCCTATCAGCTACTCATTCTATTTATTTATCATAAAATATATAAATAAAAACTACAGGTTATCTTAAAATTACAGGTTAAATATTCCAAGTTATCTTTACACAAATTGACTCGGTAAGCTCAAGAAGTTTTGTGCTTAGCCAAAGATATAAATAATATACAAATAAGTACTTAAAAACGTGGAGAAATTACTCAGGAACAAATACATATTCTCGTGTGCTCATTACACAAATTGTCATATTTTTCTTAATTAAAAAACCAGATGGTTAACAAAATAATGTCAAACGTGTAATGTTACCTATATTAATAAGCACTGTCCGCCAGTGTACAAACGTAATGGTGCGACCATTGGTGCTGGCGGCCGGCAATTACCCTATTGGCAGCGATTGTTGTGCGACGCTGCCCGCGCGCATGTCAATCTAACACGCGTAGCGAAAATGGCGTAACTCCATACACACTATGTATGGACGTTCGACTTTTATATTAGGAGGATCATTTGATCCGCCTGTTAGCGAGGCAATATGCAAATTATGACAGCTGATCCAGCGGTCGCATTATTTATTTGGTAATAGAATGGATAGATTCATTTTTTCATTTCCCCGTTTGAAATTGATTTTAAATAGAGATACTAGATTTTACATAGATAGCTAAACCTGCTAATAATTTTGTTGATTACCTAATAGCAATATTATTTCATCATGGTGTTCGATGAAAAGAGAGAGGAGTATATGTAATAAACGTTATTTATAGCTTGTAATAACTAAGGATTTTTCTGGAAACATTATCAGTTAGTTGTATACGTGCATAAAATTGCGGCAACTAGCTTAGACTGGTCATTTGTATTAACCCCAACCCTTAGCTCAAGCGGCTCACCTTCGAAAGGGCATGTTTGCTGTATTTTTCATACTAATTTTCGACCTTTATTTCCAAGATGGCTGTTTAGTAGCCCTATACATCATCGGCCAATACCTATTGATTACTTTTGCTGATTAATGCCGGTTTTATGTCTAGCTTATGTAAGTTATTGCATATAGGGAATAAGTGTCTGAGGCAAACATTGTTATTAATCAAATTGATCAGTGTGTAGAAACAAGTCCGGCCCTGGAGGGAAACTACCTAAAACCCGTAAGTTTGCTCATTTTACTTAAAGGACACATTCCTTTATTTTTATACAGAAACAAAACTGCATTCAAAAATTTTCTAAAGCTCGCTTGCCTCTCCCGGCACTCGAACCATTCAAAATTTAAAAAACAAACGTTCGCTATTTTATTAGACTAATTATTACCCAAAATATATTTTTTCTAACATTTGGTCTATTTTTTTTTTATTATGTTACGCGTTGCTATTGCTACGTATAGCAGACGTTGACAGTGAAAATGAAATATATACAAACAAACTAAGAATGTTAGGAAAACAAAGCTATTATTGGTTTTCGCTTTTCGCTTAGTTTAATTTATGTTTTGTACTGCTTTGTGTTTGTTTGTTTTTTGCCACAGGGAATACTGAAAATCAGCATGTACCTATAACTATGCGCTACGACACATGCTCTAAGTATTATCCTTTTTGAAACCACCCGCAGCTATTTAACCTTATTTTTATATTTTACCTTGATGTAATATGTTGTTGTGTGTCTGTGTTTCGAATAAATATATCATTCATTCATTCATTTTTGGTACTTTTAAGTACCAGATACCTCCAAAGCTAGGTAGTTTATCTTGAGGGTCAATTTCACGTGATGCAATTACAGTGCTCGCCGAAGCACAACTGCCGTAATCCAGTAGAATCCTGCTTAATCCGGTCCATGCGCTACATCACTATTAATTTCGGATCCAATATCCGCGACGATACGCGTCGGTTTGATAAAGACTTATTGGTTTTTGGACGATAGTTACACTTGTCGATTGATAGTTTCATTCAATTATGCCTAGTGTGGGTATCAGCAGCATTTTCGGTGTCTATAATATAACATTGGATAACCCAAACAAAATATAAATAAACTAGGTCACAATCTCAAAATCTACACATTCAATCATCATTACAATTATCGGTTTTATCGCTAAAGAGCGATAGATTCCGGACAACCTTTCGGTTGGTGGCTTAATTGCGACAAAGAGTCAGAATTAAGTAGATGATGCAATGAAGCCTAAATAAATTAAGCCAACAAACTAAAACATAGACTTAAACATATACTGCTAAGGGAAATATAAAATAGACATACATGTACATACATAAACATAATATGAATATGAGACAAGTAAACAGGTACAGGAAATAATATGCATGGTACCATCCACACAGCCACGAGTAAAACAAAACAATAAAATATTATTTAAAAAGACAGATCCTAGTGTTCCTTAAGTTCTGTCTTGAAAGAAGCAAGAGACTTAGCACGCCTTAAATCTACGGGTAAGGAATTGCAAAGGCAAAAGAACCATAAAAAAAAATGAGGAAGAAGTCTCATCTCATCTTCCTCAAAAATATAGGTGACGGTAATTTGTTGCCATCAGGGAATTCGTGTGCTGCTTTCCATCCCATCATTTAAAAAATCAACTAGATAAAAAGCGCTTAAAATCTGTGTATTTGAAATATTTAAAGAGCATTTTTCTCAAGATTATGATTTTCTAATTTATCTTTTTGATGTATAATTGTGAACACAATATAGAAAACACTATCTATAAGTACAGCTACACGCTAAAATTCTTACGATGCAGCCCTCATACAGGCAGTCAGACAAACGGTCAGAGTCCCCTAAAAAAACGCTAGTCATTACTACAATCAATGTGGATATTTTCTGTAGTAACGTTGTATCGATACAACTCAATTCCTATCGGTGTTCCTAATTTTCTATCACTTGGAACATATTTTTTTAAGCACACACGTCGAAACTGAGGGTTACGAAGCCTATGTGAGCCGAAGTGACTACTCATAATTGCTTTTGCAGTAGTCCTTTTGGGGAATGGGTTGGTCACGGGTCGGAATTAATTCTGAAGTCATATAAAACATAGAAACGAAACAGAAACAACCTTATACGTCGCGTATGCGTACTAATGAAAACATACGACTCTTTGATAACCGGTTATGGCCACGGAACTTGGCGTCCACAAATTGGCCCACGTACCCCTATTTTACTTCCATTGTGTGTTATTTTATTATTTTGCTAAGAGGCATGGTAAATCCGCTCTAAATCTGCCAGAAGGCGTATAATAGTATGGCTATGTTTGGGCATTTCTGTACTTACAATTGAATAGTACTATTTCAAGATCATCATCATGTTAAAACAAATAAAAACGTGCTTAATTTTGCTTTTACGATATCATTTCTTACTTCTTACTTAAATACATATACTTTGAAATATAATATTTATAACTTTGCTGCCTAGTAGTTAAATACTAAGGAAAATATTTTGGCATTGATTTTTTCATTAGTAATCTAACACTATTCCTTAATACTTTTAGCTTATATTCAGTAATCTAAAATCATATTATATATAAAAAATATCATATAAAAAACCATTGAGAAAAAAATTAAGTAAAATGATTTAATTTACAACTACTTATACTTACGTAGTTCTTAAATATATGAGTTATCGTTTAGTCCATATGGATACATTTAGTGCCACGTATAAATCATGAAAATTTAATTGAACACATTTCAGATAAGCGTACAGTGTAAAACCTTATTACACGGGCTTACAATATAAAATTTAAATATATAAAAAATATCAAAATTATTTACATGCTACTATACAGACACACAGACAACATAATTATTAAGCTGCAGCTCTAAAAAGATATCAAAAGATTTTTACGCAAAGTCGCGCGCTACGCATTATACTAGAAGCAACATTGTAACAAATAACTTTTAAATAGATGTAACAAGACTGATCTCTTGACCGGCTCTGGCCACGTGTAAACCTTCATTACAAGCTCAAGGCTTAATGTTTAATTAGTTATTTTCCATTGCAGTTTGTTCAGGGATTAATTTATCTTATCCAACGTTTCAAAATTGCATGGCAAAACATTTCAAGTTTAGGGTTTATCCATTCATTACGTATGAGTCTCCACCGTTAACTGGTGGGTCCATGTAGTGGAAACAGTCATAGAATTACGAATTTGCTTGTCTATTTTACGTTTAGGATGTCAATCGAAAAAATCTAGCCTCAACCGTCTAAAAATACTAATAACGCCAAGTAGTGCTAAAACAAGTGAACGTTACAAAAATACGTCATTTTCTGAGTCAAATTACAAATGTATCTGGCTTGTTAAGGACAGTAAAATCTAAGAAAAATTATCGTGAATAATAAATACATTTTAGTATTGATAATTTGTTTGAGTACAGAGCATAGTGCAAGCTTAATGGTTCAAATGTTCAAATTAGAAAAAACTCTCCCAAAATGTATTTTTTTTAATGGACCATAGATTTAGAACACCTGCTAAAAATATCCACAACATTACCTAAAACGAAAGAAAAAGAAAATGATAACTTAAAAAAATCACGATGGTTTCATACGAAAAAAAGAAATTATAAGGCAGTGGTTACTCTTTTTCACGAACAAGCCTTATTGTAGGTACGTAAGTTGCAGAGGAATTTGAAACACCTACATCTGTTAGATTTTTTAATGATATATACCCTGAACAACTCTATTTACTCTGGTTTTCGTAGCTGATCAGACCCTAATACACTCTTCAGGATACTACTGAGAAATGTCTGAAAATGCACCAATGTCGAGCCACAATAAGCAAATATGCACGTATGTTTGTTGGCAGATTGAGACATTTGCTCGTATTGACAGTAAAATGGCGAATCGACTTACGGCCGACGGCGCCGTAGTGAAATCTGTACCGTTAAAGCACGACAGACGGGCGGGTAAAAAACTGCTGTAAGTAGATATTCAAACGTTCATACATCTATCTGTCAGGACGATCACTGCTAGACAAAAGTTCCCCTTACAGACCGCCACATGGAGTTATTTGTAGCACACTACTGCAACCGACTCCCAGCACCCCGTACTTGATCATCCGTTTATCTAGAGGTAGTTTGTGGTGCACACTGTGGTTTCCAACATTCAATGACTACATAACAAGCTTCACTACAACACTTTAATAGAAAAACAACTCAGTTGGGATAAGTAAAAGCTTAACAATAATGAAAACGAAAGAAAAACAGCCAAGCAGCTTGTGATTTGGTTGGGGTTTTCGGCAAAGGTGTCAGCGAAGGAGCTGATATACCATTTTCACTGATGTATGTGATTTATATCCTAAACAGGATACCACTCGATAGTTTTTATACTTTACGAGTATCTGCGAAGTTGACGTGCCAGATACGCATCGCACTAACCGTTTCTTTTTTCAAGTTAAGTACCTAATTTAAACATTAATCTTCCTTTTTGTCCAGCGAGTCGATAACTAAACGCCAGTGTGCCCTGCCGCGATGACCATGATTCGGTGCGACACCATGCGCCCACTCTCAGGCATCCCTGATTTATTGCAAATGGCGCGAAAGCGAAAACGCCTATAAAACGCCCGTAAACCGTCCGTTTATTGCGCGTTGTTTGCCCGCGCAATTGCTTCGTGTACACCTTTTACGCAAATCGCGTGGTTATGAGATAGGTTTTGATAAGGTTTTTATGTACTTGTTCAATCATAAAGTTTTCACAAATGTATGACGTAGTCAACACATTCACCTATAATATGTTTCATGATAAAAATAATATGCTCATTGTAAATAAAATGAAATAATTGCTTTATGATTCTTGTGTAATGATAGAATAACACGTCGGTAATTAAAAGACTTTGACGGATTAAGTTTAGGATCAGAGAACATCAAGGGATTTTTCCATGCCACAGTTCCTCTTGCCCATTGAAAATTCTCCCAATTGAACAGCACTGGGAAATTGTCAAATGGTCGACTCACGTGTAAAAGAGATAATAACTATATTAAAGTCGTTAGTCGCTGACTTTTCCCACTTTCTAAAAGAAAATACTTGTCTGTAAATAAACAAAATCACAACACTCACCTTCGCGTCAATCAGCTTTACGTAATTGTTACAGCATCTGTGGATCCTCAGGTGGTTGTAAAGTCCGATTGAAGAGGCGTAAAGAAGTGTTTCCTTCACAAATGTCGGCCTAAATCTCCTAGTTTGCCTAAATGTATGCCGCATGCCTCTATGCAGTGATATAAAAGCTACCGTGTGCTGTGTGCATGTTCTGTCGTGATGGACGGACGGACTATAGCACGCCTGTAGGTACTCCCAGAGGAGGACTGGTAACTTTCATGCTAAGTTTCGTTAGTTTCAATATCGTGACTAGGTATGTATGTGTAGGTATTGATGTTATAATACATTGGAAAAAAGTGGCAGCTCAGGGCAGGCCGTAGCCAAAATGACAATAGTATCTGAAAGACTGAATAAACGGAAAATCATGTGATATTTTCTATACATTATTTGCATTTCAATTGCACTTTTTAAAACGTTTCCCAGGATGCAAAGCGAATAAATACTAAGTTCCTTATCCCTTATGTTTTTCGAGTTTTATTTCAAAAAATGTCATTTTAAATAATCTCCGCATTACCCGTGCCCTATATCACCGATCAATCTTAGGTCTGTGTGTGTTTTAAAGGACGGCTATAAACTCATTTCATTAAAACGCTGCAGAGAAAGCTTAATAGTTGTACAGCAATAACTTTATGTTTTAGCAAGTATGGGAACATTTCCGCGCATGTCTGAGTAAATGACCATCACCAATACCAACATGAAGACACGACTATTGACACAGCGTCCGTCACGATCACACACGCGATCCGTGGGAGCGGGCTCCTAGCCTAGTACCACCACTTTCCCAGAAACGACGTAAGTATCTACAAAATTCATATAATTTACGTCTTTTTAGGCAGTGCAGTTGTAGTAGCACCATCTTTCTAAAAAGATGATAGACGCCGTAAATTAAAGGGTAACGTAAGCTCTTTTGCATGAGTGAGGTGGGCCTCACGACCGACCGCTAGCCTACATACACGTAACTGTGGGACTTTTGCGGGGAAAAATACCAATTTGCATACCACTTAAAAGGCTTATAATCTGTGAGATATCTGATGGAATCATAGCATTAATGAAAAGAGTGAGGAAGTATCTACTGGTTCATCACACGTCAGTACCTACAATTTGACAGGTTCGTAATAATATATCTATGTAAAATTATACAATGACATTAATGATCATCTGTTTTATATCGTCTACCGCTGTCTACATGAAACTCCAAACTCGCGTGGACGACTAGACAGTACGTCATAACTGCACACAAAATTTCGCAGGAGTAATTGTGACAATTCAATATTTAGCCGTTAGTCATGCATTAGACTTACTAAAAATCATGATATTCAATTGCTATTATATATTTAAAGCTCCCCTTTTCTTTACTCTCAAAGGTTTTAATATAAAGTTTTCTTAAGGAAAATCGTGACCGTTGGCGCCTGCGTCCGTGACGTCACCTAACACATTCCCGCACAATCATAATGCCATCTCGACAATAGGACAATTTGCTAACGTATCACCAGGTTGCCCCATCAGCGCATCTTCAAATTCCTACATAAATCAATCGGGAATGCCACTAGCACAATTATTACCTTTAACCTTATTTTGGCATTTGCTGTGTCGCAAACGGCCCTGACTGTACTTGCGGTTATCGCGCATCGAATGTACTTTTGTGAAGTTCGGGATGTAGGGAGAAATTTAAAGACTTTTCAACTTGACCATAGTTAAAAAACTGTCTTCTAGCTGTGGATCAAAACATGTCAAACAAAATCCAACTAAGAAAATGCGTAAGTTACTATAATATGATTGATGTTTGATTGATTTAAAAACAATTTATAAAAAATAATAGTTAGGTGATTGAATACAAGTAAGATAAATCACACTAAAAATCAAGAAGTGTACAATAACAAGTTCAAAGTTCAAGCTCAAAGAATGGGCTGGTCACAAACTTTATGCGGATAGAACCTGAAAGAAGATTCTCGTGCTTTTTGAATAATTCGCCCAAGAGTACGGTGTATGTGTACAAGAGGATTTTTGTTAACCTTCAGTACAATTATTTACACGTAATTTTGACTGCGTCGGTAGCAACCGATCGTATGTTCTGATACGTTCAGTAACGGACCTCATAAAGCAGTAAACAGTCCAGGCCTCGCTCTAGTTCCGCGCAGGTCCGCGGGGCGTCGCTAACGAGCTTGCGCAAGACCATCCCATCGCTCACGCGCGCATTATGCTAGTACCACCCTCTAAACGAGGATCGCATTATGCACTCATAATGTTACTCGGAAAGGTCAAGCCATCTTCTTTTAAAATATTGCTTCCATTATCAGTATATTTATGGTTTCGGAGATGTCATACTAAGATGCGAATATCCATTAATTACCTGATTAATTTGCTCTTAAAGCATTCCGTTGTTCCATTAGGATTTTTGACAATTGTCTAAAATTTTCTAATAAAAATATTTGCTTAAAATAAGATACTGTCTACAGTAGTCTTCGTATATTGTTTTATCTTATTCTTAATATGCGAATCACTCAAGAATGCATTAAATTATATTTATAGACAACGATAGAGAAGGTTGAAGCAGCTTGAAACAAAGGAAAGTTGACACCGGCGTTACCCGTTACATTTAGTAAATTAAATAAGCTATAAGTATAACCAGCTAGAATATACAATTGAAATGAATCCAGCATGAAAAAAAACAACAACTACAAAGATGTTTGATATTTAGGTGCTAGCAGCAACTTGCATGGGAACTGTACGCTGCGTACCGGCGATTCGTCTTTCTCTATTTATACAAATTTCGATTCCAGCATTCAGTCTGTATCGACACTAAAGAGGGCCATAACGACTCTTTGGATCTTTAAGGCCTCCTGGATGTATCCGGATCCTAGACCTCTATGTATCTTTATGTCAAATAATGATAGGTACATAACATTCCTGGTTACCTCTCGCATAATCGTCAAGAGCAATGTAGATCACAATGTTCGAAAGTGAATTGATTGACAGCCGCGCAGCACAATAAGCGGTAAACAATTCTCATATTATTGCTATATTCGGACGCTGCAATCCTGAATATTTTAGCCAAAGGTCGCAAACTTTAACTTTGCTCCGATGCTATTGTTTGATAACGATTGCTTAATGGTGATGGTTACACCTACTAGTATTTATAAATAATATTACAATGATGGATCATGGGTCAATAAAACATCCATGTACCTTACCGAAACATTTTATCACCTTACTTTACGGTACCTTTTATCAAATTGAGTAATACGATAACCGATTAATTTTAGTACTTCAGCTGCGAACGTCCACTGTTAGATATGGCCCTCCCTCAAAGACCGCATCGCCACGATTGTCAGGCGGTTTGGCAATCGCAGTATGTTCCACCGCTCTAAGAGACGCTGCTAGCCTCCGGTAGATTCTTGTCGAAGTAGGGACAATACTCTCGGTTATCTATATAATTATCCCTCTAGTCTCTAGATTTAATACTTGCCTTTATTCGGTTATTTCGGCTGGGTTCGATTCCATGACCGCCTAATCAGAAGCGAATATACGAATGATTATGTTACCGCTGCTAAACTTAGACGCTAGTGTATCTTTATGTCGGTAATGTTAAAACTTAAATTCGTTTATTTGTTCCCAAGTTATGGACGCTAATAACATCATAAAAACATACATTTATAAATACATCTTTATAGGTAACAAAAACATGATTTCATATGAAACATTTAACATTTCGTCTTGCTGCAATACTTTTAATATTATTACCACTATTATATTATAAACTTTATGTATATAAATCTATTATAAATTACATATGTTGAGCTGACTTTGAACTGAGTCGATTTGTGTACTACCCTCTAATATAAATAATATGCGAACAAAGAGAAGAGCACACGACTCTAACCCGCTAATGGCGCCCGATGAAATAAAATAAAAGCTGCGCGGGCGCCGGCACTGGGTCATTGAGTCACGCTCCTGCAGGAAAGGGCAGACGACCCACGGTCTCTGAGAGTCACAACGGATAGTAACACTTAACGTATAGAGGCGCTACCGCCAAAAACGATATTTGTAAATATCAGGCATTTTTCTCTTTTACTTCAATTAACGTGTCATGAGAGCGACAGAGACAATCGTCCGAAATTTACGAATGTCGTCGTTGTCTGCTAAACGGATAGCATGGTTACAGTTTATTTTTATTTACTTTACAAATATAAATACATGTATAACATGTGAAGATATGTGCTTCGCTTCTGCATATCAGTTTGTTGGCGATGAGCTGGCTCTTCTTATTTATACTAATAATATAATGTAAAACATTACTAAAAATCTAAATGTAAGAAAAAGTATTTAGTTATAAGGAGAATGCATTAGCTGATCAAAATACAAAAGGATGCAACAACAACTGCAAACGATGGATTTTACGAGTGGTACTCGTTCAGATTGTGACATAATAGATATTACAATTAAGTTATCCGAACAAAATACATCATTAATCACTGTCACCATCAACACTTGTGGAATACTCAACGGTTTTACTAGTTCATTTATTTTATTTTATTTTACCTCAAAAACCTGTTTTAGACATAAAAAAGTGGAAGTATCCGAATAAAATCACGTTGAAACTGTGCGGTGCAGTGGGTTAGTGAGTCACGCTTCCTACGGGAAAGGGCAGACGTCCTGCATTACTAGAGCTGTTATTACCACCATCCGTAATATGTTTTAACAACATAGCATTTCCACTCCCATTTTTTTTTTAAACAAAACAAACATTTGACCTCAGTTGCACCTGTCGACGACTTTTGCACATTTATATTGTATATCATATCTTGTATTTTTTAAAGTTTAAGTATTAGTAATAAGTAATACTAACATCGGCTCATGTTTATATTCAAATGTGTCTATATAAACACCAGCCGACATTAGTTTCCTAGGTGTGCTATAAATTTAAAAGTCCTGGATATTATTTTCATAAAAGGCATTATTTTCATAAAACCTATTAATTGACATCTATTTAAATTACTTGTAGTTTCAATTTGTTTTGTGATGTGTTAATGTTTAGCGATTGCTTTTTATCATTACTAATGTTTTTTATAAGGCATAACATTAATGACATTAATAATGACAATCTAACCCAAATCAACGCCATATTGTCCAATTACCATTTCAATTGAATCGACGACACGACATAAGTAAAACTAACTTTTGAGACATTTACCAGCTCCTAATATTGAAACCAGCCGCGGCCCACGAATGTCACCTACAACCCTTCTCTGCCAACTTTACAATAAATCACGATAACCATTAACGGTATGGAAATAAGGGCTATATTAATCTGCGTAATGATCTGCATAAGTTTGCAAAACGGCGGCCGGCAGTCCACGCGCTGTCCGCTCGTTCATTGAGCTCTTCCCATGACATTATCCGCGCACCCCGGTCACAATTCACCTATGAACCTTGAAATTGCAAAGCTAAATTGAACTTTGCGGAACTTAGTATAAAGTTGGTTTAAGATTGCGATGTGAGTTGAAGATACGACGTTTTGAGGTGTTGGTTAAAATAGCGCATCCACGGCACCGATGGCCCCAGAGATGGACCTCGGATTTTATTTCCACGAAGGAAGACACGACTTCGGTACGATGCATAGGGGAAAATATGGCCTTAAGTCCGCTCAACCGTATTTCACTGAGGTCGCGTGGGTCGGGGAGCGGACATTATTAAACTGTTAGTCGGGAGTGTTCCACAATCGTGACTTATGCAGATGGTTAAGTAGTGGTTTGACGGATAGATCGCGTGTGAGCCCATGCACGAGGATCTGGGATTAATTGGAGAACTTAGGGAGATCTGATAGCGCTAGTGGTTTAGACTTCCTTTAGTAATTGACTGCTTTTGATAACGATTGTACTTTAAAGATTTGTAGAAGTACAATAGTACTTTTTACACTATTTTTGCACACATGCAGTAATGCAAGAACGCTCCGAAAGTATCTGCCATCTTGTAAATTTTTACATGATGTAATAATTATCTCCAAATGTTTTTGTATGAAATTTATTTTTGGATAAATTCATTATTTTGTACAATGCGACAGTGTAAATGTTTTAGTAAACCAATCAGAAAATTGCAGATGTTTTTGTGCATTGTTTTACGCTACTACTGACTCTGAACGTACCTACTGTACAGACGCCTGAAATTATTTCTTACACAGAGACAATATGATATAATCAAATATTTGCAAAACCATACGATCTAAACCTTGGTATGAGATTTTTTATACATAAATGAAAAACTTAACTGAAGGACCATGCCTTCATGCCGACATGGTCCTTCAGTTAAAGACGCTCAAAATTATTATGAATTTTAACTGATCTAACATACAAACCAAATACATTATCAAAGCTAAATATGCTTAATTAAATTATTGTCAATGTAACTCATCCATACTAATATTATAAATGCGAAAGGAACTCTCACTGTCTGTCTGTTACCTCTTCACGCTTAAACTGCTGAAGAAATTGGGATGACATTTGATATGGAGCGAGTTTGAGCTACGAGAAAGGACATTTTTATCCCGCAACCATACTTAAAAGACGGGCTGGCTGGCTTTATGTCTGGCTGACGAAGTAGAGAGTAAAAGCTACTCACTTGTATTTTTATCGACACAACTAAAGTTTTCGTCAGATCTTTTCCTTAATGACTTTTTTGTTGTTGTGTTCATAAAAATAAATACCTTTAAATTCATACATGTAAATATTAAATCTATGCAATTAATCGATCTAGTTAGGGCATCATTACATGGCAAGAGTCTCTAAGCCCACTGTTTGTTTCTATAGCTCGTATATCGGTATACAACATTAGAAAGGATCACAACTTTAATAAAGTATAAATAAGGTTGCTTTTGCAATGTTACGAAACGAATCTTAGGAATTTTTGAAAGGGAATTCGTATCACCTTCTTCGTGGAGACATTTTAGGTAAACTAGTCACATTAAGTTTAAAATAATGAGCTTATTGAACCGTTGTACCATTTAAAATGGTCGTGACCATGCGTGTTATTGTTAGTTTAACCTATGGAATGATTTAGTTTTAAATTAAGAGGTCAACTAAATCAAAACAATAGCGCCAAAGTTCACATAACGCGAGAGTCAAGGATGTACTGACGGCAAGCCAAGACGGCGGCTAGGTGAGAAAAAATGTTAAAAATGTCACTACTTGTTACAATCGTTGTCGAATTGGCCTTTACAGCGGCGAAAGTACAGACTTGTAGAACTTTTGAGCAAGGGCAACTTTTGTCAAGGTTGAGTTGTTGTTTTAGTTAGATGAACAAGGGACGTAATCGGATGTGGTCAGTGCGGAAATGGGCTTATTAAGTACAAATATCTTATGAATAAACTACTGCGTTGTAAACCAAACGTATGTCGTCCGAGTGCCTAAATAAACGTGAGTAAAGACGTAATTTTAATTCATTAATATTGCAATGACTTACGAATATTTCAATACTTAAACTAGAAAATAGAAAGTAGTTTTTTTAGATAATAGTGTCTAATTTATAATGACTACTAAAATAGATACTACATATAAAAGTACGTAAAAAAGAAAAAAGTTCTTTGCTGCAAACAGATATTTTTAAAATGAAGTTACAATATAGTATTCCTAATACTATATTGATATTTGTGTTTAAACTTTTGTAAGTAATTTTGAACATTTTATTAAATACACGGCTTTCCTCTCATTATAATATAAAATGTCAACCTATTTATATATAAATGTATTAGTCTCTTTAAAATAAATTGCTCGAGTGACTGAATAAACGTGAGTGAGCCCTGATTAGTAAACTGTTATTATTATTTAAGTATAAACATTCCAAGCATGGGAGTTAAACAACCCATGTTAGCCTCAACATTAATAAACGGCTTCCCGACACGTGATAAACCCATGATCAAGCTTTTTCCATACACTTAATGAACAAATATCCACAAGCAATGCATAATTGGCGAACACAAACAAGATCAGATCTCACGACATAACATGTGACCTAAGACTTAGGTTTCCTAGTTTAGCAAAAAGGCAGCTAAGTGTGCAATTAATGCAGTTTTTACCTTTAAATCAGGAAGCTAACAGTAAAACGCGAAATGTGGGAATACACAACAATGGAGAGATGGTGTTTTTTCGGTTGAAAGAGCGCTCGTCGAACTTAATTGCGTGTGCGACTCTATGCTGTGATATGAGAGGGGCTGGTGCGGCCGATGGCGCCCTTAACTGTAGGTTAAATAAAATAAAAACTTTAAGTAAGTAAACTTAAATCATACCTAAAAAATTTTAATGATAAGGTGATTTTGAAAGATGTGTTAATTTTTTTTGTATAACTAATCTTTTTTCGTATTTACTTATTATTATTATTAAGAAAAAATGCAAATACTGCATTCAGAATCGATTTATATAATAAAATATGGGTATATTTATTAAAAAAATACCCAACGTTATCTTACATTTTGTTATGTATATATTATTTTAGTGGAAACATCATGGCAATCATAAATAATGTATATAATTAATTTGTTTTTTAAAATAACTGGATTTTTTTTCTAAAAACATTAACATGACAATAGCTAAAGCAGTACAGTGTAGTAGCTACAAAAACTAGCTTATTTTTTTTAGATACAAAAAACTATGTTTAAATTTGTACTACAGATAAAAGTTATTGTAATGATAATAAAAACTACAGATAATTAAGTTATACCCTGACACAATTATTCCTTATGTCAGAATATATCTTCAGCTACTGATTTAAATTTTCACGGTTTGTACACATTATTAAACATGAACGGGACTTAACCGCGTATATTAACTTTAAAATTTACCTCCGACGTTTCGAAGACGACGATGTCCTCGTGGTCTCGGATTAAGACTGGCTGAAGTTCACATCAACATCTTCTAGCCGCGCGAGTTTTTCGAACTACCCGCACTTGATCTTGTTTATCAACTTGAACGTTTTGCGCACTAGGGACGTCACTCGGTCGACAAACTACACTCACGATATCGGAATTATTAACTTGTGGTATTTGACGCCTGCATTTACTAATGACTGGATTCCATGAAGATGAGATCCTAAAACCATCGTCCCGATTGAAATTATGTTTTTTTTTATTTCAATGGCTTCACGAACTTTTCTACTATAAAGTAGTAGTAGTAGTCTAGTAAATGCTCCGCAACAGCAGACTTGTTCACCTGGCGACTTCTGACTGCTGCGATATGTTCTTTGACTCTTTCTGCTATGGTGCGCTTAGTTTGCCCAATATAAGAACTACCACAACTGCAGTCGATTTTATAAACGCCCGGTGACTGAAACGGAATGACGTCCTTCGGTGACCTAAGATATCCTGCGATCTTGGACAACGGAGTATAAACAGTTTTTATAGAGTACTTTTGGAGAACAGTACCCACTTTATCCGTTACTCCTTTCACGTACGGCAGAAATGCCGGCTGCCTGGACACGTCAGGACGCTCTCCTCTTATATTCCGTCTCAGTACCCACCTCCTTACATTGTACCCATTCCACCTAAGTACCTCCTGTATATGTGACATCTCGTCCTCAACATATTCAGGGTCACACAGATCACAGATCACACAGAACGTCGGAGGTAAATTTTAAAGTTAATATACGCGGTTAAGTCCCGTTCATGTTTAATAATATATCTTCAGCTGCCTGTCAATTAACCGCTAATCAGTTAACCGTCAGTTACTCCGCGCCACGGGGCGAGCGCGAGTTTTTCACGAGGAAAAGCGCGCACAATGGCGCGCGCGCAAGAAGCTGGGAAAGCACACTAATCATGCACCGCTGGACAGTTAGAGCTTCCCCATTCCGCCATTATACGGATAACGGTCAGTTAGACAATGATACCGGCTCTCACTCATTGTAAGTATCAATGGACATTTGTGAACGAGTGGGAGCATGCATCATGGAACTATTAATTTGCATTATGAGGAAATATCAGGTACCTATTTAGTACATTATCTGTTTGAATATTACATCATCCATTTTTAAATATATGAGTTAATTAAAGGTTTTCTCGAAATTAATTACAAGTTTGATCATATGTCCAGTCAAATTGTTTTTTTTTTTTTTTTATTGAAGAAGTTAAAATAAAACTAATCAATTTTTAAAAAATATACAGGATGATACTGAGACGTACTGCTATTAATGTTTTTGCCAGGATGCGGGGAATGCAGTTTTGTATAGATCTTGTCATTTCATATTTTGTATGTTCCTTGATATATCCATACTAATATTAAAAATGCGAAAGTAACTCTCTCTGTCTGTCTGTTACTTCCTTGTAGCTCAAATGTCCTTTCTTGTAGCTCAAACTCTCTCCATACCTAATTTCATCTCAGCGGTTAGCGTGAAGAGGTAACAAACAGTCAGAGAGAGCTACTTTCGTATTTATAATATTAGTATGGAAGTATGGAGGTTTTGTTAATAAGTTATAGTAATCCTTCTACATTTTACATAAGAGACGAATCGGCGATATGATCAGACTTAACAGGTTTCTACATTGGTCTTCGAATCGATATGATAACACGACGAAATTAGCATACACCGGAATGACCGCATATCAACCAATACAATCTTTCCTATTCAAATCCGAACAAGATAAAGGCAATAGAGAGTGGGCAGTAATAAAACAGACAAGGATACACGACATCGGATGGTCACCAACGATAGCCGGACCTTTGACCTCGACGGTCACGTCAATGGTGCATACGATTTCCACCCTTCCTCGCAGGACATAAAGTCTTATACTGGATGGACTTCAGATGTGGCCGGACTATATCTAAATACTTCGTAGCCTTGAGGGGTATGAATGCATTGTTGCAATTGTTTTTGTTCAAAGTTTCGGTATCCTTTATAGAAGCTTCGATTATGCTACACCCAGATACGAGTACCTACATCGTGTTATTTTTATTTTTTTTTAACTTTGAGGAAAGATTGGGTGAGTTGATTTAATGTATCGAAGAAACTTATAGTACTTTAATTCTTACTATTTTCAAAATATTTAGAAAAAAAGTGAATAGCTGAACCATTGTCAACGGTTCTTCAAAATGTCTTAATATTAAAAATAATGTTATATGTCACAGTGCTTTAAATTCCTTTCGGCTCATATAGTCGGCTCCTAAGTGCTTAGTTTCCCTGATTCTTTCCTAATCAACATATTTATAAAATAATATATTTTGATCCTAAGGTTTGTTCACAAAAAAGTAGCCAATGCCTTATAATTTCTTTTTTTCGTATGAAACCATCGTAATTTTTTTAAGTTATCATAAAAATTAACTCATTTTCTTTCGTTTTAGGTAATGTTGTGGATATTTTTATCAGGTGTTCTAAATCTATGGCCCATTAAAGAAAACTTTGCATTTTGGGAGAGTTTTTCTAATTTGAACATTTGGATCATTAAGCCTGCACTATGCTTGCATTTTTGTTTTAGCACTACTTGGTCTACTTGGTGTTATTAACATTTTTGACGGTTGAGGCAAAAAATTTTCGATTCTGACTTCCTAAACGTAAAATAGACAAGCAAATTCGTGACACTTTCTAACTACATGGACCCACCAGTTAACGGTGGAGACTCATACAACGGTGGCTACTTTTTTTCGTAAACATGCTTTAGTTAGTTAGTGATTCGAATAATAATTGCAAGCAGTGCACTGTTTGCCGTTTGAGTATGGCCAACGGTAACTAATACCGTTCATAGATTGTATAAACTTGAGAAACCACGGATTTCGCCGTGTCCGGGTGGCCTAGTGGTCAGCGCATCAGCCGCGAAAACAGACGGCGCCGTCCTCGGTTCGATTCTGCCTCGGATATCCTGAACCTGTTACTTGGTCATTTTTTCTTGAGTCTGTACTTGAGAAAAAAAAATTAAGTATTACTAATATCATAAACATTTCATCTGGTACCGTCGAGTAAAATAACTCAAATCGAAATAGTTTATAAAATTACTTGATTTGTTCCTTTATTTATCGATAATAATTCGCTTAAAAGTAAACATATAGCTAAAATACGAGTACCTTGATTACTCTTATAGGTAATATTTTCTCTCCTCAAAATTTTTTATCTGTTTCTAAGCTTCTAGGGAATAAGAATACAGATTATACAGAGGCACAGACTCGGCGTGGGCGCAGCTCGTGAGAGGTTACGCTTCAATGAGCAGGCCATGACTTTACCGGGCATACCGTCATGCTTCTGCTGATATGGTTTTGGCGTGTGAAAATGGCATTTTTGATAGTACCACATGAGTAGACATGGAACTGTGCCTCTAACACAGGTTGACATAAGAAACGTTTTTGAAGGTAAGATGCATCTATTAATTAATAAAAATGCCTTGTGGTGCCGGCTAAGAATAGCACCAGCCCCTTCCGCAGGTGTCGTAAGAGGCGACAACATTCTTTCCTATTTGAGAAAAATCCTTGTTCCAAAAATCAACAATCATGTACCACCTTAAACGCCGGCAACGCACCTGTGACTCCTCTAGTGTTTCAGCTATACATGGACGGCGTAGTTTCTTTCCATCAGGAAATGCGTCTGCTCGTCTACAAATTTTGGCACTTTGTACGTATCCATATCTTTGGCAGTACCTTCTCCGCATGACCCTTTAGTCTCCAATGTCCAATATACTACTACGTTTCAGATAGTGGCTAGCTCAATAGGAAACAAACGCATCTAATGGTGAAATTATGTATTATGGTATGGTCGCTAAAGGTCAGCGTCATCTCATGTCGTGGCGGCCATGTTTATGACATTGGCATTCAAACCTAAATTTGCAAAGCTTTTGTTTTATTTGAACGCCCGACAAGGTTCAAGAGCAGTCAATATCAAATATCATCATCATCATTTCAGTTGTAAGTCGTCCACTGCTGGACAAAGGCCTCCGCCAGATATGATTTGTATCAGCTTGGGGGGTAGTTGCCATAGTCGTCACGCGGAACCAAGCCCATTCTTTCTTGGTCAAAATATCATTAGCAGGGCAACCACTCTTGTAACGAAATACCAGGCTAATATCTGTCTGAGGAGTCATTACTTTTTAAAGTGTGAGTAAGAAACAGAGAGAGAGAGAGAGCTCCACAACTTGTACCAGAGTCGCAGTTATTAGAGAAGTCATTAGGTTAGGTGATGCGCTGCTGATATTTAGTCGTCCGCGCCGCTTGCGCCACTTGCGGATGACACGACACTCGGGACTAAGGGCCGATAGAACTGTTACACGCTTACCAGTAGTTAAGTAATTTAGCTAACATCACAACACTTTAAAGTACCTACGTAAACTAAATTAGAAGACTTTCGAACTCAATCATTTTGAATAGCTACAGACGGTTTTGTAAGAACTAGTGCCTATGGCTATCTTTGTGTTTGGTGTAATATTTTACCGATTGCTGACTTAAGCTGAACACAATGAAACTAAACTACTAAGATTAGGCAAAATGATGAACGCAAGTCTAGGAACTAGTAGGAACTTTTTTTAATTGTGTATCATGTATTGTCTTGTATTAACTTCCTTAGGCAGCAAAATAAGGCTACCTAAGAAAATATTTTAAATAGGGTTGCAATATAATATATACTTGTCTTACTAAAGTAGTTGTTTAACAAACCTAAGGCACAGTATCACCGGCCGCGCAAGGCCTCCGCGGGCGGCGAGTTCGTGTGGTCGTGCCCGCAGCCAGATTAAACTATTGCACCTCACCGACATTTCGGTCGCCATGGTAACCAAAAACACACGACTTTCCGCACGCCGTTACACCTCCAGACTTACCCGCCTCTGTTCTATTACTATCAGAGTCTAATTTTGCATAGAGCGACTTTAAAAGCCTTGGCGATTCGTGAGTTTATGAAATAGGTAGGTTCTGTTAGGACCTGTCGAATACTCGCACGAATCTGTAAATGGCTTGTGACGACTTGGCAAGAGTCAAGTATGTTAACTCATCAAAGCTTGAAAGATTTAATATATTAATTGTGTTTTTAATATTTTGTTCATAGTTGATCGTCGTACTTCTATTTCTTCCTTGTAAACAAATATTCTGCGCAATCTGATCAGTGACACTATTTACAAAATCCGAACTATCAAAACCAGGCTGCCATTAACAAATCAGCCGGTAATTAAGACGCATGCAACTTTATTTCAAGAGTATCGGTTAACACTTTACTGACAAACAAATAGAGCAAATTGTCACGTCCTGATCTAGTCCACATAACGAAATGAACTAATTGAAATTTGAAAGTAACCGTCGTGGGAACCGAGCGAGGTGTCTAAAAATAGTCGTAATTGGCGCAGGCGCACGCGGCTACTGACAGTAATAAATACGTTCACAACTCCATTGATATGTTACCCTGGTACACTGATATACTTTTCTGATATATCTATATATTTGAATGATCGAGGTAGGTCAGCTGATGATTCATACAATATTACAATATTTGTTATGAACAATAGACCTTACATGAACCAGAATTGGATTCTATATGTATAGTGTGGGCCATTTAGATGGGTAAAGTATAGGCGAATCTGAAGTTAAAAACATACAATAAAAACAACAGCTGACTAAATAAACGTGAGTAACGTTTATTTAGTCAGTCGTGGAATATGTTTCGAGAAGCATAATCCCCATAGGAACATTGGTTGAAAATGGGGATTTTCAAGCACCAAAAGTGCTGAGTGTACGTTCACCTCGCCGCGCCGCGCGCCGCGCGAGTGGCTAAATAAAACAATAAAAGTGAGTAAAGCCACTTACATTTATAAAATATTTTACTTACATTTATAAAATATTATAATGACTCAAGAAAGTTTAAATCCGATCTATTCTTGAAAATCATTACATCATATTTAGCGATAAGAACTTACATTACTTTAATACTTATTACATAATTTTTGGATAACTATTTTTAGATATTCAATATGTAGGTCAAGTTTTTTTTTTTTAAATCTGTGAATACAATTTCTCTTGTCACGAAACTGGCATACGTGGCGCCCGTACTGACCGTTCTAAATATAAGACTCGGTATAGTCAAATAAAATATACCATCCGCAAAACGGTTTATGTCCCCATACAAAGCCAACGTTAAAACCACAAGTCCAACTGTGCATTTAGTATGAACATGTGACCCCATAGTGGAAGCTCCTGAAAAAACCCACATTGGGGGCACACAGACAGGGAATGTGTAAAAAAGGTTACACAAAAAAAAAATTATACATTCATTATAAACTGATCTAAAATTGCAATTAATTCAAACTTAAGTCTCTGAGATTGCTCGTGAGAAAGTTTAAAGTACCAGGGTGTAAGCATTCCGAAGGAGTTCGCGGGAGCCTAGATAATGACCGGCGGTGTTCGGGCCGCGGCAATGAATTAATACTGCCAGTGCTATCTTCATTGCCCGATACCGGCTACACACATTAGCCGGATTCAGTCACGGAGGACACGCTATAACTCTAGAGACCAATATAGAGGGGTTCATACGCAAATATGTACATGAGTTAACCTCTAGTAAATGTTAAATAAGTAAATTATTAATATTCAAATTGCTACTATCAAATTTTGTCGTACCTTTCGGTGGAAAAGTAAGATAAAAACTTGACGTTTGTACCGCTATGGCAGTTACCTAGATGTATTTAATTCATATTTAGTACCTAGTTGTTCATCCAATTAACAATTACAAATAAGGAATCCTAAAGAAAAAAGCAGCTGAGAAAGATTATGCATCAGATAGAAATTGTTACTATATTTTATATTGTCAAATTAGCTGCTAATTCTTATAGTATCTTCATTTCTCAATGTACACACTATTTGGGAGTTATTATTAAGTCTTCAGCTAATTCTCTAGCTTAAAACGGTAATAACTACTCAATACAATATGGCTTAAGCTAATGCTTGTTCTATTTCCGATCCTCATTGGCGCTGGGTTAGTTTTTTACTTAAGTACACTTTATTGTCCTTTTTTGTAAAATCAACATAGCTCGCGAAATCTATCGGATTCCAAACTATGAGCATTAGAAGTTACACTTTAACTCATCCGTAAATAACATATGACCGTGCACTAAGTATGAAAAAGATAACAGTAAGTATGATCTGAGGAAACATTTTCTCTTGAATAGGAATATCTACGTCGGTAGGTGAATCTCAAAAGGATTTATAGGAGGAGCTTGTTTTCAATATTTTGGGCAACAAGCAAAGTATTCAAATTTATATTTTAAATAAAATTAACGCACCGAAGATAACCTTAAAAGTAGAAAGAGACAAAACATTGATATTCCCATGAGCTACTTAGCCCAACAAATGCGCTTGCACCCGCGGTATCCAAGCAAACGGTTCATACTCCAATCAATGAGATAATGGATAGGTATACTACTTTTTTGATATTTTTCAATGACGTTCATATCAGCAAAATAACATTGTTATGAACAAATTGTGAAAATGTTTCTGATTTCACGGTCTATAAGCGTTGGCGGATATAAAAAGAAGAAGTTTATGTTTTCAGAGAGTTATCATACAAATATCTTGCAGTAGTAGTTGATACTTAGTTGGTACTTGGCACGTAACCTTCGCAGAATTCTTGTGCTATATTTACGGGGGTTGTAAAACTATTCAAAATATTGTAGGTTATATTTGCTCGACTCCTTTACAACTTCAAAGTCGTCTACGGCAAATAAACGTTAATTGTGTGTTCCTTGTTTTGAAACGAGAATTTGAGATTATATACACAAATGCTCCATATTGGAGTTTTTTTTTAAAGAGACTCGGCTCCTACCTGTGATATTGTAATACTTATAAGCTAATGAATAAAACATTTATTTAATGTTTATCTTGATGCTTAGATTTTAAAATATGTATTGAGATTTAAATCGGTTTTCATCAATAGGTACAGCTATTCGATTCAAAGGTTTATACATAAAAGCCGAAGGTCATCGCTAGTTTGTATATAAATTAAAAGTAAACCACGGAAAATGTATCTTCCAACCAAAATAACTATACATATCTATAATTCGATTTATTAAATCTAACAAAGTTCTGACTACCACGACTACGCACCACGGAGGCTTTAAATCCTAAAACTTCCCTTTATCTCAGAGTCATATTTTATGTTTGCACTCTACAGAGGTGTTTCAGGACTGGGAGGCTCGAGGATTGTCTTTAAACTGCGGCTAGAAACCATCGGAGGAGCAGCTTCCCTTTCCAGAGGAGATTCTGCGATCGCCAACCCGCCTGTAAAGCGTGGCCAGTAACGCAAGACACCTCCCGTCTGGTACCGTTTATAAGAAAGGCATGTCTATGTTGTGGACGTTGTGGCTGATAAGAAATATAATATCGTTTGTTTTTATACTCGTTGATTAGTATAGTAACCCGTGGTCCAGCGCGCTATCAATCTAAGCTATCCAATGAGCGTTCGCACTTTGCCGCTCCTCACGACTCTGTATTTACGCCGCCCGATTACGCGTCTAATGCGAAATATTAATTCAGCTAACTATATATACGAGTACATGTAACGCTAACATTACAATATCCACATGCAACACGTAGATATACTTACATTCTTGTTTAAGTACGTTAAGAAGCTGACAAGAGCTATTCTGCCGGCCTGCCTTTTGCAAAAGAAAAGCATTGTGTGCAACGCAAACCAAAAATAAAAAATTCTTACTGAAAAAGTTGCATTTTTATGGCGTAATACGGATTAATCAAGTTTTCGATATAATTTACGGACGTAAATGAAAAAAGTCGTAAAACTGTTAAAAGTTACTTTTTAGATGTGATTATGAAATTAATTGCATATTAGATGCAACAATGTTCTAGGACTTTAATACTTAAATCGAAAGGAAAATAGAAAAAATTGCCTCGAAGCGGGATTCGAACACACAACCACTGGATCGCTCTGTGGTACTCGGTTAGCACAATTGGTAGTGCACTGGGCTAGTGATCCAGTGCCTGTGGGTTCGAGTCCCGCTTCGTGGCAAATTTTTCTATTTTTCTTACGATTTAAATATCGGAGATATTCGCTAGCAGACGTTTCTGCATAATAAAAATAATGTTCTTGGACGTAAAATCATTGATACCATATGTTTTTATACAGTCACTGGGTCAGATATTTACTTATCTTTGTTTGCCACAATTGACCAGGTACTGGACATAATAATTCAAAACATAGTTACCTACACACCCCGTCGACTTATATTTTCACCAATAAATATTTTACCAAAACAACATCCAAGCAAATCAGACCTTTGTTCAAATTGGTTCAAATTCAATCCCACAAATATGAAAATCATAGAAAGGATGCCCAGCTGGCCCGTTAATGACATTAAATAATTATTTATTATTCGCGTGTACGCAATGATGAAGTTATAATAGCGACCAGCTTGATACTAAACGTCGTATTTACCCTACAAACCCTGCAAGTAAACGCCCTTATTCTAAGATGGTAACGACTGGGCATCGCTTGGTCATAAAGCCTGTCGGTTTGAGTGATTTACGCCCCGGTAGATGGCGCGTGAGACGGCGCCGTGACGTGATAATTTCAATAAACACGAGCCTTTAAACGTATGCGAGTTATGAGTTGCTACGGTACCTACGGCTGGTAAAGATGGGAAAGGATCAATGTTGCTTCTACAATCTACATGAATATATATCAGTGTATCATATAAGTAAACCATCCACTATAAGTTCTAAATGGGTAGAGGCATCAGTGGAAGTGATTGGGCTAAAATGATAATGATAATAATGTATTTTTATATTCTACTTTTATAAAAAATATTGTTTAAAACCTAGCCTAAGATTCAAGATGAATAAAGAAAAATAATAATCATTAAATAATATGTCCCGTGAAAATAGATCACAAAACTACTTGAAATAAAGTACTTTTAAGGTCTTCGTCAGCGGGCTTTGAAACTATGACGAAACGTAGCTGCAATCAACATCGTATAATTTGAAAAAGTCGGAGTGACGCAATATTATCCTTATTGCTATATAAATTTGCTTCAGAGTCCTAATACTTGTTTCATTATATCCAGATACAGTAATGTCTTCTCTTCTACAATAATAAAAATAAAACCTACTTATTATTTCCTATCAAAACTGAATCCAATATTTCCTCTCACATAATTTAACTGTACTCATGTTCATTGCTTGAATTTTTGAGGTTTGCGATCAAAACGTGTGCTCGCAGAGTGCGCACACGCGCCTCATAGAATTAAAAAGAAGAACAGTATTACAACATAAGAAACTCATAGAATCATAATACCTTTTGTTATAGAGGATCTGTGTGTGCTTCGACCCTCCGACCTGCGCGTTGCCAATTTGTCACGAGACCTAGAACTTTCTACCGACCTCCAACCAGATGTAATTACACGGGATCAATCAACTTAGGCAGTCATTAGTAGTAATTGAACCATTAATTAGCATAATTATAATTGGATTTTAAATTATAAAAAATCAGACAGATTCGTTGTAAACAAGCTTTCAAACAAGGTCCACTAATCCGTTTTCTATTCCGTTTTCTAGTAAAAAATATGTAAAAAATAAGTTCCTATCAAGAGCATGTAGTATTTATAACAAAAAATATTCTCATATTATAGACATATTTCAATTAAATCAGCATAAATTTGTATCTGCAATAAAACAAATAGGTAAACAATAATTAGACAATCAGTTTTAATTTCTGTGTAAAATATTCCTCTTTAAAATAACTTTATTAGTTTCGTCTTTTTACTTTTATCATTTTTGTTGGTAATTAGTGTAAAAATTACGATTAGTACATGTTGTTTCACTCAGAGCAAAATTGTGTTAACTATAAATGGAAACTGTTTTGGCCGATGTTTTAACTTTATTTCTTAAACTGTTTGTTTCCCTGTACAATAAAAAAAAGAACTAGCCAAATGTGAGACGGAGACGTCTGTATCTGAAAGGGTTCCTTCATTTTACCTCCTTATGCCTATCTGTCTGCTAAGGTAACATTACGGAATCCTTCTAAATTAACTGTTATGTCTGTCTGTCCATCCATCTGTCACAGAAACTACTGCGTCGATGTGATTCGGTGACTTTAATGAAACAACAAACTACTCGTACTATTAAAAAGTAAACATACGGACACTGTCGGGCCGGTGTATTAGAAAGCATAGAAAAGTTTTGGTAACATGTCTAAATACAACTCATACTTCAAGGGCAACTTTGCAGTACATGTTACTGCAGGTAGATGTTATTAGCGACAGGGTACTATGCAAATTCGCTTCAAAACATACTTTACTCAGTATGCGAATTTTGTTTTGGTTATTTGCCACTTCTAGCTAAAAGCATAAGCCACAAACTTGTCTTGCAGTATGGGAGTAAGCTGTTCAATCAACACTAAACTCATAACCAATTCATTGAGAACACAATCAGCCCACTTCCGGCAGAAGAAAGCTAACATATCTATTAGAAGACAAAGGTGATTGCCGGCCCACGAACGAGTTAATCACCAGCTAATGAATTCAGTGGCGTTGTTCGCTTCTGCTACAGATCTAACGCCTCTGACTGGCCATTAAACAATAGACAATGTTTTTCCACCGTGTATGAGAACGATTATTAAATATGAGAATCAGAAATACACATATGTTGAAATTATCTTATGTCGTCACTTTAAAGTAGGTATTTTTAAGTAGAATCTTCGCGTGTCACCTCTTTTTTCACTACCGAACTTTGAAACGCTTTTTCTATGTTATCATTTATTTGGTTGACAAACAATAAATTATAAATATTTTTGGATAATCTAACTAACGGACTAACTGGAAACAAATTTCTCTGCCCAATTTTACAACTTTATCTTCAAGTACATCAATAGCAAATACATGACGATTGCAATTTCAAAGTTCTCAGAAGCTCATCGCCGTTTCGAGCATTTAGGATGTCCGAGCCTGACGGTTTAAACGACAATATGCTACCACAGTCCGTTAATACCCTTTAGAGATGACTACAGAGTTGCTCATAGCAACGCCTAGAAGCAACTCTGCAACTGTCTCTTACAAACAAAACCTATCAGATCTGCAAACCTAACTGCAGCTACTTAATATATAACTAATCTTCAGTTTACTTCTATGGACGCACTTTATATGGACGTTTAGAACACTCAAAATGAAAATAGAGAAATAGACAAATAGTTAATAGTGACCCTTAATTCATCACGGCATGCTTGCTACGCGACGGGAATGGGGGATGTGTGGGCGCACGCGAATGTGCGTTATTGTGCTCCACGTCGGCGTACTCGCTCCTCGGAGTCATATTTGTATAATGATTGGGCTGGCCAACGCCAACGCTGAATATTCTAAAGTCATATGATCCAAGTGAAGCCTACAACACATTGTCTCTTCTTCAAAACATCATTAGACTTTATTCAATTAAAATAAAGCATAAATTTAAATAAATTACATACCTTTAGAAAAAAACGCCAAGCCAGGATAACTTTATATAGTGGATACCTACTGTGAGTTATTAAAAGCCCAAGCAAAACAGAAATAATTATAACTTAATTTTTTCCTAGTTTGGGTATTGTCCTTAAACTGCGACCAGAAAATACAAGGCTTTGGGCAGCGGCGTCCTCTTTAAAGCAATCGAACATACTGCGATCGGAACCCGCCTATCAAACGTGCCGATTATGGCATAAAGGCCCACCCTATAGGAGAGTCCAGCAGAGGACTGTGACTATCAGTCCGTGGCTGATAAGTAAGACAGCAATGCTGCTATCATCTTAAAAGACTATAGTTTTGAAGGTACGTTAGTTTATTATCATTTTACACTTGTTTACAGCAAAGGTCATACAAAAATGTCTACTTTGTCCCCAGTGTGACGCTGCTCTAGCTTTCGTCGGCGCAGCCAGACAGTATGTCTTCCAGCGACTAATTACTGCGAGCGTGTAGACGACTAGTCGCATTACTTACACGGAGCGCTTAGTGGGTACTTTAGATTTGTAACTGGTTACTATAAGGTTTTTTTATTCATTATTTGAATGAAATAAGTGGCGTTCCGTACAAAGTGAATTACGTTAGGTAAATTAGTAAGTCCTAGGCTAGCCTAGTGGGAATACATTGTATAGTAACTACCAAATGCAGATGCTAAGCTCATATACCGGTAAGTAAATTTGTATGTATTTAAGTTTTCATCTGTCTATATATTTTCATCTGTATTCCATTAGGTTCTCGCAACAAACAAGCCCTATGTTGAGCGTTGTTGTTGAGTTATTTGAGAATAATCATTTTCATTCATTATTTACTAAATACCTATTTATTTAGCAACAGTAGTGTATCCGTACTCATCTATAATTGAACATAATGAAAATAAAACGAACCATTTATAGCTCCCCAACGGCATCAACATCAAACTTATTAAACCTTTATCAAAACATTCAAAAGTATTAGACTTCACAGCCATTGCAAAACCATAAAAAAATACAAGGTAATTGTTATGACATAACAACTAACACGTTTAACATTATAAAAAAATATTTAATAAACTATATTTCAGACTCCTCTGGCATTTTTCTATCATTACAAAATGGCACCCACGCACCCATTGTATTCTGCAATTACTTAGCTTTTATTCATATACAGCTTCATAACTCAAATAGCTAAGATTGCAGGTCTTATTCTAACCTCATTAAGGTTCATATTTTTATTGCCATTAGTTAACTAGCTGTATAGTTATTTTGGTTTCAAATTCATTTACGCTTTCGGCAACTTCTTGTGGAGGTTCGGAGTAAACTTGCAAATTTCGTTGGTTCTATGACTCACAGTGTGGGCCGAAACAAGTGACTTATAGAATATTGTTGTAATACGGAAATTTATCACTTCATGCTGTAATTGAATAGCCATTAAAGTTTCTATGATATGCAACACAAATAATGTAAATCATTCCAACTTATGTCTTGAGTAATTGCAATAAAGCTTAAAATGTAACAGACTGTCTTAAAAGATGTCAGATATGTCGATGTTACAAATGATAACATAAAGAGTCGTAACTCAAAATTAAAATCTGTATGGCAGTTTAAAGTCGTAGTAAATTATGCTTATCTAAGTTAAAAGCTCGCTAAAAACTGCAGCGATCTCGGAGTAGACGTGCACCGAGAAGTGCTTAGCTAAAACTGGAAGACAATGTTATAGTAATTTTAAAAATATATATTTTAAATAAAAATATGTTTCCAAGTATGCATAGCAATTCAACGGTATGCCTAGTTGGTAGAAACTGCCAACGAATCTGAAGGTCCCGGGATCAAAAAACTCGAATAAATTTTGCGAACATAAAAAACACGATGTGAAAATTCGCTACTATGAAAAAATGCTTTTGTGAAAATTGTCTAACAAGTCAAATCCAGGCAGGTGCATTTATTTATGGGTTTCTTTCTGAACTAAGGAAGATTTAGGTCGATTTCTGTGAATTTGTCCCATAATATTTATGTGTAACAAGTAAAGTCAAAGTCTAGTTATATTATTACAACACTTACAACGCATAAATTACCTAATTAAAAAAAAAATGAAGTACTAGTAAAAGACACGTAATATAACAAGCAAAGAAAATAAAACGAACCATAAATAAAGAAAACCTAAACTGTTAAACTACTGCCTTGTTAAATTACTATTTTATAAAATGATTTACTTTTAAAATGAGGATAAACTACTTTATAAGTTTTATGTTCTAAAACATGCCAACTTCAATTACATAGTTTACATAAAATCTATTCGCATGTCTCAAGGAAAAATATTAATAATATATAAATACCATAAAAGTATGATATCCTAGTTTCTGTTGCTCGTTACTTCATTCACGTAGAAGGCGTTAAAAACGCGACGCCATTATTGGTCGAATGACTTTTTTTACAAGCATACAATATATGATTTTATATAAAATAATTGGACTGGGTGTTTCTTGCCCAGTAAAGCGACAGTTTGTTTATAAAGATAGACCACCCATCAAAGTGGACAGCACGTCGCGTTGTTTGTGAATGGAAACTTCCTCGAAAAGCGAATCTCATCTTTATATCTGTTATCGCGATGACCGTCTCCGCCGGAGACCGAGGCTGCCTCTCTTGTGACCACTTAAACTTATTAGTAGTTTTTAAGTTATCCTTAACCTTTAGAACGCTTTTCCTGTCCCATCAAAACGTGGCGTAAACGTCGAATCTTATTAAAATCGAACACTTATAGGCGTCGGTGGCGTGATAGGCACAACAGCACACAACACCTTTCGGTGATCTTAGGGTTCAAAGAGTTAATCATGATTAACTGTTTGAATTAATAAATATGACGGCGGGATTAAGTTAACGTTACTATAGTTAGGAACACACTGAATAGAAACTTCTGTACTTTTGTACTGCATATTTCTTATATCGTTTCACATTAAACTGCTGAATCGATTAAGACATAATGTGATATAGAGATAGATTGAGTATCAGGACGGGACATCGGGAAATACAATCAAACTTCAGTAGTTTTTATTCTGGAAATCGTCATCATGATTTCAGCCGGAAAACGTCCACTTCTGGACATAGTCCGTTCATGAACTGGGAGTTTCCATAGCCGCCACGCTTGAATGAGATGGGGCTATACTTTGCCAGCACCTCACGGCAAGTCCTAAAAATCTTCGTTTCGTTAATAACTTTTAGACAATAAATATTTCGGGACAATCTTACCCTAATCGACTTAACACTCAAGCTCAAAGGCTTATTATGGTTTGAAGCATTAGTTGTATATAATAATTAGTAGGGTTTAAACAGGACACTCCCTTTGCCAACATGAGTGTTTCCCAAAACCATCGTAATGTTGCGATGACCATCGCCCGCCGGCCTGGGAACCGCGAGATAACGCAGCGCACGTACTGATTACCGCAATTAGCCCAATCTGTGAGCTCAATGCTTGATCTAAGTAGTTTACATGGGAGTATGCACGGCTAGACCACTAGCCATGTCTGCAGTTAACTTAATCCGGTATTTGTTTTCTCATTAACTGTTGAATTCAATTAAATCCTCTTCTCAGCCATGCATGGCTTCCACTGATAATATCCGGGCCAAGTTAAATATTATATCTTAATCAAGAACACCTATACTTTAACCAATATATTTGATAACACTAAGTCACCTGAAAAATTTAGTTTCAGCCCAGTTTTTAAAGAGTACTGCTTATTCTTTTGTTAATTCTTATAATTTACGCTCATGGGAAGATTCATTTCAACAATTTAAAAGTAAATCTCAAAAAAATATTGCAAATAAATTGCTTCTCTAACTTATGTGTTCTTATGACCCCTACGTTGATTTCTTTCACAGGTTTAACCTTAGTTTATTTTTGTCACTGCATTCATTACATGCGGCGACACGAGTATGACGCTTGCGCAGATCTGGCGACAAGGCAGACGTGCGCGCCGATAGCATCGCTTCTCATGCCCTGGCCACGGGGCAGACGGTCAGAAAAGATTGTGCGCACTTTCGGAAGTACCCATGCAAAGTTGACTATTCCTAGCTACCTTCTTGCATTGAGATAAAGGCTACATTGGTCAGTCAAGAGTATTGTTCTTTGAACCATGGGACGATATCAACTAAGTTTTGCTGCGGTCGATCAATATGTTACAATAATTTGTATAGGTACCAGGGTAACAAGGTAGTAAAGAGATAAAAAAGGGTAAAGATAGGTGTCACACCTGGCTGAAAGCACGCATTTGGTTTTGTTCCCTGTATAAGTAGTGAACGCAGTAGGTCTTCAGATCTACTTATTTGCCTACAAAACAGAAGAACATCTTTGCAGTTCACGTCCTTTAGTTTATCCTTTTCACATTCATTTCTGCCCAATACAAATACGTGTAGTATAATGCATTAATGCAACAGTTAATTAAACCTATACCTCTTAAAGGTAGAACATGTAGTTTCAACTGAGTGCATTTATTCTGACAGACGGTATAAGTACCTAAGAATTGTGTGCTTTCTGTAGTAAGTCTCATTTCGTCAGTGTAGGTAGTTGTTCGATATATACACATCGTTAATGTCATTCATAAGATTTCTTCTGATTCTTTGAGATTCTTCCGGGTGTGTCTGAATCGTCTTGAGAATATATATATATATTTTTTTTTTTGTTATTTAAAGTTGCTTAGTATATAATATTGGTAGCTTATTATGTAGTGATCTAACGGCGAATTGAGCAGACCAGAGCTAGTCAAGAATTTGATCTCAAACGTTGTTAACATTTTGGTCAACACCCGGCAGTCCTGGAGCCGAGGCCGCCTCATGACTTTCGGAAGGTCCAGCTACTACTTACAAAACGCAAGGCCTACTACCTTACACTGCCATGCCTAAGTGCAAACTCGTTATGTTATTCGAGTGATTTGTCAAAATCACTTAGGCATTCTTAAAAAAATATACGTATCATCAATTGTGATATTGATGATGGGAGACATATATTTTTTAAGTATCTATCTTGAGATACTCAATTATTTATTTTCAGTAAATATGCCTACATGTGCAAGTATTATACTTATTTCAACAGAACATATAAAATAATCCCCCAGGCCAACAATTTATAAACCATATCAATTGACAAATAGAGTCGTTTAGCTAAATATTGACCCTGAATAGTAATCGGGAAAAGGTCACAGGTTCGATGCTCAGGCATTTGTCTCTGAGCTGGTTAGGATTCTCACGGTGCTTTTAAGGACCGTGCAGGTCATGCAGGTTAAATTAAGGCTTTCGGTCAACTAGAGATTTTAAATATAACTTTATAATATAACCAAATATAGTTCATATGTGTCATAACACAGCAATTGCGGCTGGTCACTTTTTTTTCTTAGCCAAGGCAAAGCCAATAATATGGCGTTGCATTTTCTTTATGAACCAAAGGTAAACTGTTGAATTTTGGGAAAGTTAGTAAAGCCGGCGGGAATTGAGTTGCATTGTTTAAAAATATTAAGTTCCCCTTACTATGACACTTGACTTAATGACACAACACATTAATTTTGCCGATATTCTTGATTCATAGATACACCAACACCATTCCCAAAAATGCTGCACAAAAATATTTAGATACATACTTTACTAGACTATAGACGTCTTGGAAGTATTCCTAGTGTATAAAGTATGTATTGGGAAGTAAGATGAGTCTTACAATTTAACCTAACTAACCTAACCTAACTCTTATTCAAAGAACTTCTACAAATCTACAATGTCAAACTCGTACCATGGATTTTCGGAAGCAAAAATGTTCATGTCTTACGCGGTATGACAATGACTGATCTACGTATTTGCTTCTTAATAAAATGTTTCTATTTTATCATGTTATCTGTCACCATATCAATCACGTTGTGAGTATGTAAGTGCGAAAGTAACACACGAGGCAATAGGCGATACATCGCCTATCCCATCGGTTTGATCATCGAGCTGATGGGATAAAACAACAAGAAAGCTCACTTAGTTAGCGTTAAGAAAGAATCCTCATCCCAGGTCAGCTGCTCAGCGTCACGCTCGTGTCAGGCACAAAGTGCACAATATCATTAACTCGTTGCGGCGATGACAGACAGACAATCAACTTTCACGTAGCAACCCACATCTAACTGCACGTGACAATACTATCAGCCTCCCTGGGTCGCGAGGTATAGGAAACTAGCGGGTTTAAATATGGCCAACTGTGTACTGTTGTTCTGTACATTTTTTGAAGTAGGTAGTTACTGCATTATCTATCCTGTATCTTTATAATATAACTTTTTATATTTATAATACTATTATATTTATAAACGTCACAAAGGTTTGGTCTCTTCTAACAAAAATAATTTATAAAACGACGAAAAGGGACTATAACGATGTGCATATTTGACAAGCGTTTAAGAATAGTGTCAACAATATTTACACGACAATCAAAATCAGGGAGAGATAAACTAAAAGTTTTTGAAGAATATTATGTATTATCGTGTCAAATCTATTGTTTAGGTATATAAAATAGTTCAGCAATAAAATTTTAGGTATACATGATTGACATAAATTTAAATATGTGGGCCTTACTTCCTTAACTCACTATATGGAGCGCCTTATTGGCAGTCGTTTTGTGAATTTATTACTTGCGGTATAATAATTATGTAGGTTGTCAATTTTAGCATCAACCCACATATACATAGCATAAAAAAGTAGACATGTTAAAACGCCCTTTCCACGTTATCTTATTTTACCATTGAAAAAAAAAACGGTCAAATGAATATGCTCAAGTTTAAATATAAGGTACGTTTGTACGAGTACCAGTGCTCGACACGCGAACGCCCGATAGCACCCTTCTGTCGCCTCTATTAAATGTGGCATCCATTGGGACCCTGTCGGGTACCCGGACGTTTACTTGAAAGTTTTTCTTTCCGCTCGCAGCTTATGCCTCACAGCAGTCGACGTTTTACGTGCTTTGTTCCTAGGCTGTGACAAGCTGCCAGAGAATAATACCGATTTATGGTTTTACATTAATTTAATGTAATTGAAGCTGCTTGTCTTGGTGGTTTAAACTTTTTCCCGTTTTACAGAGACAGTAAATAAGAAATTGTAAACATGTGCTTTAGAAACTTTAAACTTTTAACACTTGAGTTATTTGAGACACAGATCAAGCTTTAATTTATTGATTGATAACATTACTTTATGGTTTATTTACTTTCATATAACTCAGCACTGTTTTGATGTGTATGACAAATTTACCAAACATCTGACTTTGGTAAATTACATTAAACGTTAAAAGAAAGTATGACCTCGAAAGCGTACCCTATTTAATCGAAAATTGTCCAAACGTAGGGAAGTTACTACTTAAGATGGTATTTAAATTTTTTATATAGTGATAACAAAATCATATATTTTATATATTATCTAAAAAAACATGAAAAATACGCACTTCCTTTAAAATATATGCTACTTATTACAAATCTTATTGTCAAAACATAATGGAGAAGAAAAACCGGCGTCACATACAATCTACATGACAATGTCTAGCATTGACCTTCGCCCCTAACCTGACCTATGGCCTCCCAACCTAGCCAGCTCTTCGGGACGTGCACAGAGTTGACCTTATCCTTTAGAAAAAAACGTACACACGACTTTAGAAACTGCCTGTTTTTACACATTTCTCTACGAGTATTCTGTAGTCTGTGGCTATTCGTGTATAGTATTTGCGTTTTACTGAAGAGTTATGGATCTCGCGTGCCCTCTGCCCTCAGTTTTGCGTCAGTCTGTGGAACAATTATGCCGTATGTTAGTGTCATTTGGTATTCTGTTCATTACCATATGTATTATAATAGCCACAATGTAGTATTCTTAGGATAATTTACCTCAGCTTAAATATTTAAAATATCCAAACGCGTAGCTAGGTTTGTTTAAATAAGTATGATGTAACTATAGATATAATATTTCTAACACAGTTGGCCAAAGAATTAATACCAAAGCGATCGGTTCCAGAATTTTGACCAGAACAGTGTGCCACTACATAGAATATGAGGTAAACAGTATATAAATACTTTTGGAAGTTACGGAAATAATATTTCCGAGTGAAAGTTTCTTTCAAAAACTAACAAACACACGTTGAGGAAGCTATTGACCGCAAGCAAAACCGCGTGGCAGCAGTGTCAATAAATCTAACAAGCTATAAGTCAATCCGCTTCCTTATGTCATCTTCATCCGTATCTGAAGAGGGAACTGTTTTGGTGTCTGTTTATTTATACGAACATACATAGTAAAGGTGATTTGTATGAGTCATAGCAAACGTTATTTTGCGTGGTTAAAAATCAGAAGCTAATTACAGTATTCACAGTGGACGATACGGATTCCGTATATGGACTCCTTTTTGTATACAGAATGCAATCGTTAAGTGTTAGTTTTACAATTTAATTTTCCGGTAATACAGGACATCCTTACATAAATTGACTAAGCCGCACGGAAAGAAGGCTTGTGTTACTGTAAGGTTCCTAGGCAAGGATATATATATTATACAAATACTTTAAATATATAGAAAATATCCATCACTCAGGAACAAATATCTGTGCTCAACAGTATACAGAATAGAGAAGAGATATTTACGATGATTGTTTAGCATGAGAGTTTCGTTTACAATTTACACAAAAGTAATTAGAACCTCCATATCACCGGTCATGACAATGTCAACTAAACTGAAGGTCCTAGGTTCCAATACTGATAAGTACTTTTTTTGTGCAAATATCACAAACATTCGTTTCTGACTTATAGTTGTTTTCTACGTAACTAAGATGGTACTAGTATGTCAGGTTTACTTTATCGAGTCAGGGAAAAAGGTCGAATTTACCTTAAGTTTCGTTTTCAACAGAATAAAAGGCACTCTAGCGCTGATGAAAGATGAAAGTCACGATACTATTTATCACTGTAGCTCAAACACTCGGCAATAATGTTCTCACAAGTAACGTTTTCCGACAACTATTACATTTAAATTTACAGATATTATATTTCTTATCAGGATCTTCTTGCCAATTTGTGGCTGTCGAGCGATCGAGTCCGAATCGAAGCATACTTTTTCACGTTAGTTGGAATACCTATGGTTTTAAATTTATATTGCTCATGTCAAATTTCTATGACTTAGTTTCTCACAGGTTTAACATGTCCCCTGTCCCCATATTAAACGATCTGACAAAGATATATACAACTCCAACTGTGCATTAAGTATGGAGACGTCATCCTATAATGGAAGCATGCACTGCTGAAAAAGGAGATGTCCCCTCCCCACACTGGGGGCACGTGGATCGGAAACGCGATGTACACGATTCACAAAAAATGCCTCCTGTTTTCTTAAAGCTCAATTAGAAGTTTCTCAACAGAGCGGAGTAGATAAATTGCAAAGAACCTTTACTAATCAAAAAACGTAGATTACATATATACGTTTTCCCCATCATAAAATTAGTGAACTTTATTAGACAATACCCAAAAGGTCAAGTCTGTTCTTTAATTTTATTTACATATAATAGTAGTGAATACATTTCTCGTTCATCTCGAAAGCAACGGTATAGCAAACGCAGCCGCGGTTGGCTCTTGTATTATTATATTACAATAATAAGCGGTGGCCGTAATAACAGCATTCACCTTGCGCACAATGGTAGATATATATTATGTCATTGCGGGGCTGGTACATCGCACTAACCGGAGGATAAACATTAGTTAAGCGTGTTATTCTTTTCTCTGTAACTTGGCCTAAATGAAAAATAAATTACCTTGTCTGAGAAGTCAAACTCTTTCTAGGTTTTAAGTGAGTAAGATATCTATAATTACGTGCCTAATGCCCACTACCTAATTAAATTGGTTCACTTATTTATCTATGATAAGCAGACGGAGGTTAGCAGGCAAACAGGTACTTTCGCCTTTAATTCAAACAAAGTAATGAGCTGAGTGAAATTCTTATCGCGCACGCGTGAGTCCTTTAATATTAAAAAAGTTATACGTGAAGTTTTTTTGTTTCAATGTTCTTCTATATTTGTTTGATAAGAAAGTCACATATAATTTAAGTTAGTATGAAATAATGTTACTGAATCAAACGTCTCGTCTATTGAAAATAAAAAGAGATCGTTATTTATAGTTCTTTTGAGATCGAAGTCTTGTCTAAACTAACAATTATTTTCTACTGTCACATTGCGTCTATAATTTATAATTAAACTACTTCACACTTGCAGAATCCTCAAACGGAACATAATGAAACCCAAACAGTGCCACTGGCCTTTAATTTTTCAACAGTAAAATGTTTATGTATGAAGGTGTCAAAACACTCTGTTGGGCACAAATTGCCCTAGGCCGACTATGGGCATCTATTTGAATTGTCTCCACTAGTCCTGCGATGCCTCGTACAATGGACCAGTCCCGGATAAGATTGTTCCCGCTCCGATAGCCTTCTATAACGATTTATTGCTCAAGAATAGCCTTATTGAATTTTAATGGTCATTATTCAATGCTATTGTCTTTTAGGCCGCGTATTTAGTTCTGGATTTAGTTAAATTCTGTGGGAATTGAGTTAAGAGCAAAGGAAGACGAACTACAACCTTATGACCTCAGACTTATAAAATATGTTTTCTAAATATAACTACATACTACATACTTCGATGATTCGATGACAAACACGCAGTAACCTTTTTCAAATTGTTAGAGGTGGTCTTTACTTTTAGTAGGTATTCGGTTATTTTATTTAGTTTTACCAAACAATAAAATTATTTACTGATGTAAAGCATAACCCTGTAATATATGTATAAATAATAAAATATAGCGTGGTATCTGCTCTAACCAATTATATTGCTTTGTATATATTGAATAATCACACATTAAACCATTGATCTCATTGCAAGCAATCCCTTTAGCCTACAAACCCACAGATGTTCTACCAGCTGATATCCCGTGCACTTTACGTCCATGCAATTGCCATCACACGATAGCCAAAGCGATTGCAGACCGGTGACATTTCACGCCCCCACTGACCGTTCGACCCATAATGATAGGCCGATGGTTAAAGATGGCGTATTGTGACGTCAGCCGATTCCCTTCGGTAAAGGTTCCTTAAGTTTATGTCCGTTTGGATATTCGCATATGATATGCGCATTAGGAGTTTCTTGTTGTTTAGGTAAGACAAGAAGGGCGCGGTTGTGGAGATACCAACGTAATATATAGAAAATTGATATTGTTTGGACCTTGTTGACGAGGTGTGCTAACATCGAAAATCATGATTTGGTGACCTGTGACTCCGCCATTTGAATTTTGCCATAGTTGGCCTTTGTCTTAAATTCGCTGTAGATTGCATAAAAGGACTGACGAAATTGAACGAAGAAATAAAGATCTTTATGAACTTTGAACATACAAACCTTCAAGAAAATAACGTATATCTTAAAGGCCGGCAACGTACTTGTGACTCCTCTGGTGTTGCGAGTGTCCATGGGCGGCGGTAGTTGCTTACCATCAGGCAATCCGTCTGCTCGTTTGCCTCCTATATCATAAAAAAAACTAATGGAACCACGATACAATGTTGACCAAAGAGCATGTATCTAAGAAAAATTGTATTCACCACTTTCGGATGGTATGATTCGGGAAGATTTCAGAAAAGTCCCACAACGACGGCTCAATACCTTGTGTAGATAAATTAATTATTGAATAATCATGCCAATAAACAATAAATACATCTGACCGCCGCATTAGGTTTTCCATCGTGGCCATAGATTACAACAGATGTCACCTACTAATTGTAGAGATTAATCCTAGTCCTATATGTGAACATCGTGTCGCAGCCTTATAGAGATGAGAGGAAGCGTGATTACGTAGTCATTTGGTGGCTTTCCATTTCCATTTGAATGCACAACTATAATGGTGTATTGGATTTTAAAATTTTCAACTTTATCTTATTTTTAATATTTAAAGTAGTGAGCTAATAGAGACTTGTATCTCATATATTGTTTTACAGGGGCTCAACTATCAATAGTTATGACAGAGAAGGCACTATTAACATACGTTGTCGTATTCTTGTAATTATTGTTTACAAGTAAAATATTCGAATTCTTAAGAATATAAACTTGTTATCCTCTATCGCTTGAAAGGAAAACAAAGAAACCTAACAAATGAAGACCGAAGAAATGTGTTTTTCCACTGCTATCGTCATCGACTTTTCTTTTCCGGTCAGTTAGTTCTAAAGTACAGTTACAGACTACTACTTGTTTTATTTCATATGTACATACTTGACTTGTTCCATGAACTTGCACATTACTCATTGACCATATAGATTCTTTAATAAATGTAATTCAGTTGGGTGAAGCCGGCTGACTAGAATAGTACCACCCTCTCTCCTCCCGCGGGTGTCAGGTAAACGACAAAGGGAAAACGCCGATGGATGGGCAGCAGCGTCCGTCGAAACTCAATCTGTAGCTACTGCGGTCACGAACCCGCCTGCCCAGTGTGGCGATTATGGCAACTGCAATTGGCAACAAAAAGATGATACAAGTTTATAAGCCTATGTCTAGCAGTGGACTGAAATATGATGATAATACCTATACCTAGCTATATACTTTTAAATAAGAACAATGAGATGGATGTGAATATGACATAATCCTCCAACCTGCATATTCTACAAACAAGACCTAGATCTTACAGCTAGATCAAATAGCAAATCGCTATTGTTAGGGCCACTATCTTTATTAGCCTTCCTAGAACTTCGGGCCGACATCCAAGATCAACAAAAGTGTGGAAAATCCGTGAACATGACTGAATTTACTCCTCAGAATGAATGTACTTATATATAAATATCAGAAGACAGCTGTGTTGCTTGCACGGACCACAGACCTTATATATCAGTATATATCACATATATTATATATCTGATACATATCAGGATCCGTAGTCAACATGACATTCGTGTATAGAAAGCGCAACCGAAACGAAACTAATGTGTGAAAAGGATCACATTTGTTTTCGTTTCGATTTTTGATTTTTTTATAAACGATGAAACGGGTAGGAAGGACGCCATTTTATCGGGGCTTATACCTATCACTTTCGCACTTCCATACTTGTTTGAGCATGAAAGCTATGGTAAAAAAAAACCCGACAATCTTTGCTAGCCTATTAATATGGTCGGGTTATTATCATTTGTCACAATATCTATCAGGCTCCGACTAGTGTATGTGAGTGCGAAAGAGACGGATAGTACGACAGACGATAAAAATGGCAACCAGCTAGCCTAATATGGTCGGGATTTTATCACTTGTCACAGTCTCTGTTACGGTCTAACAAGTATGTGAGGGCGAAAGTGACGGATAGCGCGATAGACGATAAAATGTCAACCATGTTAGACGTTCTGAAAAAACATGCCTAATTATTTTAACATTCGCGTATATTTTTTTTTTTTCATTTAGGTAACATAGTAATACTGCATTATAAAATTACGCTTTTTGTATAATGTGTCTCTTTTACCTTTCGGAGAAAAGTTTAATATTAAATTCTTCGTATTTTATATATGTATTCTGAAATTGTGATTCTATTGAAATTACCGTAGTATCAATGAATTCGCTTGCAAGAACGGCGAAGAAAAGCAGCTGCCGTGATATTTCTAAGAGAATCTCATCAGAAAGAGATTAATTCCCACGTGACTTCGTTAAAGGGTCACATTTCGCACCTCACATGAGCTTTATCATATGCTGACAGAGTTCTCCCGAGCATCTACTGCTCATATTGAATTAATTATGTAAGTATTTTGATTTCAAAGAAGCTTACGTACATATATGTTACAAAGAGATTTTATTGTACCTATAAAATAGGCCAGCCCGGCCCATGCAGAATATTGTTTCTTGATATAAAATTTCAAATCGAATATAACGATTAATGACTAAGGAAGTCCTCCAAAACCATTTATTGTAGCAGTACAATGTGGGATTTATTCCATTAGTAGCAGTAAAATTTTCTTTTAGTAATTAATCAAGTAAACATCTATTTCTCGCTATTTGCTATTGAAACTTCTTAACTGTATGTATATCCCCATATCTCCGCACGACGACTACAGACAGTAATTACTTCTAAATTCGGATGAGGACAATATATTCCTCTATTGTTGCCTACCAGGCCCGGTACCGCGAACATCGAAGTTCGTATATTTCGAGCATCTTTCCCTCTTACTCCAATTAAGGCGTCATAAGATTGACAGAGACAATCGTCCGAAATTTATGAATATCGTGTTTCGCGGTAGCGCCGCAGCCACCTATAGCCCGATCCCCACCTTAATGACAATTTTCAATGCTCCTAACAACACATTCCAAAATGCAAGCAGCATTTTTTATCACCTTTCCGAGTCCCAAATTCACCACGGTTAACCTATAGCCCTCGGAGCGGGCCATCTTCAAAGGTCAGCGTCTGACCGATAACGACTGCAGAATTGCACCATGCAATGCAATGCACCTCAATGGAACCCGGGTCTTTATTATGATTTCTACTAAACTATTTAGATGCAATAAGCATGCATTTTATTTCACTCGTATCAGCAATTTTGGTATAGTTAGATTGTAGGTGTAAAAGTATATATCCTTAAGGATCTAAAGAAGTACTTATAAATATTCCAATCCAGTTAAAAATCCCTACTTAATATTATAAATGCTAAATTAACTCTGTCTGTCTGTATATTACCTCTTCACGGTCAAACCACTGAAGCGATTAGGATGAAATTTGGTATGGAGAGAGTTTGAGCTACGAGAAAGGACATAGGATCATTTTTATTCCGCAACCATATTTTAAAGATATGGCTGGCCGGCAAAGTCGCGAGGAAAAGCTAGTATGTGTATATACGTACATCAAATCTCGTATAAACTAGGTCAAGACAGAAGTCTTGCAGAAGTATATTTTCAAGCGTTGAATTGTAGACTACTATAACTTCAAGTAGGGAAATTAGCATTTGACAACAATGGAAAAACCAATAATCTAATTGAAGGTATACAGATAACCTGGTGATGATGGGTCCTATACTTTTATATCTGAAGCTTAATAAAAAAGTAGGTGTACCTATCTTAGGACTAGTATACCTAGTCGTGTCTTGCAAAAATAGTTGAAAGAGTTAAAAGCGTGCAATTAGCGACAGGCGAGTCCCGGGGACATCACACGTGGGCGCGGGGAATTATGCACGCCCCGGACACCGTCGGTACGTATGCTCCACTTTTTAGGATAAGGATTGGGTATTCAAATTATAAAATCAAAATATCATATAGTTTTAATGTTGTACCTTACCTTTTAAATACGTTTGTTACAAGATAACAATGTCACACGCTTGTAAATTATGTCAGAATGCAAAATTTGCGAGTCAAATATTTAAACTATGGTGGTTAAAAGGTTACCAAACCCTATTCAGCTTAATGTAGTCAGAAGTCAAAACTCATAAGTCATTTATTTATGACATTCTAAATATTACATGTCAAGTTATGTACTTCTACATTGGTATTTGTTACTTACGATTTGGGTCAGATTGTCCTAATGTATTAAATATTGATATTTTGGTAGTTATATGTTATCATAGGAAGGCCTACTTACTGGCGTGCTTGATAGGTCATGCGATGCGATTTCAAGGTCGTAACTATATATATCGTCTGAATAGGGAATCTTGATTCCATGTAAAAGAGTCACTCATATTAAGCGCGCTATATTAACGAAGAATTAAATATGTGTTAACAACTTACAAATATTATACGCATACCATTCTGACGAGGACCACCACCAGAGAAAGAAGAGCAACATACATGCGCAAACGCACTCACCAAAGTCCGCGCCATAATTGATACAGGCCGTTCTGAAAACCAATAGCGAACGCGAGATTTACGAGCGGCTAATGCGCATGTGCGGCGACTTTATTAACATTTATTATGGTAATGACCGCCTTGAATAATGTTTTAATATGCGCGGGATGCGTGGGGTATGGACTGTGAGGGACTCGCGAAGACATGTGCCAAATTATGAAGAGTATGTAAACTTTGACATACTTCCCCCTTCCCCCGACCCTTGGAGCACGCTCGAAGGTTTTTCGGCAGTAGCCTAATTGCAAAATAGAACAGGCATCAGTCAAATACAATTCTGTCAGGATTTTAGGGTTATCATCATCATCATCATGTCAGCCGAAAGACGTTCACTGCTGGACATAGGCCTCCCCCAGATATGTCCTAAAACTACGGCCAAGACCACCGGGGGATGGGCAGCAGCATCCCTAGAGTGCGGTGGAAGCACTGCGATCGCCAACCCGCATGCCAAGCGTGGCGATTATGGCATGTACCCCCCTAATGAACAACACCCAAAAGCCATGGCCCCGAGTCCCCGGCGGCCCCCGGTACCCTGGTTTAAGGTTATATTCGTATTGATTCCAAAAAATCCTATCTAATACTAATTAATTCCTTATTTCCATATGACTAACAACAACTATTTCAAATTAAGAACCCTTTGTTTTAAATTCTTCCGTTACTTACATAACTCAATACTAATATCTCGTAATTTTGTGTTTGTTTAGAAATTCGTAATTAACACATTCCCTGTCCACGTGCCCCAATATGGGGTCACATCTCCGCAAAAATTGAACTTATGACTAAGGCAAGACGTTTTTTTATTGGGACAGAGAACATCTGTTTGTACAACCAGATTGAATGAAGAATGAATATTCTTTAATAATTTTACTTACGATTTACAAGTGTTCAAAACTCACAAATGAGGCTAATGGCGTCTCCTACATACAACAATGTTATACCCCAACACGCCCGATTCCAACCAGAATACTAAATCCTATGCGCAATATAAATTTACACGATCTCTCGAAATTATTCAAACCAATAGCTATTAATCAGCGCAATAAGCAGATACAAATGTAAAGTGACCAGCGCAGACAGCTCAGCCGGCAATAACCATCCGTCATATTGGAAACTTATAATGGTCCTAGCATTGTCTAAATTCTTACATTAAATACATTACATGCAGGACAAGAGACATGATTGCGATAGAGCTGGCAAGTTCTTATTACTAGGTAGGTGTTTGTTTTTTAGTTGTGCCCCGGGTGGGCCCCACTTAAGAAGTCTTGTTGAGCTTACTATGTATGATTAGGTTGATGTATTTGAGATTGTCCTACGTAGACAATTTTATTACTAATATTATACAGTTAAATCTATTCCTTAAGAATCACTGTGTTTATGATATTGATGAATGAAAATGGCATCCAATCCAACCAATAATAATAACGAAATTAAATAAAAAGAAGGCTACAAAAAGCGCAAACGATTTTGTTTATTATTATGTGCTGATACCAGATACCACTCATGTAAAGACAGCAACACTCTTAGATGTACATCGGTGGACCTTATGCCTTAGATAATAAGGTATATGGTCTATGTACAGCTAACAGTGTTGCTGTGTGTACGCTAGTTGAATACATTTATCCGACCAATTAAGTAGTTCATATTCTTCTTGTTTTATATGAAGTTATATCACCCATTGGTGACATAATTACGCAGACGACCTTTGACCGTACAGACAAATTTATCTGAACTTGCATAAAGCAAATAAAATTATATTTAAAGGTTTAGTAGGTCTATGTATCGCCTAATCTGGATGTAAATGCATGCACGCAGCATTGTCCCGGCTTGCACAACCAACAATTAGCCCTCGACGCCGCGCGACTGGAACAGCCTAATCTATGGCCGGGCTGGAGGAACTTCATGCTGAATCTACTCGTATTTACTTAAGTATTTGCGACATTAAAATTTCACAAACTCTTGTTATATTTACCTAGACACTAACGACGAAACGTCATTTTTATATTAAGCAGAAACGTCTGCTAGCATATTAAAGATATTTAAATCGAAAGGAAAATAGAAATATTAACTCGCAGCACAATTGGTAGTGCACTGGGCTAGTGATCCAGTGGTTATGGGTTCGAGTCCCGCTGCGAGTCAAATTTTTCTATTTTTCTTTTAATTTAAATATCGACGAAACGTTATCTATATTTTTCATCTCTAATATAGTATTTCTATTGTTAATATGTCTGACTAAAGTTTATACCTTGACAAAATGTTTATGCGCCTTCGAAGCTTGAAATGATTTCTTTCTGAACTGTGACAGACCTCATAACTCATAACATATTCGATTGACAATTGACCTTATTTATATAACTTAGCAAATCTCTGTTAATGTTTCTCTTTCTCACAAACAACTAGACAGGTATAGATAATTTTTACGCGATGTTTTTACCGAAAAGTGATTTCTAAAATGTCAAATAATAATTCGTATCATGCATGTATGCTTAAATATATCACAAGTGTCTGTGCAGACGAATTACTTAAGCGGCATCACGTTAGCGCATGCGGGCACTGTCCGAAACTTAAAATAGAGTACACGAGATAACTCGACTTTATAAGTGCCAAAGTTTTTGGACTTGTGCTAGTTGGAATGTTTGGGATCGGTTAATCACAGAGATATGGAGTTGTATGTCGGTTAGAAGTTTTAGTTTTTATCATGGGGATCTATGTTCATGCTCCATGTCCGGGTGCCCCCAATGGTGGGTCACGCAACTTTTGTCTGTGGAGTCTGACAAACCTTTCACCATGGAGTCATCTGTCTTTGAATGCGTAATTGGACTTGTAATTGACAGATCATTTTGAATGAGGACAGGAAACAGTGTACGTCTTAAATTATTTTCTGGGATTTCAGGTATGATTCAGCCTAGACCATTCCAGTTATGAAGTATTGTCTGTAGTGCCAGAGTGATATATAATAAGTCAGATATTAAGTTGAATTATTGGAGTGTACCATTTATGCTCGTACACAAATCAGAAACACGCAGATATAAATGTTCATCAATAAAGATCTTTCATCCCAGGAATCCGCATCCCAAAATCCGTGGACAATTAACTGAAACTACATTTTCCACGCTTTAGGACATCGACATCGGACAAAAGCAATAAACATACCAGCAATGCAAAATTATGGCACAAAATTTTGCAACCCAGTGCACTAAGCTGGGAGCCAAATTCCGGTCATTCATCGTACTAAAAATAATGCACTTACAGGCCAGTGCTCGCCAGTGTAAATAAAATTGGGCAAGCTTGTTAAGGATGTCCACACGCGGTCCACAGATGTTTATAACCCTGAGTAGGTAATGATGGTCTGACTATTTATAATTTATGATGGCATGTTTGTTTTGTATAATAATAACTTTAGTAGGCATTTCATGTGTTTCACTTTTAGCCGAAGGTAAAAAAATCATTTAAGGTTTAGAATAATTTGAAAAACACAAACAATGAATGTAATGAAGAACAGATCAAAATCTATTATATTTTGTTTTTTTATTAAATACATTTAATTTAATATTGTTTATTAAGAATCATAGGATTCGCTTTGATTTTTAAGTAATAATACTACTATATAAATCATAAATTGAAATAGATGACATATACTTAAGAAAAAGTGCGTCCGAGACAGGATTTAAAGCCACTGAGGCTGACGCCCTAACCAATTGGACCACCCGAACAGAGCGGAACCGTCAAAATTTCTCACTAAGTAATTACAATGTTTTTTTTACGGCGTCCAAAACCCGTTGAATAAACAAGATTACATATAATCGAATATTTGTCATCCTTTTTAATTTATACATGTATAATTACTAATAATATGGAGTAAATTGTAATGTGGTAGAGTTAGTATTTTCCACGCGATAGTATTTTTTTTTATTTCACTCGGCAGCAAAATTTGTTTTCCTCTAATGCATTGAAACCCTCCCAACGCTCAAGACTCCACTTTTGTTCACTTCACACCAGTTTTGGAATGTTTCAGTAGCTTGGATCTCAATATTAGCACGAAAAAGTAAACACTAACTTTGCTCCCTTGTATAACAAATCACTATTACACGCTTAAGATATTATTAAAAGTAGTCAAAATCAATATTCTCATAAACATACTATTCTGTATAATTCTACACAGAGCTTTAACGAATCAGTCCGTTTTTTCATTAATTGGTTTATTTTACGGCATAACATTTCAAGTGAAATACTTTCCGAGCTATAACGAGTCATACAGACACACAAAAAGACGTCTTTATGCGTCTGCAGACCAGTGGCGGGGTGCCAACAAAAAACGTCCGCAAATAAATGGTCACCGACGGTCAACGGATCTTAATGGCTAAAGTATTTTAACGCTGAATAATACGGGATGGTTTGGATGCGTTTCAGAAGTGCATGAACCTTGGTAAAGGGGATTGCCCTTTATGGAATAATTTAAAGCATTATTTTTACTAATATGAGACGTTTATGGGGGCTTTCAGAAAATAATATATCCCAATTAGCGTGTGTTAACCGCCTTTTTTTACATTTTTGCACTATTAGTATACAGATATTGCTTTATTTATTAAGAGCGCTGTTGGCCTAACGGAGGTCGCAGGTTCAAACCCCAACTCATACCAATGAGTTTTTCGGAACTGATGTATGAAATATCATTTGACCCATTTCATATATTTACAAGTCGCTTTTCGGAAAAGAATAACATCATGAGCAAACCGGATTAATCCCAATAAGGCCTAGTTAACCCTCTGAGTTGAAAGCTCAGAAGGCAGTCGCTTTCATAAAACTAGTGTCTACACACTTTGGAGTCTACAGTTTGGAGAGAACCATAAAAAATATTTTTATACTGACGAAATATTTAAAGTAAAATAAATGTTGTTTTTTATTTTGCAGAAACGTCTGCTAGCGAATATCTTCGATATTTAAATCGAAAGAAAAATAGAAAAAATTTACTCGCGGCGGGACTCGAACCCAAAACCACTAGATCACTAGCCCAGTGCACTGCCAATTGTGATACACGAATAGCAATTTTTTCTATTTTTCTTTCGATTTAAAATTAAATGATTGAATTGAAAAATACCATGCACATGGCGAGGGCAAAAGCCGTATGAAGAAACCTTGTCTTCAACACGACGTAGGGTAACGAACTAACACTAGGAGTACGACTGGTGATGATGATAGTTGAAATAAGACCATCTTTTAATATTACTACTTAACATTTAGTTTCTACCCAAGATGCCATAATTGATAAGACGGTTGCCATTTTATCGGAATATGACATCATGCATTCCTTTCACACTTATAAAGAAAGAAAGTGATAAACGAAAGTAAAAATAAAAAGCCAACCATCGTAGACAGACGGAAGGACATTGTTTATTGAAACCAATAAGAAGCTACATGACAATGCATTTTATACATTTTATAATAATTTTAGCCGACATGCAATGTTACCCGAAATCTAAGTAAAAAGGTCAACTTGACGACAATAGGACGATGATTTTGCATAATTTTATTGATCCAAATATCCGTAGATCATTGATCATTCGGTCAATAATGCTTGTCAAACATTTCGCGATTTCGCGGGTTGTTCTAAAGTATCGATAAATTTTGAGTTATCGACTCAAACGGCGATAAAAGTACAGGAGAACATTTCTTTGTTTTATTTACATTGACATTAATTAAAATAAGAATCGATTTTTGAGTTTTTTACGCATTTTGTGTTAATACTTTTTTGGTTGATTGACGATGATGATGATTTTTTCCTCGTCTTTCAAATATTGAAGATTGCAAGAAGCTTGGTTTGGACTAGAAAAAATGCTTTATACACCACCGACAGTCAACTTATTTTGTTTTAGTATAGTAAATGTCGGTGGGCACTAGCAATACTCGAAAGGAATGATAGCTGAAGTACTAGAACATTTTAAACCATTAAGTCTCAAACAGATTTTATGTGAAATATTTTCGCTCATTAACTTAGACATTTAGCAAGTGATATAAAGGTACGGTTTCAATTGTTTTTTTTTAAAGCATTGCATTTTGCCCTCAGTTATTGTGTTTCGAACGCTCGAAATTCAAAAATTACCTCGACCCGAAATTCAAAAATACTTTTTCGTTTTGGCATAATATATGTTACCCGAAATTCAAAAATAATATATAATAATAATATATTCTTAAAATGTTCTATAATTTGGCTTTTGTCGACTGTATAGCGTAATGACAGTCATTAAATCAAGAAATACGTTTATTTTTCGTGCGTCTTATAAATAAACGAAACGAGCTTGTTAGCTCGATGAAGTCACATCACTAATAGGTTTGTGCAAATCTCACTGACCGACGGTGCGTGGCAAATGACATGATCGATCATATCGCTTTGTGCCAACGGTCCACACCTGGACGAACACACTAAACTCGGTAAACGGACGAACAACCAACGATATGAGCAAGTATTGATAAAAATCTGTGTGAAATTGAGGGAACCAATGCCGCTAATGTGGTTAGGGTTCATTTAGACAAAATTGCATAATACCTTATTAACTAATTTCACTAAATTTCAAATGGCCATGATCCTATAACGCCTAAAAATCAAATTGACGCATTATTAAAATGAACACTAGTCATAATGACTTTGAAACATCCAATTCCCGAAATATCTAAATATTGATATGTACAGTCAGCGTCAGAGATATGTGACCCCCCCTACATAGATTGGTTGTATGCAGGGGGGGTCACATATCTCTGACGCTGACTGTACATTTCCTTTAACACCGGAAAGGCAAAATGGCTCAGTCCCAAAATACCTAATTTTTTTAACAAGTGGCCAGTGATAAACAAGAACATACATCAAGGTATAAACCTTTCAATATTTAGGTATTATGGGATTTGGTTGTTTTGCTATAAAGGTGTTGTGATGTTTAGTTGTTATGAGACGAAGGTGTTTTAAAATTCAGTCTTATTAAACATCCGGTGTTTTGAGAAAAAAATATAGGTATTTTGGGATTTAGTCATTTTGACATCAAGTTATTTTGAGATCTAGGTATTTTGGTAATAGGGTGTAATGAAATCAAGGTGATATGGTACCTAACCAATTGAATATTATTTTTAATTACAAATTTTTGCAATATTTCTATACTAGATGTGAAAGAAACAGATCCTAAGCTTACAAATAATAAACCGATTAATTCTAAAATATTTACACTACATATAAGTACTTTATTTATTAAACTGTATTTTATTAAAGCTTTGGTCCTGAAGAGTACCTACTTTGCACAAACATTTGTAGTTGCCTAATTTAACTGCACTGACCTCCCAAGGTTATTCTTCCGACCGTAGTTACGATTTACATGCCGAAAACAAATATTTCAATAAGCCAAAAGAACCCTCGTAAAACAAAAGTCATCAAACTTTTTGAAATTTCCACACAATTGGGCCAATATATCCACCCTCGCATGTCCGATCAAACTTCGGGACCCGAATCTCTGCCACAACCCTACTTTATGCCCAATAAAAATAACCAGTCCGGTTAGAGATATTCCGGATTTCGAGAATTTTCCCACCCTCAAAAATTTATTAACACCAGAAACAACACACACTTAACCCATTCTATACTGAACCTTATGAACTACAGATTAAGTCCATGCTGTCTGCAATAAATCTTGTAGATTTAACAAACTCGCTCCCTCTCAGGCGATTTGCCCCATATGTCGAGACAAGTGAGCTAGCTCCTTAACGCACTGGACACCCCAAATGAGGGTATTCGGAGGGAAATCGTCGGGTTTAGTGGAATTTCCTGTGAGTTGTTTTCACACGTGATTTACACAGGGGTTGATGGAGCGTAACAGCGGGTCGACGTGAATATTTAAATAAAAAGTATTTCATACACTTAACATTAAACATTTTTTGATTTATAAGCAAGATTCTTTTTAATTAAATACAGGTAATTAGTTGACAATTTACCTACATCTTGTATCGACGTCCATGTTAAGATATAAAAGGTGCTAATAAACATTAGTACGATACAAATGTCATTAAATACTTGCAACATGTTATCTAATCAAGATACTGATAAGGCATTTTACTTATATGCAAATACGTAATTAGTAAAAGATAAATATAATTCGTATTCTTTGTAATTACAAAAATTACCTATTCCTTCAAGTTCACCTAAAAGTTCTTATAATGTTCCCCAAACTCTTGATATGTAAGGTTTACCTCAGTTTTTATTAAAGACTATCGATATGAATGCTTTGTATAATTTAAATGAGTATTTATTATAACAAATGTGTATAAAGTATGGACACCGATTCGTGTCCTCAACGGATTCTGTATCTGCCTTAAGCGGGTCAACCAATTTGAATGCGAGTTATATCAGGTTCAGTTGTTTTTAATTGGGAAATGTGATACATTTTCTAACGAATTTATGGGATAATTATATTCTTGACATTAGGAAATCCTATTATTTGTATTGTAATAAATCTTAAATTATAAACTAATTTTCTTATGTAAATGTAGTTTGACAACTAAGGAAACTTTTGGCCACAGAAGCCATTATTCAAAAAAGAAAACAATAAACTACACATTTAAACAACAACGTTTCAATATCGATAAATGTATATCGATATTATTTTCGATAGTTAAATCGCCACCAGGCAAATCCCTTAACAAATTATAAAAGGGCAGGTTGCCCTCGCAGCCTTATGATTGAAAGGCGACAAGGGAAGGGTCACTCGACCCGCGGTCAAGCCCTTTCCGCCCAATTGATCCCACTTCCGGCCCGGGAGGAAGTCTGAATAAAATGAATTATTCAAGGGCCATGTGTGATCGAGGGTTTTTCTCGAGTTTTTGTTACAAAGTTAATAATGGATAATTAGCTCGCTTTGATTTTGTACTTTTTATTGTTGTTATTTCCCTAATAAAGAATTTAGAACTGCAAAAATATCTGAGGTTTGCATAGATTAAACAAAAAATTTATCCAGTTACTTGTTTGTTAATTTTAAGGGCTTCCTCGATTATGTTTAAGAATATTCATTGCCAAGACTATCAATGAACCGCAAGAAAGCCTAGCGAAATCTTAAACCGTGTGAACACCAACAAAACTAAAGTCTTAACACCAAAAAAACATGTTTTACTGTATAAGTACAATAATTCAAAATTATATCCAAGACAAGTTTTTAGAACAAAAAAAGTAATCAAAAGCCTTCCACCTATTTCCTAGCACCTCTATATTATGAGACCAGGCTAATGCTGAAATAACTCCTGGCAAGGTCAGCGTCAGATTGAAGTCAAAGTGGCAAAATATATCCTGACACGTCCTTATAGCTATACCAATGAAGTTCTGTACCGTTCTACTTGGCTATTTTGGTTGCGACTAACTTTATGACGCTGGCTATACAATAGTCGCCGAATCAACGTCCCTCATGGCAGTTACCTCTTATCTTGAATATTAGGTATTGTACCTTACTTATTAGCGTAGGTGAAGACCAGATAATATGATATATGAACGCCATGAGGTGTATTGTATCGTGAGGAACAGGTCTGGTCGCCAAATCAACCGACTATCCTGGTGTAAAAAGGTTAACGAATAAGTGGTAGGAGTAGTGGTACGAACAAAGAAAAATGACACACATTATAAAAAAATGTATTACAAAATCAGTGTACAGTAAAAAATCACAAAACCGCACTTACACTACACATGATGATTTAAAATATGCGCGCGTTGGACCTATGTTTAGAGAACAAGAGAGAATTAATTGACTTGAACTACTTGGTATGTAATTTAAATTCCCAAGTGAAATATGATTAAATTTCTTTATCTGTCCGTCATGCAGGACCACGTCCACCCAATTTTTCCTCGTTCAAAATTTTAACCTTTTCGCCACCACGACAATAAAGTAATAAAGTGTCATCAACGTCACGGCAAAAATTGCACATTATACCTACAATCCAAAAGTCAACCAGTCTCCTAAAGAAGCTCCCAAACAAAGTTTACCTCATATGAGGTTTTGATACTAGTTGCAGAACCCGCGCATTCTTGGCACTATATGTATTTCTAACACCTGTGTTACACGAAAGCCACCTTGACCACAGTCTGCAGAAGTAGCAGCACGGTGACGAAGAACACGACGTTGGAAGGTGTGGACTTTGCAGCAGCGGCAAAGGTTTGATCCGAAATATCGGAGTTGGAGCGGGAGCGTGGAACTATGGGCATCGCGAAGGCTTGGTTGTTGCAACGGTTTCGCTAGAACATAAGTTTAGATAGTAAGAATTACTAGTGGTATAGGAAATAAATCAACGTCACTTAACCTAAGTAGTGAATCTACCTACGTAGCACGAGATCCCGAGTTCGACTTCTCAAAAAAAAAATTGTGTGTGTTATCATGAATATTTGTTAGTGGGTCATGGGCGTTATCAATATAATCATCAACATATCAGCCGAAAGACTTCTAACTCGGGTGGTAGGCTAGGTCCGGTTTTGTGCCACCCACAGCTAGTGGATTCCCATGATCCTTACTAGGCCGTCGGTCCACCTTGTGGCCCTGCCCACGCCGCGCCTTTCAGTATCTGGTCACTACTCGAGACGCTTTTCATTTAGAGATCCAGAGTATCAATGTTAAACACCATTAAAGATTAACAATAATACTTTGCAAAAGAATTTTATCTTTACCTCACAGCACGTGGTGTCCGGGGAGCCGACGCAGCCAGTGCGGCAGCCACGAATAACCGCCACATAAGCCTTGTCCTTTGATATCACTGTTGTGAAGCACTTGTCTTCCTGGTTGTGACACGTCACTGAGTGGACCCTGATACAGAGAATACGTCACTTTGTAGATTTGGTATAATAAAGGCTACTTCAATATTTATGATTCTATTAGTTGTTAACTTCGCTATCCTTCGTCGCTCATCCCTGGTGGAAGCGCAGTCTAATATGGCAACTCAAGAATAAATATGATATCATACGTCAAACAATCATTATGAATCGCTATCAAATCATTACAATGTTTAGTGAAACGTAGTCCAGTAGACCATTGAAACCGATCTTCTCGTACATTGTATAGTTTCAGAGTTTAAGCGACAAAATAATTATAATTTTCTCCAAGCTTGTAACGTCGTGAGCATCAAATCCCGCTAGCTATAGCATCTATCTAGCTAAGATCATAGGCATCTGTCTGTCTCCGAGTTCTACCGCTCTTCGTTACTTTTTTTAATACATCGGGTAAAATATTTCAATTAACAATGAAAACATTAAAGAAGTCTCACCTGTATTTTGTAGGATCGAGGCACGACCGCAGCGGCATCTCGCTTCTGTACCCACACACGTAGCACTCTAGAGGGGCCTTCTTTGTTGGCCTGATAAAAAACTTAAGTTTTTCAAGCAAATACTAAGACTTTTAAAAAAAATCTCGAGAAATAGTAGGTACCTACTTAATCTTCTTGTTCAAGGTGTCATATTTCTATACCAGGTAGACCATTTAAATTGGCCAATATGCGCCAATCTAGTCATGTCATCAAGAGGTCAACAAGAGGTTGAATCTGCAAGACTGGACTCCAATTTTTTTTTTACCTATATACTTCACGTAATAGTGCGTAGGTATTTGGATAGACATATTTCCAAAATACCAAATATTAAATAAAATATGGTTTCTACCTATTATTCAATTTGTGCGATGCATGGTTAACAAACTCGGATTATGCTGTGAAATTATCCTTTTTCTATGCTACCTTAGCATATTTCACTACCACCTCGGCCACGGAAACTTCCACTGCAAGACACGGGCCTCCCCATGGACTGCGATATAAGCAGCATGGGGGGTTAAATGCCATTCCAACACTACGCTTCGCAGGCGGCTTCGGAGGGCGCAGTATGTTTCACCACTCTAAAGGACGCTGCTGCCCGCCCTCCAGTTGTACCTGGTCGCAGTTTATGGACAATACCTTGGTCCAATATCAATATTCACTACCAATAAATAACGACCGTCGAATAGCACAATTGACTTCGATGCCGTTAAAAGGGTTCATTACTTTTTGGGTAGATGTGTCTACACATCACCGATAATGACGTAAACCAAAGTGCAAGCGGTAGTCGTATAGCACAATTGGCAGTGCACTGGGCTAGTGGTCAAGTGGTTGTGGGTTCGAGTCCCGCTTCGAGTATTTTTTTCTATTATTCTTTCGATTTAAATATCAATGAGTAACTTTAAGCAAACGATACCTTTCTATCCCTGAGGGTGTCCGCTGTGGGCTCCCGGGCATTGGCGTAGATTTAGCCCGCCGCACGCTGCCCGGTATCTCTATCGCCTCCTGGTGGTCATCATCATCGTCGTCTTCTTCGTCTTCCTCCTCTTCCTCGTTTTCCTCGCCTCTGTTACAGCTGAAGATTAGACATGGGTAATCTTGACCCTAAACCTTGTGGATCGTTAAATTTCGATAGTGAATCCGGCTACTAACTTTTTCTATTCTCGTCTAATCTATATTGGCGTAAATCAATTATCAGGCAAAAACATTGTACAGATAGTTTAGATGCAACCCATTATACTCATTAGTCGTTTTATACTTTGTGATTTCGCCTTAACGGTCGTCGTGAAGATAGACATGAACTAGAAATGGACACCCATGACTATGTCATCTGAAGAAAGACAAGTCGGAAGTGTATCCTGGCAAACGATGGAATAAGAGAGGGTCGTGTTTGTCAAGTTGGGAAGGGCAAACATATAGCTACGAAATCGTTTACTGGGGTTTTATCGCCAGATATTTTTATTTTTACGCTTATTCCCTTGATAAGACTATCACATATTAGTTTCATTGTTATCCAGCTAAATGTATTACTTAAGAATATATGTGACATTAATGTGTAATAAGTACTCATTTGAATTATAATTAGATTTTATCTATCCAGTTTTAACTTTTCCTACAATTCTCAACCATTTCATATGGTTGGCAGTTGAGCGGAGTAGAAGGTATGTAGAGTATGGGATTATTTTTTGAAATACATGGCATAATGAGCATAGAACACTACTAACTCCTCGTCATCGTCATCGTCCTTGGCATCTGTTCGGAGGAGCAGCAAAAGCGCTAGAACCAGGCAATACTTCCACCGCACCATGGCGCGCTCTGCAAGCCCCAGCCTGTATAAAAAGGCAAAATATCTGACCATATATGGGTCAAAACTAAATTATATTCGCGTCTTCGTATGGCCAAAGGAATTAATGAATGGACTCTATAATGCGCATATACGCTAATTCCTATTCTATATTAGTAAATGACAAACATACACTTTGGATGCACACAAGTTGTTAACTATTTACCATAGGAAACACCAAATCAAAGGAATAAAGAGTTAGTGACCAGCCCAAGTTAGCTTGGTAGTTTTACTCGTTTCCATATATTCGTAGATAGTTAGGAAGATAATATCATGTTAGTTCATAATCTCATAATTCACCTAAAACTGGCTAGGTAATACATGTCAAATTAAATGTAAACTGCAAAAGCTAACCGTGGCTGATAAGGAAAACATAAAATGCTGTTGGTTAAATTAATAGCACTTAACTTTTTTGATTACTTGTCATATTTAGTACCAACGAATAAACATTTTCCTAGAAACCTTACAAGCTGCACTTTTAGCGCCAAATTGGCAATATTAACGCAGACATTGCAATTTTCAATAGTTTCTAACACAACAGGAACATAAAATCAAATCAAAATCAAAATAGAAACATTTTTTCTGCAAGTAGGCCTCAAGTGCGCTTTTACATGTCAATAAAACATTTATACATTTATATTTTATATAGGAAAGATTTAGTTGTTTGTTTGTTTACATTGAATTTGTTAGATTGATCGGAAACCTGAACCGATTTGTATAATTATTTTGCCACTAGAATCCTAACTTATCCCTTATGAACATCGTTATTATTATTTTTAAATTGTTATATCCATGTGGAGCCTGGGCGCGCCGCTAGTAAATACATATTTTCATTCAAAACATTGAACAAGGGAAGCAAAAATTCTTGTTTTGTTTTTTAGAATGAACCCACAAAGCAAAGATCAGAGAAACAATTCTTAGTTAAAAAATTAATAACTTACCCTAAATTTAAGTATACATAAAATTTGTCATTTCATTTTCCAAAACATTTATCGTATTTTTATTTTAAGACGGCTCGCTCGTACACAATTTTGACACGGTTCTCAATTTTGTTTTCCGAATTTCTTTACTTAAAGAGTTGTCATAGACTTTAGTCTTTGATCGTTCGAGTCATGGAGGTTGAAGTCTGAAAATGACAGAAGGGACAAAACTCAGATTTAAGTAAAATATAGAAAAATATGCTGTAAATTTTATTATTATCATTGGAAGAAAAACTAATGCTAAACGAATGCGCGAACTGATAATTGTTCAGTGTTGTGTGTTAATAACTGATTTATTAAGTTGTTTGTAATGAATTTCACTGACGGACAAAGGTTTCATTACGGCTTAACCAAAAGATATCCACCTAACTTAATTATCTCATAAGGCAGAGATTTTCTTATTAGAATTTACACACAATATATTGCTTTAATGGCACACAACCCTCGCGTCTCACATGCTAACACATGTGCCCACATGCGGCATCTACATGTGTGCTTGAGAACTAGCTATCCGTCACTAGGTGGCGCTCTGACGAGTCGTACAGTCGACTGTCATTCAAGAATTAAATAATATACACTTATTTTTAATTTTACTGTGTTATACATGACATTTCACGACTGAAACGGAACTTCGGACGAGGGTAAAATAGAAAAGTTATTATTGTAGAAAAGGGTTCATTTACTAAAACGTGAATAAAAAACTAAAAAACAGACTATGTTTAAAATAGAAAGACATTAAAAATATGCGAATGGAAAAAGCGCTACAAGGGAAATTAAATTATATATGACTGGCAAACGGTTTTATAATTTGACTTGACTTATATACGTTTTAATTTTAAACAAAGAAATAGTATTTTAGAATCATTAATTACATAAGTAATTTAATAATTGTTGCTTTCGAAATTATACATTTCGTACAAAAATAATGGTAAGAATATTTTGAGTGCGTTTTCTTCGTCTCGAAGTTTCTCAGGTCTTGTACACATATCTATGTATAAGACACTTAGACTCATTAACATGATTTTATTTTAGGGTGATTATTCGGGCGTTTGAACCGTTCTTATTACTCTTTCCAGATTTCTGTAGAAATGATCAAACAGTTTGGTGTTATTTTTGGTTTACTGGTAGACAGCTGGGCTGGCTAAAGGACGGCCAAAACCTACTTAATATAATGCAGGCACTTCTACAGAAATCTGGACAGAGTAATAAGAAAGGTTCAAACGCCGGAATAATCACCCTTTATTAGACACAAGTTAGCAGTACTTAAGGTAAATAATAATTCTACCAGTACTATGCTTAATGTTTATTTGGGCACTAAATGTTTCACATGTTGATGAATTAATTATTTATTAATTTATGTTTTCCTGCGCCAGCAATCAAAAGAGATAAAAACAATAAAGAGAATATATCATATGCTAACCTGGTTACTTATGCAAACAAATATGTAGTAACTAAGGTGACCATTTTACGAATACTTGCTTAAAAAAATAGCTTGCTTAGTAAATAAACATATAAAACATTTCATATTTATAGGTATGTAAAAATATTACAAACTTTGTTTTTTTAAATGGAAATAGTTCTCAGACAAGGGAAAATCGTAGGGTTGTGTAAGGTACCAAGGTTGTGTGAACCAAGGTTATTTTTTGTTATGTGTTATTTGTAAATTAGCAAAACCGGCTTCTAAGCTTGCACTTTCTTAAATGGTAACCATCATCATCTTCCTCGTGTTGTCCCGGCATTTGCAACGGCTCATGGGAGCCTGGGGTCCGCTTAGCAACTAATCCCAGGATTTGGCATAGGCACTTGTTTTACGAAATCGACTGCCATCTGACCTTCCCACCCAGAGGGTAAAAAAGGCCTTATTAAGATTATTCCGGTTTCCTCACGATGTTTTTCTTCACCGAAAAGCGACTGGTAAATATCAAATGATATTTCGCACATAATAAGTTCCGAAATACTCATTGGTACCCCGGCGGGTTTGAACTTGCGACCTGCGGATTGCAAGACGCACGCTTTTACCGCTATGCTATCAGCGCTCATAAATAGTAACCATCAGAAAAAAATTATAATACTTTTAGGGCCAGGTTGGATCAGAGGCTCTAGTGAAAGTTTCTTTTGACGTAACAAAACGTCTCGAACGCGTAAGTGATAATGTTATTTATATGGGTAACTCTAACGCGATGGTGACGTTCTGACGTTTTGTTACGTTAAAAACTTACACTCAGGGTTTAGGTTTGTCTCCTTGGTTGTTGATTTAAACACCGGACTAAACATTCGGAATTATTAAGAATATTTCGTTTCTAGAATTAAAATGTTTTCACTAAATGCTTGACAGGCTGTATACACATTTAAAGTAGATTCATTTTTTTTTTTAAATACAGATGAGATATTTAAGTACTATTTAATTTGTCAGTGTAGTGAAAATTATTGACACTGCCAATTTTTTATTGTCAGAGATATACCATTAACCACCGGCAGCCTGGGCCCTGCCCCGTTGCCGGCGGCACCCTAGGTTAGGTTTTTTTATAATATTTTTATTGTCTTCATATGTTTTGGATGTATTTTTATATTCTACTTTTATAAAAATACTAGCTGATCCGGCGAACTTCGTAGTGATAGCTTTTAATTAGCTAAAACATATACCTAACTACCTATGATTTTAATTCAATAAACATAATGGCTACAATGGCAACCATTCAATTGAGTCCAAATTTATTTGTCTAAATCACGGGATTTTTGACTTTTTAATACTTAATGTCTCAATCAGGGCTGTGACGATTCCAACCAATCCAAAATCATTTTAATCGGTTCAGCCGTTCTGGAGTTATAAGCGGTTGAACAAACCCCACTTTCTTTTAAATACATAGACATTGTTGAGAACCTAGCGTAAGATTTAAAATGAATAAAGATAATAAATATTAAATTGACCTCACAGGCGGTATTTTAACATCCTACTGCTTTAACCTAAAAAATCTACTGTCCATTAAAGTCCAGTTGATTCTAGGAAATTCTAGATGTTTTGGGCTGAAATGCTAAGAACCCCGTGTGGTTGCAGTATGCCACATACAGTACCCTTACCATGAGAACTCATGGTAAGGGTACAGAACCCATGTGTCGCGTCTAGTTTCTTACCATATGGAAACTCCTGTTTATTCACATTACACAGGTCTGTCAATGCCACTTTAGGCCTTTTATCTTTTTAACAGTTTTCTTGTTGAATTTGTGTTTTGCACCGGTCCTCAAATTAGGTATTCCTCGCAAATCGCAAGCTCGATCGAAATTATAATTACGAGTATAAAATATCTGCGTAGATTAAGAATACAAAGGTATCACAACTGTTTGTTAAGTTGTTATTTTTTTTATGACATAACGTGGCAAACGAGCAGACGGATTGCCTGATGGTAAGCAATTACCGTCGCCCCTAGGCACCCGCAAAACCAGGGGAGTCGCAAGCGCGTTGCCGACCTTTAAGAGGGGTTGGAGCTCTGGGAACCTTACTCACCATCAGGAACACAACACTACATACCTGAAAGGTAGCAGTGCTATTATGGCTGTGGTCTTCTGTAAGGAGGAGGTACTTCCCCAGTTGGGCTGCCCCAGATTCAAGCGTGATGGTACTTCGCTGTGCCCTACCTCTCATTGTTGGACGTAGTTTAAGGACATACCCGGGTCCAAGGTCCTGGTTTAAGTAAATTAATCTAATTCTACCTTCAATAGAGATTTTACTCACCCGCCGTTGGACTCTAAAGTATTGTCTTCTGACACTACTATTACATGGGGTGGTTCAGGTTTGAATAACAAAAAAAAACAATATTTTAAGTACACGACTTTATTTCTAAGTTAAAATATGAAAATGACATAAGCGAGAGATGTTATCCGCACGAAAGTCCAATCCGATCTAACTGTGAAAATAATATATTTTCACATCACTAGCTCGGAAAGAACTCTTTCAAAAAATATAGTAAAGTTGCATTTTAATCACAAGAGTGCAAAGTAATTTCATACAAATTATGTATTACTAATTTGACATGAGCTTTTGAATGTTGTTTTATTTAATGTTTTCGAATGATAAATGAAGGATGCCAATAATTTTGAATACATTTTTAAAGTTTTAGAGCTAATATTTTCCTCACGGTAGTGAGGTGTAAAATTATGAGTTACACTCGGTAGCAATGTGTGTTCCCCTCTCGTGCTTTCCCTCCAATGGTCAAGATTCCACTCTTTGAACTACTCGCTATGCTCGTGGTTCAATTTTGGAATCTTTCGCTAGCTCTGGTCTCAATTTTAGCACGAGAAGGTAAACAATAACTTTGCTTCCTTGTATAACAAATAACTATTACTATGTAAAAGTGGACTTGCTAATGTTGCGTTCAGGTATTGATTTCAATGCAATTCAGCGTTTTTCGTTTCATAGCTAAACCTATGTTTAACTGTAGGTACCTAATGCTTCCCGTGTGGAAATGCACCTTTCTGGGCTCCTAACTTTCCGGGCTGGGGCGATATTTGGACCTCCAGTACTCGAGATTTAAACTCTTTCAGAAACGAAGAAAATGGTGTTTTAGAAACATCAATGTCAAAAATTTATTTAATCGTACGTATCGATGCTATACATTTTGTGCAACAATAAAGAGAAAAATTTTATGCCGTTATTGTCGTCCTCAATTTTTTTTTATTCGAGTGCACGACTCTCTTCTGATCAAAAAAAAGCTTTAGCAATCCCGTCTGCTTACCCATTTCTATAAATATCAGAGTGTTCTTATTATCATCTAAGTATAACTTTATTGGAGATAACCAGTGCGTTCGGTTTATTTTACCTACATGCCTTGACTAGTTTAGATTTAGAGTTTCAACTCTTATTCCAGTGCCAGCAGAACCTCGCTGCTCGAGTTGATGTAGGTTATTTTTAGATGGCCGTTTAAAGTTTACACTTTTATTATTGACGAAGTCTTCAGCCTGAGGCCTGAGTGTAAGTTATTAACGTAACAAAACCATCGCGTTAGAGTTACCCATTTAAATAACACTATCACTTACGCGTTCGAGACGTTTCTTTACGTCAAAAAAAACTTACACTAGAAGCCCCTGGTACAGTCAGCAGCAGAAGTAGCTAAGCATTTGAGGTGTTCAAAATGAGGTCAACACATCTCTATTGTCAAGAGAATAAGAGCGCGTGTAGGTCATTTTGAACACTTCAAACGCAACTTTTGCTGCTGACTGTAGATTGACGCCTGCGGGCCCATTCTGCGGCGCTACCGCGAACAAAAATATTCTTAAATTTCGGACGACTGTCTGTCACTCTCATTACATACATACATTTCAGCCATATACAGTCCACTGCTGGACATGGGCTCCCCTTGAGGTTTAATAATATGCTAGCCCATATGAGCTTATAATATATTCATATTTGAGCTAAACCTGGCTAAATCAACAAGACCTAGCATGTAAATACATGAATGTAGATTACATGTAAAATACCTAAGGCTATAGCTTATCAGGCTCTTATTGCAGCGTAAACCTTCATGAATAAATGAACAGTGAAAGTCATTGTAACTCTTTCATGCACGCAGCTCTTTGCGGCGTCGTTACAAAGCGAGCGGCGATCCCGAATACCGGTCCTCATTAAAAAATGAAACCTCGCAAACATCAGCCTCACAAAACCGCTGACTTGTCAAAGGCAAAAGCGCTACCTACCGGCGAGTAGCGGAACTATGCGAAACTACACCACTCGCGGAACCAACCTCTGTACTTTTTTAATTAGCCTCATACACTGAGTGAATGCGTGAAACACGTTAGGTTTTTTTCTGTACGCGGTTAGTTTGGTAGCTTTGCGCAAAGTATGTTAATTCACGAGTGTACTCCGGCCTTTTGAAACGTTCGAAAAAGGATTTTCCCCGCGCAATATGGCTTGTTTGATGGTTTTGCTTTTGAGTGCGTACAGTACTTAATTAGCAACAAACTCAATATGCTCGATCTTTTGCGGTTGATTTCACATTGTCAAATACTCGTATACTGACTGTATTTTGGTGGAAGTTTGTTTACGCAAGTGAAAAAGCGAGGTGTCGACGGCGTCGCTTCTTGAACTTGGCAAATCTCAAACTTCTTTTATCTCAGTCTAGGTTCGTTCAAAAAGTGCAAACTCTGTACAAAGTTCACTTTCGCCTTGTGAACTAATTTTTCGCTCGGTGTCAAGTTCAGGGCTGCGGGGGGACTCGTGAGGCGGCGCGGGAGGGGAGGGCCCGTTATGATAAAATAAAATATTCATTATGATTTGCTCAGCGCTTGTTCGCGGCAGTAGTCACGCTCTTGCGTTTTGGCTCCTGCATCGAATTTCGTTTTAAACACAGGCACATGTAGTAAAAAACTTGCAAACGTTAAAACATAAAAACGATTTGAAAGATCTTAAGGTTTTACTTTCGTGTCATAGTCATCGCAGTAACTATGTTGTAGTACAAAATTTATTCAAGTAACGATTGTTTCGCTTCTATTCTGTTATTAATTTACTCTCTAATTTATTTAGATTTTTCGAAATTATTTCAGATGTATTTTTAAACCATTTGGGTCTATTCTCTGCCTTTTCCTTTAACTCTCTATAAGTTACTACTTCAATTACCTACTCCACCGACAAAAGCCAAGCTCTTAAATAAATGATGATGATGATGATCTTTAGACCATATGTTAGTTTTATGATATAAATAATATCATAAAATGTATGTAAATAAGTTGTTTATTACCTAGCGAAGTGTAGTTTATATAAATGAATAGAGGCAATATACACAAATACCAATTGACAATATACAAATATACAAACAGCACGAATCAAACACAAGAAATAACAGAGGTAATCATTTATCAACACTGCCTGCCATTTCGCATTATAAAGAGGAGCCAATCCTAACCATCCGCCCTGTTTTAAAGAAGAATGACGTAAAAATCTTCCCTGACCTATCCCAATGCGAAAATGAAAGCGACTAAACGATTTTTTCCCCTTTTCGCCCTAATTAGACCATTAATCGGTGGAGACGAGACGACGAGCCAATTTGTATTTGATTATCAACACCGACTGTTGATGTGACGACGTTCATTTGTTTAAGTAAATTATTTATTCCTGTTCTAAGAAGTCTTGTTCACAGGAGAAATGACTAAAGCCCCATTTAGACCAGGCAAGAAATTGTATACGATTTTCATTACATTGCGGGCTCTCGGCGTACGGCGAATTCGGTCGCTTTATATAACTCCGCAATGTAATGAAAATCGTATAAAAGTTCTTGCATGGTCTAAATGGGGTTTTATAAAATAACAGTACTCAATTCGGAACCGCGTTGTAGATTATTTGATTATACGCTATATGATATATTGCACTTCTGGTATGCAAAAGTTATTTATTAAACTGAAACTTGGACACAAATTACTTCTGGTTAAATTATACTTCTAGATTTCTCATTGAAGAAACCACTCAAGCACATATGGGCAAAAGGCTTAATATGAACGTGAGAGAAAATAATTATATATGACATAAATTAGAACTAGGTAAGTAAACTAAAAAAACTTAAAATATTATAATGGCTTCATTGATTGTTATTTGAATTTGTCAAAATATTACAATTATATGTAATTTTGTGCAACGAATATTAAATTTATTTATCGAAAATTAATTTAATAGGAATATTAGGCAAACTATTTTTTCAAACAAATATCTATCACACTCGTTTCGAAGAAAACACAATTTTTCTAAATATTTTTTTATACAAAGACGGTGGCAAACAAGAATACGGCCCGTCTGATGGTAATCAGTTTCCGTAGCCTATGGACGTCTGCAACTCCAGAGGATTCACATGCGCGTTGCCTACCCTAAAAGTTGTTGAAGCTCTGGAAACCTTACAGACCATTAGGAACAAACACTAAGGTAGCAGTGCTATTATGGTTGTGGTCTTCTATAAGGAGGTGGTACTTCCCCAGTTGTACCTCTCATTGCTAGACGTAGTTTAAAGACATACCCGGGTCCAAACTTATAAAATGCTTACTTCAACAAAATATTTACGTCTCAGTTAAAGGCTGTTCAGTATAACTGGCCTCTAGGTTCTTCTGGTATTAGGCTTTTTTATATTGTTTCCATTGGGTTCTAATTAAGTGTTTTTACTTCAAATACTAGTGTCAAATGTTATAACTTAGCTTATAACATTTACTTTATTTCTGTTAAACTTGACTTATTTCTTGTTACATTAAAAAGAAGCCACCTGAAAAGCAAGAACACATCTTTATTTTTGGTATAAAATCTGTAAGTTAGCTAAATGTATGTTTGCTTCCGTCTTAGTTTGAACATCGTAAACATTAAAGTTTCCGACTTTTACCGAAATTTATTTTAAGTTTTCAATATTTATGTTCTACTTACAAAACGTTGTTTCCAGAGTCCTTCAAATTCCAAAAAGAAAATATTATCCCTTTGGTACACATACGAGTAAGTTTCATTACTCTCAAACACCAATCAAAACTATTCGTCAAAGAACAAGACTAGTTCCTATCAAACCCCTAACAAACCTTGCTCAAACTAAACATTCCCTAATTCCAACTCTCCAAGTAACTAACGTTGGCAAATGAGACTCGCATGTACCAACAGCCATTTTGCCTAGACCCGTGTTCGACCGGGCTTAAGCATCTGCCCCAAAGAACGACTACTGAGGCTAGGGAGGGACAGAAGTCCGCGTTACACTGGTGTAGTCAGTGTCTGTCGAGTTTACATCCAAGTTATTAGACATTTCGGAAATTCGGTTTCGGCAGAGCCTGCGGCGCTGCGGTGATACGAGCTCGATATATAACGGGACCGCGTACTCCGAATTCTCCGTACAAAGCCTCTGTTGAGCATTATTACATTTACTTATCGATGTTATTTGGTTACAAGGAGATTTAGTAAAGATGAATTAATTATGTAATAGAATAATATAGAGTTAACATATTTTCGAAGTAAAATTAATAATATAGTCTCAACATGTGATTCCGTACCAGGCAGACGAGGTTTGATAGCTTGTATTGTGAATGAATATTACTAATTTATGGACGAGTACGGTCTATGTAGCAGATCAAGGTCTAATAGTAGATTGTTTGACAAGGGGCTAAAGTAGGCCATAGTACCACGAGATGGTTATTTTCCCGAACGAAGTGAGGGAAAATTGTGCGAGGGGTAATATGGCGTTTAGACCCAAGTTATACATACTAGTTTTCACTTTGATTGCGAGAAAATAAAATAAAGTAACATTTTAACAATAAACAAATAAATTTTTTTCGCCCGTGATAAAATTGAATTAATTACTAATGGGAGATCTAAATTACTTTGTATAGTAGCAATGTGGGTTTAGAATACAGGATGAAAGTAAAGATATATAGTAGAACAAAAACATATAGTAATAGATAAAATGTGTTTTATTGAATTACTTACATTTATTGAGACTTCAACGCTTCCAAACAAAATTCACACAATCAATCAACAGTTGTTTTTATTTCCAATTGTGTAACTTATTATTAGTTAATGTAAACTAACACTTCACCATGAAAATGAATCGACTGGAGGCGTGGAGGTTAGCCTAGTCCAAAAAGCCCTGACAGTTGGTGAGCAACCCTTTTTATGCTGCCATCCCCGCCTCCATTCGATCCAAGTTGAACAAAACATATTTCCGGCAATCAATACTATTCAAAATAACAAAAATTTTGTTTGATTATTCTAAGTATTTTAAAATATGAATAAGTATATATTTAAATATTTAATTGCAATTTATTAACAAACTTATGGCTTATCCGTTTAAATATAATCGTACTAACACTGTTTCCGGTCACAAAACGGAAATCAAATTAAAGAACTATAATTACTTATTTCCTATTTTTAATTTTGCAGAAATTTAATAGAATTATACTTAATAATAAATTATATAACATACGTTCCCATGCTATTTATAATTTATTACCTAACACCCGCAATAAATTCTGAGTCAAAAATGTTTAATTTGGCAATCTTTGTATTTTTTTCACTGCTTTGATACAGATAGGATATATCTACGCCGTGAATAAATGCCACAGGCAATGTATAATTTGGGCTTCAAAGAGTTTGCCAACGATTTAAACCTTTTTTCAAATCTTGTGAAGTAGGAACTAAAAAGCACCTAATTTGATTGCGTTTCCTCATTGGTCGATTTTAATATTGCGGTATATCTGATTGGTTGATACTTTATACAAAGTTTTGTTTAATGATTTCACATTTTTAAACAGTATTCGCACCAAAAAAGAATCTAGAGTTGCAATTAACTTCGATATGTGTCGTGATTGGTGGATTTAATAAGGTGAAGCGTTCTGGTTGGTCAATTTAAAACGTTTTGTATATCATAAATATGTATACATATTTTCCCAAGAGGCTAAATGTCCTACTACTACTACTACTTTAGTCTACTTTAGTCCACCTTGGCAAGCATAATATGACACACTTTTAGAGCATGAGAAGTGAAAAATATATTTATTTTGACTATCATATAAATTTTCTGGCTCTTGTTCCTGTAGCACATCCATCCATCCATTATTGGCATCCAACTGTTCAAATAGACTAACAATTCAACAACAATTCAAATAAACTAACAAAGAATAAACCAAGGAAATAATCAATTTTTTTTTTGGGTATTTTGATTTGGCTTGGATTTTTTACATAAACATCCCGGGTCTACACACCGGCATGGATATTTTTACATGATTATAAAACCATTTCAAATAATTACCGGGCAGATGGTTTGTTAAATGTCTATAGGTACCTATTATCCACAGGTTCTTATTCCTTATATGTTTTAGCATAAAAGCTACCATAACTATAACCCAAGCAGAAAAGTCTATAACCGAGGAAGAAAAAAAAAAAACCAAGTTATGATCTAACATCTGCTGCATCGTATAAGGTAAACTTGAGGAAGTTTTAGCTTTCCAGTGATGTTTAAAGTGGTTAACCAATAAACATTTTTTTGACAAACTTGCTGTAAGTACATTGATAGTTTGTCTAGGTTTTTCACGCTCTTAACTCAGTTTCTGTAAGTTTAGCTGGAAGAGCCATTTATTATTTTTAAATATTGTTTTGTAACGGTATTTGTACGATAAAGTGCTTACTACTACTAACTTTAAGTTTACACTCCATAAAAAATATTTATCGACAGTTTCCCATCCCCAGTGGCATCCGCCTGCAAACGCCGCCCGCAGACCGGGCCGGCAAACACGCTCAGTAAATAACAGTACATAACATACGGGTAGCGACGTACGTATATAAGGTACCAACGTAACATGAGCTTATACGTTCACGGTATAGATCGTAGAGTTTACGGGTAATGGTTGAGGTTTAGAGGGTCATGTTGTATGTTACGTATACAGCGTGCCTGCGACTATGGAGCATTAAATTCAAGTCTTGATGCTGCACACCGTACTGATCTATTTTTTTTCGGTCTTTTAAAAATACTGAGTTATTCTTTGCGGCATTAGACTTAACATGCTAAAAATCCTCAATGGATCTTGACGTCGTAAGTGACAATAATTTACAACATTTCATATTTTCAATAAGTCTCAGTTCTAATGGTGTTTTATTAAACATGTGTTAACTATACAAAAAAATATTTTTTTGGATTTTATTTGCTTGAACTTTTGGAAAAAATCGTAATTTTGTGTAAACCGGAATTATGACGTCACTTTACCAAAATAAGTCCTTAGTCATAAAATCATTAAAAAGTTATCTGTACCGGTGCTCATTTTCTTACGGTTGACGTTTGATAATTTGATGTTTGTCAACAACTGTCATAGTCATAACTATTTCTTGTTCATGCTCACTTGCCTCATAAATTAAATACCTACATTCATACGTTGTTTGAGATAATAAATCACAAACTACTTGGCATTCACTCACTGGACTTAGATACCTCTGTAAAAATTACAGACTTGGCATTCTTTAACCGAACACCAATCTATCAACCTTTGAAACAATAAAATAAAGCCCTACAGAGGACACAGCGGCAAGTGATATGGATAACTTAGCACAGATAAGAGGGGCTAGAGGACATGTCTTCGTCGGACGTTGTCGTTTATGTCGAGGTGAAAAGAGATTCAGGAAAATGTATAGTGCAATGCAGAGTCAGTCCAGAGCAGAAGATCCGCTCGAAGCTAAACAAAGCGACTGCATGGATAGGTGAAACCAGTGAGACTGTCTGGATGTTTCCTGTCATGACTGCAAGGCTTCTGAAGGGGGTTGCAAATACCAATTATGATTTTTGATGTGGCTAGTAAAGAAGACAGAGGAGACTTCGACAACTTCTATGTAGGAAATATGAGCAATTTTAATTTAAATAAAGCTTTTTTTTATAATATCTTTATCATTTACATTTCACTTTATGACTATGTTGTATTTCTAATGAGCTATGGATCCCTGTTGTAAAAGTAAAGTAAAGTATTTTTGCAGTCGGCAATAAAACAATATTTACTAAATGCATACGCATATTTCTTGTAGTTTTTGCCTTGTTACATGACTTATTGGAGCATAATATACATTCAATTAATACAATTTGGTAAGGAAACTGAATTAAGAAAATTTGATTGACCGTATGACTGACTGTCAGGCCGTCAGTGTCAAGTCAAGTCTGCGAACTTTTTTTTCAGTTGCCCTGGAATCTTGGTGACGTCACTTTCCCAACCTTGTGACATACGCTCTTTTAGAATGAACTGTTTTTCAAATGGATTTTTTGCATTATAAAATCACTTTTTCAGAAAAAAATAAAAATACGGGTACATTAAAATTTCATCTTCTTTCCAATAAACTCATTAAAATTAGGAGTTAAAAATATGAAATGTTGTCAAGTCATAGCAGACAATCATTATAACATTACCAGACCTCGAAGTCGCGGTGGCAATAACATCAATTAACTAGGGATTTCCTTCCGATATAAAATTTATCGATAACTGAATGCTTATTCGGAATTGACATTTCATATATTATTAGCTGTAAAATTTACAGAATAATTGAAAATTAACTAAACTGTGATGATTACTTCCCGTCAATGTTACCTTTTTAGCCAAGAACGTAATAAATTTTCACGACACTGTTTTCTAGGTGGCATTTTACGCGTAATATTAATTCCATCGATTCTCTGAGCGGACAAGATTATCATATTATGTCAATGTCATGTTTTATACCTACATCCATAAAGTATGAATACCGTTATCTTCGTTAATCGACCTTTACGGACTTCAATCTTCATACTGTATAAATAATACAGTTTAATAGATATTGCAAGTTATCATTAAGTATCTCATAATCATAACATAAGTACTGTCATAAGAAAGTACAACTTATCGATAAAATAATATCGTGTGTCTCTCCCTAGCAAAATTGTATTCGTGCCACGGCGACTTCGAGGTCTGAACATTACCAATGTAGCTAATCATATTAAAGTATGCAAACAGCTTATATCAAAATGTTACAATTTGATTATGAATAAATTCGGGATTCCATATCCCTTTCCAAACTAACCATAACATACTGAAAATCGCTTGCTTTTCTTACGAGAACAATCTGAATTTCCTTATTAACAATATTTTACGAACCGCAAAAACAAGCTAACTTCCAGCCAACAAACGGTACAAAAACATCCATATTGCATACAAAAACAGGCTATCGAGGCTTATAAACTTATAGGTTGTTAAAACCTTTTAAAGTTGAGGTAATATACAAGAGTATAAAGCCGTATAATGCTTAGAAATCTTAAGGAGTTACCGCTCTTTTGAAATTGTGTTACCCAATAGCTACAACAGAATAATGTGTCAAAAAACTAAGTAATCCATAGGCGGTTACAGCTTTTCGTACATAACACATACGCCCCAAGGAGCCCTAATGCCGTTGATTTTCCATCAAGCTCTACATTATTCATTAGTTGCCGACATACGTCCATATGTATGTAGATCGTTATAGAATTTCGGTGGCTTTGTTTCCCATATTATGTATTCTGCGGACGTTTGAGTGTGGGTGTGCGCTTTCAGTTTTGCTGAGACAGTGATTAATTGGCGAGGAACTTTAGGTGCTAAGAATGGCTATATATAACGCATTACAAAAGCCATTTTTGCCTAGTCATTGCGTGTTGGCTTCATAAGGCTTACCTTGCTGTATATTAAAGAACATCTATGTAGGTACCTTGATTTTTTTTTCAATCAAAAGCAAAATACTAGATTAGTTTTAGATGACTACTAGATTAGGATTAATATTAGATAAGTATTAATTAAATACTAGCCTTAATACAATACATAAAAACCATTGAAACCACAGTATCTACCCGTAAAAAACATATTACTTTTTTCGATACGTGAACTTCCAATGTTCTATAAAAAAATGGTAAACTTTATTGCAGTAAATTATTTATACATGTAAAGTAATTAAAGTCTAATTCGCCAAAGTTTATTCCCCATTAAATGGTTTACACCATATTCGTCTTAATTGAGTTAGTAGGTACTATCCCTATTCAGTGATATTACATATTCCCTGCTAACCACACACTATTGAATTATGTATAATATGCATTACGTTATGACGAAACAGTTGATCCAGAAACTTCGATGGTGAAATTTGCCAATTTGGTAACAGTTGAACAATCATAGAAGCCAAGCGACGGATTCGACTAACAACTCACAACTAGTACCTACAACAGTCAAATAAAGCTTTTAGGTTTATTTCATAACTCTACTATACAGCTCTACTACAATAAATAGTTATAATTACCAACTATTAGAGCTTCTGCCACAATAGATCATAACTGGTCGATGCGGCGCAAATAATAGCCCAAAACTATTTATTATTCTGACTATGCTTATCATCTGTGCAATTTGATTGTAACTGAACGTAAACCTATCTATATCATGATTACGAGTATGGAATGTGCCCTCTCGTAAAATTTGTTGAGTAGATTACTTTGAACATTGCGGGTGATACTACAGTATAATATTAAAGTTATGTCTCTACAAAAGTTGTTTATACTGTCTTGTGGAAATTGCATTTTATTAACAGTACTACAAATAGAATTAGCTACTTATAAAACATGATGTACGTAATAATCTTAATTAACACAAGTAACGTTTTATTTTTATAATCCATAAGTATCTGCCTCAACCACGATGATTTGTGTGAAAATCTATTTAGAAAATGAATTTTCTCAAAGTCCCTGTATTTGCAACCGCCTCATCTCAAAACCTACGTCTTCTATAGTCAGCGCGATCAAAACCACGTTACATACCCCCTCCCAAACCTAGGCAACTAAATTGGGCCGGGGGGGAATGGAGATGGAAGCCGAACTTGCTTAGATAATGTGCATACATTAAACTAAGACTGAACTAACGCGTATCCCTGATGAAGGAAGTTCTCGTCTAATTACGGGGTGATTAGGGGGAGGGAATTAAAGGCGTTTGAGTATGAGCGCTTAACTGATTATCAGTGCTACGGTATCCTCTCTCAAACGTGTAGAGTTTAGCTATAGTGGAATTAAAATAAAATATTATTTATTTACAGCAAGCATTAATTATATACCTCTTTGTAATCTAGAGCTTGTCTTCTCTGTAGTTACACACGAATGGTACATAATGTAGTGAGCTCTCAATTTAGGCCGGGGGCGCAATTTGAGCCGCTCACTACATGGGCTCTATTTCGCGTCAGGTAAATGCCGCCTGTCAGCGTTTCTAAGATGCCTTGGGTGGAAGCAATTGCGAGTGGCAGAGTCGGGAACAGTAGGTCTACAATGTTGATTTACGTCTTAAAGCTGAAACAGTTATTTTTTTGTTTTCAACTTTCAAGCAACTCCCACATCCCAATTACTTTAGATTGCTCTACGTGCTGGAATAGAATAGTTTCTCAAATATACTGTTTTTATATAATTGAAAAAATACCACTTCGGGAAATAAAATTAAACAAATAAGTAAAAGCATAATAGAAATAAAACTTGTGAAGATGCTTAAATTCCTTATAAATCTAGCTGTAAAAATGCATACAACCAGCAGTAATAATCTGCTTTCCTTTGTTATGACATTATTTTAATACATATTTTAATGCTAAGTATCTGCAAAAAATTGAATAGTGATGTTAGTGGTGTATAATAATATATATCAGTGGTGTTTAATTAACCGGTGGTCCCGGCGGCACTTGAAATGATTAAATATATAGAAGAAGCCTCTTTCTGACTTACGATATTCCCGTTTTAAGTACTAAACTGTTGTCCTTTTTGAAAAAGAAATTAATGATGTCCAGATGTCGCCCACGGAAAGATAAAGTACCGCATGGATAAAGTGTCACTCCTACTGTATTTCAGCTCCACTGTAGTGGGTGGTAGGGTAGTCGGGTTATTTATCTTGTGGGGGACATGTGCAATCGCTTTGCTTTGTTTGTGTTTGGGTTTAGTACGGCATAGATCGTGGCCGTTACGCAACCGATGGTACCATGTTTATGTTGGAATGACGTGACGTCTAATGAAGTTTGGAGGAACTGGAGATATGTTACGTGAAAGAAATTTGCTCTTGGAACATCTCGTTTCCTTACTTCCATAATAGTTTATCCCTTCTGTCCTTAAAGATAACTGTAAAGTTCCGGATAGTTCTTAAGTCAGAAAAGGCTGAACGTGGCGTGTAATGAGGTTTCGAGAAAATGGGGATATGTTACGTAGAAAAAAAAAATTGTTCTTGGTACATCAAATTTCACCACTTAAAATCTAGATCAGCTTTTATCTGAGCTCTGAGAGATACCTAACTAAAAATATCGGAAAGTTCTTAATTCAGAAATGGCGAAATACGAGTAGGTTATGGATACGAAAGTCGAATAGATATTTAGTACTTAAACCAATGTATTATCTTGACAGCTTCTCATTTAGGTAATCACCGAAGCTACACACATGAGTCAAAAATAGTAGCTTTATCTCAACTTTTCGTGTTCACTGTAAAAGCTCTGGAAAATGTCTACGGTAAGTGTAGGTACCTAATGTGTTTTATTTACATACATTTCAGTACACTGCTGGACATAGGCCTCCCACAAATATGACTTGTATCATTTTGGGGGTAGTTGCCATAGTCGCCACGCTTGACAGGCGGGTTGGCGACCGCAGTAGCTGTAGATTGGGTTTCGACGGACGTGCCCGTCCGTAGGACTATTCCCTTTGTCGCCTCTTACGACACCCGCGGGAGGAGATGGTGTGGTGCTATTCTAGTCAGCCGACATCACACGGCAAATGTGTTTTATACGGCAATTATATTATTTCTTTATCGGTTTCCACAACTTTTAAAGTATACATTTCTGGCTGACTGGAGATAATATTAAACTGCGGCTAGAATCCATCGGAGGACGGGCAGTACCGTCCCGAACATACCCGATCACCAACCCGCCTGAATGGCGATAATGGCATTAAACATAGGGCGAGTATGTTGCTCATACTTCTTATAGCGATCTATGGGGTAGGCCCATTTCCAGCAGTGGACGTCCGAACCTGAAGTAGTACCTAGTAGTAAATGTTTTACCCATGTTGATAACACTTTTTACTAAATTCTCGAACATTTCAAGTAAATACTTTTACATCGTTTTATCAATAGTCTAGAAGGATGTTTGCCTACGATCGTCGTTCCCGTGGATCGACTTATGAGATGTAAGCTGGATGATCTCGGCAAATATGCTCTGTCGTTTCTGAAACCGAGGCTATGAAGCTTAATCGCAATACTATATTTTTTTAAGAAAAATATTAACACATACTTACTGCATGTATTTGTGTTTTGTAAATGTCTTGATAAATACAAACGCACAAACCATCGAAAATTTGAAATTTTTCTAATAAATAAGACAAGTAATTCGTTCTTCAGAATTTTGCTTTAAGATATTTTTTTTAATCATAGTGGTAAAATCTAGTTGCCCGTTGGTTGACTGGTAGAGAATTAATGCTATGAGGTATTCATTCCGCTATTTGCATCATCTAGTATTGTGCAAAAAAATAATCATTTCAGCCGTAAAACGTCGACTGCTGGACATAAGCCTCTGCCAAGTATGATTTTTATCATTTTTGGAGGTAGCTGCCATAGTGACTGATGAAACATTTAACCTTAATAATATTTTTTATAACCAAACTTTCGTTATCTGAGTAAGTCGGTCGTTGAACGAGTGTGAAAATTTATATTAATTTCATCAGGTCCTACAGATCCCAAAATCTTATTAGATTACAATTAGTAGTATAAATAATAAACAAATATTACAGCACTTCCATACATAAATTGACTGAGTCCCACAGTAAGCTCAAAAAGGCTTGTGATTTAGGTACTCAGCCAGCGACATAAATATAAAATACAAATACTTAGAAAACACCCATGACTCAATAATAAATACTTGCTCATCACACAAATAAATGCCAGGATCACTACCCAATAGACCAAACCTGTCCTCAAATAAGAACACCAATTTGTTTCAATTTCCAATAAGATCGATATTAGAATAGACATCTAGTGTCGAATAGCAGTACTACGTGTACACATACATATAACAAAGTTGAGGTACTTTCTACAGATGGCAGCACTAAAGCCTTTTAAAATAAATGTTACCTATCAGTGGGAATAAAGCGCTGAAACTGCTGACTGAGTAAGTGTATACCGGCTTGCGTGTCCCCGTGACTGCAAAGAAATAAAGAACTGATTTATTTATTGCAAACCTTTTTACTCAACGTAAATTGATTCGAGTTATATTAAATAAGATTTATGTTTTAGGTAGGTATATTCTGATACAAAACTTGACAAAGATTGATGTGTGTATATACTGTTGCTTTTCACCTTAAATCAAATGACACATTATTTTATGATAATACTAAGTTAGGTACAACCAAAAAATAGTAGTAGCGAAGTGTTCTGAGAAACATTCCATATTTGAAATTCCTAAAAATAGTTATGCTTTGCATATTCGTTATTTACATGAGATGGATAGATGGATTAATCATGTCCAAAAATATATCAACCGTCATGTGAAGAGGCGTCTTTTTACTAATTCATGTCAAAAAATATATTATGTTACATTTAATTTTTAACAATGAGACGCAAAATAAAAAAAATTGAATGTTTAAGAAATGATTAAAAATAGCTAGTCTGAATGTTGTCCCTACTGAGTGATAGATACCTAGAATTACATGCCATTTGCCAACTGGAAGATGCAGCGTAGGTAGGCCTCCCACAAGGTGGACCGACGACCTAGTTAGAGTCGCGGGATGCCGCTGGATGTGGAAGGCGCAGGATCGGTCTTCTTGGGTCGTTCAGGGGGAGGCCTATATCCAGCAGTGGACATGATGATGATGATGATGATGACATGCCATTTGAGGTTTTTGAGCTACTTTTTACTCTTATCATTGTTACAACTACGAGTAAAACACGTGCCTACATATACTGAGATATTTATCAAGTGCACCATAATAAAACTCAAATTAATCGAAGGCATCCATTGCCGTACATACAAATTCACCCTAGCACACTTCCATGGATGTCAGTCGGCTATTTTATTGTATTTACTAGTACCTAGATACCCGGCACGCGCCCCCGCCTCGGTCGGCTTTCCATCAAGCGTGATTGATAAGCCGCCCCGCGGGATCGGGCGATGCGCGGATAAGTCTGACGGCTGGAGGTGAAACCAAACTGCCGTACAAATATTTCAGAGATTTTTTTTAACCGGTAGTCTTAATCAATTTATTAGGTCAGCTGATAGATATCCCTCAAAGAAGTATGAATGAATGAATGAGTGAATGAATATTTGTTTATTCGCAGACACACAACACAAAGGTGACAGAAATACAAATGACATAAAACAAACAAGGTGGAAAGTGCCACGAAATGGTCTCATCTCAGCGTAATGCTGGCGACATCCAGCGCTGATCTTCCGATGAGACCATCAAGTGAAATAGTATCACGGCAGGTAACATAGAAAGTAAAAGAAATTAAGAACCGAAACATAAGTATGTTTGCCTTTGTACCTTTTAATCCTTTCTGTAACTTTCTTTTTTTTTGGAACCTGACTTAGGCTCTATGACCGTTCGGCACAGTAGAAATAAAATCCAGGACCCTTCCGCACCAGACTTGACTTGTGCTACTGGAATACTCCTACCTACCTTTCGCTTCCAGCGAGATTGGTTGGGACGGTCTCAACCGAATCTGAGTGGTTGTAACTTTCTCATATAGGTCATTAGTACATATCTAGATACAAAAAAAAAACGTTATAACTGAAACGTTTTAACTAACTTTCATGATTTTCGCATGTTGTTTAGAAGAAACTTGATTTCCGAAGTAAATTAGTCTACTAAGTTCGGCTTAGCGTAGCAACTCAGTCAGAAAATGCGGGTAGTTAAAGATATCATACCTACATTCGTCATTATGCGTCATCAGCGTTCAGATGTCTTGTTTCTAAACGTTATACCTAATAAATAATTACCCGAACATGGATATACGGCTTCCGTTCTTTAAAATCGGTTAATAAGTAAACCACACGATTGTATCAAAATCATTATTACAAATAAACGGGAATAAATCACCTCCGATACTTCGAGATCGACAACGTGGTCTCGGTTAAAGTCTTAATACGCGGATATCTACAATAATATTATAAAGGCGAAAGTTTGTGAGTGTGTATGTTTGTTACTTCTTCACGTCTAAACGGCTGGAGCGATTTTAATAAAATTTGGTGTTGGAGTTAGTTGACACCCTGGATTAACACCACAGGCTACAGTTTTTCCCCAGTAAACCGCGGGGCAAAGCTAGTTTTGAATAATTTATAAAAACCAAAAAGCTTAAATCAGTATTTTGTTTCCAAGTTATTTTTAAGTACCTAAAATAAAACCAAGAGTGTACGTTTTTATACCTACGTAAAATTGAAATAAAATGGAAGATGTAATAATAATATCATGTTAGTTGCCGAATTCACATTATTTATACAGTAGTGTCATAAATTTTTATCTTTAAACAACGATTTTCGTGATCCCAAAAGAACGAAGCCTAAAAATCTAAACTAAAAACCTAACACTAAATCTCATTCCTACCAAAACTTTACAGCCAAGTAAAGCACGCCTGAACGTAACATAACAAATGGAGCATATCTCCACTAAGGCTTACCTTCTAACATTATTGATGACTAAAACAACCCCACCCCCCTGTACGGACCAAAAATACGAAGTGGGGTCAAATGCTAACATTTAGCTCCCAAGTCCGAGATCTAAAATCCACAAACAACTTAAAACCGACTCTAGCTCACGCTAATAGAGTCCAGATCAGCATGAGCCACATTGCGTTTAAAGCCTCAAGTTTTCGTTGAAGTTTTGGGGAGTCAGGGGTTAACCCCCCAGGTGGTTAAGCCATTTTACCACGTTAGGCAGTGACGGTCGCCTGTAATTTCGGGCCTAATGCGACTATTCCTATTTCAAGTTACGCTTGGAGGGTTAAGTGAGGGCTGCTTGGAGAGATAAGCTTGTGGCGTGCGTGCGAGGCTGCGAGTGTGGAGGGTATGTTTAGGTAAATGATAAAAGGGGTTTATATACTTGTATGTTTGTAAAAAAAAAATTGTACGCTGGCATGAACTTAAAGACTAAGCATTTGCTTGGAAATTAGGTTCCCAAGAAGATGTAGTATTTTTTTATAGTTGATGGTTTTTTAAAAAACTGCAGTATATACTTTAACTAGTCTTTGTCCGTGACTTTGTCTACGCAATATCTTACAGAAAGGTATCATCAGAATATCAAGTATACGTCTCAATTCAGATCTTTGCAGCAATTATTGTGTCAATAAGTAACAAACATCCAAATATCTTCACAAACTTTTACATTTAAAATGTTAGTAATAAATAGGATAGATTGATTCACAAACATCACATTTTAATCCTAATATGCAATTTTAAGTTGCGAGGACTGACTTGAGGTTTGATATAGAAGCATTTTCCATTAACACTCCAAATACCCTGCATCCAACAAGGCGTACAAATACCCTAACTGAACATAATTAGACCTTATTACTAACGAAATAAGGCTTACCAGTCATCAGTTAGATGTGTACATATATACTAGAGGGGTAAACTCTTAAACAAAGATAAAGGTACATACCCAAATAGGTGCGGGCGCGCCCGTCTAGAATTTAAATCGGTCGAACTTGGTAATTAATCGCCCTTTGTGAGCCCTAGCGGTCTCCCGAACTGTTCAGAGAATAAGTCAGTTGTGTGAGTAGGGTTTACTGATCAACTGAGGCAGTTGTAAAGTAGTTTAAAGATATACAGTCTTAATCCGAGACCACTAGGACAACGTCGTCTTCGAAACATCGGAGGTAAATTTTAAAGTTAATATACGCGGTTAAGTCCCGTTTATGTATAATAATATACAACTAAGTTCAGGATTATACTTTTAAACACGTCAAAAAAGAGTTGTTCAGTTTTTTGATGGCTTTGTGTGTAGGTACAATGTGTAGGTCAGTCTGTAAAACCGTAGCTCTTAAACGGGTTAATCGATTTATACGCGGATTTTTTTCACTTTGAAATCGGTGCTTTAAAATTATAATACATAAATTACAGTTACTAACAAAACCAATTTGCATTGAAATAACTGTAATATCTTTAAGCCCAATACTTTTGATTTTATACGCAATAGCTCAAAGTAGTTAAAAAAAAAAAGTTCATTAACAAACAAATAATTATACCAATAACCAAAACAAAAGCGGGTTTCATAACGTACGCACAAAAGCCGCTAACAGCGCCCATACAGCACCTGAATCGACCAAAAACCAAAAAATTAAACAAAGTCCTTTGTCGGTGAAAACGCTAAATTGAGGAAATTTCCATCCATTCTCCATCCAGCCGTCATCCGCGCCTAAGCCCAGCTTCAATTTCAATAGGACCCCCTACACACTCCCTACACCCTTTAGGACACCCCCACTCAAACTATCCCGCTCCCTCCAGCCAAAAGTCACCCACGCGCGAGCGAGACGCGGTTACCTACAGGGCTGGTCCGAAAGTTAGACATATATTATTGTATTATATGATCGTAGGTGGTGCGGGGGTGAAGATTGATGCCACGGGCGGGGGGGTAGTTTCGGCAACCCTGCGTAACGAAATTTACGGGACGTGTGTGCGTGGCCTCATATATTTCACAAGGAAATTAGGTGAGGAATTAATTTTCAAATTTTCAATGGAGAGGGAAAAATTGTGTATGAATATCAGTCTGAATATTAAACGGCTTCGAGACAAATTAGATGTGTGTAAGGTTTCTGTACTTTGAATACGTTCATTTTTTGTTTGGTATCAGTTGATATTTATTTTGTAATTTGACTGGCAACGCGTGGAATTATTATAACAGGTTTTAATCAATTTGATTTTTATCTATCATGAATAGACTTCAGTAATGTTGAATTACCAGAGCTATAAATAAATTAATAATCAAGTGAGCAACATCGATTCTGTTAGTTAAAAGCAATTAGTTGAGCTTACCGTGGGGCTCAGCCAATTTTTTATGTTTTGTCCTATAATATTTACTATTATTTATTTTATTTTTTATTCACGATTTTTGTGTCAGTATGTAGAATGATAGTGAATGATTGAATTAATGATATTTTAAATATAACGTATATGTTATATCAAACATCTTCGTCAGCTTTTCGAAACAAAACATGAACGTTTATACTTTGCCATTTTCTGAATAATGATTTGTCATTATTAACTTTTAAAATACACAACAAAATCCACCAAGTCAATAAGGAAATTTATAAAATAAGCAAACGGCTTTCAAATGTTTATAGTCTTAGCGGCTGGCTAACTGCTTGCGTATCTTTTTAAATGAGTCACAATAGTCTGACAGATTAGTCTATGATTTAGTTTTTTTAGCCGTTTGTTAGTATGAGAATAGGACAGTGAAAGAAGCCAACTGAATTAAAACTTACGTTACCAGCTGACTGATATTTTCATTTGTCATTTAAAATTGTATCTATCAAACTAACAGTTTAAACCGAAACTATTAACAAACGAATAGATTTAATTCTTTATCTGTATTGACCCATTCAGCCTTTAATAATTTATAAACACTAAAATTCTTCTAAAAATTGCGATATTAAATTGGTAACTTGTTCTAAAAGAAATTTCGTGTAACAAATCAAAAATAATATTGTTTAGAAACTTTTTGTTTAATACACCGCATCTACTGGGCAAAGGCCTGCCCTCCTCTCTGTACTTATCCTAGCTTAGTGCTTGAGGCCTATCTTGAAACTGTACTAGAGGTATTATTGCTATCGTGCCGCTTTCATGTTTTAGTACTCTAGTCAGTTCACAACTTCACAACTGACTAGAGTACTAAAACATGATACTTGCAGTTCGCCTCTAATCAAGATACCAAAAAACCCTAACCACAATTAGCCACATCTTTCATTCAAAGAATAATTTAGGATATTGGATTAATTAAGTTTTTGTTTATGAAAATCTTAAGAATAAGATTAAACCTATAGAATAAAATGTAGTACATACTACACTTACAGAGAGGCGTACTTTTCTACCGCTCATACGAAATAGAAAACAAGAAGGAGTTTTCTAGAAATCACAAACAGGTAGCTGGCCATTTAGAATGTCAATGCTATAAAAAACAAATCGCTAATACCGACGATTGGGTATATAAAAACAAAAGAGCAATGATAGCGTTCGATATTCAAAAGTTCAAAGTCAGGGGGAACTCCATTGTACTAATTACGCGGCAGACGGCGCGCTTTCACTTTCGCCGTCGCTCGTTTTAATTATTTTTTTCAGCGTCTCGGCGTCTGGCGGGAGGTCGGGAAAAATGGGTGTTGGGATTGAGAGGATACGCCGAAAATTGTCTGCTCCCTTTACCGGAACAAGGACAACATTGTGGGACGTTAGGTTACAGTTTGGTTATCCGAGCTTTCAAATATCTTTAACTCCACCATAAAAACAATAAAAAAATAAAAATAGTCACATGAATCATTGTTTATTATTCAATAAAATAGGTATTACATGCTACGAAATAGATTTCAATTATAATAATCTATGCTTCCTCTATATCATTTAATAATAGTATTTTGTCAATTTATTGATACTCGTATTTTTATTAATAGGAAATCAATCTATTTTTATAATGTCTATTTCTCATGTCTTCCATTCCCGATTTACTGTGAAAAAAGAGGTGACAATAATATTTGAATAAAAATATGCTAAAGGGGTTACAGTTATATTTTTCTAATCAAGTTACCTCGGTCTTACTTTATGACTTTTGATGCCACGCCAATAACTCATATATCCTTTATGGATTTTACCTTACAGCGAAAAAATAAAGAAACTCCCGACGTGTCCCCGCTATCCTGTCTCTCGCGAACTTCGCTCAATCTTTGATACTTTCTTCGTGCATTTTTTTAGCCCGCCTTATTAATGAAAAGTAGGTTAGTAACTTTAAGAATGAAAGTTACTACGTTGGCGTAGGTCGATGAACTCGCAGCTGTTTGTTTTGTTGACATTTTTATCTGATAACGAAAAGTAGGTAAATTGAGATATTGGAAAAGGGATTTCATTTTTAAAGCTTAATCATTTTTTATAGTACAGTCAGCAGCAGAAGTAGCTAAGCATTTGAGGTGTTCAAAATGAGGTCAACACGTCTCTATTGTCAAGAGAATAAGAGCGCGTGTAGGTCAATTTGAACACTTCAAACGCTTAGCAACTTTTGGTGCTGACTGTACCTACATGAACATAGTGTGCTAGCTTGGTTATTACGAACGATAACGGACGCGTATAAGGGTGAAGCTACACGAGCGTAATCACTGCCGCGCAATTTCGGTAGCGTGGCCATATAGGCATACAATATGTTGAAATTAGGCGGCTGAAATTACGCTCGTGTGCCTTCAGCCTAAGACAGCAAATAAGGTGTCAAGTAAACAAGCCAAGTATAGGCGACGTCAAAGATATATTGACATATTACACCTTAAGCCTTTGTGATAAGGTGCAAAAGTGTAAACATATCTTTGCGACGACTGTCAGGCACATGCGTGAGCGATGTTTCTCATTACACTTCCCAGGGAAAAAAATACTCGTATAATTACTCAGTTTTGATAATATAAATGTCAAAATAATTATAGGGTTTGAAGTATAACTGTACTTACTTTTTACTTATGCTTGACTATCTATGTATATAACCGCATATATTAACTTTCAAAATTACCTCCGCCATTTCGAGGACGAAGTTGTCCTTGTGGTATCTCAGTATATATGTGGTAAATCAGTATTATCCGTATTTTTTTTTATTTCAACTAAGCTCACACATTATTAAATATCTAATCTAGTATATTTTTATAAATTTCCTTTGCTCATAGTCTTACATATTTTATATCAACATTTACAAAAATACAACTCATGGTAAGCAGAACATATAATAATTGTGATGTACGTCTGATTTATTAAAATAGTACGTATTTTTCATAATATTTAAGCACACAAAGAATAAACCATAACAAATATTTCATATTTGAAATACCGATAGCTCAAAGTTTTTTAATGCTCTCTCATTTTAAGCAGAGTCCGGAATCATTTCCAAACAGCCAAACAAAATCGTTTATAATTTTTTTATTTAATTAGAAGATTTTTTTTCATTGCAAGTAATTAGAAGATTTTTTTTGTTATTTTTCATAATAAATATTTTATAATCTTCATAATGGTGTAGAAAATATTTTTTGCCCCGTGTAAATGCTGTTTATTTGTTAAAATATTTTTTATTGACTATAAAAGTAGCCAGGGACTTTAATTGTTCAGTCCTTTGGGTTTCACTTTACACTAGCCATTCCATTGAATAAGTATTTAATAAAAGAAAACAGCTTGAAACGTAAGTGGCTCAACAATTAAAGTACGTCACTGTTTTATTTTTTATACAACGACGGTGGCAAACTAGCACACGGCCCGTCTGATGGTAAGCAGTTACCGTAGCCTATGTACTACTTAATTACAATGCACCGTATGCATCAATATGAATCTTGGTATTAAAGCTCATACTTAACTTAATTACTTGTATCTTATACCAATAGTACGATAATATAATGAAAATCACCCGAGTATTATATCTTGGTTTATGAGCCATAAAGCGGTGAAGGTAAACTGGGAATTACCTGCAACCAAGTATGTAAAAAATATAATAATTACTTACACAATAAAATTTGCTCAAAACATACGATACAATGTTTTTTTTTACGTCAATTCAATATTTAGTACATTTTTTTGGCTACGAGCCAATAAAAATATTAATCCATTCCGTTCAACCAGACCATGACAGGGACATCATTAATTATCTATTAAAAAATAATCCTTTTATACGTCAAAACCCATCGGGAGTGGGATTACCTGACCCAATACCCATAAAAAAAAAACAAACAACGAACAACCCTATTGAGCTACCGTTTTTTTTTCGCCTATCGTATGTTGACGCTAATTGCGAATTTGGTTATTTTTTTCTATTTCAGCCCAGCAGCCAGTGTATTTGCCTATTTAAACATAGTTAAATTAATTCTTAGGTGCAATTATTCTCAAATATAAGTAATGTAAACTATATAGTTTTTGTAGTTTTCGGTGGTTCTATTTGAAAACAGACTTAAATATAAAATAATTTTTGAATAGGGTTGTCAAGCATTCCGTTACGCAGTTTTTTAACCCTAAGGAAGTACTTTCTCACTCGCCACGCATGCCTCAGGCGACATTTAAACCATCCTGAGAATGCATAATAACCGTCGGAATCAATATCAAACGGCTTCGGATTACCCTTGCACTCAAAAAACCCTTGGGTCACCCCTACCTGAGGGTGACATTTTTTATTTTTTATTCACACTTCCGTCAAAGCATATGCAAAAAGGACTGTACTGTTATTTTCTTTGATAGATCGGAAATAATAATTATATGCATAATAGAACGGATTAAGGGTTACGCACTTTCTGTCGGTGACGTTTTTTTAACCCTGTTCCTGTCACCTTGCCTGTGTCAGATGTTCTTTGAAACTGTATTCAATACGATTTAATAATATGCATTTTGCAAGCTGAACGTACCGATATTTCACTAATTGATAAGCCAGGATTTAAATAAGGGTGTTTGATAAAGGTGCAGTTTCATTTTATGCAAATTGTATCGATTTATTTGTTGAATATATTATCGGCATCGCATATTGAGTTTATTATTACTATTTAAAAATATGTGTGTATATTTGAAATTCGAATTCACGCGGCAGTTAACCCTAGAACGCCGTAGGTGTAAAAGCGGTACGGCGTGTAATAAAAAAACTCGAAGCACTTTTAACGAGACCAAGGCGCGGGGAGTACAATGCCGCTCGGTCGGTATCTCGGTATGCGACCTCTTGACTCCAATCAAATAATTACTGGCCCACGGTCGAGAACACCCTCCGTGGAATATTCAAAATGGCCGGCCGCTCTAGTTTAATTTATGCGCCTGATAAAATCTTTGGGATGCTGAATGCGTGCGGAATTTTTATGTGTTCGTTGAAGTAGGTATTTAACAATTCACTCGTAAGCAGTAAATGTAGTAGGTAGTGCACGGAGGACATTTTATTAAAAAAAAAAAAATTAATATATTTTTAACAATTTGTCAGTATTTTGGGAGTTTAAAAAAAACTTGCGTTTTAGTAGGCAATGGTGGTAAAGAAAGAATTATAAATCCTTGTTCAAAATGCGTAGATACTCTTTTATTAAGCCAAAGTATTATTATTTCGTTATTGACTATAACTGTGTCCCGTAAAACATTACACCCTCGACACACCGCATACGAGAATAACAATAGGATGCAGATTCAGGCACCGTATAGATAAATAATACATTTTGATTTATAATGGACGTAAAAAAAATACTCTTCATTTATCGGGAATGCATAAATAGACTCTATTATTCGGCATCGGGAAGTGCAAAATATGGGTGTAACTTTTTTATGGCGTCGTCTGAATACGTGTCAGTGAACGGGTTAGGGACGTTTTTTTAACACAAAACACATTCAAAGTAGTTCAAAAATATTTTACGGGTGCATTCATTGGTGATTTGATTTATTCCAGTGACATGCAGATATGAGTGCTCGTTAGATTTATTTGACTGCTGTTTTTGCATTGACGCTCGCGTTACGCATGATCGGTCATGTCAATTGGCAGTTAGTGTCTATTGACGTTTTGGGGGGAGATCGTAAATTCAATAATGTCACCCGCATGGATGCAAATTGATACTGGCATAAAATGAAACACGAAAAAAAAAGACGCCGGAAAAGACAACCTAACCTTAAAATAAAAATGTAGATACCTCCGTCTATCAGTGGCATTGTTCCACAGATAACAAAATCCGTGTTCCGCAAGCCCCTAATCTACATAATAAAAAGCGTAGAGCCGAATGCAGAGATAATGCTACAATGGATGCAGAGGCCGCAGGAAGGGTTACTATTGTCTAGCCGGAATAACTCCCAAATTAATGAGCAAATGCAAAAAATGTTGCACAATCGAGATATACGATCTCAAATTGTGGCTCTCAAAGTTTAAAAGTAGTCAGCTCGAAACGACTCTTCAAACTTCTACTTACTCGTAAACATATAATTATATATCCCTTATATGACATTCATATTAGCCTTAAATTTAAACATAAGAGATAGAACTGCATTACTTTTATTGTTTCTTCTAACGCCCCGGTCTTTATAAGCATAGTAGTAATTACCAAAAGCACCAGATTATCAAAGCCTTTTTTTAAATATACATATTTAACTGTTATCTATAACGTTCATATTATTTTCTATTAATAGTATTTTTTTAATATTGTTTTTGGCTTTTGAACAAAGGTCTTTTGTGATATATTTTTTTAACATACGAATATGTACTCAAATGTGTGTCAAGTCATACAATAAAACCGCCAAAAAATACAGGCAAGGTGCGCAAAGTTTGACAACCCCAGTGCTACCTACTGATCTAATTTCCATGCGTACGCGCAACTAAAGGGGTTACTTTTAGTCACACTTCTAACGTATTCACCTTAGTATGTTCCCGATTTTTGACATGTAGACATCTCGTGAGACAAGTGATGGAGATACAAAAGTGAGATGGAGAGAGTGAAAAGGAAGAGAAGTGATAAGTGAAGATGAAATGAAAAATGAAGATAGTGTACAGTGGTCAAATTAGGTACTTAATTATCGGGGTTCAATATGAGCTTAGATGTCTTCCTTAGCTCTCCTGAATACCTTTTAGCTGTTGGTACAATAATAATATGTATAAAATAGTGCGATTTTGTGACACTAAATGTCAGTAATATATAAGTACTTTAACCATGTTCGTCGGTTAACAAAAGATGACTGAGTTGACACCATGATATTACAACTGTCACATTTGATAGAAAGAGGAAGATAAAGGTGAACAACTTAACTGAGGGACATTGTCTATGTAGGTGTGCAGAGAATCAATCGTCAAAATTTGAATATAGAACGCCGACATGCGTGTACACACACGTTACTACTACATAGGTTAGGTGCTTTAGCTAAGTTTGTCACCTATACTTTTGTCACGCGATTGTGTTGATAAACCTGACCAAACTAATTGTGCAAGAAGCCACATTTAAACTATACAACCTGATTCCAATTAGAACTAATTTGGTTAACATCTAACATTTGGCATGCATTGCAAATACATCTCGCGCATCAACTTAACCTTTTGACGTATTCGTATTGCTTTTATTTTCATTTTGATATCTATTTGCCGTAAAATTAATTACCAATTGGTAACAAGAATGGTAAATTAAATAATTGCAATATCATTTCAATCCGGTTCTACGTCGCCATTTTTTCCCAGTTAAATCCATAAAGACTACATATTATTACATATTCCCTTCATATAGTGGCTTCCTTTGAGCTGCGACATCAAGGGAGCGTAACCTAAGGCGTGCTTATCAATTTTTATCTCGACCCTCCACGAAATAGCCCTCAGCGAAAATTCACTTACGACCCATAAACTTCATACATTTATACATAGCGACGTTCATTTCACTTTTGCTATGTTGAAGGATTATATAATTTTTTTTTTTTTTACTTTAGGTAATTTGTTGGTGCCATGTCTAAAACTGTATACAGTGATCTTTAGTTTTACATTTATATATGTATTAACATAGTTAAGTGTAATGTTATCAGTGAGTAAGTACAGTTGACGTCAAAAGCGTAAACTGCTGTAAAGTTGCAAAAGTGCAAACATTTCTTTGACGTCGACTGTACCATAATATACTCTAAAGTAACAATTATTTACATAATCTCAGAGTTATAAGTCTATATAATTTTATTTTCCTACTTAGTGTATGGAGTAGTAATCTCGAATATAGCATTTCTGCTCATTAAGGATTGTTTAATGTAGCACAAACCTTGACTTATTAGTGAAACTTAACTATTCGGTGAAGGTGCATTATTTATGTTACCCAAACTCGATCTTTATAAGGAAAATCAAGCTTTAAAATCGACCATTCGGCAAACGGCACCTGTCATTTTCTGAAATCGCGTTAGCAGCAATTCATTGATACAATTAAAACTGTTGTGAGCTATGTTACTACTACATAGTTACAAACGGATAAACTCACGTGTAATTATATCGCACTAGGCGACATGTAGTGAGTGATACACCCTCATCGCGATCGGTGTGTCCTGACTCGGTTTGAAGATGGGTACCAGAGCTTACCCGAAACATGTCGCCTAGTGCGATATAATTACACGTGAGTTTATCCGTTTGTAACTAAGTAGCAATTCATTGCTTGCAATTTTCAGCGTCAGATAATAAATAATAATGCAGTACCAAGTATCATTTGTATATAGGCAAAGATTTTCCCTATAATGCTCCTTTTCCTATAACAAACACTAGGAGGCTAGTAAAAATATATCTCAAAGCATACCTCTCCGTTTTCTGGCCAACAACAACCAGCCACAACAAGCCAAACATTTTACTGAAAGCAGTTTCCTCACCAAACAATAGGATGCTGTTGAAGCAAGCTCAATATTGGCAAAAACTTCATAGCCATTAATCGAAGCCATGGTTCTAAAAGAATATGAGATTTATAGAATTGTTTTTGATAATATCAGTGTACCGTATGGTATTCAAGTACCTAATATGCTAAATATCACCGACAGAGCAACGTTAGCAACTTCCATATATCTCTTGTGGTTGTCCACTTTATATAAGGATCGAGTTGGCACCAAAATTTTTGCTTTATTATACAGCGGCCTAAGCTGGGCATTGACCTCGCCAGTTCGTTCAGTTTTACGCATATAAACAGAGTGACATATTAGATCGATTAGTACCTATGAGCAGACCTATAAAGATACATGAAGATGTCTTTGTGTCTTTCTTAAGAACTACGTCATCCATTGATGTATATTAAAACACTCGATTCGGGAATCGAGCCCGGTCGTAACTAAATGGTCGTAAACCTTTTATATAGATTACATATCTGTAGGTATACAATAGCACAGTATTGCACAGAGCCCTCGTATCGCGCCGAAGGACCCGAGACTTCCTAGTGACATAAATCCGCCCTCGCTAAAACCGCCAAGCCTTACTCCCTGCTGTGGAGCCTCCGAAAATGGATTATACAAAAAATTTTGTGCTTTTAAAATGTGATAAGCAAAAAAGACAATATTATAAAGCTTTAGTTGTTCAATATAATAACAGCCACCAAGAAAATCTTAGCAAAATAGCAATATATCTTATGTTCTTAAAAATATTAAAAGTTATTTATTTATAACTAACTATGTATCAAATGCATCAAAAACTGGTTAAAATAATAAAGAGGATCCGAAAAATAATTGAGTTAGTCGAATAATGACAATAAATTAAATATAATATATAGGTAAATAGGTTCATAAATCAGTCGAGTTACGTAAAGATTGACAGACAATGCACAGCCTAAAATAGAACCTTTGCGTTAAAGGTATTCAGACTGGCAAAGCAAAATTGTAAAAAAAACGTATATAGGTACTCATCTCTTTTTTTTTTTTGAGTGAGGGTAGTAGGATAAAACAAGTATCTAAAATGTTATCTGTTTATGCTCTAGGTGAGTAACTTCAAATTCCGTAAAGCTTCAATAAGAAATGTTTCTTCTTCGCAGGTTAGTAATAGTATAAATAGTTAACACAATAGCTATTGCGTTCATAATGCAATTTAAGCTACGTTGGTCAAGTAATCAGTCACTGAAGAAAAATGGCACATTTAGAATCAAGATCAAATCAATCCCAAAGAAACAGTTCAGAATACGTGAAACAAACACGTAGCCAATCATGTACTCCACGCCACCTGCTGTTCCCAGTCCGGCATAAACCAAACAAGTCGAGATGACGCCCGAATATCCAATAACCATAGTTTTACGGGTCCCTCCCGCATAGAAAATCGATCAGGCCCACCCCTCGTGATGGATTATGGCGCCTTTATAAAATAAAAAGAAAAACATTAGCCTCCTCCGCTGGGAAACCTTTCCCGAGATGTATTTTCGGGGCTGTCAGTCCTAATATTTGTAGGCTTTAATGTACAACGCATGTTCCTTTATGCTTTAAGAAGGTACCGTTGTGTCTTATTTTTTTCTTACATGTGGTGGTCTTTATACTTATACTTAGCTGTGTATGTGTTCTACACAATGACTTTGCTTTGTGTATGGTTGCAATATTTTTAAAGCAGCTGATGTTAGATAAGTATTGTCATATACCGTCAGATGACAACCAAAACTCACTAACTACTACCACAAGTTAATAGCCATAGTGAATCATATTAGTACCTGAATTAGGTTGATTTTTATTTAATTATTTTTTAGTAGTTAGTAAGTTTTGGTTGTCACTAGATGATACATGTTATACAGGGATTATTGAGCCATTTGACGTGACCATTGTATCACATCCGATATGCATTACAACGGCTAAGATACGAACACATTTGGCAAGTAGCTCAGGTATCCCTGTACATGTCTGTATTTACGATACGCCGGGCTAGGTTTGGCCTGGGTACAATATAATTATATATACAGAGTAGTTCAAGAGCTTAAAACTTTTCTCTTATTACTCTGTAGTCTGTATATGGCGGCTAAAGGATATGAGTATTTATGTACGGACGTTTGTTGGTCTTTTACACATAAACTACTGCTTCATTTTAATTCAATGTTGCCGATAAAGAAAAAGTTGGTATCGGGTCGTATCAAGAGGTCAAGAGTCTGGCGTATAATGTGCATGGAAACTACTCCAACGACAAGAGCACAGCTCTTAAATGACTTAGATGATTTGCTAAAAAATCAACGACACAAAAGCTTTAATTAATAGCGCTATTGTTAAAAATAAGCTATTCGAAGTAATACTAATTTAGCGCCGACAAAGTTGCAGGCAGACGCTAGTAAGTATTACAACATAAGTACTAAGTCCCAAAAAATGTAAAGTTTCCAAGTAATTTTCAATACTCGTATAGCTTATATAAAAGAGATTGTAAAATAGACGTTCATTTTCTCAACCATTTCCAAACATTAAGCAAGATCGAAAGCAAACACCACGCGTCTTAAAAAGAATAACATATTATGTCCCTTCAAAGTGCCTCCAACCTCCCTCCAGCCTCCCTAGTAACCGTACAATAACTTCACCCTCACATGGTCATAACGACGCCCGATAAGGGTCGTGGGGACCCTCCGTAAATCACCCTGTATCTGGGGGTGACACCCCCGCTGTATATAAACCTTGCCTTGGACACGGTTTTGGGAAATTGAAAATGTACCTGGGCTCTATTTACTTTGATTTCGTCTTAGATTAGAATTGACGTGTTGGTAATTTAGGCTGCAGTTGGGTTAATAATGGGCAACGGCGCTATTCATAAATGTCATGAAAGCTTTGTTGTACGTGTGTCACTTTCCGACTTTTTGAAATTGTTGTTTGTTAGAAAAAGACTCAATTTATCTGAAATTGTCTTAGTTTTATTAATAGGCGGGTAAGAATAATGCGTTTAACATTTTCTATACCAACAGGATGTTTTTGGTTTTCATTTTATGATATTTAAATCAATAATATAATTGTATATATTGTAGTAAATTTTCAGTTTTATGAGGATCCATCTACAAACTATCACGAGTCATTAAATTATTTAGACTGTGCGCAAAAGAAGCAGTAAATTATGATTATAAGCACGTAGCTCAATTATGATTACAATTTCCATCAAAAAATCAGAAACAACTTCAAAAGTATCACTTGACCGCAGTGACCCGCGAAGTTTTATATAAGATCGATAGGTGGCTTGCTCTAATAAAATTTTGACACTCAACATGTTCAGATATTTAATTTGTGACCACCTTCTCAGCTCTGATATATCGGATGGCGACTATACAAGTTGTTCCCAAAGGCTGTAAACAGTAGTGTAACATTTAATGGAGTCTCCTTGTTGGTTTACTATTATAACTTTGTTGTCACCGAGGTAGAAAAACGCTAGGTAATGTTAAAGTTACATCTTCACACATTTTGCTCCCGACGGAACGGTGACCTTAGGTTTGGACAGTAAGCCATCATTTACGAGTTATAGCATATATTTAGAATATGATAATGTTTATTAGTGAGATTATTTTCAACTCGATTGATACTATTAAAAGTATTATATCTCTTTCGAGCATTTTACTTTTTTTGTCGTATGCGTCGTATGATTAATATACCTACACATTCATAGTTGATAAAATATTGCATTCGGAATCTACAAAAAATCTAATATCTGAAGCTCAGAGAAACGTTACCAAATGACATTCTAGCGACACAAACAAACAAAACATTTCCTAGAATTATTTCATAAATTACAAAATAAGAAATGCCCGACATGTTTCGCAAACCATTGGTCCCTGCAATAAAATTATATACGCCTACCAAATAACGGTCCCCTCGCCATTTTGCATGCAGAATTTAATTTTAGAATCCGTGCTCGTTTCAATATAGGTAATATTCGAAATTTATGTTCCATGTTTGAATTTGAATGTTGTCCTTCCGTCGTACTTAACGTCCTTTGTAGTGAGTTTTATATTTATTTCTTGTAATGTTATGGTCGTTATAGAGTTGTACAATGTAATGTTCTAGGAATTGTTATAACGAAATTCTGTACAATATTCAGTCAATGTAATGTATACACATTATTACATTTCATATGCATTATTTATATGTAGCATGATTTACCAACTTAATTGCACGCGAGTCCGTGTGACAAGAAAACAAAACAACACACAAACGACAACGAAACGGTAGACGATAGGAATACAAGGAAAAATTCGGCTCATCATAAAATTCTTGTGATTTCTGTTCCGGTCCCGCTAACACTCGTCATATCTTTCAAATTCATCGTTTGAAGATTTGCCTACAATAAACTAACTATAACTTAAGGACCCTTCTTCATTCATAAATAAAAACAAACACCTACTAGAAACATGGGCTACGTAACCACTGTAACCCCCCCTTCCCCCCTCCCCAGTGACAGAAGTGCTCATAATACATGCAAAAATAAAGCACACACAATTAACTCCCAACACCAATAACTACTTAGAACATTAATGACATCATTCTCGAGGAGGAAAATACCCTGTCAAAAACGCGTTAAGAGCGTACTAATATAATTTTTCTGCGTTTTCTCCCCTAACTAATTACGAGTCATTTTATTAATAAAGAAGATCGTTACAATTAGGGTGATACCGCTTAATGAATGTTAATCATTTCCCGTATTTTATTATTTATAATTAGGCGAGAAAAAGTTAGGGAAACCTCGGATATCAACATTAGAATTTTTTTAATAATGCTTAATGTTGCACTTTCTAGAAAAAGCAAGGGGTGTACGTTCATCTTAAATCCATAATTTGCATTCTAAAATAGGTTTTTGAATAACAATTTTACTATTTAGGTATGCCTACGTGATAGACCTACTAAGTGTGTTTGTAAATAAATTATTACGTTTATTAAACTCGTTCTATTCTTCTGATTAACAACTATGAACACGCCGTTAACATTTTATTACAAAGCAACCAAATCCTGTCCATTTTTCTCCAATTTGCTGGTCATAAATTTCACCCGGGTGTGTTGCCCACTGAAAATATTTAACCATCAATGGTCGCGTGGGCTCACGGGTCAACCATTCTTTAAAATATTTGAATAACGAATGATATACGGTTTGTTTATTGGCGGGCCTGTACGTTCCTTTTTTGAATTTCATTATTCGTTGACCGACGCGCGTCGGGTCGCCGTTGGTCATTCTAAAAGGGGTTCGATACTTAAAAATAAAAGGGCTTAAGTATACCGCGTATTTGTAAAACATATGCTCTTTTATAAGTAGTCCCATAAATGACCCTCGCATGTTGCTACATTATATACAAAAGTTTTAATATTTTCGCAGCTTGGACTGGACATACCGGTTATCTGGTTAGGATTATTGGAAATTTTACGACTAATTTAAGAATATGTGAGCACACGCGCTCTTTCAAAAGGTTAATAGTTTAGGGTTCAAAAGTTCAAGACGGCGGAGACTAAGAACCGGTGGAACTTGTCTTTGGTCAATTAAACTTAAAAGTGACAGATAATGAAGCAATAGACTTGTATAAGAATTGAAATCTGTATATTATAAACACTTAACATTAATCGTGTTCGAAAATTAAATTCAAACGTTATTACGTTGGAGATTTCCACGGAGGGTCCCCTAGGAAAAACGGCGAAACTTTCCCTTTCTCCCCGCTGTTTACTTTTACACTAGTTACAAGGGAGGCGCACGCACGGACAACTTGAGATGTTTCAAGTTTTTCGAGATGCTTGCATTTTTATTTTCATCTTGTCTTTCGTCTTTGAATCGTTTTAAGTTTGAAATATTATGAAAGATAGATGCTAACGCACTAGCCTATTGATAATATTATTAGGTCCTTACATATGAAATTGAGGTTTTTTCGCACTAACTGTTTGACAAAACGCCAAGTTCATAGGTAAGGACCCAATTTATCATTCGAAAGACGTCCACTGCTGGACATAGTCTCCCCCACAGTGACCGGCTTTGCGCCACCCACATCAACTGGATTCCCACGATCTGTACCGTTGTCGTTATATGTCATCGGTCCACCTAGTAGGGTCTACCCATGCTGCGCCTTCCGTAACGTATGTAGCCGCTACTCAAGAACCTTTACGCCCCAACGGCCATCGGTTCTACGTGCAATGTGCCTCGATTGGTCCCTGCAATCCCAATGCCACTTAAATTCAGCAATTATAATAAGAGTAATACTAAATCAAATACAAATTATAACTAGTACACTTGTAAATTATCGGGGTTCATCTAAAACTATGCTTTATCATTTTAAAAGCTTGTAAGCGACGAACGCCTTGCAACAAGCCCGGTAATTACCGCTCGCATACTAATGCCGGCCTAGGGTTGCCACACGTGTCGACGTACCGAGACATGTCCCGATTTACAACACGGTATCCCAAAACCATGTTTACATGTCCCAAAACTCAACGATAAGGCGGCACTAGAGAATGGAGCTGCTTATGATTAGTTGAGAAAAAAACAGAAATAAATTACATTTCAATTATTTTAGAAATTACAGAAATTATTTTGAAAGAAACAGTCTTTCAAAACTGTAGGGACAAAATAAATTTTGATTATTTATTGTGTAAAAACTACACTTATTATGGTATATTTGAGGGCAGAGTTATATAGGAGGGTTACTTAAGTTTTCAACAACAAAAAAATACAGAAATATTTGAATACTTGCAGACCAGGGACCTATTTCTCGAAAACTTGTAACTTGCAATACTTACAAGGGGAAGTCTCTTTCTAACAACACTACTTTCTAACAAGGTGTCAAAAAGTGACTTTCGCTTGTATAAAAATACCATTAGGGATGTCAATTTTTAGTGATTTTTTTTTCTGTAATTTCTAAGATAATTGAGATATGTTTTTTTTTTCTTATTTTTTGTAGATGCCGGTCATCGCTGAGTTTTAGGACACGTTGTATACATTGTCCCGGTGTAAAAATCATAATGTTTGAACCTACATTTTTACCTACACTATTTGGTCAACATGCTTGATTGTCCCTATCGATATCTCCATTACAGATCGCCTAACGCGCTATCCGTCACTTTCGCACTCACATACTTGTTAGAGCGTGACAGATATTGTGACAAATTATAAGAACCCGATCATATTAGGCTAGCAGGTTTATGGCAACTCTACACTAGCCGAATGCGAGGAATACTAAGCGGGCCCGTAATTGCTTATGTAACTTTGTTACTACGTGTATAGTGAACGGCATAAATATGTATACAATTTTATACCTTATTATAACGGATTAAGGTTTAGGTGTGTATACATATTAATGCACTTGGTTGTACGTGTGTGAGGCGTGAATTATTTATGGAATTAAACTGTGGCCCTTGATGGGAGGTAGCTTTGATTTGAATGATATTTCAGGTGCATTTGTACAATTAATAATATTATAGAGCTTAGTAGGTATAGGATTTCAGTATACTTTTTGTTAGCATTTTGCATTGAGAATTGTGTGATTTTGAACTAGTGAAACACAAAATATTTTTTACGTGAAGTTTTTTATATGTTAGGTACTAAATATTAAATGTTTCTGAATGGGAAACAGTCAGAGTCTCGTTTTTACATGTGTTTGTTAAGATTAAATGCATTTAAGTCGATAAATACTCCACTTTTGCATTTTATTTTCAATAAGATGCTAATACTAATGTATCAGCATTGCGATACAACGAGGAAATGCCGCCAGCATCCTTGGTACAATGCCTCATGGGCCTTTTTTAGATTTTATACTGTATTTAGTTAAGTACTTGTAGTTATCATAATACGATTGTAATTTCTGTAAATAAATGTACTTTTCATATTAAAAAAAATGTGTTATGTAGGTAGGTATTTTTTCTTTAATGATAATAACCGAATATTGATATGGGACTACTGGTCGTTTATTAAAAGTTTCAATTAATAATTTAGGCCTCTCTATGTTAGATACTTTATTTAGTAGAATTACAACAAGAAAATGTGATTACTAAGCTAATTAATTTAAAGGAAACCCTACACATTAACTTAGACACAGAGTTTAATCCTTTCTCCAACATTTATCAAAGCTATATACCGCGGCTTACCATCTATATACTCAAAGTACGGTATGACCTCTGGCCTAAATTACACAAACCCACACATAGCCATAAACGAAACGCGTACCGAAAATTTTGCGTACATATTCGGACCCCAACGCACACATCCACACCTACACATATGCACGTACGTGTCGTATGTGAACGTGGGAGGGACAGTAGGAGTAGGACGGGGTTATGGGTGGGTGGGCCAGTGTGAGAGGGAGGGTTGTTGCAGGACGAGCGATACAACAAATCAATACGAGCGGTGGTGACCGGTAGCCATGTCACCCCCTCCCCCCGACCGCATGCCTCCCCCATTGTCAAACGGCACAGAGTATCCAAATTTCCACAATGGACCTTTTGTGGCTTGTCTTTGTTCTGCATTTTCTTTATGCGACTAGTACTTAAAGCTTTTGTATTGTACAATACAAGGTGTTAAGTTTGATTTTAACTCGATTAGAAATTAGTGAAGTTTGATGTAAACGTTAATATACTTAGCTATGCATATGCATGACTAGGTAACTACATACTTAATTACATATTATGTACTTACCTAATATACAATTTAAACTTAAAGCAATATATTAAGGGAATCAGAAGGATATATAGATACTTAATAGGTACAGCCGTACAAATAGAAACCAAAAAGCGACGTATATCTCTACTATTATAAGACACCTGGACTTCTACTAATAGATTATAGCTTAAGGCTGATTTCAACTATCGGCAGTTCAATTTAGGGACTACCTACAAATGAGAGCGTATGCGTTCCGTTTATTTTAAACATAAGTATAATAGTTTGGGACCACGCAACGCTGACAATATACGTATCCTTTTTCACAAAGTTTACTAACAATGTTGTTAAAAAGTATTATTTTAACCTAAGTCTGAAATCAAAAAGAGTTACTATATATTGCATCATTGTACAATAAATGGATATGTATCCACATAAAAAAAAATATTGAAAAAAAAAACGCGAAAAAAATGAAAGAGTTTATTCTGCCCTGCGTTACTCTGTGTCAGAAAATCCGCTTGACCGCGCGTTCGGGAGCGCTGCGCAAACTTGATACTTCGGGAAAAACGCACTTTGCTACTTTCCTGAGAATATAATGGATTCGGCTACATTTTTTTCTAGTATTTTTTTTTATATATTTATTATATTACAGATACGAGATTTCTGTGTTAAAATTTATAGAAGTTTTATTTCTACCACCAAAGCATTAAATATTTAATAAACTTTTGATATGAATTATCAATAACTACTTCGCATGTTACCTAGATACCTTCTTATTAATAATGTAGTAAATAGATTATCCATAATACCTTGCCTTAAAATTATTCCTCACCGATTACATTCCTTCATTTAAGCTATGAAAACGCCACGATATATATAATTATTTTACTTGTTTTCATAACTCTTGAATTCCTTAATCTCCTCAGTACCAAAGTAAAATTATATTAAAAACTTCCTACATACTCTTCAAAGCATATAAGCCCTTAATATTCTTCTGAACTCACAGAGTAACAATTGTAAAGAGTGTTTCGAACTAGAGCCCTCTATATAATTAATAATGAATGTCTTTACTATGACCGCCGCCGTTATCAACCGACAACCGTCTTTTAAGACCATAAAACTTCACAATTTTTTGTCTCTTTCTAACAAACGCAACAATAAAACAATTGCCGACATTTTGGATTTCACAGGTGTTTACGGATAAACCGACAGGCTGCCATAGTAAAATATTCAAAACGTTTCGTACAACGCAAAAATACAAGTCCCTAAATTCGGTCCGTCCGGGGAAGGGTTCTTGGTGTCATAAATTACAGGGCTGTTTATCAGGGTGGGGGTGGGTGGTGGTTTTGCAGTTTATCGTCCCTCTGTATGAGGGTGAATTACAGGAGAGGGTGGATTTTGTATGGTCATTGGGGGCAGTGAGGGAAAATGGCGGTCGGGAATTTTGTGTAGGTATTCAGTTGTTTTCTTGTTTTGTTGAGAAAAATTGTAAATGTATAAGGGGCTTAAGGTTAAAATATCCATTGTTTAATGCATAGAAAAAAGTACCTACCAATGGCGGCGTGATAAAGATTTTCTTCGCCAAGCCGTAGTTAGATCAAAATCTCCCACAAAAATTCAATGCACTAATTTGTAAGTAATGGTAATTCAATGGATTCTTTTAACTAAATCATGTACCTACGCATTCTTGATTTTTGTGGTCTTTAATTTCGAAGCTTGGCTGATTGGGCAATCTGGTAAGTTTGTAGAACTCTACAGTTCTACAAACTTACACACGAATACGTTTAAGTGTCTACCTTAGCGTAAGTCATCATATCGTCAACCTATTACGTCTAAGTGTCAATTTTATATTTTGCAGAAATCGCGAAGCGTCTGGTTGATGTAACTGGTGACCGAAGAGCTGGCGTTTTCCTCGCAGAACGTATGAGCATTGGGATCCAATGCGGAAACGCCACCAGCATCCTTGGTACAACGCCTCTAAGGGCTTTTTTAGATTTGCAATATATTATTGTAGAAAAAAACTAGCATTAACAGTAACATTAGCTTAAACTCCACAAAACCTACGCGTATCAGTTTTCTAAAGCCTAAAAAATATAGGTAATATATAAGGAGCATAATAGCGCTAATGATATCTAGAACGTATACAAAAAATAAAGTAAGTAGCATCTAAACAAAATGACTAGAACGAACAAAACATTCAAATAAACATATTATTCATCGCAAACTATTCGAAATAATGCTAAAAGAATCCCACACGCCGCAAAAAACAAGACTAAGCTTACCAGAAAACTTGTTTAATGCGTTAACAAAAAAACTTTCAAAGTACGAGCGGTAAGGGAAAAAGTTCTCACTTCATGACTTTCTTTACGAGTTTTCAACGGCACGGCCATATTCTGACACGAATCCTGTAATACTCTATTAAAATCAATGAAACTGCATCTCGTATATATGAAGTTAAACGTCAACGCGAGCGAGAAACAGTGCCAATGTATTATCAATATAATCTTGATACTATTAAAAAAAAAAGAGGAAATGGTTTACGTTTAAGAGAACTTATATGGCAATTCGTTTCGAGATTTGGGGTCAAAGTACCTACTTAACTAGATATTTAATTAATAACTACTTTAACTATAAGTAAGTAGCTAGAAAACGCTTTTTAAACATCTATTCAAACATGTTATTACCTACGTGCCTAAGAAGGCTCTTCCATAAAATAATTATCTAAGCCTTTCAAGTATAATAAATTGAATAAAGGGACGCCCAAAATAAATCTCAACGACCGAGCGACCAAACTTGTCATTGATAGATACGCAACTTCCAAACCGATGTCGTAACTCATTGCAGAAAACTTCTCAAACTTTGCACCCCTTTTAAACTTCGTTACAAACAGTAAAATCGATTCGCCGCCTGACCAAACTTGCCATACCTATAGATAAATAAATGCTCCTATTTTACCCTTATGGCCGGCACGGACCGGCGCCATCTTGCCCCCCCCCCCCCCCCCCGCCCCGCCCACGCTCAATCTTGCCGCACGAGCCCCCTCGATCTAAGGGGCCTTTGAAAGGCCGAATCCCACTAATACTAATGTACTCCACATGTGTGTGTTCATACAACAAATATGTGCTTTGTTTGATTAATTTTCCATCGTTTAGTTAATGTCCTGATATTACAGGGTGATTTGACTGTTCATAAATTAGAGCACTAGCTAGAAAATAGGCTTAAAGTACCTAAAGTGAAAAGTTAAACCTTCATATAAGACAAGTCATTTAGAAATTTTCTTTATTCCATGGGACGGAAAAACTAGAATTTGTTTTGAGAGCAGTTTGGCAGCTATATAAAGTCTAGTAGCTCTTAACAAATTTTCAACGAATGCAACCTAAATTCAGTCCTTTTCTGTAAGACCCATACATTTCTCCTTGTCCGCTTTATAAATAAGCCTGCAGCTTTAATAATAAAATTGCAAATGCACGTTTGAAAGGAGACTCGAGGCAATTTGCTAGATCTTATTGTGCTCGGAATATGTCTCATCTAACGACTTTATGTACGACTCCGCTATATTTATGTATGCTACCCACACATGGCAGACGGTCGGTAAATATTTATAATAATTCAGTTATTACGTATTTTATGACGAAGTTTATGACGTTGGTTTATGACATGTTACGCACATAAAAGTTGAGATTTACCCGTAAAGGCTTCGGTAGTGAATAACTTAGTAGGTCACGCGATCAAGCTGTGAAACACTGTTATCTACTCCATAATACCAGCGGTTGTTTAGCTAAAGATTTGATCTCTTCGAATAACAAAGACCAATAAAGCTTAAAAACAAAGTCGTTTCATTCAGAGCGAAAGGTGGTAAAGGCTTTCAAAAATCAGGATTAAATAAATGACGACGCTATAATAGCGACTGGCAGCAAACAGTCGACAACGCGCTGAATCCAATCAGTCACCTCAAAGATGTTTCAAACATAATTGGCACCGAGCTCAAAGAAATACGCGGTTACCAACGCCCCCGGGGCCCAAGAGTCGCGCGACGCATTATCTAAATAAAAAATTCACGTCAATTTCCGAAAGGAATTTCCATCAGAGCCGATACGGTGACTAAGCACGAAACCCGAAGGTGCCGCACACATGCACACGTGAAATATTCACTCGCCACTCCGATACATCATTCATTCGTCCGCTGAGTACGGCTCGACACCAATCTTCCATTTGGCAAGAAAATCGATACACGTCGTGGCCATATAAGCATTCCGGGGGAGGCAGACAGGGAGACTTAGAGGGAGTTAAGGTTTAGTCCCGAATATTGAATTTCCCTTGGGACAAACCCGTTTCGCTTTGTCCCTTCGCTCGGGGTCGTGTGGGCCGTGAGATGCCCGGGCCTCCACCTACCTAGCTACACTACCTATGAAGGCTTAGATACGTACACAATTACGTATAGATGCGTACGTACGTGCGTAAGTGTTGGATAATAATATTGCGAGTCGGCCAGGCATACGTGACTCTGAGCCCGTTTGACGGGCCCCCGGCTATGTGCTCTCTAGCTGCCATATACGTATACCTGCGCGTCTAATATGCGTGTATTTGAGTAGGCGTTTTACCCTATATGTGATATACGGGCCTCCCTTTTACGTGAAAGCCTTTGAATTAGCTCTCTTTTAATAAAATGCCGTACGCACGCTTTTTTGTAGAAACACGTTACTTTCAAAATTAATAGCTTCTTTTCTATAAGAAAAATGATTGGATGTTAAAAGGGCTTTCACGTGTTAGGGTGAAGGTGAAACGTTATGTAAAAGCTTTATAAAAACAAGGTTACATCGCGAAGAACGCAAGGCGACAGGGGTTACCTGACTAGTACGAGTATAGTCTACTCACACTCACGAACTTTTTATGAAAGAACTTTCTTTAGAAAGTTCGACTTTTAAAAACCATTTTAAAAACTATAAGCATGAAGAATTGGAATACTTTATCCCAAATATGTTCTTACCAATGACAGCCTGATAATACAATGGCTTTATTTTTATTTATTTCATTATTTCAATTATTTTTTTCAGTAAAAAAAAAAAAAAACAAATTAGTTGTGCGGTTTGTCTACAAGTACGAGTAGATATGTTAGAAAAGTCGCCACTGTTGCATCTCATCGAACCCCTTAGCACATTATTTGGAAGGAACTTAAAAACCATTTAAAAAATTAAAGCGAAATTAATATTATACAAGCCCCGACTATATCTATGTCTCATGGAACCTCCTCGCATGACTAAAAATTGTCGCACGCGAATGCATGCTTCAAGTCTCACTTGATATATGGTGTCGCGAGTGACTGGAGCGAAAAGGGCTGGATAATACTTGAAAACAATTTACCAGTGACGGTCATCATATTGTAAACTTAGGCTTTAAGATAATAAGTACAGACATGTCCATCTAGTCTGTCTGGCGAAAATTTTTGGTGGACTAACCGTCAATGTTTGGTGATAAATTGATGAGCAACAGCCCAATCTACAGCTACTGAAATCGCCAACCCGCCTGCCAAGCGTGGCGACTATGGCAACTACCCCCCAGGATGATACAACTGATAGGAAGGGAAGGCAGTCCAGCAGTGCAATATTTGATGAAATCATGATGAATTGTGGTTTAATGTGTCGGGGATAAATGCAGCGGGCGAATCCGACGCATCTTGCTAGCCCAGACTGAAGTCCAATGCCCGTAACCGAGTGTGGCCAAGTTGTGGATCAGATATGAGGCATGGTTACGCATATTTGTACGTGGATGGCTAGTTTAAGGACTAATACGAGTAACATAGTCTACAAATGATGCTATGATGCCCACGGCTACTTTTTACCATCGCACCGCTGCTCACCACCGTCAGGGTGTTCACCCACATACTTTAAAACCAAAATGGTGGCATATCCAACGGTTTCAGAGGAATTTCCTCCCGCGTACGCTAAGGTTGTGGAATGAGCTTCCTGCGGAGGTCATCTCAAAGCACTATACAGTATGGGGTTCTTCAAAAAGGGTGTAAAGATGTTTTTACGGGGTCGGCAACGCGTGAATGATGCCTCGGTATTGTAAACGTCTGCGGTGACCGCCTACCATCAAGCAAGTTGCGTGCTTGTTTACCACCTTTGTGGTATAAAAAAATTCTCACTAACCTAGCTAAAGCCCTCCTGAAACCCTTTACCAATCAAATCCACCGCACAAATTCATATTAAACAGACAGTCTAAATAACTGTACCAACACTGCACCCCTGAACCATATATTACAGTCCCTTAGCCCCCATAACAGACAGTCGGGCGGTTTATTTAATACTGTCTTTGGCAATTCCCTTAATGTATGACGTCAAGTAAAGTGCAGGCGTCCTTTGAGGTTTGAAACGAGAATCTCTGTGGAGCATGAATTAGGTTATTTAATTGCCGTTTACTTAGAAAGATGACGTTCTATGTCTCGGCTTATTCAAAGCCTAGAAACCTAGGTCTCATAGGAAGACTGCTAATAGTCGATTTGCTTCAAAGTAATTTATGGTCCAATGATTGTTTTTGGCTTCATTAACACCTTGCAGAGAAAAACGTCTATGGACGCTGGTTTATAAGGCTTAACTACGATTTTATACCCGACCTCAGGCTCAACCTTCCTACTTATAGATAGAGACAAGAAATCCATCCAAAACACAGTCATTCGTACTCCAAGAAACCCTCCTTCCCGGGAATGGACTTCCTGGTTAGGTTTCGTCCCTGATAATGATCGGGATTGGCGTATGAGATTCTTCTTAAAACTTACAAGTTTCAACGAAGAGATGTATAAGAGCGCGAGCCATAATGTAATTTATCACTAATATGTATATTAAATAATCTGAGTTTTGTATCCTTTCAGACAGTCTAAAACCGGACGATTACCTTCGGAGGCAGGTTTAACCTTAGGGATAAGAATAAATATATGTTAGGAGGCATCCAAATCTAACTGTATTTTAAACATTTCGTAAGGCATAATCCTGAACAACAAAAAGGAACACACACTGAAAGCAGCCAAGCCAATCTATATCTGTCACAATAAAATAGAGACAAATTCCCGCCGCTTGCCACCGCGGTACCAGTTCATATATTTACTGCTACTCAAAACCTAGTATCTAAAATTATTGCTTTCATAAAGTAAACCTTATTAGGTGACATTTAGAGCTCAATTTGAAATGCACTGATTAAACATATACGAGGTGGCTAAATTAATCAAAACGATTATTATGTATGCACGCAATGTTTCTCGAAACCTCGTAACTACATTCATTTATTCTGAAAATTAAACCTTATGCTTACCACATTAAAGTTGATTTTAAACTAAAGTTGAGATAGATATGAGTTTGCTTAGATGATTATATGGTGTTATGTGGAACTAGTATATTCGTACCTGCTGTGGTTAATGCCGTATTGTTGGCAATATGTCGTAGTTGACGGAGAATTAGAAAGCTTTATTAATGAGAAATGCTTACCGGCTTAATAAACTTTGAGTTATGTTGAGTATTGTGTGTTACCTAATTTATAAAGTACTACGAGTATATATGCCAATCGATACCACATAAACTTATATGAAATTAATAATAACTGTAATCCAAAGGGAAAAATCCTACAGACGGGCAGCAGCGTCTGTCGAGACCCAATCTACAGCTACTGCGGTCGCCAACCCGCCTGCCAAGCGTAGCGACTATGGCAACTACCCCAAAGGGGAGGCCTATGTCCAGCAGTGGACTGGATACGGCTGAAATGTATGTATATTATAACTGTTATTACCTACTTATCATAGAATGTGCACTATGCCCATAAATAAATAAAAAAATCAATGCTTATTAAGTATATTTTTGTGTTTCACCTTTGTAACTAAAGCAGTCCGAGGGTCAAAACATCAGTTGATACCAGTTTTATAAATATGACAGAAAAATTTAATAAAATAAGTACATTGGTGACAGATTTAACTTAATCTTAAAACACTGATCTTGAAGCAATAAAACTGCGATTTATAATAGAAAGTATGCTTAAAAGTAGGTTTATATTGTTATATAAGGTCTTACCTTGTTTCACGGCATAGCATGGATCGACTTTTAAACTATAAAAACTGTGATTCTGACGACTCTTTATAATGTATTTGTATTAAGAATGAATCCCACATTTGCCTTTAAAATACATTTAAGAAAGTTAAAAAAAATGGTGTTCATAACGGGGTTTAAAATTTGAGCGAGTCTGGCGCCCAGGAAATCACAAGCAAGATAATCCCGAATAAAACCCAAACAAAATACTCCACATATCCCGCGCTTGTACCTATCGATGTCGTATCGAGATTACTCCCGCTGATGTGTCGTCGGCGAAGTAACAATCTGTCTGACAAAGGAACTGATTACAAACCAGGAGTGCCAAATACGAGTTCCTTTAAGGCAGAGGGATCATTATCGATAGTTTCACGTGTCCCAATCTTACGACATCTTATAGGGACCTTTTTTTTTTTATGACATAGGCGGCAAACGAGCAGACGGATTGCCTGGTGGTAAGCAATTAACGTCGCCCATGGGCCCTCGCAACACCAGGGGAGTCACAAGCGCGTTGCCGGCCTTTAAGGGGGGTTGGAGCTCTGGGAACCTTACTCACCATCAGGAACACAACACTACAGACCTGAAAGGTAGCAGTGCTATTATGGCTGTGGTCTTCTGTAAGGAGGAGGTACTTCCCCAGTTTGGCTGCTCCAGATTCAAGCGTGATGGTCATCGCTGTGCCCTACCTCTCATTGTTGGACGTAGTTTAAGGACATACCCGGGTCCAACATTTATGGATATTTTCATTTTGACGGTACGTTATTCTCTCCCTCCTTAATTTGGCGGAATAAACGATAGGAATTTGAACCCTACAGGCGCTCGATTGTCACAATAGTTTATTTTAAAAATTTCAAAAAATTACTCAACATGTTTTAGTTTTGTAACAACCCTAATGAACTTATTATGTTTAGTTACGATCAATTCCACTTATTTAACACCAGAATTTTGTATAATGTGTGTTTCGGTATGCATCAAAAGGTATACTTACTTAGTTGCACCAATTACTAATAGTTACTTTGATCAGCAACTCTATAGCTAAACCAACTTAGTAAAGATATTGAATCAAGCAGCTTTCGACTTTCTTGTTAGGGTGTTAAGGTTTGTAACGTATACCACATAAGTTGGCTGATCTGTACTTTCATCGGGAATGTTCGAGCATCGGTCGTTCATCACATGGATACGATAAAAGAGCTTTGATGCTTGCTTATTACCGGCAACTAGTCGGTACCGAGATAAAATATATTTTACTTAACAGAGGCTGTTTAAAGGTACGTATATGCGAATATGTAATTGAACTTGCAGATGCTTATTCTAGAAATAGGTACTTACCAATTTTTTAAATAATTATCAAATTTTATAGGTCGACTCGGCGTTTATTACATATGAATTTACACGTATACGGAGTAACTTGCAAGTATACAATAGGTAAAGTTACTAAAAAACTTATAGACTATAGTTTAACGATTTACTATGTTCGTCATTAAATTCTCTACTCCATACAAATCAGGTACCTACCTAATAGTAGAGTTGAATATTGATTTTGTGTGTTATAAAATAAAATAGTATGCGCATGTTATGTTAAAAATACGGAGTTGTATGTAATTTGCAATAAATTGCTCTTAAAAACATGCATAACCAAAAGCCGACAGAAGCCTTATATGTACAGAATGCGATACGCTACATGTTCAGAGGTAGGCCAACGTAATATCCGGATCGGTCGGATTACTCGTGCGGGGGGGAGGGGCACCGAAAAGGAGTGTTTACGTAAACCGCTCCAGCTGGGGAAGAAAGGCACTTTCGTTCAATTTTATAATTATGTGCCATTGACATAATAATTATGAGATAATAATATAATATATACGCAGACTTGATGATGCGCTGTGCATATAGTTAATTATTTTATCTACACACATAATCATAAACCCTCCTTAATGCGTTAAACTCCTTCATTACAATAATTTTCTTATCTGTGGAGTATTATTATAGCTCCATACTAAGAAAAAAACGATTTTATTATGACTTTCAAATTCCGAACGTCTCTGATTAACAAAACAATCGGTTAGGTACTTATTATAGAAACTATATGAGAATTGGGCGTGAGCATGACTCTAAAATGTCTCTGAATTAAAAAAAAACTACAGTTGCTTGGAAAAAGTTTTCATTCGCCGCCATTACTTATTTCATTTCATCGAGTCATGAAAGAGACCGTTCATTAGACTTTTAGTTTACGGTTTTAGAAATTTTCATTGAGAGCAGCTTATACTGTGTGTAGATAAAGCATTGTACCTATGTAACTAGATAATTAGGCATAAATATACTCGTTTGATGCTATTATGAAACTCGGCTTCGCTTCATTTCATAAAACCAAACTTGTATTTTTATACCTTACATTATGTACCAGTAACATAAACATAAACTACTATTGTACTTGTATGTCGTAACACAAACATTTTTAAACAGTTTCATAATGACGAACATGGTAAATTGTTAAGATAACCTATAAATTTTTTTGTGACTTAGCCTATTGTATTCCTGTTACTTCTGTTGTTATTTTAAAATAGACGCAACAGTATTGAATGATGATTAACAAATCACATTGATTTTAATAGTCTGCTTAGACTATATTCTCAAACTATACAATACAACAAATCATTTTAAAAGGAAGATTATAAGTAAATCATTGATTAATGTTGTGTTGTGTTATGTTGAGTAGGTAGTGTCTGTTATTGTTTGAGGTGTGCAAGGAGTTACTGTATTTTATTAATAGTACTAATAAGTTATTATTATTATTAATAACGCAGCGATTAAATAGCTAAATAGTCTATAGCAACCCAATTATTCAACAAGACTTAAATAAAAAAACCCAACAAACAGAACAAATAATTGAATAACTCAAGTCCGATTTCAAAACCCGCTTTATTACCGAAACGCATGAATACGAACTCTGAACAAGTCACCAACTCGAAATCCATCAGTTTCTAGCTGTCACGAGGCCATTATCCAAACATCGCGATCAAAGAAATAAAGATTAATTCTCGCCCCCAAAACAATGAACGCTCCTACATTCGCACAAAGGCTTAACACAAAAGGGTTAAGTTAGTCTAAAACTCTGCATGTGACTTTAACAGGCATTGTTTTAGCGATTGTGACCATAAAACAATGGAATCCGATGTATGGCTATTATAATTCGAAATTCAAATTTACAAAGCCCTATGGCCGAGAGTTGTGCTCGTCAATCTCGGTGAAATTAAAATAATGACTTACGAAATGCTTTGTAATCCGAAACTCATAAATATTGTAAAGTCCAATGTGAGAGACAATAACGCTAAACTAATACAGATTATTTAAAGCTAATTTCAAGGGAAGAATTCTTAGAAAAAGAAAACTAATACCTATATAATAGTAATTAATATTTCGACGTGTACTATTTTGAAGATATTCAATGAATACGATAAGGCTCTAATCACCTTTATTAAAATCTACATAATGTAGAGCTGTATTAAATCTTTTGTCTTTTATCTAAAATTACTAAATCTTATAACACAGATCAGCCTTTATTTCATTGGTGTAATAAGTTTATGTTAAATGGATTTTATAGAGTTTTATATATGTAAAGTAAAATATTGTTTGTATAAATGTGGCGCAAAATGGAGTCGTTTTTGGGGAGGCTTATGACCAGTAGTGACGATAATATTAATGAAATGTACCTACTTCCACATCAGTTAGTATATGAAATAGAAGAAAAATAGTATGTTTGTTGAGTTGATAGCTTGATTTAGTAAAATATATTTAGTTTGGTTTATGAGGAGGAGATTTATTTTAAAGGACAGACAAATAGAATCCTACCGTGTACTGTTTTTGTCTTCACTTGCGTCACAAATTAAGCTTTATCAGAAAAAAAAACATGTATATTATTTATATATAATCTATGATTGACTCCACAGATTCGTTTTATTTTTATTATCTGTGCGTAAAACGTCGCAATTTGTTTTACTTTACGGCGCTAGTGAAATCAAAAAGGTCGGCGGAGCGTAACATTGTCGACAACTGGTAATCATGGAGTCATACATTATGGTTCAAATATCACAGGAGACGGGATCGTCAATTTTTTTTTGCGAAATGAGAAAATAGATTTGACTGGGGAGTTGTACGCGTGTTCTGTTAAAATGAAGATGTTCAAACGTTTTGTTTATTTACTCGTAGTATGTATGTACTATGCGTTGCTTTCAAAACTGTAGCTGTGTTTTTTTAAATACAACGACGGTGGCAAACAAGCATACGGCCCGCCTGGTGGTAAGCAGTTACCATAGCCTATGGACGCCGGCAACTCCAGATGATTCTCATGCGCGTTGCCTACCCTAAAAGTTGTTGGAGCTCTGGGAACGTTATTCACCATCAGGAACACAACACGACATACCTGAAAGGTAGCAGTGCTATTATGGCTGTGGTCTTCTGTAAGGAGGTACTTCCCCAGTTGGACTTCTCCAGACTCAAGTGTGATGGTACTTCGCTGTGCCCTACCCTCTCATTGTTGTTTAAGGAGATACCCGGGTCCAAATGAGTATAGGTACACCTATTTAAGTGTCTATAAAATCAACGGCAAAAAAGAAGCTCACGATCTAAAAGTATAAGGACACTGCATGACAAAACATATTTTATGAAGGTGAAATAATTACATAGTTTAAATATACCCACTTCAGTTTGAGTCGACTCATTTGCACATAGCAAAGTCAAATTCCCAACTACAAGCCCAAACTCCAAATCCCCAACTCATATTTAACTTCAAAATACAACTAAAGCATTTCCACCCCAAATAGATACGAAACATTAATTTTCTCGCAGACCAATTTATCGCTTCTAATTCAACCCTAACAAGACGCTGTCCGTAACATATACCCACACATATATCTTTAAGCCTTCCGAAAGTAGCTTCACACACGTGTACACACACATACATAGTAAGCCGCAAGGCACGTAACATAAGGAGCTTTGAAATTAATTTAGCTCGGAACTAGCTGGCAAATGGATAGACGTGAGCTGGGCGTGGGAGGGGGTTAAACCCCCTTGGGGAGGGGGGAAATTCGGCGTTTAGAGGCTGCGGTGAGGCCGGTTGTGCTTACCAGTAATTGTGTTCGCTGGTGTGTGGAACATGGGAGGTTTTTATGACGTGTGCCTTAATTAAGGTGGGCCTAAAGTTATGGTTTGTAAGCATAAGTTTAGCTGTATTCTTGACACGCTGAGACTTGTGCCACTAAAATATCTAAGCATCCTGTGAAATGTAACTATCCAAAGAGTTAATAAAGTAAAATTTTATGTAGATGCATACCTAATGATCTAAACCAGTCAAATATAAAAATATGGGTGCATTACCCAGATAAAAAAATTGATAATTAAATATGGGTGTATTTCTTATTGATTTTATACATTTGTCATCCCAGGATAAGAGAATAAGACCTACTTTCTCACTCGCTTTTACAAAGCCCAGAATATTTCTTTCATTGTTTTTCTCCAACGATACAACAAAGTACATCTCATAATCTTGAACGCCATTGCCCTCAAGCCTAATATTTACTACATACAAAATAAGTATACACAATCGCTCACAACCCGCCCCACCCTTCCACTCAACTATCTATAAACTGACATATTAATATTATGATATATTATGATGTATCAGCATGTTAATATCCTGTTCCCAACGCCAAAGGCTCTACAATATCCGCTCTACGTCCCTTACAGATCCTGTCGTATAATATAATGTACCACACATATGTCGAAGCGTATTAAGCCCAGGGAGTGCTGTTGTGGGGTTTAATTAACTTTTAAGGTTCTGATTAAAATTTGAATTTGGCAGGTATTGATTTTCTTTAATACAAAGCCTGTTTGTGTGTGTTGAGGGTATGAGGAAGCTTAGCTTGACTACAGATTTATCTGCTTTTATTGCCAGCTGGGTAGTTTTCGTATCTTAAATGCTGTTGTTACCATAAATTAGGATTTTTTTAATATACGAGTAAGGTATGAGTATTACCCACATACACACCCGGTTAACCCCTCCGGATTAGCAGGCTGAAGTGGCACCATCCACCACCACATGGTCGAAAAGTGTTCGAGTGAAGACCACGGACTAGCAAGAGCAGCGTAGAATATCCACCTTCACGTCATGACGGACAGCCGACCTCATAAAGGTCGCCGGAAGACGCTGGATGCAGGTCGCTTCCAACCGATTCCTATTCCAAGGCGGAGACCTATTTTCAGCAGTGGACGTTTTATGGCTGAGATGACGATGATGAGTATTAACCACAACCAGCCTGGCGATTATGTCATCACTCCCCCAAGAAGGTTTGGTCATATTTGGGGGAGGCATATGTCCAGCAGTGGAAGTCTTACGGCTGAAATGAGGAATGAGATGAACATTCACTTTTATCGCCTTCAGAATAGAGGCGTTATTCAGATATTTGTGACCACCACCACAGCTCCGATATATCTGATGGCGACTGTATATGAAACACATCATGCACAATTAGATTCATTAGTTAGGTAGTTGTATCAAATTCTACAATAATCCATCTCCCTCTACCGTCACAAGCTACTGCGTAATACAATGCTATTTCGCTCACAGCCGAGTGACAAACGAATTATATACTACCTCTGGAATTCCTTAGTTATTTATCTAAATGTGTACCTACAGTGTATTTAATTGATATAGCTAACTAGCAGCCTATTTAAAATGAGGTTTTCAGAACAATTAAATTTTGCTTGATATACTTCTCAAAATCCAAACGAAAATAGAAAACAAATGAGTACTCGTAATATGACTACCTAATATGTTATTCGACGCGAAAATATAAACATATAAAATATCTTAATACAGACGTATAAAAAATATTTTTTGTTATTTTTTCTGTAATGTTATCTCAGCATATCTTGGCGCTAAATAAAACTTGATGTATTTCGCTAATTCCCATATGAAAATATTTGTGTACCACAAATTGAAACTGTTGAAACTAAGCAACTTAAGCCCTTTATTATTATTTATTATTATCGAAGTACGAATATACATACACTACTACAATAGTCATGTTTTTAGGTGTACATAGTTGTACATAGTAATAAATTAATATTGTAATAAGGTGTACATACTATTGGGATAATTACGAATGTGTAAAATTGGGCATAATTTAATTCAATAATCTAGTTTTATAATAAGGTGGCCACACGAGATTATTGCCTAATTTTCAGAATTATCACACGAAAGTTCTTTTTATAAACTTATCCTATCATTTTATATATTTACTCTGTCGCGTAAGTCCTCCGCCTATATCCCGAGTAATGTTGCCGTAAACTACTTTACGAGTGGGTTGACAATGTATGAGTTATCACGAGCAAAGACGGAAGTCACTGCATGATGAACATTTTATTAGCCCGAACTCAGTTCAGTATTTATTTTTATACTTTTTATACTGTAGCACAGAGGAGTAGGGTTCAAATATTTTGTAATTTTACACTTATTATAAATAGACTAGTCTATGTGAAAGCTTTCACATGGAAATATAACGGTTATATTTCAACCCATTTTATTCACAACCCAAGCCTTCTTAAGCTTTAGTGAAATTGTGGAAGTACCGAGTTATTCAAGTTTCACTGTACTATTCACAAAAATACTTTATTCTCTGTTCTTATGCCACCAGCTCATTTATTAAAACTTACAATGACAAGTTCAATTTTATTATTCACTCGGAGATATTCGTTGGGTTAGGTTAGCGTTAGCGTTAAACGTTAATGGCGCTCTCACGGGAACATTGGTTTACTATATACTTCTTTGTTTATATAATATCACATCTGATTCTAAAAATACTTAGGATATCCACGTACAGAGTTGCAAACTCGTGTACAAGTTGACAATGTATGAGTTATCGCGGACAAATACGAAACTGGCGCCTGACGGAATGCTGGAAATTCAATTAGCCTGCAGTGTTTAGGAGTTATAAAATGTTCTCTGTGAACGTTTTATTTCTGAAGCACAAAATGGAATGCAAATACTGGTTTTCTTCAGCTATAGGTACACGGACAGGGATTGTTGAGTCACTTGCCTATGTTCGTAATTTAGTCGTGTACTCAATTCGAGCGTCAACGTGTGATACACCACAACATCGGCAGACATTGAATATATGCGACTAAATTGCGTTGGCGAGTGATGTCTGTACAATTGTACTGATGACTGTACCTGTGCTTGTTGATAACAAACTAGATTAAAGGAATAAAGTTTTAGTTAGTATGACACACCGACAGTCGGTAGTTGGCTACGTAGTAGCATGAAAATGACAGTATGTATCTATCTCTTACAAATTCCGCGGTATTAAAAAGCGACATCTGTTTAATTGAATTTGGCTTCGGTAATTTACTTATGGCAATAAAAACAAAAAAACAATGACCGCTTTATAATAAAAAAATAAGTGCATCTTTTTCACCAGCCAAGTTTCTAAAAACTGGACGGCAACAATAAATTCAGAACAGAATGCGCGTTCCTTCCCTACAAACTCGAGAGAGGGCTACACTTATCTAAGGAACTCTTATTAAATCCTCCTCAACTAATCCTTTACGAGATGTAAGGGCAGCAAACGAAGCTTGTAATAGTCTCATATTATTGTATTGAAACGGTTACGCACGTTTTATAAGTTGAATGTTACTGAAATAATAATAAAACGAATAAACTAATATTGATAAAACGTGAGTTCAATACAATTAATATGATGAGTCCCATGATGGTTTTGTGTTTAAAATCTTAGGTTCGTCATCAAATTATTCCGAACATAAGTTAGGTTAGGGTAGAAAACAGAATCAGTTTTTACTAAGTAGACATACTATTCTGACTACTTATAATGCATATTGCATTTCTGGATTAATCAACACATGTATAAAAAATAAATACCTACAAATCAAATTAACACACATGCCATGGTTATGTAAAAACGCCAAAAAATTATGAATGCGAAAAAAAAACATAAATAACTATAAGTTTTAAGGTGGGTTTAAGTTTTTAAAAACAATCTGTACACCTTTAAAACTATTCAAAAAAACATTTACAAAAACAACTACACAAAAACATTGGCTTCCATGTATATATATGAACAACGATATGCAATGTTTGAAGTCAAAGACAAAAAAAAAACCGGTGTATTATCCTACCATTCAATAATTATAGATATTTTGCTTTACATGCATAATTTAATTAGATATTCAATTAAATGAATTATAACAACAGCTATCAGAATATCCGTAAATCTACTGCCGCGCGAATCACACTTATGTAAGTTTTCAGCTACCAATTGTCATCCGAACACAAAAACACAACCTAAAACGTACCAAACTAGCTTTCATACTTTTGCGTGAATTGAAGTTCCTCTCTCCTTTGCTAACGCTACCTGTAATTAGTGAGACCGTACTCGTATACATACATAATTATGTATGTACGTACGGTACGCTAAAATACTCGTGGAACAATTTGGAACTAGATGCGAAGTGGAAACCGCAGCAGACGGCCGCCATCTTGCGTCGCCGTAGCAACCGGCCACCAATTGTCTACCTGAACGCAAATAACTTGGCTTTTGTTTACAAGTACACTATGCAAGGAAGGCAGACTAAATGTCAACCAATACTAACATTTAAATGTATTGTTAGGCTAAAAATGTTAAGAGTGAGACTTAATCATAAGGAAATTTTTAATACGGTTCAGAATTAAATTCATCACAAAAAATTTATAAAAATAATCATGACGGCGTCATGTTAAGTTTTAATGTATGTAACGTAAATATTTCGCAAGAAGTTACATCACTATTTTTCATAATATATTTAATAGTACAGATTATAGCACACATTTTCTTCCATTGACGTAACATACAGTAAGAAATCCTCTTAGAAATTACTCGAAGACATTAAAGTCCCCTCATACTAGCTCACATATTCCCTTAATGGAACGCACCCAGGAATCAGGCGGTGCATTCCTGCGTCAGTCGTGACAATTCGGTGTATTCCAATAAGCGAACCATTAGAGCGGTCCGCGGATACGAGTACCTACACTACTCGCACGGGTTGCTGGCTGGTATGGAGAAAGCTCCTAAAAATATAAACAAAAACCATTTTTTTTTCAACCGCTGATCATCAGGTTAAAGCCATCTGGTCTAAATGGACCATGCATGAACTTGTATACGATTTTCATTAGATTGCGGGGTTATAATTATAAAGCTACCTAATTCGCCGTACGCCGATAGCCCGCAATGTAATGAAAATCGTATACAAGTTCTTGCATGGTCTAAATGGAGCTTAACGCTGATATAATATCAGTTAGGCAAGGATAATAGTGACTTATTTTTCTACACTTCTATTATTTACGTATTTTTCACTTTATCACTGATATAATAAAGATAAGTCTAAGCATTTGCAGCAAAATGTAGAAACGTTACCATGTCATATGGCCATTAGTACGTCGTTCTGATGGGCGAGTTTCAAGCTTTATTTAAAAAGCTTGATGTAGTTGGTAGGTTAAGTAGTAAGTCAGTCTTGAAAACAAAAAGGTGGTAGTTGCTACTTGGTTGATTTGTCTAACATGCCACGTAATATACTCGTAATATGTATATACAATTAATATCAAATACATCAGTAGATGATACAGAGGCTCTAGTGTAAGCTTCTTTTGACATAAAAAACGTTTACGAACGCGTAAGTGATAATGTTATTTATATGGGAAACGCAAACGCGTTCGTGACGTAAAGTTACGTTAAAAACTTACACTCAGGGCTCTGAAACCATGAATAGTAACGGTACTAACTCTAAAGCTTAGGTAAATACACACAAAAAAAAAAACGTTTTTGTCTTATAATAAAATTGTATTGAATTTATTTTAATTGTGGCCTACACAGCCGCTTACCTACATACCTACACAGACGTTAATTGGCATACTACATCTTACTAATTCAAAGCGACTGTTTGTGTGGATAGACTGGATTTGATGGTTTCTGATTACATTTATACATGTAACTCATATATCAGAATGGTATACCACCATTCTGATATATCACCATTTCGGAACCTAAAATGTATACATAATTTTAGGGCACAGTTAAAGAAACACTTGAGAGATCACCAAAAGAGCCAAGAAATGTTCATACATGATACTAGTTGCTTCTAGTTTGGTTCAAATACATACCTTATTTTATGTCCCAATGGCTATGTGGAGCTTGATTTTCCTAGCAGTTATTTTACTTGTCTGTGTACACTAAAGTATTAATTCTGAATTGATTTTGGTAGTTCATAAATCTCGTTTATGTAATAATGTTTCCCTTGACCTACATGTGCTGTAGGTTACGTAATCTATCACTGGCAATAGAATAAAATTTTGTTTGCCACAGACTGCAGCAAACTTTACTAAGCGGTGGTTGCACGACGGCATTATTCTTGCTGTCATATAGTTTAGTTTTAATTTAGTTTTTTTTTTTCTGTTATTTGTATTTAGTTTAAATAATTTAATAGTTAAATAATTTTTGTGTTATATTGTTAAACTCATTTAATTAGTATGTGCGATCGTGTGGCGTTACTGCGCCGTGTCTTCACCAAGGGGTCGCAACGGAAGATCAGCGCTGGTGTTGCCAGCATTACGCTGAGTTGCGACCCTTTCATGACAAGTCGTTATATGTCCAAATTTTACTTTGTGTTTTTATCTGTTGTATTTGTCATGAATAAACCATTTCTATTTCTATTTCTATTTACATACAGGTCATAATTTATAAAGAAATTGTCGTGAATTGGCTACATTAAATTGAAAATATTTAGGCTACTCGAATCTAAGCACTAGCGAGGACGTATGTAGTCGCGGCCAGGATATAATTCCCATATTTATACCTAAGCAGTCGCCATACCTCGGCTCTAAGAGGGGCAGACACCCATAGTCGGAGCACTCTTCATTTCGAATGCCTGTCCACGCTCCCCCCACTATACGTACGTCGACGCGGAGGAGGCAAACTTAAATTGAGCAAGTTTCGACTTAAAATCAAATTTGTTTAGAGCATCGGTTTATTTGAGTGTTGGAATGTGAGGTTAGATTTTAAAGGCGCTGTTTATATGGAAATCCTTGGTTGCTTTTTGTTATTTTTATAAATAATTGAGCTAAGGATTTCGTCGTTCAAAAGTAGCGTAATTTGATAAAATGTCTCTTGTCTATTTTCTTAGGCATTTAAAAGCAACTATCTACATATTATTGTATATATGTATGCCCTAGTTTTAAAAGTAGTACTTTTAATTTAGAAGTATTTTAAATGTGATTTGCAAGGACAGAATGGCAGAGCCAAAAATTTTAGGGTTTTATAAGTAGTTTTTTCTACCTATGTATTATCTACTAACCCAAATAGCGACTGCGTCAGGTGGATGAAACCATAAATTAATGGCAAAAACATCTCTGCTGTCGGCTGGTTTATTGTTTCGTGAAAAAAATAAGGGATTAAGTTATTGGCTGAGATCTAAACCACCAATCAAGGATGCCTCCGTAGACCCAAAGGTCTTTTTAATGTGTTATCTTTACAGTTACATTGATAATGTCTAAAAATCGCGTACCTCCAATATTCAGGCTAATTCTGTTTTCGGTATTTCGTAGCACAGCGCCCCCTATTGAACTAAGTCGATATGACGCGATAGGCGATAATGCGTTTGACAAAATTATTTATGGAACTGAATTTTGAATGTCCATCCAAGTATTTTCATCATCATCATCATCTCAGCCATAAGACGTCCACTGCTGAACATAGGCCTCCTCCTTGGATCTCCACAAGTACCGGTTGGAAGCAACCTGCATCCAGCGTCTTCCGGCGACTTTAATGAGGTCGTCTGCCCATCTTGTGGGTGGACGTCCTACGCTGCGCTTGCTATTCCGTGGTCTCCACTCGAGCACTTTTCGACCCCATCTGCCATCTTCTCTGCGTGCAATGTGGCCTGCCCATTGCCACTTCAGCTTGCTAACCCGGTGGGCTATGTCGGTGACTTTAGTTCGCCTACGGATCTCCTCATTTCTGAGTCGATCTCGTAGTGAAACTCCGAGCATAGCTCTCTCCATAGCTCGTTGAGCGACTTTGAGCCTTGAGATGAGGCCGATAGTGAAAGACCACGTTTCGGAGCCGTAAGTCATCACTGGTAACACACATTGGTTAAAGACTTTCGTCTTGAGGCACTGAGCTATGTCGGACGAAAAGACATTACGTAGTTTCCCGAACGCTGCCCAACCGAGTTGGATTCGGCGGTTTACCTCTTTCTCGAAGTTGGACCTACCTAATTGGACTACTTGTCCTAGGTAGATATACGAGTCAACAACTTCGAGTACCGAGTTCCCAACAAAGACTGGGGTGGGCACAACATTGGCATTTGACATTATTTTCGTCTTGTCCATGTTCATTTTCAAGCCCACCCGTTGTGAAACTCGGTTGAGGTCATCGAGCATCATGCTGAGTTCCTCCATCGACTTTGCCATGACTACGATATCGTCGGCAAATCGAAGGTGAGTGATGTATTCGCCGTTGATGTTGATGCCACGCCCTTGCCATTCCAGGAGCTTGAAGGCGTCTTCCATTACGGCAGTAAACAGTTTCGGAGAGATCACGTCTCCCTGCCTTACGCCTCTTCGCAATGGAATCGCCTTCGTGCTCTGCTCCTGTACTCGGACTGACATAGTGGCGTTACTATACAAACACTTCAACACTTCGATGTACCGATAGTCAATATGGCATCGCTGAAGAGACTCAAGCACCGCCCATGTTTCCACCGAATCGAAGGCTTTCTCATAGTCCACAAACGCTAGGCATAATGGCAAGTTATACTCTTCGGTCTTCTGTATAACTTGCCGCAGCGTATGGATGTGGTCTATGGTACTATAGCCTTTTCGGAAACCGGCTTGTTCGGGAGGCTGGAAGTCATCGAGTCTGTGTTCGAGACGATTCGTGATAACCCTTGAAAACAGCTTATAGACATGGCTCAGAAGCGTGATGGGTCTGTAGTTCTTCAATAGGCTATTGTCACCTTTTTTGAAGAACAGCACCACCTCGCCTCTGTTCCATGTTTCAGGCGTTTTTCCCTCGGACAAAACGGAGCTAAAGAGCTTCTGGAGGATTTTAAGTACCGGTATTCCACCCGCTCTCAGAAGCTCTGAAGTGATTCCGTCTTCGCCCGGCGCCTTGTTGTTCTTAAGCTGTTTTAGGGCCATCCTAATCTCGTACAGACTGATGTCCGGGATATCTTCGGTATAATGTCGGGACAGCTTGGCTCTTGGATCTCCTACCAAGCTGTCAACGGGCTTTGCAACCGAAGTGTATAACTGTCCATAGAACCTCTCAATCTCGCCTAAAACCTCTGCTTTGGTCGACGCTATGCTGCCATCTTCCCGTTTCAGCTTTGTCAGCTGGCTTTGCCCAATAGACTTATCCTTTACGAACACTTTGGAGCCTTGGTTTTGCTCAATAGTCTCTTTAATACGGTTAGTATTAAAGAGACGCAAATCATGTCGCAAGGACTTAGATATACGTCTATTGAGCTGCCTAAATGACTCCGCGTCATCGGGAGACTGCAGCTATAGAGAGCGTCGTTCAGCCATGAGGTTTAAGGTTCGCTCGGTTAGTTTCTGAGGTCTATCCTTACGGCGGGGTCTAAAAAACTTAGACCCTACTGTGTGGACAGTTTCCACTAGCCCGTTGTTGATCTCGTCCACTGAAGCTAAGTTCTCTAGGCAAGCAAAGCGATTACAGAGCTCAAGTTGAAAGCTCTCGGGGTTTTGAATATGGGCTCGAGTAGGTCGGAGCGTAGACTTCATCAGGCTGGACCTTTCAAGTCTAACATTGATATTCAGTGACGCTCTTACGATTCGGTGATCACTACCGGTCTTTACCTTGTTGATCACAGAGACATCACTGAATATCCGTCTCCTGTCGGTCATGATGAAGTCTATCTCATTTCTCGTGGAACCGTCCGGACTCATCCATGTCCATTTCCTGTGAGGCGGCTTCTGGAAGAAAGAGTTCATCATGAAGAGTTCCTCTTTCTCCAGAAAGTCGGCCAGCCTCTGGCCCCTAGGGTTCCGCTGCCCATACCCAAATTGTCCCACTCTCAGCTCATCACCGCTTCTCTTGCCCAGCTTAGCGTTGAAGTCCCCCATAACAACAGTGAAGTAGGTTTTCGAAGTATGTGTGGCCCTACTTACGTCCTCATACATAGCATCCACTTCCTCATCGGAGTGTGACGAGGTCGGTGCGTATACCTGAATGACCTTCAGCGAATATCTTTTGGATATTCTGAGTATTAGGTATACCACCCTGCTCGACACACTGTCGATGGCTATTATGTTGTTTACGAGGGACTTGTGAACGAGAAACCCGACACCACCTTGGGACTGTTGGTCGCCCTCCCGGTGGTAGAGCAAGTTACCAGACTTCAGGATTATGGTGTCCTCCCCCTCTCTACGGACTTCAGATAACCCTACAATGTCCCAGTGTAACCTGCTCAGTTCCTCTTCCAGCTCGCAGATCTTTTCGTCAGTCCTCATAGTGCGTATGTTGTGTGTTACCAGGGCCAGTGGTCGTCGGGGTGGGTAGCCGGATCTATTCCGGAGATTCTTAGCACCCCTGACCCCGCGAATGCTCTGACCGCTACCACAATAGCCAGAGCACCGGAGGTCGCCGGAACCTCGGGGCCGTGGCTTATTTTGACTTTTCATTGGGGGGGGTTTGCCATACGCGCCACGCTTGGCAGGCGGGTTGGCGCGCGCAGTTTTTTTATTTAACTGGTATTTTATTTTAGGAGATGCTGCTGCCCATCTCCCGGTGTATTCCCTTAGCAGGCTCTTACTGCAACCACGGGAAGATATGGTGGGGGACAATTCTAAGGCCGGTCACCCCACGGCCAAGTATTTTAAGGTTCTTATATTATACTGGACCAGTTTTTACACAACACGGACGGCCGTCTGTAATGTGCCGGTTACCGGAGTTTTGCTCGGCACTCTTAGTGCTTTCACATGGTAACCTTATTAGCTCTGCTCTCCGATACTTACCGCGCCAGTGACTGACTATTAATAAATTCTTAAAATGACTTACGAAAGATTAAACAAGACTTTCTTTCCTTTCAGGCACCAACCACCGCATCCACATCACCAGACTCGCAGCATGCCCTTAGCTCCTTTGTAAGTTATGAAAGGACGTGTGACGCGCACACTCCATTGTGGTTTGTCTGCGCCGTCCTCCACTCAGCTATTACGAGAACACCTGACTTGCTGAGATGGACCATGCGACTAATGGGTGGGGGAATCAAGGGTCTGTGTGCGAGAGAAAATGAAAATGCTGAAGATGAACGCTCTAGCGGAGAATATCATTTTATAAAAAAATATATGCTGCTGTGCATAAAACGTACATATTTGTTACAATTAAACGGGACTTAACATTCTTTCGCCGGGACCACGAGGGCAATTTCATTCAAAACGTCGGAGGTAATGTTTTAAACTTATATATGAGGCTTAATCTCGATTAGTTGTAGATAAAAATCGTCATTGTTAAGTGTAAGTGTATTAAACTAGCATTTGACTATTTACTTATACTACTACTCTTGTCTTGACACTTGATACTAGTCTTGACACTTTCAAATCCGAGGATTACGATCAAGATAGTAAAAAAAAAATGTGATTTTCGTAAATATCGAACCTACCAAGCCAGGTTTGGGCAATATGTATATCTAATATATAAGTACTCTGGGTTTCATTTTTAGCTCTTTAGAGCTACGTGAATGAGTCTCAAGGATTTAAATACATACCTAAATAAATATACCATACGAATTGTTGTTTACCTCCTGGTCCACATTAAACCTACTACAAAATTACGCATACAATTACAATAAAATATTCAACCCCAAAACAAACACCGGCAAAGCAAGCCTTCTAAATATATCCCCATCACACCCTAATTACGTTCAAAAAGCAATGACATCTAAGAGAGATCAACTATCCATGCACGGAGATTGAATCGCGAATCCACGTAATATATCAAAGGTAATCCGTTTAAGTTTAAGGGTATATATCATGTTCGCGTGAGGGTATAGCCTCCCCCGCTGTTTGGTCGTCTAAGCAGGGGGGTACACGTGCTGCAGAGTGGGTCAGGTGAAGAGATTTGAGCGTGGCTGGCTGGCAGTTTACCATGATGAGTATATTGACGCGAGAACTGCCAAAAAATATTTAAGAATGCTTGCTTGGTTTGAGACATAATGCTTGAAAAATATAGATACCTACTTAAATAGTACAGATTTTCTTTAGTCTTGCCGAACGACGCACGGACATTGCAGACAAAAACTTTTAACAAAAAATAAACCCGACTTCAAATATGAACTAAAAAGCAACAAATATTTGTTTTCTTTATTACTTGATAAGTACTTTGGGACTATTTAGAACAAATAAATTTCTTAGGACAATTACCTATATACAATTATTTTTGGTTTTGGTGTCGGTGCCAGGGACCATGCCTACCCACTATTAAAGTTCCTAATAACATCACTATTACTAAAATTCTGATTGTAAACCATGCAAATGTCGATGTAGAGTAAAATATGTTGCACCGTAATGTAAGCTACGCCAAAGGCAGCCTTCTCTGATACCATATTTTTGACACTTAATTCAAAAATAACACTACTGATACTATCATTTTGTAAGTCGAATATCACTCAACATGTTTCATTCTGTAGGTTTATCAAGAGCCTTTAATCAGCTTAGGCGAACGGCTTCTATACCCTTACCATGAGTTGTGACATTGAGGTTTTCGATAACGAGTATCGAGTTTACTATCTGTGCAACTCGTTCGCACTAAAATAGTACAAGCGAGATGCACTCTGATAGTAAACTCGATACTCGTTATCGAAAACCTCAAAGTCACAACTCATGATGAGGGTACTGATGAAACTGAAAATGTGAGTTTACTTACCCGTTTTTTTAACAGACCTTAAATACAATGGAGTTATATAACCGCCTTGTCTCGTGACATGGCCCAAACTTGTTGGTGAACTAAGCCTGGGAGGGGGTAACATGTTCCCGTTTGACAGCACACGTCGAGCACAGGACAGCGCGGAATTGCCCGCTTGTGCGTCGAGTGGGGGGCACTGAAGGGCACTGGAGGGGCACGGGAACCTTCCACTTAAAGGAACAAGTACGTACGAGTATATACGTAAGTACAAGTTTCTTGCTATGTTTCTTTGGCAACGATCTGAAGGGAAGGGAAACGGGATAAACGTCCTAAATAATGTCGGTAAGCCCGATAATTGATACTCTTGGTCTAAAGGTCTAAAGTATCATATGTATGGTAAGTAATAGTGATTTTCGGCTTTTACTGATACTTACGAGTACACAAGGATAGCAATGAGTACCAAGACAATATATCTATATCTATAAGTTCGCCATTTCTACCTTATTGTATAAATAAATAAATAAGCAAAGTAACTACATAGGTACATACGGCGACGACATATGGGTCTGGCATAGAGCGTAGTGACTGTTTAGCCAACGGTCCTGGGACTCCTGGGTTCAAATCCCATTAAGGCCATTTATTTGTGTAATGAGCACAGATATTTGTTCCCAAGTCATTATTGTTTTCTATGTATTTAAATATTTATATATTATATATGTATATCTTTGACTGAGTAGGTACTATGTATGTAAGTGAATGTTTGTTAATTTGTGTCAGGATGACTTGTAATATTTATTTATATAGGTATATATATTTTAGCCGAAAGTTTCCTACATCAATAGATAGGTAGTCAGTGGAGGATATGTCCTTACTATCGATATTGATCACGATAAATGCAAAAATAATACGCAGTAATTAACACAGCAAAATAGACGCAATCATTACTTAAGAATATTAGTAGGTACCTATATGTAAAGCTAGTCTTGTACCTACCCCGGAATTACAAAAAGTTACGTCACATTCTAGCAATGTTCCTAACATGCGACCCTCCCAAGAATTCCTTAATTGTCAACATCCAACACATTCCAGTGAAGGGGTAACGCCGAACGCCGACCACACGTAGCGTTGCCATGGCGACGGTTGCTATCGGAGGAGGTCCCGAGACGCGTGGTTTCGCCCTATCCAGAGACAAAGACTTAAGCTCGACGTGTATATCTACAATACATTATATATACGATTAGTTTGTAAATGTTTGCTGGTAGCTAATAAGACTTGGCATTTGTAAATAAAAAAGGCCCTTGAGGCATTGTACCAAGGATCCTGGCGGCATTCCCTCGTTGTATCGCAATGCTGATACATTGTGCGAGGAAGCGCGATTTCTGCAAAACGGTTGTACGCGCTGGGACCCCATGCCATGGACCTAGCGTTTCTGAAGCCAAACGATACAAATGCTGTTCTGGACATATTTTAATACAAATGTTACAGGTTAATGATAAAGTTACATATAAATTAATAACATTGTCTAAGATGAAATATTAGGATTAGGCAAGCTTAGGCCCAAAATTGCCTAAATTCAATATTTAGTTAGTGTCAAACGTAACATTAAAAAGTCGATTGATTATCAAAATACTGCACTTATTCAAACCATGCCGGCTCAACTTTTTTTTCCTAATGCGATTGCAAACACAAATTCAACTTTAACACCAGAATAACGACCCATCACGAACCACAGTAGCTACTATTGTACTAAAAAAAGTACAAAAAAAAATATGCACAATGCGTAACCCTTTCGTTTTGAAAAGACCAATTTCATATGCAGCAGTGGTATCTCATTTCAATAATGTGTAATAAAAAAAGAGATAAAACTCTTACCCACGAATCTTTGGGGTCACGTTTTTTTTAGGGTTGAATCCTTAATTTGCGACAAGGTGCATCGTAAACAGGGGATGCAGGGTGCCAGACTGTTTCCCATCGACACGACAAAAGATGTTACCCGTGTTTGATATCGATTATTATTTAAATAACGATTCATTGACCTTTGATTTGTAAGGACTACTATGGCAGATCGGATGAAAGAGGTTTTTTGTAGTTGATTTTTAAACATTCATTTGTGGGATTTAGAAAGTATGAACGCTACGTACCTACCTACTAATACAGTCTAGCAAATATAATTTTATAACGTAATAGTATTTTTGCCTGTGTATCAAAGAGGTACAAACACTAATATAGAGGTACAAATAAGTTATGTTTCGATATATTTGGCTACGTTTGTTGCTATTGCTATGTATTTGACGTTGATTGGAATAGACAACACAGTATTATAAAAGACAGTATTATATTCTGTAAATTTGAAACATTACAAGCTGAAGAATTCCGTAAGTTTAAAATACCTACGTAAACAAAGACTTACATAATATTTTCTTTTCTTTTTTGAATTTCACAACCTTTTTCTTCGGTAATCCTGAAAGTTAGACTGAAATACTATTTAGTGACCAAATCAAGCATACTGAACTAACTGGAATACTATTTTACTCATTAAATAGTACTTAGTGACAAATTCAAGCATTGTTGAAAAATGTAAACGCAAATATTAAGGTTGACGAAATGAGCACAAGTAATATTATAACTCAAATAAAAATGAACAATTTACTGTTTCAAGTAGAATTCGATCTTGGACCTTTCGTAATACTGCTTCTCCAATTATAAAATTATCTGTTTCTTTCTATTAGACAATAAATGGCACCAACAACTTCAGAACTCACGAATGACTAAAATAATGACTAGATTAATAAGTTGTAGATAATGTAAATGGAATCTAGTCAAGCTATTTTACTATTTTATGAAAAAAACGGCTTCACTCACGTTTATTTAGTCGATCGCACTACATGCTTCGGAGAGCGTCTAGTCTTCATTTTCAAGTACTTATTAGTGACGAGCTCGGACGTCATAAAATAATACCATTACTCACAAAAAATAAAATACAAATTAAAAATTAATATATTTTACTAGACAGTATAGCTATAGTTTGTTATCTAGATACCATAATTACCAATTAATACGATTCTACTCATGTTTAATAAAATATTTAGTCACTCGCGCGACATTATTCTGTCGACATGGTGCGCGACGGGCCGGCGACGCGATCGGCGAATCGAACGGACTCCCAGCCTTCTTAGTGCTTGAAAATGGAGGCCTATGTTCTAATTAAACGTGAGTGACCAAACATACGTGAGTAGAACTGTAATAATCGTTAATTATTGTACTATGTCTCACGTTTAAATACAAATACCTATCTAGATACCATCTATAAAATACTCAATATAATTTATACTTGACATTTAGACGTCCTGTCACCCTGTATATATAAAACTACAATGCAAGATAGCATCATCAATTTCACACTTGGTACCTCGCTGGGTCGGAGATAGCATCGCTCTGCTTCCATTTTGATAGAGTCGTTTGCGTCGGCATGCCCTTTTGTTTGTCCGTCTGTTGACTTGTGGAGTGCTGATGGATGGATTTGATATCAGCTCTTTTTATGTAAGCTACGCAATGTAGTGTAGGAATAGGGCCGCTAATCTTTTAAGTATCGTAAATTATACAATTTACGTTACTTAAAAGAAAATATTATGTATGATGCGACAAGTAAACTGTTTTTATGCTCAATAGTTTAATGAGATCTGTTTTATTTTGTGTTATATAACTCACATATCCATCAATACAAATTGTGTCGTAGGTTAGCAATAGGTATCTACGTTTCCTATATCTTTCAAACCCATACATGTTCATCTATATATTTACTAATTTTCATAAAACTAAGCCCTTTTTTAAAAATATGTGTAGCTAATGTCCGTAATTCAATTAGAAATCGCGAAGCGTCTAGTTGAGGTAACTGGTGACCGAAGTGCTGGCGGCATCCTCGCACAATGTATCAACATTGCGATATAACGAGGAAATGCCGCCAGCATCCTTGGTACAATGCCTCAAGGGCCTTTTTAAATTTAATTTAGTAAATAGTTAAGTGCTCGTAATATTGTAATTATTGTAAATAAAGATTTTTGAATTAGGTTCCTATTTATTGTACACAACAAATATAAACAGAATAGGTAAAGTTTAAAAGACGAACTTATTAGATTATCTGTCAGATTTCTTCCTGTCCTAAAAGTGATGCTAGTGACAAATGTAGCACATAAACACGGAATACTGTATTTCATCTATAAGTTTGTTTTTCCGCAATAAAACCATTTCGCGCTGAAAATAATAATAACTACGCCCCGCCTTCACAGAAGTGAATCTAAACATCGAACCGGTTCCAAAACGCGCCAAACCAGCCTCACTATTACTAATCAAAAATTCGCAAACCGGTCCACCCGAGTCCACTTTAAAAAGGTCTAATACGAACACAATGACCATATTCCTCGCCCCACAAAGGGGGTACCAGCCGATTAATTCTCTGGACAATGTCCAGGGTCGGGTCATATTTAGGTAGAGGGGTTAGGGGTCACGGGGTTGGCCGGGGGAGTGACGCGGCCGCGAGTTTGGGCAACATGTCGGGTTGGACACAATTTATGGGTTTTGGGAAGTGCTAGAGGAGTTACAATATACATTTTACATTTCAGCCGTAGGCACTCCTCTGCTGGACATAGGCCTCCCACAAATATGACTTGTATCATCTTGGGGGTAGTTGCCTTAGTCACCACGCTTAACAGGCGGGTTGGCGAGCGCAGTAGCTATATAATGGGTTTTGACGGACGCTCCTGCCCGTCCGTAGCATTTACCCTTACGACACCCACGGGAGGAGATGGGGTAGTGTTATTCTACTCAGCCGGCATCACACGGCATAGTTACAATATATCGAGGAGCAAAACGGGTACGGTGTTAAAATTGAGTTTTAATTGTAAGTGAATCTTTGGAAAGCAATGTAACGGAAACTTAAAACGGCATTACAGCCTTTCGTTTGGTTGATATTCTAAGATTCGACTTTTGTAAACTCAAATAAGCACTAGATTATCTAATAGATTTTTCGTCGAATAGGGCCTATTTGGGTATTGACTAGGTGAAGAGAAACTAAAACGCCCTTAAAACTCTTTAATAATTGGAGGAAAAGAGGTACATACCCGAAAATTACGAACTTTGATTTTCGCGGTAGGTCCAGTTTCATAGATAAGAATTTGCAAAAGTACCCTCGATAACTGCATATTCAAAATAGCACATTTTATTACGAAATTCATGTTACTTATGTCCTTTTGAACATTAAGTGTAGATTAGCAAAGGGTTGCGCAAGAGCAGCTATTTTGCATACACAGTTAGAGTGCACCTTTCGAAGGACCATTGTTTGAATGCACCGGAAGTGCAGATGCAACCATGTTTAATTTAGTATTAGAATTCGGCCAACGTCAGCTAGATAGGGTTATGCGAGTATTATAAGCGTTATTTGTATTTAGTGTTCTATTTCTGACCTGCATGATTTCAAACATTAAATAAACATTTGAAGTTTGATATGTAGGTACGTACAATAGCAGAATAGAAAAAAACAACATTAGGGTTGCTGCATTTTTTTGTTTTTGTTTTGGTTAGTTTTGAATTAGGTACCTTATCTTCAAGGCAACGAGGAAGAAACCCTCCAAGCAGCAAACAAAACAAATGAATTATTAGTTTATCTACCAAATCATCGCTTTACTTTCCATTGCAACAGTCAAAACTTTCACAAGTTTTTCCTACACAAGTGCGTAAGACTCGGTTTTCTCAACAGTTTCAGGAATACCTTTACAAGCGTGTGTCACGAAAAATGTTATTGAGCTACCTATAAATATTGAGCTTGCAGTAGGTATAATATACCTAAATAAACATCACTTCTTAGCTTAAAACAGGTGGTAAAAAGGTACGATAAAATATAATAAAAATTAACAAAATTAAATTCGTTAATGTAGGTACTTATTCTGTGTGTAAATCTAATACGACCGAATCTCTTAACAGTAGGACATAAGAAATATATTTAGATAACTTTTTCTTGAAAGTAGGTTAACAATTAATATTTTATCCATAGATACAAAATGTAAATCGCTTTACGCCCGCGTTAAATCACTCGTTGACAGATAGTTTCAAAAGCTTAAAGCTATCACGTAAACTTCGCAGTACCTACTGCTCAGAAATTGGAATTTTGAAAAAATGATTAAATTTGTACCTATAATAAGATAGGTATATGAGCATTTCTCAAAAAGTTTGTACATTTGGATCACGTCTTCGATTTTGATTAAAAGGGGTAGACTGATAGAGCAAATGATGCTTAGCAAGATCTACCATATTTCCCAAAATGTCCCTTAAACTTTGTATTGTACTTTGCTTTTTTGTTACCGAAAGTCTATAGAAATCTGGTATCTAGGTATATGGTAATATAAATATGGTCATATAATCAAAAAAAATAGTCGGTTTCGAGGTCTGAGCCGAGAGGCCAAACTTACGCACGTTTTGCAGCTACAAACTACATAAACTTTTTGTAACTTCTACATAGAATAAATTGTATTATAAAAAAGTTTTAGTTAGTGACTATAGTAGATAGTAAAACCTATGTCTGGCTGGTTTAATTCTTCGTCCATATTAGATTTACACACAGTATCACATTATGTCCTGTGTATATGTATTCGCGAATAAACCATTATATTTATAAAATACTTTACCCAACAAAAGCTGTCAGTCAAATGCACCAAATCGAACGGATCAGCGAAAGGTGTGCGTCACCGTTTATGCAAATTTTCATTTCTTCCTAATCGGCTACCCCTCGAACCATTGTGAACTTTAATGTTTCGTAATAAAGTCGTAATTGCACTGTCTTCACCGGAATAAAAATAATATTTTGCATGTGCAATACTGTCAGGCAAAAACGTATTCAAGTTGCAACCGTTAACGTCGACTTTTACTTGGCAGTTTAAGTTACTTAAGTCGTTTGACGTATGTGTTTCCTTCTAATTTGCATCGTGCTTTGTCAAGGGAGGTTTTATTTTTTAAATGGCCACAAAAGATTTTTTTTAATAAACAACATTGCGAATGCATGCAAAGTTGAAAAGTAGAACATCTGCTCTGTACGCCGAATTATTAGCATAAATAGCGCGAATTTATCTATCTGTTTTCAAATCGATTTCACTTTCCACTTTGATTTGAAAAAAAAAAATATTTTGGATTTGTTTTTGTAAATTTAAAATAATGATTTGTAATTTCTAGTTATCTTCTATAGGTATTATGAGAACGTGCTTATCTAACTCAGCACATTATTTTCTTAGACGATTCTTAGATACTGTGTTTCGAAAAATATTTCAATATTATAAAGTACTTAAATGGGTAAATAAATAAGAATTAATAACAAACCCCAAGAATTCACACCCTTGTCTCTACATAGGTACATTTTGTTGTACACATCTAAATGTATTTGTTTGTATTTTTTTTGCAGCTAAACATATTTACCGCTGTTAAGTACTTTGACAATGTTGATATTTTGTTTTTGCAATTTCCTATGAGGCCCTTGAGTCATTGTACCAAAGATTCTGGCGGCATTTCCTCGTTGTAGGTATCGCATTGTCGATATAATGAAAATTATTTAATCAAACATCGCACAAAAACATTTGTACGAAAGGGTAAATGGTTGGTAAAGATCCTCATCAAGACTTCGAAATTCTTTATACATATATTTTTTTTTGTTTTTTTGTATTTATTTTTCCTATTCTATCTATAGTCCCTATTCACCACATGCTTCGTCTATAAAAACAAAACAAATCCACATGAAGCTTCTCAAATTATGTTATTATTGAGGACTTATTGTTATTTTAAAATTATGATCAAACTGTATCACAAAATTTTGAATTAAGAATGGTCCGTGCCAATAAAACTTTCTAGCACCTGGGTCTAAAATACAAAGAAATCGCAATAAAACTACATTTACACCGGACGGTGAACTTTCAACAATAGTTGCCACACGAAATAATTATGTTTAGCAAATCCACGCGAATATCATAAAAGAACCAAAACGGGAAACCAGTATTACTGGTTGATTAAAAAAAAACTAGTTTGAACGCGTGTCTATGGAATTTGCAATGTTTAATAGATGGGTTGGATTTTTACATTATTTTGGATGAAATGACGTATTTTGTTATTCACAGTGTGGCGCTTAGGACATTTTGTACGATTATCGAATGGGCTGGTCACACCAGTATTGTGCCAGCTACATTGTCCGGAATGACCTATGCAGTTAACGAATTATTGAATTAGGGAATAATTTGTGTCGTTTGGTAGGTTACCTACTAAATCGTGTTGTGTAGACTAACCTAATATTTATTACCTGTATTCACCATTTAAGTAGCTTTGCTACATGGGGTCCATGAAGCAAGCCAAATAAATCTTTTAGTTTAGGATTTTAAAAAAATATGGTGTAGTGTGTGACTGCTCTGTGGATCCATCCATTACCTATTTGTATCTCAGGTGCTCGTACCAGCAAGAGCGGTAGAGATATGTACAGTCAGCAAAAATTGTAACGTATAAAACAGCGCACCAAAAGTATCTACCGTTATTAATTCCTTTTTTTTATGACAAAGGTGGCAAACGAGCAGGAGGATCGCCCGATGGCAAGCAACCACCGCCGCCCATGGGCAACACCAGGGGAGTTACAAGCGCGTTGCCGGCCTTCAAGGAGCGCTGGGGCTCTGAGAACCTTACTCACCATCAGGAACACAACACTACACACCTGAAAGGTAGCAGTGCTATTAATTATTATAGCTGTGGTCTTCTGTAAGGAGGAGGTACTTCCCCAGTTGGGCTTCTCCAGACTCGAGCGAAATGGTACCTCTCATTGTTGGACGTAGTTTAAGGACATACCTACCTGAGAAAACTTTACTTTGCTTTACAAAAGAGACAGATTTCTGAGTGTGTGTCAATTGAAATGCGATAGAAACTTTGAATCACGAACTGTAGAAGATATCTCATTTGTAAAAGAAAATATGTAGGTATCTACCTACACAGGAGGGCAGATACTTTTGGTGCGTTGTTCATACGTTAGTATTGATGCTGACTGACTTTAACCAAAGACCTAAAGGTTGATGAAGCACTACCTAGTAGTAATAGGTATTAGTTGGTTTAGGTTTTATTGCAATTTACGTAGTTGTGATTCAATAACCAGCATTTAAATTTACCGATAGGCACTTATTTTTATGCTGGTAGCAGCAAGTGCTATTTTACTTAGGTACCTACAATAGAGAAAGGGTTAGACGTTAGACGGAAGGGCCAGCATCAAAGCTAAGAACTATCTAGAAATCATCTTATTATAGCGTAAAGAGTTTAGGGTGATGCACCAATGTTGGACACTTAAAGCTGACACTTGGTTCTTAATTCAAAAACTAACTAACGTTAAGTAACTAAATAACGTTAGTTATAATTGAATATTTACAAATAAATGCACAACACTTGACTCCTTTGATATAAGCACTTAATGTTCATGATTGGTTCCTTGTCCATTGCTGGCGCGGTCACCCTAGGTAATAGTAATAAGTAGGTACCTGTAACTATTGAGTTATACTGCCTACCTTAACCTAGTCTTGCTAACCATAACAGTATATTTTAATAAAGTAAGTAGGTACTCATACTTACATATGTAGATGAGGTAGGTACGTTCCTAATTCAATTTAACTCTTTCGTCTATTAAATACCTATTAATACAATAGGACATGAATTATATTAGGTACTTAATTGCAGTAAAACTATTTATTGGACATATCTAGGAATGGACTTAAACTTCAACAAAATAAAAATACAACAAATTAAACCCCTTTTCGTGTTTTCTCATAATGCTGTCTTATTATTTCAAGTATTAGATAATTGTTACTCATAAACTTTATAAATATAGAAACGTGCTTATCGCATACAGAGCTATCATAATCGACGCAATAATTAATGACAGAAAAAAGCTATTTGCATTTTCTTGACCGCTCACGATCCGTCCACTCAAAAGTTCAAATTCGCAAATGGAACGCGATGCTCAATTTGGCGCCAAAATCAGGCGTCGGTTGAGACCGCGCGCCGCCTCATACAAGGGCCCCGCCCCACACACGCTGGCCAATCGCACGCCTTAAACACCCTCGCGCAACACGCATATTGATCTGCGGACACCGCTCGAACCGTTTACGTTTCGACATATCACATGCTAAACACTGACAAACAATAACATATGGCTTTTTACTGGTGCAAATTCAACCTTACCGTAATGTGTTAAGACTCAGGATACAATAACAGCAGCTGTGTCGTTTACGACCTTTACTTCTTCAATGGGGGTGTAATTTATAACATAAGGCAATGTTAGAGCCATTTGAACCTTTTGGAGGACATTACAGAGTTTATGTTTCATTGGCAGGTGCAACTAAACGTAAGCCTTTATTCACATGAAAGGCTAAATTGTATGCATGTGTAGTTGTGACCTCACGGCCCCAAAGTACCGAACAATCTGGAGCTGTCGTCTGACCACGATTACAATATGTATTATTTAAGCCTAAATTCTTGGAATATTGATAGTTTAAACTAAGAAACAGCACATGTTGTTAGCAGCACATGACTGTAGTGTTAGCTACTTTTGGTATTAAGTGTCTGATCTATTGCAATTTTTCTCAATTAATGAAAGTACACTACGATGACGATGATGCCAATTATAAATAAAATACAAAAATAGCGAACACATATCAATTCAATACAACTTTAATGCTGGCAGCACAGTTTAGCCAATGTAAGTATCCGCCATCTACATGAGTTCCTTGGTAACAATTTATTTGGATAAGATAATGTATATTAGCGCCATCTGCGTGAACTCCTTGGTAACGTTTCATTTGGGAACTATGGTGAGGTAAAGATTCACCATTAATATAGCTATTCGCCGCTAGATGGCGTTGTAATTAGAAAAAAATAGTATCTATAATATGGAATTCAACTGAAAATCTAAACACTTATATTCTATTGCAACTTTATTATAAAAAATGACATTTATAAAAGCCAAATTTAAACCAAAATAATGCGCCAAAGTATTGTGCCCCTTGTGCAAAAAATGCTGCTTAAAATAATAATTTATGAAATGTTATGTTATTTATGTTATTGTACAACTATATTGCATAACTGTGAGGACAGTAGATGATTACTTAATTACAAGATATAATATGATAATAAATAACAGACTAGTCAAGTACATTAAAGCTCTTAAAATATGAAATTAAATGAATATATTCAAAGGTGAAAAATACTCAAACATAAATATTTACTTTCCCTTCAAAATGCCATAAGATTTTGAATATGTTTTTTTTAAATAATATAATTGAATATATTAATCCTTCAAGAATCTTTGCAACAACTTAATTATTATCTTAGAAAATGAAAATATGAATTTAATGAGGATATGAAAATACCTTACCCCTTTGCTGTGACAATTAGTGAACATTGCAGAGAACCATACTTTGAGCCACAGTGAACATTTTAATTATAGCTAGTTCTATCAACTCTATGTGTCATAAATCTGCATGAGCATTTGTGACATATAAATTCTTGCATATAAAAATACATAAGATCCACATTTTTTACTTTATCACTGGACTCCGCCATCTTATACATGAGTTACATACTAAGACATTTTATGTTAGCATAAATTCAAGAAACACAATTTTTAGTATCACCAATAGAAAGTTTTAAAAATATAGATTACCATTAGTTATGTGATACATGACAAAAACAACAAGTTTATAACTATCAAACATCATACATTATGTTAATTTTGTTTTTTATCACACATAACAAAATAAAGAATAGTACTACCAGCTATTATTATGATCATTTTAGATTTGATAGGCATTTACGGTTAATGCCACAGAAGTTTAAGATTCTTGTCAACACATACATTGAGTACTAGGAACCCACCATTTGAGTTCACTATTACTAGTGGCTTTTTGCTACATAGCGAAAATACACGGGTTTTGGTTCTGTAGGAATAGTAATGTGTTAATGTTAGCACACAATTAACTAAAACAGCTTCTCTTAGTGAGCTTTCAAACTTTTTAAACAAGCTTTAACAAAGATAATAATGTTAACAAACAGTTGAGGCAATTAGCCATTAGAAAACTAGTACAGCTTGAGGCATGTTTCAGAAAGTAATCCATTCTACACTTCAGCTGGTTTCTCAATCTCCTTTACAGGTTCTGTTAACACCAATGGAACATCTCCGCCACCATTCTTCGGCACCCATCCAACAGAATCTTCCTCCATCTTCCGCTGCTCTTCTACAACCCTCTCATGCTCCTCAATCTCTATCTGGTACTTAGGTGTGGTAATACCAAAGAAGTTAGCCAGTGACTCACCAGCGTAGTCTACTGCGTTGAGGACTTTGGTGCCAGATTTCCAGGCATAGTGGGAGAACCATGGTGCCCAATCCAGTGATTTCTGAAATTTAATATTTTTGAGAGTAAGAAATGCCGAAGCACCAACAACAATATGAACCAACCATCAATGAAAGAAGAAAACAGTAAATTCTAATTGAAGTCCAGTTCATTAATTCAAGTCCAAGATTGAAGAACAAAAACTATTCTAGAAAAGCTGATTGAATCATGCTCATAGGAATAACCTTGGATCTTTAACTTATACGTAATTTAACTATTGACGCCTAATAAAGCGACGAATATTAGTCATCGCTAAATCAAACTCAAAAGCCTTGACAACATCCGATTTGATATCAAAATATTAAATTGAAAGTTTTTATTGTAACCGATTTTTTTAAAGTGTCTTGTCCTTCCTTCAATTGCAAGTTTCATGTAAATATAAACCTTTGATCGATTTAGTCTTACCGGATCAACGGTTTCTTCATGCTTGGGTGCAGCATCTAATACACTGGCATTTTCTTGTTCTATAACTTCTTCAACACCGTCACTGAAATGTATTAATTTCACTCGTCTGTTGATACAAACATCAGTTTGATCACTTGGTACTTCGTGTTTACTTTCCATATTCAGTGGATATTATTAATCTTCAATTACTTAAAGCACAAGACTTCACAACAAAACATCAGCAATCATTGTTTATTTTAGAAACTTGTTTTTTATTTTTTTTCTACATGAGATCATAATCTATTTCAGTTAGTATTTATACAGTCGTAACGCAACAACTTTCCTAGCGGCAATTTTAAAAATAGCTTAAACAATTTATCCTAAAGCATAAGAGCTCTACTACACAATCAGTTTATTACATTTACCAATACGACCGACGTATTATATAGTTCTATGTACTTTTGACTATTTGTCAATGTGACAGAGTTAAAATACCATAGTTAATACAAGACCCCAAGATGACGTCACACCGATTGGTTCAGCGGCGCTACCGCGAAAAACGATATTCGTGAATTTCGGATGATTGTCTCTGTCACTCTCATGACGCCGTAATTGGAGTAAAAGAGACAGATCCTCGAAATACACCAATATCGCTTTTCGCGGTAGCGCCACTGGTTGGATTTCGATGTTTTTTTTTAATGTACTGTTATTGTTTTGATATCTCAAACTTTTTTTATAAAGGTTATCTTTATCGATCAAGATTTATTAGTAGTGCTATATACAATGGAGGTTAGAAGTACCAAATGAGTATGGGAGTTTGCATATAGATTTTTTGACCAACTAACGTTGACCGTCTAAATAGCCCATAAAAAATAACCACTGTCACTAATGTCAGTTTGTTAAATTTTGTGTTATCTGTATCAATTTTATGTCCGCGTCCGAGTCCGAGTCATGTCAACGTCAGTGTCAGTCATTTGTGATGTGATTGTGATACTTTTGTTGTAAACTGTTCATTAGTATTTAGTAAAATAATTATTATTTAAGATACCTATATGAAATTATCTGAGACAACTCAAATTTTAAATTTATCAAAATGGATAGATTCTGCCGAGGCTGCTTAGTTCGGTATGAAGAACATGCAGAGCTTATACAATACACCGAGAAAAACCGCAGATTATTTGTTTACTGCACAGGTTTACAGGTGAAAATTTAGAAATAATTGTAGAAATTATGGATATGGTCAAAATATCAACAATTAAATTATAAAAAGCCTCACAGGTTTAGTATTTTACTAATAATTCTCTTTGTATGAAACTTGATTCAGATAGAATAGTTAATACGAAAGCGTATATCTATGAATTCAAGCTAAAAGACACTGATTCATTTAAAAATATTTCAGTTTTAAACTATTTCCGCTTGTGGTGTCGTCAACATCCAAAGAAGTAGTAATAACTATTTACATTAATAAATAAATAATGTTACTATTTTGACGACCGGTCTGGCCTAGTGGTTAGTGACCCTGCCTGTGAAGCCGATGGTCCTGGGTTCGATTCCCAGTCGGGCATTTATTTGTGTGATGAGCACAGATATTTGTTCCTGAGTCATGGGTGTTTTCTATGTATGTAAGTATTTATATGTATCTATCTATTATATATATTGTCGTCTAGTACCTACAACACAAGCCTTACCGAGCTTACCATAGGACTAGGTTGATTTGTGTAAGATTGTCCCGAAATATTTATTTATTTACATTAATAACTATTTACATTATGTTCTCATTATTATATATATATATTCCTGTATTTTTCTTTCAGTAGTGGTTAAGTGTACCCGGATGGCTCAGTGATGTCATTTAAATACAACATTTTTATTTGTTAACTACAGAGTAGAATTGTTTCTTTTTCACCTCACTAGCTTGGAAATAACAGTTTTATTCTTCAAATATGGATAACAAAGTTCCATTTTATTCACTAGAGTGCAAAGTAATTTCATACAAATTGTTTATTACTAATCAAGTGTTTTTTTACTTAGCTGGTTGGATATTCTTTTATTTCATGTTTTTGAATGATAAATAATGGATGCCAATAATTATGGTTACATTTTACAAGTTTTAGAGTTAATTTTTTCCTCACGGTATTGAGGTGAAAAATTATGTGTTTCACTCGGTAGCAAGGTGTGTTCCCCTCTCGTGCTTTGAAACCCTCCCAACGCTTAGCTATGCTTGTGGTTCAATCTTGGAATCTTTCGCTAGCTCGGATCTCAATATTTCGGTAGCATGAAAGACACTAACTTTGCCCCCTTGTATAACAAATAACTATTGTTTCAACAGCAAATGCAGCAGTTTGTTGGACACTAAACAACTTCTTCTATAAATGATTACAGGTGAAACGCACGGATGCATTTACATTCCAACTATGCAGGGGTTGCTATGTCAACATGAAGGTGGCCTGCAACTTCAAGAAGCAGTGCCGCAACTCCGACAGGCTGTTCTCTAGCTACCAGGGTCTGAAAGAGAATGAGGAGAATGTAGATCTGAGCACATTCCTTAAGAACAATGATGACTCTTGGACATTTAGGTGAGTTACTTGTTACATTTTGTGTTGGACTGGACTCACACTGGCCAGCGACAATGATGTGGTATGGTGTTAATGAAAGTCATCTTCCCATTGGTTTTGGTTAATAAAACTTTTTTTTCAGGTTTCCCGGCAACAGCACTCCTGCTTACCAAAGAGTTAGAGATGATGATAATGGTAAGTTTATTTGATAAACTAGAATTGCTTGGTATGAAAAGCCATAATTATTGTAAACCTATGATAGCTTAATAAGATTGGCAAAATAATGCTGGGATTTTAGCTTGAGGTAGAGCACAAAGGTACCTCAGATCCAAATGACTGTAACTGACCACTACCTACCAAAACTGTAACAGAGGCTTGCACAAGAATGTAGAGGCAGAGTAGAGGCACATGTTATAAAAAGTCCCTCTACTTAACAATTTAGGAGATCAAATCGGTTCGGTCGGGATGAAGTTTAAATTAGTATACCTACGCGATTTTTTATTATTAGGCAACCGAAGACAATATTAATTTAGGAGATTTTTAATTTAGTAACAATTTCCTTAATTCATTACCAGTATAAATACATTAAGAAAAATACATTATATAAATAATTGATTAATACACTGAAGGTGCATTGTACGAAGCTAATTATATTTTAAAAGAAAAATTAGGCCTCAAACTGCCTTTTTCCACAGTATTTTATAGGTTTCTTTACCGTATGGATTACAATATCAAACATGAGGTATAAATATTAACCTGGTCTCTCGCGATAAAGGCCTAGCCTAGTGTAGGGATTTAAGGGATTCCCGGAATCTCGGTAATAGACGAGTAAATCACTATAACAACGTTATCTCTTATTGTTATGTTTTAGTTCTATTTTTGGTGCAATAAACATTTTTAGTTATTTTTACTTATCTATACATATATTTCAGAATCAACAACCACAAGTATCCGTAACTTCATGAACGACATGATGCCGGACGATGATCTTCCCGACACGGAAGCCCGTATCATCCGGGAAGTCATAGACGAGGAGGCGGACGTGCTTGATGACTCGCTGGACTCGCACTGGTTGCAAGATGATGCATCCATCGATTCGGACTTTAGACTTGATTTTAGGTAACTTACTCACGACATTGAAATATTTATTTACAGGACAAGTCCCATATTGGAAATAAAGCCCACCGGGTTAGCAAGCTGAGGTGGCAATGGGCAGGTGACATTACACGCAGACAAGATGACCGATGGGGTCGAAAAGTGCTCGAGTGGAGACCACGGACTAGCAAGCGCAGCGTAGGTGGTCCACCCACAATATGGACAGACGACCTCATTAAAGTCGTAGCAAGACGCTGTACAGGTCGCTTCCAACCGGTACATGTGGAGGTCCATGGGGGAGGCAGTGGATGTCTAATGGCTGAGATGATGATGAAGTCCTTAAAGTCCTATATTGTCGTGACGTGAGTGCTGTTTTATGCTATGTCCTAATCTAGACGGGTTTTTGTCATCTATCACTATAGCTGTCACATTCTAACAAATGTGTATGTGTAAGTGCGAAAGTAATGCATCATAATGGCAAGCCATCATGAGTATTTATGGAGGGCCATGGAGTTTATCCAGGGCCTCATCCACGGGCCGTCTATAAAATATCTGTAGGACATGGAAGCCCGTATCATCAGCGAAGTCTTAGATGAACATCCGTTGTTCTTACCTTAATTTTCATTTTAGTTTCAGCCCTTTTTCTACACCCCGCCCAGTGAACAATGATCGATACACACCAAAAAAACAAATGGAAATAAAAACCGATATCACAAAAGAATTAAAACCAATCAGCATAGAACTAGAGAAATCAGATACGCCAAAACTAATAGATAATGTAAACATGCCAAGAGGTCTAGATAGGCTGGACATGCCGCTGATAGATGATGGTTCAAACTCAATGCCTTCCCCTATGATAAATGAGTCAAAACACATCTCAATACCTCCACCGATAGTAGAATTTAACCAGTCCGCACTACCTCCAATATCAATAAAGGAAGAAAAAAACTTAGATGAAACTATGGATTCCTTAGATGTTGTCAATGAATTTTTAGAATATGAAAGTAAAAACCAAGCTAAGATAGAGACGGAAACACGATGTACTATAGATAGAAATTTAGAGGAAGCACTGAAAAATACGGACAACAAGGAGTATTCTTTGGACGAGTTGCTGGTCTCACCTAAAGGTAATTCTTATAATCTCATTGTGGTCGTGCAAACTGTCGACGACTTTGAATTTTTATTAGTTTTTTTTTTTTGTTATAACCAAGGTTTGGACAAACGCCCGTCATTTTGAAAACATAACCCTGTTCCGTACAACGGAGACTTCCTTGTGATGTTACTATATTGTATTTTATATTCTTTATTCATTAAGGCGTCTCTTATCCGACCTGAAGTCAATTGCACCTTTCATTTATCGCGTAAGTGAAAACATGGAAACAATTAGACGTTTTTTTTTAAACACGACGGTGAATTGTTCACATAAACCCACTTATCATTACAGCTTCATTGATTACTTGTCGCTGAATGTATACTTACGAATTATGATATAAAAATGTTAAAAATAATAATATTTTACATCATAAGGAAATCTCCGTAGCACGGAACAGGGTTATGTTTTCAAAATGACGGGCGTTTGTCCGAACATTGGTAATAACATACTTTGCTGCATTGAATACACGAAATCAGCTAGATAGAAAATAATTCCACAGTTAGATTTTAAAATGACCTATGTACGCGAAAGAAAATGGTTTTACAGTGGGAATGGGCGTTGACGTATTATATTCCATAATAAAACATTTTTTGTCTTCATACTTTTGTTTCAAGTTCTCCTAATCAGAATACAATATAGCTACCATTCCCTAAAACTGGTCATCTGCATTATTGTAACATAGGCACAAGTCACATACGGTTCATGTATGATTATTGTTTAAATTCTTAGAAACGAACAGTATAGCCATAAACAGTCTACACGCTGAATTAATGGGCGTCGCCATTAGAGATGTCAAGTGCCTACTATTAACTTTTATTTTTGTATTTAAACTTACGTGAGACATATTTAATAATTAACGACTAATACGGTACTACTCACGTTTTTTTTAGTCACTCGCGCGACATGTTTCGGAGAACATAGGCCTCCATTTTCGCCGCTCGCGTCACCGGCCCGTCGCGTGCGCGACGGGCCGGTGACGCGAGCGGTGAACCGAACGGACACTCAGCACTCTTAGTGCTTGAAAATGGAGGCCTATGTTCTCCGAAACATGTCGCGCGAGTGACTAAATAAACGTGAGTAGTACCGTATTAGTCGTTAACATTTATTTTATTTTCCAGTGGTACCCGACATTAAATCCCCTGCTACACCATTCATAAACAATCTATTATTCAGCGAAAACCTAGACGAGAATAGCAATAGTTCGCATAAATATAAATCCGGTCAACGCATAGAGACATTCCAAAACGTTACAGGAGAGGTTGAAATTACTAGCGAATTCCCCGGAACTTTCGACACTAAGTTGGAGGAACTAGATTTAGAAGAACTAAAGACTGAAATTCTAGATGAAATTGATAAAGAGACGAATCAGGAGGAAGAAATCAATTTAAATATCACGAATTTCTATTGTAGCATGTGTAAGAAAACGTTTAAAAACTTGCGAGGGTTGAAACGTCACTCGACTGCGAAACATTCGGCACAAGCAAGACCGCCAAGGATTTTGATATGCGATTATTGTGGGATTCAATCTAACAATAGAACTAATTTTTTAAGGCATATTCAAACCCATCAGGTAACAATTATGTTTTTACTTAAACAATTTACTTTTCCCCTCACTAGCTCGTAAAGCGCTTGTTTATCCTTTAATACGAGAGGGTAAAAACGCATTTTATCCACTAGTGATTAAAGTAAGTTGACTTCTCATAGCTCTTATTGCTATGGTTTTAAAGTCTAAATTCGCGAAGTACAGCTCACTTGCCCCCGCGGCGGCGGCGGCGGGCGCGGGCGAGCCTCGCTAACGCACCGAGTTGAAAATCGAAGTAGAACATTCGAAAATCGTACTGGCCACCACAAGCTAACCAAGCTAAGGGCACCTTTTGTAAAAATGTTGAATGTATATAAACGCAAAGAAAAAGTCAATGCGATTTCAAAACGTTTTTTTGCATGTTTCACTTTCCTCGCTGGAGTGAGGGGAAAAGTTTTGTGTTACACACGGTTGCAATTGTAATTTAATTCTCGTGTATTGAAACACTCGCTACGCTCAGGATCCTATTTTAAAACTATAGAATCCATTCGCTTGCTCAAGTTTCAATCCCACACTCGCAGTTAAAATACAATTTTGCACCCTTGTATAACAAATGACTATTAATGTCTTCAATAAAACCAGACCAAAACAACGTGGTACAATCGCCATCCAATATATCAGAGCTGTGGAGGTGCTCACAAATATCTGAACATGCACTTTATCGCTTTGACAATAGAGGCGTTATAGTTAAGGGCATAAATAATGAAATATTTTTTTTGGACCCGGGTATGTCCTTAAACTACGTCCAACAATGAGAGGTAGGGCACAGCGATGACCATCACGCTTGAATCTGGGGCAGCCCAACTGGGGAAGTACCTCCTCCTTACAGAAGACCACAGCCATAATAGCACTGCTACCTTTCAGGTATGTAGTGTTGTGTTCCTGATGGTGAGTAACGTTCCCAGAGCTCCAACCCCCCTTAAAGGCCGGCAACGCGCTTGTGACTCCCCTGGTGTTGCGGGTGCCTATGGGCGACGGTAATTGCTTACCATCAGGCAATCCGTCTGCTCGTTTGCCGCCTATGTCATAAAAAAAATATATATATACACTTTTAATAATTAAATATACATTGATATTCGATGAGAAAGTCCATACCTACAAGCCGATTGTCTTGTCTAACTTTTCCATAGTTCAAGTTTTCCTAACCTCATAAGATCCGTGTACATTACAATGACTACTTCCGTTCAATTAAATATTAATCTTTTATAATAGGAAATAAAGTTTCATTTCTTTAATTCATAATTTTTGGAATAAAATAAAATTCAACTCATTTATAATAACTATAATAAGATTGATTTTAACTATAAAAACGCTTTGTATAAAGGGCCTTACGAGGCTCATGGACAAAAGGCAAAGACATATTGGCTCCGTCTTGTCTAAGGAAAAATTGTACCGGCCGCTACTATTACATATACATTCTTACTCCATGTATTTAAGTAAATGTATATTATATATGTATATCGTTGGCTGATAATATGTATTTTGACCTCACTAGCTCGTAAAGTCTTGAAAAAGTATGTTCTCCTCTCGTGGCTTCAAACCCTCCCAACGCTCAAGATTCCACTCTTTGGCCCACTCGCTATGCTGGTGGTTAAAATTAGGAAAATTTTGCTAGCTTGGGTCTCATTCATAATATTTATATTAGCACGTGAAGGTAAACAGTCGCTTTGCTCCCTTCTATAGCAAATAACTATTACGCCCTTGACTTTGCAAATTTTTGTCAACGCTAGGAAGAAAGGAAGAAGTGAAGGAAGTGCCGAGTGATGTTGACTGACTAGAATAGCAGCACCACATCTCCTCCTGCGGGTGTCGTAAGAGGCGACAAAGGGCAAAATCCTACGGACGGGCAGCAGCGTCCGTCGAAACCTAATCGACGCTACTGCGGTCACCAATCCGCCTGAAAAGCGCGGCGACTGTGGCAACTACCCCCAAGATGATACAAGTCATATTTGCCAGTGGCTGAAATGTGTATGTATGAAGGAAGTTTATGACATAAAATGTTATATATTTTAAATTTTCAGCGTTCCCCACTCCCCAAACTGGTGTGTGACCTGTGTAAGATGGAGTTTTCCAGCCTGATCGCGCTCAAACAGCACAAGAGATCGCATACTGGTCTGAAGCCTGTGCGGAATAAGATCAAACAGGTGACTATGCTTTCAATAAAACTTCATAAGGAGCATACAAGAGCTAACACTATAAGGAAATAAAAAGAGACTCTCATAGTACAAAGCTGAGGTCTAGGCCGTAGGTTATTTTTTCTACGGGCACTAACGTTCGTTAACGAGGTTATTGACTAAAAATTTAAAAATTGACTGATCCAAATCATATTTGTGTTTAGTACTTAATAAACAACATAGGTATCAACAAGGGATTTTTGGAAATTCCATTATTAAGGGGGTAAAAAGAGGGTTTAATAATTTGTATGGGAATTGTGTAAAATTTAAAAAAATAGTCGAAATTTTATGTAAACACTCCTTATTTTAATACAAAAAATATTTTTCCTAACTAGTGCGTAAAAAGTGCACGCTTCGCGTGCGTAAATTTCACTTTTTAAGGCACTTGCTATGAAAAATTAGGTTCGATACTCGTGTAAAAACTTCTTTAAGACTCGAGTGATTGTCACCCTCGTTTCACTCGGGCTCCAACTTTCACCCTCGTCGAAAAAAAATTTTTTTTCGCTAGTATCGAAATGTACTATTTTAGCGTCTTTTGAAATTCATCCCCTAAGGGTTCAAAAAGGGGATTCTTCTGCACGTACAGTCAACCAATTTGATTTATGGGCCACTTCGTTCCTTGTCTGTCACAGTGAAAATGTATATGACAGACGCAAGAGATCTCTTATTAACATCACTGTGACAAGGTTCAAAGTAGCCTAGAAATCAAATTGGTTGACTATACGAAGCCTTGGGCAAAAGCTAGTTAATGTATAAAGCTTCAACAAGTAATTTCTGTCTATTTCAGAGATTCGTATGCACCGAATGTGGAGCCACAACAGACAAGGCGAGCAACCACGCGGTGCACATGAAGCGACACGCGAAGGCCTACAAAGTCACATGCCCGGAGTGCGACAAAGGATTCTACCGTCAAGCGGAACTCACTATACACATGAGGTGATTGATATCCTTGTAAATCGGTAGGAAATATCATCATCATAAGAAGAAAGACGTCCATTGCTGGAAAAGTGGACATAGGCCTCTTCCGAAGTGACCCACTATGACCGCTGTTGCGCCACCCGTATCCAGAAATTCCTATTATCTTTACTTACCAGGTAGTCGAGGGCAGACTCCACAAGGTATCCACCGTCCGACGTCCTCCACTCGGAGAACCTTTACGACCCATCTGCCGTCGGTTGTCGGTTGCAATGTGCCTCGCCCACTGTAAGTGGCAGTGGGCGAGGCACATTCACAGTTTAGCGACCCGGGGGGCTATATCGGTTGCTTTGGTTCTGCTGCGAATGACGTATTTTGTGCTGCGATCGCGTAGAGACACCAAGCAGCAGCATGAGCAGGAAACTTCAAAAAAGTGCTTATCATATTTCTCAATGGAGAGGGATTTGAGAAATATGATAAGCACTTTTTTGAAGTTTCCTGCTCATTCAAAATAATATTCTTTTTTATAGATACATTATAAGGGTAAGAACTAATGAGAACACGTATTGTTAATTTACAAATATTTTAAAATTTTCCTCGCACAGGCCAGAGTAGCACACGATAGTTCGAGATATTCTGCAGTTTTATGCTAGGTATATTTCAATCTTATTTCTTTAACGTTAAGTTTTTTTTTGTATGTATAGTATATAAAATAATGTGTTTCAGAAGGGACATATGTAAAAAAAAAACTAAAACAATAATGAAATAAGATTAACTGCGCCTCATTAAGCCTATCGGCGAGAATCAAGTTCTGGCTCTCATTTAAATGCTTTTAAATAGCGCAATGAGGCATATTTTCATGACTTTATGGTCACTATTTCTGCAGTTAAGTGTAGCTTACCCGCTCTTGGCGAACTGAGCGTTAATAACGTTGTGGTCACAAATGTTGACCTTAAAATTTGCCTCGTTTATAGTGCCCGTTATGAAGTAATATCGACTTCAATGTAGACACTAGTCACAAGTGTACTGACAAAAGTGCGTTTTCAGGTACCACACCGGAGAAAAACCATTCTCGTGTCCACACTGTGACAAGAAATTCGCACGCCGAGACTGCCTCACTAGACATACCAAACATCATTTAGGTCAGTAAATGTTTTGACTTCAAGTATACAGGTATAGGTAAACTACATATCTAATTTTAGAGTATAACATTCAATTAGGAATAAATTAAATTGTTGTATTAAATAATATACACTGTGTAACATAAAACCGAATAATTTTAACAGCGTATTCCTGGGGCCAAAAGAAGTGAAAAATATCATATAACTTTTCAACTTTATTGGACATTTTAGTATCTAAATGTGGACAGAATAACTCTGGCTAAATTATTGGCGAGCGGTGCCTAACAGTTCAAACATTGCTTTTAATTTTTTTCTATCTATCAACCACGGCTGAACAAGTGTACATTGGCCTCCCCATAGACAGCCAGTTGAAGCGAACTTCAGCATACTGCAGACGGGTTCCCTTTATTTGGCATAATTTGTTTTGTCCTAATCTTAATACGCATACCAAGTTTCGCATAATTTATTTACGCGGAATGTTAATGTCGCCGATTTTTATTTAGCCTAATTCTTTAGTAGCCGAATACTACTTTGCCCGAAAATATATTAGCATACTATTATTGAGGCCGAATGTCCGAAAGTGTGTTAGGTTAGGTTAGAACTGTGACCACAACAGAAAAACAATTTCGGTTAGGTTAGGTTAGAACTGTGAACAAAACAGAAAAACAATTTCGGTTAGGTTAGGTTAGAACTGCGACCACAACAGAAACGCACTCCTGGGAAAAAAATCGTAATAATTCGGGCTTTCCAAATTATGCGCATCGACCATTCGGCTTAGTTTAGTTCTGCGTAACAGAACTCGGCAAAACAGAATTATGCGGGATCAATTTCTGCTCATATACAATTATAACAACTCTGGGTATGCGGTTTAAAATTATGACAAAACAAATTATGCGTAAACAAGGGGAACCTACTGCAGACAGCTACCCGTACAGTGGCCATACTGACTGCAACTAACTATATGATGCTGACTGTACGAGTTTGTACGAAGTCGTCGGTGCGTTCAGTTCAGTAACATTTTTAACAAGTACAAGTTAACAATCAACCTTTAAAATGTTAACAGGCAGGGCAAATCTTCGTTAACACTTTCACTGCGGCTATTAACTAACTCGTGAGTTGACCATGCAAATACAAGGTCGATTAGACCTGTTACGTCGTTGACGTTTAAAAAATATAACCTTTTTATTTGTTTCAGACCTAAGACCATTTAAATGCGTCTATTGCAAAGTCCGTTTCATCACAAGCCACAATTTGAAACACCACCTAGAGAAATCGACTCGCTGTATAAAAGAAAGGGAATACATTGCCAAAAATCAGAAAACGCTCGAAGAAAATAGCACTACGAAGTCTATAGTAACAGAATACATAATTAATGGTAAAGATGCTGAAGTGAGAGAGGACACAAATGCAATGGACGAACCGTAGCTGTTTGATAATAAAATTGTATTTTTATATCAATGCATTTTTTAAAAATTACTATTTTAACCTATAACTGCCAAATGTTAACCCTTTTCCGGACATATTACAATTTATCGAATTATTGATGACGAATTATCGTTCGTGTTAGTTTTAAACCTAAGCAATTATTAGATTCGACTGTCGCAATAAGTTTGGACACTGTCTCGTGTCAGGAACGAAAGAACTCGTGATTTTGAATAGAAACCGAACAAAAAAATCTAAAATAGAAAAAAAGTTGAGGGTACAACTTTAATACAATTAATTAATTACCCTCTGATGCTTAGATACCTAAATTTTTTTTTTTTTTGTCCGAAGTGGGTTAAATATTTATTACAATAATATGTACATAGAAGAAATAATGAAAAATAACGATAAACTATACTAGGTTATAAATAACTTAATAATAAAATAAACTACATTAAAAAATAATAACTAAAATTCTAAATTTAAGGTAGGCCCCTGTGGCATGGTTCCAAGAATGCTGGCAGCATTCCCTCGCTGTATCGCAACGCTTAGGCGTTGGGCGAGGAAGCTGCCAGCTCTTTTATCTCCGGTAGCGTCGACCAGCCGCTTAGCCAACTCTTTAAAAAGACCCTTAGCTGCTGGGCCCCACGGACCAAGAGTCTCGACTCCAAAGGCAACAAAATTGTAGTTGGAATCGAGACTCCTGTACTTCCGGGATTTGCGGACCTCGGCCGCCTCTGCCGCCGCGCCGGCCTTGTCTACAGTACCGTGGAGATGGGAAGGCGCCAGCGTATCCACGCATGTAGCGTCCCACACGAGGACTCGTCCCATCTTCCACGGTATTAACGACATCCCGTCAGGTCTCTTGCCATCGTCTCTGACTATACCGGTAGGCTCCAGTATTGCCGGAACGTTGACGGTGGCAAGAGACCGGCGGATTATGTCGTTCAGGGCGGCGTGACGAGAAAAGCGGCCCGCACTACGTTGGCACGATAAACCATGGTGCCCCAGCCGGTCGACGCTACTGCCACAGTGACATACATGCGGCGCGCATAATTGAACTCCCAAACGAAGCCCGACCGCCAAACGGAGTACGTTGGCATCTAAATGCATACCTGTGGTAGGCGACGGGTAGGCACTCAGCCAATGACCAGACTCTTTACAGCCTGCAGCCAAAAGCCGAGCGCGATCTGTACCTGAATCGCAGTTGTTGCAAAGAGAAGTGTAGGTTAATTTAGAAAAGATGTCATCCCAACCCCTCTGTGATTTTGGGTTACAAGGAAAATTTTGCCCCGGGCAGGCAGACAACCAGGCATTTTTAGCAGCATCCAGGCCTGAGATCTCATAGTTCATGGGCGGGGCCTGTAGGATTTTTCCTATGAGATCACCAGAGCTGTGGATAGATGATAAAAATGCCGGAAGGGCAACACTTGAAATTTTGCGCACTCCAAGCCCGCCGTAACGGACGGGGAGAGATGCTTGAAGCCAAGACTGATCGGTGAGCTTTAAATTTAGAATAAGTTCAAGGTGGGTTCGAACAAGTGAATCGACGGGAGTCAGTAAATTTTGATGTTTCCAGAAGGGGCTACACCGAAGCATGTAGGTCAATTTTGGGACAAAAAGACAGAATTTAAGAATAAAAAAGGCCGAGTGAGGGCTAATTTCTAGTAGACGATTGGCACAATTTTGGAATTTTGCTATAGTATTGTTAATAAATTCAGGAAAAAAATCATCAAATATTGGTGTCCCTAGGAGGGTAAGGGTCTCTTTGGTAACAAATTTAATATTAGGTGTCAATAAATTAAATTTATTATTAATATCTACAGGGTTCACGGATCTATCGTGAATGTAGATTTCACATTTGTTATAATTTAAGCCAAGACCAATAGATTCAAATTTGGATTTTAGGGTGGAGAGGTCAGAAAGTACTGTGTCTATGTTTCCTCCTAGGGTGCCGTCGTCTAAATACCACACATTTAATTTGGAAGTTAGATTTTGGATTATGGGATTTATTGCTAAACTAAAAATCGCCGGCCCGAGGGGATCACCTTGCTGGCATCCCACTTCCGAGGAGAGCTCATGGTTGCGGTACATTAATTTAGTGGGATCGGCATAACAGTGTAATAAATAATTATAAAGTTCTGGGATATGACTTCTAATTTCAGCCAGCAAGGTGTCTCTGTTTACCGAATTAAAGGCATTTTTAACATCAATTTTTATCAAAACTTGGCATTCGTCGTTGCTGAGGAAAGTGCGGAGAGCATGAACTGCCGCTTCGCATCCACCTCTTGTTCCGAAGCCTAATTGAACAGGTTCAAACTTTCGCTGTAATTTTGAAATTATATGCCGAACTGCTATTTTAGATGCTAATCGTCTTAAAGTCGTGCCAACAGCTATCGGTCTCACACCGCCATCTTTTTTAGTGAGAGCAATTAGATTAGCTCCATATAAAATGGATACAATGTCTGGATTTATACCCCCACTCAACATTAGATTTATTATTTCATTTATGGAAATAATTAATTTTGAACCAGCATCACCAACGCTATGTGCAGTAAGGTCTTTTAAGTGTTGAGGGAAAATACCGTCTAAACCGGCTGCAGAGCCATTTTTGAAGCTAGCAATAGCATCTGTGATGTGTTTATTTTCAACTTGGAGGCAATCTAGCATAGAGGTTGGCGGATCTAAAAAAACAGGCGTGGAAGGGGCTGGGGGGTGTTTGGAGCGTAAGGCCAAAAGAGTGTCGGGAGTATCGGGTGATAAATAGTCACTGGAAAACAAAATACGGGCAGCACCTTTGAGGTCTCCGTCACTGATTTTAGCTTCAACGGTTTTTGCCAAGTTGTATGTAGGGAAATCGCCATGGTTTTTTGAGATTCCTAGAGTTACATTAGGGGCTAAAACTGATGGATTAGAGCAGTTGTTCTTAATCTTTTGAGTTAATGATAGCTCGTGGTCGTCTGTTGTAACGTGTAAAGTATGGTAAGCAAAAGTTAAGAGATTTCGCCACGTATCAAAACTATTTAACTCTACGCACTGATCAATTAAGTAAGACAAACGCGTGGCAACGGAGACCCTGGCGCCGCGCGGAATCCTTTTGATAACGGGACAGTTAATTTTAAGTTGGCTTAGATCAAATTGCAAGTTACTGGCGAGCAACGAGTCATTATTTATATTATCGTTACTAACGGGGGGTGACGCGTGGACTGGGCCACTATCAGGTGTAGTATTCTGTGACAAACAATTTCTATGTTTTTTAGAGACATGTATGTTAAGACCACGGGAAGTTTCAAAAGATTTAGTACATATGAGGCATGTGTGGGCGGTCGGGGCAACAGGTTGGGTCACAGAAATCATCCGTGGTAAAGGAGCCCAAATATGTAGAAATTATTAACAAATTGATTTAAAATACTTACATGACATAAAAGAGACTATTAATAAATTATGAAAATAAAATAACACAATAATAAAAGAACTAGCACTTCGAAAAGTCAAAAATGACACGATAGACGCTGTCACATTGTGACCGCAAGGGGGCGCATATACCTAAATGAATTTATTTATTGACTTCTTTTTTCTTCCTTTTCGTCATATTTACTTATATCTGTTACTACCGAATGACTTGTTGTTGTTTTTGATTTTTGTCTTTTGAATATTTTCCTGTCGCGTCAAAATGTAACGTGTACGCCAACGTCTCGATTGGTGAAGAACGAATATAAACCTTATCTGTCAGCAGGAAAATTGCTTTGACAGCGTCCGACATAGCCACTAGGGATTCTTGGCGTTCAAAGGGTACTGCACCATCGACATTTAGATAGTTGATAAAAACACATTGAATCATGATTGCTCGGCGGGATAGAGGAAGTCATAAATCAAAGATGGTTTCTCATCAACACTTAATTATATTCCATTAGGGTCTTGAGATAAATAAAAAAATACAAAATGTACTGCGATTGCTCCAATATTATAAAACATGGGTTATGATTTTAAATGCATTTTCTATACATATTTTAGTTTATGAATGTGGGTATTTTGTTAATATCCACCTACCATTATTGTAATAGGTTATTCACTTTAATGTCACAGTTAATAGAGGGCGTACCAGATTAACCTTTTAACCGCCATGTACCCATTCAACTTGCAATATTAAACAAAACAATTGATTTAAGACTACAGCGGTTAGTGGCAGTTAAAAAGTTTTGTTTATGACTTTAGGTATCTTTACACCTATCCGCGCAGTCTGCAATAGACGATAGAGAAAATCTTGTATGTCCGGGCAATTTCACTTTCAGGGACACCCAATTAACTTAACTGTCAAATAAAAGTTAAATCAGTGGTCAGTTTAGTGACGACAATTAAGCTTTTAATTTCAATATAACCTACTGTTTTATGTTTAATCCATAAATAATACGTGTTATTGTAATAGAAAAATGCGAATAAAGATGATTTATATAAATATTTCAAGCTTAATTGTCGTCACTAAACTGACCACTGATTTAACTTTTTTTTGACAATTAAGGTAATTGGGTGTCCCTGAAAGTGAAATTGCCCGTCCACGTAATTAGAGCGAAAAAGACCTTGACGCGTCAGGAGTCAACCGTGCCGATCCGATCCATGCCTTTTTAACCACATTGGCTTTGGTCGATAGATATATGGAGACCCTTTTACAATACAGCATATTATGTATGTAGGTATGTGCTGTACATATAATTTTATAATTTTGTTAGATCGTAAGACCGGCTTGTTAGGGGTGACACTTAGACGGTCTGTTACACAAATCTGAGGGCGATTTTACTTATTTACATACTCCTCAATACCATTTAGGTGTGTATTTATAGTCGCCTGGGTGTTAGCGGTGTGCCACCCTTACGGCCCGGCCACGACATTATGCGCGAATTGCGGCGCGGCAAGCGTTTTACCTGTTCATTGCATGTGATTTCAACTAACCGCAGTGCATTGCGCGTCTGGACCGCGCAACGAACAGATAAAACGCTTGCCGCACCACAAGTCGCGCTGTCGTGGCCGGGCCGTTAGGGCGATATTAATAACGTTTGCAGGTGGCGGCCTGCAAACGTTCAAGCGATAATTTTCTTATGGATGGTACTTAGCCTTTGAGCATCTGCTGTTATTGAAAAACATAAAAACAACAGACCTTACATGATAATATAGAAAACAGAATGGAAACGAAATTAGAATAACAAATATAAGAATTCAAAGATTTTTTTTTCTGATTATTATGAATTGATGTATGTATAATATAGATGTTTAATATAAATAACTAACCGATTTCCTGATACTCAAATATATGATTCCCGCCGGCTTAACAAATTTACCCATATCAACTGTTTTCCTTAGGCAAAGGCAAATTCATAATAACTTCGTCTCGCCTAAGAAAAATACTGATTCGCCGCCACTGATATGTAGGTACCTATTGGACGCCTCAATGAACTGTTTTAAACAAACATTATACATATCAACTATCACTATATCTAACAACATACTTTTATAATAGGAAAAACTTAAAATATTCAACGATTGGACCCATTAACACTAAACTTCATTCATCTCACAACTTTGGTGTAACTATAACAGCTATCTTTTTAAAGTATTTGATTGTGTCATATAAACATAGCCATAGCCATTAATGCAAATAAATTATTGTTCTCGGTAATCAATAAGGTATTTGTGTAAATGGGATCCACTATGTTGATTAAATACCTTCCCTTCTGTTAATTAGTTATAACTAAAGCACTGTGATGTTATTTTTATTATGGCAAAAATTTACATTGAAATGTATTAAGTTATAGAAGATTTCTTTAGAGTATTAAAATTAACATAATATTCAACTACAAAAAAAGTGTTGATATGATAAATAAATTGAACAAAATAAAACATTTTTTACAACATTAAAATATCAGCATAACGCAATTTAGCATGGTAAAACAAATACAACGAAAACACATAACAGATGTAGTGGAAAATCATTTCCCACCATAAAAAGCTAGGAACCGCGACTATTTCCCAATTTTTTATTTATTAGTGTTGTTCCTCTTTTAAAGAAATAGAGTTATATATTTATCAGTGTCAAATGTCCTTTGCAAACCTTTTGGTATGACTATTTAAAAGAACTGTATACAAAGTTAGGTTTTATCAAAAATATACTCTGGTATTAACCACTCTATATCGATATCCATCTCGCGGTGCAACCGTCTCCCACGGTGACTTGACGGGTGCTGAGTGTGAAATACATGACGAATACGAACATTTCCTAGGAAATACTATGGCAAAGGATTTTCCACTACATCTATACACAAGTAATACATGAAAATAGTAACTATAAATCCTGAATGTCCAGAACATTCATATTTTGGTAATATTATTGACTATATCTAATTCACTGCATTTTCAATAATACTTAACACATGATTATAAATTATGATTTTAATCACTAGCTGGCTGCAAACAGCAGCGTCAGCAGGTTACAATATTACTTATACCTGACTCAAAATTAACATTTGATTTAATTATATGATAATTAAATGTAGACAAGACTATTTAATTATTTAGAATATCAGACAGTCAGTGCTTGTAACTAATATTTACAGAAATTTCATATTTGGTACTCAATACATAATACTACATCTGTTACTTTAGTAATTTCAAATAATGTAACCAAACAAAAAATGGGATCTGTTTATCAATTATATTAGTTATTTGTATAAATAACAAATATAATTCTCAATCATGCGACAGAGATAAAAATATATGGATTGACAATGTCATTATTAAATAGGCGGTGCCATCTGTTGAACCTAGGTCGAGTGATTTGTCTAATCACAAAAGAAAATATTTAGAAACTACAACTAGAGACCTAGTTCATTGCCCACGACAAGTAGCGCTGACGTGATTGAATTACGGGCTGATTTTGCATCTATAGTCAAGACCATCCCTATGTGTATATTCCCATGGTTTATCAAAATGTGTATACATATTTAATAGACTGTACAATATATAACTAACATTGTCAATCCAGCTATTCCAAGATTCTTCCGGTAAGGCAAAGTTTCCAGGCTGATCCTTTGTGCCCTTATCCTACTTACAGAATGACATAATCACACTTTGTTAGTTTACATTCTCTAATATACGTAAAATTACAGATAAAAACCCGCAACATGCACGCAGTCGCCGAAACGTTCATATAAACGTCATTCGTCACTATCCATTTTCAATCGAACACACACACATATCAGCACCAAGAGTCAACATATCCATCTTCCAGTTCCACATATCACTTAAATGGATGGAGCTTATGGCGAGCGAATCGCGATCATCAGTTCTTATACTAATTTAGTATAGGCGCATAATTCCTTATTTTTTCAGTTACATCCAAGTTCGTGGCATATACTCAAAATATCATCAGAATTGAGTCCTAAGGCTCATCAGCTGTCATAGCTATGTGGTTGCTTTCATAAGATCGTGATTCTTCGTAATCGCTTCAGAATGCGGAGTCTAAAGAGGTCTTATGTTCAGTACTAAACCAGCACGGATTTGAACCCCAGCTAAGGCTTCTGCGCCTTTGGTCGCGGCACTACGCAGTTGTCTGCTAGTTGGTTCCTCATTGTCACGTTTTCTTTCCGTAATTCTGTTAATTCCTGGTTGAGCCTTAATATTTCTAGTACCAGTTTTTCGTTGTCTACTTCTAACTTTTCTAATCTGGAAAATGTTTAATTGTAATTAGTGAAATTAACTAAATAAAGTAAGACAAAGGCATCTAAGACAAAAATCAAACATAAATCACAGTCCGAAAGAATCTCTTATTTTAAGAATAAGATAGCTTCACCCACATTTAATTAGCCACAAGCTCGACTAGTTTTACTTTTAAGACTACAATTATATATTAATTAAAGTCTGCAGCAATATGGTATTATTTATACATTTTTGTATATCCAATTTAAGTTGACCCTTGGCCCAAAAGGTAGGCTGGTGGTTGAAATGTTCATTGAGGATGAATTAGGTTAACAGCATACCTTTTCTGTTTCTCCGTGAGCTCAGTGATGTGGTCACAAGCCTTGGCAAGGATCCCACCCTTGCTAGCAGTGTCGGGAAGACCTGAGTTGGGCACCAGAGCTGCCAGTTTTGTGATCCAGTTGTTGATTTTGTCTCTGCGACGCCTTTCTACCTCGTTGTGCGTCGCTCGCCTTTTGTCGTCTCGCTGAAAGTAAAGGAGTAGATATGAACAATCATGTTAATTCTAATGACTTAAAATATAATTTTGAGCATTCAATACATAGCATGTTTATGCTACTTATTGACTGCTGCTTCACGTTTGTCAATACATTCCAAATTTTATGAGTAGTTTAATTGAATCATAGGAACCTAAATTATTTCCTACTATAAAAACTCAGGTTCATTTCTAAATCAAATATTTTTACATTTACATGAATAGAGGTAGTAAATGGGAACCCGCTCATATACCAAATTGGACAAGAGGTGTGACCATGTGTTGACTTATATTTTCCATCAAGTATTATTAAGATACAATTATTCAGATAAATTTCCTCTTTATGTAAATAACTATATCCCTAAATCAATAAATAGTTTATACCACCCAAATGTTGTTGTAACCACTTTGGAGCTAGAGATTTTGTTTAGTGCATTAGGGACCTACAGGGGATTCCATAAAGTTCGATTCCGCCCAACAAAATGTGCTTGGCGTCACAGGCACGGCATATTTCTTTGTTTTCTGGCGGTTAAAAGGTTAACTACACAAATTCAGCAAGTAACTGACAATTTTACTTACTTTTTTAGCAGTCACCGCTTTTGCCTGCAGCCGTTCCGTGCGGATGGTTTTCTTTTGTGTTCCAGCAGTCCCAAATACCTCTACAGGATTGCTTATTACAAAAAATTCACCATCTGGAAGGACTGACCAAAAATATGTTTTAATTTCAATCAAGTCTACAATTGGTTACTTGACATGTATGTTAAATTTTCTAACAAAACTTAAGTAGATCAATATAATCATAACAAGTGGAGGTTAAAAAGGTACCTCCATTTTATTTTTTAAAATTTACAGGAAGTTAATTAAACATTTTAATAAATCATATATTTTTTTGAATGTTTGACTATATTAATAAAACACATTGATTGTTCGGCCAGAACAGCAAACTATGACTGTTATTTCTGACTTTTCGTAATTACTTTTACATACCTATTTGGTTGGATACAGAAATTTGATTCTCATTAAAAACAGGAATGTACTCATACTGATGATCGAGATTTTTGTACAGCAAGTTTATTTATTAAGACTGAATATATGTCTAGTTTATGAGATTACCCATTTGTTTCTGTGTTTATAGTATGAATCTCAGTAGTTTTTAGAAGTAAATTTATAAGAAGTATGTGATGCCACATTTATAAGAAAAAAAAAAACAATAATTTGCTACTTACCATGTGTAGGTGAATGTGATGCTATGTTATTGGTTGATTCTTCACCGGACGTCATTTGAACTAACTTGTATGTTACTCCTCCAGCTGAAACAGGGTTTTTTTTTAATTATTGCATGTGAAAAATGAAAGTAGCAGAAATGTTTTAGTTGAAAAATTATATGCTCAGTTGCCACATTTACCAGTAATTTATTCTGTGATGGGTAACTGATTTATAAACAAAGTATTATGCATCCAATTAAATTCATTCATTTGTTCATTATATGCATCAATAATTAAAACATTTTTCAATCAAAGCATACCACAGACTAGTAAATAGAACAGTCAGCATTGATGGTGGCATGTGGAATATTAAAAAAATATATGTATTAAGAAAATGTAAATACACAGGTATTTCACATTTTTTTAATATTTTTCTACTGTTCAGATCTTGCCCAATCTAAAAGTGATTATTAGCATAGGTAAACAGGTTTTTGGTTAAGTTGTTAGGCAGCATTAATAACTAATTACTAACCAAGATATAGGGAGTGCTGGGTTTAGTTAGTAATGTTGTTTAACCCGGGATATACTAAGGAATAAACATGCAATTAGTGTTACTATTAACATGCTCCTACTTACAAATATCTCTGAAGTTATAAGCGCTGTCCGCGTTGGAATCGTATAATGACTGGGCCACTAATTGAGACCGATCCTCAGCACTCCCTGAAATTCAATCATAATTCAATTTATACTTAATTCAATAAAACCAAAACAATTTACACTATCCTGATAATTTAATTGTATTGACTATTGGTAAACAAACAATCTAACAAAGTTACAAAAACATCACTGATGTTTGGTAGGTTATCATTATAACTCACCGAAAGAACCTTCGTCTACCATGCCCATAAGTTCACCGTCACCACTGCAAACAAGAGGAGGTAAATAAAATTGTAATCACTTGATAGCGAACTCAAAGAATAGACTGCTTCTTGCGTCGTTTGCCAAGTTGCGAATAAACTATGACCTTCGATAGCATTATTTTTACCAGATAATTATGTAATGCACTTCAAACCGAAACACGTATTCTCACAAATTGCACATTACCTGTTTTCGAGAGAATTGTCATGCATATCAATGTCAATTTCTACTTTGGCCATTGCGCGTAATTATTTTTGAATTTTCTCAACTTGATCACGGGGACAAAATAATAGGGTCATGTGACGATGTCATAGACACTTTATATTTTTTAAATGCCATAGACAAGGTTTGACGTTTACGGAAACCGGAATGGCATCTATATTTTCTTTTTATTTAGGATTTAAATTTACGTTTGATCAATGCTACCAACGTAAGATTCAATGTAGCAACAACCAAGGCAACAACTAAATAGTTTGAGCGGGAAGTTAAGGTAAACTGCGGCGCTACCGCGAAACACGATATTCGTAAATTTCGGACGATTGTCTCTCTCACTCTCGTAACGCCTTAATTGGAGTAAAAGAGACAGATGCCCGAAATATACGAACTTCGATGTTCGCGGTACAGGGCCTGTTTTTTTGTTTGGTAGTCAACTAGAAATATGAACCCATAATTATAGTTACAAAAAAAAAAAAGTGCGCAGTATCGAAATGTACTATTTCGGTTCAACCGTAAAGTGCGAGTACTAAATACGCTTACAGATTCATAGTTGTTGTTCATTTTGTAGACGAGGAGCTGGATCCGGCAAATGGTATAAGAATATGAGACAAAAGACAAACTTCTGAGAGCAACAAAACTCTACTTCTTCTGGGAATCTATTATAAGAGTCTCTGTTTTGTTTTGTTTTTACTGTATAATAATCGGAATATACCTATCATTGTCAAAGTAATTGTTGGGTGAAGCAGAACCAGGATGAAGAAACGAATTTGTACCAGAAAGACGTCAATCGTCGAATTGACTGGGCTGGGCAGTGTTTGGTGAGCTAATACGACACATTTTTTCTTCCAACATTCGAGCGTCTGAAGACGAAACCTTTTACCAGTGTATGTTGCCATATTGTACTGAAACATGGTCGCTTACTATGGGCCTCATAAGAATGCTCAAAGTCACCCAAAGGGCAATGGACAGGGCCATGCTGGAAGTGTCTCTGCGCGATCACATCAGAAATGATGTCATTCGCAACAGAACCAAGGTAACCAATATAGCCCTCTGGATCACTAAACTTAAGTGGCAGTGGGCATGGCACAACACACGCAGTATCTACGATCGTTGAGGCGTAAGGTTCTCGAGTGGCGACCACGTACCGGAAGGCGCGCAGTGAGCAGACACCCTCAAGATGGACCGACCACTTGGTGGTCGCGGGAGTCCACTGGAAGTAGGTGTTGCAAAACCGATCATTGTGGGTCGCTTTGGGAGAAGCCTATGTCCAACAGTGGACGTCCTTCGGCTGATATGGTGACGCTGACGTTGTGTAAGTGTTTTTAACGCAACGATGTTGCACTCTGTTCAAATTGTTCGTAACTTACCAGACATAAAACTTCCTCCAACAAAACACATTTATGGCAATTTTACAGCAACAATAAAGTACGAGTAGTAGTACTAAAATTGTAAAAAGTTCACACTGATCATAGCACACCATTGTCAGTGTTACTTAATAAAAGTGGAACAGCAAAAATTATGTAAAGACGCCATTTTTGAATAGGTACTTTGACTGTACGTACCGTAGTTGGTTTGTACAGTCCAAGCGGCGACTTGCATGTAGGTACAGTCAGCAGCAAAAGTGGCTAAGCGTTTGAAGAATTCTCTTGACAATAGAGATGCGTTGACCTCATTTTGAATACTTCAACCGCTTAGCCACTTCTGCTGCTGACTGTACGAGTAGGTAAGTACTTAATTTAATAAAGATAATAAAGATAATTTAATTTGAGTATTTGCCGTTGTGTGCGCTTCGGTACATTTGTGAACGATTGGAAGGCTTGAACTATTAGATCGATTTGGCTGAGATGAAGATTACTACTAATTAGTAATTAAATTTTAATGATAGAGATGGAGTTTATCTCTACTTTGGATGTTACAGCACATTATTACCTGCTGCATATATTATTACATGCCACTGAGAGTACCACAGACATTGTCATTGCGAATCTGCTGCGTCCTTTAACTATGTAGCTACATAATTGGGTCTTAAGTACTTTTTTTGTTGTTACGCACTAATGCATGCTACATGGAAATGAAGAGCAACTAACTATAAATCTGAAATCAAAACAAAGGTAAAAAAGATATTTTCTATTGAAATTAATTGATTGATTAATAAAGTTCCACCATTTCAATGCCTCTGACAGCGCGTCGCGGTAGCAAACCATGACAGGCGCGGCGAGGACTCAATTACTGGATTGATTCAAGAACCGACAGAGCATCCATCATAATTAACAGCTGGTTGGTTGCGGCCATTACTTTTTTACGCTGTATTAAAAAATAAAACGCACCCACCGAATTGGTAAACTTTTCCTATGTAGTAGGTACTTAATCACGTTTTCTCAAAAAAGGTTCCTATGAAAGGCGAAGCAATAATAATTCAACGATTAACTTCCTACAACTTTGACCGACTTTAAAAAAGTAAGGAGGACTTAGGACTTCTTTCTGGGTAAACTGTTTTATCATATTAGTGTTACTAATGTGATCCCATCTAAATCAAGTTCGAATACGTGTGTAGTATTTGTGATATCCTTAATAATGCCTATCTACCTTTAAGTATATAGATATGTTCAGTTATAATTTGTAAATAAATATATAATAAGAATAATAATTCATGTTTATTTAATATATGTTTAGATTTAATTTTGAGTGTGCTTGAATTCAGTGACTTATGCGAAGTGGCGTACTAATTGATTTATTTAGTATTTATAGTTATCTAAAAATATATATACTTCGTAATGTTTCTATTGTTCGGGTGTTTTTACGCCAATTAAATAAATTATTTCTTTCAATAACGTAATCCTCCCCGGCGCCTGTATATTTTTTAATAACAATGTCTGTCTGCGGACCGCAATAGGATTGCCATTAGGCATTTTCACTTAGCAACTTTGGATGGTTTGTATAACCGAAAGTTTTAATTTGTCCAATTTGTTATTCTGTAGGACTCCCCCAAACCCAGCACTGGAAACGGTTGGTAAACAAGACGAGGACGTGCCTGAGAAGTTAACTAAGGTAAGTAAATAATTTGAAAATTATTCCATTGAAATTGAAAATTTGGACTCCGAGGAAATTAAATATTTATCTTTGAGACCTTTTAACCTTCTATAATATTATTAATATTATTTGAGAGTTTAAGAGTTCCTGTCTTCTTTCGTAAGAGGTGTAGGTTATAGAACCGGTCGCTTTTTTGACCTTCATAAGTGCACTGTAATTTGCGTAAATTATAAAAAAAGACAATTTATTTTAATTATTTACCGCCTGGGTATTTTATTAGTACTTTGTGTAATTATTGTAACTGTTAATTTTTCTTATTGGTGCAATAAATAATGTTTATTTATCTATTTATCACTGATCATGTTAGCTCGAACATCGGCTAATTAGAGGAATTAATGATCTCTAGAGAACACACAACATCTAACCGCAATTAAATGTAAGGACGTTAATGATGGCGGCACAAGCACATAATTATATCAAAGCAAACATAACCTCTATTTATATACTCTAATATCAAATGTACAAAGGGCATTCCTTGCCCTACAGATTAAGGCTTTGTTTCTACCAGCCACATTGTTCTACGGATGAGATATTTTGCGAATTCGACTCTGCTCCTTTGATACAGATTACTAAAGTAAGGAGGTATTTTACACGGTCCTAATACTAGAACATATTAACTTCATGTTATTTTCGTTGATAATAGCATTGCTTTTGTTTTATTAGTTTAATTTCGGAACACAACTTTTCAATAATTTATTTCTAGAAGAATACGATTGCTGGACCGCTACAGGTTAAATCGCACTAGGCGATGTCGATCGACATTGTGTGAAACATATCTCCCAGTGCGATATAATCATACAAGTGAGTATATACGCCTTCTAGTGTTAATAAGTCTCACATTACTTTTCATTTAAACTTAGAAGGTACTATCTCGAGCTCCAATAACTTTTAGGGTAGGCATCGCGCATGTGAATCATTTGTAGTTGCAGGCGTCCATAGGCTACGGTAACTGCTAACCATCAGGCGGGCCGTGTGCTTGTTTGCCACGGTCGTTGTATAAAAAAAAAGTCTAGAAAATTAGGAGATGTTGCTTCGACCATAAAGTAACCTATTGTTTTTGAAGGTTGATGTCATCGTCTTCAACAAGTAGGTACCATTGTAAGTTTATTGATCAGGTTTGATATATAAAATGAAATGGTGTACGACCAACCAGCTTAGCTAAACGTATCTTATGTTAGGTAAAGATGGGTCAAAAACTTATCACGCGCGTTTTACCTGTGGGCATGACCAAAGTTAAATAATAAATACTATAATCTCATAACTAGGTACAATTAGTACTATCTACTGCAGTTATTAGAGTAACACATCTCCAAAATTAGGAAGTTATACATCTATGCCTTCGTATGAGATTTTCTTGGAATGTAGGAGAATTGGATTTATTACTGGAAATTCCCAGCTTTGCTGATTGCCGAAGCCGGATGTAAATGCTAAAATATTTGGGTTATTTAATTTAGTTATGAGATATGTTACTGTTCAGGCATGTTTACTTGATTGAGTTTTGGACGGGGAGCATAAAACTCCAAGTAGGTACTCTTAAGTACAGTCAACGGCAATAATATATTACGTTATCAAGACCGCAAAAATATCTGATCGCGTCTTATTTCAAGGCCATAAGGCAGGGTAGAGAGGTACAGCACATTATGCCCTTGACATATGATATCGTAAGATAATATTACCGGTGACTGAACTTTAAGTTTTTGCTCCCGTATGTGTCTTAACACACGATTTTCAACTAAAATGAGCTTTGAATGAGCAGTATTATTAATCCATTATAGACTGTTTTTTTTTTGAGGTGCCTATTTTTGTAATTTTTTGATATGTTCTTTATTACAGCTTATGTAACGAAAGAGAAATGAAATTTTCCTAACTAGTGCGTAAAAAGTGCACTTTTCGCACGCTTCGCGTGCGTAAATTTCACTTTTTAACGCACTTGCTATGAAAAATTAGGTTCGATACTCGTGTAAAAACTTCTTTAAGACTCGGGTGATTGTCACCCTCGTTTCACTCGGGCTCCAACGTTCACCCTCGTCGAAAAAAATTTTTTTTCCACTAGTATCGAAATGTACTATTTTGTGAGGCCTTTGGTTTAAAAAAAAAAACGCTGGTACCATATGGGACCGAGGCACGTACTGAGGTAAAAACTTGGGAATACTATGAAATGAATAAGAGTACTACAAATATGTTAATGTTATTTATTTAATAAATCAGCCTCTTCGGCTGCAACTTAATAAGACACAGTATATGTTTTACTTTACATGATATTGGTAGTTGCATGCTGTACATAATCTTACATCATATTTCGAGCATTCCAATCTCGACCAAATCTGACAGTTCTTGTACGCCCATTTTCGTCGCTTTTGGGAAGGAAAGGAAGGTGATTTTGACCATCGTACCTTATGGCATCACTGACACGGCTGTCAGTGCGGGAATATGTGACCTTATCTAGCAAAAGGGACCTTATTGTCGATGGCACTTACGTCGAACCGCGTTACGTTTGTATTGAGGCATCTTGAACAACGACGTAAGCGCCATCGACAATAAGATCCCTTATCATAGATAATGTCATATATTTAGATGTTGACTGACGCGACGTCCACCAGTAAGAGGTAGGCTTTGATATCTGGTTAGATAATTATGTTTGTGTTATTTGCCGACAAAACTCTAATTAACAAGCTGCACTTCCTTCTTTTCTTGTTAAGACCCAAGCATTACAAATAAACTCTAAAAAGTAAGCGAATATTGACCACCACCACCGTCCATCTTCTTGGTTAAAAAAGGTATTCTTATTGCGGCAGTTAGTTTACTATTGTTGGAAAATATAACTAAAACTGAAACAGAAATCAAAACTATTGAAAAGCACAGACCTATATCGATTATTGTTCTGTGTTGAAAAGTACTTACAAGTTTAGTATCTACTGAAGAGGAAAATGTGTTATAAAATAATAAAATAAATTAAAGGCTACCAAGTGGCACTACAATAAATCGGATTTTTCTTTCCGATTTGTCAGATTATTCGGACTCAGCAGTACGAGTACAAATGGGTCTGTTTTTGATTTTAATTCGCCTTTTTAATGTATGTAATAATCATACGTTTGTTTGCATTTAATCTGTTTATTATAGCTTACAGTGCAAACTGTAATCATTTGTCATTGCAGACCATAGATTATATTGAATAGTAGGGTACTGATGCTGACTATTGAAGAGTTAGTTACCTAAAGTAACATTGAATTAAAAGAATTAATTCCGACTTTTTTTTCTCTAAAAGTGACATTCCATTCCTTAAAGTATTTGCAATATTTTAAGGAATAGTATGTTCTTAAATTATATTATAATATTTAAAACTATAGAGCAAAATGCCGAAATTTTACGGTTAAGGCATACTCGTACCTACATTCAATGCTGAACAAAGCGAAACATAATGCTTTTCACATCACCCGTGATGAGCAAAGCAAACTAACAACACGGCCAATTTTTCATCTATCCACTGACCTTTCTCGCTTCAACATATCTTCATAAAATGTAAAAATCCGCTTACCGCGAAAAAAACAGGTTTCTGAAAAGGTGCTTAAAAAAACTACCTACGTACGTACATACGTACTACATGTATTATATTTTAAGCGGTCTAATTGGTTTCCCGATATTGGTTATCGATGCTGATTGATGTGCGGTTCGCGGCTAACGCCCCGAAAGTTGCTCTGAGTTATGCGAACCTAATTGTTTGGACAATATGGGCAAGTTTCTCGCCCAATTACACTTTCTCGAGTACTGGGCTCGTTTAGTGTTGCCACTTTAAATGTAAATGTTGTGCCTAAACGGCTTAGGGTATCAAATGTCACCGATAAACTATCTATCGAACTTGCCTATTTTTTCTATTCCGAAAAAACCTATTTAAGAAGTACTTAACTCGAATTTTCATTTTTTTGTCGTTACACTAAAATGATAAGAAGGCCAGTCATTTTATGTCATATTACATTAAATCGTAAATTTAAAACTATTAAATAAGACGCTTAATTGCTATTACGATTAGCAAAAAAAAAATCAGCCCCCAGAATCATCTCAGTAAGTGAAAAAAATGGTACATTAATAAGCTTAATAATCAATTCTGCCTACTCTTATATGTAGGCAATAAACAACTTTGGAACTAATAAGACCCTTAAAAGTGTACAGCTAGATAACGTCAACTAAAATGTATTTGTATACCAAAACCTCAATTAGGAGACACTTGTTCGTAAATATTCCCCCATCGGAACAAGTAACATAATAAATTAAGCTTCCAATTCCTACAATGGTTATATATTCTGAGGCCATGTTACAATAGACATAAGGCTAAAATGAGTACAAAACTTTTAGTGAAGAGCGTCGAACGCCCCTGATTCAATCCGTCAGTTATCGGTCGAAAATTGGGTCCATCAGTTTGTCATTAGGGCGACTTTCCAACCTCACTTCTACTTAGCGAGACAAGGAAAAATGTTATACGCTACGAGAAAAAGTGCGATGGAGTTTTTTGAACTAACGAGGGTAACGCTCGTAAACCCGGCTACTAAGTTAATTGTAGTTGGGCGTTTGTTGTTGATATCGGGAAGTCACAACGGTGCTGGTTTTTGCATCTACAGGTAAGTAGAAAACATCAGCTTCTATCAAGTATTTAATAGGGACGTTGACTATCAATCAATTAAAGAAAATCAAAGGAAAAGCTAGTAAAAATCGGGAGTGGGGTTGTGCTTATAACGACCTTATCGCTAACGCTTATGATAACCTAAGTAAAAATTGTACCAAGGCGTGGATCACGACGTATCTATCATATCATGGCCTTTTGTTTACCAGTTTTTATTACTCTAATCATAGATCTTCTTAGTAGTCTGTATCTAATTACCATAAAATGTACTTTGAAGTCTACAAACTATTTTAGCAACCCATACTTGTAAAGAAATATGTGGTCTACAGCATTTTTATGGTACGCGAATCGCTATTGAATTCATTTATTCGCAATGATTATTTATTGGCCTAAGGCACGCGAACCTTTATGGAACTTTCTAAATAAATCACGTGAGGTAAAACTGGCCATCATACAATTTTTATCCGACCGGACCTTTATACTGACACAAAGGAATAAAGTTGAACGCAATATTTCTTAGTGTTTTATTGCACAAAAGAAAGGAGCATCTGCCCAATATCGCTACGTGTGCTGCTTCGGCACAGTTTTGTCGTAGTAGTAAAATGACGTATTAGTCATAGGAATTGGTATGAACTAGCCACCTTTGGTTTCTTTAAGGGTTATTATGAACAGAGAGCTTAGCATATATTGAGAGGTTATAAAGAACTGACAGCAGTTTGTATAGCATCTGTAACCTAACATCACGTAATATAAGGTTATGAAATGATTTAACGTAGAATTATTATATTCTAACCCATAAATACATTTCTTTTTTCTTTTTGATATAAACTGAATGATTTATGGGACAACATTCACACAAATCGATTTAATACCACAGTAAGTAGCATTTAATAAGACTTGTGTCGTGGGTGCTAATGCTAACTGACTATATACCTACAATAACTACTGGCGACTACTTATCATTTATTAAAATATAAATACTACTGATTAATTAATAATATATAATTATAAAACAATACGTTTTCAGACATACGTTAGCGTTATAGCGTTAAAGCCTTAAATCCGCTCGTAAATAGTCGCTCATTCCATCCTCCTTACTCGCTAGTTGCGAAATTAAAGAGCGAATGGGATGGTTGCATTACAGTTTCATGATTCAGACAATACGATGGAGGTAGGGGTTACTACGCCGCAATAGCAGCATTTAGATATTATAACCAGCATTTTAACTTGAATCTTTTTTTTTGCTCGTCTGCTCGTTTGCCTCCTATATCACAAAACATTTTTTTATGATATAGGAGGCAAACGAGCAGAAGGATTGCCTGATGGTAAGCAACTACCGCCGCCCATGGACACTCGCAACACCAGAGGAGTCACAAGTACGTTGCCGGCCTTTAAATCTATAATAACATCGACTAAATAAATAAATAAGTAGCGAAGCATCTTACACAAAATTTATTGACAAGAGAGAAAAGTAATTTCATACCAATTTTGTTTTTTTTTTTTATGTTAGTTGGTTTAAATGTAAATTTAAATGATGATTTTGAATGATAAATGATAGATTCCAATAATATGGAGTAACCTTATTTGCGGTAGTCAATTTGTGTTTCACTCGGCAGCAAAGTGTGTTCTCTCCCGTGCCTTGAAATCCTCCCAACACTCAAGATTCCACTATCGGAACTCGCTATGCTCGTGATTTAATTTTGGAAACATTCGCTAGCTCGTGCCTTAATATTAGCATGAAAAGTAAAACACTAACTTAGCTCCCTTGTGTAACAAATAACCATTATTATCTATCGTGGCCCACAAAAATTGTCCCGACGGAAGATCAGCGCTGACTCTCGGGTCAGCATTTATCGGGTCCATTTCGTGGTAAACTTTTATAATTTACATTTTTTTATATAGTAATTGTTTTTTATGTATGTAGTTTGTCACGAATAAAATAATTTGAATTTATTAACTACCCTCATCTATTTTACCCACTGCTGTACCTTTTTTTTAATATTCCAGCACCAACTCAATGCAAGTGTGCGACTTGAGCAACCAGTCTAAATTTTGAATCTGTTACTTGCATATACGATTAATAATTAATATAGGTACTGTCATGCATACCTTTACCTAGTATGCCTATTAGTAAGTATAGTTAAGATACTGTCTATGAATCTAAAATATTTACTATAACCGCAAGCTCGTCATTCAGGCTTTGCGATTTACTTGTTAAATAAGCCGGAGAACAATACAGCTACGTTGTAGGTTCGGCTTACGAGCGGGGACAAATTGTGCGAATGTGTTTGACGAATGTACGACACGTTCATTTTAGAGTATTAACGCCGTCTACAGAGTCTCTTAGTAGAATTGGGAATGAAACACGCATAAATTGCGCTAAATGCCTGGAATGTTACTGTCTTCACACTCACACATGGATAGAACACTCGCAGTAAGTAGCTAGTAATTACGAAAACCAGTCAAAAATCAGATGTGGTCCGTTGTAAGAGTCCATTTCGAAATTATCCGGCACTTAAACATCTCCGAGATTACTCCAATACACCTTACAAGTTTATAATAAAGAGTAACTAATCTGTGGAAAAAGACGCGTGACGTACCGGCGACATGGAAGACGACGCGAACGGATGCTCGGCACTCTTAGTCGTTGAAAATGGAGACCTAATCCTCTTCGAAACATTGTACAAGTATAAGTATATAAGTATTCCTTAAATCAAATTAGAAAATATCTACAGTCAAAGTGTTTAGCGATTCTCTATTGAAACTTTTATGAAGAGAAGGATAATTGTACAAGTGACTAGATAAACGTGAGTGAAAAGAAAGAGACAGAAAGTGTTCTGTCATAAACTAATCCGTAGAATTTGCCAAATAAGAGACTTACTGAAAGTCAATTTCATAACAAACCATCAATAATCAAATCACTGAATGGTAAGTAGCTGATATTTGCAAAACTCCTACGAAATTATAGGACATGTTTCATTCTGTTTGATGTTTTGCATCTCAATGTGGTCTCAATATACGATTACGATCGTAATGCTAGCAGACGTTTCTGCTTAATATAAAAATAAGATGATTACGATCGTGGCAATCTTGATTTTATAGTTACTTTCACTTGAATTCATTGAAATATCTACGTACTTATTTTCATGATTTATATCGTTAACTTTGGGATCTTTCACAAAGCCCGCTAAGACAGTAAATCACCGTTTAAAAACGTGCCGGAAAACCTTAGCCATTTTTACATTCCTTACTGTATCTTATCTTTAATCAGCTTTTGAAGAATGTTATATTCATTTTTCTTTTTTAGAAGCTCAACATTTTTGTTTTATTCTTTGTGTTATAGTCTCATTACGAGGAATTCGAGTTATCTTGATTTATTTCAATGGTCAGAGCCTTATGAAATCACCAGTCTTTAGTTTTCTATTACGTAATACACACCTTCCCATACGGGTACGATATTATTCATGTATAGACGAGTTTATGAGTCCCCAATATCCGTGATAATGGCATGTAACAGTGGCAAAATATATAATTATTAACTCAGAAACACGAATACAATATACGAGTACGAATACCCTGTAATATATTAAGAATAGTTGTAGTTACACACGAGAGAATCTCTAAAGGTAAATATTACTTATTAAATAGCTACCGAGGCTTGGCGTTTGAGACTAAGGAATCTACTTCATTATAATCGAGAGAAAATACATCATGAGACGATATATAATGTTAATTCGTTTATTATATAGAAATAAATAAGGCATCGTTATCCAAAAGTCAATTCATTAAAGGTCTTTATCCTAAGTTAACAGTGTCCATTTGCGGCGTAGACAAAGTGACAAGACAAACGATACGTTAGGGTCGACGGATTAGGCACAACAACACACAAACAAGATCAAACATTACAATCACCCCAGCGGTCAACGAGTGGAAAAACTTTGTAAAACTTGAAATCTCTGTACTGTACAACGTTTATCTCTTTTATTCGTTGAGAAGAATGAGTAGGTAAGACAGGATATTTCCGTCGATCCAAGTAATGTTTGAACAGTAGATACATTTATTTACAGAAATTACAATCGTATTATGATAACTACAAGTACTTAAAAAGTAGTTACAGTATGAAATCTAAAAAAGGTCCTTGAGGCATTGTACCAAGGATGCTGGCGGCATTTCCTCAATGTATCGCAATGCTGATACGTTGTGCGAGGAAGCCGCCAGCTCTTCGATCACCAGCTACAAACAGAAGATAGGTACATGTTTTATGAGTAATAAAATCGTTTGGTATTCGTTTGTTAAGTTTTGTAAGATCTTTTATTTAATTTATGAAGGTTTATAAATATTTGAGTAGAAACTAATAGTTTAGAGAAAATCGTGATCCTTAATGTTTATCATTTCTTTAAAATAAATTCATCGTGCAAATGGCGGATTTATTGGCAAATGGTATTATCTGCTATTCCACCTTCCATATTATACAAGGTGCAAGTAAAAAAAAAATGGAATAATTAAATCAACCAAAGTAAACCTTTACGTACTATTTATAAACTACTAATTCTTCTCAAAATATAAGATAAATGTAAAAAAAATTTGTAATTCTCTATGAGTTCGATGGTATTACATTACAAAAAGCTATTGGACAAATCCAACCTGGTTTTCAAAAAGCTTTTCAAAAGCAAATATTACATCACATATCCCATGCCTTCCATTTTTACATCGCACATCGACAGCCCTTCATCAAAGTAAGTGAAGAAGATACGAGGAAGATACCTTTTCATACCTCTTTTTTGTTTTTGGGCACAATCTTGCTCGTCGGTACACTCTAGCTCATCTTAAAGAAAGCTTAATTTGGCTTGTGTAGTGTTGTGTAGGTACGCCGACCGTAGAGGATGCCGATGATACATTTAAGCAATAGATAATTGTATTTATCATCATCATGATCATCATATCATCCGAAGGACGTCCACTGGTGGATATAGGCCTCCCCCCAAAGTGACTGACATTGACCGGTTTTGCGTAATGTAAACATGTATAAATAATAAATAAAAAATGAAATGAAAAATCGTGTTTCCTGAGAGAGAATAATATGAAAATAACATCCTTTCCATGCCTTTTTCTAATCGTAATAATTAGATTTTTTTTTCCAACCCTTCACTATAAATCTTGAATCTAAAAAAACGTCTCGAACGTGAAAGTGATAATAATAATGTTATTTTTATAGGTCACTCTAACGCGATGGTGACTTTTTGTTACGTTAAAAACTTTCACTCAGCGCCCAGAGCCCTGAGTGTAAGTTTTTAACGTAACTTTACGTTACGAACGCGTTTGCGTTTCCCATATAAATAAAATTATCACTTACGCGTTCGTAATAGTACATTTCGACTCTAGTGAAAAAAAAAAAAAAAATTCGACGAGGGTGAAAGTTGGAGCCCGAGTGAAACGAGGGTGACAATCACCCGAGTCTTAAATAAGTTTTTACACGTGTATCAAACCCAATTTTTCATAACAAGTGCCTTAAAAAGTGAAATTTACGTATGCGAAGCGTGCGCAAAGTGCACTTTTTACGCACTAGTTAGGAAACGTTTTTTTAAGTCAAAAGAAACTTACACTAGAACCTCTGAACACGGTAGTTACTCGCCTGAAACGCTACCTATTATTTCACAATTGTATAAAATAAATTAAGACATACTACAGATTTTTTAATTCGAAGCTTTCGCGTATCTCCACATTAACTTATGTGAGAGATTATCTCTCCTCGTATCTCATCTCGGGCGGAAATGTTTTGTCAAGACTCGCGCAGTTACAAATTTACGTCTACATGAATAATTCAGTAAACCACTTTCCGGATCCGTTTCGGCGGTCTTTCAATATTACATGAGATAAGTTAGCGTGTATTGAGTTGAAAATATTATATAATATTTGTCATAAAATATACAGAGTAACTTGTCCTATTTTTTGCTAACACCCGGGTTTTATTTACAGAAAATGTCGGTAATTATTACTTAACATAAAATTTCATACGTATTTACGAAATCCTTATGTTATCAGGAACTCAGGAGACGGCAAAATATATTAAGTAACACGAATAACTAGCTATACGATTATAATATAAATATTTGATTGACGTAGATCCGATCATAAAAATATAGGCCCCTAAAAATCTAATTCCCATATACACAACATTTAGAAAACGTCAGACTGTAGAAACAGAAACTATACATTTTGCCACTTTCTGACAATCACATTTAATAACATATTACATATTAGACTAAGTGTTTTAAATACATTAAATTAAAATTTATATGTAACATCTTTATTTTCAAATAAAGTAAGCTAGGCATTACAATAACTACTTAAGTACTCTAGATTAAATACATATGTATAAAAAAGGCGCTCGATTGACCTAAGGGTCGCGATATCTATATACTGCCCGACAACCCACTGACTACAATATGAACGGGAACCTTGAAATTAAGAACATAAATAAAAATACATATTTGACATTTTAAAAGTAATATTTAAGAATTATTTTTAATAACATAAACGTTATGAAAAATCAGTGAGGCAAGCCCATTTTTTTATCAATTTCTTTCGCGGTAAAAAAGGGATTAACAGTTTTAACTTTTCGATGCAAAAAACGAATTAAAAGTGAATAAGGTGAAGTCATAACTTCAATTTGCAACATGCTGATTGCAGCATGTCTCCACAGTAGAAATGTATTAAAACCAACTTTATAATAAAACCTCTTAAGTCCAAAATCTCATGAATCACCACGAATCACGAACAGCCTAAAGCATTATCTCGGATCATTACTGGCGGTCGTGGGACGGTTAAGATACGTATGCAAATGTGAGATACATACAGAATTCTGATGCCAATTGTGGAATGATCTATATCGACTTTATAGTATGTAGTAATAATAAGGAAGTAAATTTCAAAAGGTCGGTTCCATAAATAAACTTTTCACCTCACTCGCTCGAAAAACCTTAGTTTATAGAGCGAAATCTGCGTGGAAAAGCCTATTTTAAAGGGTGAACACTATTAAATTGTCGCAGGTCGAACATGCTACAGACGACAAAATAAAAATCCAAAGTGCTCAAAATTCTTTATATGACTAATTTTATACAGCGTAAAATCATTTTAAAAAATATTAGGGCTATTTCATCGAACGACGAGAAAATTTCCGGACATTACTTTTGACGTGATTCATTGAATTTCGCACGGAATCATCGCTTAACAATTTTGTGCATTTAATCCATTTTCGTTGAAAATCTGGTAATGAAGTGGCAGGTTGGCAAGTTTTTCGCAGTTTAGTTTTTATATTAGCCCAATATTTTTCGATGGGGCGAAGTTCGGGACAGTTAGGTGGGTTACTCTCCTTAGGCACTACCTCGACTGAATTCGCCTTATACCATTCCAAAGTTCGAGACGAATAATGGCAACTTGCTAAATCTGGCCAAAACAATGTTGAGGAAGTGTGTTTCTTTATGAATGGTAACAGTTTCTTTTTCAAGCATTCTGATATATAAATATCGGTGTTAATTGTCCCGGTAGTGATAAATGGTGAGCTCCTCATGCCGCACTGGCATATAGCTTGCCAAACAAGGTATTTTTTTGCAAATTTTTCTACCGGGATCACCTTTTCCGATTCGTCAAGATTCGAGATGTCACGAGAGGAATAGTTTCATCGTCAATAATTAGGCAACATTTTTTCTCAATCAACAAGGTATACAATAACCTAGAACGTCTAACCGCACGATTATATTGATCCACAGTTCTCTTGGGAGCCTTTTGCTTCTTATATGTTGTAATGCCGCATTCTTTTTTAATTTTTTGGACATTTGCTTGACTAGTGCCTACTTTTTTCGCCACATCCCGGGAAGAGATACTCGGATTCTTATCAAATAGCTTGCACACCTTTGATTGTAACTTAACATTAGATTTTCTGGTGGGTTGACCTTCACGCCGCTTCCTATCTATAGTTTCACCTTGTTTAATTTTTTTTAGGGTTCGTTGAACCGTCCTCCGAGTTGTTTGACAAGATTTTGCCAGATCTAAAGTTGATAAATGAGGATTTTTACTGAATTCTTGCAAAATTAATTCGCGAACATTTTTTTCGTGTAACGCCATTTTCATAAATAAAAAACAAATGAACATTTTATGGTTGTCTAATATATTACGAGCCTTCTAAATTTAAAATTTTAAAAGAATATTCAAAAAAGGTTCGATGCAACACGCTAGCAAAGTAAAAATGTAGGCGACAATTTAATAGTGTTCACCCTTTATCCGCTAGCGTGCAAAAGTCATTCAAATTTCGAAGCCGATGATTGTAATTCTCTGTAGTGCATGTAACTTTTTTTTAGGTATAAAACTCCTTCAACGCGTGACTGGCGCGCTACCGCGAAAAACGATATTCGTAAATTTCGGACGATTGTCTCTGTCACTTTCATTGGAGTAAAAGAGAAAGATGCTCGCAATATACAAACTGCGATGTTCGCAGTACCGCGGTGAGTTCATAATAACCATAGATAATAACCAATCAGAAACATGTTTTTGATAACAGAATTTTAACTTTTTTAATTTTACCTACACTTTATTTTATGTCAAATAGGTTTTATTATATGTACTAATAGTATTTCAGTTTAATTTACATATTTTGACTAATTAATCCGTTAAATAAAACACGATTTCAAACTTTATTTGATAAAGAAATTGAAATATATTTTTACGTATATTGTAATTTCTGAACGCGACCGAAACATTTTTTTAGGTTTTGAGTTATCACAATTCACGTAAAAATGTCGGATTTGTCAACTATAAAAATGAATGATTCTAGTAGCGATGCCGATATGATTTCCCTGAAAAATCGCGCGATAAGTTTTGTTTTATTGTTTTTTTGCCGCTCGAATTTTCCTCGCTGTAGTGAGGTGAAAAATTGTGTGTTCTGCATGACTGCAAAATTATTTGGCGTCTCGTGTCTTGAAAGCCTCGCTACGCTCAGGAATCTATCTTTGAACCATTCGCTTCGCTCATGGTTCAATCGTAGCTTCCTTCGCTTGCTCAGCATTCAATTTCAACACTAGTGCCAAATAACCACTTTGCAGCCTTGCATAACAAATAAAGAACTGTCATCAAGTACCCTAGTAAGCCCCAAAATAAGGCTTACTAGGGTACTTGATGACAGAATATACATATTAAAGTTATACACATGTATAAATACTTAAATACATCGATTACGTCTATAACCCTGGAACGTGATAACGCTACCGACTGGGCTAGGGGACCATCATTATGTAGTTCAGTTAAACGACAGCATGCTTGCAGCAACTTGTATGGGACAACTCACGTGTACGTCGTACAACGCGACATGTTTCGGATAAGTTCTGGTACCCATTTTCAAGCCAAAGGACACACGTCTCAGGGTGAGGGTGCATCACTCACACTGCTGTGAGTGACGCACCCTCCGCTGTCTTGCACGGAGTGTCCCTTGGCGTAAAGCGGTGTGTTCTAACTCGGCTTGACAATGGGTACCTGAGCTTATCCGAAACATTTCGCCTAGTGCGATATTAGTACACGAATTCATCCGTTGACACTGAGGAATATGTTTCACAAAAATTTTCATTATATTAACTTGTATGGGAACTACACACCGACTGCATACTGATTACATAGTTTCTATACAAATTGCAGTGATCCAACTGACCCTTCGTCTAACTAAGCTACTTTCTTTGAAATGGCATTGCATGAAAGTCTACTTGTTCATGACTTATGAGAACCGTTTTTAGGTCTGCGTTAAATCGCGGGGCCATGATTTGAAATATCTTTATTATTTTAAAAATATTAATTATTTATTTGATTTCAATAAAATTTAGAATACATCGATAGAAATATTAACTATAGGTATACCAAATGGGATGCCTAAGTAATAATACCTTCAAAGTAATATGGAAAAGGAGAATAAATTGTATTTCGAAAAATTCGAAATATTGTTACGTAGGTACCCAATGTAACATTAAGCCCCCTTTACAAAGACTTTATCACCTTACCTGCGACATATTAGCTCAGTGTGACATATTGTCTTACTTCCTTTATAATGCTATAGGGAAAGTTCATTTTCTCATAGGGGGAAATATGACTAAAGGCTTTAGATGTCAATTCTTTAATTATATTTGAATGCGAATGAAATATTTATTCATTAACAGTACGTGTATTTTTGATTAAAATATAGATAATAATATCACAATATAAAAAAAAAAAAACAAAAGTAGTATTTACTGTCCTACACTCTAGGTAATATCTGTCCCGTGGTACCTAAGTACCATGTAAGTCTTAAGATTTGAGGGTCGAAGTTACAAAACAGGGCATAGTCGAGTTTTGTAATAAGGGAATCGAAAGTTTTAATGACAAATACCTCATTAGCATCACATAAACAAATGCCCTTACTGAGATTTGAACCCAGGACCATGCTTCATATCCATGAACCTGCTTCATAGGCAGGGTCACTACCCTCTAAGTCAAACCTGATGAAATAAAACAACTAAAACGGATTAAATCGCGTATACTAATTTAAACTTCATCCCGACGTTTCGAACCCTTTAGCAGCGTTCGTGGTCATCGGGTGGACTGAGGAAAAATATTAATTTACCTCCATCCTCAAAAAATTACAAACCTAATGTCAAATATAATATGAACAAGTAAAGTTAATTTTATCTTTATCACAATTTTTCTCATAATTGAAGGTACATTAAGATTTCTAATAATGCAAATGCCGAACGCTAATTATTGACACCAAAAGTAAGGAATTTAGTAAGTGGTAGAGCATTTTCCTAAAAAATGCCACTTTTGCTGCTTCATGTTTGCGCATAAGCTGGCGCTCTTTATTCGTATTTTGACGTAGTTCCATATACTTCCTCTTTAATAACTGCATGGTCCTTTAGTTAAATTTTTCACCCAGTCTCCTATTCCGTTGTATTATTTGTGTTTTCTGTCAGTCTGTCATGAAATTGACGCAGATGTATTCTCTACCACTCTCCTATGAATGTCCTGGGAATACTCGTAAGCTTGACATGTATGGCTCATTTCTATTCCTGTCCCGGTGCAACAACGGATTCAGTTACTTTAGAATAGCCGAAAATAATACCGATACATAGTACATATGAAAAAAGTGGGATATATTAGTCAGCTTACTATGATGAATATCGTTTTTACAGCCATTACCTTCTTTTTAATGATAAAACTATCTGTGCATGTGGTTCTGGCGTCGTGAGTTTTGTATTAGGTATTTTTTTTATCTCTAAGAAGAATGATTGATATGTCAGGAACTTAAATGATTAAATAATCTTAAAAAATATATTTACACATTATCATTTTCTAGTTACTATAGACGTCTGTATACCAAACTCCCATTACACTAGAATACTTTAAATAGGTTACAATTTTATAGACCTGTGCCAACAACCCTATAACTGACAATGAGTAATCCGATGTGTAGGCGTGACGGGAGTGAGACTTTGTAAACGACAGGCTAAATTATTATTCTATGAGCGAGACGTTAATCAAATTTAAACTTTACGATCGTTACGGAAAGTTTAAATTGGATTGCCCAAGAATCCCAAGTTCGGCGCCTGTGGTTACTCATACAAAGTTAGCGGAGTAGACGTAATCCGCGGGTAAAAATTCTGAATAAAATAAAAACATAAAATGCGGAAAAAGCAACAAAGAAAAAGAAACCAATGTTTAATTGTTTTTGATTACAGAAAATACTTTTGAAATGACATACCTATTTAATTGTTTTTTATTTTCGTGAGACAAAATATCTAAGGTGCAATTGGTTTTCTTTTAACCTTTCCCCACACCTGAATTAAAGCCGCAAATTTAAAAGGGGCAATAGGAAAGTTATTCAGACTCCGAGTTTAAAGTATTATGAACTCCATAGTAAATAGCTTATTGCGTCTGCAGAAGACACGGCGGGAATGGAAATGTTTAGTCTCATTGTTTTTTTCTATCTATCTCGCTCAACTTACAGCGAGTAACCAACTTTTTAAATTTCAATGTGAAAAAAACCGGACTACTATATATACTGATAAATTGTGTTTTAGACAACGCTCTACAGAGAGACAACGAACTATAAATATTATTTTTACAGATAACTAAACTAGAAACTAAATGTCCAGAGGTGCCGGGGCCCAAGACTTGGCCTAAACATTACCAGAATTTGACGATTCTAAAGCAACTACTTGAACTGCTTGATTGATACGCGTGAGCGAAGGCGTTATTTCTGTATTGTCTCCCCTATATTTTTAATACAGACCCAATTATTGAGCACATTTTAACCCAATACACCTATATTTCATACGCATCTGTTAACTGTGGTAACTGACTTGCCCGATATTTATGGGAAGAAGATCATAAATAGGCTAATCAGAGACCCAAGAAGCGATCCAGGATTTTTTTTATCCCTTTCAGATAAACTTATGTTATGAGCCTTAGTTATGGACCTAGAGGTCAGGATACATTGTTCAGATCGAGATACCGACAAGTCGGCGTCCGTACTAACACAGCCAACATCGGCTGCATTAGACCGCAGAGTCCACAGATCACTTTCATATGGACAGAGCCTGACAGCTCAATTCGGTTGCGATCGCGTTTTCCTGCACTTTGAATTACAATAATTTAGCTATGTCGACATTTTGCTATAGCTCACTAAATGAGCATGAGAATTGTGATGTATTCAATATACCTTCCGCAGCCATGTAATCTCACAACTTAACCTTTTTCACCCAATATATCTTTTGGGGATTTGGAATTAGTCCGATTATTTTATCCAATTGCAATTGGTAATTAAATATATACGAGTATACCAAATTGTCTAATCAAAAACCTGTTAATACGTGTGTACGCACAAAACCGCGTTCTCAATTTCAAAATTATTAGGTACCACTAGACTTCATAAAAGACTCTCAAAACTACTTTAGTTAAATTAGGTATGTTTTGTCCTTATCTATCACTTTTATGAATAACGGCGACGACGTAAATGAATAAGCAAATTTAGCTATTTTGATAGTGCAGCATTTGTGGTACGTAAAAAAAGTTTATATGTCGTAAGAACCCTTGTGAACCCTTCATAGTCTCTCTTCATAGTTAAAGACTATATACAGTTAACGGAGTCTATAGTTGGTGGTCCACGGATACGGTTAATCCCGCCAATACGGTAATCCGCAAAGCCCAATAGTCGAAGAATCAAACTGATTAATAAAACGAAAGCTAAAGAGCTTATTGTGTGATCTCTTTTGGTTATAATAATACTTGTGTCAGAACTGAAGGTCTTACATTATGAATGTTATCACTCAATATTGAAGTGCTCTGAAAGCGTAAAGAGTCTTACTCATTTATTCCTTTAACGCTTTTTTTCACTATAAAAGTTTTTTGTAAGACCAGTTTTTTTATTAGGCAAGTATTCTGTTATTTGTAGGTAACCATCATTTTGATGATGTTCTGATATTCGTTAGCACCGAATTATCCACACAGAGTTCCTTTTAAATTCGGAACTTGTCGATAATTTTGTAAATAATTTTAATTAGTTACCACGATGTTTTTTGTAAATGATTATGTCAACTAATTTTTTATCGGAAAAAAATCACAATTCAGTCCTGTGAGAACATGGCATAGACGTATTATTATATAAGTCGAACTAGAGTTTAAAAGAAATAATGTTTTAAATTTCCAAAGTTTTAATAATAATTTATAATTCATGCGCTCTACTTCACTGTTTCTTTGTTAAACATACTTCCGTTTCCCTTTGAAAAGTTCTTGTTCTCTTGTTTTTCGTTTCTTGCAAGAAATATTGACCAATTTCTTAAAAGTGTTTTATGCTTCACATACGATATGAGTACAAGAAAAAATACTGTAAGCATATGATTTGTTAATATACAGGTTGGTTCGTGAGACGTGAGCAGGACCAAGCACACAGACACAATAAAAGATACTGTATCGTTAACACTTAAATGAAAATCCTGCACCTTTTGCCTTCTTTTGCAGTTTTTGTTATATTATGAAACAATTTCGTCCCTAAAAAATATGGTCACCCTACAACAATTAATTAATAAATAAACGTAAATCCTCTTTGATTGTTATGAGAAGATGTTTGATTATGAATAAATTGTTAAAAGTATCTACTTCTCAGTTTGGTTGGTAGCCAGACTGAGAGATAAGATTTTAGGTTGACCATGCATTTTTTATATAATTTAAAATTGTTTCTGTCTCTCTCATAGTCTCTATAGTAGTATGCAAAGTTCTAATATCGATTGAACATCTCTAATATAAAGATTGTTGGAAAAATTTACAAATGAGATGAATATAACAATTTTATAACATACAACGGAACTTTTTTAAAATAATATCTGTGAAATTGCTGCTTAAGTAATAGATTGTATGAAAGAAAAAAATTACAGTAAAATAAAATGAATAAACCTATGCGAAATTAGTTGGAATAGCTCTGATTTTGTGTCCCAACGTAATCACTGCATAACTTACATAGTATAGTTATTAATTAGACCGCAACTCAAATTGATCCATGTGTAATTATCCACTACGGTTAGAACATAATATATTCATTATTCACTATTCCAGCGAGTTTGTGGTTATTTTATACTTCAATTATGTCTTGATTGGTTTATATTCTCATTCTATATTCAATGTAATAATAAATACCTACAGTTGGTTTTCAGTCGTGATTTTTCCTGTACGGGTAGTTTTTTTATTTAAAAGTTCTAAATTCATACATTGTATATTTCAGTGTTGGTTGATTTTAAAACTATCTATTCCTGTACCCTTAGCATGAGTAGTGACTTCGAGGTTTTCGATAACGAGTATAGATTTTACTATCTGTGCATCTCGTTCGCACTAAAATAGTACAAGCGAGATGCACAGATAGTAAACTCGATACTCGTTATCGAAAACCTTAATGTCACAACTCATAGTAAGAGTACTGAAGTTGCAACAAACTGATTGTTTCTGTGACTGTAAATATCGAATTGACAGATGTTTTACAGGTCAGGTGGTACTGCCAATTGGTATTTTTGAGAATCATATAGCACCTGAATTGATAATGTTTGTAAATTAAAATCAAAATAACGTTGTAATATATTTTTTATGTAAATTTATTTATACCTACATATTACACTTATTACAATACTTATTTCTTAGCGTCAACATAAGAAAAGGCAGAATTTGAAGGTGTAAACACGATTACATTGTCAAAGGAAGTGCTTCTGTGATGTAAATATGAAGGATGGTACATGTGTATGTAATATTAAAATATAAATATGTTTAATACATTTTATCCTTGCTAGAATATATTTCCCGATTATCCTTAGATCTCCCAGTTTTCAGTAAACACGTAGATAATCGTGTTAAAAGTGCTCGAGTTTCGCTTGCGAATTGAATTAACTCGACGCTATAATTAGATTGTTTATGTTATAGAGAATGCTGTTAACTAAATATCTCTATGCCACTGATAGTTGCTGAAGGCTTTCCAGAATCGTCTCTTTAAAAGTTTCAAAGGTAAAATATTGGATGTAAAATTAAATATATCGCAAATATCAGAAGTATATCATTTGGCATATGACTTTCCATTAGCATGTTAGATAGGTGCTACTTCTATCACTGACCAAAGTGTTCAAAATATTGTTGTACTTTTCACAATTCGTGCCTAGGTAATTTTGATCATTTAATTCGTTTAGCTGCTTTAGCGGCTGTCTGTACTTTGAATCTTAAACAAAATCTCAACAACAAAATCCTATTAAGTGCCAGACAGCAATAGCAGCCTAAAGGTTGTAAGGAAATGTTAAAGTCCTGGAGGGCACTTAAACATAAATAGGTATTTATTACGGTCAGCTGCCCTTTCTTTGGCAAATATTTTATTCGGCCCGTGTAATGGAATCCTTTTGCGGATTTTGCATTCGGAAATAGAGGATGGAAGTTGTGAATACATTTGTTTTATTTGTTCACGATCTTGACAAAAAAGGTTCTATGCTGCTATGAACGGTGTAGTTGGTGGAGACTTTTTGTCGATTATTGTACGAACGAAATGTATTTCAAGCTCAGCGCGGTTTCCATTATGTTGCGGGCTATGTGACATCGCATATTTATAACATGGTTAACAATTCACTAGATGGCGAGATAAACTTATTGGTTTCTATTCCGTTTTGTTTTTGTTATTTTTTTACTGAACTAGTATGTTGTTCCTGAACAAAATACTAATTCATTTAAAAATATAATCATAAATACCTGTATTTCTTGTCGTTATTCTGTCCCGGTTTCTGTAATGTTATATCAAGTTTTACTAACTTTATATACCTACGAGTAAGTATCTATTTTTGGTGGTGAGGCACATTCTTTCGCATAAACAAAAATATATTGAAAACTGTCATTGACTGTTGATATTCGGTAAAAACTTCTTCAATACAAGAGGCAAAATTGTGTCCAATGTAAGGTCGGATTCTTTTTGTATATGCTTTTTTGTAAATACTTAAAAAAAACGTCAAAAACAGGTAACCTTTAAATCGACAACATTTAAAATGGTAATTAATGGTATGTGTAATTTTAATTACAATGTAGCTTACGTGGTCAAATGGTTAATATTTGATGCATAAATAGGTGGCAAATAAAAACTTCTTAGAAACGGATATATTTTTTGTTCCGTTCGCATATTTACAGTAATGTAAGGTAAGGGTAGGTTACCTCCCTTTTTGCTTCATCCAATTTCAGATCTAAACGAAGGAGGACATTTGCAAGGTACAATTTGCATTCTGATGTTATAAATTGCATGGCGGTGACGGCTGTCACAAACCGTTCAGAGCTGAAATAGGATACAACAGGCGTATGAATCATATCGCGAACCACTTGATCATAGAACCGAGAATTGCCATTGAGTTCTTCAGAATCTTGGTGTGGTTATATATGGTAATCACATTTCTTCATATCATTTGACAAAACGTTCGTAAGTATATTGAAATGATATTGTATGCTGACTTAAAAAAACAAAAAGCAGACGCTGCAAGCATTTTAAAAGTGGGTATAAGTAGTGGCAATGTCGACGGTTTTTAAATTATCTCTCTAAGTTATTTTATCAAAACATGTTTTATTGGTTTTTAGTTTATAATATTATTTTACATTATTACTTACTTTCTTTAATCTTCCAGATGAGTACAGCCTTGTTCGCCTTATTTAACGCATTCACTGCCACCCTCTTTTCTTTGCCATTCGCCAGGTGCCGCACTTTGCTGGGTGCCTCAAACGCACATGTGAGTTCAACGGATTATTACCCAGTGCCTCCGCCGCACATATGAGTTCATACTAATTTGACAGTGGTTTGTTCACATTGGTACTAGATAATTATTTTAACTCTAGGAAACATTGTTTTGAATGAGACACGGTAATTAATATTTTATATTCTTTAATCACATTGAACCAATCGATTGTAATTGTGCTTCATATATAACTAAAATTTAACTAAATCGAATACAACTGAATCGACTCACAGAACACTATAGAAATAAGTTCAAGTGCGTACCTATAGTCTTTTCATCAAATCATCAGCATTATATTTTACTTATAATTTTCTACTACCATTTATAATATCTTCTGATTTAACAAGCAACATTTTAGACGTAAGAGGAACATTTCAAAATTTACAACTCACATATGCGTTGAAGGCACTGGGTGAAAGTCACTTAATACTATGAACGCGTCTGTGCGTCGAAGGCACTGCGTGAAAGTCACGGTGACGCATATGTGCGTCGGTGGCAGTGAATGCGTTAATTACTTGAAGTTCCGATTCCCGTTTGGGTTTTAAGGACATATGAATATTATCGCATTTATTTATTTAGTATATTGGTTAAGCCTTTAATATTTTCAAACTTCAAAGTTTTTAGTGCGGAACTGAATGTAAAAAGCAATGTATTAAAAGCAGCAGTATATAGTTAAAAACATATCTCTTGTTTAAAGGATAACAAGAGCAACAAAGCTTTTTTACTGATATTGTTACATAAGTAAATGTTCTTGTTGATGCTTTTTGTATTTTTTGAATTATAGAATTAAATATTCGCATACGGCGCTATACACTTTTTAATATTTTGCTTTACTAAAGTGAGCTTCTTTCGTAGCTATCGTTCAAAAACTTATTTTATTCCGTTTAAAGCCCCTTGCGCTTTGAGAATAATTTGTTAGTCCAGAATATCGGAAAATATCCATTCCTATCGAGGCTGCTTTCTGGTCGAATATATAAAATGTTCTAACAGCGCTAATATTACCTAATTTCTAGAAATTAATATATCAACAAGCACTTCATTAACATGTAAAATTCGTATGGATTTATGGGACACACACCATTCAAGTGTTCCTTAAGATTAGCAGTGACATATGAAGAGCTTTTCTGGAAGATTTATGACTGAACAAGTTGATACAAGTTCAGCCCCCTTGGAGGTGTCACTGTCCCAAACTGACGGACATAAATGAAGGTGTATTCAAAGTGCTGTCTGTTTACTGTGATATTTATGTAACCTTTTTAAAGAATGAAATTCATCATCATTGGCCACAGCATCTTTGAAGGTGATGATTACAGTAAATTGGAAGATATTTTAAGTTGATCTATAGCCTACATCGACTGTGACGGCTATATGAATATCTATAGACCAATAGGCGGTCGGCATTTCTTGCCGCTTCGATCACACACATGAGTTGACTGCGGGGTTGATCCAGCAGCTCTGCGGTGTTAAGTAAAGTATTTCTGGATAACGAAAATAACTTAAGTATCGTAAAGTTAAGAGTGGAGATACTTTAAAATCCATAAATGTATAACAATATAAGAACGCAGTACCTGCACTCGATTGGTAAGTATTTATATTTGAACAGTGTCAATCCAGTGACGATTCATAATAAAAATACATAAAATGTACTCGTAATACTATACTAAATATGTGATAGTTTTACGAAATATCAGAAACTCTTAAAATAACATTGATGGTAACTATCCCCGGACGATGAAATCACAGCGATGGGCCACTGTGCGTGCTCCGTCGCAGCGCCCGCGGACACAACTCACTCCAACCACAAAAAGTCACTCCGACAACGGTTAGGCTTAGCTGAGTCTCTTGCTGGAGTTTTCTAAGTGGGCTAGCGAACCAGCGAGAAAACTCCCATTAGATGAACACTATTACACACCACTCAGATTCGGTTGAATCCGCCTCAACTAATCTCCAGTCCCAACTAATCTATGCCAGTAGTACAAATCAAGTCTGGTGTGGCAGGGTCCTGGATTTTCCCTAGGCTACCTTCTCCCCACGCAGCCCGATCGCTCTAAAAAACCGAACGGTTTGTAGAGCGCAAGTCTAATAAAAAAAAAAAACATTTTTAACAAACCACAAAATTTAAGATTGCTTTTTCTTATTTTTTATATTGATACTTAACTTGACTTTATATTTATATAACTTATATAGTTCTTATTTTATTAATTTTCCTTTAATATATTATACAAACATATATTTAAATATTTGAATTAGTTACCTTAAATAGAAAAATATGAAAATCCATTAGCGTCAATGAATTTTTTTCCTGTACTTACTCCATTCATTTTGTTATCCAGAAATGAGCAGCCTAAATGCAATGCATACTTGTCCTACTTCATGGACATTTCTGGCGCACTGTCGTATTTTAGGAACAATGAGTTTAATAAAGTTTATGTGAAAACGGCATACCTGCTGCTACATTTTTGAACGAATTAAGCCAAAATTACACTTGTAAGTTTTACTTGCCGAGCTGTAAGTGTGTCCTTGCTTACGTACGTAAAACTTACTAGTATAATTCTGGCCTAACGTAGACGTTTAGGTACTCATTACTATCATTTAACTACCTTCACGTCATATATGCAGTAATATTAAAATTATCAATATTTTGTATATTTTCATCAATATACCAAGATTCAGGAACAAAATTTATTAACACCACCCCATTTGGAATTAGCATCTCGAAGACAGAAACAGAAAATTTGTACAAAAAGCCTACTACTAGGTGTATATACGACCATGACCAGTGAATAGTCGTTTAAAGCATAGGTAGAATTAATTAGACCACCTAACCCTTTGACAGTATGAGTATAGTTATAAGCTAGTTATACTACTACTGACAATTTTTTTGTCCATAGATTGATAATATACGTAGATGACGAATGAACTAATAAGGGTGCCTTTCCACTAAAGCCATACTGCGGAACGTTTTTATACAAATAACATAGCTTCCTAGCATAATTTGAACATAGCATAGTAGATTTGTATGTACACGTAGCACATCATAGCTCTGGTGGAAAGGCACCCTAATGACCACAAAAACTGATTCAAAAAGACAGACGGTAAAATATAGTCCTTCAATCGTCCATGAGGTTTGAGGTATGATATTGTAGTTTAGCCAATCAAAACTTTGATGGACCAATGACGTATTGTGAAGTATTGGGTCATTTTTGGGGACCATTTTGTGCTTTAAATGAAGTCTATGTATATTTTGTCGCTGGTTTTGACAGACTTAGCTCTGATTCATAAAAGCAAACATTTATCGATTTCCAGTCCCTTTCTAATAACCAGTTTTAAAGAGTCGTACAAAAAATTGTTATTCTATGCAATCGATGTATCATGTTGCTACTAAGCGTAATGTTGATACACCAATGGGATGACCCGAATATTACTCTTTTGTCTAGGACATTCACAATCTCCCTCATTCATAGCGGTGAGTGATGACACTGATGACAGAATATTCAAGCCTCGGGCATTTTCCACAGAGTATTAATTGGTTAATGGAGAATAACCAACATATTTATTTCAGTACAGTTTCGAATTTGAACGATTAAATACGTTTATCGTTCAGTTAATTTTATAATGATGCAACGTTGGCAACTTATTTATCTTTAATTTCCGTCAGCTTTTGTCAATTTATAAAAGCATAAATCCATTCACTTGCAGATATTCCATCATTTTCGAGCTCCACCCCGACGGTTAGTTCCTGCATAGGAATGAATTGTTGCCTTGTTGTCCAATTTGGCTTCCACTAATTTGTGCCTTTAGCTTGAATGCGGACATTGCGGACGCTTGCCGAAAACCTAGCGTCATTTGTGCCAAATATTGCAAATGGCGCTTGCTCGTCTAATATTGTACAATTATAGTTGTTTAATAGATGTATATTTTTAGCTTAAATTGCATGCTGACTGTATAAACTGGATAAATTAAAAATTAACACGGCTCTACTCACGTTTATTTAGTCACTCGCGCGACATGTATAAACTGGTAAATGTTTACCTAATTTTAAGTTTGAATCTGTATGCCTTTCGGCAAAACATAGTGTTCTAACCTAATATGTACATACCACCTTCTATAGATAATTCACCTATGTTTACAAATAAACAATTTGAATTAATTTGTTAGGAAAAGGTAGGATTAGTACACGTGGGAGTAAATATACATTAGTTTTAAGACTATTCAATCTAATAGGGTAATTTATAGCGATAATATCATTATATTAATGAAATAAAGTAGGTCATATGCGTAGGCTGTCCCAAAAATAAAAGCGTAATAAGAGCGGCAACAAATATCGCCAAAAATATTTTTCTTTGTTTTTCGGCGGCTGTGGTTTCGTACAGTCAGAATATAACCAAAACGCTCCAACAGTCCCACAAATTAATTAACTTCTTAGGTAGACAGGCAAAGCTGCTTTACCTAAATCAAAACTGAAATACGTTGTAGTGTTGCCACATAAAACTCTATATAATCACCAATAAGGCTACGACAACCCGTTTACATACCACTGTCATGGACAAGCAAAGTTCTTATGTATTTAGATGTAAAAGTCCATTACAGCTAAATGACATTTAAGTTGGTGGACGGTTCTTTCCTGCATAGGGACCTGCCCAGTCCACCCGGAGACCACGAACGCTGCTAAAGGGTTCGAAACGCCGAGATATTTTTTTCAATTAGTTGTCGCGATATAATCGTTTTATTTGTTTTACTTTATGATTAATGATCGCGGCTACCGAAGATGATATTAATTCTTCTATTGGTAAACCCAACCCTACCTCCACGGATACTAAAACACATGTTTATTTTGAATATTATAATCCTACTTCGAAATACTTCAAAAAGCGTAGACTAAAAAACTCCACGCGGTTCTCAGCAGTAATAAAATTATATAAAATATGAAAATCCACGCATAATGGAGCCAAGCCTATTTAAACTCTTCTCAGTCTCATAATCTGAAACGCTTTAAAAATATAGCGACACCTAAATTTATGTTATCGCGACATAGATCCACAAGCATAGTCCACGAGTTGCCATGGGATCTCGCACTTAACTCCGGCTTGGCGTGTTTGTACTGATTAATTCATCTAGTTACGTGAGCTGCGATCAAAGGGCCGCAAACGCCTGCCTCCTGAATAATAGATTAATGTACGTCACATGCTCATACTGGGCTTTACTCTGCCAACACCTCAGAATAATGTACGACCCACATGCCGGCGTAAGACTGCGTCTTCTAGAAGTAAACATTGATGAACCTTCTTTATGCAATACATGAAATGCAGCCAATCAGTTGATCACAAAGACCACATTTTTTGTGACTTTTGACCCTCTACATTTTTATTCAACTTTTTATAATTTTTCTGACGTTTTTATCACTTTAAAATTGCATGTTCTTGCAAATAGGAAATTAAGGTTGATATAAATATAGTGCCAATTATCATAAAGCGATAGTCTCTCTTTAAATCTCATTGATGATCTTTATGGAGCAGTAAAATATACAATGTCGAAACGAGAGTTTTAGTAATAAAGTTACATGGAACCCTTAACATTTTTAATTGCTCAACCTCGTTATAAACTTAGTAATTGGCACTTTAGTCTATGCTCACGTCGCTAAATAGACAGCTCCAGAAAATAAATTGAATGTGAATTGAATTATTGATACCAGGGGGCCTGGCTAAGATGCCAATCGATATTAGAAACGCAATGGAAACGATAAAATAAGTAATGTATTAGAATGACATATTGCACGATAAGTGACGTCATATTTTCCATATATTACATTTCTTGGCTCACAACGATTGGTCCCCGGGGAGGAAACTGTGCTAGCTACTGGTTTATGTGTCATCTTTATCTAGGCAGAGAGTAAACTGACGTTATTTATAATGCGTATTCCTCCCTGGCCGGCCCCCTAAGCCCGATTTGGCTGATATTGCAGTAATTTTATGTACCAGTTATGAACTTTATGTACCAGGTCGGAAAATGTACCTCTTTAGTTTAGAAGATATTGGTCATTAAAGGTGGGCCGGCTGTAGAATGTATTCCGTAGCCGGCTCCCGCCCGAAACAGACGAAATTCACGAAATCCGCCACTTCAACATATGAATGTCAGTAACAAAATAATGTACCTATCATGTACCTTCTGAATAAACCATTTTTTTGTGAAGAAAATGCTTCAATTATTAAGCTTTTTTATTTTTACTTTTTTTGTACAAACATCTATAATTTTGATTTAAGTGTCGTGGTGATACTTTACATCATATACTTTTATTTTATTATAATATGTAAAACTTCGTTGTTTCGTATCAAAACATACTTTCAATATAGGTAACTTTGTGCCAAATTTTGCCATTTAAAAAAATCTTATATCTCTAAAGAGGAGAACTGCCGGGCATGCAAAAGTTTGTAGAAGCTTGGAAGCAGCAACGGTCAATTATACATATGAGATCTCGAACTAAAAAATAGGCGGCTTGGATAATAAGGAGCTAAGGATGCGTTTTGACAACTAAATCCCAAAATGGATGTCGGTAGGATGATGAAGCTATTACGAAATCAACTACCATCTGATCTTCAAACCCTGACAAAAACTTGGCCTCACTGGTTTTGTATAAATAGCTAGGTTGACTGTGAAATTATGTAATCTTCTTAACTTGTGCCCGTGCCATGAAGTCATTTCTGATGTTTTCTCTTAAGAACGCACACCGCGACGACCGACAAGTTCACTTTAAGTTTCATCAAGAAACATCAATTTCAGGTTGTTTATTACCTCGCTAGAATAATGTTGTTTTCTCCGCTTATAATTGCACTTAAGGGCCAACCTTAACGTCCCATTTTGCGAACTGATGACTTCATCTTCCGACACTCCGTCTCCGCGGCGCCGGCGAGTCTGCAAACATCCCAGATAACGACAACCCCAATAACAACAACCATCGCTCTTAATTCAATGGAGTACGGTCTGTATTCTTATATAAAATCTGCAAAGATAAATTGGTAAACTTTCAGGCGCCGTAGCGTTGCGTCATCTCGATGTAGCTGCTTGCCAAGAAAACTTTACTAATATATCTTGATCTTTATTTCTTTTAAAGCCTTATGGATGCAAAGGCCACGGTGGGGCTTGTTATCAAAATCGAAACCAAGGTCGTGTACTATATTTTATGCATCTACTTCATGGCAACATTGCCATACACAATACATGTATGACTAGATATTTTGGTCGCATGGACGTTATTACGTAAGAGAAAAGAAAGCGGAGGCGTGAGAGGAATAATAAACGTACAATAACTTTGACGAACAAATCAATAGACTTCCCACAAGGGCAAAATAATATTATTATGAGAAAATATTGCGTTATTGCCGTTATTCGCGTGAAGTGGAAAACCAGTTCCACATTTGTGGTGAACTTATTTCAATCTTATAAAAGAAAAGATAAAGTCTTTCCATCGGCCTTCATATAAGAGCTAGTCTTTTGGAGGATTTGTAAATATGTACAGATTTTTTTTCTAGGTATTTTTTTAAACTGTTCTTTACTGTTAATTCTATTTGCGAATAGTAAATACTTCATAAAGATAATATTACATTTTTTGTCTAGTGTTTTTAAAAGTCAGCAGCAAAAGTGGCTGAGCGGGTAGCGGCTATTCATAATGACCTACACACGCTCTTATTCTCTTGACAATAGAGTTGTTTTGCACACCTCAAACGCTTAGCCACTTCTGCTGCTGCTGTACCTTAAACCTAAAATATATGCCGTGTTTAGACAGAAAGATTTTGACGAAATTCCGTTGTCAAAAGTCAATATTTGACGATTCAGTTATTGACACAAAACTTTGCTCCTTATATTTGCTACCAAGTAAAACTGTCAGATTGGTCTCCTGTGTCAAACAAGTGCCAATCCAATATTAAAAGTCGGTATATTTGTAACAAATAAAATGAACCTCCAGGTCTATTTTAGGTACAAAAAAAATTACATACTTATGTAGGTAGATAAGTATGTAGAATTTTTGATTGTGATTTTGTTCTAAATGAACTAAAAAAACAAAATAAATATTATTAGAATATCCCCGGATATTAACTTTATACATTATGCTATGTGCCTACTTAAATGTGTAATTATATTATTAATCAACATCAGTTTTTTAACCAATGCTACGACTGTTGCGTCTGCTACGACTTTAGGCATTGAATTTACGAGTATATGCTACGACGCTACGTTTTGACGAGTTACTATAATATTCTCACCGTCATATCTCTTTGTTGAACCTTTAAAATGAACCTTATCCTGCTACAAATAAAGTTCGTTTGTTTCATTAATCGTTCGATACTATGTTTAGGAGCAATGGAACTCGTAAAATTCTCTACAAGCCGGGCGTTGATGGTATTTTCACGCATAAACGTAAAATGAGAATGCATTATGTAGATCTCGAGTATATTTGCGGGAGATATCAACTTACATAACCGACGAGATGCGTTCTATCCTTACTAGTCGGAATGACTGCCTACGACACTAGAAATCCTTGGTTCAAATCCAGTCAAGAGAATTTGTTTGTCAGTTTATCTTATTATGAATATTTGTTGGTTGCAACTGTCGCCCAATATGATACATGTCACATCTGAAATGATAATGAGATAAAAAAAAACGGATGATCGCAATGAGTGACACGGCTTCTCTTTCAGGTTCAGCCTTGTTGTGTATTAACATGAAACTAATGACAATAATTATAAAGATATTTTACTACTTATAAAGCGCAAAGTTTTAAACCCGCGCTAGCGAAACATTCCAAAAGTGGAATATTGAGCATTGTGAGGGTTTCAAGGAACGAGAGAAAAGCTTGCTATTTACCGCAATGAAGTGGAAACAAACTTAAACCTCACGATCACTTATTCAGGGGGTTCACCTGACCCCTAGTTCACGCCAAGCTGTATTTGATGAGCCACCCGCGGGTTTGAGGTCTAAGTATAGAATTGTTGATTGGGATGGAGTATTATTGTCATCTGTCTATTACGTTGTAGGTATATTAAGGAGAAGGAATAAATAAAAAAAATGTTTTATTATATTGCATGTATTTTAGTTTTATTCATAATATCAGAATTTTAAATTATATCTACTTGTGCATATTTGAGCCTGTAAAAAGTTATTTTATTTTATTTACGTTAGGCGAGGCTTATACAAATATACCGTCTGTTACGTGGTATTTACTGAAAATTCGCTTTTTTATATCATGCTTTATAAAATCAAAAATTAAGTTCTACAAAACTATTAAGCCCGACGTTAATACAAAATTCCTTGGCCAAATTTTCCGAGTTCCTCGTTTTTAGTAAAATGTTCATTATGTCAAATACGTTTTATTCAGTAATATGTTACTGTTAACATTGTGCGAGCAATGAAAGTCCTGGGCTGTCGAGGGGAATTACGGACTCCAAACAGCTATGTTATTCACAAGGCTCGTGAGTCCTAGTATTTTTTGATACCAAAATCCCAAAATATCTATTAGGGCTACCAACAATAATGTAAATAATGTAACATCACTGGCCCGGTACCGCGAACGTCGAAGTTCGTATATTTCGGGCATCTATCTCTTTTACCCCTATTAAGACGTCATGAGGGTGACAGAGATAATCGTCCGAAAATGAATATCTTTTTGGCGGTAGCGCCTCTGAACATTGCTCACTTAAGAAACATTAGTAGCACCGGCGTCTACAAATGTGTTATAAGAAAAATACGTGAAAATGCCTAAGGCTATATGTAGGCTAAGGCTATATATCCTTTAGGATATCGTGTGAGTCGTACTTATATATGTATACTCAGTAACTCTGTACGAATCTCATCCATATTTACGTTTAAATTGACTTAGATAAAAGACGAGATAAAAGTTTTTTGTTCAAGAAAGCGAGACTATTCGTAAGCAATGAGCATTTGTTAATAAAATAATGATGTGTAACATTCGCCAAAATTCGAGTAACAGTATCTAAATGGCGATGATAGCGTCAATCAGGATCAGTGAAAAGATTTAACGATATTACGTGGAGATCAGAGTTTCACTGGTGAGCCTAAAGCTCACTAGTTGGCAGGCCGATCTTGAACAGCGCAATTGCGCACTGGGAGATTCCCGGATAATTCACTTGACTTTTAATTCCAATTTTCAACATGATTTAGGCATCTAAAATGGCATGAATAAAAATAGGTCTCTTGAAAATGTTCGCTCTAAGCACGTATAGCTTTTTTGTGTTCAACTTTATTCATTTGAACATAGCTAATCTATTCACCTCGAAAATAATACATCTATGTAGTCAGCTACGGTTGGCCAGTGCTACGAGGGCTGTTCCGTATATAGTTCGTCAATACATCTATGTAGTAATGCATCTACGGATGGCCAGTGCTACACATAGGCCCCCATATACTCTTACAAAGGAGTTTGCCCGTATGGGGCGTTAAATGGCAGCCCGTCCTCTGGTGGTTTTTGGTCTCAGTTTAGGGATAATACCTGGGCCCCATGGAGAAAAGTATATCATTGTTCGATCAGCGAGTCTACATAGACGTAAAATTTTTCTCGATACTAAAGTGAAAAATGCTAGGAGTTATGGTTCACTGGTTATATAAATTTTCCGTGCACGGTCATGAAATCCATTAAAACAGTTTAGCTGGAGCTGACGTCTGTGATAATAACATTTTACCTTTTTGCGATGGAGGCAATTTTCTAATATTGTTTGCTTCACTGTAAGTTACACATTTTTATGGGTGATCGGTTATGCCTGTAGTCGTTTTCCCGGTAAGTTATTTTCGACAAATCAATTTTCTTTATACTTCTGCAAATATTGACATTCAGAGTTTGATTAGGTATTTTATTGATATTGACTAGAGTTTTATCCGTGTTTCTGGTTATGTTTAACCTCTGGTTTATTTATTTTTAGCTATAGCCTTACATTAATTATCTTTATTCATTTTAAATCTTAGGCTAGGTCTTATATAATATTTTTATACAACTAAAATATAAAAATACATTTAAAACATTTCAAAACAGGGCCCAGGCTGCCGGTGGTTACAGCTGTAGAGAGAGGTACCGGCTATCCACGCCGTGTCCAGGATTCGGCAATTATTCCGTCTTCTGAATCTGACCTTTGATCCAACCACACTCCAACCACAACCACGTAGCGAGAGTCTTCGCTATGAGACCGTTCATGGAAACAACTATCGGTACAATGATCGCCGAATCAACTTCCCGATAGATATATCACCACGATATCAGGCTTATTGGCTACAATAGTCCTGTCCATTAACAAATCGATCCCCATAGAGTGTGGCACGACCATTTTCGAGAACTGGTGCAGGTGTGTACTTGTAGTACGACACTTCGTGATCCGCAAGTCCATACATAGGAGCAAGCTGCTGGTATATAATCCTGGCTACAAGGTTATGTCTGTGCAAGTATAATGCATACTATCATTATCATCATCAGCGTTTGATTTGCTTATTCACATAACATTATAAAATCCCTTTCCCTTACTTTTTACTTAGGATGGTTCTATACTTGTAAGTTTACCTTCTTAAGTAACTAGGGATGCAGCTAATTTGCTAGAATGAAATAGTGATGAAAGTGATTTTAATTCCTCTTCCTGTAAGTAGGTACTATTGATGTGTTTGTTATATTATAATGCGTAATTGCTATAATGGTTTGTGTAAAATGATAATTATATTGAGTTATTTGTATTGGAAATAGCAAAACGATCATCAATTATGAAGACCAAGTGCAGGTAGTTGGATGTTGCCCGCCTCCTCAGTCCGGCCGAGAAAATGGAACTTGCGGCACTTCCGAAACGTCACCATAAATCTAGGTAACGATATCGTTAGTTTTAGCGCGATTAAGTCCCATTTTATTTGAAACTTTATTAGACAAGACGAGTATGTATATCCGTCTTTTCTAATAATGTTTTATTGTTAGTATCTTGTTTGGAAATATAATCTTGTCTGCGCGGGCATCGCGGGTCATCGGAATGTCACGGTCGCGACTGGCTGTCGCCACTGGCAGACGACGTGGCGCCAACTCACAAATCTGGAGAGATTTGCCAAAATTGTTTTGATTTTTAATAATATAATTCCATTCATTTTATTTTCTTAGAGTAACGCAATGTTCTTAATACTTTCGCGTTTTCTACATATAAATCTACATTCCACACTATCAACACTAACATTATAAAGGCGAAAGTTTGTGAGTCTGTATGTTTGTTACTTTTTCACGTCTAAACGGCTGGAGCGAATTAAATAAAATTTGGTATTTAGTTAGCTGAAACCCTATATTAACACATAGGCTACGTTTTTTCCCTAATAAACTGTGGATAACACCGCGGGGCACGGCTAGTTAACTAGAAAAATAGAACGGCGTTTATAGCGAATCAAAATTTGTTTATATTCGAACTTTACAAATCTCAGAAATCATCGATTACTAATTCTACAAAGCAAAATAAGTAAATCATGAATTGATAAGTTTAGTGATAACCTACAATGGTTTACTTTATAATTCAAATTTGAGTTCGAATAGTCTTTCAAGTGTGAACAGGGTCACTAAGCCGTACCGAGGCTTTCGTCAAAGCCGTACGGACGGGTCACTGGCGGATAAGGTAACTCCCCTCCCGTTCGGATTCGGATGCATTTCACTCTTTGTGCAACATCCAAAGCTAGGTTAACCGGCTAGAATTGAGCTTGGAGCTAAGCTTTGAATAAATGTATACCGATTTGAAATGATTACGGTGATTCCAGGGTAGTTGGCCCAAGAATGTAGGCTAATGAAAATGTGTTGCTGGTTAATGTTTAATTTGCTTCGTGTAATGCGTATATTGCACAAAGACACAGTATTCTAACATTATAATATAAAGTAATTGTATAATCAAACTAAAATTACTTAACCATAAAATTTTGGCACTGCATAGTGCAAAGATACCTATAAGTGTTCATTTAAGATTCAATGTGTCAATCTTTAGGTATGTTTACGTTATGATGAACCTTGTTTAATATACAAAACAAAACTTTGGCATTTGTTTCTACAGACAAAATGTATAATGAATAGTCTTCGAAGTATTACTGAGACACTCTTAAATATTCATGGATTTTGTCCCCGAAAAGTTCATATAAGTATAATCAGAACGGAGAAATCTTGTTAAAACGAGTTTCGAATCCATCACGGTTCCTCAAAGTTGCCAAGAGCTCCCAAGTTGCCACTTTCATCAGTAGAATGAATGGAGATAATGTCTCGACTTCCATCCATTGACGATTTGTCATACAAATTTTGTGTCTATTTAATTTACTGCCTTACAATACCACCGAAGAAGTAAAAATATATATATATAGCTAATATTTATAGATGATCGAAATATGAAAGTTGAGCCCAATGCGAGCAATGATAGTATGGGCAGATCTATAGACAGATGGATAAAACTGTACAGATGGAAATGTTAAATAAATTAGTATAGTAAGAATATGGCTGTACTTAAAAAAAAAAAATAAGAAAGTTCTTCCTTTAATATTGCCTAGTAATAAAGGGCGCGTGCAAAAAGTTCATACTTAGGCTGGAGTTAAATCGGCTTTCTTCTGCTTTGTTAACCCAGACTGACATTTACACACACGCATGATGCGCACAGTGTCAGACAAATCGAATGAATGAAATCTAATGTTCTGATGTGCCACGACAAAACAAACAGACAAATTTGTACCGGGTTGTAAGGTAAAATTGCTCATTGTCTGAGTGTAGTATCGTCGCTAAGTGCCTTAAAACCGTAAGGTTATAATTGGAAACCGATACTGATTTGGTTACGGTTACACGCGTCTTGCCATGTTTACATTTAATTTAGCTTGAAATTGGATCTTACTAACATCTTACTCATATCGTTCAGCGTTTAACCATGTTTAGAAATTGTGTTTACTGAAACATCTTAGAAATTTCTAATAAGTCTGTAAAAGCAGGTAAATACCAACTCAAAAAGTTTGTTTTTTAATATAGGAGTTTTAACTGGGTTTATGTTTTTATTATTTATTTATTTATTTATTATTTATTAATTAAATACTTTCTTCCTAACAAAAATATGTATAAAAATCATTTAAATATTTGTGCAGAGATTGTTTTATGATTATATTAATAGTTGATTTAAACACAAAATATCATTAAAAAGGGCACACTTTTTAAACTTAACTCAATTAACTATAAATTAAAGTAGGAGGAGTTAAAGGAATAGCAAGGCACCAAACAGCCAATTCTTATTAATTTCGTAATGTTCATTCTGGGCTAGGTCGATAAAACTTGTATGATGTAGAATATAAATTGGTTCATATAAAAAAATGGTATGTGTTCCAAGACCCGAACTTTCCATACAGGATAATAACTTTTTATTTTTTTTACAAGATTTTAGAATTTGTACATATTTATTTAAAAATTTCAAATTCGTCACTTTCACAGTTTAGGAAAAAAATAATAAAACAGTTTTGGGGTTAATTGGTGGTTTTTCACCCCCAACAGGGGGTAATAGAGGGATGAAACTTCGTGCAGGGGTTTCGACCCAAAAATGCTGGGGGCAATTTTTATTACCCTATCCTATTGATTATGTTCACGAATTGGACCGAAACATATGTCGAGTGGTTTTCGACCTTAAGATACGTGAGTGACCCGTTTATATATATTTCTAGTACCCTATCCTGCTATACCTTTAGGCTTCGTTTGATTTGTGTGTTAGTGCATCCAGAAATGCAACAATGTTTTAGAATTAGATTGTTCCGATTAACGTCACTAGTTAGGCGCCGGCAGCATCGTCGTGCATGCTCCTTGTAAATATAAACGTGTAAGTACGAAGTGGCACATTAATTACAATATGTACTTATTTAGTGTTGGCATGTTTCCCTTGTATTTGCATCCATATTCGGAGTTTAAGTCTACTCGATCGTATTTTAACATCACCGCTTTTAATGAGGCAATTTCGTCTGCGACCTCGTTTGAACGGAAGACTAAAGAAACACCCGCGGAATAAAAACCCGACATTAGCATTATTTCTGGTCTACGTCATGAGATTAAACAAGTTCCATGTATATCATTTTCAAAATTAGTAATTCCTTTTAAAATTCTTTAAAATTAATAAAGTTTAAACGTCTTATTCTTAAATGACATTTGATTATTTGGATTGCCTTTAATTTTATATAAGATACCTTCATCATACCCATATCATATACGGTGTGTACTGTGTAGGCAGGATTTTATAAAAGTATTAACGTAAATAAAAGTGTACATGTAATAGGTAGGTACCCAAAGTAGGTACACGGTCTCTTCGGCCAAGTTTCGGTTATAACCATCGGAAGGTTCTGGTTAAACAATTGACACTAGCATCAATCGTCATTACATCTTACTTATTTTACAAATACTTTGTGTGTATGTTTAGATGTTTTTTAATTCTTGAGTCAAAAAACACCGTTGTTGTTATGAAACCTTTACCATTTATCTTTCTTAGCAAATAACTGTCAGAAGTAAAATAACTTTCCGAGTCTTTTTAGCTTCGTTTATACTCGTATACTTGCTTTAGCTTCGTTTACGGATGACTTATGAAGTCGTCAATCATTACTGTGTACTCGTAACAATTGAAACACTAATAAGGTATGTTAACAAAAGAAGATGTCGAAGATATTTTCGGGCGTCTTTTGTACCTGATTACGTAGTGTTATTGCCTATCTATTATATTAGTAAATAACACTGCTTTTATATAGTTCCTTTAACAATGTCATGTTTATGTGATGTATGCCTAATTATTATTTTGTGTGTGACATAATCTTCGGAACACATTATTTACAGTAGGGGTAATATCACGTATGTTCAAAGAAGAAGGGAATATAGTATTTCTTCTACAGTAAATAAATGGTCTTCAAAGATTCCCTTTGAAATTAATTTTTACCTCCCTATTTAAACCTCAAAGCCTGAACTAGACCGATTAATCCGATTGAAGAATTTTTCTCCAGTCTGCTTCCCCTGTCCGACTACTCGGACTATAATCCAGCTTTATGCGATTTTCTGCACTATATCTCCGTCAAATTAATGTTCCGTTGACAGAAAAAAAATCATGCCAATTAGAGGCTGTTACTGGCGATCGCGAGATGCGCAACAGAAGTCTCAAGTTTGTATAATAACAAAATCATTGGAATTTTTTTGGAATTATTTCAAATGTCAGGAATTTTTTACTGTTATCATTTCTAGTATTATTTATCTGGGCTGGGGCTGGGCTTTCTTTACTTACTCTTTGTCCTACTTGAAGTTACTGACTTGTTAATGATATTTTATTACGTACTTGTTATTTCAAGCCACTCTACTATCAGTCATTGCTCAAGACCAGCTTTAATGGTACTTAAAAGTCAATATTTAATCAGGTACTTTTATAATAACTGTGCCTAATAACTTATTACTCACTTTTCTTTAAAAGCACTTACATCAAGTAATTTATAAGAATGTAATAATAACATTATAGGCCTTGATCATCGCTTGGCAAAAAAATAAATAAACGAAAATTAGACTACCCTAATTAGTTACCTAAGTCTAGTTATCCAATATTAAGATATAATTTTTATACATTCATAATTTCCATTTGTACTGTCTTGTTGGATCGATAATTTAGTTGTGTTACGTCAAAAGGAGAAAACTAAAAGGGGTTACCAGTCTAATCAGTCATGAAATTTAGCTCTGTTTGTCTTTGACAGTTTCAGAACGAACCAATTGTTCCGTTCAAGTCTTCAAACTTAACGTGAACAACATAATGTGAACTTGTAATTAATTATCACAATGCCTGTTTGTGCAATGCCATTATTTGTGGTTCGCCGGATTCATTAAACCTCAACTATCAGCTCGCTTTGTTATGAAGTAAACCATGTATTTAAAACAGAATTCCTAATAGAGTAAAAATTACATTTAGCACAGTTTTAGTTTATTCCAGCATATATATTTGTTGGATGAATTAAATTACAGATGTAATTTCTTTCTTATTCGATACTTTATGTATATGAGAGCGTAGTAAGTAAATATTTGGTGCCGTCGAAAATAAAATAAGTGTTCAAAGTGTTACCAATCTGTTTTGCTTATAAAAGACTAGTCAATAAATAAAGAGACTTTCCATACAAACAACTAGCTATTTATGTTTTTTAATGTTCTAGTGTTTGAATAATACTAGATAAGGCATTTGTTTAAATAAAATATATATGTATTACTGCAATACATATAACACAAATTCTAAATAGTACGGTTGATAGGTTTATATTTACATTACAAAATATTTGAGATTATAAACTTAACTAAATGTGGCGAGCTAAAAATATTTACACATAGGTTGTACCCATGAAACCATCGAACTTGACGTTTTATTATTACCTTTTCTGTGCCCTACATTATTATTTATAGTTATAACCTACATGGAGAGCTCGGCATCGTTGAAACAAGAGTAATACCTGCGAATTCATTACTGCGCAAAACTTTTCCTTCTAGTTTGAGCTTTGTAGAATCCACTTAGCGAAATGTGTGGTTTCAACTTTGCCCCGGTCTTATTACCTCGCTCAATCTCGTGCTGCTGTATACAACAACTTAATTAAGATACATAAATAAGCCCTCACTCTTATATAAAAGGCCAGGTCGATAGGGTGTCACGTAAATTAGATACATGTAGCTATAGAATTTCCTGGTAAGTTACTGATTCATCTAGGAGGAATAATGACCGGAGAACGTATCCGCGAGCGCCAGTAAGGGACAAAGATATGCTGGCTTTTGTAGCCCAAAATGTAACAATTCACTATAGTTTTGCTTTACAGGACATTCTTTATGTCAAAAATATTAGCTTTGGGTAAAAACCCAAGAAAACTCCCAATTATATTTGTTTGTTCCCCTCCAACTTTGACAGTTCTGAAGGGTCCAGTTTGGAGGGAAACACAAATATGCGAGACTATGACAAGAACGGACGAAAAAAGCGCCATCTCTGCCATAGAAAGTTACAAAAGACCATCCCTTTCGATCGTGGTATTATTATTAGTTCGCTCCGTCTAGTTTTAAATGGTATGTTTATGTGATTCATGCATTTTGTTACCATTAAAACGGGAGCTACCCGCATATTTAGATTTCAATAATTACATCGTTGAGGTGGTAGTTCTCAAGAAACAACGCAATGTCTAGCCGCACGATTGTTTTGATCTACCCGCATAAATATTTAATATTAAATCGTTATGTATACTGGGGCTAGGGACCACGGGTACATGTTTTCCAATGTATACATAATTATACAGTTTAATTGCTATAATATGTAAATGATAATGGTGGTTTTATTCAAAACTAAGATTCGATATTTGAATCGAAAGAAAAGGGACTCGAACCCACAATCACTGGATTCGTGGGTTTGAGTCCCGCTGCGAGCATATTTTTTTTCAATTATTCTTTCGATAAGTACATTTATTTACAGAAATTACAATCGTATTATGATAACTACAAGTACTTAACTAGGTACAGTATAAAATCTAAAAAAGGCCCTTGAGGCATTGTACCAAGGATGCTGGCGGCATTTCCTCGTTGTAGCGCAATGCTGATACGTTGTGCGAGGAAGCCGCCAGCTCTTCGGTCACCAGTTACCAGTCCTCTTTCGATTAAAATATCGAAGATATTCGCTAGCAGACGTTTATGCATAATAATAAAAATAAGTAAGATTATCTGGCCTAAGTGGCAGTAAGCAGCTCATTGTAGAAGTGACATCTGCTATGCAGAATTGGTTCTATGATGTAACCTAAGCCAAAGATTTGGCCAAACGTCTTATCGACGTTACTAGTGACCGGAGAGCTCGCAGCTTCGTCGCTCAACGCATAAGTATTGCGATACAGCGAGGAAATGCTGCCAGCGTTTACGGCCCCATGGCGCAGGGAGGTCCTATATTTTAGGTATTTTAAGTTTAGTTTTTTGCTTTTTATAGTTTTATGAATGAATGAATGAATGAATGATGCATTTATTCGAAACACAGACACAACAACATATTACATCAAGGTAAAATATAAAAATTAGGTTACATAGCTGTGGGTGGTTTCAAAAAGGATAATACTCAGCATGTGTCGTAGCACAAAGTGATACGACGCTGGTTTTCAGTATTCCCTGTGACAAAAAACAAACAAACACAAAACAATACAAAACATAAATTAAACTAAGCGAAAAGCGAAAACAACAGAATGTGCGGTGTAGGTATGTTATAAAAATATAATCATGATTTAGTTTTAAATAAAGAAGGATAGGTTGTAAATAGAGCATTATATATATATACAGTGAAATCAATAGATAATTAAATACGAATAGACTATTTGGGTAAATAAATAAATCCAGATATATTGACAGGATATATTGGCTAGGAGGACATTTGTTCCATGAGCAGATGCAGTTTCAATTTGCTTTTAAAATCGACACAGAACTGGCGTTCCGGATTGGTGGAGGAAGATTATTCCAGCATCTCGTGGCTGCGTGCCGGAAGCTGCCACGGAAACTAGCGGATTTGTGTCGTGGGCAAAGGAGGCGGGGGGCTTGTCTGATGTGCCTACGGGAAAATAACAATTTTTCAAAGAGATAGGAGGGTTGTTTGGTCTGCACGGTTCCAAACAGGAGTGTGGCAAAGTGTAACTGTCTCCGGGCCTCCATCTTCAGCAGTTTGCCATTGTTTAAAAACGGCGTTACATGAGCTCTAGGTGGGATTGTGAAACAGAAGCGAGCGCAAGCATTCTGGAGCCTCTGTAACAAAGTTTTTGTGCGTGCCAACAGACAATTTGTGATAACTGTGTCCGCATAGTTTAGTTTGGACAGCACGAGGGTGTCACATAGCTGAATTCGTATATCTATGCTTAAGTAGTTTCGAATCTTGTACAAGACTTTAAGGCGATAGAAACAATTTCGTACAGTCTCCAGAACATGTCTTTCAAATCTTAACTGGCCGTCCATCAGTACTCCTAGGTTTTTGGCCTCAGATACGTGTGTAATATTTTCATTTAGAATACGGACCCGAGGTTTATATGATAATGCGCTTCCTATTTGAAGTTTTGAACCTAATACTAAAAACTTTGATTTTATAGGATTCAAAACTAAGCTATTTTTCTTTGTCCAATATGCGATTTGACCTAGGTCCTGGTTTAATTTTGCGATGGCTACGTTGGTATTTTTGGGTTCAAACGAGATGTGCAATTGTAAGTCATCTGCGTACAGGTGATATTTACAGTTCTTGATGTTATTTATTATGTCGGCGGTATAAAGTATGAACAGGATGGGGCCCAAGATGGATCCCTGAGGTACGCCTCTGGTGACTGTAGTCCTATCAGACATCATTGATGATCCTTCGTCGTTCCGTATTTCAACCTGTTGGGTGCGTTCACCAAGGTATGATGCAAACCAGCTGATGGTCTTGAGATCAAGACCATAGTACGACAGTTTTGACAACAAGAGCAAGATGTTGATGGTGTCGAAAGCCCGTGAAAAGTCTAGGAGGACCAAGATTGAAGATTTCCCTCGATCCTGCGCAGTACGGATTTCATCGACAACATCAAGAAGAGCGGTCGCTGTGCTATGTTTCTTTCTAAAACCTGATTGCCTTGCAGGTAACATATTGTTAATTTCTAAGTATTCCACTAGCTGCATGCATACGGCCTTCTCTAAAATTTTGGACATCACAGGAAGGATGCTAATTGGTCTCAAATCTTTGTAGCTGTTAGGGCATTTTTGTTTTGGTATTGGCCTGACCATAGCACTCTTCCAGGCTTGAGGGAATACACCCGTGCTAATAGACTGATTTACAATAGCTGTAATAGTAGATAGAGTGCGTGGCAAGGTCATTAGAAGCATGTCAAGAGAAACACCGTCAGCGCCTTGGGCCTGAGTTTTAATAGATGAGATTATTTTACTGATAGTGTCCTCCGCTACCGGTTTTAGCGTGAGACGTGCATTGCTATACCTATTGAACTCGAAATATGTTAAATCAGATATGCTTATTTCGTCACTACTAGGCAAATTAAGGAAAAAATTGTTAATATCATTTGGGTTAGATAAATGAGATGGTATGTCAAAGTCTTTATTTTTAAAATCCGCTACATTTTGCTTAACATGTTTCCATAATACACGTGGATGTTTTAATTGAGATACAACGTATTTACTAAAGTATGCTGACTTTTCTCTATGCAGAGCGTCAATTTTAGTTTTAGTATTTTAATTTATTTAAGTTTTATAATGATGATGATATTATATGAAGTATGTTTTACGAGTATGACAATAAATATATTGTAATACCTAAGCCTTACCAAGGTGAGTCAACTATTAGCTCAGATCGATGGAAATTATTTGACAAATAGATTTAAACTTTGTTTCAGAAAAACAGGAAATTCATATAAAAATTAAAATTTTAATGCAAATTTTTCATGAATTGAATTATCTACCAGGTTAAAATTGCTTAGGATTAGGTAATTATGGCGCCAAGCAGAAACGTGTACACAAAGATATCAGATGAATTAATAGTACATAAATATTAATGTATATATATGTACAATAATTATTTTGATGGATAAGTAACGATTTTGTAACATCTGCTTGTTGTGAGGGAGTTTATTCCAGAACAAATTGCCTGGTCGGCGAAGAGGAATTTGTTATATTACTGTATCGAAAGTTGCTGTGATGAAAGATTGTAATAAATCTTACAGAAATCGACCTAGTCCCACAGTTAATCTTTCATTGTAGGTACTAGACAACAACATAATAAATACATGAAAACATCCACAAATCAGTTACCAGGATTTTAACCCAGGACCTAGGATCGGTAGATTGATAAATCGTTTATAATATTATTATCTATCATCGGACGTTATTCAGCTGACTGTAGCATAGTGAAATATCATTCAGAATATCTGTGACCCTAGTAAAAAGGGTATAAGTCAAATTGGCTCAGTAAAAAAGGCCACAAGTCCTATAAAATGTACGGCACTTATATCCTTTTTCGCTGTGCTAATTATAAAAGGTAAAACTCTACAACAATACTCCTATTGAGTTGTTTTAACGATAAAGTCACGCGTATTTTTAAATGTTCTAGGCGATATGTTTCAGGCAAACTCTGATATCCATTTATAAGGCGAGTCTGGACACACTTCTACATATTAACCTCTCGACCGCCACAGTCACCTAGTCTTGTCAGGCGTGCCCTTACCCGCCACGGTAATCATGATATATATGAATAGCTGTCAATTCGTGGCGTACAGCGACGGCGCTACCGCGGACAACGATATTCGTAAATATGGTAAGATTGTCTCTGTCACTCTTATGAGACCTTAATTAGGGTAAAAGAGAAAGATTCCCGAAATATACGAACTTCGATGTTAGCGGTACCGCTCTAGAGCACGTCGCTTTATTCGTAGTGTGGCGGTCAAGAGGTGATATTTATACGACAATATAGAAGAAACTTTCTTAACCAAGAAGGACTGAAGGGCACACCCCCGGGCCTTACATTACGTAAATTATTATAAGGATTGGTTCGTTTGCCGCCTCGCCGTCGCGACGCCGCGGCGCCGACGGCGTTGATCTTTCTAGAAAAATCTCATATTCTGGGTGATTCACAGTCTCGGCAATTTGAAGTGTAATAGGTCTTAAATATCTTAAGATCTTTTACTACTACAAAATTACAGTGGTGTTACGAGTATTGTATAAAATACTGTAAAAGCACCCGCGAATTGTGTGTTTACGGTAGTTTTGTATTAGTCTGTGGAGACTAATAAGACCTAATTATGTAAGTACTAGCTTTTGACCCCGGCTTCGCACGCGCAGAAGAACTCTCTTTTTGACCTGTTCGGGGATGAATATCAAAAAATGCTACACAAAATTTCAAGTTTCTAACCTTAAATTTTACACAATCCCCACATTTTACACAAATTTTACACAATACACACTTATTTCCCGTTTTTTACCCCCTTAAATGTAGAATTTCCAAAAATCCCTTCTTAGTGGGTGCTTACGGTGTAAAAACTACCTATTATGAAAAAAACGGTTATATAGATTAAGCGGTTTGGGCTGTGCGTTGATCAGTCAGTTAGTCAGGACTTTCACGTTTATATATGTATAGATTTAAGTTATTGATATTTAGTATCATCATTGATATTTAAAGTACGTGATTAAGAAATAGTAAAGGTAAATTGGATTTAACCTTGCTATCTCGAAGAAGCCTTTTAGACCGTTTGGTGAATTTAATGTATTTTTAATGATGATTTTAAAAAGACAATGTTATAGAATTAATATATGTTTTCCCCTTGGTAGTGAGGTGATTTTGAAATTAGCACTTTCTGTTGGGTGCCACAGTTACCACGGTCCATTTTAACCCCAGGAACTCATTTCTTCTTATGCCTAATTTAAATTACAATTAATATTTATACTAAATACCATATTTTCTGTTTAGTCTTTACTTGATTATGAAACAAATTGTGTTAATAGGTATTCATTAATGATTAAAAAAAGGTAAGGAGCATAGGTACATAAAATTAAATCTATCTATAAATAGATAGTTGATGTAACTAACGTCTGGTTGATGTAACTGGTGACCGAAGAGCTGGCGGCTTCCTCGCACAACGTATACTATCAGCATTGTGATACAACGGGGAAATGCCGCCAGCATCCTTGGTACAATGCCTCAAGGGCCTTTTTTAGATTTTATACTGTAACTAGTTAAGTACTTGTAGTTATCATAATACGATTGTAATTTCTGTACATAAATGTATCTATATGTAAATACAAGTAACTTAAAAATACTTAAGTAAAATTAAAATCTAAATTAGGCCCTCTAGGCAAGGTGCCCATCACGCATGTGTTAATATAATTTGTTTACAAATTATTTTTAGTTGATCTTATTATACAATTTAGGAGAATTTATGCCAGTACCTTCATAAAGTACGCCACGATAGTATCAAAGGGTGTAAGATACCGTACCCATTTTGTTGTAATTTACAGGAAGTCATTTACGACCGACCCGTATTCAGAGGAAAAAGATTAGAATTTGTAATTTAAAACTCGCTGGCGATTTTACTTTTTTTGCCTGATTGGTGTACCCTAATCAATGAGGACTAATTTCAAGATATTATTATTTAATATTGATTAAAACATGAAAAATATTATCATTCGAATAAAACATGACGACTTGTTAAAATTTTCGTATGAAACCGAAACTAGTTATAGACATATTTTTATTTTTACTCGTGGTGATAAGGTGAACTCTACTATATAATTATACACTTTGGTTTATTAATTCATTCATATGTAGTTCCCATTATATAATAATAGTAATATTTAAGCATCCTGCTATTATAGCTCTTAAAATGTGTATTTAAAAACGAATATATTCTTAATTTATTATCATCATCATCATCATATTATCAACCGAGGGAAGTCAATTGCTGGACATAACCCTCCCCCAAATTTAAAATTAAATTAAAATGTAAACTTAAAAATGGTTCAAATTCTTATAATACTTGGCAATATAATTTGTATAAACAATTAAAGATGAATTGCATTTTGCGTAACTAAATAAACGTGATATAATACGTAAAAAAATATATATAATAGAAATTTACACTTTAAAGCCGGGATCTAATAATACAGGTATTATTTTCATACAAAATTAATTGGTGTTCAATTACGGTATCTCGATTGTTATTGCATATTATTTCATTTTATTCTGCTAATCGGATAAAGTATTCTCTTTATTCAAATAGGGTAAATCGCCAGTAAATTGCCACATTTCAATAGATGGCTTTATAGGTAAACAGAATTCATTTTCAATGTTACGTTATTGAAAGGTAGCTAGTTTCTGGCGGTTTACAATAGCATTAAAAATATAAGGAAAAGATAAGGAATTAACGACAATTTTGGGTCTTTAGTAACACCGGTAACGAAACCTGCTTTAAAGTAAGTAAAAAATAAGTAATGAAAAATGGGTAACTTCTTTATTGACGGGTGTACAGTATGTACAACAGCTGACTGTTAATGAATAAAGTTTCATCGGTTTGAAACAAACGATAGGTTCGATTTCGGCTCGATTACGAACAAAAACTGGAAGTTTTCCTGCAGGTGACAATGTAAGCGGTGAAGGAGTAATTCTGTTGAAAAATCGACTTTATTCTATATATTTTAACATCCTATTTGCTTGTAGGTCTGATAAATGAACATGTCGTAGTAAGAACATCATCGTGTCGCATGAGTATATACTCATACTCTTGTATCTTTAGACATGACTCGTAGTATCATTGGCTAAAAGTTACAAATTCATAAAATAACTGTCAATTACATATCAAGTACACACAGCAACACTCATAGCTGTACATCGATGGACCTTATGCCTTATATAATAAGGTCCATCTGTGTTGGCTAAGAATGTTGCTGTGTGTACAATCCTTGTCACTGATTACATTACACAACCGAAAAACAGATTTTACTCTCCACGTTTTACTTTGTGATACAACGTGTTATTGCGATTCGCCATGGATTCGCAAGGGTAATATATATTTATCTACGGTACATATGATATATATCAGTACTCTAAAATGCGTCCAGAAACCGTAGGCAATGACCAGCATTACCAACCATCAGAAATCAACGGAGAATATGGAGATGTAATGTTAACATTACCTACTGAAATCAGTAGGCTATGAGTTTAAATTTTGAACAGCTGTCAAATTCAAGTCGGGTGTCTTGATACGAAACGCCAGTTCGTTGTGTTTTTTCAATATAAATCGAACGACATTTGAACTCGAGTGACAATAGAATAGAGAGTTAATTCGCTTGTCTATGGTTTAAAAAAATATTTGACTGGGATACGAAATACGCAAGATAATTAGGCATTACAACAATCGTGTGATATTATATAAACCCACACTCTTGTTGTAATGCCCTTCATTATGCACAGATACATAAATTACTATTTTATTACAGGCATTTCCTACTGTCCCTTTAAATCACTCTGTCTATTGATTAACACCGAACTTAATCCTTGCTTAACAGACTTAAGTAAAGGAATAAGTCACACATACGTAAAGTGGGGAGTGAATTTTTCCTAATAAAAAGATATTTAATTTTTTCTTTTCCCAATTTCAGCTTTCTAGTACTAACGGTCTGATATTATCCGCGGACGGACGGAACGACGGACAGACATGGTGAAACTATAAGGGTTCCTAGTTGACTACGCAACCTTAAAAAGAAGCGTACAGGCCGATGTTTTGACGACAGAGAAAAGAAAAACAGTTTACAGTTGAAAATGATGATTATAAAGAGCTTGAAGCATTATAAAGATTAATTTACAAGCTTTTGTGGTGTTATAGCATAAGCAGCGGAGCCTACTAAGGTTATCGTCTGTTGCCACTGACATGCGGGATGCTGGTTGTTAGCGGAGATTACAGGCTTTACTGGTGATCTCTCTCATAACCACAACAGTTTTAGAACTATGACACATACAAATAATATAATTATAGCTAACGCTAGTAATATTAGCTTCATTATAATGATTTCAAGTCAGTATCTTACTTGCATGTTAGTAAAAGTATGTTTTTAAAATTATTGTCAAGACACCTGTGGATGTAATTTGAACCACATTTCTCTTAAGTTACATACTTTTCCAGGTCTGAGTGCAATATCACAGGCGCGCAGGTGATTAGTGCAATTGCATGCATTATAGAATATGGCCAACCCCAATAAATAAAAAAAACCTGCTCAAGATACTATGAGTTGTTAAATCGACTAAGTCGGGCGCATGGCGAATAAGTAAATTGAGCCTTACCCGTCTCATAGCGGAAGTTCAAAGCCTTTCAACGGCTCTTCGCCAATCTAGGCTGGAACGCTTCACCAATTAACTGAGATTACAGGCTTTGCTGCCGCATCCTCCGGTAGCCGGGCAAGTCATAATGACCACGAAGAATTAAGTCAACGTTGAGGCAGTTTGATCGTGCCCATCATGGGACATGAAAATATATTCACTATTTTTATTTGGAACTTAAATACTATTGTAATTTGTATTTTTTTACAGTCCCCATATTTTGGTTACTATTAACCAAAATATATAGAGGTAGGTTCCGCTCATCAACGTAATACTTACTAGAAGTCTTTTATCTGTTCAAGATCTGCTTTCTCGTGGCGATTGCCAACAGTCGGCATTGACGATGAACTACAACTTTGTTATTGCGTCTCATTGCACAATATGTATGAAACCCACAAACCATAAGACAAAAGGTAGGTACAGTCGCCGTCAGATATATCGAAGCTGTGGACTTGGTCACAAATATCTGAACAACGCCTCTGTTGTCAAGACGTTAAAGTGTAGATATTTGTGACCACCTCCACAGCTCTGTCCCAATACATAATCATCTTTTAACTTTAAAGGTGAAGGCGACTGCAGTTGATTTATTTTATTTTATGAATATTAAAATTCTATTAGCTAATCTTACTTAATATTTTGCCTGTTTACTCTGACTTATAAAACTAAATTAGAAGTATTTCAAACCGGCTCAGAGTATCAGAGCTGGCTTAAGCTCGCTTATCTGTAATTAGGATCGCTTGCCCAAGTTAAACATGGCGGGGAAAATACACAAATTAGTCCGACCTTACACTCTGCTAATCCTATTATGGAAACAAACAGGACAAACTTCAAATAACTCGTTGGAACAATCCTTTATTTCATTAGAAACTAACAACTAAGGTTTTTTTGTCAATCGTACCAAACCAGTAAGCTGCCAAAACTTAATTAATGATTAACACGGTACTAGTTACTCACGTTTATTTAGTGTCTGAGTGTCCGTTCGGTTCGCCGTACGGACACTCAGCACTCTGAGTGCTTGAAATGGAGGCCTATGTTCTCTGAAACATGTCGCGCGAGTGACTAAATAAACGTGAGTAGTAAAGTGTTAATCATTAATTAATTATGTCTCACGAAAATTTTAATACAAATACTGCCAAAACTTCCTATACAATCTCTGTATTAAAAAATAATCTCAGAAGTAGCCCCAACTGCCCTAAGCAGAGTTTGCGGGGGTGTAGGACGTGATGGCCACGAGGGAGGGGTGCGGCAGTTTACTGAAAAATAATTTCGGTCCATGATGCATGCATCCCACATGGTACAGCATTAGTAAAGACATTTTTAAGCTAATTTTCTTAAATATAAATGGGATTTCTTAAATATAAATTTGAGAGTTAGACTCGCGCACCGAGTATTTACTTTTTTTTTTTATTATACCGGGTGGTGTGTTCTGTTGGGTACGGTATCCTTAATACAATATCGCGCAGCCCAGTTAAAAATATAACGTGACCTGACATTTTCCAGGCTCAAAGTGCAAAAGCCAACAAAATTTAAATTTTAAAACGTATCGATTGTAAAACCGTGTCACCGATACGACCTATGCACATAACGTATTGTACAGCAACGGTAGACAATATGCGAGGCGGTGAGCCATTCAGCGATCAAAGCCAGTCTGCCTTTGATACGCTGCGCGTCACCGAACACTAGTAATAATCCCCTTATTAAATCATCGCGCACGCTGTGGACCGCCGGCCTATACGCTTTGTGATCACATTGACCAAACTAAGGTTATAAATTGGCTTAGACATAGCGTAAACATGAACTTATCAAAAGCCGAAGGTTTCCATGTAACTGAAGCGGAAAAAATTACTTACTTTGCAACAATACATCGAAATTTTCCGCTCATAAATATATTCTACGACTTTATTTCACCGACATAAAAGCAATGGGAAATTTTATGTTACGTGAGCCATTTGTAAATATAATACAGCTCAATTCACTATACTGTCTAACATATAAAAACCGTTTCATTAGCAGCCAAAATATAATATTACAGGGGAAAATCCACGTGAAACATGTATACATACACCTTTACTATCATTAACAATAATAATAATTGCATGCCATCACATCCACAGCGCAGGTTTCGTCGTTCCATAGAAGACTCATCCACCGTAAGTTTCGCCCTTTTTGTTTCGCCTATATTGTGGAAAGATATGAGTGATAATTTCGTGTTTTAACACGCACATCATTTTGATATCAGCAAAGATTAAAGAATACTGATAACAGAAATTACTCTCAGCTACGTGATGACACAATAACACTTATCAATCCATCTCCTCAGGTATTACGAGTTAAGTAGGTACCTACAAAAGATAAATCGTCAAAGGTTAGCACTTATTTTCACCTAACATCTAAATTAGCTTCTTTAGGTAATTCTTTCTCAACGCGGTGAAGTGAAAAGTATATAGTTAATTGTTGAAATTACTGATACTTATCGTCCCATAAAACTTTTGTAATAGATGTCAATAGGAGGTACAACAAGGCATTAGGACAGCTGCAAATATTTATAAAATACTGCATACTTATTCATTTTTAATCCATTTGTTTATGTCTCGACGCATAGAGTGCTCAATAAGCCCCCAATCCTATTTTACCCTATATATGTAAATTAGTTTACCTAGGCTAATAATATAATAAATATTTTATTCAAGAGCTTAGACTCTCGGAGCTTATTTAAAAACTACATATTTAAAACTAAAATTTATGAACAATATCTTGAAAATAAAATATTCTTTAGCCTTTAAGCCTAATGAAACTAAGGTTGAATAAATTTGAATAAGTAAACTTGACGCCTTCTTTGGTGTGGGTGGTATATTGAATTCAAGACTCAATTTTGCTTATTAAATTTAATTGATTTAATAAGAAACTTGCAGTCTCTTTATTTTTGATTACATAGTAAAGTATTTTATGTACATTGGCTCCATATGAAAAGTTGAAAATTCTCACATTTAGTGTAAAAAATGTAGTTTAAATGTGGCAATTTAAATTTCGAACTAAAAAAGGACTCGAGTGACGCCACTCGTGCTTTTGGAGATAAGCAGATAACATATAAATTTGTAATTTGTAATGCATTTGTTTATTAACTTATTAATATAACTGGAAAACCTTCAGCAAAACAATATCAAATCCTTTTTGATTTTATACATACGGAATATACGGCTCATTGAAAAACTACCATGGCAACACTTGTACTTAATTTTTGCCGCTTGTCAGTTATGTATTATTTTATAGAGTAGTTTTTGGACGCTAGCAACATATTAACTAAGTTTATGATTTTTTTGTATCTCTAAAGTATAAATAAAACCATTTAATATGGATTTTTAAGTGTATAAACTTAGTGCAGTATTAGTTTGTATCTTGTTTGTATAAACATTCCTGATATATGTAGTGGTTTCTGATGGATGAGTTCGAACAAATAACCAACAAATTCATTATTATTCGTTCAGAGTAGCGTTGAAGGATGAATATTATTTTCCTAAGACAGTAATTTCAAAGTTGCAAAGATAATTTAGAGGTAAGTCAGCCTGTAAATATATATATTTTCTTATATGTGAACAGCTCTCAGATTGTCAAATTGTCATATGTGACATAAATCAAAAACAGTTGCGGTTTTCCCTAGGGACTACAACAGTATAAGGTTCTTAAAAGGTAGGCAACGCGCATGTGAATCCTCTGGAGTTGCAGGCGTCCATAGGCTATGGTACCTGCTTACCACCAGGCGGGCCAAATACTTGTTGGCCACCGTCGTTGTATAAAAAAAATAGTAAGCGAAGATTGGTGTTATAGAATGAGTTTCGTGCTAGGTAACTTAAATTCATATTTTTTGGATTAATAACATCGCTAATTTAAATTAAATGACATAATAATCTAAAGTTAAAATTAAATTATTTTAGGTATAGTTATTTTTTTCACAAAAATGCATACGTACATGTTTGCAAGATTCGTATTCATTTCAAATAAAATTATATTACAACTACAACGTCATTATCATAGATATCATAATATAGTTTTCAATTACCAGTTTAAAGAGACGTAACGTTATCATAAGCAGCATTTATATCTAAAAAGGCCGCAATTAATGAATCATTTTTAGAAAAACTTATTCTAATATCTGTGGTAAAGATGCTTAAACGCCAAGAGTTGACAATATGTATTTTACAACTTAGTGTTAAACATACAGTTTGGTATGATGATATAATAAAATTAACCTGGTTTTATACACTATTGACTTAATAGTTAATCCAGTGATCTAAAATGCAAATTATTCATCAAATATAATAAGCACTCGAAAGGTTCAACCCGTTGACTACGACGGATTCAATGTGTTTTTTAGTGAATTTGACTACGTAGTCAGGCATAAACATACTCGTTTGATGTTATTATGAAATTCAGCTTCTCTTCGATAGATGAAAACTTACTTGTATTTTATTGCAGCAGTCACATAAACTTTTGACAATCGGTCTGATCTGTGGGTGGTGACCCTGCCTATGAAGCTGATGGTCCTGGGTTCAAATCCCAGTAAGGGCATTTATTTGTGTGATGAGCACAGGTATTTATTCCTGAGTCATGGGTGTTTTCTATGTATTTAAATATTTATAAATATGTATCTATCTATTACATATATCTTCGTCCAGTACCTACAACACAAGCCTTACTGAGCTCATCGTAGGACTAGGTCCATTTGTGTAAGATTGTCCCAAAATATTTATTTATTTAAACTACTATAAACTGAAGTCAGAATTTTTTTGCAATACACTCCCAGGAGCCATGTACCATGTAGGTGAGCCATATTCATGCTATCTATACTTCTACACTATCTACAGTAATATTATAAAGGCAAAAGTTTGTGAGTGTGTATGTTTGTTACTTCTTCACTTCTAAACGGCTGGAGCAATTTTGGGTGATTATTCGGGCGTTTGAACCGCTCTTATTACTCTGTCCAGATTTCTGTAGAAGTGCCTGCATTATATTCAGTAGGTTTTGGTTGTCCTTTAACCAGCCCAGCTGTCTACCAGTAAACCAAAAATAACACCAAACTGTGTGATCATTTCTACAGAAATCTGGACAGAGTAATAAGAGCGGTTCAACCTCCCGAATAATCACCCTTTTAATAATATTTGGTATAGAGTTAGCTGACACCCATTAACACAAAGGCTACGTTTTTTTCCTAATCAACCGCGGGTAACACCGCGGGGCACAGCTAGTTCAAATCCCTGTTTTGAGCATCTGTCGTCTTCCCTAACCATCGCCTGTTGATATTACGTGGCAATTATGATTGTCGGGATGTTGTAGACGTGCTCGGATGTAACTTGATTAATTGCACAATAGCATGAAGGCTCCGAGCTCCGGTGTCAGCCTCGGTTTCATTTAGGAGGGTGAGTTGAAGCAATATACCATTTTACTGTTCGTAACATCATACATCATTGCTTTTAACCAAAAGTTTCTCGCAGTGAAAAATAATGCGTTCATGAGATTATGAGGAAAGGTTTTACAAATCATTACCTAGCTAACATTACCGTACTTAGTATACACAGGGGAGATGTAAAAGCGGTACTGGTGATTGTATCTTATCACAGTTACGAGTATTTATTTGTAATTTCTCAAGAGTCTTGGTTAAGTAAAACAAAAATACATTAAAAAATAGTTATTTTATTATAGTTGACAACCCTAACTGCCGCTATAAAGTTACTTTTTACATTTGCAAAGTATGACTAAACTAGAATTCAAGACAAACGTTTCTCATGGTTAATGTGTGTTCTGTATTCTTTCTCCTTTTTTCATTGCTAAAGGTTCAACTTCTCGATCAAATTTACTTATATCTCGTGCCTAGGAGACGTTGGAGAAAATTAAGGAAAAACCGAATTTACTCTCGTTAAATAAGTACTAAATCACGTATAAACCATATGTATGGGATTCGTAAAATACAATATCCTCCTAGTAGCCTTTCAGCCTTTGATTAACTCTCTTCATGTAACCCTACATTTCTCATTAATACAGGCCCTTTGAGCGTTCTATGGAGCCCTGCGGTTTCACGATAATCAACTATATTATGGTGATTAAGTTCATTTATATTCAACACGTAGATGTTTTCTCATTTCATTTATGAAAAAAGCGGGTAGAAATCCAATTTAAGTTACATCGAGGGTTTCAATTAAGTATACCATTTTTTTATATATTTATATAAAATATTCAGCAAATAATATAGAATACTCGTACATTGTATAATGAATATATTGTAGATAATATTCAGCAAACAAATTCAGTGTGCTAAGACAGAAAAACTTGGCACTTCTGGACGCAAGTTTAAACTGACTAGAAATTATTAGCGCGACTTTTCTGAATGAATTCCTTTGGACTCAATTAGGTTTTCTATGTTATTAAATACAGCGTTATGCGTTATGCTTAGTGACAGATTTAGTCAACTGTGTGTTAAAAGTGTTGAAATACGAATATTGGTTTCCTGAGTCATCAACATTTTTTTTTTTATGTTTTCCATAAGTAGATTATTTTAGTATTATAATAGTTATTTAAATAACTATTAAATTTATAAATGTGTCGAGGCAGTCTGAAACTTAACCCTAAGACCAATAAGAGCGCTTCAATAAGGATAAAAAGTAAATTTACAAATAAATCTAATTAAATGATCAAAAAGACGACGTTTCTGAATACAATAGCTTATTTAATTATCTTTGACTAAAGCAAACTTAATTTCATTTCGTAATTCAAACAGCGTTTTTCCATTGTTTGATTCAGAAATATTCAATTATATACTTTCTGTCGTCACAATCCAATATTCAAATATAATTGTTTTTTTTTTTTCAGTTTTCTAAGTAAACAGTTAGAACGACGTTTTATTAAAGGAAACATTTTAAATTCACCAAATACATACAACAAAGGTATCTTATTGCAGTAACTTGAATCTACGGAGGATGAGATAAAAACAGTGTTTGAGAAAAGTATCGCGTGGTAATATGAGGAAAGAACAAAGAAAGAAACGGTATCAGAACTATCAAGAACCATTCAAGTACTAAATATAAGATAAATTTAAATTTCCCACCCATGTTCCGTAGGCCCTTGATACCGAACATAGGTGTAAAATTCAAATTATTTCGAATGGTTTAAAGTCATCGGCCTCATCGTCACTGACCATCAGGTGAGATTGGGGCCAAATTCTAACCTATCATTTATAAAAAAAAAAAAAAAAAGTATAAAATTTATTGGAACTATCTTAGGAACCGGGCCATCTCTGGTAAAGGTACTTTATATCTAAAAAATAGAACTAATTGAAATCAAAATACATTAAAACCTTCCTGGCAATAACTATAAATGAATTACAATTGGTGTACCCAGCTATAATGTTACTCCTTTTTAAATGAATTTAATAAAATTAATGTTCAACAACCCTTTAAGGTAAGTATTTCAGTGCAGCATTCAGCATTCCATTACCAATGGATTACCATAAGCCCTAACCGAGTTCTCAATCATAATACGAGTGCCTATTAAAATTCCTGGAAACAGAACACTGGAAACCATTTCATTCAACAAAAGTAACTGCTTCGTCGATTTATATTAAATGTTAGGCTTTATACGTGACTTTACTGTGTAGATTTCCCTTACAGACTTCCACCCCCGTGTTTTCGTTCCCTTCAGGAATGTTTCGGGGATTAAAACTATCTTGTACTTTTCCGTTAGTTACTCAAGCTAAACCGTTTTAAGAGCGTACTGAGCTAGAAGATTTTTTTTAATTGCGACAAAAAAACTATTTTAACTCAAATCACTACCATTATTATAAAAATGTCTTAATATTAGCTTTGAAAATAAGATGATAAATTGTAAAGTTAAGTATTATTTATTCTCCTTAAAAAAATATGATTTTTAACTCAAGAAATACTACTTATTGGACTAAGCGTTTTATTATTTTCTCTAAGTAACCTGGCACAAGAGAAATTTGCGTTTTGATTTAAGATATCTTTTATATCTATACGGGACTCAAACATCCCGATTGATTCTGCGATTAACTAAATAACGTTAAAAGGGAACAAAGAGACAGAATCAGAAACAAATGAATATTATAAATGTGAGAGTATGGAAATGTATGGAGCTAAATTGTTAGTGCATTCCAGTTTGCTACTTAGCCAATGCAATTATCTACTAACATTTCACAAGTGCAGTTAAGAAGCATGTTAAATATCAAATTGCGTTGCTATAGCCCCTATTGTACGCATACATAGTGTGGTGTAGTGTTCGAATACCATCTCAAGAAGTCAGCGGCGCTACCGCGATCAACGATATTCGTAAATTTCGGACGTTTGTCTCTGTCACTCTCATGACGCCTTTGGAGTAAAAGAGAAAGATCCCGAAATATACGAACTTCGATGTTCGCGGTACAGCTCCAGCAACTGATTGGTTTAATGAATAAAAAACGTCATGCACATTTAATTAGTCACTTACCTACGAGAGAAGTTTCGGCGAACATCTCTATTTTCAGACACTAAGAGTGCCGATCCTCCATTTTCGCGTCACCGGTACACCACATTGCTTAGGTTTTAATCCGAATATCATCATCGTAAACCTGAATTATATTGTTTTTAGTATCTAGACTTTATGGATCTTAAATATAATTATAGCAAATACAATCATATAACTGCGAAATACGTTCAAACGATAATAACAGACAAAAATAAAATTTAATTAAATTAAAATTGTGATCGGCCTTTCCTAATTTTTTTAAGGAATTAAATACTCTACCCATTTACTTCAATTAATGAATAGTTAATAGTTTGATTTAATATAAAACCAGTATCAATAAAAAATATTTAATTATGTTAATTGTTAAATAAATGTCAATATATCAAAATTTAATTATTTTAGTGCATAATTATTAACTAACCAAATATATTTTTCGCTATTGCTGGGATAGTCCCGTAAGAGGTAGTATTTGTTATCATATTTCAGTATTAATAGCGAATATGAAAAGAAACATATCAATAGCAATAGTTATGATGTTATATATTACACGTTTAAAAATATATCGGAATTGTTCATTGTTCAACGTATCGACGAGCCTCGTGTCACGAGTACAAAGCACACTTGACAGGCTTTTTATGGCTTTAATTTGTGCTACAAAGGACACCATTATTTTTTTACATTCATTCATTTGGCCTTCGACAACTGGTAAAAATTGTTTTTATTATATTTTGGAAAAAAAAATTATCGCTCTTTTTAAATTGACAGAAACCTGGTAAATCTACCTCTACTAACGTGTGATCAATTTAAGTACTGCAAATGCAATTTCATTCATAACATTTTATTAAAAACTAAATCGTTTGGCATAAAATAATACTAAATTACAAAAGTATTTCAAAAAATTTATCATTATTTATATTGAGTCATAAATCCACGTATATGAAAGGTATTATTTTTTTTTACCGGAACTGCCCTAAAAATACTTTAAGGTGTAGAAAATGCGAAAGTATGAAGTGTTACATTTACCACGTTTTTACTTTTCTTAGTGATCCATCTATAAACTTCTTTCCCGCATGGGTAGATGGGTAGATAAAGCTTAGAATATACCTAAACGCTTCAATAAACGCCAGTGTTTACGTCATTCAATGTCGTGTATGACAGTGACGAAATTCCTTGAGAAGAGATGGTTTGTAATTTCAATTGCTTAACAGTAAGTTTACTCGGACATCCAGTATAACCTAAGACCCACCATACAAGTAAAATGCTACTTGAATTCGTTCGATATAAAGATATCATCTTTATAAAGAGATTATAATGTATGAAATAAAGTACAATTTCTTTGGTGTCACAATCGAAGGAAACAAATGAATTTCACTCTGTTTCAATTTTATATAATTCAAATTGCTTTTTAAAGTAATTAGTACTACAGGTAGGCCCATGGGCCTTATGAGGATAAGAAATAGCTGGGGTACTCACCTATTTGGGCTGATAAAAGTGAACCACCTCCATATATAAATAAATATACATTTATAAATATTACAGGGCATCCTTACACAAATTGACTGAGCTCCAAGCGAAGCTCAAGAAGTCGTATGTTGTCGGTACTCAGCAAACTATATATTTATATACATATAATATACAAATACTTAAATACATATAAAAACACTCATCACTCAGGAACATGTATCTATGCTCATCAAATAAATATATGCCCTTAATGGAATTTGAACTCAGGACCGTCGGCATCACAGGCAAGGTAAGAAATCTGTCAACAAATATAATTATGTAAATATAAAACATATGTAATTATACATTATTACGTGTCATCCACATAATTTGCTAGTCAAGTCATGCTCAAATTTGAGCTGATTTGAGGACATTTAAAAGCAGCATCCGAATAATAAAAGAATAATCAAAATGGTGGTTGAATCTAATCTAATCTATCTAAAATAACGTTAAGGAAAGCATACAATTCCAACGTTGTGATTGTGGTGCAGCTTGAACGATAAATTATAAATTTAAAGAAATTAGGGTAGCGATTGGAATACCCGGCCTTATTTGTACCGCGAAGGTTCGCCAAAAGCTCCGTGTTCAACATTTAATCGGATGTTTCGAATAAAGTGGCTTCAGACAGCGAGGCTGGTATTGAAATCTTTTTAAAAGTGGCAGTTGGGAAACAGACGAGGGTCGAATTGTTCATTATGCCAGATGAAGTAGGTAAGAATTTGTTACAATAAAAACAAATATACTCGAAGAGAAAGAATTCGGAATGGTATAAAAAAAATGTTAAGGAAAGACATTAGTATCGTATTTTATTATAAACACTTCGGTGGCGTTGTACAAATAATACTGTAGTTAAATCAAAGTCAATAAATTTACTAAAATTGAAATGTGAATTATTTAATAAAGAGAAAATTAAGGAGATTAAAGTCAGTATAATTATACTCATCATCTCAGCCACAAGTCGTCCACTGCTGGACATTGCCCTCCCCCAAATACATATGAATTGTATCATCTTGGGGGGTAGTAGCCATAGTCGCCACGTTTGGTAGGCGGTTTGGTGACCGCAGTAGCCGTAGATTGGGTTATGACGAACGCTGCTGCCCATTCATCTGTTTATATTCATTGTCGTTTTTTACAACACCTGCGAGAGGAGAATGGGGTAGTGCTAACGATTCGGCGTATTATACTAAGTGCCTTAAAATAATTTGGGAGCCTGTACTAAATAAGTATGATATTTATTTGATTCCCAAATTAAAATGAAGACGAACTAAAAATTAAATCACCATTACCTATATTGATGAAGACCGCATTAAACTAGGTTACGTAATTAATGATATCTAATAGTAATATCTTGAAATCTTTAACGTGTACATGAAAACAAACATAATTAAATGAATACATATTTTGAAAAAAATAATCAAGTCTTATAGCAAGCGCAATAACAAATGTGTTGTAAATACGTGGCGATGATAAAAAAAACCCAGGAATATATACATATGCCCTTGTCATGATTCGAAACGAAGTCATGACACTCATGTCGTTAATCGTTATATATATGGAGAATCCACCTAAACAATCCACCTTTTAACAAAACTGTAGCTTGTACGTAAATAGATATAAAAATGAGTGACATTACAATTCCTATCATGTACTGTATTAGATTTGCCGCTAACCTCACCAACTCCATATTTTTCCAAGAAAATATTGTTAAACTGATAAAGCTACTCTGAACGTAATTAAGGAAATAGAAGAAATAGGTATTATTATATTTAAGAAGTGTATACCATTTGGTTTCAAGTGTTCGCATGAGTTTTAATGAAAATAATTATAATATATGTTGTACCTGAAACTGTAGAAGCGAATACAAAACTTCACACAGCATTTAACGTAATTACAGGTTCGTTCCACAAGCGACCCAGTGACCCAGTCATAACATGTGAAATCACCTATTTCTTGACAAAACCTCTATCAAACATTCGGTTAAGTTAGATAAATTGATCGAGTCACTTAGTCTCATATCTCGTGGCTTTTGCTAATTAAAATGAGTAAAGTACCTACGTCGCAATTTAATAGCAAACAAGAAGATCATTCATCTTAAACATGTAAGCTTATTAAATGATTATTATACACATTGAATGTTTTAGATGCTTATAAATATAAATTGATGATGATAATTACCAAGATTTATATAAAGCATTAGGGTCGGGACATAATAAAATGTATTCTAAGCACGTAAAACAGGATGAAATTAATTAAAACTCGCTGACAAATAAGTTACTTGCGAATTTTCATCATATTCAAACAGTGTATTTTACGGATTCAGTTTTACATACGGAATTTTATTTTTGTTTATTTTATGAATATATGCATTGAGTCCAAAAAAAGATTTACAGGCCCCTGTACCGGCGGTTTTGTTCGTAAGCGTTTATCTAAATTTTGCCATTTCCTTTAGTTTCTCCATTCTTGCAGTCGTATACTTACGCTTTACAAGACAAATTTTATATTAAATTGTAAATTGAAAAAGTGAGTAGATCCACTAGCGTCGGAGGCAAGGTTTCAACGCGCATTTCCATCTTTAGCGGCCTACCCTCTGACCAATTAAACTATCCGGCCACAGAGGTAAACATCAAAATTTCTCAAGTATATGCAATTTCTTAACAGTTTTCGGCACCATTGACTATCTCTAAGGCGAAGTAGTATGTGCATGCACCTCCTATTCGAATATATTCTGATATAGCTAAAGAGATAGCGCTGTACTCTAATTAACAATTAGCTGCAATCTACTTATATTTTATTTACTTTATTTGGTTTAGTAGTTTAAGTTATCTACTAAACGGTTTCAATATACATACCTGCAAAGTCCAAAGTGGTTTTTCAGGTGGACAGAAATCAGACACGACTTATGGTGACAAATTACATTTGAGGTAAGGTGACCAACCTCACCGCTGACCGAAAGACTGGAGGTCTAGAATTCCGCTAAAATTGCTTTATGGACAACAATTTTGAAAGTCGAATATCGTATTCCATGAAACATTTTACAGTCACCCCGAAACTTTCGACGCAGATTACTAGTATAAACGTGTAGTGAGTATTACAAAGAAAAAGAAATAATATTTTATGCTAATACAATGTCCGAGCAATTAGAAAACTCTTCAGAGATTCAATGAAAATCCAATTACAAAATATTTTTTGACGACAAAAATTATATTTTTTTTTATATTAGGCCCAGAAGATAAATAACTGGTGGAATCAATGTGGCAACTGGGTCAACAAATCATAGGACTGCCGCAACGAAGGACATTATTGATTGAATTTCAAAATACTGGTTCCGTGCTAGTGATGTACTAAGGGAATATTTCCAATGAAAGCAATAGTTACTACTAAGAAGGTGCAATGTGCTATTCCTAAGCGGAGGTCGTGAGTTAGGACTAAGTGAATTTGATATTTGCCATTTGATATTTCTCTCAGTGCAGGCTCAGGAAATCAGACTTATCAGGAAACCAGTCCGGTTTCCACTTTAAAATAAAAAGTTTATTTTCGCAAAATGCCTGCATAAATTCTTCTTTTCGTGCTCCGAATACCTAGTTCTAAAATGAAACTTGTGAAAGTTTTGAATGTAAGTAGGTACCGGGTTTAATAACAATCATATTTTTTTTTTAAGTCAGATTAAAAAACAATTTATAATTTACACGTGCATCAGGAATTACCCAACAGTACAGTAACAAGAAGTAATATGTATAAGAATTGTCCATCCCTAGTTTCCATGTGGTGGCGGTATGGGCCCGTCTATTTATCCTCGGAAATGGAACTTGTTACAACGTTAGGAGACGTGACGTGGGCCTACTGGCTTCGGCTTATACCCTTCACATTACAAGCGGAAGATAGGATTGATAGAACGTTTGACGTTTGACGTAAGAAATTGCAGACATTTTATAAAACATAAAACAAGCTGCTAATAATCTGGTCTAAATTACTGTAAAATTGTCCGCATTGTCACTAGCCTAGTAGCAAATCAATTTCATTGAATACTATACAAAAGGTAATTTTAGAAAGTAGTTAAGGTTATTTTTAATAACTTTAATTATAACTTTGCATAGTTAAAAATTAATAGTAGTATATAGTTACAGTTGACCAAATATCAAATTGGTTGGATCGAATGGATTCACATGGATTCTAATTGGTACTCTAATTGGTACATCATCATCAGCCTATCGCAGTCCACTGCTGGACATAGGCCTCCCCAATTTCACGCCATCGTGTTCGATATTCGGCTATTCCCATCCAGCTCCTGCCAACCATCTTGCGCATGTCGTCACTCCACCTTGCCCGAGGGCGTCCTACACTACGCTTTCCAACACGCGGCCTCCACTCAAGAACTCGTTTACCCCAACGTTTATCGGTTCTACGGCTAATATGGTCAGCCCACTGCCACTTTAACTTGCTAATAAGGTGGTCTATGTCGATGACTTTGGTTCTCTGTCGGATTACCTCATTCCTGATTCGATCACGCAAAGAAACGCCGAGCATAGCCCTTTCCATAGCCCGCTTAGTGACTTTCAACTTGTGAACCAGCTTTACCGTCAATGTCCACGTTTCGGCTCTATACGTCATGACAGGTAGGACGCACTGATTGAAGACTTTTGTCTATAGGCATTGAGGGATCGACGATGTGAAGAGTCGACGTAACTTCCCAAATGCTAAAGTAAAAACATTCCGCCAATAATTTATTGCGATCAAAACAAGCAAGTACTCAATACCCATGAACCCTCATATTGTGCCAGCACTGGAAAGTCTGTAAACTCTCCATAAACGTTGGCATCGATCTCGTACTAAAGAGGTGAAATTGGGAGGTCTCTCGATAATCCAATTTGGCCGAGCCGAGGAATTAATTATTGTGCCAGGATGGCTACGTTTGCGTAGGGCCACAGCCACAGTACAACTACCATATCAGTACGACCATCGATTAGTAAATAAGTTGTTTCTTTATTACAATTTATACTATTAATTTATATTTATATTATTCATCATAACCTGGGCATTCGCTGTGATTTGGCACTATTTGTCACGTATACATTTTAGTCGGCACAAGGCGACTTAGGATGCTCGAATAGACATACATTTTTAAAATCCATTACATTCAAGTACCAAAAAGTTTACTTTGACTTTGATCATTTATTATGAACACACAATTTTTTAACTCTGAACCTAGGACTGAACTTTGGAAAATAATATTGGTACAGTGGCTAGCTGGTATTCTGTAGTCAGGATGTGGAGTGGCGGCCGAGTTAGGACATAAATATTTCTACCCTATTACCTATTATTTACCCCTATTTCCTATTCCACTGAAGGTGTCCAGGCATGCATGTATCTCATATTAGTTGAAGTTCGATTTTGTAAATTTACTTGTAGAATATGTCTTGTGACAAGGTCGCTGTATTTAAAATGAATTACATTTTAAATAATGAATTTTATTAGTGTGAATACTTATATCTGACAGGTAATGTGTACCGAGTTTTTTATTTAAAGTTATTCGTCAGAGACCAAACATTGCTTATCTAAAACAATAATAACTTTGCTTTGAGCTAGAGTCGCATATTTATAATTTCGTACTGAATACATTAGACTAATGTGTCTATACTTACAAGTGCTTGGTTTGAACAAGATTTTAGCAAAGCGGAAGAGGCAAGCGAGGCTTTGATTAATTATCCGCATTGCAAAAGACTTTGTACCCAAAAAAAAATGCTGTCGCTGCTCCTAAAAAGTAGGTATAAAAACAAGTATATCGAGGGATGCGTGGTCGATCAAACGGGATTCCGAATTTAGAACTATACGTGATTTCCGTCAGGTTGTTACTTCAATGAAATGTATATCGATTTATCGGTTTTTACCACGCAACCCACGATATTATAATGAATGTCGGTTTGTTGTCATAAAACGTATCACCACATTGTTTTACATTCCGCATACATAAGATATGAATGAATAGAGATGGTCCAACGACTTGGTCAAAGTAGCAGGAACTCAATTGAGTCAAACACCACAGGACTTCAGGGCTGGTCGTCTTAGCGAAACTTGGGGGATGCCTATGTTCAACACTGGACGTCTTACGACGGATAAATAAATCTGACGACAGTGGACAGTGGACAACTGTAATATCTGTCTGATACGTATGTGACGTCTTATACTCGTAGTTCGCAAAAGTGGACGATAAAAACCTTGATTTCTATAGGATGAATTTCGCTAATGAAAATAAAAGCTGACAAATACGATGCTCGTTTCTCGATATTTATGTTGCCGTTAAACGATCTTCTTGATTTTCTTCTTGGCTAATCTGTTTAATTCTGGATTACGATAAGAATCCTCTAAATTGCCCTAATTTTTTGGCATTACGAACATTTATCAGTGTGCCTTTTGATAAATGAAATGGATTTAATTAAGACTTTATGCCTTGGAGATAATGCTTCGGTTTTATTTGCCTGTTTGTTTGCATGATTGAACAATCCAGTTTTAGCCTTTTACATTTAAATTACCATTTGAAGTTCACGATTTAAGCATTTAGCTCAATAACTCAAATATTTCATAGCATTCTTGCTTTTTCATCTCGATTTTTATGGCAATTTCAGTTTATTAACGTATGCGGACTGATATTTGAAGAATTCGATATTCGATACATGTGTATATACGTTCAAAGTAGAATATCTTTCTGATTATGATTATGACTGTTATTAAATTTATATTTATTGTTTTCCGATTTGTGGTTCCCTATGCGATAATAAAGAGACTCGATTGTCGTATTTTTGCGTACTACAACTCCTGCCAACTCTTATCTCAATGGCTACTATTCTCATTCAAATATAATTTCAACATCAGTGAGACTCCAGTTTATTTCACTAGTCATAATGGCTGAGAAGGAGAAAGGTGCGCGAAGCCCTTTTTAAAAATCAGGAATTGTTCCTTATGGTATGATCGCTACAGTGTCGGACTACTAGTATTACAAAGGTATACTGACTACCGCCAACATCAAGCTGAGATGGGCCATTTCGTGGCAGTTTCTCGTTTTATGTTTCCTATCCTATATCTTCTAATGCACATATGTTAATGGACTATCGCTATTTCTCGGGTAACTTACTGGTATTCTTTAGGTAAAAAAAATACAATGAACTTTTTACTCGTAGGTATTGCGTGCGACGACTCGACGGCAGCGGGGTTGGTGTGTCTGAGAAGCAGCGCTGGCTTTACAAAAATAATTAAGATATTGAGAAAAAAAATATTGCTGTTAGGTACTTACTATTACATTCCGCTACCGAAACTTATAATTTCCAGCATTTTATAGCGGTTCTGCAGTCCCTAGCTGTGTTCAGTTCCAAATAGACCTTCATTAAGATTAGCTAATGTTTCATGTGTCCTACCAACGATACGCGTACATACATTTCGTAACATGTGGATCCAATTAAAATGTACAACACGAGCTTCGTTTACGTACTACCCTTTGGGCACGTACGTAACACAAATCTAGGCGTAGGTACAGCTTAATTAGAGACCATCTGACGTGATGTGCATAACCACACACCACCATTTATAAATTATACTCAGAAACTCATATAAGAGGATTGTATTACTGTATCGATCGGAACACTCTTAAGGACTGTTGCATAAGTCACGCTAAAGGAGAAGGAAAATCTTATTCATTGTAGAAATTCTAGACCGATTTTTTTTATTGTTTATGTAAATATAGTGAGTGTAGGTTGTTTTGATATGATGTCGATCTTAGTTCGTACATATATTATTTTATCTATATACGCTACATAAATAAACTAAAAGATTTGCATCGACTTTTGATAACGTCTTCCTGTTAAATGGAACTCTGGCCTGGCCATATCAGTATGGAGTTCTTTATTATCTTTATTACTTTGGTCTAACTACGTCCTTCGAAGAAGGTCAAAGAAAACCTGCCTTTCTTGCCTCTATAGGTGAATAAATGCCAGGTGCCCAGATCTAGTAGTACTGATAGTAGACTAAATAGAGGGCTTTCCTTGCCCTTGTAGAGTAGACTATTTGACGTGGCCAGCTCTACGATTTAGGTATATGGGTGGTCTATTGTTTTGGGACGGTAAAGGAGACCGATCTGCGCTCGCCCAGCAAAAGCTGCCATGATTAAGTACGTTACATTATATTTAACAATTTATCGAAACCCATGTAAACCCAATACCTACTTATATTATAGCTATAGATAGGTACCGAGAAAGGTGTGTGTGTAATGGTGTGTAGGTGGGACTAATAGCCTTATCTGTAGTTAGGAGTTTGTTTAATAGATCGCGTAAGAATATTAATATTGTGATATCGAACATTGTACTTACTGCTTTTTTTAGTTTGAAATCCAAACTGATATACAATGATAATGTCGAAAAATAAATGTACGTGTACACGGATTATGCTTAACCCACTTTGTCTAAATCTTACGTATGTATGCATGGCGACGAGATGCTTGTGCAACAATTATGCAGGCGAGGAGACAAAACGATGAATATTGTATGAGGCCACGGCTTATATATTTAGCAACAACCCTAGTGGTATACTCGACTAGCCAATGCAACAGAGACATACAGATATAATTTGAAATGCTCCATTCTGTCGGCGTATATTGTATAAGTTATATTTTCTGCTTGTCTACATATACTACTACTTGGCTGAAATTATTTTAAACGCTGGCATCTATGTTTACCACAACACCAAAAACCCTTCATTAATGCGTTTCGCTTAAATACATATGTCTACAACTCATAAAATTTATCAAATTATGTTTTTTGGCTCGCTCGCTAGAAATCTTACTATTATTCTAATATTAACTTGTAAAGCAGTAGTTTGTTTGAAAAAAATATGAGCTTTGTTACTCAAAGGGGGGCAAGGTATGATTATTTCAGGGTGGGCACTTACTTAGGTAGCGCTAATCAGAATATACTAGTAATGTTATTCTTTATGTAAATATATTCTTTTCTATCTGCCTAAAAATTTGCATCATGGTACTCTTTTATACATTCCGGCCCTACAAAGTAGTCCATCTGCCCTAAGCCGAGTATCCTCATTCGCATAATAGTGGTTGCGTCGTTACGTACCGGCAGTATTTATGGGTTTTTTATAGGGACAATGAGAAGACACAAACGGGATAGAACCAGCTTTTTAAGAAAATGATACTATGAAACATAATTTTAAATAAATAATATACTAAAACTAGTATAAATCTAAAAAAGGCCCCTGCGGCATAGTACCCACGGACCGAGGGTCTCGACGCCGAATGGGATAAAATTGTATTCTGCACGAGACCACTGTATTTTCCTATCTTTAGTTTTAGTTAAATTTATTGTTAGTTTTAATTAGTTTTAATGATTTATTGTTTTTTTTACGTATTTAGATGTCTAAATTAAATGATTTAAATTTAAAAAAAATATACTAAACGGCGATGACATTATATTTAATCTACACGATACTCTCGTTTAACTAAATAATTATCAACACATTGGGTAAATAGAGATCATGGTTCTGGAAGAAAACAAGGTTGAATCTTTTTAACATAGTTTATTGAAAATAATAAACTTCTCTTCGCGAATAATTTACAATCGAAAATATTCATTTACCTTTTAGCGTAAGTAACTATAAATTTTCTTTGACCTGATAGACAAGGTAAACATTAAATATTCATAAATATACAGCGATAGATGAAACCTAAGTACAATAAAGGGCATAAATGTATGTTCACAACATTACCCTATGCTATTGATATAGGGTAAAAAATGTATAGATATTTAATCTCTTAATGGTAGGAAAGGGAGGGTAAAAGTTACTATTATCTTGAAATAGTTATGATCATTGGCTTAACTGAATTTACAACGCGACAGTAACCATTGAAGAAAACTGCTACAGTCGCCCTGCCGTGTAGCCATGACAGTACTTATTTAATGTTACATAAACCACATAGCATTTAAACAAAACATGCTTAACTATGTTACCCACTTGCCCTGTATGTGATGCAGTGTAAGTTTTTAACTAAATCGAAAACCACATCCATGTGAATCAATAAAACATCTTTAATAATATTTTCCCTTGTCTATGCGATCAAAGCCTATAAATTACAGGGTCTATTTTGAATATTAAAAGCGTAATTACAACTTACGGTCTACCTTACAGAATTATAAATTTACGGCACTTGCTCGCTATATTTTAAGTTTTTGTGACATTTATTGTGCTATTTGTTTATTACTAATGTTTGTAATTGGCACTTAATATTAAATATTCTGATTATGAGAGACAATATTATCTGTAAACAATATTATCATCAAGAGTTTGCGGCAAGCTTGTGTCAACATCACTACTGAGTAATATTCTCGAAATCTCGCGTAAAATGCCGAACGTCGTGCAAAACAAATGACACAAAATGAGATCTTTGCTGACTCACTGATTTTAAACTTAAACTATTTATTTTATTTATTGGTTCTTGATAATATTCAATATTAATTGAACATTGTGTTTTTACTTAGCAAAATTACCTTAACAATTAATTACATTAGTATCACTTTTGGAAAAAACACGACCCATCAGTGATGGATGCTTAAAGTTTGGAAAATATAAGGAAAAATAAATAAAACTTCTGGCAAACCATGATAGATTTTATTGCCAGACGAGTCTCCTAGTTTTGTCTCATAATATGAAGAAGTTTAATAAGTGGGTATTTGTAAAAGATAATGAAGGACGGATGTAGAGAAAGGGTTAGATATTAAAATCATTACAATGGCATCTATATAATACATATATAATATACCAATCGATAACATATACCAACATTTAGCTTGAAGCATAGTAGTTTTGAAGCCTTTATCCAGGGGATAAAAGTGTACCTATAATAAACCCAGTACCTTTGTGAGGTCACAAAGGAAACTAAATATAATTACTATTTTAGTAATTGTACATTTATGGATTAGCTTATCATTAAACTAAATTAGTCCACACAATATATTTCAGAAAATCACCAACAACCACGTACAGAAATTGCATCTTATGATTATTGTACAGTCAAATGTAAAAATATGTAATATATAATATATCCATACAACGTGTATTTTTTTTACATAAACATAAGTACGAGTATAGCCTATTGTTCTTATTTAGATGAAATTAAGTTGTAGGATATTATATGGGTCTCCCCCAGAAACTGTGATAAGCCTTTATCGTCACGCTTGGCAGGCATGATGACGGTGTTCCACCGCCCTAAGCGACACTGCGGCAGTCCTCCGGGGGATTCTGGTCGCAGTTTAGGGACAATACCCGGGGATTCCATCTATAGTTACATATTTTTTCACTCGACTGTGGTTACGAAAGTCGGATTAATATTGCTTGGTTGTTTTTAATTCGTATACATTACGTTAAAAAGTTCAATCAAATATTGAAAGCTGAGTTTACGTCAAGGAAAAGTTCAAAATTATATAAATAGAACGCTCACTTTTTCTTGGACGGTAATTTATTTTAATGGAACATATAAAATAATCCCTATTTCACATGATGCTAATCATTTCAGTAAATGGTGTTAATTTAAAACGGCAATGGTATGATTTATTTTAATTTCTCACTTTTCTGACTATTTTATTTTATTTAAAGTTTTGACTCAAATTGGTTTACGTAAAAATTAATTTCGGAGCCGTCTGTCTCGGGGTTTCCATATATTTAGCCGCCGCACGAACCTCCATGAGATCTGGTGAGGTGACACATATACGTGGCATATACATATATCTGTTTATATGTCAGATTTAGATTGGTCAGTATGGGGAAATCTGGAACCTGGAATCTCATATTATGTCCATGGTTCCATTTTTACGGACAAAAAACTGCATACATAGATAAAAAAAACTTGTACTCTGTTCGCGTATCGAACCAGGTTGTTTAAGAAAATAAAACTTTTATTATTTCCATTTGGATATGGATTGTGTAGGTTATAGGCAGCAGATGTTACCATAAAACATGATGTCTAAAATGGAAAAAAGGAACCGTTATTCCGATAGCATTACCGGACCGGCCGGCGACGCGATCGGCGAACCGAACAGACACTCAGCACTCTTAGTGGTTGAAAATGGAGGCCTATGTTCTCCGAAACATGTCGCGCGAGTGACTAAATAAACGTGAGTAGAACCGTATTTATCTTTTTTTTTTATAATATGTCTCACGAAAGTTTAAATACGTTATTCAATATCTTTTAATTTAATGTTTGACAAATGGGGTCGATTACCGAACTGAATACAAGTTATTCCCATACTTACTGATTGCAATGGGCCACGCTGTATATATTCGACTCCCCCATTTTCATATATTCCAATCGTATCACATTCATGGGATAAACTTCCAAAGGTTAAGAATGGTATTTTTGATAATTTTAAATATTAATACAACTGTAACTGTATTTTTGCTGTGTGAAAAAACCTTTGTGAAAACATGCAGTAGTTCAGAAGCTGCAATATCACTACGTGCTAGAAGCCCAGGCCCAAATATCAGTATGGGATACTGCCACATATCTATCTATACACATTTCTCAATAAGGCTCATAATAATATATAATAATCGTCTTACTGAAATCATATTAGTTCATTTTACTTTGGTGGCTTGTCTGCTAATGAAACAGGATTTTTTCAAAAGGAAAATTTATATTCTTTTCTCAACACAAAATGGAAATCTTTTGTACATTAAAATATGCGATGAGGGTCATTTGTCTGTTGAAGCGAGGCTATCATCAAGAAAATATTTGGAAATGCTTCCCTTGAAGGACGAGGGAAGTAGATGTTATTAAAATTGATTACTGTAGAAATTTTTGATGGAATGAAATATTCCATTAATCTTTTGTTTAAGCGGATTTCGGAGACTATAAATATAATACCCTATCTAATACAACAATAGGTATTTATCAATAGTATATGCAAGCAGACACATATTTTATGTAGTTATTAACTATCTATACGGCGTCTATCAAATACTAAACATTAATTGTGCAAGCTCATTCTTTAAACTATCTACATTCTTCAATAATTTCAAAGCATTCTCCTATCTTCTTAATCTTATAAAGTTGACCTTTTGCTTTGCACCTATTTAATCATAAAGACAATCTTAGCTCGCTTAAGGTATTTTATAACATATGTTATAATACAAGTCTGACAACGGCTGCCTTTTAATATTACGTCATTATCAATATCCAATTTCAATCAATTATTATTATATTTACAACTTGGTTCCCGTCTCTATTACCCAATATAGCTAAATAAAATATAAGCTAAATAAAAATGTAGATTTTGCGCGGAGGTAGCCGCGGGCACCACGAGTTAAGTATATTTGATTGCACCATAAAGTCAATAATTGCACGAATGTATAGAAGCGCTATAGAGGTGTTTCATCTCCTGGGTCACAGTTGGGCAGCCGCACTGACTTCGCGCCCGCCAGCACCCCCACTCCTTCAAGGCAAGACCTTCTGTTTGACAAAACATCCCTCAGGAACGCCCGTCTGGGACCGGACAAATCAGTCCCTGTGATAGACCTAGTCAGTTTTCTCAAGGCTGGAAGCTTCAACGCTTCTTCATAAGATGGAGGCTCGTCCGTTGGCGTCGTTTGAGCCCGACCTCCAAAGGGATCCCTAGAACAGGTCGGCGACAAATCTCTTGAAAAATATAGCATACTGTCGCCACTACGTGCAGGGGGCTGGGACTCTGGCATGGGTTGATAGCACACGGGGGCAGAGGAACGGATCTCCTCAAGAATCTGCCTTGCCGTTCTGTTGGTAGACACCATACCCGCCCACGATCGCCGATTCTGCTGCTTAGCTTCATGCGACCTTGTGCATGCAGAAATATTATGACTAGAATGTGTGCTTGTTACACCAGTCCTCGGCCTGTGCTGTGGCTCATCAAAGGAAGCCGCTTTTATAGCGGGCCGGGTAGGTCTTGATTCGGATTCCATATTGATGAGTACTCCATTACTTTCAGCATTTTCTGCGGGATCTTCTCTAAGTGCTGCGTCAATACGCATGGCTTCAGAATAGGAAGGAACTAAGGCACAGTTTTCTCGAATAGCTGCGAAGAGCTCGAGGCTGTCGACTGTTGAAGCATGAGAAAGAGGGAGGGCACGCGGTGGACGGGGCGCGGAGCAGAGCAAAGCGCTCTGTTCATCTGCTATTGCCCATGCATAGTTCCTCTGTGGCACAGGAGGTAGCGTATCTGACATGTGGGTATCGATATCCAACTGTCTACTGGGGTCTAATTCATAATTTGTTCCAAATATCTTGGTAATCTGCAAAATAAATACGCACTGAAGTTTATTCTAAAAAGTAATACATTTGCATCAAATAGAAAACGTTGCAACGACAACGAGCGAGGTATTTCGTTGAGGTATTTAAGGAATCATTTTACAGGTATAGTTTTACGTTTCTTAGTATTTTTCCTCTACCCTAAGATATGACTTAAATTAATACAAGTACTCACTGTATAATGCACGTAGGCTGTATTACATTCTATAAGAATCCGAAGAGGCCAAGAAAGTAGTAAACAGGACAGTGTCCAAAACAACCATTGAGATGAGTACCATGGGCAGCGATCAGCGTCCCTATAAAGACAAGTAGTTAATTAAATATACCTTTCTACTGCATTTAATGTAGCGCATAAATATGACAATAGTAGTAAATACAATACCGGTATGCCACCATGTATTCCTTGAACGAACTAACTCCTATCAGGTCCAATCCCTCCCGCATCTCCATGAAGTCGTCAAATCGCTCATGCTCCGCGAAAAACCTCGACCGCTGATCCTCGAACTCTGAAAACAATATAATTTTATGATAGTCTGCTAAATAATAGCTCTGGAAATTATATAAGTCTATTTCTTCAAAGGTAAAACAGATGCCCCGGCCACAGTCGTAAACTTGCCAAAAGAGACTTTTTCATTTCAAATTGTCTTCTTTTGTCGCGGAGCAATTTATAAGCAATTTACTTTATCTCTATCTAGTTCACCAATTTTAAACACAAAAGAAAACAGTGTCCAAATTATGTCTGTGAAAATTAAAGTGTAATAAATTAGTCCAAAAAAAATTGCAAACTTAATTGGCCGATTGTGAACGACGTGATTAAAAAAATTGACTGTGTGTTTCAGTTTTATTGCGATTCGTTTAACTAGATTGAAGATAAAAAGGTAATGGCGCACAAGATTTTTGACTTGTGACCAAGGAGCTGTCGGCTTTCTTGCGCAACATATCAGCATTCCGACACAACATTCAAGATAATGTTGCAAGCGTTCTAGAACAATGCTTCAAGAGTCTTTTTTAGTTGCTGTAATTCTTACGTGTATTTTATTTGTAAATAAATGTTATGCCGTGTGATGCCGGCTGACTAGAATAGCACCACCTTGTCCCGCGGGAGTCGTAAGAGGCGACAAAGGGAAAAATCCTACGGACGGGCAGCAGCGTCCGTCGAAACCCAATCTACAGCTACTGCGGTCTTCAATCCGCCTGCTAATAGTGGTGACTACGGCAACTACCCCCAAAATGATACAAGTCATACTTGTGGGAGGCCTATGTCCAGCAGTGGACTGCATACGGCTGTATGTCATGTAATGTAAATGTTAATAAAAAATGGCAATGTAAATACCACTGGCAGCCTCAATGTTGGCGAATGCGAAGCCCTTGCTGAAGCGCACTTTGGTGATGGGCGTGCTCGAGTCCAGCACGAGGTTGCGTGACGCGTCGCGCTGCCCGCAGCACGCGTGCGCGAACGACGTGCTCGCGCTGTGCGTGTTCACGCGCTCGTAGTACACCTGTTGATTTTTGGGCATTTCAAAAATCGTCCCAAACTTCATTCTTCCAGATCTGGACGTGCCAGGGCTCATTTTCACGAGCTTATTCGATCCTAATTAATAAAAAAAAGTGTCCCAAAACTTTTATACAAAATTTTAAGATTTTATTTTTCCATTACGCGACCATCAGTAGAAGTTCATACTAATAGGGTGGCGTAATGGAACAGGAATTTCGGGACACTTTTTTTAATCATTAGGATTGAAAAAGGTCGTGATTCTGAGAAAAATGAGCCCTGACACGACTAGATTTGGAAGAATGAGGTTTGGGACAACGTTTCTTGAAAACGACCGTTTACGTTTCTATATGGGACACATTTAACCAATCGACCTAGTCTCACAGTGAGCTCACGGCTTGTGTCGTAGGTAGACGACGATTCTTTCATTCGTACGTCACGTAAACACTTTTTATTAAGGTTTAACCGCAATGAATAATTGGTTATCATCCTGCCTCTATGATCTGGTTAAAAAAATTCCGTCTATTCTTTAAATTTTGAGAAGTCTAATTTTCACTCTAAAGTATTTATTTAAAATTAATAATGCTAATTCTCATCAATCAATAAGTAACAAAAACAGCCAAATCATAACTTCAAAAAATAATTAAATTAAAATTGTTTTTTTTTTTGTGCTATTAAGTAAAATTATAATTCCATTAGTTTCAGCTAGTTTAAAGAGCCAGTTAACCCTAATGCAGGTGGTATCATGTGCTTTACGTCACGTAACATATAACGTGACGTGAATATCATGTCTGATGTCAAGTCGCGTGCCATCACTATATTGACTATGTATGTTACTATTTTTAATCTTCAGTCAATGTTCCTTACGTTAGAGAACATCAATAACAATGCATGCTTATTAATTTATGAATGAAAATCTAGTTACTAAATAACCTTGCACGCGCCAAATTTCAATTAAAATGCTCGTGTTTGACCTACGAGTAATAAATGATTCAGCAAATACAAGAAAGGGTAAGAAACAAAAAACCCTTTCCGTGACTAAGATTGTATCATGAAAGGCTATTTGTCTTGCTTTGAGTAACTAAACACGGTTAAAAGATATTTTTACGCTGTTTTTCTGAAGTAATAAAACTCACCATTTTGTTTCAATTAATGTCAATAATGAATGATTCTAAGCATATTTAGTGATTTGCAGCTACAAACCAAATTGCATATAGACGTCATCATGTAGCCTTACGCAAACATATTCTAAGTAATTCAGCCATTATAAAATTATATGTAGCAGTCGATGCATAGTCGTTTGCAAAAATATGATTATCATGCATATTATACGTACAAACGATGCAGGATTCAAATGTATGAGTTGAGTGTAAGTCACTTGAGACTTACATACCTATGTTACAAGTGCAAACTAGGCAATTATTATCAAGTGTAGGTACAGTTGGATTTTAGGTAGGTAAGTATCTGTAACGATTATACGATGGCAGTGAACGCGAAACATGTTATACATGCCAAATGTTAATTAGCAATGGATATGATACAGCATTTCGTTATTCAACTTATTAAATGACAGCATAGCGTCAGATAAAAGCCTGAAATAATAAATGATGTGTCACAAAAGTGCACTTACGCCTACCTGCGTGGTGGTGTAGGCGTCCCCGTTCCGGTACCGCGTCACCTGGCGCTTGCGCCGCACGTAGTGGTAGCAGATCGCCTTCCACCTGTCATAGATGACACTAGAATGTAGTGTAGTGTAGAAGTATAGTGTTTTGAATTTATATATAGATACAGACTATTATTGATTTTGACGTAAGTGTATTTATTGGAGTGTCTTTGGTTCCTTGGACCTTGGGACGGATGCTGGTGTGGGCTGCTACACCCTAGCGCCGTCCCATCTCCAATGAACTAATGTAAAAGCGGGTGCAGCGGCGTAGAGACGTTTGGCGTAGAGACGGCTACCAGCGAGCACAAACTTTTTGCAGAAATCGCGAAGCGTCTGGTTGATGTAACCGAAGAGCTGGCGGCTTTCTCGCACAACGTATCAGCATTGCGATACAACGAGGAAATGCCGCCAGCATCCTTGGTACAATGCCTCAAGGGCTTTTTTAGATTGTATACTATAATTAGTTAAGTGCTTGTAGTTATCATAATACGATTGTAATTTCTGTAAATAAATGTATAATAGTTACATAATACACTTACGTCAAAATCAATATGGATTGACAGCTATCACAATCCCTTTTCAATTACGATCAGTATACCCTACAGCAGACAGCGCTGGTGGCTTAGCTGTAAGAGGTGCAAACCGGAGGACACAAGTCCCGACTCATGTCATGCTTACTACCACTTTGCTCACATGCTCACATCTTTAGCCTACGGTAAAAATACTCTTTCGACCTTTAATGCTCATACAATAAGATATTAATAGCGAGGCGTCCGGGGAGGCAATTCACAAAGTGGTTCCCCTTTAATAAAGAATTAATGGAGAAGAGGTTTTGATTTCGAAGACGTCGGCCTGAGTGCTGAGTTTGTATTACCTTTCAGAGAGCAAATTTGTTTTATTTTAATCATATTTCACGAAATTCATGAACACTTATAGAATTTTGAAAATACAAAATGAGTAACGTACGTTTTTTTACATGATATTTCGTGAAAGTATTAGGAGTATTATCCAGCCATTTGTCGCCAAGGGATTCGAAATGCAATAGGATTTGAATAAAGGCTGTAGTGTCACGAAAAATATCTGAATGCCAATGTATATAAGCATTTCGATATTGTATTCTTCGTATTGTTAGGTAATTCGGTCATCGGGTAGAAAATTAAACAATAATTTATCTAATCACTTAAATATATTAATCTCACTGTTAACACTTTGAAAATAAATAATATTAACGAGTTAGTATGTAAGCCACGGTGATTTTGCAACTAAAACTAGCCAAAGAAAAACAAATGGTTCATTTACGGGAAGCGTTTTTCAGGTGAGTTCTGTTTTCAACGTTGCAACGTGCCTCTACTGGCAGGTAAGACTGAATAGTTGTACCAGTATGAATATTATTCCACCAATTTGTCGCCAAGTTATTGGTAACAGAAATTCATTGGCAAAATACGCCCATCAAGCTGTAAAGCGATTAGTCCTGCCCCTAGACGCGAATATAAGGTATGCTGCGGTGACGGATTTAATCTGTAACTGTTTATATTGGTACGGAGAGCTTTGAATAAGGATTCGGTAGTAGCTATATATACAGGATAATCTCTGGGTCGTGACCAGAAACCAGTTTTTTTATCTCAGTGACTGGTCGAAGCAATATTATCTTATGTTGGTATTTGATCAAAACAACGTTAATTATGTTTTCTTATTTTTTCAATTAGTATAATCTTAAACTAATCAAATCATGGTCACCCTAAGCCTTATGACATACGCAGTATGGGCGATAAGACGTCAAGTCGAGTAGGGTGATCAAATTATAATTAGAAAATAAATCTACTTACCTCCCATCTGATAAATAATTATAACTTTTGGTGATAAAATAAAAATATTTAACGTAATTTTCTTCACCTATCAAGGTTTGTTTTCTTGCTCCTCGACCCAGAAAGCATCCTGTATATTTACTTATATCATTTAATATGTAACGGCCAATATTTGTTTGTCAATAAAGTACCTACTTTAATGTCCCGAATCTTCTCTGTACCAGGTTTAATTTTCAGACTATGATTCAGATATTTATTAAAACAACTTACTTATTCCAGAAAACTTTTCCGATGTTATTTCAGTATCTATCATGATAATTAAAACAGAATAAATTGTGTTTTGAAATTAATGAATGGATTGTTGTTCAAAATTTTAGATTTCTATTATAGCTACTTGTGACTTGATCTGAATAATTAATATTTTTCGTGTACCTTTAATGCTCAAGAAATACTGTGTGTTAAGAATTAGACCAGACGTAGATTCCCTAGTGTAATCATTTACTAATAGGTTTTTTAATTATATATATTTTTAGTTATTACTTTATATAAAAGACATACCCATAATTATTATTTGTAAAATTACTGAATAGCTACTAGTAGTATGTTAATGTGAACATTACGCGATATAAGCCTTTGAAAGTAACTGTCAACGAGTGTTTAACTCGAATGTGTTGTAATATATTGCGGGCCGAATTATTTTTTGAGGATGAATTTTTAATTGTACATCTAAGCAAAAGTAATCTAAATAATATATTTATAATTAAATATAAATATATTTCTTATTCCCTATGCCGCCGTTAAGAGATTCGTCCGTATTAGATTTACACGCTGTATGCTCTGAAGCTAGATTTTCTATTCCACTAAGTGACAACTTAAGTACCTATCAGTAGATAATAGTAGTCGATTGAATTGATCGTTCTAATGCCAGGCCCGTAAAATAGCGCAAGTATCATTATAGGGATGGATATATCTCAGTAAACCAAGGTGAACCCTAGAGCGTATCAAAAAAGAATCGACCCCTTACATTGCAGATTGCGGGTAAATTCCAACAAGGCCACTGGCAATCATTACGAGATCTTTATCAGAATGCGGGCCCCAATAGGCTTTTATCAAGATACTGTTGGTAAGTACATCGACAGTATGCTAATTTCATTCAGAAATGGTTTCGTGACATCGCGACGCGAAAGTTAACGCGGTTTTGAATACCTTTTACAATTACTAATGGTGTGGTAGTGTTGTGGTTAAACGAATACTTTTGTAACATAAAAACTTTTACAAAGTTAGCAGTATTATGGTCGGACTTCTCAGCACATTACAGCGGCTGTAAAATAAAGAACGTTTTATGTTATAGGAGTTTTCTGCACGATCAGTAGCCGATTGGCCAAACATACGTTACCGTGTTACACTTTCTATTGCAAAGATTTTCTTTGGAATTTATTGCCGTGTGAGTACGTGTGGAAAGCTTTAACGATCAACTTACTGCAGGAAAATGGCGGATGATATGTAATTATTAATTACGAATGGATGTTTTGAGTTTATGTATAAATACCTTTGCCAATTCCGACTAGATTTTAATGTTTCAACAGTCCGACATTTAATATTAAATGGAAATTAGCAAAAGCAAGTATTTTAAATCACTATTGTGTTAATAAGTTTTCAATCTAAAAACGTGATAAACGTCCTAATAAATTAAACAAAACGTTGCACAATGCCGTTTTAGTCACCAAGAGTGTATAAGATTAGTTTCTGCCGTGAAGACTGCTTATTATCCAAACAAAACCTATTGTTGCAAGAAGAGTTAAAGAGAATATAGCTGTAAAAGTGGCCAAATGAACAAGTCTGCCATAAATGAGCTCTTACGGGAGTCTGGACGAAACCATTGGATTGTGTTTCATAGACCAAAGATCCTCTCAACTGAGTTATTGCGTCAATTGGCACGGACTCTGGTAATTACGCGTATACGCGTCATTACCAGATTATCCGTCAAATCTGTCTGTAATGTGTATCGCGTATCTGGTATACGCGTCATAGATATGTCATTAGTGTTGCGTGTCGTGTCACAGTGTAAATTATAAATGAAGGCCAAGTTCGGTAAATATGAAAACTTCTCAAAGCAAGAAGATGTTGTTACCCACATTTTCAATATAGCCGCGCCCAGAGTAGTTACTGAACACCCGAAACGATTGAAGAAGGACGCACTTATGGCAGAATTGAATTGTGGATTCCAGTAGGAGATATCGCATCATCTATATACATATAAATGAAATGCGTTTGTTAGTTACCCATAAACTCGACAATCGCTGAACCAATTTAGGTAATTTTGTATTAGACCGCAGAAGGTTTAAGCAGTATAAAAACACGGCAATATTGTGCTGGTAATTAGAAAACAGTGATTCTTTATTCCCATACAAATTGTTCGTACTTGTCAATCATTGACCTTCGAATTTATAACCATAGACATAATAAGATAAAAAGAGAAGTTACAGATGTTACGAAGTTCAACGGGTCATCTAGTGTGATATAAAATGCTAATATTCTTGAAGTTACAGCGTTGTGTCACTTACCAGACCCTGGGCGTAGCAGTTCTCATGGCATGCACCCTGGCGCTCACCGCCGCGGTGTCCACGCGCCGCGCCAGCTGGATCCTGGCTGTGCTGTGGTAGCATTCCACCAGGTAAACCAGGTACAGGAGCAGGACAAACGCTATGGGTATGTAGGCGTAGCCGACATCGCACGGAGACTCGCGCACTGTCCGCTTTATCGGGAATCTGCTTGAAATACAAACTGATTAGATTTTGATAGATTAAACGAATTTATTCATTTTATTCATCAAAATTTTACGAATTTATTCATCAAAAATATATTCATTTGTCATGGCGCATAACCGGTCATTGTGGGTCGCTTTGAAGAAGATCTATTTATGTTCAGCAGTAAACGTGCTTTAGCTGATATGATAATGATGATATTTATTTCTATAGCTTTTTAAATCACCACGAATTGTCATTACAATGCTGCAATGTTCATTTTTGTACACATATTTAAGGTTGTTTATATACATTTGAATAACTAAGAAAAAAGGACAGTATACGAAGATTATCACCATTAGTTTTTATTGGAGGATTTACTAATTAGAGCATCATAAGGCGTCGTTAAAGAATATGACAGATAATGTAGTCTTACGTCTTAGTACTCTTCATGCAAACATGTTATTTTAACAAGACCTACGTGTGCAAATCAATGAGTTCCTTGTCGATCTTGGCAGTGTTGCACCAGGCCACGGAGCCCAGGCAGCCGGCGATCATTAGGGTCAGCATGAAACACTTCCAGTTTCCCTCGCGCCGGAGCACCCCGCCCAGGCTCTGTTGACGGGGACGCTGCGGAAGAGAAGTACTTTTAGTACGCTACAGGATTAGCACCGAAAACAAAAAAAAACAAGAATCTCATATAAATTTGGCGACTCTGGTTGCTCTATTTATTTGATTCTAAGACTACAATGGCACATGTAATTATCTAGCGATTCGTGCGCGATAAAACCGTAGTTTTTATTTCTAATTTCGCCCAAATACGTAATACGCGTTGGGTGCCAAAAGTGTTGCTAATGCTATAATAAACTTGGCTGACTTGCAAATTTTTACTTGAAAAGGTTTCTTACATGTAACTAATGAACATAATTTATTTATTGAAGGCATAAGCTATAGGAATGAAAACGGCATTTTATTTTGTTAGCCCATAATTGCAATTAAATACCAATCAAGTGTTGCACTCTAGTAAATTAATTAAGTCGTTGGTATCGTAAAACGGGGTGAACTGATACGAGTATATGTTGGAGTAACCTTGGACTAAGGACTAATAATCTCACTATTCATGACGATTTAATTTTCAAAATCTGAGATTGAAAGTATGACAAGAATTTTACTACCCTGGCCCAAGTAAGTACGCCTTTACAAACAAAACTAATTTAATTATCTAATTGATTTGTTATTTGATACAAAAAAAAATGCTTGGCTCAAATCTATAGTACGACTACAATATCAACATTAGGGAGAATCTTGATATAAATAATATTCCTTGGATAAAAATAATCTTTTTGTTCTGTGTGGGAGTAAGAGTGGTTCTCAGTTTATGATCTAAACACCTACACTTTCTTGCTAATTCACCTACTAAGTAATAACGTGAATTTTAAGTGAATATTTACTCACATTTTCCCCTTAGTGATTGACGGCTTACGAACGCAAAGCCAAAATTATTGAAGACAAAAAATGTAGCTACCAATATAATTAACAATTAATAGTATATATTTAGTACAAAAACCGCGAAAAAGCTAGCATTTATTATAATATAATATTTACCTTATATGAAAACCGAGAAGCACCACTCGATCTAATACATTTCCCTTAAGGTGTCAATAAATATTTAAGTAGGCATATAAAGCAATGGCATATTTGCTCAGCGAGGGATATGGGGCCCATAGGAGAAATCCAAGATTCTGCCCACTCTGTTTACATTGGTCCAATAAATTGTACTCTGGTTACGACCCAATATTTATAGCCGAATTTATTTAGTTCCAGGGTTCAATTTATGTAAGAGCTGCTTGTTTTTAAATAATACATAACGCTGTCCGTTAATTTTCTTTAATATAAGTGACACTGTTTATTTTGTAATGACAAGAAACAGGATATGAATCTATTTTTAACTTTATACATTTTTTCTAAAATCTTTTAAACTGGGGTGAGAGTAGGATTACAGAAGAGCCAAAGGGTTAATATAGGCTACTGCTACCTATACGGCTACCTTTTATTACAAATGGAGCAACAGTAATATTCAAACCGAAAACCCACCTCACCCCAGCTAAAGGGTTAAGGATGTCCTACTATTCCGTGTTTAACTTTAAAGTTATGAAATTGATTTATTAATAAAAATAAGTTTGCATAAATTGTAAATACAGAATTTTATCGGAGTTTGAATGTCAGTTCTGTGTCTATTCACCCCGTTTTACGATACCATAGACTTAATAAATTTACTAGAGTCCAACACTTAATTAGTAATTATAAGTGATAACGTATATTGAGTTAATAATAGTACATTACGTACCCAGGGCGGTAAAACAAAGAATGGCTCAGATCGCGGGTATTTGTGTTTTCATTCCTTTAACTTATGCCCTCAATAAATAAATTATGTTCATTAGTCACATGTCAGCAAATCAGCCAAGTTTATTATAGCTTTAGCAACACTTTTGGCACACAACGCGTATTACGTGCCTATATGGGAAAGAGTGCCTAAGAAATAAAAACCAACGTAAGTTTAATCGCGCACGAATCGCTAGATAATCGTTAGATAATAGATAGTAGTCTTAAAATCAAATAAATGCAACCAAACCAGAGTCGCCAAATTTATAGGTAGCTACCTTTTTTAACCGACTTCAAAAAAAGGAGGAGGTTATCAATTCGGTTGGCAAGATGTTTTTTTTTTTAGCTACAATACTTTATATAATACAAACTATGATAGGTATACACATCTCAAAAGGGATTAGTTTTATCACATACTTGGTTAAAAAAGTTAAACCAAAATTGAAATTGTATTATTACCATACCTACCAGTTAAATCATATTTATTTGACAATTATGGCATAAGTTATTACATTTATCCATTATTTATCCAAAACGCATAAATCCACCAAAGGCATCGTCCGAGAATGTAAGTTTTTTATGAGAGTATGTCTTTTATGGATGCAGATTTTCATTATACGTATACCACATCTGTTTGTTGTAGGTAAGTATACTTAATTGACAGATTGGGCATAACCTTATCCCGGGTAAATACAATTAACCCTTTGTTCATATCTCAACTAGACGTTGACAAATCGTTATAATGTTACACCCACTTACAGTGGATACAAGCACCTCTGAATCACATGCCGTTAATTTTAGCTCAGTCATAATGGCGGTCACCTTCGGCAAAATGACGTTCCAGCCCAATGCTCGTATTTAAGGTCGTGTCGGAAAACGGGGACCAGGGATGACCCGCTGTGATATATTGCACCATTAATGTTTCAGGCCAATATTTCAGTATCGGCTTATCCTCGTTTATAGACGCTTAGTTTTGATTAATGTCACAAAACGGCTGGCTAATGCTGAAGTCGATTTATAACTTATTTCAACAGCCAAAAGGGTGAAGGTTTTGCAAAATTTTGGCTATTAACGGAAAATACCTTTGAAAATTGAATTTGTGTATTACTGGTAAACACTACGTAGATTTAGGTCGCGTGGCACACCATCCGAAGATTTACGAATTTGAATTAAGATAAACAACTTTAACGGACTTCATACTCCCTTAAAATTTAGTTTATGTTGCGCGTATCAAAAAGGTAGGCATAAATTCAAAGTTCTGATTAACTTAAATAATACCGATGGACATACTTTAAACCTAAAGAGTTTACATAACAAAATTGCTGATTCAAAATTGCTTTTAAATTGATTAATTGATATATTTACGAGATGTGTATATATCACATGATATTGAAACAAGGAACAATGTATACTAGGGACAAGAGCTAACATCACACGATTCAAAGGCACGATGTTGGTCAAGCAAATTCCGTCCTTATTCCAACGGCCTACGCTGACCGAATTTAGTCGCTGACTGTACGGCATTCGAGGCTTGGCGGCAATGCCGGCACAAATTGAATTGTTTTGCCAATTCACTGAATGGATTACATTCTGTGTAATGTTATTTGAGTTTCCGCTACGATAATGCGTATTCTAATGTGGTCGAATTGTGTTACTTGCGTAATTTTATTAAGATCGAATACATTCATTTCGGATTAATACAGGTTATACGGGGAACTTAATTAAATGAGAATAGCCGACACGAACCTTTGATGCCAGAATTTAACTCGGGTAATGATTTTGACATTTACATAATAATACCATTATGAAAACAAGTAATTCTCTCTGTTTATACTTAATCAGTTGACTTTAAGTAGAATTATGGTTACAGGGATGTATTTTAAATGTCACATTGAGCAACATTAATGAAATACACTTCATATATTTTGGTAAAAGGCTAGATCTATTAAAACTGTACTATAAACAATCGAGCGTAACAAAACAATACTGATAAAATTTTAATTTTAAAATATGGCATACTAAGTCATTAAACCGTAAGCATCAAGGTTAATACATACATTATACGTTTTAAATAAAGTTACACATGCTTCTTGTAGAAGAGTTAACGGCAGACAGAAAAAAAAATACTAAAAATTAAATTGACGGGAATGTTTTATGCAATACTATTTGAATGATAAGCGACTGTTTGCGAAATAGTTGAGTGAGCCGTTTTTAACAATGTTTACACAGCTCTAAAACATAAAAAAAAACTAAATTATCCAAAAACTGAAACAGTCCGACACAGATATCGATGATATCAATCTGTGCTGAAAAAATCACTGCTCTAGGGTTAAAAACCAGGGAGAAAACAGTATAGAGCGTTTGTATGGAAAATTGCAAACTCCCGTTTCCTTTTAATCTTTTACATTGGATTTTGAGCAATAAAGTTTAATATGTTGATGTTCGCGATAATAAACCGGTCGAAATTTCAGGATTATACTATTATAATAAATTAAAAATGATATACCGATACCTCCTACGTATACTGAGACAACTGACATTTTTACGATTTTCGTTTTTTTGCATTTTTGGGATCAAAATACTTATATCTACATGCTATAAAAATTTCGTAGCGAAATAACTGTTAGTTTTCGAAATAAAGTGACGTATACTGACCCAACTAACACTATTTTTTAAATTAGAACGTCGTATACTGAGCTAAGTCACTTGTACCAGTATACGCGGTACATCTAGCGGGGGAGCGCGGCGCGGGCGCGGCGCAAGTGGCAGTTGTCTCAGTATGCTCGTTCGCTATCGTTGCGGGGGGAACTTGTCTCACTATGCGCGGGCGACAAACGATGCGGCATACGTCTTTTCTACCCGTTTTCTACCTACTACGTATAAAATGAAGCTTTTTATATTATGATTTTGTTATTATGATGTTGTGTAAATAGTAGTTTATTGTTTAATTAAACACAAAATACATCAAAATGAAGCAGACGAGAGGAAGAAGTCTGGTTGCACTGGCATTAAATAAACCATTTTAACGCGAAACGAGCGGTAGGCAAGTAAATTTAATTGTATATTTTTGAGAACATTAAATTAAAAAGCTAATTTGAACAACTATGGTGATATTTTCAGATTTTTTATTAATTAGTCCAGTAGACGTGGTTTCAAATGAGAATGTTATTGATTTACTTATATCAATGCATGTGGGTTTTCAATGGTTTTTTAGTAATTATTAATGATAAGTAATTAAATTTGATTTCATACTTTTCAGTACATTTAATTAAAACCTAATTTGAACAACTATGGAGATATTTACAGACTTTTTGTCAGTTAGTCCAGTATACAAGGTTACAAATTATTATTGACTTGCTTTTATCAATGCATGTGGATTTTCAATGGTTATGGTAACTTATTTTAGTGTCCCCGTTGCCGCTGGGAGTTGAGGAGCTACGGGAGGAAATATATTTTTTATATGTGGATCGGCGAACTAAGAAAATATAACGTTAATCTACAGTGGAGTCTTCTTATAACTAAACTCGCACATGAATTAAGTTCGGCCGCTTTCATCGTTAGGAAAATATTGAGACAGCTCGATTAGTTTATCATAGTTATTTCCATAGTGTAATGTTATATGGTATTCTGGTTTGGAGCAAAGCAGCTGATATACAGACTATATTTGTATTACAAAAAAGAGCCATTCGTTTTATGTATAACTTAAAAGCAGGTGTATCTATTAGAAAGCTTATTAAAAAAATTAATATAAATTAACTGTAGCTTGCCAATATATTATATGAAAATATTATGTATGTTATTAAAAACCTTCAGTTGTTTACCAAAAATTGTGACATCCATAATTATAACACTAGAAATAAGAATAAGCTTGCTATCAGAAAAAGTATATAATAAAAAGTGTATAATAAAGTATGCGTAAAGTGTATAAATCATTTTTTAGGCAATGTAGGTATTCATTTATATAACAAGTTACCTGATGATGGCTTAATATTACCCTTCCCAGTACTCAGAGAATTACTTAAAAAAGTCTTTGATGTCTAAGGGCTATTACAGAGTGTGGATTATTTGACAGATATAAACATGCATGGCCCAAACCAGAACTAACTAAACTGCCTAGCAGTTAATTATGTACTGCTATATCATGTAAATGACACAGTTCACTTTCAGGTAGGAAAACATATCAAAGTATGTCTATTTTGTGAAGTAAATTTTTTTTACATTATTATTTTCACTTTTATATTTTAGTATTTTCAGTTATATCTTGTAACAAACTGTTTGATATGTTTTCTTTTCGGACTACGCATAATTATGTACTTTAAGATGTGATTTATCACTGTTTTGAAAAAATAAGTCCCGCCTTGGTTTCTTTCCGGTATCTTCTCGGGTCAGGTCATTTACTTCACTCACTATCACTTGATCTCTTTTTTTGATTCTTGTCCTTTATGCGAATGACTTTGGCAATAATAAGAAGTTTTGTTTTTTTTTTTTTATAAGGATTCATATTCTATTTTACCTTTTAAACTGATCTCAGTTGTTATATTTAGAGTTATTCATTTTAATTTTTATTGTTAATATTAAGAAAAAGTGTTGTTTAATAATTTTGTAGATATACTAAGCAATAAGAATGAAGACTGTAAGGAAACATATAAAGTAAATGGTTAATCAGTATTACGTTGATAATAACAATGGCTCTGAGTAATTCATTATAATTATTACCTTTATAAGAAACGCAATTTTAGTATCCACTTGCTTTATTTTTAGTTTCACAAACGTAACTTGCCTAAATATTTTCATTATAATTCTTTAAACTTTCTATAATGAGCACAACATACAAAATAATGTTAATAGTATACTGGTACATAATTCATTCATTCAGGCATTTCACAGGCGTATACTGGTACAAGTGACAAATCAGGCTAAATTTAACCGACAAAATCTATCCGAACTGGATCTTGGAGTTTTTTAAGATATTTAAGAATGATACGTGACTCATGGCGTTTAGTTTAATAAGATTATGTCCATATTCATCAAATAATAATTTACTACGTATACTGGATCAAGTGGTAGTTATCTCAGTTTATCAAAAAATTGAACTCGTTAATTTCATGTATACTGGACTAACTACAGTTTTTTCAAAAACTACTATTAATTTTAAAATAGTAATTATGTGGATTTAAGCGAAATACATTCACCATACATATTTGAAAATTTCATGAAAATATGTAAAAGTATGAGCTAGTTATGGAACTTTGTACCTTTAAACAGCTCTGCTGTAAAATCGTGATTTTGCACTTGTCTCAGTATACGTAGGAGGTATATATCTGTTTTTACTACTCAAACGTAGCAAAATCAACATCATACATAGCAAAATAAGATAATATATGGCAACTTGTTTAAAGAAAATAAACTCATTTCTGTACGTGACATATGTTAACTCCGCCGGCGGGTGGCAACCTGCCGTGTATAAAGATAAAACAATATACGTTAGAAAAGCTTTAGTAACTACATGGTCCGTGGGTGTACGGGTTCGTAATTTCCATTTGTTTTATAATATAAATCTGTGTTGTCAGACACACGAGACTGGTTAAAATATGAGATCACATGGAAGTCCATGCAGAAGTGCGGATCAGCATGTACGACCAAGAGTTGGCAAGAAAGTACTCGCTAATGTCTGAGTATTTGTATGGAGAACAGAACCCCTAAAGGTCACTCATGCGGTGACTGAATATATATAGACACAGCTCTCCATACAAAAATGCCTTCCAAAAATGACCCCAGGCGCGCTGACACTGACAGCTATCCCCTCTTCATAATATGTCAGAGCAGCTTGGAGTTTATCCAATAGACAATTTCGCGCTATTAAAAAAAAGTTGTGATTGGTTAATAAAAGTTTTAAGCGTCAAACCTCATGCGCGGCGTTACAATATTATGGCGTTGTCAAACTTACAGGGATGATACTAACCGAGATGGAACCAATTTATATAAGTATTATTCTGACACTATTTTGCTATTAATTAAGAATGAAAGAAAATATATTTTAACGCCAAAACATTAAATAGATTACGTTTTCCATACTTTATAAGAATGTATAGTAATGACGTATTGGAGAACACTCCCACGATTTTGCGTTACGGCATTGCCTCAGTCTTTCTCCAGTGGGTACCATGGGATAATGTCGCTCTGGAATATCGGGGGTGAATTTCCGTAAGTTTTGCGCGACTAAGTCCCGTTTATCGTTATACTCAAACGTTGGAACATAATATTAATGTGTAGTACATATGTATTTTGGAATAATCGTAATAGTGTGGGTACAGTCAAAGAGTTTAATTTCCATCCCACCTAAGGTTCAATATCGTATAACAAACTGTCACCATAAGAGCAAGCTAGAATAAGACGTTACTTTGATATATTGCTAACACGCATTGTTTTGTTTATTAGGCAACAGATTAACAACATCGAACAACATCGACGTGGAGTACTGAACTTTGGGACGTCAAGGCACTTTTCCAACAATAGGCGACAACCGAGTTTTTATTCATATTTTTCGTTCTTGCAAAATTCAAATAACAGTGACGCAAATAACAAAATTTCGCTCATCGACATTCGCAGTAGACAGAGTCGTAAAGAACTCACTAAGATGCTGACACGCTTTCAAAATTAGAAAACAAAATGATAACTTTTCACAAACAGGTTATCTGTAGGAATATGCACAGACAGATAATAAGTATTTTAATCCTATTACAGAAATACAATTTTCAACCTTAAGGAATCCCGAATGTCTAACGACATTTCAATGATTGGGCAGGAAATTAAAAGTGAAAAATACAATTTATAATACATAATAAATCCTTTCCGCGGCTAAAAAAAAACAGAAAGATTATGATGAACAGTGTACCAGCAGTTCCTACATTTATAGCTTAGGTATTTGCTTTTTAAATAAAAACAAATAATAGGACTTGGTTGTTACTTGGAAATAAAATTAATAGTTTACTTAATAGTAGAAATTTTGCATAATATTTTCCCCATTTTGTCACTCAGTATCCTAAAGGCGTAAGTCATTATAAAACTGGTATAGAGTTACGACATTTGGTTCAGCGTATTAGTCTATACATCAATATGTTACTTTAAATAATTGTTTATCATCTTCAGGGTTAAACTTACACAATCCAATGGATCCCCTCGATTTTTTTGTATTTTTGTGGAGTTGTTTAGGTACCATTTTACCGCATAAGAAGGCATTTTATAGGGTTTTTTAATTTAACAATTTTATATTAGCTGACATCTTATGTCATAGAAAGCTTCTGTACTACTAAAGCTGTCAAACTCCGCCGTGGCTCAGTCGATCGTTCGCGGCACACTAGCCGTGGGGTCATTTTTGAGTTCGAGTCAGACTTCTATAGTATTACTAGTTCGTTGCACTCATGGCATTAAATAGCAATCCGAGTCATGAATCACATAACGATTTCTGGGCAAGCTCTTAACAAATATAGTAAATAATTAGTTAAAGCACCTTTGATAGATATATAGACTCTTTATTGCACAAAATGAATGTACAGAAAACGTAAAAATAAAAAAAATATAAATATTCGCATACATCAATATGACTTTTTACCAACTCGTGATAAAGGTAAAAATCTGTTAGTGTACGGTCGGCAAACGAAAACCGCGAGGCCGTATATTTTCCGCGGGAGAAATGCTCGTATGTTTTAATCAATACGACCTAAAGTATCTGTCATACTTACTTTACAGAAAGAGATATGAGAATTACAATGTATATGAAACCTTTGAATATAAATTAACTTTAGACGAATTCTCTGGAATACACGGGACATACGGAATGGCAGATACTTGGGTTATTTCGTACTCTACCATTGCATACATTAGCATCATTTATGCATCAATAGGAGTATAGGTGTGTGTGTGTACATCTTGATAATTGTCACTCTGCGTGACATTATCAGTACACACAAGCAATATCTGATAAGTTATTAATGCGTGATTCCGACAATCGATTAGATGAGTAGTTCATTGCATTATTTTATTACATTATATACCAATTCAATATTATTTTCCAAGTAAAAAGAAAAGCTTATTGTTAGTTACAATTGTTCTCCGCAAACTACTTAAGAAGTAGGTACTACTGTTCCAAAACATTTTCCAATACTTAGAAGTTGTCAATGCTGAAGTAAAGTTTCCCGGAAACTGCTCCGAATTTATGAGAAACGTTAAATTAAACTGCACCGGAAAGTTATAGGTACCCATGCATTCTGCAGTTATCATAAAATTGAAACGGAGTTTCTCGTATTTTAATATGAGGTATATGTCGTAAATAAATCGTGTTCCCGTAACTCAAGAAAACGGCCAGCCCCATCTACCATAAAGGCAGTAGGTATGACCGTCTCAGTCACTATATCTGTGGTCTCAGTGTTATATATTATATATAACTCAAGTTTGAATTTAGAAGAGAGATGCGTTTGCACCCCACTGCATGTCGAACTCAATCGACCGCTCAGGCTTTACACTAACACAACAACACAAGCCTTATTGAGCCTACTGTATGGTGATTTGTAAAAGATTCTCTTGGAATATTTATTTATATTTATAAATATTATCTAAAGCAAACGAAGGGTTGAGAAAACTTGACGCAGGGTAATGTAAGATGGAACATTGTTACGTAAACACGGCATGTTTGCCAGGACTGGATGTTTTAGTTTAGACCGGGAATCCAATGTGAGCCTCTACAGAGTTATTTGTTGTTGTGTTTATTTAAGCTTCGCTACCACATAGTCGTTAAGTTGATATAACTTAAAAATTTCAGACTATCTGTCGGATCAATAGTCCAGTTACTTTCGTAATCATTTTCATAGGAAGGCTAACACTTAAATAATTTTAATACTTACATTTTAACTGAAAACTAACTGACTTCTTAAAGGTATATCACATTAAATATTACTCAATGCTTGTCTGATGCGATTAAATGAGACCACACTAGAAACATCAGTTAACAAAAATATTCATCAAATTCGGTACATGTTGAAAGTTCGGAGGTATCACTTAAAATATACAGGCGAATTAAATACCTCAAGTCAAGAAGAAGTATGAAGCAATGGTGAGTTAGAACTGTGAAACATATGTTCAATTCAATCTGGGACTGTTGGTTGAATTCTTACGTAACATCCGCGTGGAAATGGTTTGGCAGTAAAATTCTTAAGTTGTTCAATATAAAAAATATGGATTCGAAACTGGCACAGATTTTATGAATCCAATATTGTCGAGGGAATTTATGTTAAAATTTCGCGGGTCAAGGACAGGCCAAGTTTTTGTTAAGTGATAAATTTTCTTCGTTGAAGTTTATTTATCCTATGAAGCACTGCGCTGGTGGCATAGTAATAAAAGCATGCGACTTGCAATCCGGAGGTCGGGGGTTCAAAAACATCCATGGAGGTCCAATGAGATTTAGAACTTATGTAAGAAATATCATTTGATATTTACCAGTCGCTTTTCTGTGACGGAAAATGGCGTGGGAAACAGGACCAATCCCGATTAGGCCTAGTTTACTCTTTGTGTTGGAAGGTCGGATATGGCACTTGCTATCCTAAAAACTGGTGTCAACACTTGGAATTAGATGCTTACCGGACCTCAGGTCCCCATGACCCGTGGCAAACTGCCGGGATAACTCGAGGAAGATGATTATGTTTAGTTATCTTTCTCTATATTTATGTAATTGACAAAGTAACGAAAATACTTTAAAATTATAACTTCCTTGTTTACTATAGAACCTAAAGAAAAGGGATGCTTTTTACGAGTAGAGTAAATAGAAATCAAGTATCATGTTGAAACACAAACAAAAAATTTAATATTCGCACAATATATTCAAATAAGTGTATGAAATTATTCTGCTTTCTGGCAATGAAAGCATTAATATCAAAATGGCGGCCCAAAGGCAAACAAAGGCGGTTACAGCAAACGGAAGTGCACTTTGAATGTAATTTGCTCTGTTCTGTGCAAACTCGGGGGCAGCATTCAGACTGGGAACATCTGAAAGTGATTTAAAAAGTGGTTTAGATTGTCGATTACGTAATTTCTATCCGACTTATTCATAAATTTCACTCAAACCTACTTTAGTTAACACCTTCGCTGCGGAAATTAGTTAATATAAAAAGAGGAAACATGCAATAAAAAAATATAAGGTCCCTTAAACAATTTTTAGCGGAAAAATGCTACTACAGTGTTCAGGAATATTTCGACGACCCACAAACAGACTGTTACTATTAGGGCACACCAAGTACACCAATAAATAAACAACATGTCAGTCTGCCTCTGTCCGCAGCTAGCGTTGCAATGCCCCTCAGGGCCTTAAGTAAATGTTTTTTAAAATGTAATATATTTATGTTAGATATTAAGAAGCATGTATAATAAGCAATGAATAAATTAAATTAAATTAAATGAATATCGCAATTAACTATTTTTGTACGGATTCGAATCAACCACGTGCTACAGTGTACGTGTTAAATTATATTTAAATAGTTTGTATCTTACAAAAACAGTTAAAGTGACAGATTATGAATAACTAAGCGGTACATATGCGTATAAATTAACATTAATCTTCTTTATATGTAACAAAAACTTACTTTGAATGTAAAAAGGTAGATTAATATATAAACTCACATTGTGCCAATCAACGGACTATTAATGGAAGAGCGGCGACTCTTGACAAAGATATCTTAGGACTGTGGCGGTTATGCTGACAGAAAATTTATCGTCAGAATTCATCATTTAGGATAATTCATCATTTCTCAGAATGTGTTCTTTTCTGAAACTGTATAAATTTCAGGATATTTTATGCTAATAAATCTTGAAGACGAACCGAAAACCGTTATTTTAATTCTACTCGAATGAAAATAGTAAAGCATGCGCTAATTCTTGTGAAAATGTGAATAATTGTGTGAATACCGTAAATTTCGGACGGTTGTCTCTGTCACTCTCGTGACGCCTTACTTGGAGTAAGAGAGAAAGATGCTCGCAATATACGAACTTCAACTTTCGCGGTACCAGGCTTGTAGAGTAGGCAAGGACTTTGTAGTTAGAGATGTGCCATTCCCTGTAAATTCCCAATATTACTATGGAGAAATTTACCATTTGGGAAAATGCCTCATAGTAATATTGAAAATTTAACAGGAACGGCACATTTCTATTTGTAGTACAGTAAACGCACACATTATGAGTTACCATTTGCTAAGCGGTTACGCAAAGACAACTCCCCAGTGTAATTTAATTTAATAAAATTAAATGCGATGACAGTGCGTGAGTAATATTTTTGAATAAAAAAATTTGTTGTTGTTTTTCTCAACTACAGACTTGCATGACATAAGTTTCAGAAGCTCTCGTTGGACCCTTTCGGTGTTTTCTTATCAAATTAATTTCGTCGAAAAGATAAATCTAATTTAATAAAACAATTACAATAATATTATAACCATTTACTACATTAAATCTAAAAAAGGCCCTTGTTAATATATATTATATTGTGTTGATACGTTGGGAGGAAGCTCCAACGCCAGATCTTCGGTCACAAGGTCATGGTAGTGAATACGGCCTTCATATCAATAATAATGACATTTGATTTTTCTATACTTCGCGCTGGTAGAAACAAATGAGACAAGCGAGATACACTTACAGTAAGCTCAAATCAATAAAGAGCGTGAAATCCGAATGCCACTTCTCGTTAAGTAAGTTTCAAAGTGGCTCAGTAGCAGGCACAAACTTGGAAATTATAAATGTACAAGTAGTTATAGATCTTGCTCAGTAGAAATAAGTTTTAGATTTGGCTGTACAATATGTGTAATGAACTAATGAAATATCATTCTTATGTGGTAACTATTGATGTGAAAAATGAAAATATCAGGATTCAAACACATAGATAACTATTTTCCAAGCTTAGATAAATATAACAGTGATTGATTAATTTGACAGTAAGTAATTTATTTTTCCTAGCAAAATAAAAAATATTACTATAGTGGAGTAAGAAAGTTAAAATATATAATTGCTGTTACTGTTATATTATACTCTACTGATACTCTACTGAAAAGCGACCCTAACAAACTTTATTAATTATAAATAAATAAATATTTCGGACATTTTTACACAAATTGACCTAGTCCCACGATAAGCTCAATAAGGCTTGTGTTGCACGTACTAGAACACCGTCTTGCCTAAGAAAAAAGTTAACCCTCCACCACTATTACCATAGGTACAGTCAGGGTCAGAGATAACTTTGCGAACAAAGTGGCAAAATATGTATGTATCTATTTTGGACGATTGTCTCTGTCATTCTCATGACGGGCACGAAGTAGGCATTGGAGGGCGGCAATGAAGGCATTGGAGTAAAAGAGAAAGATGCTCGAAATATACGAACCTTGATGTTCGCGGTACTATCGAACAAAGTGATTCATGACCCACCTAGATCGAAAACGGTTGAAAGTGTCAAATCAATTTAAAGACACTTTCAAACCGTTTATCGGCTAGGTGGGTCATGAATAACTTTGTGCGATAGTACAGGGCTTGTATATTTCTTTAAATGACACGGCTTTAAAATGTGACGACTTCCGAAGGCACGGTGACAACGCCCATGGTCCGCGTGCAGTACTATCTCACGTAGGTACTAACTATGTATACTATAGGGTGAAAACCTGTGATACATGGTAATACGGTAATACTGGGTTATTATCTCACAGTTACACATATCTCGCTATAATGAAGCGCAAGCTTTAAAATCGATGGCGGCTGGCAGTTTTAATTCATAAAAACGGGTTGGCATCAATCTGTCGTTTGAAATTCACCAATATGAGTTCAGCTTAAGATAATAATGCATTAGCACCGAATCACCAAGTATAATCGATAGAGATAAACCAAGGTTTGCTATAAGCAGACCTCGAAGTCGCCGTGGCACGAATACAATTTTGCTAGGGAGAGACACACGATATTATTTTATCGATAAGTTGTACTTTCTTATGACAGTACTTATGTTATGATTATGAGATACTTAATGATAACTTGCAATATCTATTAAACTGTATTATTTATACAGTATGAAGATTGAAGTCCGTAAAGGTCGATTAACGAAGATAACGGTATTCATACTTTATGGATGTAGGTATAAAACATGACGTTGACATAATATGTTTTCAGTTTACTTTGCATTAAAATTGATGAAAAAAATATTTAGTAGTAAAGGTTGATTTTTATTTGAATTTTAAAATTCCTAAGAAGTATCCTAAAAACTCCTATATAGGTAACATTGACGGGAAGTAATCATCACAGTTTAGTTAATTTTCAATTATTCTGTAAATTTTACAGCTAATAATATATGAAATGTCAATTCCGAATAAGCATTCAGTTATCGATAAATTTTATATCGGAAGGAAATCCCTAGTTAATTGATGTTATTGCCACCGCGACTTCGAGGTCTGGCTATAAGTATTCAGTGGCGGTGTACAATTACTGAATATCTTTTCGATTATCCGGTATTCATAATTTTTCAAGTATAAAGTTTTAATGTTATTCACCCTGGAGATGTCACGTACATAACTCATGAATGAGAATATCAAGAGGCTGACTTGGGTTAATTAATGCGGATAAATATTAAACGCGATATACGTACATGAAGGACGGATAATGGCGTTTTGTAGAACATCATCGTTAAAGGCATTTTGCGCTTCCATAAATATACTGAATTATTAATTTCATTTAAATAAAAATTCTACTCAAAATTTTGTTGTAAGTGTATTTATTTTCTCATACACTTTGGTTTTTGGGAGTTTTTGACTGTATCTTCCGTTTACTGCACGTTTAAAACTGTACATTTATAGGGTCGAATTGAAACTAACCAGTAGTCGTATAGTATAGTTTATTTAAACTAAATAAAATAAAAAAGTTTATTTAAAAAAACTAGCAATGTATAAATGAGATCAAGAGAGAATTAAGCTTAAGTTTTACGACTGAAAATTTTGTGTCAATTTTGCCATCTTTGGCGTTCAAAAGGTTTACTAGTTTTATTTTCTTACGATAATGGTCAAAAGGGTAACAATCAAATAAAACAAAACTACAAGAATAAACAAAAGAGTGCTGGCACTGGGCAAGGCCAATCAGAGATCCTACAAATCCTTCCATCGTTATTATATTATTTCGTAACATACACAAACAGCAATAAGGACAAAAGGGGTCGTTCGAAAACAAATCCAGTAACTCAACGACGCTCCTCACGTCCTCCATTACACACGGGCCGTTTAGATTTTATTATTTCGTCGCAATTTGTACGAGGACCATTGACATCGAACAATATGAACCGTAAGAGGATTTATAAACGTTGGAGTTACGAGATTGTATCGACTTTTAATGGGTTTTGCGAATGTTTGTCGTTGACGAGAATGCTCCATAGACCTATTTTTTGATGATAAAAATTTAGTTACGCATATCCAGTACAGAAACTCAAGAAAAACTCAATAATTTCTGTAAATTCATATACGGCACGAACACGCGTATAAATGAATTCAATAAAACACGTCAAAGCAAAGTGATACAAATAAATTATTAAAATTGTTAATTGTCAACATATTATCAATTACTGAATATACTAAAAATCGTCATAAACGGGAAACCCTAGTGTTGAATTATAAAAAAATAGAGTATAATTAAGTGAGGGTATAACCGCATCTTACGCTTATGAAACAATTGTATAACAAATAAGAGGTGATAAAAATCGTAAGTTGCATGTAAACTTTGAAATGCTAGTCCATATATTTCCTATGTTATGACGTGAACCCAATTTTTATTAAAACTCACGCCGATTTTGCCGTTTCATAAGTTAATAATAAATTAATTTACATAATTTCCGTATTCAGGATTGCCTCCGATTTGCTCGTAAAATTTTATGTTCCATTTTCCAGCCAAGCCAATTTTCTAAATTAAGTAAAATGCTGTTGATCGACTGCCGGTTTGTAGGCAATGGAAACTTTAGAAACAAAACAAATAAAAAGATTAGTTTCATTAAGACATAAAGATACAGGCAAATGTCACATTAATATAGGCATCAAGTACTTACGTATAAAATAACTCATATAAAAATCATATTACGTGTTATACTCCTTACAATTAACGAACTCACTAACGTATTCAACGTTAGCAGCGCAAATCTGACTAAAAATATGTAACAATTCCTATAAGAATATTTCAAAGAAACAAATGTTACTGACGGTTCAACGTAACCTGCCCTTAGATGCTGTAAATATAATACGGCCATAAATTCATAGCTCCCCTTACTCTACACCTGAACTAATATAAATCCTTTGTTACAGAACACCTCGTTATAACTCATTCAGTTCGCTGACTTATCGTCTTTGGAGGGTTCACGATCTGTCTGAGTTTCCTGATAAGCTAACACGTGTTATGAGCACAATAGACCTTGCAGTATGGTCAAAACAATTCCTCTTTATAAGAGCATTCGTTCCAGGACTTCTTGCGTAGAAATTGCAACAACATTATTGGATTCAGTGTTGCTTTGACAAATATATCTTCCGAAGTTTAAGGTTCTGCCTTTAATCGTAATTTGCTATTAACAAATGCGACACAGACTACAAAAAATCGCTCGACATCGATCTCAAGAAGTAGTTACTCACGCAAACTAAGAAACACCAGTTTCTGTGGCAAGCGTGTCGCTCGTCTTCATAGCCATGTTTCATGGCTCCTCTACAAGATGACCCATCATGCTGGCCCACTAAGATACTAAAATGGGCCACCGTGTAGAAAGGATAGTGGTGCCGGATAGCTTATGGCGCGGCGGGTGTATGTCGCCACCATGTAGTGGCGTTTCAACCATCGCATGGACGCATGGCCATCTCGTTGGCCTAGCGCTGAGCCATCATGCTCTAAGATATCGCTCGACGTTCAAAGGGGAAAAAGTTTCGAGCTATTTTCTCGTGACTAATATTCACATAGACGTCTGTACTTCACAGTTTTCTGTGCAACCCGGCCTCGATTACCGCCGTCCCTGACACGATACCGTTGGACTATTGATGTTTGTGATAATACTTTTTCAGTGTCAAGGCAATGTCAACTGACAGGCTGTGGTTTTTACAAGAAAATAAATTAAAAGCTTAATTAAATTTGTAGCAGCGGGTTGGCAAATTCTATGACACATACTGTTTTATTAAAACCCACTGTAACATTAGCTCAGTTGTTGCTGGATAGTATTAAACTGGTATCTAGTTAAATAAGAATTAATCTACCGAGAAAAGGTTAAATATCTCGAGGCAAATAAATTAAGGCGTTGATTTAAAGTACTTAAACTTTCGGTTCTTATTTATACCTATAAAAATAACAGGTACACCTTGTATCACCTTGTAAATATTTTGAGTCGACCGAGTGATAATGACAAGCCTAGAGTGTACTGCGTACAAAATTGATAAACAAAACCTAGTACGGGCATTTCAAAAACTCGCGCGGCTACAAAATGTCTATGTCAACTTTATGTCAGCCTATCGCCGGGACCATGACGATAATTTCCGTTTAAAGACGTCGGACCAAGTTTTCATATTTACCAGTTGCTGCAAGACCATACTAGCCAATTCCCGCCGGCTTTACTAATTTTCCGTCATTTCAACATTTTTCCTTTGGGGTCATGGAGAATAGGCAAAGCCATATTTGCTCTGTTTTGCCTAAGAAAGAAGTTTACACGCCGCCATTGATATGTATTTACATATGAATGGGTCCTGTTTTATGGGTGTTGTTTGTTAGGCAGACGTCCGGTTTTTTTATTGAATAGCCCACTAGCTAGTCCATCCTTTCCACCCAATAGCCTGGTACATTCTAGATTCCATTAAAACTCAATAGTCCTTACACCATGGCGGGTGCTGTCTTTGTGCGCGTCCCATGATACGGACAGAGGCAACATCCGCTTAGTGCACCACTTACCTTTCATTCAATTGTCGAAAGGTCATCTGCGCGTTGGCTATATCTGGCTCCGAGTACGCCTTCCAAATGTCCGGAACACCATTGTTCCGTGTACGGAAGAGACAGACATAATAATAGGAATACTTTTCCGAATTACTAATTTTTCCCCAATTTAAGGGCTGAATCTGTACGAAAGCTAAATCTTTTGAGGCAGGCTAAACAAAAAGATCCCTTTTACGTCTAAAACGTGTTTAAATGACAAAAGCATTCAGACTTTGAAAGACGGGCTTTTAAGTTAATCTCTCGTAGCTACTCGTACTTTACAACAAGCGTATTTTTTGTGTTACGGCGCTGTCCGAGGTTTGTTTAATTATAGAAGGATACATTGCAATTTCAGAAGACATTATATTTGAACCGGACTTCCCCGTCGGCGTAGTTTTTCGCGGGACAAAAACTTTTAGCAGAAATCGCAAAGCGTCTGGTTGATGTAACAGTAAATACAACAAAGAAATGCCGCCAGCATCCTTGATACAATGCCTCAAGGGCCTTTTTAGATTCATTCTAGAGTATTTTCGATATTTAAATCGAAAAAATATGGAAAAAAATTGACTCGCAGTGGGACCACTTCGAGGCCCGCTGCTCCAACTATAGGGAACTGGGCTGAATGACTGCAACAGGCGATCGACAGCCCGCCTGAGTCCGGCCGGGCGTCCCTACACTACACTACATCTACATCTTAACGAAACTAAGAAAATTATGGGACAAAAGGTACAAAAATTCTGCTATTGCCACTATTGAATAAGTGTCTTTTGAATAAGGAGATTGGTAATCTACGGTTCCTATTTAAACTTAGATCTGAATACTCATAGTTAATACTCAGTACACCCTGAATGTACCTTCTACTTGGTACCGGAATATGGGGGTGAGTTGTCATTGTGAGGCAGTTGGGTTGTGAAGGGGGGGAGTTAGAATGACAGAGGGGTGAGGTTATTGTAAGCGCCTGCTATCTAAGTAACATATCCTTATTACAAATGACCTTTGTATAAAGCCCCACCTCACCCCAATTACGGGTGTCCTAGTCCTACTCGGTCTTGCACAGACTGAGAAATCCTAGAAGTAATATCACCTAATTAAATTAATTATCAACTAGTTATTGAAGTTACTTTTCAATAACTAGTCGCCTTGTACTGAAAATCAACTCTGTATACCTGTACCTGTATGCCAACCAGAGCTCGGCAGGGTTGAGCCATTTTGACGTCACTTTTGTCAAGTGTAGATATAGATACACCTCAGAAAAAAATATTAAAATAAAAGAAAATAAAACTTTATTCATTATAAAAATAATAAGTTAACACAACAGAATGGCGACGCAAATATCGTAGCGGAAGGGCAGCCTAAATAAATCTTTTTTTAGTTATCAAATTACACCACATATCGAATGACAAGGCATGTCCATGTTTTGCAAACTCTGAAAACAGCTCACTACCGAGCTCTGCATATAACACATTTTCTAAGGAGTTCACATTTCAATAATTAACCCTACCTAACATATTGAGCACCACCGCGCGCTACGCGCTACGCTCGTAGCCGATCCTAGCATTTTGTCCTCTGTGTAGAAAAAAGCGCCCACGAACAGAGAACCCGCCTAGCGGGTACCTGGCACTCAGTGTTAATGCTAATTAAAATATGATCTGTTTCTAGGTAAACATAATTCATTTTCAGTATAACGTGGCAAGTTATTGAAATGTGGCTAGTTACTGGCGATTTACATATAACATTTTATTTGCGGCGACTATTCATTAGGTACAAACCAAATATTTTCCAGTATAATTATAGCTTTGTAGTCTAGGTACTACAAAAAAAAATCGTTTTACATGTGACATCACAACCGATTTCTTTTACAGTTTACGATAATTACGATTTTTTTATTTATAGGTAATTTTGATAAAGTAAAATTATATTTATGCGAACTTGTACCTAAGGGGTAAAAAAGAATATAATATAATTGATGTTGTTAAGGGGCAAATGATTTTTTATGGTTTAAGATATTTATTTCTCAAAACGATTCACCTAAATCACTTACTGAGAAAACACACAACCATTATTTCAATAGATTGATTGACGTGAATTTAATGTATGCATGTATCTAATTTAATCTCATCAGTTGATATAAAATACAATCTTTCAAAACACAGCGATGTATATAATTTATACTTTCAATCTGAAATTAAAATAAAAAAACGCGAGATCGCAAATATGTATGTTTCCTTACGTCTGTCAAGATCGTTACCTATTATTTGCCTTGCAGGACTAAATTGCACTTAATGGAACTATGCCCTTACCAGGAGTTGTGACTTTGAGGTTCTCGTTCGCACTAAAATAGTACAAGCGAGAGCACAGATAGTAAACTCGATACTCGTTATCAAAAACGTCAATGTCACAACTCATGGTAAGGGTACTGCCGTCAGGAGGCCAAGCCATTGATCAAGCAATTCTACTTCGGCGCGCATACTCAATATCACTCCGAACTCTACGAAGACCGATCGATTCCCACTGAATAAATAAGGAGAGTTTGTTTGTGTGTGATGTGACGCTTTCCCATTATCCCGCGGGCACTTAACGACCACTTATTTGCCACTTTTGGACGGCCATTTCCCGAAAATATCCATTTGATTAGTATTCAAGCTTAACAATTTGAGCGCCCTGGTGCTACAGTAATTTCGTGCTCAACAGCGTTTGAAAATAAAATTATTCATTAAAAGGATTTGCGCCCATCAGCTCCTTTCCAAAATATTGACAAAGCTGATTGCTTATCATTATTACGAGTATACTACGTCACCAACCGTCGGCCGCATTAAGTACCAAAGCTATTTTCGATTAAACTCTTTTTTTATAATGTTTGGGTCGGTCCCTGTAGGTACCTATACTATAAGGCTTTTTTCTTGTACCTGGATAGTAATTCTACGTATTCTTAGAAATAAACTTTATTTCCCCACAAAACTGTCAATGCCATCATCCAACATTTAGTTGTCGTCAAGAATTTAAAATGAAGTTAATAATAAATTGGGAAATATAATTTAACTATTATTTTTACATCGTTCCGAGGATCAGACATGATTAGTTCTGTCAATTGCCTTTGACCGCTCGTTTTTGATTACATTCAGTAAAAAATCCCACAAAATACATGATCTTGCGAATCATTACGTAAATTCGTTTACACTGAGTACTCCTACGCAAACTGTTAAATATGTATACGTCAACATAATTGTTTGCGGAACGTATTCCGTAAACAGATTTCTGATTTGATGTTGTGTATCTACATATACGCAAAAATCCTGCCTTAAACGGTTTATTATCATTGTAGATTTGAAAGGAGGAAAACGTAGCTATATCGATTTATTTTAAAGGAATTGCGAAGAAAAGATTGGATTCTTGATTTAAAATATTAGTACACAAGCAAAGGTAGTTGATGTTTAGTTCTTATGTTCATTTTAGTATACCAGTAAGCGAAAGTTTCCAAAATGGGATCTCGAGCAAAGACGAGTAGTGATTGTGTAAAGTTTAACTCGTCGGCCGTTCGATTAAGTCCGCTTTCTGGACCTAATATTTTCTATTGTGGAATTAAAGGTTAAATAAATAGACAACTTTTGTGGTACCTGCATTTTTTCCTAACCACTTCTAAGCATCCAGAGCGAGCCATTTTCGGGACGTTAGTCGGGACTGTGTGAGGGCCGATATGGTGTGATGGGGTGTGTACATTAATTGTTTTTAGTTAGCTGTAAGTTGTATTTTTATTTCATCTGCCTAGATTTAAGTCCAGACATTATAAATTTTACTTCTTTACCCTCTAAACTGCAAAAATAGTGTTTATAAATATGAACGCGCTTAACAATGAAACACTAGCAAATCTTTTGAATTTAACAGAACGCATTAGGAGTAATAAATAAACAACCCTGTGATATCTATTGCCTTACATAAGTCAATTCTCGGAAACAAAAATAACCTAAGTGAATCAGCTAGACGTGGATGGCCCTTAATAAGGGTTTGAAAGAGAATTTCCATTCCCGCCATGTCTAATGCAGATGCAATAAGCTACAATAGGATTTTATTTCCAGCGTCTGCCTTTGTTAATTTTACTGTCTCTTTCTACAATTTAAAATGCGTTGAAAACTAATTACTCGTATAATCTACACGGGAAATACAGGCGTATTTTTTTTTACCCCATTCGGCATCGAAATCCTCGTCTGTGGGCGGGGCCCTGGCACTCTGAGTATTATTAAGGACCTTTCAAAGAGACTCAAAGATGCCACAAGAGACCGAAGAGCTGGTAGCTACTTCGCTGAGCGTACAAGCCCCATGGCCGTTTTTAGGTTTATGTTAGTATTTTTTTTCTAGGTAATTAGTTGTTTTTGAATTACATCCAGTATTTCTTAAATCTTATTTTCCACATTTAAATTTTTTACAAAGATCATATAGAGGTGACGTCGTATAGGAAAGCACAATGTCGGCTGTCCACAAACTAGATGGACATACATTTGAGCCGTATGCAGTCCACTACTGAACATAGGCCTCCCACAAACATGACTTGTATCATCTTGGGGGGTAGTTGCCATAGTCGCCACGCTTGGCAGGCGGGTTGGCGACCGCAGTAGCTGTAGATTGGGTTTCGACGGACGCTGCTGCCCGTCCGTAGGATGTTTCCCTTTGTCGCCTCTTAAGACACCCGCGGGAGGAGATGGGGTGGTGCTATTCTAGTCAGCCGGCATCACACGGCAACTAGATGGACAAATGACCTCATACCGCTGGGAGTCGGTGGCTGCAGCGTGCTAGAGATCCCTGTGGCAATCTTTGGAGTAGGTTTTTGCCCAGCAATAGACGACCGTGACTGATAGATTTTAATACACAACATGCGTTTTAGAATAATTCTGCCTTGAATTATTTTTGACGTAAAGCACAGGTATTTATACTTTGTATGGTGGTTTTTTAACTTTCGAGGCCGCAAAATCCAAACTTCGCCAACATTCCACAAGTAGGTACCTAGTAACCTCTGACGGATACCGAATAATTCCCGAACTTGCAATTTATTCGCACCCCAATTTAAACTTTACTTAATGATTGTAAAGTATAAACTTGATTAACTTTCCGGTTCATAGAATATTAACTTATCTTCCCTTTGGAAACCGTTTTTCCGTCATTTTAGTGTACACTGAGAGTCCGGAATACTGGTGCACTTTTTTAAAACAGTACAATACAGTATATTTTGACAAATTCACAAATCAATATTTTTTACGATTGATTATGTCCTAAACTTTTACATATATGTGTAAAAAGTTGTACATATTTTAATATGTAAAAATTATAAGACATAATACACACACACACACACACACTAAATGTACACACTAAGCTTATTTTTTGTAGATTGGCATACATCCCAAACAATTTTATCTACACGAATTTTGTTTTAAAGAAACCAAGCTCAAGGGAAAACCTATTAAGAGGAAACGGATCTACGTAAGAAAATAAAAGGGACGTTGAATTCTGCGGCGTTTTTTTAGCCACGTTCCCGTGAGATTTGCAAATTCTTGTTGCCGGGGAAATAAAAGTATAATGCCGTATATTAAGACACTAATTTTGAAAACAAATGTTGGTTACCAGACTTTGTTAGTGGAGAATATTGCAGATTGAAACAACAATAAAACGATTTAACCATTATTCGTGTTTTAATATTTACCCTTGTACTATTACACAATCATAGAAAGCTACTTACGCGCAAGGTTTACTTAATGGTTACAAGCTTAATCAATTTTTATTTATAAGTACAAATTCTATTTAAAACATATTAAAATCTTAAGCGTTGTATTCATGAAATTCCCTTCACGATTCACATTAGTTACGGACCAAGTAAGCGGCAGCAGGTAACTTGAATTGACTATAAATCGTGCCCCTTGCTAGCTTCCTCGAAAAATACCTCTTGACTTGTGTTCCCACTGGTTATGTTAGCTCAAGCATGTCTCCTTAAAACCAGTATACTTAGACCTCTTAGTGTTACTATTACTGTGCACACTTATTTTGCCAATTTTACCGCAGCATGATACTGCCTTATGACATTATATTTCAGTGGCAGTCAGCCATTAACTTATATCCATGGCCTGAAAGCCAGTTCGTCTCACGAGTGAATCAAGTAGAACAGCTTCGCAACTTCAAAAGTTTACTTCCATTTGAGACCTAAGGCATTATGACTTAAGATCTAAAATGGTTTGTTACTCATTTTACCTCACACACCTTTCTATTAAGTAAATTTTGTACGATTAGTTACGAACATAGCTTTTTCATGGGCGATGAACATGTAATTAGTGTTAGATTACTTTTTAAAGCGAGAACTCTGTTATTGAAGAAACTTGACGAAAGTTTGATAATAATATATTTCATATTATCTTAGATTATCCTTATGAAATTGCATATTAAATTTTGCTTGGAAATCTTAATAATGATAAAAGTTAATTGTATTATAACGGGTAGGTATTGTAAGACGAATAATGGTCGACATGTTTCACTGCGTAACGAGGAGCTTCATCAAGCATCGTTGGCTGAAATTGAATCCCTGCTAGGGAAACGCAAGTTTTTAATTAATTTACGGTAATAATAAGAACACCATATTGGTGTAGGGATGACGACCCTACCGCTCACTGGTTTTCTCCAGTGCAGAATTTTTAATTCACACTATAATTTTATTTATATTTTTAAGATTTTTCAAGTACATTCAAATTACTTAAAATTAGTAATATTACTTAAATATATATATAAATAAATAAATAAATAAATATTTCGGGACAATCTTACACAAATCGAACTAGTCCTACGGTAAGCTCAGTAAGGCTTGTGTTGTAGGTACTAGACGACGATATATATAATAGATAGATACATATAAATACTTAAACATAAAGAAATATATAGAATATATACAGTTACAAATAACATATATCCTACGCGCTCTTGTTAATTTGTTGTATGGTATTAGCTGAGTGTTTCCACTTACCCTAGAACACAAGGTGACCTCGTTTGATTGGTATAATAACGGGACAGTCTACGTCGTTACACTAATCACTCGTATTGTTCTAAAATACCTGCCGCAGGGACACCCGCAATTTGCCCGTCCATAATAATTAATAGCGTTATACCCAAGAGTAATAAATAATACAAGGTTTTTGGAGATTGAAATATAATGGTGACAGACTGTACCAATTATTTCATTCATTTCAATTATATTTTAGGCGTAAAGGTTCTCGAGTAGGTGGCGACCACGTAACGGAAGGCTCGGCGTGGGCAGACCCCCTACAAGGTAGATCGATCGGACCTGGACAACCTTTGGCTTATATGACGTTGATGGCAATACGACGAGAGTAACTAAATTAATAAAGTAATTGCATGTCGTATTCAGTATTAAAATAAAAGTCTTTTGAAATAAATGCAATGCCTTTAACCTGAAAAGTTAATTTACGTTTTTTAATAGTCATATTACGATCATCGCGGTCTCCCAGCATTTTTCCACGGCTCATGGGAGCCTGGCGTCCGCTTGGCAACTAATCCCAGGAATGGGCGTAAGCACAACTTAAAAAATGGTTCAAACATCTCCTATAAAACAACTTTAATCAAAATTCGTGTCTAAGTATCCGAAACCTATTTAAGTATTTTGTTACGTCCCTTTCATTTATTACTAAACGAACTTGGTGCGACGAAGAAAGCGTAGTTAAGACTTGAAAAATTTGTTCAGTTTCCTAGCGCCTAGGCCTCTGAATATTGCAAGGCTGGGAATGGCAGGGTAGGGCACAATGCACGAATGAAACGACCTTGTGTCTATTTCCATTGCTTTAACGACAGAGGAGTCGAACATGCCTACTAGCCAGTTGGTGTATGAGTTACTCGGTAATAAAGTATTTCGGTAAGTTTTTTTTTTGTACTCTCGTGTAATCAATTTAAAGTAGTTATCAATGAACATGCATTTTGTGTTGGGGGCAATACGCAAGTATAGACATAATAGCTAAGATGACTTTGTTAAAAAAAAATTGGAGTAATCGCAGATGTTACTTCAGAACCTGGTTTCATTTAAACAGTGTGTTTTTAAAGATTGACGTTTAAAGATTGAAAGAAGTGACGTTTGGCATATTTATATAATCATCATTAATTTGGTATTGTTAATAAATTTAAAAATTATACTGATTTTCATTTATTTATTTGGATGTAATTTTGACAACAAAGGGTCAAGAAAAAGGTCATATTTCATACTATAAAAGTTCCAGATTTAATATAAGGATACCGCTCCGAATTCACATAGCCGCCTTAGTATTAGACTCTTCTGTGTTTCTTAAGCAAAGCGAACATAGCATCGTTGTAGCTTTTTACTGAGCCGCATAAAATGACTTAACTCTCATAGCCTTTCAGTGATACATCAGACGTTTTCAAATCTAGCTCTGTAGCGTTGTTTCAAGATTTATGAACCTCTCCTCCCGAAAAAGGTATTTTTACGTACCGGTTTTGATTAACTTTCGTGCCGTATTATGAAAACATGTAATAGGGTAAAGTGATTCATGATCTCTGAAAAAGGATTTTCCATTATGCATGTTACCGTAATATTTGAAAATGAATGGAAATGTAAATAAATAAAAAGTAATTAAATTACAAAACGCGAACGAGAAATTAAAATACTAAAACAGTGGATGTGGAGCTTTTAAACTTCTAACGCTTTTCCTCTCGCGGCAAAATGTGGCGTACACGCCAACAGCTCAAGTAATGAAGAACGAACAAAAACATTATCTGACAACAAGAAAATTGCTTTGACAGCGTCCGCCATAACACTTATAAGGGTCGGGTCTGTTACCGGTACTGCAATGTTATGTTATATGTTACCTAATTATTTTCCCCTATGCATCACCTGAGTAATTTTTACCATAATACTTTTGGCATTTTTTTCAGACCAAGCAGTTCCATGTTATAGTGCTTAGTGGCATTAGGGAGAAATCACAAAATTTTCATGTTATTATTCTGTTCCGTTTTCCAGAGTATATTAACAACAAATTTTGTTTAAAGAATTTTTATACCTCGTACTAATAGGAAAATTAGCACAAAAGTGCATATGCAGTTGTTAATTCTAATGAAATAAAATGCTTGTCCAGGGACCGTCACTATGGAAACAAGCGATACAAGAATATAATTTACGGCAAAAATTACGACAAAATTAGTTCATACGACATAAATTGTTTTACCAAGGCAATTTTTACAGACCTTACTTCTCGTTAATGGCATAGTCAGTTAACGCTATTTTCTTCGTTTTTATTTTTATTTTCACAAATGCCATTGTCGACTTAGCAGTCCTGGGATACAATGCAGGACGCTGGAACAAAGGGGGTCGCAGCTATATAAAACCGCAAAACCAATTAACAGTTTGGGATATAGTCCCATTGTTAGGTATGACGTATAAATAAAGGCTACCTACTCGAAATACACGGCGATATATGCATGTGTGACCGCATGCCAGTATCCTCTGCAGTGTGTGCTCTATTGTACTCAACGCGCAGCGCTCTTGGCTACTTCATAATCATAATGTGAAGTATTAACATAAAGGTAGAGAGAGTATCCGCAGAAGAGTATCCTTATACTGAAGAATATGTTTACTAACATTTAACACCGATGAGTTAATAATTTATATCATTGACCCTAAAATTATGTCTTAAGAAGTACCTATAGTGTAGCCTGTATGAGATTCATACTGAAGTTTCGTTAACTATATACCAGAGGTATAATCCCAAAAGATCTGAGTATAGTTTTTTTTTATCACTTGTAATTGCTGAATTTGGTTTATGCGAGTACATTCTTATCTGGCGACAGGTTTGACCTAGTGGGTAGTGACCCTGCCTATGAAGCCGATGGTCCGTGTTTCAAATCCCAGTAAGGGCATTTATTCGTGTGATGAGCACAGATGTTTATACAGATATACTGGTTAAAAGTATTTTTTAGTATTATTGTACAAATATTTATGTTGAGCCAGTTAATAAATGTTTTAGTAACAGCATTTACTGTAATGTAGCTGCAAAAGGATCCGAAACATATGCGATACAAATCAATAAATCACAAAACTAAAGCACACATTAGTATTCATTATTTATTTTTAATAAAATCATAATACTATTAATAGGAGCGCAAATAGAACCCACTGCAGATAGCTTATGTAACGAGTAACTTCGCTTTGGACGCGATCCAAAAAACTCGGGTCCTTGAGTTTTGCGAAACGGCACTAGGAAGTGTAGCACGTAAATGGGCGCGTGTACTTTTACCAACGCCGGTATGTTTTCTCTCCTATTCTATTTCAATGTAACCGTAAGAAAAAAAAAAGGTTTTTGTTTCGATGTGATTTCACTAAGATTGTGGTGTAGGTATGTTGTGATATCTAGGCAAACTGAGTCTCCCATCGCGGGTTGCTTTGCAGCTTATTTATAGCTGATCCAGTGGGTGTTTTCATGTTTTAATCGATAATTACCTTCGTACTAAAGTTTCGTTGTTTTTGACGACAGGCCTGTCTAGAGGCTAGTGGCATTTATTTGTGTGATGATCACACGAATGTTCATCACACTGTTCCTGAGTCACGGGTGGTTTTATATGTATTTGTATATTATATATATCGTTGGCTTAGGACCTACAACACAAGCCTTCTGGAGCTTACCGTGGGGCTCAGTTAGTTTGTGCCAGTGGATTCCCTGTAATATAAAAAATGCACTTTTCAATGGTCCTCTGCCAACATCGCCCTGACCCGAACGGAATAAATGCCTAAGTAGGTACCTAATGTATGGCACGTACCTTATTCTAAATAACAACTTGATCACAAAATTTGCACGTAAGTGAAAACAATACATAGGTATATAAAGCTCGCTACGTCCATGTATGCTCCAGTTTTCTGTATCAATCTTCTATATGATAATATCGTGTAACAATTAAATAAGTATTAATAGAGTTTCTTAATTATTAGTAGGAATAAGTTACATTTACTTTCAATTCAAGTACGAGTACTTGGTTAATCGTTCTATTTTATACGTAAAAACTGGGATTTTGTGAAAAGAGCCCGATGAAAGCAATACAGTTAGTAATGTTAATGTTACTTATATTTGTGTGGTGCATCATGTACCTTTGATTGGCTGGTATATGTATTTTACAATATAGTTTATACAAAGGAAGTATGATTGTGTTCTTAATAAGTAAGTAGAAGATACTTCATCCCACGCTGTTGTGCGCAAACAGCATTAGAGGACATGTCCTAGCGTTTTAATTAATGATAATTGCCATTTTATTTAAGAATGTAAGGGAGCAGGAAAAGGTAATTATATAGACTATAGTAAAGTTTTGTTATGAATACATTGTATTCATTTTATTTTGGATAAACTAGATGTTTGTTGTATGTACGTGTTAATATCGGCAATGCTACATATTTAAATGAATTTGGAATATTCACAATAAGTAGTGATTTATTAAAATAAAGTTACCGCGCCAGTGGCTTTTAGCCTAATTAGAGTCTACAGGAGCCTCGTGTATAGAATTATTGAACAGCGCGTGGGAGCAGCCTCAATACAAGCTACAACTCAGTCACAAACGTCCACTACTGAACATGGACTCCCCCATAGACCACTATAAGCAGAGGAAGGCCTACTGTGAAAATCGAAGTTCTAAATTTCGGGTTTTTTTCGCTTTTACTCCATTTAAAGCGTAATTTACCTGTTACGCTTGCACTATTTTTAGTTTTTGCTTTCATTAGAATATTCGATATAAAACATGGCCACATTATATTAAAATTTGAAAATTCTTCCATTTTCTGCGAAGAATAATTGTTTGTAAGTGACAATTTAAATTTATGTTGAACGAAAAAATTAATGTTAAGATTATACTAGAATACACTTAAAAATGTAGGTAATATTGTGTGCCCTTACAGAGTGTCATGATGTCATGAACTGTTTCTAATTACAACACCATGTTATGTACATGATTATGCAATATGAATAAATGAATAAAACACTACAGATTTGATGAAATCATTCGTGATTTTAGTGATAGTGCCGTATAAATACAATTTCACATCACTAGCTCGGAAAGAACTGTTTTGTTCTTTAAAAACATAACATAGTTGCATATTATTTACAAGAGTGCAAAATCATTTCATACAAATAGTTTATTACTTATCGAGTGGTTTTTGACGTGAGCTGGTTGGATGTTCTTTTATTTAATGTTTTTGAATAATAAATGATGGACGCCAATAATTTTCATTTGAGGTGAAAAATTGTGTGTTTCACTCGATAGCAAAGTGTGTTCACCTCTCATGCTTTGAGACCCTCCCAATGCTCAAGATTCCACTCTTTGAACCAATCGCTGTGCTCGTGGTTGAATTTTGGAATTTTCACTAGCTCGGATCTCAATGAGAAGGTAAACACTAACTTTGCCCCCTTGTACATATAACTAATAACTATTATAATATTTACCTATTTAATAGCAGTTGGGGCTTGTCATTTCTAATGTTTGTGTATGGAGCATTTTGGATGTTTGTGTATGGGCGGTTGGAATTAAAGATAGCGTCACAGCTCTAAGTTGTATTTTAATTATCTTAATAATTCAATCAACTAAAACAATAAAACTAAAAAAAAAAAAAATTAAAAAAATTCGTTTAAATTGGGCCCCTTTGGCATGGTGCCGAGGATGCTGGCAGCACTCCCCCGCTGTATTGCGATACTGATGCGTTGCGCGAGGAGTATTATAGGCGCTGGGCCCCACGGGCCTTCGATTTCTACTCCATTGGACAACTTTTAATAAAACAACATCAAATTCGCGATTTTATAAGTACGGGTTATCCTATCAGTTACGTACAACGACGAAGGAATCCTATAAGGTAATGTATTATTATATTATTTAGTAAAAGTTTTGGATAGTTAGCATAATTTTAAATAAGTTCATGAATATTTCGGTTCTAAAGTTTAAATTAAACAATTTATTATAGATTTTTAAGTGCATTTATAAACTTTTTAGGTCAGTGTTAGATTCTGTATCTAACCTAACCTAACCAGGGCATTACTCGTATATGAGTTTTTATCACTAGTGTTTGTTCTTAAGTTACGTAGGTTCTCCTGTATCTAAAATACAAGTCTTTGAACTTACTTTATTTATTTTTGTGTTATGTTAAATATAATTAAGACGTTTGGTGGTTTTCATAGGAACAAAGTTTTTTGTGACGTGTTTGATTATTAGGTTACATGAATAATGCCTGTAATGCCTGATATGCCCCATCCCCATGCAGTTTCTTATCTGTCATTTAATTGTTTGGCACATATGACATATGTCACGTTTTGACGTCTATGGTTGGGCTCTTCTCCATATAATTATTTTACGCGGACGGTAGTGACTTGTTTTAGCCAACTGGTGGTTAAATTTTGGTTCTAATGTGCATATATGAACACGTCTCTGTGTAACGTATCACGTACACACTAGATGTTTGATCACGTAGACACTTTTTCTACGCTAGATGCACTCAAAACTACCGGCCTAGGAATTGGCGTAGGTACTCGTTTTTACGAAAGTGACTGCCACCTGACCTACCAACCCAGATGGCAAACAAGGTCTTATTGGGATTAGTTCGGTTTTCTCACGATGTTTACCTCCACCGAAATATTTCGTATATAAATTATAGGTCCTGAAAAAACTCATCTGGAGCGGTACCGCGAACATCGAAGTTCGTATATTTCGGGCATCTTTCTCTTTTATTCCAATTAAGGTGTCATGAGAGTGACAGAAACAATCGTCCGAAATTTACAAATATTATTGTTCGCGGTAGCGCCGCTGTACCAGCCGGAATATGAACGGCGACCTACCAATGCAAAGTCGCATGCTCAAGGCAGGCATTTTTGTTATGTAAATAATAAGCCTATCACAGAGACATTGTTTGGGGTTGGTTACTCACTACCCACTTAACTTTACTATATGTTAATGTTTACGTTACATAAGATGCTCCCTAGCTAGACGTTATCATATAAAGTACTCGCCCTTGAGGCGAGCCCTGGTATGCTCTGTGTTCAAAGTTTAAATTTTCACTAGGCTAGAATATATTAATAAGTCCTAGGTCTGCATGAAAATTGTAGCATATGTGTAAGAATTACGTTTATAAAAGCGTTTAAAAAAATTATTGGCGAAATAAAGATGAAGACTTGGTAACGAAAACGAATATTTAATCCGTCAGAATATTGAAAATATTGAACTCTTTTCCTTTTGTTTACCAATCTACTAAAAAAGGCTACGACAAAGGAAGTTCAGGCGTCCCCCACGCCTGTGGGGTGAATTAATTGTGCCAAGGCGTGACGTCATGCGACATTTCAACTATGTTTTTATAGGGTTATCTAGTTGGCAGTAATTACCTGTAAAGCAGGACATCCGGGTTCGAGCCCTAGAAAGAACAATTATTATGTGCTCCTAACATACGGTAATGTTCTAAGTACACATTGAAGTATTTATCTTCATTTAGCTATATCAAATCATATTTATAGCTTTATCAAAACTAGCGAACTTTAATCAGTCCTCAAATGTAATTATCATAGGATCTATAAATACGGCGTTTACACAGTGAAAGATTTCGAGTGCAACACCTAATCTAAGAAATTCTCTTTTTCTAATTAAGTTTGGCAGGTAAACATTTGCTAAGACGAGTCCTATATTCAGCAAATTCCAGACGGGAAAACTGCCCCTACCTACTCCCAGGGGTGTCATTAATTTCGCTGCTTGCAACCCTTCCCGGAACAGGCGTTACATTCACCCCTGAATATATACTGTAGTCTGAAAACTGGGTGTTGAACGCGTGGTTGCTATCGTTTTATCCAAAAACGCAGTGAAAATTGAGTTCTAGTTTACAGATAATACTCCGGTACATACTACTTATTAGTATAATAAATTAAGATTGTTAAAGTTTCGAAAGTAATTTATATAAATACTGCATTTTATCAAATAGGTGACAGATAAATAGGTTTAAGAACGTTAAGAATTAAACTCTAAATCTCATGTATTCTTCAGTGGTATTAACTCAAACCGGCTAGGCAGTAAAAGTGCCTTATGTAGTTTTCATAAGATACTTTTTGATTTAGAAATTTACGTTAATCATAATACCCTAATTTTGTTTAATGAAGCCGGAATTCCTTTAATACTAAGTTTTTCAAACTAAGCCATCGTTATGTTAACTAGCTACACATATGAAAGTAAATTAGAAAAATAGAATATGTCTATATGCAGTTTCAACCCTGGTTCCTCTTTTCTTATTGAACTTCCAGGCTTACTTGAACTGAAAACTTAATGACATAATGCCACCCGTTAGTACACTATTTCGTCATTAAGTCTCCTATTGAGCGACTGCGCACTCGAAGTCAGAATTGACTTCCGAGCGTTAGGGCGCAATTCAATATGACAGACGGTACAGTCAGCAGCAAAAGTTGCCAAGCGTTTAAAGTGTTCGAAATGACCTACACGCGCTCTTATTCACTTGACAATAGAGACGTGTTGACATCATTTTGAACACCTCAAATGCTTAGCTACTTCTGCTGCTGACTGTACAATGTTGAGAACATGTCAAATCCTACACTCGACATTTTGTCTTACTACATCCTTATCCCAACGCACGATAATGTGTGTCTTTTTTCAATACCAGACTGACCCGTGTTTATCCTCAGTCACACTGATGGTAAGTGTTGACGAAGTCGAGAGTGTAGCACGCTGGTTCACTTTTAGCTATGTTTACTTAATATGTCGCCACGCTAATTGCAAAACAAGTTGAAACCGAACTTTACAACAACCCTATACATAGTTTACACATTTCCAAGAGTAACGTTACGCTTGCCTGTCTTTATTGCAATGTTACATGTTACGTGGGCTGTAATACAATGCCGTCGGCACTTTAATTCCTTTTATTTCTATCCACTATTCTAAGTTTCGCTCCGCACGCGCACCTGCCAAGGGATTTCATTTGAAACTTCGCACTCCTAAAAGCAAATCATCTTACTAGTATTAGCCACGACGTTAGTGACATAAGAGTTATGTATGATTTGAAATACTAAGGTTTCAAATAGACAAATGTTCAAGAACATAAGTGCATAAGAAACTCGTACCTTTTGATACTACTCGAAAGGCAACTTTCTTGTATTTTGGAGCTCGTCTGATAATACTTCATAATACAGTAACAAAAAAAAAATATATTACTATATTTACTATATAAAAAGTAGACCTGATTTCTTTCGGCTATCGGTAAAAATGATTAAACGACATTAAAGTTTGAAACGGTTTTTTTGCTATATACAAATAAAAATATCGTTTCAGTAGCTTTTGGTTACATTTTCCTACTACGTAGCCCAAACTGTTCATAAATGCTGGACTCGTTACTTACGCTAGCCAAGACAAACAACATGCTTTGATCATTAAAGCTATTAAAATTATGTCACAAGGTAGAGTTTGTAAGCGTTATTTTGTATGTTTGAAGACCCAACTCGAAATAGCTTTTAACATTTCGCACGAGTTGAAAAGTTCTCATTCAACAAACAACTATAGATCAACGTTTCCGTCACCCCTCTAAATAAAGTATACGAAACATCCGCGTATTATAAAAGTTTCAATTGCCCTTTTATGCGCTGAACAAGGTAAAGTTTTCGTTATATATATTTTTTATATTACTACATTATTTTATACACATACCAAATCCTCGTCGTCATCCGTGAAGATATTAGCTCGGTCTTGCGTCGTCATGTCTCAAAGTCGATAAGTATTCCAAAACAGCATTGCCTCATGGTTCACACAACACACAAAACTCCATCACTGAAACACTAACTGCATCCAAACTCCGTCCAAAGTTACGCGACCCTCACACATAATGACACTACCTGCGGACCTTGATCCGTAATCGATATTCAAACACATAAAAATAATAAAAAATGTACAGCCGGTGATCACTATTTAAATGGTATACTATTTCGAAACGAGCACCTGACAATTTTAATTCGGAATTCGAAGGACCCGTGCGGCGCGGACGAGCCACTGGCGCACACTGCGACGAAGGGCGGGCTGAGAAAGCACTGCAGCGTCTGGTAACCATAGCAACGGGAGGCTTCTACGTATCCACGCTGCGGCCGAACCGATGCATGCATTGTGGATGATAATATCTGTCAGGGGGACGGATTACACTGCCATACGTTAGGGTATGTTGTGTAAGTTCCCTCGGGTTACTTCTGAAACGTATGGCAGCTTTTTAAGTTATACAAACGAGCGTTTTAATTATATTTTTTTAGTATGTTATGTTCTTGTAACTTGTATCAATAAGATCACAAATAAAGTAATTTTAGTTGTATTGAATAGTTTATATGCCGGTTGCCTTTCCGAATCTAAATTCAATGAATTCAATGTCATATTGTCTATTCATAAAAATGTTGTTTTACGAAAACCCTTCAGAAATATAGGAGGTAGGGACGTAATGAAAATAACGTTCATTTTCATTTCCAACGAGAGAGGCTTTTAATATCACAAGGTTTTATTCTTACAAAACCTTTTTCTGAGATCGTTCAAAATATCGGTAAACCAATATTTGTGGTGCCCGCATTCAAAATTTAATGAGACGGTACCGGGCCAGTGTTGTTTAGATCCTCTCGCTTCCTCAACCGGTAACAGAAGCTCTAGTATAAGTTTCTTTTCACGTAAAAAAACGTCTCGAACGCGTTAATGATAATGTTTATATGGGAAACTCAAACGCCATGGCGACGTTTTGTTACGTTAAAAAACGTATACTCAGGGCTATGTTCATAGCTCCCACGCAAACTGTACTTCCATAATTATGAGTGATAATTTCATTAATGAATCAAATTGATTGATAATCAAAACTTTAGTGTCTTCTATTTTCATTAACCATTTCCTATTTATTGTAGATATATCGTTATGATCAACTAAGAATTTATAATTACAAAAATATTCAACAGGCTCGTCACAATTTCATTTAAATATAGATGACCTTTTACACAAAAAAGTATTTATTTCGGCCAATCAGAAAAGGTAAATTAGAAACCTTGTTTGAGGCTTTGGGCGTCAAACATCTGTTATTGAGCGCTGGGCGTTAATTAAAACCACCGAGCCACGAATTGTTTGCCAACAGCCGTATCTAAGTGCATTTTTGTACATAAAACATAAGTAAATTATCACGCGTAGACCCATTGAAAAATAATAATTGCGTTCATCGTTTTACTCCAAAGTAAAGTTCAACAGCATCAGCATCAACTTTATTAATATTTTCTATTTAGTAGCAATACCTCTAAAATAAAAAAATTGCGTGGTAATTCTGCCAACGTCTTCTATACCATGCTGCAAGGCCTTTTTAGTTATACGTTACTTTTAGCTGAATTGTTTTTTTTTTTAGGAATTTACTATTTTTTAAATAAAGTTGCCAGTTGAAAATTAGTATTATGATAACTACAAGTACTTAACTAGTTACAGTATAAAATCTAAAAAAGGCCCTTGAGGCATTGTACTAAGGATGCTGGCGGCATTTGCTCGTTGTATCGCAATGCTGATACGTTGTGCGAGGAAGCCGCCAGCTCTTCGGTCACCAGTTACATCAAACAGACGCTTCGCGATTTCTGCAAAAAGTTTGTGCGCGCTGGGATCCCATGAACTTAGCGTCTCTACGCCAAACGGTACAGAATGGTACTTTATAATGCCGCGATATTGTACATGTGGGTTTTCTTTAAATTATTATTCAATGGGCATGGGTAAGCGAAATTGCTAATACCTTTTTAAATACAGACGGGTGGTGTAATATAGAAGAAAACAGTCTATCCACGCTTACGTCACTTTTTTTATAAACTATCGATTTTATTTTATTTCATTTTATTTCATTTCGAAGGTCCTGGATTCGATTCCCAGTCAGGGCATTTATTTGTGTGATGAGCACAGATATTTGTTCCTGAGTCATGGGTGTTTTCTATGTATTTAAGTATTTATATGTATCTATTTATTATATATATCGTCGCCTAGTACCTGCAACACAAGCCTTATTGAGCTTACCGTGGGACTAGGTCGATTTGTGTAAGAATGTCCCGAAATATTAATATTATTATTATTATTCACAAGTGGCAGTCGAAGACAATTTTACAATTTTTAATTGAACTTGTAATGTAAGTGTAAAACCTTGCAACTCAATTTTGAAGCAGATCATAAACGGATTGAGCTAAATTTTGGCACACTTTTGTAAGTTCGTTGACAATGCAATATTATGGCACTACTTATCTGATCGAATTCTGGAGCCAGAAAGTAGCAACAGCAACTCCTAAAATACACAAGATAAACCCGCCGTGCTTAGGCTCGTTAGAATCGTATCGATGAATATGTGTGCAAAAAAAAGTTCAATCGGCAATAATAGGTTGATAATATTTGACAGAAACATATCATAAATTATCGATATTTTAAAAAGGCTCGAGATGCTTCGTAGCTCACTGCCGAGGCGCGGTGATTAAGCAGCTATGATCGTTCTCAGCTCGATAACTCACTTTAGTGGCCCCTTCAACGCCCCCAATAGTTTAGGTGAAGGGCTTCAGACTAATAGAGGGTATATATCTGCATAACGTAGCTAATAGTGAATTATAGTTACTGTGCTAGGCAACACAGTAATGGCTACTAATACATCTAAAGTGAAAGTAGTAAGACATTGTTATAGTATTTATAACGCACATATATTAATACATTTTACATAAAAAATACATTTTAGAATTGAATTGCAATATAAATAAATAATAAATAAATATATCGGGACAATCTTACAAAAATTGACCGAGATAGATACATATAATAATTAATTACATAGAAAACAATCATGATTCATGACTCAGGAACAAATATCTGTGCTCATCACACAAATAATGCCCTGACACTCAGCCAATGACTGACAACCCAGGACAATCAGCTTCATAGACAGGGTCACTACCCACTAGGCCAGACCGGTTGTCAACAACAATAGATACACTGTTACAAAATATATTTTATTTTAACTCAACTCAACAAAATCCGTCGAACGACATGAGTTTGCATGCTTTAGTATAAACCTGAAAAATAAAAAATCCTACATACAGACGATACAAACAATATTCAATTGGCTGCATGGTTTGAATTTATCCCTTATAATATAGCTACTTTTTAGTTATGCATTTTGTTTCCTGAAACCTCCAGTCATCAAGCATTTTGAATTGATAGAAAATATTTAAATAGATAAACAGCACAGTAAGCTACTCGTACCTTCGATAATACGCTAAAAAAATCAAGTTCCAATAACTTTAAACTAGCAATCAGCCCTAATGAATGTTTCCTAACTTTATATTGTATTATATCCGCCATTTGTACGTTTCTCTTTATGCGTATGATTCGAATATTTTTTACTAATTTGAACCTTATATCTTAATGTCGAAGGTACCTGTTTTGCGGATTGTCATGTTAATATTTCATTTCATTCTGAGCTGATATACTCGTGGTTTCAGATAACAACAAAGCGCATAATGCCTTTGTTCTAAAGTAAGCTCTGGAAAACCATTCGAAAATATCAGTTAAATGCCACTTTACCTAAACTATATAACATTGCTTTCCACTTATAATAGCCATACTTTGAAACTGGTTTGAATTAGATAAAAAACGAATTTAGCACGTTTGATATGTTTTTGTTATAATTTACTTCAAGTTAAGATTTCACTATACCTAATTTAGACCCATTTAAAAAATAATTTTGTAGACTCCAAAAAAAGTTCAAATCTCACCCAAAGCAGACAGCAATCCACTATTCCTCTTTTTAAAAGAAAACGATAATATATAGTTGTAGCTCTGCTTGACACAAACTTTATTATGTTTTTTTATTATCAACCATTTTCAATAAAAAGGTATAGTAAATAAAAATAAAGTATAGTAAATAATACGTCGAAGTCTACGCACGAATGCTTTTATGCAATAAAATTTCACTGAAATAGTAAAGTATCTGCAAAATACCGCTGATTGAAAAAACGTCTGTGAGCTTACGTAAAATGGGAAATATTTAAATTCGAATCTATATTTAAATTCGAATTGACAGCGGCCATAGAGAACACAATTTAATCACAGCAGTGAATTTATTTGAACAGACTCGATTACCTACAAATAATATGAATGCGGTACTTCATTTTTTTTTTCGTAATCATTATATTACAAAATGCCCGAGGAAATAAAAGCTTTCTTCTTTCAATATCTTCTTCTTATAAAGCGTGTAGATATTCAGGAGTTAGGTATTTGTCAGCGAAACATAGAAAGTACTTCTTTATTTTTATTAAGTACGATTTGACTTTTATTATAGACTATTTTTAACGACACAGGTTTGGCCTAATAGTGCCTAAAGCCCAGCTCTTTCTGTACGTGGTCGCCACTCGAGAACCTTTCCGCCCCAACGGCTATCGGTTCGCGTAGATTGTGCCCCGCCCACTGCCACTTAAGTTTAACGTGCCGTAACTTTAATCGCTGGAATAAGCCATTACCTCTAAATGTCATTCATTAAAAAATGTAACTCTGTTCTAACCTGTGCGACCTTATAACTTCTCATTCGCATCAAAACGTCGACGCAAAAAACCAACAAAGCATCAATCGGACAGCAACGACTATAGAGTACATACAGCCAATGAAAAATCGCCAGCAGCGAATATGAATAGCAAATAGACGGAACCGGGACGAAATGGTTCAATGTGCCGGTATCGTGTTGCACTAATCTCGTCCGATGACCGCGTGACCACACTTTGCTATAAAATGAAGCCTTCGATACTTTTAGCTATGTTACTTTTTTCTATGTGACTCTTACAAACATTAAAAACTGCTTAATGTGGGTTGGAGATGTGTGGCATTAATGTATGTATGAAATTATTTTTTTATAGTTCTTCATAACCCACAATAAATTTAGTTGACAAACATTTGTTACTTAACGATTATCTGAAGAAATGAAGAGGGTTGCGTGGTCAAACCCGATAAATCTATATAATATTTCATTGAAGTAACAATCTTACGTAATTCACGTATAGTTCTAAATTCAAAATCCCATTTACTCGACTTATCGGGTTTGACCACGCAACCCTCGGATATAAATCTTGACGACCGGTCGGGCCTAGTGTGTAGCGACCCTGCCTATGAAGCCGATAGTCTTGAGTACGAATCCCAGTAAGGGCATTTATTTGTGTGATGAGCACTGAGTCATGGGTGTTTTCTATGTATTTATATGTGTCTATCTATTATACATACATATATACGTATCGTCGTCTAGTACCTACAACACAAGCCTTACTGAGCTTACCGTACGACTAGGTCGATTAGTGTAAGATTGTCCCCAAATATTTATTTTTATTATTTATATGTTTAAATATGTGTATATCCGTGGCAAAAGTAAAAAGGATATGTCTCAAGTATACATAGTGTGAACAAGCATTCGTGGCTCATGTTTCTTCATAACGGCCCATTTTCATTCCACGCCGAGGTGGGCAAACGATGGGAAAATGTAATTCCCTGTGTCTCGCAATTCTCGCAAATGCTTATACAGAAATAGCTTAGCTGTGTTGTTCTTGTCCATTTAGACAATGTTTTTAATCAAGGAAGTAAACAAATACGAATAGCGGGACACAGTACCTACGTAGATAGATTAGAAAATTACGTAACGTGACAACTTAGTAGGCGTGACGGGGTGACCTTGAGAGAAAAGCGAAAATAAATAAATTATTATAATCACCAGGCATGGTTGAATTGAAAATAATAAATGTAAGATTTTATGTAAAGTTTCACAGGGAGAATGTTTATGTAGAATAAATGAGATATTTTTTCTTAAAAGAATTTCCTCCCGCTAACGCTCCGGCTGTGGAATGAACTCCCTGCCGAGGTTTTCCCTACGGACTGTGGTAGGTTCTTCAAAAAAGGAGTAGCAACGCGCATATGAATCTAGAGCTTCAGGCGTCTATGGACGCTACGGTAACTGCTTACGATCAAGCGGTACGCTTGTTTGCCGTTGTCGTTGTATGAATAAAAAAGAAGGTACAAAAGATGCTTAACGTCTTCCAACATACACTTCCACTCCTACTATCAAGATCTGTGCGGAAATTATATTTTGTTTCCTTCCGGTTCGCGCATCGGCTCGGCTTGTTGAATAATAAACCCCTGACCATGACCTGGCGCTAGTTTACTGCAAGTCTCGAGTGACTACACTGCGGCGCGACTAGATAATCGTTATATTCCGTCGTGCTGTTACGAAGTTATGAAGTCCTGGTAAATCTCTTTAATGTTCGAATTGGATTTCAATATAACCTACACTATAAATTAAACAATGGAATAACTACCAAAGAAAGAACTGTATCCCTTTGTGGAAAAATCATTTGACCAAGTGGCTTCAAGTCTTGCAGTACGTTAGCTAGAAGATAACACATTAGTTAAGGCGGTAGTATTTACCTCCTCAATAAAAAGATTGATACCCTAAAAATTGTTCTCATGAGAGTATGCATATTTTTATATTATTGGTGTTTACATTTTGTTTTGCTAAGTTGCAATTAAATTTATTAATTTCTATAAATAATAAGTAACCAGAAGATACAGATATAAGATATCGTTTTTGATTCGAAGCTCACGGAATTAGCTTGCTGGGAGATGAAGCTGAAAGATTGGACTTCCCATTTTTTGTCGATATGGAGTCTTTTTTGTCGTATGTTCCAAGACTCCAAATAAATAATTAATCCTGTAATAATAATAATAATTAAGTCAATGCAGGGCAGCTTGTGGCGAGCTGTTGGAGAGTAGCGACTCCACGTACCTGAGTGCCCCTGGGGTGCCCTGTCGGACAGGTGGGACAGGTCCCCTGCCTCTGGCTTGCCTTTACCGGCCGTCCAGAGTGGGGTCGCGAGAGCTGCGTTCTCGAGGGTAGATGTGGAAACCTAAGTGGCGAGTTGGCTATATGTTTAAAGTCCAGTGACACCTCTCTACCCTTAGCCCTATGCACCGGTGTTGCCCTTGAGCCATCTTTGATGTCGCTTTTTGTGGGGGCCCATCCCGCATAGGGCGAGTCACCGTCTGCCGGAAATAAAATTGAATACCATTTTATTAGGCAGACGTCCGGTTTTTTATCCAATAGCCCAGTAGTTAGTCCATCCTTTCCACCCAATAGCCTAGTACATTCTAGATTCCATTATAACTCAATAGTCCTTACACCATGGCGGGTGCTGTCTCTGTGCGCGTCCCATGATACGGACAGGGGCAACATCCGCTTAGTGTACCCCTTAAATTTCATTAAATTGTCGAAAGGGCCTCTGTGCGTTGGCTCGATCTGGCTCCGCGTACGCCTCCCAAATGTCCGGAACACCATTGTTCCGTGTACGGAAGAGACATACAAATAATAATAATTAACAATAATTAATTAATACTTAAGATGTACTAACTCTAATATTGTAAGGCAGTATATAACTAACAATGTATGGGAAAACTGGCCAAAAATACATAAATAGGGTGATAGCACCAATGTTGGACACTTTAAGCTAACAGGCACCAATGATGGACACTTAGTTCATAATTCAAAAACCGTGACGTTATAAATTGAATATTTAGCAACAAATGCACAACACTTGACTCCTTTGAATAAGCACCAATGTTCATGATTGAATCCTTGTCCATTACTGGCGTTGTCATCCTAATTAATTAATATTATATTCAATACATGTGACATAGCTTCCTATCTAAATGCCCGTCTCTAAGAGATAGTTTAAACGTTAAGCTCAGTAAACCTAATACTAACCGGGCGCCGACTCGCCGCCCACACGTCGCGGCAGCTTGGCGTCTTAACAGACTACGACAACAAGATAGATCAATAGGTAATAACGACATAAAAAGTTGTAGCTTAGTTGCGTAATATACAGTACCGGCCAACAATATACCTTTAGGTATTTCGGGCGAAACTTTTTTTATATGAGTTTAAACGTTTTTACCTCATCATGCAATAGCTGAAAAACTAAACGTAAGGATGTAGCTATTTATTTAAAGTTATATGATATTGCCACATTCATTTTCTTACAGCGACATTGACACTGTTTTTTAGTTTTTCACCTGCATCTCTTACACTGAAAAACATATACATAAATAAATAATTTTGGGATAATCTTACCCTAATAGGCGACCTTATAGTCCTTATAGTTCTAAAGAAAACTCAATATAGCTTGTGCTAAAGCTTGTGCTCGACAGATATATATTATAGTTAGATACGTATAACATACTTACATAGATAGCGGCGATAAACTAGGTAAAAATACAAATAAATAAATGCTCTGACCTGCATTCTAACTTGGGACCTCAACATTCGATTTTCTTAAGGATTGTGTCTTGTAAAAAAAATACTTTAATTGATTGCCCAACAGATGTCATTCATGAGACTTTTGTTTATAATATTACTAGTAAAAGATATGAGCATTATATATCTTATATGTACCAGTACAGAATATAAAACAGACTACTTGTATACAGCAATTAACAAACATAAAAATAACTAAGAATGTTTATATTTATTTATACAGAATCGTGTTCTTTCAAAATGTTGCCTATTATCTAATAGTGTCACTAACTAAGCCGGTCTCAAATTATTTTATATATACTTTTGGGTTCTCGTTTCACAGTATCGTTTTTGGAATAATACGACTGTGAGGTCAAACTGAACAAATCGGATGGAAAGAGTACTGTGTTGGTAAAGTCACAGATAGCGCGAGCCCGAGAGAATGAGAGAATCAGAGAAGGAATTTAAGAGAAACGCGATTTCGTACAGATATTGTCATTCCTTTTGTTGTTTTCGTTCAGGATAAGTGTACTTCCCTCGACGGTAGATATATATTTTAAGCATTTTAAACTTTAGCTACACTGTAGACCGCTGATACAAATTTAAATTACATTAGCATTTTTAAATTATTTACTTGTATAACTTGTATTAAATATACTATTTACTTGTATAACTTGCGCAATTGGCAGAGTGCAAAGCGGGTGGAGGGGGTAGCCTAAACGACCACAGCGCTCGCTACGGCTAAAATTGACATTTTTGTGGCTGACTTGAGCTGTGAAATCCATGTTGCAGTAAACATTTTTAATATTATTGGCAATAATGTTACTGACTACCATTGGCCAAAATTGTGTAATATAGTAAAATAACACAAGATTTCATTAATATTTTTCACAATATTTACTTGCTTCTTGTTTGACAGCGGTGACAATAGTGTCCATAATGGCCGCCTGTCACGTGGCGCTGTCGTCGCGCTCGGTCCCAATAGCATTATAACTAATTGTGCTTACTAAAGTAAGCTACACATTACGAGTATAGCTTACTAATCTTTGTCCGTGATATTGGTCCGTGATTTCTGAATTCTTTAATATTTATGAGTAACTTGTATAAAAAATTAAAGTTTTTGCGTTCTTTCTCTTGAGGTGATACGATTATTCCATTAAATTTCAAGTTTGTCTTAACAAAAAGCCGACCATTAAACTATGAAATTAGTAACAGTAGAAATAAACGAATAATTATGCACACGATTTTTTTTTTATTTCGTTGTTAAATTTGTTGCACTTTGTGTTTACATAAAATTTTTTATGGGTACAATGATATGTCAATTTTGTGCCGATAATTAGGCATAAATCTTTTATAAATACTTAGATTTAGTGCTCGTTTCATAAACTACAAGCAAAATAAAAATGAAAAAAAAGGGAAAAAAGTCATTTCCATACAGATTTCACGCTTAATTATCGTCACAAAATTGATATAATTTAACTTTATACAAGTCACGCTAATTGGGGACACTGTTTTCTGAAAATTTCCTTAGCCGTTTCAAGGTCATTGGCTATTCAAATGTCAGCTTATCTCTTTTCTTTTTTTTTATTTTTAATTAAGAGTAACTATTATTGTATGTATTTTGAGTAGTTGCCACAAATAAATATTTGTTTTTTTATATGGTTACAGCGTTGCCCTAACAGCGTTGCGTTGCTCTTGGCATATGTTGTACCTGCTTTGTTAAGGACTGAGTGACGTCGGCTAGTCTGACGTCACTGCCCTAGATAGTTTTGGAACATCGCCCAAGCCAGTATCGACTGCCAGGACTTTCCAAGGTTGCTCGATTGTTATGCAACATCGTTCATACATTATAAAACCAGTTAGCTTGAATTTTTTTTCGATCAGAGTATATGAATTCAATTATGATTTTGTTTATGGAAATGTAGTTAATATATTAAAAAAATATATAGGCTGCTTCTCTGTTTTATTTTCTAATTTGTTAAAGAAATTTTCTTCTATTACACTTGCGGGATTTCTCTGAACTAAAATTTAACCCTTATAACCATCTGTTGGTTAGAAATCATATGGCAATATATCTTTCGTTTTAAGGCTCAAAGGTTTTTAGCTCTAGAAAGCTGCACTTTGCTATAAGTGTACCTATTAGTTACGCCGCGCCGACAAAAAGGGGACGAAAAACAAAAAAAAATGAATGGATTAATCACACTTTAAGAATGCCTTAGGTATAATCTAAAAAAAAATATAGTAAATTAAATACAAATTAGGAATAATACCATTGTTTTGAATATGCCTGTCATAATTACTAAAGAACGTGCAACCACGAAACCCTACACTGAGCGTGCCCCGACCACAGATTGTTCTGTGGGCCCGACCTTAGCTTAGCTGGGTTTTCATTAGACAACGATATACCTATTCCATCTTTATTTCCTCATAGCCCTACTAATATAATAAGTTTTCCGCATTCCTCCTGGATTCCGAAGTAAATCAGCAATATTCCTTTATTAGAAGAAAAATAAAGGTTGGTACCTACGCTACGCAATATCTTTTCGTTTAAAATACCGCAGACTTAATGATAACGACAAAAGTTTTCTGTGTGTGTATATTAATGTGCATTACAAGTAATGTCGCACAGTGATATACCGTGTGACATTTATAGTATGACGATGACGGACAGCTATCATGCTCTAGTGCGACAATTCTAAGAAAGCATAAGATTTTTATAGTTTTAATCATTTTTCAAATAGTTTTCTCGGTCTAACAAAGTATGTATATTACCTTCTACAGTAATGGAATAAGCTATTGAATAACGACTAATTTCCGTTTCGATGTGGTCACAATTAACGACCTGCCTATATTAATAGGCTCAAGTTAGGTAACTTAAAGGACAATGAAGCGAGTTTTGCTCAAGTTTCCTTAAGTCGATACGAGGTTAAATTAAATATGAAGACGTGCACAGGGAACTTAGGGTCTTCGCAAAAGCTTAGAGAGTAACAATATTGTAATCTCATTATTTTTATATTAAGCATCATTACGGTTACATTTTCAATACTCTTCGGTAGATGTACACGTCACCCGTAATGACGTATACCAGGAAGGATAAGATAAGATGGAAAAATTTGACACGTCTAAGCGGCGCTGGTATAGCACAACTGGTAGTGCACTGGGCTAGTGATCCAGTGGTTGTGGGTTCGAGTCCCGCTGCGAGTCAAATTTTTATATATATTTTTTTTTATGACATAGGCGGCAAACGAGCAGACGGATTGCCTGATGGTAAGCAATTACCGTCGCCCATGGGCACCCGCAACACCAGGGGAGTCACAAGCGCGTTGCCGGCCTTTAAGGGGGGTTGGAGCTCTGGGAACCTTACTCACCATCAGGAACACAACACTACATACCTGACAGGTAGCAGTGCTATTATGGCTGTGGTCTTCCGTAAGGAGGAGGTACTTCCCCAGTTGGGCTGCCCCAGATTCAAGCGTGATGGTCATCGCTGTGCCCTACCTCTCATAAAATATCTTATTTTTCTTTCGATTTAAATATAATATTGTAATCTAATTGCTCCATAGGTAGTAGGTAGACTTGTCATCGCACAATGGCGATAGTGCCCCGATATTAGTAAAGCTAGTTAAAGTTCCAGATAAGACTAGTTTTCTAAAATTGTTAGGGCAGTATTCTCGCAAAAGTGAACAGTTATCTTGGAGCTTGTATAGGTAAATATTTTTTATCTAATTAATATAACAGTTTATTTTAACGGCCGCCGATTACAGTTTGTAGTGACTCTACCCACGAAGCAGGATGATTTGTGTGTTTATCACAGAATACTGATTTGTTCCTGAGTTATGGATGTTGTCTATGAATTTGAGTATTTTTATGTATAGATAAATTAGTGAGATCGGGGAATTACATTTGTAATGGTTGTACGGGAAAAAGGAAAATCCGAATATAGAATACCTATAAACACACAATACCACTACAGATGCAATTCTACGCTCTCGCTAATTTATATATATCTTCTATTACATATGCCATATGTGGGACTAGGGACTGGTGTATATGTAGGACTAGATTAATTTGTGGAATATTATCCCATAAACACGTATGTATCATGAAGAGGACATTTTACAATCTAGTTGGATTTTTTAATGTGTGTTGGTGCGAGCCAAGCGACACATTTATACTCGTATACCTACTTTATAGGCTACTACTTCTCTATACAGTTGCATATTGTGAAGTGGTAGCCGGACTTCACAAATTACTGCGGCCTGGTGTTAATCAAAAAGTTGTTAAACACGTTTTACAGTGTGAGTTTTCATAAAATAGTATAGACAATTAGCGAGAGTTGTTAAATAAGTTAATTGCTGTCAGTTTATTGACGAAAAGCTTCAAATGTTTATGGAAATTAATCGTCTTGCCTTTGATTTAGATCACCCCTACCTACATAATAGTTAAAGTTAGATGTATGTATGTTTCGATATAAAATGATTAATGAGAATGACAAAAAAAAATTATGATTTAAAATAAGCCTCAAAAGATTCGTTGAAGTGAACAGTAATCTGATAAGGACTATTTCGATATTTTTTTATTTTTCTCTTGGTCATATCATATTAAATTAACACAATACATGAGAAAAATATCAGAGTCATCAAGTAATCAAAAGAAAAGAAAAGAAATATCAGTTTACCTTAGGTAAACATGCGTTCCTAAACGTGAGCTGTAGGGCTGTAGGTACTTATGTCGAACTTGTGTTCCGTGTCGCATCAGAACAGATCAGTTTCATACATTTACACACGCATGATACGGCTCGTCAGTCACGAGACAACAGTGAACCCAGCTTAAATTAGCTGTATACTCGTAATAGCTGTACAAGTTAGCAAGCGATCCCACCGCACCATTTGTACCGGCGCCCTCACGGCTGGCTGCGCGGTCGTCCAACCCTGGCACGCGCGCTTAGATCCCGCGCCACGGGATTATTGGAGCACATGAATATTGGAGGGATTCATTCAGCTCGAAAAATTATGCTAGATAAAAGGAATTTCGAGATAAAATTTAGAGTAAGGATTTATGAAAGCAAATAGAAATTAAATATTTAATTAAATAATCTGAATAGTAAAAGGCTGGCTGTAACGATATTGGTACAGTGAAAGCAAATAATAAAGAGCCAACAAGGCGCATGCAAACCTACATATTTCAACTAATGCGGGTATTCCTACTCTTTCAAATTTAAAACGTTAAAAATAGTCGTAGAAAAATGAATTACTTTAATTACTAATAAGTCTCATTGTACATGCATAATCTTTGTACCTGTGTCTTTTCCGTACACGGAACAATGGTGTTCCGGACATTTGGGAGGCGTACGCGGAGCCGGATCGAGCCAACGCGCAGAGCCCCTTTCGACAATTTAATGAAATGTATTGAGTTTTAATGGAATCTAGAATGTACGAGGCTATTGGGTTGAAAGGATTGACTAGCTACTGGGCTATTGGATAAAAAAACCGGACGCCTGCCTAATAAAACGGTATACAATTTTATTTCCGGCTAATCTTCTGTTATTATTAGAATGTTGTTTGTAAAATTGAATCAATAAAACTATTTCTAAACCAAATATGTGCTATTTAGTTTACAGTTTCAAACAAGACAAGCCTGATATTATATTGTGGTTTACTTTTATCCCTTAAAACGGGAATAGTTCAAAAATAAAATATAATGTATAAATCAATCAGATTTTTACCTTTTGGCCAAAATTAGTTTTTTGATTTTTCTATAGCGTTGGATCCAAGTGTCAATAAAAGGTTTTTTTCCCATGGCAAAGGCAAAACATTTGATTAATACAAACTCAGCAATGAGTTTAAACTAAAATCTTTTTTTCGAATAGTTCCATTCAGTCAATTTTAATATTATTATTTGGCGTAGATACCTATGAAACATAAGATTATATTCGGTCACTTAGTTATTTTCTTTTCTATAGTACCTATTATCTAGTATTATGACACTTATGACACTTTAGGTTACCTATTTACAAATTTTACTCGCCAAATATTATTACCTACTTAAATACAATTTTGTTCATAGACAATATTGTTAGATAGTTGCAACAATATTGCAGAATAGTTACTATGCTGCAAATGCCAATATTCTAGGCCATAGACATTAATATTGACATCTCCTGCTGCATTGCAGTCAATAAAAATACTGCGATACAATACAACCTTGCCAAAAGTTTATTGCTGGGAAATTGGATGTTATACTTTTGTTTAAACGGTTTTGATGTATTTTCTGGTAGGACTACGAGATTGTACTAACATTTAAATAAATAAATATTACAAGACATCCTTACACAAAACTGAGCCCCATCAGTAAGCCCAAGAAGGCTTCTATTGTGGGTATCGGCCACCGATGTATATAATATACAAATACTTAAATTCATATAAAACCATAACTCAAGAACAAACATCTGTGCTCGTCACACCAATAGATGCCTTACTGGGATTTTAAACAGGCAGGGTCTTCAATGTATTTGATATATTTCTGTTTTAATAATAAGTACCGCCGTGCAGGGTTAGAGCAAATGATTGTTTTTATTTATTTCCTACGGCCAGCCTGATGGTAAGCAACCACCGTAGCTTATGAATGCCTATAACTCAAGAGATTTCACACGCGCGTTGCCTACCCTGCATTTCATAATAAATGTTTTCTGGTGACATTGCCGTGTATCTTCCAGAAGGCGTTACTTGCCCTGTCACACACAACGGTCGGGGCACCCATTAACAAACTGATTTTATTGTTTATATTACACTACTAATACTTACTAGGAAAATAAATTCACACATATGAATTGAGAAATCAAACAACTTGCGGTCACTCTTAGATTATTCTAGGCCAATTGTTATCACTTATCAACTATAATTGCAACATACGCCTAAACAAACAATCACACGCAAAATATTTACTTATACAATCAAATATGTCCACTATTAAACTAAATAAGGAAAATACGAACAAATCGAATTCCCGTACATATCGAAAATCAAAGATCAGCTATCTTCCTCGGGCGACTGTCGTGTCGAGAGCAACAAACGATTTTCAATACGGATAGTTCCCTGAACGAACAGTAAACTTAAGAAGTGGTTATCTTTGTTTGTTTTTTAGAATTACTTATTAGTAGGTTGTTACAGTTATGAAGTAATATTAGCAAACGGTATTGTTTTCCCGTTTTAAAGCCCAAGTACTATTATTGGAAGTATTTAGAGGACTTTATTTAGCCTACTATGCACGTTCTTATTATATATACGGGGCGTCCATAAACGACTGATAAAACAACACAAGGTGATGCTTTTAACTTCTCTTGTTAGGTTTCCTAATTTCTTTCGGCAATTTCATAAGCACAATTGAAGCAAAATTGAGCAACTTATTTAATTTCGTAACTTTATATTAAATCAAACCTAGGCAAAGTATTCGTTTACTCAGAAATATTCCTTAATATTCAATATCTTGTTTCGCAGTAAACATTCCATTTCCGAAGCTCGCTAGACGCAAGGGGCAAGCGAAGAAAGATATAGATTCGGTTGAGATGAAATGATTCTCGAGAGCTTAATTCTATATCACATTAAGTCAATGGCACGAATATTTGAATACGCGATAAGGTTGTTTCTTTTTGTCATAATGCGCTAAATAATAAAGGTTTTCTTGTGATGTTGTCGCGTTTTTCATAAAAAGCGTTGTCTACCTACACCAACAGGTTTTGTTGCTATACTATTTCAGCTCTTCAGCTTTAATACGGAATATAGAAATTACGAAATGTAATTTTTTCAACTCCCACGTAGACTATTAGAATTTAAGTATTTGTTAATATATAGGACTTGGCCCCAAATCCTTCATCCTACCTCGTAATACAGTACTAGTGAGCTGCATATATGTAGTCATTGGCGTTGGTAATTTTATTTTAAATTAGACACAATTTCGCTTTTATTTTTTTGGCATTACCCTGCCCTCAAGTACGAGTATCACTATTATACTCACGAGAAATCAACTACATACTGATATACTACATTACTTACTTATACATACTTATACATACCTTTTATCCAGATTCTGGGCATTCCTAACAACAAAGACATTCACCGTAAACATCAAATTGAGTTAGGAAAGAACAACTCGTTGACTAGCGAACCCTTCACTGCCCTTATCGCTGAGCGCCTACTTTTCTACTTAACCCTCCACTCGCGTCGGCCCCGAGATGACTCGAGCGCCCTCGGCCCGACAACGTCAGACAGCCCTCCTCATTCAACCTAAAATCGTTGTCATTTTGTTCTTAAATAAGGTCAGTGAGAGACCATCCAAACGATATTTTATTAATTATGCAAATTAATCTACGTACAAATTGGTGCTAACACACATTACACGTTAGTACAAATAGGCAGTAAATATAAAATAATAATATCTTCGTGTAGCGTGTATGAGAGGTAGGGCACAGCGATTACCATCACGTTTGAATCTGGGGGAGCCCAACTGGGGAAGTACCTCCTCCTTACAGAAGACCACAGCCATAATAGCACTGCCACCTTTCAGGTATGTAGTGTTATGTTCCTGATGGTGAGTAAGGTTCCCAGAGCTCCAACCCCCCTTAAAGGCCGGCAACGCGCTTGTGACTCCCCTGGTGTTGCGGGTGCCCATGGGCGACAGTAATTGCTTAACACCAGGTAATCCGTCTGCTCGTTTGCCGCCTATGTTTAAAAAAAAAAAAAGAAAGCGTCTCTTGTCAGATCAGATAACCAATCTAGGAAAGAAGAGGAAATACTACTTCAATATTAAATGGTTGTACACAGAAGGCATTTGTTGGCTGACAGGACTATAATACGAGAATGTAAGGCATTACGGAATTACCGTTACCTTTAAAAGAAAGATTCATTAGGTATAGCTAGAATATGTGATTCTGAAAGGCGATAAGTACATAAGCCTAGCTAAATTCTAGCCTTAAATAATTTGACTTTGAGGACAGGTCTGGCCTAGTGGGTAGTGACCCTGCCTATGAAGCCGATGGTCCTGGGTAATCCCAGCAAGAGCTTTATTTGTGTAATTAGCACAGGTATTTGCTCCTGAGTCATGCGTGTTTTCTATGTATTCACTTGTAAATTATATATACAGTATGGTTTCTAGGCCCCAGTACCACTTTTTGTAACGCAGTAACTAGTCAATATTATCGTATGGTAGTATTTTATCAATACAACGTTAATTACCCTTTCTTAAAGTAATCTTGAACTAACTAAATCACGGTCACCGTATGTCTTTGGATATATGTATGTACACAGTATAAAAAGAGACAAGATGTCACATTAAGTTGGGTGACCAAATTGTAAACAATTTCTTTTTTACTTACTTTCTGGAAATAAAGTGATAAAATTTTTATCATCTGCCATGCATTTATTATCAAAATTACTTAACAGTTTTGAATGTTAAAATACTGAGTCAGTCGCCAACAAACTGATATCAGTTTGTTGGCGCCCTGGCAATTTTTTTAATGATAGGTTGTAACATTTGTGAGAGTCATTCGATATATCATTGTCAACAAAAAATTCCCAAAACTAATTAAGCCAAAACTGAATAAGTACAAAAAAATAATATTTTCAGCAAAATTTTAAAATGTTCTTTAGGGATTCCTTTAAAATAAAAAGCTATTTTTCCCCTAAATATCGGCAATGGAAAGCAGATAGCGAGCATTCTTTCTCCCATCGCTTGTTCCGCATGCTCTGAAGACACCTCCATCTAATTTCCCTTCGCAGTAAACCTCGACATCTTTTACTGAAATATTATTTCAAATTTCAAACGCCAATCTCTATTTTTTCTATCGTAAATGGCTTCTTTAGAAAACTAAGTGTGAAATGGTTTTTTAATATTTTAAATAGTCCAATTTTCAAAGTTAGTCCCTAAAATTTAATGGACTCGCGGGTATTCAATTGGCGTGTCTCATTGTACTCGTAGTACCTATACGAATTCTTAAATTATGTTTGAGTTTTCATACCAGTTAAAAACGCTAATGACAATTCTTTCTTTTTTCTATTTGTGATATGGTAAAATATCGTATCGAGGGTCAGCCATGATGCATTGACAACTAAAGGTACACAATACGTAACTAGCTGGATATCTGTGCGGAGTTAGCACGCAACACACGGGACGCTATGAACAATTTTATAGCGCATCATCACTGACATTCGGCTATTTATGACGTTACTTAACGCTCCCCCATCGCGTTTATGAGCCTCGAAGGGCGCTAAATCATATCACGAGAGCGAAATATTTGAAACAAAATATATAAGTATTGTTAGGTCCTGAAAATTACTTCATGTGCTTGCTAAAAGCTCTTACTCTTATTAGATTTCGCCAGTTATTATAAGCTCGAGGTTCCTGCTAAAAATGTTTAAACTTAGACATTAGATATTCAAAACTTTTTTACGCTAAAAATAACTTAAAGCTATACCTAAAAATAAACTAAATCTGGACCTAAATTTGGACCCTTAGGTGGGGTCTCCATATACTAAGTTATATTTGGCAAAACATTGCCAAATGTGCCTGTGACTGAAGGTAAATAGAAATAGGCATTACATTTATAGTATTTGATTATGTACTAGATACGAGTAGGCACATGCTTTGAATAATGGTAATGAAAATGGTTATCGATGCAAGAAAACCAATCTAAAATATCTTTTCATACGTTTGTATCGTTTGACGTAATTTAGTCGCGAGCACTTTATAGAACGATCCAACATTTCATACTCCACTGGTATTAATAGTAAACTTAGTCGCGCTCCAATATTATTAATTAGTATAATTGGTTACATCTGTGTGTGGTGACCACGACTCATCTTATATGGGTCATCTTGTAGTTTAGCTGATCTGGTTTTTATTGTGATATAATTGTATAAGTCATATATACCTATCTATACTTATTATACTAACAAAACGAGAAAATGTCTGTACTGTAGCCAAATTGTCTATGCCAACAAATTTGTATTATATTGAACAGGATTTTTTCATGATGCTGCCGTCTGAACATAGTCTAAATATTTGATCCTTTACAGAGACCAAGTATTTTACCGAGATAGGTTGTGCGAAGAACACTCAGATCACTTTTACACCTACTTATATAAAACCTTATAGAACCATTATATCGTAATTAAAAAAAACATAATTTTATATAATGCTGTATAATTATTTCAATACGTACAGTCGCTGACTTTAAATGTTGAGCCACTTACGGTTCATGTAATAGTCTTTTGTTTAGTACTTAATACATGAAATGTCCAATATAAAGTGAACCCTAAATGGCTCAATAATTAAAGTCCCTGACCGTACTTATGCTATTATTGAAAGTATAGTTGTCAAAAGAATAATTTATAGAATTACTCAAGAAAGTTACATAAATCTAGATTGTTATATCACTCTAATGAAAAATGCTTCCACTATCTTTTGTTGCCAGTTTATGACAAATGCAGCTTCGCCGGTTTCGTAGCTAACCTTGGACGGTAGATTAATTCCGAGATCCAACCAAGTTTGTAGGTTGCGTCGCCACGACCTTGTCGTATGACGTAACTTGGTGCCTCCGCGATCTTCGCTCCGGCCGAGCGAGCCAACGAACGTGCGCTCGCGCCCGTCTCAAACGCAATTCCAAATTAGAATTTTATTTGATTAAAGTTCGTTATTTAAATCGTGTTCCATTTTCTATTGTGCTATAGTGACAGCAAATGTGAGCAATAACGAGATCTAACGGATACGGAATACAAAACATCTTTTTGTTGTTACAAAACAACATTCCTTGATTGTGTAAGTACATACAATTAATTCAGTGACTATTTATCTTTCATTCACGCTTTCGAGATAAAGTGGAGCACCAAGAATAAAATTATTTTTACTGCCTCATTTAACGTTACTTCCTGAAGAGAATAACTTAGAGCAGGCGAACTTTGTATGAATACTAATCTTCAACGGAGAAAAAGTAATGAAATTTTTTAAGTATACTTAGTTGAACTTCTCAGAAATCGCTTTAGCAAACTAAAGTGACAATGAAGTACGTAACTACATTATATTGGTTACAAACGTTCGTAATTTTGAAAAGATGCAGCGAAAGTGCGCCGCCGCATTTGGTTCTCAAATCGTATTTTTTTTTTCTTTCAATAGTCCGTTTTTTAAAATTAGAAATAGGGTAAACAAAGAAGCAGTCGTCGTTAACCTTTTCTGCTTGTGACAAAAATAAGATGTCCTAATTAAGTCCTTAACAGGACGAGAACTGAACGAGATATTTATTATTTTTATTTAAGTTTATGAAATAAATAAAAAGTACATTCAATCTATTTATTACGTAAATAAAACGATGTACTCTAGAATACAAAACGTTTTTATCACAAAGCTATGCTTTTACGTACGATGGCGATGAAACTGATGACGCAGTAGGTGCATCTCGCGACGGCAGCGTCGAAAAATTTATGTCTATTTTCGTCGAATTATTATCATGTATTACAAGAGAGAACAGCAAAAAGTAAGAGTAGCTGAGGTGCTTAGTCAAAGAGAAAAGATGCCACTGCCACTGATTTACCTATTCATTATCTGAATACGTCGTGTCATCGGATGTTCTCCACCAACATGAATTAAGATTTCCTTAACCGTATATATTATCGATTCTTTAATCGAAATGTATTATATTTTTGTAACAATGGTTAATACGTGTCCACTTAATTTAAATTAGTAAATGATTACGGGGATATTTTTTTACAGTGGCAATTCAATATCAGAATATTTTAATACGAATTCATTCAACAGATATTTAAAAAAAGAAAAAAAAGAAACTGATCGTTTCTAACCTGTTTTTATTATGTAACCTTATGAGAACTGGCCACGAAACAAATTTTAAATAACAGTGTAAAAAAAATACTTACAAAATAAATACATTGTTGTAAGTGTTACTTAGATATAATTATATAAATAATGAAAACGCTTTTCTGATTTAAGGTTAGGCAACAATAATGTAAGCTTTTTTCACCGGCTAAGGCTGTTTAAAATACTTTGACAGTTGCATGCCCAAGGCAGTTTTTTGCTCAAGCATCGTGGCTTCCATTTAAATATTGTTTTACATTTTTATAACCTTCACACTCTCTTTTCAGCTGGTAATTAATCGTAGTACGCTCTTTATTTTAATCTGATGTGCACCCTAAACGCGCAGTCCAAAACTTTGTATATGGTAGCAAGCACTCAGCAAGATACCCTTCCTGATTTTTGTCTGTCATGTTTGTGTTAAACATAAAGTTCTTAATAACGATACTGCTTAATAAACAAGTATATATTAATTGCATAATCATCAATCTCATACAGAAATCAGACTAGGTATTACACGTACTAAACTAAAATTTAATTAATTAGGTACGGTCTTAGGACTTATAAGAAAGTTTTCGCATACAGCCCCTACGAGACAAAACATAAATTTAAACTTTATGTCGGAAGTTTACTGGCGAACTAACGGCAATATTAAAAGCGTTTATGGTTGAGAACACGCAAGTTTCTACACGACAGGTTTAGAGTGGACAACTGGACAACTAGACGTCCACGTCCATTAAACTAGTTCGCATCATCAATAAAACACCTAATCCAGTTATCGGGCGGCCATGTTCTCGAGAATGTTTGTTAAATGAGCCATATCAGACATGTCAAAATAGATATGTGACTTTACAGAACGATACCTCTGAAAATAACTCGTATTGTAAAAGCAAATTAAAGTAATTTCCAAATTAAAACTATAAGTAATTATTGTGCAAGTATTTTACATTCACAATATTACTTTGTGAATATTTATAGCGATTTAAATATAACTAGTAACTTAAAGCAGCGAGCGTGATGAAGCCATTTTCCATTCAATTTTAATTAGTCATAATCGCTTTACGTATATACTTATAGTATGCACTATATAGTCTATTTAAACTTAATAAAATCTGTAGGTACTGTGTTAGAAACTAGAAGACTTTATATATGTATAATATATCCCAAGAACAAAAACAAAATTAAAAATATTCATTACTAGCTGTGCCCCGCGGTTAATTAGGGAAAAACGTAGCCTATATATGTTAATCCAGGGTGTCAGCTAACTCCATACCAAATTTTGTTAAATTCACGTTTAGACGTGAAACATACACACTCACAAACTTTCGGCTTTATAATATTAGTGTAGATAGACAGATAGATAGACAGACGAATGTCTTGCCAGAATAACAGACACGAAAATTAAAAATGAATAACTACTTCAGTAACGTTGTCATCAGATAGGTGGTCATGGTCACAAATATCTGATCATGCACTTTTTCGCCTTGATAATAGAAGCGTTGTCCAGATATTTGTGACCATACCTTCACATGTCAGATATATCTAATGACCACTGTACATACGTTAAGTTTTTTTTTTCCTTAATTAGATATGCCTACTTTTTATCTACAAAATTCACAACTCGTATTAGATTTAATTAAAATAAAATATTTACAAGTAAGAGGTAGTTTTTTCGTCTGTGGAATTCAATAAGTGCTATGTTAGGAGAAACGTAGCGTGTGAACGTGCTAAGTTATTGTTTGAAATATCGTGGGAACTTTTTATTACTGTATATCTGTTTGCAGCTCTTATTTAACCTGTGTTACCTTTGCCTGCCAGTCACCTTTTATAGTTTGATAACATTAACGTGTCTGGGCAAAAACAGGTTTTAATCAACAAATAAATAGTGCCCTTAATTTTTTTACATTTGTTTTTTGTTTATTGTAGTATTCACTTGTACTGTTTTGTGTTTTGTAAGCTGTTGTTGAATTGTTTATTTTGCATCAGTGGCTACAAACAAAATAAGGTAAAATAATTTATTATTTCCTGAGTTAAATAACAAAAACAATAGAGTGTACGCTTAGCTTTCCATTTAGAGTACTCAAACAATACAGAAATACGTGGTTATAATGCCTCACTGTTTTAACTTTATGGCCCTGAGTTTTATTAGACTATTATGATGAATAACACAAATATAAATACAAGATAAATAAATAAATAAAAAATTACAAGACATTCTTACACAATTTCACTGAGCCGCACGGTAAGCTCAAGCAGGCATGTGTAGCGGGTACTTAGCCAACGATATACATAATATAACATAAAAATAATATGTATTTACATAGAAAACTATGATCTTTGTTTAGCAATTCTTGACTGTATGACACGACACGAGCTTATTATTTATTTCATTATTGGCACAAAAAAAGAGTGTAAATTACAACATTGCTAAATCATATAAAAGAAAGGATAATTAAACTAACGAATCGACTAAACTGTAAAATAAAGAGACCAGGAAGGGGCCGGCCCTGTAGGCCTCTGAGGCACCTACAAGCCGGGATGAAACTTCCTTTACAATTTTTTTGTGTTACCCGACCTTAAATGGTCTACTGCAAGCACCGCCAACTCGTATTCTTTCGATAGGAAAGCATATTAGCGGTGCTTAAGTGTCTGGAGCAGTACCGAGAACATCGAAGTTCGTATATTTCGGGCATCTTTCTCTTTTACTGCAATTAAGGTGTCATGAGACTGACAGAGACCATCGTCCGAAATTTACGAGTATCGCGTTGTTCGCGGTAACGGCGGCAGTTCCAGGTTTCCGGACAGACCAGAAAGTATTACAAATAAAAGTAAACAAATGAATTAACTGCGAAACCCATTCATTATTCGATCGCCTCAATTTGCACAAGTCCATGTTTATATTATTCATTCATATGTGTTCCGATTTAGTCGTGTGTATAAACAGAAGTACGTTGCCCTGTAAAATTCTATTTATAATGAATTAAATTGTAGGCGTGATGAGAGAATTATTATCGGTTACCAAAACAAACTACATGATTGGTTCATGTATATGTTGTGTCTATATAATGTATACGTATGTATGTCAGCATGCATTGGCATGCATTGATGTAATTGTGAACTATAATGGCCTGTGATTGAATAGGAAAACATGTAGAGTAGACTCGACGTATTAAAAACGATAACGACCGGTCTGGCCTAGTGGGTAGTGACCCTGCCTATGAAGCCGATGGTCCTGGGTTCGATTCCCAGTCAGGGCATTTATTTGTGTAATGAGCACAAATATGTGTTCCTGAGTTATGGGTGTTTTCTATGTATTTAAGTATTTATATGTATCTATCTATTATATATATCGTCGTCTAGTACCTACAACACAAGCCTTACTGGGCTTACCGTAGAATTAGGTCGATTTGTGTCAGATTGTCCCGAAATTATTTATTATTTATTATAACCTAGTAGCCAATATTGCAATATTTTTGCAAAATCCTAATTCTTATCAGTGGCGGCGAATTTATAGAACCGATTCCCGACGGCTTGACTAATTTTCATATACATACCTGAGCAATTTACCATCAGCTCCTACAGAAAAGGGAAGCCATATTGGCTACGGTTTGCCTAAGAATAATCCTAACCCACCGCCACTGATATTTATTATATATAAAACTCAACCTATAATAAATCGACAAATATGTCAAAACTATCAATAAAATCAGAAATCAATTGTCAGACACAATTGGCACGTTTGATAATAATTCTCAGTAAGTAGGTTTACAAATCAAGTTATTTTATTGAATATTTTGGATTGCGAAAATTTGTTAACCTCGAACCGGACTTTCGGTGGACTTTTTAAATTTATAAATTTTATAATTAAGTTATCCAAAAAGATGAGTTCTACTCGTATGCGTCAAATAGGGTACCTAAAGACACCAAATGGCCAGCCAGGGACCAGTGATCACCCTTTTAAATCGTTTATTAGTCATAAATATCTGGTAGTAGTATTTTCGTTTCAACAAATCACAAGTACTTAAATAGAAGTTCTAATTAAAAAAAAAAATAAGTTGAAATCTTCTTTTGCTATTTTTATACATTAACATTAATTTAGTTCAATCTTACCTCTCGGGAAGGTTACGATCGACAATTGACCAGTGAAGTTATCTCATAGTATGAACGTATAAACCAAAAGAATGATCTAGCCAGATCATCCATAATTCAAGTTATTGTTCCAGCGCAATATAAAGTGTCAGTAATTCAGCAAGTCTCAGTTCCATCTATTTTCCGACTTCCGTCAGCAGCTTTTACATTCCAATAAATTTAAATAAAATCCGGTCAGAAAATGGTACAGCGATGCAAACCCTGGCTTACAACTACGAAACTTTTCGATCGCTCGTTCGACTACCTATTTACCCCTCTGTCTCTCAAATATATGAGACCCAAGAAGATAAGCAGTTTTGAATTTTGGCTTTCGAATTTTGGCCCTCTGAAAACAGAGGTACGCCGGAACAGATGATTCTTGTGGAACTAAGATGTTCTGTTACTGACGCCCTCTGGCAATTTATAGACATTGTCGATCCTGTTTCTTTATTCAACCTGGAAATATTCAACAGCCTTTAGCCTTAAGGTTTGAAATAGGTATGGTGGAGGAAGTTCATAGAATTTAACGACATTTTTTATGATCACTAAAAGGTAGTTTTTGCTGTGATGACAATGATAAAACTCCTGACAGATAACGGCCTCGTAAACTTTATTTCGCAATTAAAACGTTGAGTTAACTTTGACTGCTGTCAGCTTGCTATTTCAAAAATATATTTTTTTCTTTTTTATTTTATTTTGTTGGAGACTGAACTAATCTTATTACAAGCTTTTATTTTTAACTGGCAATGTGTTTATGTTAGTTTCACGTTTCGATAACAATATTTGACATTGCTTGTGTCTGTCCTTCTACTGACTTTTGCTCTATTTTAATATTCTTCAATAAATAAACTAAATTGTACTTATACAACTAAACTTTTTTACATTTATATTGAATTATCGTCTTTTGCTCCGACATTAAACTGACTCATTTATGAGAGAGGAGAGAAATACTAATATACCAGCAACAAAACTACTATATATTTAAATATAAACTTAGTACCGTTTTAGTAAACTCACTAAAGCCTTAAACTTAAATACTACACGGCTTCCTACAAGATTGTATCAAGTTTTCTTTTCAATTATTAAAAATCGGGATGGCAACATACTAGTCCCTCGCTCAACGGCAATTGAACGGAGACCAATTTCTTACTGCAATTATTATCTAGATCTTAATTATATAGACTCAATAAATCAGAAGCGTCTAACTGTATGGCTCCATTAGGTGCGTTGTTCATCCACTACGTGATCCAGAGCCGTTACATTCAAGGCGATCCCTAATACCCTCTGGCCGAGCTTGCATATTAACTACATCGCCGACAAGACCCAATAAAGATAGTTCAAGCCACGTGTTCCAACAAAAACTGTTATGGCGTTGTAAGAACGACCTCACTTACCTTTTATCCTTCAAACAGACCACTGAGCTACCTCGGTTCGCTTATAAAAGGGCTTTATTTGTCATTGACTCCTAATCAACTTACGCCTTTTGGTGTAGCCGCTGCGAAGGACCCTCGCCACAATGACCTTTAGTACCCGACGAACCGCGACGATTTATAAACCAACTTATAATGAGCCCACTAGTTGACAAATTAAGCGCAAATTGAGTCCAAGTCAGAATGGGCAGGTAAATATCTAGTCCGAAATAGCACAATGTGTGATGCGCGGTAACGTTCGGTTGTGTTCAGTGTTGTGTTATGTTTAGGTGAGGCTGCAGCTAAGCAATGTTGGTCAATGTAAACAAATGTGGTGAATTGTAAAATTATTGTTATAACGAGGGTACTAATTATCCAGATTTAGCACTCAGAACGGATGGCATGGTTGGCATTTTATCGTCTATCGCACTATCCGTCACTTTCGCGCTCACATACTTGTTTGAGTGTGTCAGGTGTTGTGACAAATGACAAAAACGCAACCATTTAGGCTAGCTGATTTGTGTTCAACGATAATCAAGTACTTACTTAACGTGCGTTCAGTAACAACAGTGAGAAGCAGACAAGCGCTGGTAAGATGTGAAACAATCGCAGTGAAATTGCTAATAGTATGTCATCTGCCTTTTATTTTGCGAGTAAAATAAAGTTCTTGTGAAATTCGTTGCTACGTAAATATAACCTCAAAACACAAAATATCACAGACAGACAAAATATCATATTTAATCATCTCAAGGGATGCCATGCTAATTCTGCGAGGGCTTTGCCAGAAGACAAAATATAAGGTACTGCCACCATACTCGTAGTCTTAATGTTACAAATATCACGTTAATGTTAGCTTTCCCACACTTTGTCGCATGAAAAATCGGTGTAAAGAGTAGAGTGGTCAGATTATTTGCTAATGTGAACTATAATTATATTATGTTCGCATAGTACACCAACCACAATAAGAACTGATTAGAGTTAGTCGTTAAATAAAGTGTCTGAGTGAATTCTAGTTAGATTCTGTTGAGATACCTTATATAATTCACTCCGTTGCTACAATGATAACAAGATTAAGGAGGTATATGTACGTTTCAGTTAAATATCGAGAGTGATTCCACTTCAATATGCATGAATTGTTATAAGTTTATAATTTTGCTTTAGCATGCATAGCGTCGCAGATAGCTAGTGCAATACCGTGTAACTACAAATATCGATAGCGTTCGATATTCGAACAATGTACAAAGAAAGTGTATCTTATTGCATTTGTTTGTTACGCGGTATTGCACCATCTCCGACGATAGGTAATAATTGGAAGTGATAAAAATATCACCTTTTTTGTTTAGTTTTAAAATCGGATGAAACAAAACAAATGCAATTATGTTTGCATTAAAAAATATATCTAACTAGTTCTGTCTCCTTGCTATGATTCAACATTTTAACTAAAAAAGACTTTGTTTTACGGAAACTAATATTTCACTTTGAAGTTATATACCTATTTATTAAACAACTCAACATATTCATGGCACATTTTGTACCTACTATTTAAGTGCCTACTTATTACTTACTGACAATTTTTTTTTTACTTCCGCGGCGACGCAATAACGATGTCTGTTTATGACTTATGGGGGTCGATTATCATTACGAGTAGGCGTTCCGAATGAATCTAAATCAAAGCAGAGCGTCTGTAGAAGTACGTCTTCAATTTTGTATGCTGCTGGCTTGCCCAATTTTCAATCGGTTTTAGCAGTGGAAGTAAGATATGGAAATTCCCATAAAGATTTTTGAACCTATGCCACCCCTGTACTAATTTGCAAAAAAATATATATCATAAGACATATCCATTATACTATGTTCCATACCTTTCCTTTCGTACGTATATACAGCGCAGTAACCTTTAACTGAACAAGTTTTCTCGTTCGAGAAAGATTTTACCTAAGATTGCAGGGTTTTGCTTGACTAGTGCACATAGCTTTTACTTTGCGTAACAGCAAAGATAATTATAGAAAATTGTAAAAATTTGACACAAAGACAAACTGTTGCAATAAAAGTTAATGTTAAATGTTGTTCGACGTACGTATGGAACACACGGATATCCGAAATGCTAATAGGTTTCCGAATTTGATATTTTCGCAATTTTTTTTTTAATAAGCCTACGGAGTGTCCCACTAATGGGCAGAGGCCTCCCCTCTTGATTTCCACTCTTCCCTGTCATGTGCAATCTTTGGCCATTCGTTGTGGAATGAATCCAAGTCGTCCCGCCACCTCCGTCTTGGCCTACCACGTCGTCGCCGCCCATCGTGAAGCACCCACTCTGCGGCTAGTTTGGCCCACCTTTGTGGATGCATGCGGCAGACGTGGCCAGCCCACTCCCATTTCAGCCTGGTGGCCTTGATCTTGACGTCTGCAATCCGGGTTCTTGAGCGCAGCACAGAGTTTCTGACCCGGTCGATCCGTTTCACTCCCAGTATGCTACGTTCCATGGCTCGTTGGCAAACCTTCAATTTGGTCGTTTGTGCCTCTGTGAGTGACCATGTTTGCGCGCCGTAAGTTAGGACAGGCAGGATACACATATCGACGAGTTTACGTTTGAGGGTTAAAGGGAGATCTCCCATGAGTAGTTCTTTTAGAAACCAATAGCTTCTCCATGCGTTTTGGATCCGTCTCTCGACTTCTTTCTCCTGTCCATGGTTGAAGGAAACTAATTGGCCTAAATATGTGTACTCGTCGACATAATGCAATAACTGTCCATCTACCTCTACCCTACGCCTCGTGCTATTGGTAATTATCTGGGTCTTGGATCTGTTCATTAAAAGACCAGATTGAAGCCTTGCCGAGCTTAGGTCTTGCAACATTGTTTGGAGTTCCTGAGCTGTTGAGGAAAAAAGTATTTAATGTGTACCTGTGTAAATATGTAGTTGAAATGGTACATATTAATACAAAAATGTAAAGTATTTTTCAATTTTAGGAATTAACGACGGACGGCTTATCAAACATATTCGTTCATCAATCCAACCTGAAGCTAATATACATTTGTTTCCTTTATTACTTGGCACTAGATAACGCGAACGTGTGTAAAAAAAATCTAAATTAGAAATTATGTACACACAGCAACACTCTTAACTGTACATCGGTGGACTTTATGCCTTATATTATAAGGTCTACCAATGTATAGCTAGGAGTGTTGTTGACTGTACATGGATGTCCGGATACGGATTAAAATAAAAAATCTTTATACTAGTATCAATAATTGACAAGTGTAGTTTTTTCAAACGAGTCATGTTAAGGAAAACCAGATTGACTCCAGCTTGGCTAAAAAAGATTAATTCGCCTCCACTAAGTACCTACGTAGGTACTAACTAAAATAGTGATATATTTATAACTTGTTTAAGTAAAATTAACCAAGAATGTTTGGAACTTTTTCGTAGCTATAAATCCTTGATAGGCATTGAAGTCATGTATGCATTCTATAATTAAAGATGCGTGATGTCATTCCAATAAATTGTCAGATTGTTCTTTGTTTTTCATTTATTATACAGCAAGTATTTCACGTCAGGTATAGGAAGCAAACTCGTCTTGTGCTATAAGTAACTCGTAATGCGGCGACTTTTTGTCGCCTACTTTAGTAAATGATCAGTTTTATTTCGTATCTTATGTAGATATTTTTCACCAACTTAAAAATATGTAATCAACTCCAAAAAAAGGAGGAGGTACTCGATTTTACCGCGCTTTTATTTTGTTTATCAGTTTTTTTTTAAATAGTAACGATATATACTCGAGGTCACCGAAGTCAGAGCCCTGGGGTCCCGAGAGCTTGGGAATGGTTTCCCCTCTGGAGCGCTACCGCAAAGGGGGTTTTGGGAGGAGAGAGCCCCACATTCACCCCCCAAATGACCATTCCCGGGTCGGGGGAGCTGCGTAATGCCTTTTGCACAACGTTAAAAAAATGCCTACTGAATTGCTATGCCAATCCAGTGACCTCAAATTGTTTTTTTGTTAGTTGCCTTAATATTTATTATGAATTGTGATACTTTCTTCAGTTATTTTAACATTATTATCGAAGCTTTTTTTACCTATTACAGGGAAACACATGGGTTCAAGATGACAAGAAAATTTCTCTTCTGTTTCCCCCTCAGGGTGGGAAACATGGTCTTCGGATATTTCATATTAGTGAGTAAACGGCGTTGATAAAAATAATAACTATATACTAATTATACTCCTTTGATCTTTAATATGTAAACAGATGAACGTTCAGAAAAATAAAGTCCGTCGCAAATTGATACTTTCAAATTTTTAGCTTCAGGAGTTAGCAAGTGAAGTTATTGTAAATCTTTTAATTCTTCAATCTGATAAAAGCATACCTATTGAAATGGCCCCTTTCTCCCTTTACTTATTATTTTTTGTAGAAAACCATATAACTTATGACATTCTATAAGTGGTATAATGTTACCAGTCATTTTAATTAGTTTGCAACTCATAACGAAGTGTTAAAATCTTACTTATGACCTTGAAAATTCCCTTAACAAACTCTTCCATAACCACATTCCAATGAGCAAAGTTGCCGATACTTTAGTTGCCGACACAATATGAGTAGGCGCTATCGAATAACAAAGAATTCACCAAGTTGTAAGTCAATAAACCATCAAATATTTAAACTATTTAAACCAAGTCATTTATCTTACTAGTGAGCAAATTTAGTATTTAGCATAGCGAGTGGTAAAACGTGGAATTCCAAGGCCCGTGAAGGACAGACTTGGTTCCAGAGTAAAATAAATGAAATTAGTTACTAGGTTTTCACATCACTACCGCAGAGAAAATACTAACTCTAACTAAAACATTAGAAATTTAATACACATTATGTATTGGTATCAATCATTACAGTGATCGGCACTAACGGTGCAACTTTAACAAAACTTTTTGAACTGAGGTATAGTAATACAAAATACAAGAAAAATACGAATAACTTTGGCAACTTACTGTCCAATTTAATTGCATATCGGAATTTCGAGATGCATATATTTGGGTATAATTGTTTTTATGGCTCTATAGACTCTTTTATGTCCACTTAACAAGTTTTGTTTAAGTTTTGCACCCATTGTGCCGATCACTAATCATTAATCATTTGAAATGACATCGAAACATAAGTAAAAATAAAATGAAAACAGTATTGCTATCTGTTTTTATTAACTGTATTGACGTTATTAATTATATTCATGTGCGATGACAAATCTTCATTTTTGTTTAGTATAACCACTATACAAAGCTCAGTTTACATTTCACAAATATTACCTACTTAATACGATATAGTTTCCCTGATGTTCATTCTAACGACTTTTCGAAATTTTGGCGCTGATGGCAAGCGCCATTCTTACAGAATAACACGGAAACTCGTGAGAATTAACTTACATGGCAAGTAACTATTCCGTTTTAAGTAAGTTGTAATGCGAACGACCATGTTAGCTTAACAACTCCGATTTCATTGCTTTGCAGTATAGTAAAAAGTTTAGTTCTACCTTATACTTTGCATAATATTCAATTGTTTTCATTTGCGTGTTTCTGTTTCAGATTATATCGATAGCAGTACTGGCTTACAATCTATACCAGCTTGGCCTTAGCTTCAATTCGCCCGAAAAAGTAGAATCCAGTAAATTCAGAAACTGGGAGAAATTGGAGGACTTATTCGGCGAGAACAAAGAGACGATGGTGAATTTAGTTGCGATGGTGTATTATGCGTCGTATATAGTTATATCTTTATTGATGTTTCTTTTTTCCGCGATGTTTACCTGTGGCGTTTATTCGGTAATTATTTCTTAATATAACCAGTTTATAATTTAACTAACAACAGTTTATTTCATCAGTCTATAGGAGCTCTCGAATTAGCCTTATTATTGTATACCTGCCTACATAATAAAAAAATGTTTTTCATAATTTGTAGGCATGGTTAATCTCCCTACATATATCCTGTAAGTATATAACTACTTGTAACCCAAAGGATTTTATCACAAAGTGCCAAAATGTTTTATCTTTTTGTTTTTTTATGGTACGAATAATAATAGTGAAGTAGGAAGCCTTGAGACGTATTTATTGGAGTTTTCACAAAAAAAATCCCCAATTAACGCGACTTGTAGAAAATTCATTATATCAACAATAATTAATTTCTTATATAGTTACACTTGGTGCTCGTTTCAAAAACTATTATATGAATTATGTCCATAGAGAGTTCATGCTTAATTGTTGACACAAAACTGACATAATTTAATTTTTTCACGTCAAGTTATTCTTAATTTTGATATTTTACTAACTGTTGCCCTCTTTCATAGGTGAACAACTGCCTGGTGTCATCATTTTTCCTGTACAGCTTTTTCCACTTATTCCTCACGATATTCCTGATCGTGTGGGAGGCCACCTCGGGCGGCTGGATACAGCTGGGGCTGATTGCAGGATCAGATTGTGAGTCAGTCTTTACTTACAGTTCAATATAACGCAAAACGGTTTATTTACCTTTAGGTATACCTGCATTATATCAACTGCGTGACATGCGTTGGATTAAGTAAAAAAAAAAAAAAAAAACCATTTTTCTTCATTAGAAGATCGAATTGAAAGCCACAACTAACAAAACCAGAGACTGCAACTCAACAGAATTATCAAATAGCATTTTAAATTAAATTAAAGTATTTTTTTATTATATATTTATATTATATTAATTTATATTAAATATATTTATTATATTTCATAAATTCGTGTACCCCTTACATATCGTTATAATGTCGAAAGGGCCTCTGCGCGTTGGCTCGATCCGGCTCCGCGTACGCCTCCCGGAACAACATTGTTCCGTGTACGGAAAGGACATACAAATAAAATAAAATTATATTATTTTTCATTTAATAAAGAGTGTCATTTTCAGCTTCGTTAAAATAAAAATTATTTTGAAACTAGGTAAATTAAGGATGACTCACGTTAGACCGTCGCGCTTCCGCTCCGAGCGTTCCGTTGTATGGAAAGAGTCACGTGACCACCGAGCCGCCCGATCCACTCGACTCGGGCACGGGGCGGACGTGCGACGGCCGTTACAGCTATGTTCAAAGGGCTCGGCTCGGCCCGGTGATGTGAGGGCGACGGGATGTCGACAGGATGTCGACGGGCGTGCGACGGTCGCCTAGTCGCAAAAAATGGCTCGGATGGAACGGTATATATTGGCCGAACTACGGAGGTTGCAAAATGTCATCAATTTGTTTGCTAAATATGAGGGGATAAATAATTCTTTCTTTAGTCCGGTTATATTACTAGTGCAGAGACGAGGAATTAACAAAGAGTGCTGAGTTGACACATTTCTTTAAAAATAATCAAAGAATAGATAGTCGTTAATCATAAATAAAAGAACCTGAGATTTAGGCAAAGGGCTCATAATTTATATTTTTTATCAAAACCTCATTTAACATATAACATAAATATTTATCGCATAAAATAAATATTTAAACTAAATTTAAAAAATATAATACTAAAAATCTAAGTTCGATGTAGGCCCTAGTGGTATGGTAGGGTTTAGGTATAGGTATAGTATATGAATTTTCTTAAATACCAAATGTAAAATTCAACAAATAATTGAATCCCTTCTTATGCCCTTTCTTAACTAATTTAATTAACGCCTGTTTAATTAACCGTGTGTCTACATAACCATATAACTATAAACCAGTATGAAGATAATTCGACGAATTCCTCAATAACAATAAACAGTCTTTATTATTTAGTTTTCTGTGTTTGAATAGTCTGAATTGAAATCACCAAAGAGGTTTTTCATGTATCTGAATCGGAATATACGTCAAAATTATGTGCGTTACAAAATGTCACAAATTGTTTTCTGAAATATGGATACCAAACCGACATTATATTTAGCCGGCTTAATGTGGCAACTGTTACTGTTCATAAATGTTGCCAGAAAGATAAATAATGAATAGTTTGTAAATATTACCAGATATTTTTGCATTGGAAATAAAAAAATAATAACCGGTATTCGGACCATCTATCTATATTTGTGTCGCTTAACTTTAAACTCAGGTAAATCCATTTTGCTCTAAGGTTGATTAGCATTCAGATTATTATACATTTTTTACTCAACCTTAATACAGAATAGATTTACCTGAGTTTGAAGTTAAGCGACACATTTGTATTCTATGATATACGTGTACGAAGTAACGCGCCCTGTACAAACTATAGGTAGTATATTATCTCATAATATTATTTCGGGTGGCGTTAAAATTTGCAGCGACCAAGTATTAGCAGTAGAGTTTAACCAGTGAAAAAATTGGTTTACTCACTTAAAGCATAGACGATTGAATCATACCGTCTCTTTCTTTCGCTTGCACTACGACCCCAAAAAAAGGGAAGAGTATAGTTTATTTTTTCAACTTTAAGAGTAACAATCGAGTAATAATTGGTTAGCCAGACTCTATGCGAGCACATTTGTTTCGTTGTCTATCCCTTTATTTTTCAGGCTAATTTTCACACCAACTACTAAAATAAAACAAATTAAATATTTGTAATTTTTATTGATTTTTAGATACTATTATTTTCTACAAAGAACCAAGGCTCGCAAACGCGCAACGTCTCAACTGGTAAAGGCGAACATAATAAACCAGTAAAGGCGTGTCTGGCGTCCAAATGGTATATTATAGGGTATAACGGTGGGTATATGAGGTACAAAGGAAAATAAGGTTATCAATATAGATATTTGTATTTAGGCACTGGTCCCACCGCGAGCTAATAGTAAGCTATGAGCTATCAGCTATTTCAAGGGACAAAAGATAATCGATTCCGTGTAAATAAAAGAGACATATAATTATGTCATAGCCGGGCCAGGCGATGAGCAATAAATATATATATCTCTTTTATTTACACGGGAGCGATTATCTTTTGTCCTTTGAAATAGCTGATAGCTCATAGCTTACTAGTTTGCGGTGGGACCAGTGCCATAAGGAAGGATTGGCGAGCTATATTTGAATGCCATCTATAGGATATTAGTTGTAATAAAATGAACGGTACCTTAGACTTGATTGAATATATTGATTTCCTTGTGACCTAAAGTTAAATTACTTCTTCCTAACCTCTGAGAAATAAAACAACACGAAAACACAATTTATTGCTTTGATCAGCCTATTTACACGTAAAAGAGCTTGACACCATGTGTTCTGCAGCTTATCTAAGTTACAAACATCAAAAAAAAATGTAGTAATCAAATTAAACTAAATAATAATAACTTTTTAAATATTGTATTCATAAGTCATGAAAAGGATTTTTAACCTTTTGAACGCTAAGCACTACTAAATTGGTCGCGTGAAGTCGTGCCTGCCGCGCCACCGACCACTAAAGTGGCTATGGCGGACGCTGTCAAAGCAATAGTCCTGCTGACAGATATTGGATATTGAGTTTTATATCTTTTCTTCACAAGTCATAACATGGCGTACACGACACATTTTGACGCGAGAGGAAAAGCGTTCAAAAGATTAATATATTACTGAAATAATTCCTGCGACTAAAATATCAATAAGTGAAATGTGTTTTATAAGCATCAATTATAGGTTTACTTTCGCTCGCCAAATATGAATGATATGATGCCCTTCCAAATATAAGATATTATAATTGTGTTTCAGTATAAAAACAATTTAAATTGATATAGGTACTTACTTACTAACAAAATTACAAATAATACAATGTCAGTAACCATAATGTCAACTTAAAACATAATAATAAAACTTAAATAAATTAAAAAACTAAAACTATAAAAAGCTAGAAACTAAACTTAAAATAACTAAAATATAGGATCCCCCGCGGCAAGGTGCCGTAGACGCTGGCAGCATTTCCTCGCTGTATCGCAATGCTTATGCGTTGAGCGAGAAAGCTGCCAGCTCTCCGGTCACCAGTAACGTCAATGTAGGGTAACCATGCTTGTACATAGACGAGGACAATGTTTATGTTTAGATAAAGTACATTAAACATATTTATCAAAATTTGTAAAATGGTTGTCATTGTATATACATATAGCAATTTGGGTCAAAATAATTCCCAAAGTGGGGTTAGATTTTTTTAGTTCTTTGTTTGTACCTATTCGATATATATTAAAAATATAGAAAATATGTGTACAAAATATGTCATCATATTGACCCACACCTATAAATTTTCGTACCACTCCTTTACTAATAATATATTATCTTAGATATTTAAATCATCGAAGGAAAAAAAAAAATTTTGACTCGTAGCGGGACTCGAACCCAGAACCACTGGATCACGAGCCCAGTTCACTACCAATTGTGCTACATGAGTACAGTCAGCAGCAGAAGTGGCTAAGCGTTTGAGGTGTTCAAAATGAGGTCAACACATCTCTATTGTCAAGAGAATAAGAGGGCGTGTAGATAATTTTGAACACTTCAAACGCTTAGCCACTTTTGCTGCTGACTGTACCGCTTAGACTAAAATAAAATGAAAAAAATATGCCAAGTATCAAAATTTTTCGTAGTAAATTAACCATGCATCTAGACGGCGTAGTCTCTACACCAGTCTAGTACATAAAAACACTATTGTAATTAATGGAATTTTCCTAACTTTTAAAATGAACGTTGTCACCCCATAGAAAGAGACAAAGGTCTGCCTAGTAGCTATTTCACTCGGCTCGCTTTTTCGGGCTAGTACTCGATCTAGTTATAGTCAGCGCTGCTGTCCAGTTTGTTGAAGCTTGGAACTTCGCTCGATGTACGTCATATATGAAATTAAAACAAATTACGTTATGATATGATACTGATTATTTAACACGTAGGCTGCGAAGAGCATCACGGATGGAATATGTGGCCATGAGCATCATTCTTGGGATCAAGTCACCTTCCCCATGTGGCCATCGGCATCACGAGTGGGATCACGTTGTCTTCTCTGTGTGGCCATGAGCATCATTGGTGGGATCACAAGCTTATGTTTTTGGGTATCTGGGTATGGGATGAATGCTGCATCAATAGCATATGAAACAAAACGCACCAATATCTAACATCTGCCATCCTGTGTATTTTTACAAATGTCAGTTTTACAGTTCGTGTTTCAAAGTTTATCGCATTTTTACTGATCAACACTCAGAAATATGTCACTATTTTTGAAGAAATTATAAAACGGTAGATACGTTTGGTGCGCTGCTTCATGCACTAATTGATGCTGACTATAAGGTGGGCAGCCAACGAGTTAAGCTTTTGAAAGCTCTTCCTCTTGCGTCAAAATGTGTCAAGTACGCCGGTCAAAATGTTTTTGTGTCAATAACAGAAATGTGAGAGGCGACTCTCAAGATGACACAAGTCCTATTTGGGGGGGCTGTGTCCAGCAGTGGACGTGTTACGGCCGATGATGAATTAACGTTCGAAATATGATAATGACAACGTCCTCAATCCAGCCAAAGTAGATTCTTAGTCAGTGACGCTTTTGCAAAGTCACTCGTAATAGTGCTCAATATGAGCGATAAAAGTCCTGTGCTGTCCTGTTTATATATACTACCCTATGCCTGCAGTATCCTGTGTGTAGAATTAGTATAAAATTATTATGTCGTCATACTTACCTCGGGTTCTGATAATATTCAAAAATAGACAAATTAACCTACGAACTTAATCTAACTAACCATGCATTTGCTTCTCTTATTGATACGTACTGTACATCAATTTATAATATTCTAAAATCCTCAAATGAACGTATGAACTTAATGTACATACATACTTAACTATGCATGGCGTCTACATACACCATTTCTATCGGCTTGCCTATTGTTATCCTACCTATAAATGTTAAACCGGCCAAATGCTAGTTATTCGTTGACATAGCGGTAAGTAAAATACATTATCTGTGAACATTTTATGTAATACAGCCTGGTGACCTACAGACTAACGGACGGACAGACGGACAGACGGATGGATGGACAGACGGACAGACGACGAACAGACAGGGTTCTTAGTAATAGTAATCGCGCCCAGAACCCTTTTAGGGCTGGAAAACCTCTGCTCTCTCTGTTCTCATCTTGCTAACGACGAGAACTTGCACAGACATAAACTCGTAGCCAGGATTATACACCAACAGCTGCTGTACTACAAGTACGTGCGCACAACACACTGGCGAATAATGAGGCATGTGTTGTAGGTACTCAGAATACAAATAAATGACGTTACTGGGATTTGAACCCAGGACCGTCGGCTTCATAAGCAGGGTCACTATCCATTAGGCCAGACCTGTATCATTTCACAGCCTCACACACGCGAACTGCTTTGGAGTACCTTACTTATAAGATGGTTTAAATTTTCCAACACTATTGTCAAACATTGTGTGTCGACACCCGTTTGCTTCAACGAATTGCTGCGCGCTGCGCTGCCTTTGCCGCTCTCGATGTTGTGGCCGGTTCACGGCAATCCTCAACCGGCGTCGTTAGTTTGCTCGGAACTATACTTTACTAAACTTCCACTTCTAAATTTGGCCATACATGCCAGGCTTCTATAGGCAGCCAGTCCAACTACCATTACGATTAAAATTAGAGCAACTATCTATATTAATCGCTTCGCGTATTTTGAGCGATACTTAACATTTTTCCCGAACCAGCATCCTTGCTTTGTTAGAAAAACGAAGGAAATGGCATGGGATGGGAATGGGATCTGCTTCGTAAGAGAGCTCTAATTTATCTCCGGAGTTGCTGTACCTACCTAAGTCATCTCGTTATATATCATTAGATACTTATTGAACAATAGAATAGCCTGTTTGGATATTATATTATATATATATCTATACCGTAGCAATTTTAAGCAGGCGCGTCAGCACAGAATGTGTTTCGCACGAAGCAATCTTTGGATGAATGTCAGCAATTTTTTCAATGCCTCCTCATCAAACTGCAGACTGTGTATCCTCTGTTCATATATTGTTCATTTGATGACACTGTAATCAATAAAAGTAATGCTCGTCCTAAAATTGTAAATAATAAAAATGCTTACCAAAGACCAAGTTCTACTTCCTTTTTTAACTGAAAAATTATGAAATAACGATACGTGGCTACTATTAAACCTAATAGGCTTAAAGAGAAAAGACCACGATATTGTTTGCACTTATTATACCTATACATATATTTTATTATTTTATTATCGGTTACCTTAAGTAGGCTGCTAGACGATCTTTACAGGATATTGACTCTGGAGCTTTGTTTATTCATCAACCGGTGCTTGATTTCCTCGTGGTTTGGAAATTATACAAAAATCGTCACGAATATAGTAACACATATTCTCTGTACTGCAAACGTGTGCACCAAAAGGGGTGTATGGCTCATTGTCTGCGTGATTTTTCTTGTTCTTCATTGGCTATTATAGCCGTGATGGCTAATATAATAACTAAATTTTTCTGTTTCTTATTTTCTATTAGTTCTGCTATTATTATTGACAAGGAATTTAATTGACATCAAGTGACAATGACTTAGACAGCTCGGCTGACGTTAGAGACGGGCGGCTCGGGTGGCTCGCGCTCGAGCCGGTGGGCCTCGTGAGCGGAGCGGCGACGCGACGCTCGTGTTAATGTCAATATTCGAGTTTCGGGCCGCTCGGACTCGGACCGAAGAGGTAAGTGAAGCGATAGGTCGACGGTGGGCTCGTGCTCGTGAGGTCGACGTGTAGGAAGCGCGACGGTCTAACGTGAATCATCCTTTAAGAGAATTAGCTGTAAGCCTAGGAAGTTACAATTTAAACGCTTTTCAAGCAAATATTAAACTTTGAAACATTCTGTGTAAAATATTTATTGCAAAACTTAAGGTTCTGTTGGAACAAGAAGTCGATTACTCAAATAAATTGCGCTGAGTTTAATATTCATGCAGAGATCATTTAAGGCACTTCGTCGTTCTTTTGTTGTAATAAAATAATTTGGAGCTAAAAATACGAAGCTAAATCTTGAAGTACACAGTATTCTCTGTTTGTCGAGAAATATATATGCCGTAATATAGAAAGGGTTATATATTTTTTTATAATTTGACCCTCTGTTAACTAACTTCTTTTATATTGACAAATAATAATTTCTTTAGTAAGGGGTTGCTGCCCTTAGTATTAAAGAAATTGTGTACCTAACTTAAGTGATATGATGTTTTTTGCAACTGGAAGGCATCCATATGTAGTACACCAAATATATACGTCCCTAAACATTACGAACCTAAAATAATAAATAATAAAAATAAATTCACTTTTTGCAGGTTTAAAGTACAATTTGGATGTTTTTTTTTTGTTTTTAGTGATCCTGATTGTGTGCCTCTTCAGCGTCAAATATCTAATGGAAGCAATTCGAACTGGCAACATCTACAGCAGACCGGGGGAAGTGTATTATAAATATTGAACTAAGTGAAATATTATGTAAATCCAAATAACAGTAATTAATTTTGGTATTATCAAGAATACTAAAATAAATTCGATATTCTCATGAGACTTGTGACAAGGTGTAGAGAACTGCCCGATTGAGAAATATGTATCATAGTGGAATATTTATTTTTTTATAAATTAGTGATTGCGTGTAAAAAAGTCATGAATGTGTTTTGCTTTTGCTCATAGTTTTAATAAATACGAATTATCTTTTTGACGTGTTTGTATAAAATATTATATTACATAAAATTTATTAAAACAACCTTGCTTTATACTCTCTAGAAAAAAAATCTCTAGAAAAATATATGTACTGCTGGACAAAAGCATAAAATATAATCCTAAACAATTTGTTGTTATTTATTTATTGCTTCTATTACAGGCTACACCCGGTGTATCAGTATTATATAACGACTAGTCATGGTCATATCGTGACTTCTCGCTTGCCTGTCACAATTTAATTGTATTTACGAACGTTTGAATTTTAATTCACATTAAACACAGCTGCTTCCTTCGCTCCTTTCTCCTCATAATAAAATAATAAATTAAATTCAAATTTTACTTATCGTGTTTTAATAACTCTTATCCTAAAACAAATATGCAAAGTCTCAAAAATACATTAAACGTATTTTATCGATGGTATTTTAAATAACCTTAAGCTACCAAAACATTCAGTAACATAAAATAATAAATTAATAATCACAGTGATCACCTATCCTAGGAATAGATTATCTAGAGTATCATTGTCGTTTATAAAATATGCTATTCAATGTTGTATCTTCTGGTGTTGTGTTGAGATCTCTTCTCCTTCGCCTCCGCCCCAGCATCATGGGAACGACCATGGCCATGGTCGCAGGAAGCATGCCTGCTCCAACTGCCGCAAACACGGTCGAGCTGTCTGGTGCCACATTTGACACAATCTTTCTCTTCACCACCCGGTTCACCGACGGCTTTTGCAGACTCGAACTGAAAGCTAAGTCGTACTTCTTATCTAGATCTCGCTTTGATTCCTCTACCGTTTTGAAACTTTTTTCCACTTCTAATAATCCCCCATGTGAAGTGGTCATGTTGGTGTGAGCATTATCAATAGGCAAAACCGTTAGCGCTACTGCTTGGTGAGAGGTCATCATAGCACCGTCCGACCGGTCGTCTGCTGGAGGTGTAGGGTTTAAGGATCTCTGACGTTTCTTGTTCCTGTAACCCTTAGTCGTGGAAAGCAACACCCACTGCCCATCACCATATGGAGGCCTGGACGACCTGTCGCTGTCGAGTTCCGGCGATCCAGAGTAAATCACTTGTGTTGGTCTCCTGAAGGGACGTTTCTGATATGGAGCTTGATGAAGAGCTTCGTATTCAAGTGGGAATTTACTTGGTCGATGATCAGTCACTACTGAATCCGATATGCCGTAGAAAACTGTATCGTCATTTGCACCACTGTCATTGTACTGTTCCTCTGAATCACAATGGGGTTTGTGTGGACGCCGGCTTTCATCTGGAGACCAGGAACTGGGATAATTGTATGTACTTTGTGGGTTTGCAGATGGTTTACTCCATGTAGGTTTTGACGGCATTTCAGAATCGTATTCCGATGATGCGTGTAATTTATTGTTTATGTATGTGGGTCGATTCATTGTCGGTTTCTTCTGATGAAGCACCTGGGGATAATTGTTATTATAATCTATTCCTTGGTATGGATTGTATCGATCACCGTCTGGTCTGTCTTCGTCTTCAGTCCATTGATTAGGTTTTTGTTTCTTTACATTGGGTTTCCATTTAGATATCTTACTGGTGGACCACGCCACTGGTTCTAATGTCACCCAGCCATCTTTGTCATCATAAGGATGCTTATGTTGCTTGACTTTCAACCGGTTCCATGAAGTATACACCTTTGCGTTATCATCTTCATCAGAATGACTCAGTTCTAAAGGATCAGGATTGTATGGATCAGTGTTGTATGGATTGATCTTATACTTCTCTTTTTTAAGCTTAGCCGCTAATGCTTGCATGTTTGTTTGAAAATCAGGGTAATCTTTAAGTTTTTCGGCATCTGCGTAATAATCGTTCAAATCCCTCTGAGGTCCGTCATCCAAAAATCCTTCTTGGCAAGAGGGTCCAAAACATCGCGGGTGTCCATCTGGATCATGTATAATATCAGTCAATATATGTTTCATTTCACTGTCGTCTTGAGGCTTGAAGTCCTGGGAATGATCCTGCCAGTGTTGTCTCCCACTATGTGGAGCCGTTTCTATAACAGTGATAGGTTCTTTTCCTGGCACATCCAAATGATACTTTATGTCTTCATTTCCAATTCGCGCCTGGCCTTTTGAATGAACAGCCGCAAGGGCCATGCAAAATACGATTATTCTCACTGTCGTTTTCATTGTGTTCACTTTCGAATCGCGGCGGCGCGGCAGGCGCGCGAGGACTGAACGGCGGCGGTGGTTGCCTCGCACTGATATAGTTTTGATAGTGGATGCACAATAAACGCCCTCCCTTGCGCTCTAATGCAATGGTAATTCCAGTTCAGTCACGACGAATGCGCCGGATAATTGTGGTGATTGTCGTTGGCGACTATCTTAATGGACTATCGCATCTTTCTCATGCCCGTGACCCGCGCTCAGGTGAAACCGTTTTTCATTATGTACGTTTTCACCAAAGATAGTGTGATTGTTCATTCTTGGCTTTTCTATTTTAATTAAATTTAACGAGAACCATAACTGGAATCATAACGAGCAATTATCCATTTCTCTGCTTGCCAGTGGCAGCTTACTCAACACCTTATTTTTTACATGTCATTTTTTTTATACTTAGGTTATTTAAGTTGCTATCCTCTCAACTCAAGGTTGAATATGCAGCGAAACTGTTAGCTTAAATAGCATAGGATTGTGTATGTTTAACCAGTCTTGGTGGTAGTCAAGGTCTGAAATGGTCTGAAATATAAATGACATACGACTTTATAGTATTAGGTCAAATGAAATATCAAATAAAAATAAATGCATCGGAATGATGTCATTGAACGGAAAGTCACATAAACTTTTCCATACTTTTGTTGGTCAATTGCGTCTTCTACGAGTATATTCGATCGTCATCTTGTCCGCGTATCCTGTTTTGCTAGCCTAATATAATATCTGTCACGCTCTAACAAGTATGTGAGTGCGAAAGTGATGGGAAGCGCGATAGACGATAAAATGTCAACCATGGACGTTCTGCAAATCAAACAAACTACGAGTACATACGGCGTAAGTAATCCCAAATCCTTTAAATTACCTAAATAAACCAACCAATTAACCAATCCGTCCACTACATCAGCCTGTGCTCCAGTTCGTGGCCAGAGTACCACTCTCTCCATAATCGCTAGCCCACTTACTATTATCCCGAACGCGATCTACTCCGTGGTAATTGCCCGATGCACTTTTACTCGATATTTAGAAGTGTGCGTCTAGGGTAGCCTATCAGATAAATAAAAAGAAGTAGTAAACAGTAAAGCGCTGCAAAGTTTAATTTTCCATCCCAACGGCACCGCTCTAGCACAGCTACAAAAGGATCTTTTTTTAGGCAAGCCGCACCCAATAGGACTTATCTTTTCTGTAGGATCCGATGGAAATACACAAGTATATAAAAATTCATTCTTAGGAAATCTGTCTATTAACCCGACGCCACTATAATCACATTAGCCTACGACCCTACTTTTGACACATGACATAAGGCAAGATACTGTACCAAAATCTAGCGATTACGAATTTTGAAAGGTTAGTTGCGTCGATTATATTTGCGATTAAGTTTGTATGGAACTTTCCTTTTTTGTTACCAGATTTCTATTAGTTACACAGATTCGAAAAAAGTTTACAGGTCTCATGTAAATTTTTTTTAACTTTTACGTTATTATTGATGATGCTGTGTGTCAAAAATCACGTGAATGCAATCACTACAATACTGTGCAACTAAATATTACGAAGTTACATGACGTTGACGCGCACAAAGAAAATAATCGTTAGTGAAATTGCATTTAAGCACATAACATTGGTTATTATTATCCCATCAATGAACACAGTAAACGTTTTAGGCACGCCCCCGTCACGTAACAAACGTAACTGCAAAATGAGAAATAAACAACATCCGTTTATTTGTGCTCGGGTTGTGAATTTAAAATGCAAAGAGAAAGGTGATTAAGTAAACTAATAAATAAAAGAAATAAAACACAAGTGCTACGAACCATAACTGTTCGCTGTAGAAATAAGCTGTTAGGAATATATTAAGCATAAATTATGTGTAGATTAAAATTTTGTCAGTGGACGTAATTTAAAAATATTCAAGTTCTTAATCATCATCCCCACTGCCAATTAAGTCTAGCCCATAAGCAATGTCGATAACTTTGGTTTTTATCCTTTTTTTCTTTCTCTAAGCGTTGCTCTCTCCATCGCCCTTTCAGTAACTTTGAGCTTTTTGATGAGACCTATTGTAATAAAATTAAATTATTAACACCAAAAACAAAGTTACAATTACAATTGCTTTCAATAGATTAGCTGGCCACTCTGATCTCCACTTGACTTACAATAGCCAAACACAAACGTTTTCATACATTATTTACGTGGTTTTAAAGGCATGCGCCTAACGTCATTTTGAACTTATTGGTTTTTGCAACTTCATCTATGTTTATACTTGTATACCTGGCAACTGGGGTGAATGTGCTGGAAATTATAGCTTCATTAGTCTGGGAACGCTTGGAGTGACTTCATGTAATTGCCAGATGAAATCTAGGTAATTAGCGATGCGTAATTACACCCAAGTAGATGAATGTGCTACTCTATCAGATTCTATTTATCTGCTGAGGTTATACCTAGTCAATATAGAATATTGTTTTAAACCTTAAACGTCTCTGATATGTAGGTATAATATTAACTAAATAATAATTCGTTTCTCCTTATCTTTCCTTTGACAGTTGTGTTTGTTACAAATAGACAAAACATAAATTAAGCATGCGTTTAACCGACGTTTATGAATACTTAGCGCCGTAGGAATAATGCAAAAGAAGAAAATATTATTTATTTAATTCCATTAAAAAGCATTATATTTAACATAGTTGTATACGTATGTAACTAAGTTAAAATCTTCCCCGTAACAAGGCTGAATAGTCCACACGTGTAACAAAAGTTCCCCTTTGACTAACTCGCACTTACGTAAACTCTTACACCTGACCAAACATCACATGTCACATATGTATACTTTCCAAAACTAACCTTAATCTCTGGGATTTAAGTTCAAATTTTAAGCATCCATGAAATTACGAACTGCATTTCTGAAGTTATATCATATAGAAGTACTTAAGTTACAAGAAAGTTTTCTATTTAAACGAGCTGTAGACGGTAGAAGTTAATGCATTAAATGCAAGTTGCATTCACAAGAGCAGCAGATGAGGCAGTTATTGTTGAATTTGTGTATTCATTGGCAGATGGAATAGGGTATGTCTCAAATTTCATAGTGACATAAAAAACATTGCGATAAGGACTTGTCAAACTTGTAAAAACATATCAAAATTCAACATGAAGGCTAAAGAAAAAAATATAGTAGAAATTTAAAAAAACCTTGATAAAATTGGGCCCCTTTGGCATGGTGCCGAGGATGCTGGCAGCATTCCCCCGCTGTATCGCGATACTGATGCGTTGCGCGAGGAAGCTGCCAGCTCTGCGGTCACCAGTGGAGACGACGAGCCTTTTAGGAAGGTGTATTTCTCGTTAATAACGATTAAATAATAAATAAATAAATAATAAATAAATAATGGGACAATCTTACACAAATCGACCTAGTCCTACGGTAAGCTCAGTAAGGCTTGTGTTGTAATTAATGAGGTCAAGATTCAGCTGAAGATTTTTTGTCCAATACTCCACTATAAATGAAGATTAAAAACCAAAATACATGTTCATCAACTGTTAGATATTTGCTGGAAGAACTATTAAGCGTTACATACATAACTAGTAGATCGTTATGAATTGTCATTCTTTTTAAATTCATGTTACACATTTTACACAAATTGTCTTTGCCCCACGGTAAGCTCAAGAAAGCTTATGTTGTCGACTCAGCCAACGATATACATATACAATGTACATATACTTAAATACATAGAAAACACCCATGACTCTGAAACAAATATCTGTGCTCATCACACAAATAAATGCCCTTACTGGGATTTGAAACCAGGCCCGTCGGCTTCACAGGCAGGGTCACTACTAGACCAAACCTGTCGTCAAAGATTAAGTAAATATTATGAGATACTTTGTTAAAACAACGTGTTCATCAATTAGAGATGATATGTCTTACTAATACTTGATTTATGTAATAACACTGTAGTACTGGTATACCTGCGATGCTCGTGGTAAGAGCGATTAGCCTAATAGCCCAGGGTCTTCACGCCTCAGTGTCAATACAGTCACAACAACAACCCCCCCCCCCCCCCCCCGTTCCTTGTCCCTCATTTAACGCCATCTTCCTTTATGCTTTCTACAGCTCGCAAAATGGTGTTGACAGATTTCTAAATGATGTCTTTTCTCGTGAAATGAAAATATGATTTATTCAAGTTCGTTCAACTTTTGATCACGAAGTTCGAGGCTCGGATCGATTGTTACACTTTAATTGACTTGTTGACGAGTTTTTGATTTCACGCTTCGAGTTTTTATTACAATTATAACTCTCGTTATTTTTGATGCCAGCATCATATAATGACGTTACGTAAAATAATTTTAATATTTTTGGCAGTCACAGTTAATTATTATTAAATAGGACATAGTTCAACCCGTTAAGGGTTGAACTATGTCCTATTTCTATGCCTTAAATACATTGGAAAACAATTTAGAATTGCGCGTTCATCTAAATCTTTTTTTTTTGACGGGTCTCTAGTCTCAAAAGGCACATAATATAGCAGACTGGCAGGCATAATATCGTTTTTCTACTCTCTTAAAGCGAGATGCGCAGAAGACCGAGTAATCTCGTCGGATGAAATTAAGTGAATCTGTTGACACTCGCTATCTGTTTCAGCTCGGAAAGCGTGGTCGAGCTTATCGACATGATACCGTGGTAGCGTGACAGTGCAGTGTTAAAATTGACGTCTGCATTGTCACGATCATAACTCCGTCCGTTTAAAGTAAACCAAGTACCTAATACTTATACTACTCGCGATTCTGAACTGGTTTCAGATTGTTTCGGTTAAACTATCTATGTACATTATTTACAACTGAAAGTAGCATTTTAAATTGTAAACATGTACAATTATTTTAGAAAGGAAAAGAAAACATAATAATACACGAGTGCCATATGCTTAACATGTACCTAATAACCATAATTGACTCACTAATAGCATTTCCCCTCGTATTTTTTTTATCGATCTGACGCAGTTACTCCAATTATTGTTTGTGTAAAAACTTGCCGGTAATCTCTTACGTGATGGTTACAGTGCCCGAGCACAATTGCGTCATAGTAAGTTTGAAAGCGCAATTTAGCGCTACAACGTACAACCAAAACAAAGCACTTTCCATGCGCTATGGCAACGGCTAAAACGCCGAATTTGGACAGAGAAAGTTACGGAGTCATGCATATTTTTTGATAAATAAGTTGATTGGTTTTTCAAGCAATGTGTTACGTTGGTTATTTTGAGTTTTACAGGAAATAACTTCGCATATATTGTATCAAAAATGAAACAATTTAGATTTTAGTAGCGAATATACTCGTAGGGCGGCAAAGATTAAATACATAGTATTTTTATTTATCCTGACGTATCCTTGACGGTATATTATGCCTTGGAAGTAACTGACGGTGTAACTACCATTTATATAAATACATTGTAAAATGTAGGTAAGCTTACAAAACTATACCTATAATTGGGATCAATAGAAAACAAAAATAATGTAAACAATCCCATTTACCTTCATAGCTTCGCAATAACGCACTTTTATACACACATACTTTTTTACTTACATTCTTGTTCAGTTCAAATTTGCGATAGTAACATATATTCAGAGAAATCAAATTTATATAATAATATTTGGTCATATTTCACTTAAATTCAGTTGTCAGTCCGCTATATTTGTTTACCTTATTTATCTTTTCTATTGAACCTGAATATACAATAAAAGATAAGTCCGGACGCGTGCAATAAGTACGAGCGAGATACCAAATGTCGGAACGGAAGTCAAAGTCCAAAATGTAATGTTATTTCAAAAAATAAGTAGGTACTTCTCTATTTACGTGTCCATGGCAACTGTTCGGAGATACATCTCAATAGGATTTCGGAATTGTAGGAATATAATGCGACATTGTTTACATTGTCTGTCGTTGTCACTCGACCGAGCCTAATCTGCAGGGAAATCATCGAACTTGTCTCAGACTGCGTCATAAACTTTGAAAATGCTTAGCATATTGTTCGTTATATGATTCTAGTTATAAATTGTCTTAGAAAACACGTTTTCATTTTTTGAAATATGATACATATACTTTTCAGTTTGCTCTTGATTGTGTTCCCGCGTTATTTGTTGCCACGGTTATTATTTGATGTTAATAATTAATTTCATCAAACTTTATTAGGCACAGTAAAGAACATTTTAGCGCTGACCTTGTGTAATTTGGTATTTACCGGAATACTTTAGGCTAGTTGCAAGATGTGAATGAGATCTTAAATAAGGACTTTAAATTAACAAGGGCAAGTTTAAATTAACACTAAGTACTTAGTTTATTCGGCGTCGACACCAAATAAACAACTTAAAAGTCACTAGGCTTCATCTGTATAAGAAAATCGATCATGGCAACAAAATTTGGTACTCTATTTCGCGAAGAGACTGAGAATCAGTCTCTTCGGGCTCGACAAGTTCATGCCTCAACAAAAACTGTAAGTATAGCAATGTCCTCGCGACTCGTGAAGTTTGTTGATTAAAACCCAAATACTCACTACTATTGGAATAATTTTAAAAAGCTAATAAATATATTGCCAAGGCAAGCAATAGTTCTCATGCTTTAAGCTGAATTTACATCCTTCAGCATGTTAAATGGATTATTACACTTATACGCATTTAACGGTGAAATTTAACTGATTCGGCAAGGTAAATTGATGCGGACCCATCTTATCCAAAATAACAAGATGCTTATACTCCTGATTCCACCGTAAGACTATAATTTGAATTTCGAACTCTAATTACATTAAAATGTAAAGGTACTGTGGCATCGCCGGCATCGGTCACGATGCAAAATTGTTCACGGGCGTCTCCACAGACGGCGGTCAAGGCCTGTAAGTTTCACTTTCTTGCGCCGGCCATTTTCACCGCTCTCACGCGTAAAGCTCAGAGAAATGCGCAAACGACTCGTTCATACAGCCAGTTCTAAAATAGCGTAAATAGCAAGTTTTGGCCAATAATATACGCTCTTTTAGATGTAGGTTGGAGATAATATGGACAGATTGTTATATGTGTTAATGTTATTTGTATAACTGGGTAAAGAACCGAAAGGACAATTATTATAATGTATAATAATGAAACATTAGTTTTCATCGTAGAGGTTTCACAGTAACTGCTTATGTAGTTAAATTTTACAATAGATAGCCTACCTACCTATTAGCTATAGCTACCTACAATATTAGCAGCATTATAGCTTGTATGTTTTGTCGTGACAGATTGCACAATAAAGGAAAATTAAATAATAATACTCGTAGTGTGGTATTTCATTCTAAAACAATAACTTTATTGTAGGGGTATATAAAAGACTGACCAGCGTTTCAGTCCCATCTGTTATAAGTGTCGATGAGGTCGAGGATGTTGCACGCTGGTTCAGTAACAGCCTATTCACTCTTGCCTCATTAGTAACTACATGAGTAAATTGGATAAGACTAAAGCTTCGGTCACACTGCTGCTTAAAATACGCAGACGCTACGGAATCGCAGTGACGTATAGTATGATTTACCGGATGCTCTTCAAAATACGCAGACTCAACGTGTACGCCGTGATGTGCCCCATACGAAAGCTTTTTGAAATTACGGTCCTAGGGAGTAGCAATGAGTAGAGAAGTTTAGGTCACGTCACTGCGATTCCGTACCGTCTGCGCGTATTTTGAGCAGCGGTGTGGGGAGCGTGCGATAAAAATTGTGCGGATACGATGCGTTACTGCGATTCCATACCGTCGCCGTTTTTTAAGCATCGGTGCTGTCGCAACTTTATGTTGTAGACCTAGATAACGTTGATAACCTAGGAACAAATAATTATGATAAAACTTTTTTACAGTAAGCTCAATAAGACTTGTGTCGTAGGTACTAGACAACCATATAATATAATAGATAGACACTTACTTATACAAATTTCAAACACAGATAACGTCTATAATAGAGGCACAAATATTTGTTTGAACAGAGGAATTTATGTCCGGATTCGAATCCAGGACTTACTACAGAGTATAATATTAATATACTAGTATATGGGCCTTTGACAAAATATATAAATAAATTATAAAAATGTGGGGCCGAATGAGTACAACAGCTACCTATCTAATCGGCACGCATTATCATTATTTATTTTTCAATGTTTTACATAAATCCATACTTAATATTATAAATGTGAAAGTGTGTCTGTCTGTCTGTTTGTTTGTCCGTCTTTCACGGTCTAACGGGGCGACGAATTGACGTGATTTTTAAACTGGAGCTAGATGAAGGGATGGAGAGTGACATAGGCAACTTTTTGTCCCTTTGTAACAGCCCACTTTCCTTAAATGGGGGGTGGAAGTTTGTATGGAGCTTTCCGCAAAGGGGAGGGGGGACTCTTATTTCCACTTTGGAAGTGTCTCTCGCGCTAACTATTTAGTTTAAAAATATCAACATTACATTTATTTAACCATAAATCAATCAGGTTTTGAGAAAAAAAAAAACATTGGAAATATAAATAAGTGTTTCTCATGGATCCCAATAGATGGCGCTGATAGGGTTATGAAACATGCTAACGTTGTGTGCTCTCGATTTGTACTTAAGTGCGGGCATCGGCTCGCGCTTCGCTATATAGTGCATACGGTACCTACACTCTGTTACTTGAATTTGACGATTGATTAACAGTAGTATACACTTATATTCTTGATATTCTTGATTCAACTGCTTTCGATTTTTGACTATTCGTGTTTAGCTTTGCGATTTGGTATTGTTGTCTTGGTTTGGTTTTCCCATTTCGAAAAAAAACTCGGTTTCGGATTGAATTAAATCATTTACTTAAAATTTATAATATTCCTCGACTTTTTTAAGGAATACAACAATCACTTTGTTTTGGAATTAGTTTAGCATCGTGGTTTTATTTTTTTTGGTTTATTACATACAATTAAATAATAATATATTAATTAAAACAAAACCATTTTACCCACTTATCCCTAAATTCGTTTTTTAAGTGGAGGTACTTGAAAGGATGGAGAGTGACAAAGGCTACTTTCTAACGCGAGCGAAGCCGCGGGCAAAAGCTAGTATCTTATAAAAAAAACTTGTTTGTGTAGAACATAATGAACATATAGTTACCAGCGCCATCTAGCCGACAGTTGCAGCAACTTTTTGGTATCAACTTTGCTATGTTACGCTCTGCTAGTGCATGAGTCGTGGGCGACATCTCTGTTTTATTACTGCAACTGACCAAACTTTGATAGAGCTAACTCTGGTAGGTCTTGAGTCATAGTTTTAAAGCTAGATGACGCTGTAGTAGCTCAAATCTGAAGAGTCAAATAAATATGTAGGAACAACTTCAGCTCATAGTTCAAAATACCAATATTACTCGTTAAAAATCGGAAGTGTGTCTGTCTAATAAAACATTATATTTATCCCTTCATGCATTAACGGAGGAGCCGGTTAATATGAAGTTAGGTACGAAGACTATGGAGATAGCTATATACTTACGCCGAGGTCAAAAATACCTTTACTGTTGAGTGTTACAAAAATACCTTTACATTTAAATACTTTTACACATTTCATGGCGAAAACATGCTTACAACTCACATAACAGATTCTTCTTTTAAGTTAATGCTCCAAACAGTTTACAATCTATCTTCCATAAAAAAAATTACAAAAATTGTGTCATAAAGATTTACGTAACATGCACTAAATAAGATTTACTGCCAATGTGCCGGAAATACGTTTACATTTTTAGTGATATTAGAAACTTTACGATCAAGCTTGCTTTTGGATTACATACACCTTTTGTAACATAAATATCTTTACAGATTTTACTAACCCGTTTTAATATGACATGAAATCGTCATGAATATTAATTTTGGCTTTACAATCGACTTCAAAAAAGGTCTAATTCATTGAAATATTTTCACACCACATAAGGTAATGGCACAAATGTTGGACACTTTTAGCTAACAGGCACCAATGATGGACACTTAGTTCTTATTTCAAAAATCATAAAGTTATAAATTGAATATGTCCCAACAAATGCACAACACTTAACTCCTTTGAAATAAGCACTAATGTTCATGATTGGTTCCTTGTCCATTACTGGTGCCGTCACCTTACATAAATGAGGGATTTTGTTCTGCTAGGCAGGATCAAGGTCCCACTTTTCCTTAGTGCTTTACTTGGTAGCGTAGAGTAATTCCTTTACTAATTCAGAAAGGATTAAAACACAACAGAATTTCTTTATTGATTTTTTTTTCTGACAGTCTATAAACACATTATTTTTTTATGGAAAAAATGGTGAACAACTTTCCAATAATATCTTGTGTCGGCAGCTGGCTGAAAGTAATATCAAGCCTGCCTTTCTGGAATGGCAGGATATTGGGGAGCTTGTCAGAAGGCAGTGTAATATTGCTAAAGGAGTACATACCCTGAAATCATAGAAATATTTAAGACTCAAAAATTTAGATCTCTATGAAAAACTGAGAAATATTTTATACAATCGTGATATACTTAATGGAAAATAAGGCCTAGTTTACCCTTTGGATTGGAAGGTTGTATGGCAGTTGCTTTCGTAAAACTAGTACCTCCGCCAAATCCTGGGATTAGTTGTTGTCAAGCGGACCCCAGGCTCCCATGACCCATGGCATAAATGCGGACAACACGAGGAAGTGATGATGTGATGTAATTTAATGAACATTTTTTCTCTTTGCCGAGGTAGGTGCTAAGTCATACATTTTTTATAATTTGAAGGTGTGTGTTTAAATTGAAAATATTTTAAATTATAAATTTTTCAATGTAAAACAAAATTCAATTCATAAATTATATCTATACCTTAAAATCATATTTCAACCAATATTCTGTATTTTGTTGGTAAAAACATAAATTAAACTTTTAACCAATTGCGTCGGCGGTTGGAATATATCCGATTCATCAATTTGTTTGACCATAAAAATCAGTTTACTATTCCCAGTCACATCAGTGACTATAGATCAATATAGCAGCCAATGACAAAATGGAACCATTGATCAAGACAATTACATATGCACCGTGCATATATAATTTAGGTTTGAGTACCCAGAACACAAGCCCAGAAACACATCATAACTTACGGGTGACAAGGGGCATGCTATACCAAAGCTGTCCAGTACTGCGCTGAACATCTTGCCGAAGTACTGGTCTCTCTGAAATAGATCGCACATCTTCATATGGCGCTCCATTAGACTACGTTTGTACTGGGTGCTTTGGGCTTCGAAGAACATCATATGGATCTGTGAACGATGATCATTTGTTATATAAACGGTGGTTACCATTTAAGATGGAGCATTTCACCAGGGGGCCGATTTTTGAGTGTCGCTCGAATTAAAAATCTTGAGGACGAAGATAATGGTCACAAAAGTTCCTTACTTTTACATGAAAAGTATAATTTCTAAAATACAATTTTTTCGTTTCTTATAGAGCGTAAAATATCACGATAAAATTGCCCCCTGAACTTCTACTTTGGCTGGCACGTGATGGATATGACATATACCTCATAAATATATAGAAAGTTCTAGAATACACTATCAATACTACACCAAGTTTTAAATAACGACCCTACAATAACTTGCTAAGAAGATGGACAGAAAGGCGTCTCACACCCTACATTCTGGTGGAATGCTTCATAAGATCACATATTTAAAAAAATGTAACAGTTCACAACAATGTCATTTTTTAATTTCCTCCATTAGTTCTTTGAAAGTATTAGCATTCATGGTTTTTCATAAGCGTAAGTGGGTGAAGAGGCTCTTACGATTATACAGGCAATACCTAAATCTTTGTAAAAGTTACATATTACGAGTGATATTTTAGTATACCACCTCTACTACTGATGGGTAAAGTTTTAATAACGTTTTGCTTCTTAACTTTTCACCTCTTAACTTCGTCGGTTAAAAAATAAAGATAATAATATAATATGAAAAATAAATATATTTTATGAAAACATACGATTTTACCCACGTTTATTAAGTCGTCGACGTGAACGGTCGCTCTGCACTCTTAGTGCTTGAAAATCGACACTACGCTCTCCACGAAAAATGTCACACAAGGGAGTAATGACACGTGAGTGAAAACGTCGTTTTTGTCATAAAATATTATTATTCACGACAGTTTAAATACAAATACCGTGACATTATTTCCCCAAGTATGTTTCAAACCTGCAGCGATGTTGTAGTAGTAGGCGCTCTTTCTGCCATACCGAGTGACGCGCGCGGAAGCATTATATATGTACTTCTCATTAACAACTGTTACTTCGGTGCGTTCAGGAACGAATGTAATACTCTAGAACAAACAAAGAAGTTGTTACTCGTTTTCATTGTTATAGATAATCTAGCCAGTGATAAGCGGGCGAACTCACAAACTGCCAATAAGGGCTTTTTTTGTATTAAATGCACATTTAATCTTCTATTTTAACTCCTACTTATTTTACGTTATTAAATCTTAAAGAGGTACTGCCATATTTTGTTTCACAGGGACAACTTCAAAAGCGGGATTATTAAATTCTAAGAATGTAATTGGTAAGCCCGGGCTGTGATCAACTACTTATCCCGAATTTTACTGATAATAGTTTTTAAATAATATTAATAATACCTACAAATATATTAATAATGCCTAAAACTAAGTATAGTTAATATTTAAATAATGTAAGATAGTTGTAATTGTCTACTTACCAAAGCCCATTTAAAATACATTGCAGCTAAAATAATAACAAGTAAAACAACGTTTGCATGCCTCATGGTGCTTCTAAACTAGTAAAATATATTTTTTTCTAATGACAGATCACTCAATGATCATTTTTGAACAAAAATATTTTATTTAACAACCCCATTAAATTACCATTAAATTTAATGGGATTAAAAATTAAACCTAGTTGCACCGGAAATCTACATTTAATGATCTTTCGGTAATTCAGTTTATTATAGACCTATTTCAAACAAATAAAGTTTTATTACGTTTTCGATAAGATACATTAATCTGCGTTCTAACCATTGAGAGCCTTGAAACTTGAGCCTTGAAAACTAAAGGCTTCTTGAAAGACATAACGTGGCAACTATTTATATGGCAACTACCCCCCAAGATGGAACAAGATGAAATTTAATAGAAAATATATAATATCCCCACCCTAACCAAAATATTATCGCTGTGACCACAAATATAACCAAAAACTAAACTTTCTCTGCATGCACAGGCAAGGGTATCAATATGTACTCGTATACACCTTTTCAGCATATGTCATTGCTAGCTGCTTGCCTGTAGCCTTGAAGTACCAATGTTTTAGGGTTCCGTAATCAATTCTGATCACTTGTACTTTCACTATGTTTGCATCTCTGTGTGTTTTTCTATCCCCGGTTATGATCAGAACTGTTAGTCCTAGAGAGCTGTAATTTAGTATGACGACGTGGTAATTGAGAAAAAAATGAAAATAAAAACGGTCCGAAAGCGTGAACAAGAATAGGGGTTTGCCTTAAGCATGTTTTAATAGAGTGAATGTTTTTGGAAAAAAACACTCTGGAAACTAAGAAAAATGTATTGACAACCCATTTTAATTAAACAGACACCGTATTGAGTGACAAAAAATTTATTCCACATTTAATATAAATTCGTCTTATAAAATACGTGAAATATAAAACCATTCGTTAATATACATATAACCTCAACCAAATTGTGTTTACATTTGATGATTGATTAGACTCATCTATCAGTTTCCTTATTACACATACAATTGAGTGCAAAAAGTGTCCCAATAGTAGCATCTGTATAATGTAGAGAAGTAGATGTCGATCGAGGGTATACGCATATGATTATTACATAAACAGTACTCCTTGAAATTTGCTACAAATCCGCCCAACAAATTATATAATGATATACATGTACGTTTATTCTGTTATTCAGGATCGAAAAGACAAACAAATTGCATTTTTTTTTTCAATATCTTTAGTAAATTTGAATTGCTCGACATCAATTTCTCCACATTGTACTAAGATGCTACTATCGGGACAGACGGGAAAGTCGCCTAACTGAGCAGGTAGAAATAGTATGTCTATTAAAATTATACGTTTTCATATTTAGAACTATGTACTTTTTCCACTGATTCTATGCGAGTATTGTATTGTCATAAGTTATTTTGCTATATATTGTTACTGCGATTGCTGGCTGGTAAGACTGTAATTTTAGATTATTTCGATAACGATAAACGATAAGTAGCAAGGGTAAAGGGAACCCTGAGGTAACGACACAATCTCATTAAGTTTCGGTTGCTAGAAACATCTTATAGTGTCGACAAATGTACCGACCACAACAAAAGTGATATTAAAAAAGATTAGGTATCTTTATAATAATTTGAACACTACTTAATAATTAGACAAAAAATGAATAAGTGATATTGGAAAATTTATACAAGCTAGTACCTACTGCACACACAACACTACAGAGCAACTACACTAGAAAATAAAACAGTGATAAGGAAGGCAATTGAAAAAATAGAATATAATATAAATATAGTGTGTAAGAACTATAAGGGCGAGAGAATAAAATTAGACATAATTTACTACCATAATGTGAGGTAATGCGAACATTACGCGATATGAGCTTTTGAAACGAACTGTCAACGTGTACTTAACTCGAGTGTGATGCGTTGCTAATTGCGGGCTGGATTATTTTGTATGGATAATATTGTAATTGTAATTCTAAGCAAGTGTTATCTAAGTACTTCTTAAGTCCTAAGCTATCCACAGTTAAGAGATTCGCCCGTAATTCATATTAAATGAACTAAAATTTGTTTTCACTAAATTAAAATTTTTAGTCAGTTGTATGAGGAAAACTATCTTGCATCTCATAATTATCGGTGTAAGTATTTAATCTTGTTTGACTTTGTGTCTTAAAAGTATTTAGAGTTTTCTTTTCCCCAAAGGCTGCTCGAACTTCAAAAACAGGTCTCCCTTCCCTATGATGTCGTTCGTAGGAGACTGCTGGATCGTAACTTCCACTTTACCCTTTTCGAACGGCCATACGTTCGGGAAGTTCTCTGTTGGAGCGGTCATGTTAAAAAACGCGTAACGACCCTGAAAAAAAACATTAGGTATGTATTCAATTTTGCATTAAGTACTTGAAAATGTTTTGCTATTTCCATAATTATATTTTTTTATATTTTGTATTAATAATCATAATCGTATCCGCCCATTTGCTACTAAACTCCCGACAGACTGCCACAAGGATCGATTTATACTGCAACCACCAATTCGGCGCTTTGCTATCCGTTATCCATGATATCTTTAATTTTTATGCCCCAGCGCTTACCGACCTATGTGGCTTGGCCATGGCTAGTAAAACTGTGCAATCCTGCGAACCATCTCGGTTACTTTGGGTCTTCTAGGGTTAGTCTACGGTCCCGATAAAATCAACAACGCGAGAAATGTGAACGACCACGGTTCAAATCCGTTTGATATCGCTGCCGACACACACTGTTCAAAGACATTGGTCATCATGCATTCAGAAATTTTGGACGATGTAAGGTCGAGAAAATAGGATTTACGGACGCTGCTCAACCGAATTTAAATCGCCGATTGACGTGCTAACTCGTTGAAAAACTCTCATGGAAATCCTTAAGTATCCTTAAGTCATATTTTGTGATAATTTATCAATGAGCGTTGATGCACTCTTAGAAAAGAATGAATTCAATTATTACATCAAGAGCAAACCTAGTAAGTATTTGTATTTAAACTTTCGTGAGACATATCTAATAAATTAAACATTAACACGGCTCTACTCACGTTTATTTAGTCACTCGCGCGACATGTTTCGGAGAACATAGGCCTCCATTATCAAGCACTAACTATGTTCTCCGAAACATGTCGCGCGAGTGACTAAATAAACGTGAGTAGAGCCGTGTTAATGTTTAATTTAACCTAGTAAGTAGTTTTAAAATAGTATCCTGACCCTATCGAGTACCATTGTTTCTCAACGAATGGATAAAATAAGATTTTCCAAAAATCTTTCATATGATAAAGAAGACTAGTCTTCCGAGCGCCTGAAACACTCGTCAATATATTTTTGTTAATTCTAGGGATTTGCGTTTTTGCTTACCGGTGGTGCAGGACAAGATACTCCGACCTTCGAGATGACAGCCAATATGGCCTTCCCGATGTACTGGTCCTTCTTAAGCATCTCGCACGCCTTGAAGTGCAACTCGACGAAACTGCGTTTATACTCGTTGGAAAGATATTCGAAGAAGATTATGTGAATCTGCGTAAATAAATATGTAAGAATAGAGTTTTTACTGTATGATAAATTGATTAAACTTACTATTTTTGAAGAGAATTAACAGCTCTTTTAACTAATTAATAGGCTTAGGACTCTTTCACATTTAACACATTTCTTTATACATTTACGAGTATATGTTTATATTATATACTTTGATTTTGACTTCGGACATATTACGACTTGACATATGACGACTCCATGCATTTTAGAACCACGAAGAGCATTCAAAAGTCCTAAGCCTACTAATTAACGTTCCATTCAGTGATCGAAAACGTTACGACCTCATGATCCTATCCGTTTGTAACTAAGTAGTAGTAACATGGCTCACAACAGTTTTAATTGTATTACGACCTCATGAGTTCATATTGGTGGGAAGCCTATGTCTAGCAGTGGACGTTTTTCAGCAGAAATGATGAAGATGATAATTACCGAGATATTATCGCCCCAAGTGTGAAGAGTGGTGCTCTGCATGTTGACGACATATTCCCCTCGGCGGCTGTAGCGGCGCACGTTGACCCAACTGTCTTTTACGTAGCTTTCGTTCAAGTACGTGAACGCAACGCGCTCAGGGATCACTTTCAGGCTCTAAGGATAATAGGAATAATAATTAATTATTTTTCGAAACGATATATGTAGTGTAGCTAGTCTATTGTCGATTGTAAAATTAAGTAGATTCGGTTAATTTCGTTTCAATTCGTTTACATAAAGTCTCGTTATTACATAAAAATATCAATACATAAATATTATTATTTAGCACCTAAAAATACAATTAGTTTGTTTTACGAAGAGATTTATTTGCATGAAAATGTCTTCTAATATTACATTTTAATTATTTGTTTCCCAAAATTTATTTTCTATTTGCACTTATTTGTGCTGTATTTTGGAGACGCTTTCCCCAGCGGGGCAACACAGCCAGCTTTATTTCAATCATAATAAACTGGCGATGGCTGACTAGAATGGCACCAACCTATCTCCTCCCGCAGGTGTCGTAAGAGGCGACAAAGAGAAAAACCGACAGATGGCCAACAGCGTCTATGGGACGACTACGGGAACTACCCCCCAAGATGATACAAGTCATATTTGGGGGAGGCCTGTGTCCAGTAGTGAACAACTTACAACCCAAAAAGGTGATGATGAAGTTGAAAGCTTATTTACCTCTATGAGCAATTTTAATTAAATTACATTGCACTTAAAAAAAGGTAACGCATACATAGATATGACAGGGCCTTTTGATTTAAAGGTTTCTACTCACAAATCAAATAATAAAAAAAGTTGATTAGACAACTTTAAGCAAAATGGTCGGAATTAACTCTTGCGCGCGCATAACCCTTCCTCTCTCTGTGGCCCTAACCAACAGCACCCAGAGCCCAGTCAAATTTCCTAAAGCACCCTACCTTATATTTTTTATAATGTTTTGATTTGTTTTAGGTAGATGTATTTATATATTTTACTTTTATAAAAATATTGTAAACTTAAAAGCTTAACCTAAGCGATAAAAATAATGAACGAAATAAGAAAAATCATACATACATAAGCGAAAGCGAAAATTCCTGTAAAATACGCGACTAGCAACATTGTCAACGCAACAATGTGTAACGTTTATTTTACGTTAGACATTTTATTATTAATTCATAAAACAAATCTATTTTTAATGAACGTAATATTACTATGGCTGAATCATTAAATATTGTACTACACGTGAATTATATTTGTAAAGTATAAACAATTTAAATTGAATGTTAATTAAAGTAACATTAAAAGGGTCGCCTATAGGTACTTCCAGTCCCAGATTGCTTATTCAGATAAAATTGTATAAACATTTTATATAATAAATAGCATACGGACAAGTGATGCCATTTTGAACTGAGCAGCAAATGGTGTCGTTATTACCTACCCACTTTTTATGATTGAATGAATAAATTCAAATTTGTAGCTCCATATTTTTTTTTTAATTATGTATAATCATTTTTGACATAATGGTTACGTAAGTTTGCCGAGCCCTGAGTATAAGTTTTTAACGTAACAAAACCTCACCATCGCGTTTGAGTTTTCCATATAAATAACATTATCACTAAAGCGTTCGAGACGTTTCTTTACGTCAAAAGAAATTGGCACTAGAGCCTCCGGTGATAAACATGTATTTGTTAATGTAGGTACTCGCACATAGATTAAGTTCGGCCGCTTTCGCCGTTAGGAGAATTAGGCAACTGTCGAATATTGAGACAGCTCGATTAGTTTATCATAGTTATTTCCATAGTGTAATGTCATATGGTATTCTGGTTTGGGGCAAAGCAGCTGACATACAGACTATATTTGTATTACAAAAAAGAGCCATTCGTTTTATGTATAACTTAAGAGCAGGTGCATCTGTTAGAAAACTTTTTAAAGAAATTAATATATTAACTGTAGCTTGTCAATATATATATGAAAATATTATGTACGTTATTAAAAACCTTCAGTTGTTTACCAAAAATTGTGACATCCATACCTATAACACTAGAAATAAGAATAAACTTGCTATTAGAAAGTGTCGTGTGCGTAAAGTGTATAAATCATTTTTTGAGCAATGTATTCATTTATATAACAAGTTACCTGATGATGCCTTAAAATTACCCTTCCCAGTACTTAAGAATTACTTAAAAAAGTCTTTGATGTCTAAGTGCTATTACAGAGTAGAGGATTATTTGACAGACAAACATGCATGGCCCAAACCAGAAACTAACAAAACCGCCTAGCAATTAATTCAACAATTGTATGTACTGCCAGATAATGTAAATGACACAGTTCAGATAAGAAAGCATATTAAAGTATGTCTATTTTGTGAAGTCGAATTTGTTTATACATTATTATTTCTACTTTTATATTTTAATATTTTCTTATCTTGTAATAAACTGTTTAATATGTTTTCTTATCGGACTACGCATAATTATGTAAGTACCTACTTTAAGATTTGATGTATCACTGTTTTTGAAAAAATAAGTCCCGCCGTAGTTTCTTGCCGGTATCTTCACGGGTCAGAGGTGTAGGGTTTGAACCGGTGTAGATTTTATTTTTGACGTTCATAAGTGCATGTAATGTGCCTAAATTGAAAAATAAAGATCTTTTATCTTTTTTTTTTACATGATTTTATTGATTATTTTTTATTAAGCCATTACTTCTGGGTAATGGCAAATTTTGGGCAGGTCCTCCTTTTTTCTTTAGACTATAGCTTTTTTCAATTCCTTTTTCGACTGACTTTGCCTCTAGTTATATTGAGCCATATTTTTTTTTTTTTTTTACTTTGGCACTACTTGAATAAGAATTAAAATGTGTTATAAATATGTTTTCGAAAGATCATTTAATCATAAAAGGCATCTAGGCGACTCTGTTGCCGCTCCGCTCCGTCCACAATGCCACCATTTGTCCTTACATTAATAATAAATAGTAATGATTTTATAAAATTAGAAAATAAACTTAAAAGTGTACGATGGGTAGGAAGGGAAAAATGGACATTACGAGCGCCTTTTTTTTTATGACATAGGCGGCAAACGAGCAGACGGATTGCCTGGTGGTAAGCAATTACCATCGCCCATGGGCACCCGCAACACCAGGGGAGTCACAAGCGCGTTGCCGGCCTTTAAGGGGGGTTGGAGCTCTGGGAACCTTACTCACCATCAGGAACACAACACTACATACCTGAAAGGTAGCAGTGTTATTATGGCTGTGGTCTTCTGGCCTTATAAATATATTCTTAACCAGCGTCCATACTTGAATGAATATATGTACCTATATAAAAATTATTTTCTTAAAACGATTACTTTTTGCTTCCCCATTTTTATGATGAACTCGTCATCATCATTATTTCACCCGTATTTCGTCCACTACTGGACAAAGGTCTCCCCCAAATATGAACTCATCAGTGGTCGTAACTGGTAACGTAATGTAAACTATTATGATAAATTAGGTTTTCCGCTAACTATTAAGGATCCCTAAAAACTAAACTGTCATATTCACAACGTCAATCATAATTTAACAAAACGACATACATCGATACAATTGTATTGTTGCACATGCACATTCTGTTGTTTAGCAGCCGGAAAAAAATGACTTTTACTTTCAGAACGCATTTATGGAACCACTTTCTTTTACTACACATCAATCTGAAAATGGCGTTATTGCACTATTACGTACATCGGAAGTCATTGTAGGTAAATATATTTTAAGACAGGGTTGCTGACAAAATAATTACGGCCTAAATTATGGCCGCAGTAGGTACAAGTTCGTTTAAACTTTTGAGTCCTAGGCAACAATTAAGAAGTACAAAAAGAAATAAATGTACTGGAGATTCCCTTATGGGATTAAGTACGCCATTTGTACCTTCTTGTATTACGAAATAAAGGTTAAATAATTAACAACTCACTTATCGCACAAGTTAATAGCGAGTTTTTTTTTATATTTAATTAAAATTCAAATATTGCATAGTCATACCAGGTCATACTCATAATTGACATATTATATACAGTATGTATCAAGACGAGAGGCCAAGCTTTGAACCCGTTAATGGCCATGACGGATTTAATACTATTTCGCACTTTCTGTTAGTGTTTACCGATTATTTATTGATTCATCATTTTATTTATAATCGAAAAGTTGTACCTTTTCTAAGTCGGTTAAAACTTTCCATATCATCCTGTGAAAAGTTATGTTATTCTCATAACAAAAAACACATCTCGATAAAAACTGTAAACACAACTATGCTATCTAGCGCAACTTGTTATGTTTAAAACTAGATAATTTAACAGAAGTAGCAGCCGAATTATGTGAAAATTATCGTGAAAACAGTGCCCACTAATACATTATCAATATCTTAGATGTCACGTCAATGTCAATTTATTTTTCTTAATAACATTGACAAACAAGGTTGGCTTACCATTTTCATTGACAAACTTTCTTCAACTGACATTTCGTTTTGATCTTAACCTTGACTTGTCAGATCTTAAAATTGTAAATATTGAATACAGGATGCTTCACAATCAAAATGGATTTATCATTATCTGAAGCAGAAAAATAATACGAGCTTGTATTTCAATAATATATCTACCAAAACCTTATTTCTTACTTACACTTTTACCGGTTTAAAGCTTGGCCCCTCGTCTTGATATATACTGTATTTTACAAGATTTGCATATTATAAATTGTTTAAATACAAAGTTTCATTTAAAGGTCTCTTAAATTACTTAAACATAAATGTACAGGACAAAAAATAAAATTAACTAAATAGACTTATTCATACAAGTCGCACAAGCTAGACAAAAACGTAGTTACAAACGTAAAAACAAAGTACCTAATACTTTCTCAAGTGTATCAAATAATCATATTTTGAAGGATTTAATCGGAAAAACGCTTTAATGTAAGGAGGTCAAACCAAATAAACAAACAAAATAATTAGGTTTGTCCTAAAAATGGTGTCGCCACGGTGCTGGCCGTTATGTCAGAGTTACCGAAATGCAGCGTGGCCCACATTCCGGGGCATTGCGGAAACAATCGACGCGAGGTAAACTAAGATGTTCCGCCACGTTTGTCATCGCCACCCTGCGCAGATTGCGACCGTCGCCTCTTTCTGTTGCTTAAGGTAAGCGTCCACAAATCAAGCATCGTACGCATCGGGCGCATCGCACGAAACCTCAAATGAACACGCGTGCTCAAGAAGGACAAAATAGATCAAAGAGATAGCCTTTAATTGTTGAACCATTTAGGGTTCAATTTACATTAAGCATTGCAAAGAGTAAGTATTAAACAAAAGAAAATAGCTTTATCCGTAAATAGTTTAAAAAAGTCCATCCGTCTTACTTATACCGATTTATTACTACAGCCGGGTAGTAGTACCTGCTTTATAATAAGGAAACAGGCGTAATATACACATTTGTTAATTGTACACCAAACTCCAACATTTCTAAAACAGCCAATGCCACTAAAAAGCAACAACAATAGCACCATTAGCAGATGTCATCGTGCGTGCGACAAACAAAAGCAAAGGAAGAGATAAAACAGCCAGGCATGTTTACGCCTCAATCATATCTGCACTACCTGTTCCTCAGTCGCCCACCCGCCCTTGCCCGAAATGGTCGCTATAATCCTCTTTTTCATCCCTGTGATCCTGGTAGCTTCGGAACATTCCGGAGCGTACTCTTCGCCGCAGTATGCAAAGAAAATGTACCCGTTTGAGACTAACGCGCTATTGCCTAATGAGAATCCTCCGATACCGTTCAAAAGACAGATAGATCGATTCGACAGTGATGGGAACGATACGGCGCAGTACGCGAGATCGTCGTTATTGAATTCTGCGGGTAGCTTCCTGAGTGGTGCTGGTGGCCAGATGGTGTCGGAACTGGCGAAGAATTTCATAGCGCGGTCGACGGGCAGCAGCCAGGTTGGTTTTGACTGCTTTTCGCAGGTTCGTATCGCACTTTTTTCTATGCACGCAAACACTATGTCACTATGTATGGACCCGGGTATGTCCTTAAACTACGTCCAACAATGAGAGGTAGGGCACAGCGATGACCATCACGCTTGAATCTGGGGCAGCCCAACTGGGGAAGTACCTCCTCCTTACAGAAGACCACAGCCATAATAGTACTGCTACCTTTCAGGTATGCAGTGTTGTGTTCCTGATGGTGAGTAAGGTTCCCAGAGCTCCAACCTCCCTTAAAGGCCGGCAACGCGCTTGTGACTCCTCTGGTGTTACGGGTGCCCATGGGCGACGGTAATTGCTTACCACCAGGCAATCCGTCTGCTCGTTTGCCGCCTATGTCATAAAAAAAAAAAAAAAAAAAAAAACTAACTTTAAGACGATCAATATTGCAAATTATTTCTTCAATTGGTAACAGTTCAATAACCCCCTGGCCCGGTACTGCGAACATAGAAGTTCTTGTATATTTCGAGCATATGTCCCTTTTACCCCAATGAGGCGTCAAATCGTCCGAAATTTACTAATATCGTTTTTCGCGGTAGCGCCGCTGAATCCTATGCTTGCACATGTATTCCATAAAATATATGTTTATTTTATGGAAGTTAGTTTAGAAATGGTTTTGGATATATACTTACTTACACGAAAGATTTACTTCCTCATACCCTGAATATTTACTTCGGCTTTCGATAGGTATGGTGTAACTATACACATATTAGCCTTAAGGTAATAAATTCCTAGGCGCTCCCTGATCAAACAGGCTTATTCGCAAATTCTGACCAGCCGAATCTCGAATTACAGTAAAGCACTAAAATGTAAGGCACTGTTTGAAGGCGCTTTTAAACTATCCTAGGCGTGCACGTTTTATCCCGTTACCATTGTCTGTAATATTAAATGCGTAGTTACAACCCTATACAGTTGAATATCCGGCAATACCTTGACTAAAACTGCAATATCTTGACTACAACTGCAAAATCTTGACGTAGTCTTCGATAGTAATGCATAAGAGTGATTATTTTTTTCTTTCCCTTCCACTATGTTCGACATTTGCTAATTTCTTGTTAACATCATCTAAACCTTCTTAAATCATACTCCGAAAATAGTATTGATAATATGAAAACCATAATGGTACGATAATGGCATGTAATTAAGAGACAAATTGGCAATTTGGACCAACAAGTTACGTTACTGACTCATCGCACAATAAATAATTCCCAGAAAGATGACGTAATATTTAAAAGCTTTTGTATACAAATGCCATGATTCATAAAGTCCCATTTGTGTAAACACATTAATGCATCCCTTAAAGATAACTATTACAAAGATAGATATCGGTACCCATAATGAAAGGGCATTTAGTAGATAGTAACACTATCAGTAGTATGTCCAAAATTATTAATTACAACTTACAACGCGTGTTTTTCATACAGATCATAGAAAGTTCACTTAATAATGCAATTAATATCCAATTCAACTATAATTATGTATTATTATCATATTTAGCGTTTTATCTAACTAAGCAAATAATAATCAGATATACAGAAAAAAAAATTTCAGAACTATTTTTATTGTAACATGATGAAGAACACAAAAAAATTAAACAAATAGGTAGACGTAAAATAAAATAGTGGTAGAAAGAGTTCGTAGGTCAGTCGGCGTGTGGAAGGGCGGCACCATCATCGAAGCCGAATAACTTCGCTGCTGTCTTCCATTTGTGGCGGGTGCCACGAATGCACATGCTGGTCGCTCTAATTATTGAAGTAATTATACGAGCCCTCAGCCAGCCCAATACGCGAGACAGGGATCTATCCCAGCGAGATGCAAGTGCTTCCCCGAGGTGTTTGACGAATGTTGCTAGTTGTGGTGCAAAAACTCCATCCACAGAGGTGACGAGAGGTGTAAAAGTGGCATGACGAAGCTCGCAGGCGTTGGCGTATTTGTTTTGTTTTTCCGACTCTGCTGATTTCAGGACAGAAGCAACAGGGCGTGAGGTGTAAGAGGGAGCGTCAGTGTCTACGACACGGATGTCAAACAACGCCTCCCTCTGTGCAACCCATACGCCCCGGCATGCTAAATCTCCTCGTAGGCCGGTTTCACCTTCAGTGACAATTGGTTCTTTTACTACATTTCCCCACGCTTGTTGGCATAATTCGCAAAAGAGATCCCTTATTTCGTTGTGACGTCTCGTTATTAGACCGCCGGTTTTACAACAGAGGGCGTGATCGATGTTGAAGTCGCTATTGCCGCATCCATCGCAAGATTTTGGCATTGAGATCGGTGTTCGATGGTATCGTATTGAGAGGGCATCTCGGAATTCGTGTGGAGACAGATCAAAGTGATCTTTTCTTGTGGGTATAACGGATAGCCAATTAGAAGATTTTGTTTTCATTTTGGTCACAATTGATCTTTCAATGGCTCTTTTTGATAGGTGGGAGATTGGTTAAAATGGAATCTAAAAGGTTATCGTCATGTGCTTCTTTCAGTTTGTGGCATTCTTTACGTGCTTCGTTGAGGGATTTGTGATGCTTTGCGAGTTCCATATGCTTCATTTCAAGTAGGGAGGATGAAAGAACAGTGCAGCCTTTTTTAGACATATCATAGTATAAATTTGAAGTGGTGGCGCCATCGGATATTGCTAAGCCACCTTTATGAATGGGTAAGGAAAATAAGTCAGCTTCTAATGATGACACATCACCCCTATTAGAGTCGGCAGAAAAGTAGTGCGTAAGGTATTTGTTAAAGGATCAAAGAATTCTGCGGCATCTTTTAGGACTCGTAACAGAAAGGACCATTGAAATTGTGTAGCTTTGGTAAGGGCAGTATAGGCAGCTTGTGGTGAGTCTTTACATATGAGTGATAATTTTTCTAAGGTGGAAACCCATTTATGTATGTTCTTTTACGAATTCTTCTTTTCCTTCTCCAATGTAGCTTCCTAGATACCGAGATCCGGTTACAATCGAAACATTAGTATTCTTAAATATATGGGTTGCTTTTTGTTTGTCAGATTCAGATACTATTAGGAATGATTTATTGCCTTGGGGAAATATCCGTAGGCCGGCCCTATGCTACTTATCTTTTCCACCATTGAAATAGGTTACTAAAATTACCTTGGGCAGAAGAGTCATCAGCATACCAACATTGAGTGGTGTTATGGTCATCTTTGAGTTTATTTATTAAAGGTAAAGTAGCAAGAGCATATAGGGGCATGGCTAGCGGATCGCCTTGGGTAACACCTTCTTTGCTATAAATTCTCGTATTCGAGTTACGAATGACAAGCTCTGCGTGGCCGTTATAGGTGTTGTAAAGAAAGCGGGCACAATGTGGCCAGTATATTCGTGCCTGCCAAAGGGCTAATTGTCTGTTGACGGCATTAAAAGCGTTATTTGCGTCCACAAGAAGTAATCCCCAGTTTGAGCTGGGTTGGCATTCTTTCTCGAATAGGTCACTCATTGCATGTATTGCACCTTCAATGCCACTGCTTAATCCACTGCAAAGTTGCAGGTTTGTGCAAGCTTCAGTAACCTCGGAACCGGTGGCTTCAATCATACATTTCGATAGAATTCTCCGAAGGCATTCGCCAATACCGATAGGTCTCACGCCAGGGCATTTGTCCAGGGCTACAAGGCGACTTGACATGAGTGCTTGTATGTGACTCCAAGGAACATATTCATTGTTTAGTTTCATGGTTAGATGAGCGATGGCAATCCTTAGGTGTAAGCTTGCTTCTCCAAAACGTAAGAGATAGTCTTTCCAATTTTCAGATGTGGTGCCTGTTGGCCCTCCTCCACCATGTAATTTCCTGGCGACTGATTCGACATGGTCGCAAGTTATGTCAACGTCGAGAAGTGGAGGCATTTCGGGAATGTTTTCGGGTAGTGTAAATAAGAATGGGTCTGGGGTAGTTGCGGCAGGGTGTTTTTCTTCTAAGACGTCTTTGACGGTTTTTCCAGAAGTATCAACTTCGTCATTAGTGTTAAGGATTTTGTTCGTATCTTTTGTTAGGAGCCAGTTGAGGGCTTCTCGTATTTTGCCTTGCAAAATTAAACGTGTGAATGTTTTAGTTACGTCATCAACATTGCCGTTTTTTCGGTTATAGGCACTGCAAAGGGAGATATCTGCTTTGGTGGATTCAGTTATCAGGATTTCATATTTTTCTTCGGCCCATAATTTGAGTCGGCGATCAAGTAGTCTGGTTATGTCTTTAGCTTTCCTTATATTTTTATCTCTTTGTAACATTACGGCAATGAATATTAAGATACGTTCTGAGGGGCGCGAGTGACTAAATAAACGTGAGTAGAGCCGTGTTAATGTTTAATTTATAAGACATGTCTCACGTAAGTTTAAATACAAACGTTCTGAGGGGTATTCTAATTTAACAAGAAGTTCGATTTCATCAGCTAATGTATGTATAAATTTTCTACTGACGGTGTTAGAAGGAAGATCATATAGTTTACCGTGAAGACAGCATATTTTGTCCCAACGTTTTTGCCAAGCACCTGTTTTTGATCCAATACAGTTAAGGTAGGGCGATCCAAAAGCGTCTTCAAGGCGTGATGTGAGCACAGCTGAGTCAGAAATTCGTTGTGTGCTTGAATGGTCATCATGGGCGGCACGTATATGACGCTGTAAACCATTGCGTTTGAAAGATCTGGGGCAATGTGGGCACTGCACGGTATTTAGAAGATTTTCGTCTTGACTTGTCAAGCCGATATTTTCGGAGCGAATGGAAACCATTATAGGTTTAATTTTACATGATTAAGTATCAATTTATCAAATTTATGGGTTAACAAATACACTGATTATATAATTCACTGATAATTTTGATGTAAGGAGCAAAATATGTAGAATATTTGAATAAAAGCGATTTGGTAAATAAAATTTGAAGTGTTTACTCGTAGCTAGGCAACAAAAACAGATAATAATAATCAGATATATGTTCATGAGATTTGTGTAATGTTTAAATCTTCTCTGTTTTTATATTATCTATCTATCAGACACAGGAAAAAGGCTTCCCCCATTGATCGCAACACTGAGCGATACCCAGCACCCTGCAATAGTGTTCTCATTTTACGTTTCTAATTTGTTCAATGGTTGACCCATATAAAGTTTTCAGTCTATATTTTTTTTCTATTGTATAACAAAACATTTAAGTAATAAAGAGACTCCTAATAATTTATACAGTACTTTAGGATTCCTAACCTTGGTATTGAATAGTATTATAATGGTTAGTAAACGTAAATATGATATTACTCTGTAAATTATGAATTAATTAATAAGCATTTTATGAATATAAATGCAACACAAATAGTTTGCATTTCATAAATTTTAGGCTAAAACTTAATTGGCACCACATGATAACATTCTTAGTCGACCTCTTGTGTGCTTATCTCACCAAATATCATTTCCTTGCGGTCTAGAGGGATACACGATTTTATTTAGTTTTAGTCGTCGTCAAATGGTTGGTAACAACCGACGTATCCAAATATAACGGTACAACGGTAGCCGTAACACGTCCACTGCTAGACATTGCAGAATATAACTTGAATCATCTTGGAAGGTGTTACTATAATCGCCAGATCGCCACGCTTAGCAAACGGGTTGGCGACCGCAGTTGCTGTTCATTTGGTTTCGGCGGACGTTGCTGCCCATCCGTCCGTTCTTTCTCTTTGTCGCCACTTACGCCCGCGGGACGAGATGCGGTGATCATACTCTCAGCCGGCACCACACAGCCAATTAAGGATGTATCACGAAATATTTGATCACTTTGAACACTACTAACGCTATGATGCTGACTGTAAATATATCACTGGCTTATATCCACGCATTTTCTACGAGCACCAACTTGCTCTCATTGTAGTGACATATCTTAACTTTGACCTGCGCCTTTCCCCCAGGTCCTGAGCTTGAATCTGACAAACTTGGTGATCCTGATTGTGCTGAAGGCGTTAATCTTGGCCGCTGGCTTCTTTGGAGCTGGAGCTTGGAAGGGAGGACACCATTACGCCAGGAGTCTTGATGGTAGGTTGTTGTTACAAGTATCCGATATTTAAGCTCAATTGGTCAAGCTATATTTTATTTTTATTTACTTACCGTTATATATACTAGATAATAGATATACGGAACACTTACATCTATATCGGGCCAACACTAAATAGAGTAACTGTTTATTAAAAATATATAGTTTATACGTATCCAGTATAACTACATAGGAACTGACAATACGCGTTTTTTTTAAGTCGAATATTGATCGGCATATTATGTAAAATGAGGAGTGAGTTAGGTTGCGTTTCCACAAGAAATAAGTGATGATGCGTAGTAATACATATTAATACAACATGAGGAACGTGACGCCTGCGGACACTTTTCACTAACGCTCTTCAAGCCACGCAATCCTAAATGAATAAAGTTATCTCTGATGTTGTAGTGATTCTTAACAAATACTTTCCGCACTACGAGGCGTACAATCAGCAGCAGAAGTTGCTAAGCGTTTGAGGTGTTCAAATTGAGTTGAGTTCAAATAAGAGCGTGCGTAGGTCATTTTGAACACTTCAAACGCTTAGCTACTTTTGCTGCTGACTGTACTCGCATATAAACATACATATTGAAAATGTTTAAGTATGATGTGAAAAGGTGTTCACTACTTACTCAATCGTATAACACGACTTATTTTACAAAAACCCCTTTTAATCCGTTTACTAAAATCCGATGCTCTTTCCGCAAAATGGCAACCACATTGACAGTCACAATGACCGCCTGACCATCAATGATTAATCTCCGTAATGACCATCTGCCGTTATTAAACCCATTTTGACCGTCGTTGACACGCGTAGCCCACCTACGAGCGAGTCATTGTTGTAAGATATTTTTAAGTAGTGCGAAAAACTCACCTACGAACCTACCTAAAGTAGTTAAGCAAGTAATTCTTAGTACAAACAGAAGAACAAATAACAAGACCTGTGTCCAAGGATCCAAGACATGTGACTCCAGGATTTGTGACTTGTGACTCCCCTGGTAATTGCTTCCGTTTGCTCGTTTGCCACATTTAGCATAAAAAAATTGCCGCTTTATACGCTCATGGGCCTTGTCTTTCCATCTACGAATTAAGCGATCAATAAAAATGCCATAAGATTATTCATATTCCCATAATTATTCATAAGATTATTCGTGCTTAGGTCAAATTGACTAGTTTTAATATTAGGTACCAAATACCTAAGTTATTCACTACATCAATAGACTATACTCCAGTATTTCTTTGTATTTAGGTTCAGCACATTCGACATACAGAAGTTTTGGCGAGGATCAGTCCACCCACTGATGCGGTAGTCGTGTCCCTAACTTAATCCCATTGCGGGGATTATCCGTCGCGTCTGGAGCTGACCGATTCGTTCCGAGTGCCGTTTATAGTTTATTGTTCTATAGAAATGGCCATTACGAGTATTCGTAACTTTTTGTGTGTATTAAAAGGTTGTAAATCACCAACATCTATCACGCTTTCAAGCATTTTTTCTACTTTTTCTCTGAAAACAAAATCATCTGATTAATAGTTCACTACATTGTGATGGAATGGAGCAAATTATCATTCCTATAAACTAGCTTTTCCTCGCGACTTCGTCGACCATGCCCGTCTTTAAAGTATGGTTGCGAGATAAAAAGTATCCTATGTCCTTTCTCGTAGCTCAAACTCTCTCCATACCAAATTTCATCACAATTGCAGAGGTAATAAAGAGACAGACAGACAGAGCATTTATAATATTAAGTAAGTATATGGATAACTTCTTTGATATAATTATTACTCCTTATGGACAGAATTACATGGCACTTTTTACATTTTAAGATTTCCCCCTATATAGCGCCACACTTAGCTGGCGGGTCGGGGAATATGCACCATCGCTCTAAAGAGACGCTCCAGTCCCATGGTTTCTGATAGCAGTTTAAGTTCAGTATATAGTCAAGCCTCTTCATCGGTACCACTATAATGATATTTAAATACATGTCATCCCTATTCTTAATGAAAACTTCGCAGACAACACGAACGCGTCCTACATCACGGAAGATGAGATCCTGCTGTACCTGAGCTACCTGGCGGGTCAACAGAGCCAGGACTACGGCTGCCTGTACCGGCTCGCCTGCAAGAAGCCACGACAGGCTGCCCTCTACTCGTCGGGGGCGGAGATACTGCTGCAGGGAGCGAGGTTGCTGCAAGGGTGAGTGCAACGGCGAAACTTAATATGTCTTAGAGCTTTGAACTTCCGCAAGGGTGAGATTCTTAACCATAACTTCAAACGCAGCATGTTAGTCTGTGTTCCAGACACCATGACACGGCATTTTATGTCATCCTGGTAGAGCAGCTAGACAATAATGGTTAAAAAAGCTTTGCTATCCGAAGTTGACTAAAACTAGGTTTACTTCACCCGTTTCCCTATCTTCTTAACAGATATTTATTGTTACACACTGCATACACTCAAAAGCAATGTAAAGGGGTATTGGTATATCATTGTATAAGTAATAAAATAACTCATCTGTATATTTTAACTTTATTATTTTAGTAGTCATAGTTTCGGAACGAGTGAAGCTGTATGAGTGTGCGTAATAAAACCATCCAAACCATCATGCAAGTGCGAATTTCACGTAAATTAGGTTTAATAAATCCTTTTTTACTTGATAGATGATTACTTCACCATGTGCGTTTCAGGGTGTTACCAAAATACTGGGGATCCGTTTATGGGTTTAGTCAGTATCATGTGTTCTAATTAAGAAAAAAATGTTATTCTAAGTGGCCCGTCGTTCATATGAAGGCTAAAAATATGAAATCGAATCAGAACATGATACCGAATATATCCTTAAACGGATCCCTACTTTTTTTGTAAGACGTATTCTATTGTTTTTAACAGAAACAACATTGAGCTGGAGCCATACGAAGAGGTATCGAAAGGCATCAAGGAAGCATCTGCTTGGGGCGAGGAAGGGATGAACTGCGATACTCGTTACCAGTGCGAAGAATCATAAACATATGAAACTCATTACATAAATCACATGTCACATATATTCTTTTAATCCGACAACGAATGAAAGTTTTAACTCATCAGGTGTTTAAGAAGATCTGATTGATTAAAATACAAATTTCACGGATCTGACGGAAGAAAATATGATGTCGCATATCCTATACTGATATTATAAGGAATGAGCAAGTCTTTTAGGTGTATACGTAACAATTTAGATATAAAAAACTTGTTACGTTGTTTGTTTTGCCTGGCGTACAAATCAATACATACAAGCTTATAAGTTGAGTTCAGAATCGTGGAAGTATGGGCATAACACAGAATCCATAGATGCAGTTAATTATGTGAATCACCAAATATCATAATAATTTTTCAGATGGTAACTAGAAATAAAATATTAGCTTAGAATTTGGTCAGCCTACTCAACATGATGTCTTATCACATCCCATACTGCGTATGTCAAAAGGCATAGGGTGACCATGCTTTGGTTAGTGTAAGATTATTTTAATTGAAAAAATAAGAAAAGAACTTACGTTAACTGAACTATGTCCAATGCCCATACAACCTAATCTTCATTTATTGCCGTATCGCTGTTTGTTTCGATTGTTATATCACCGAAAGAGAAAAAAATATTTTATTTTGATTTTGGGTTTCCGCAAATTGGCTCAGTCTTAAATTGTTATTAATAATCTGCTTAGTTAAATAATCTTTTACCAGATTATATAATGTGTGAACTGTTTACTCTTTGCTTAGTGAAAATTCCAGTGTAGCGATTTAGTCATGTAAATAATTAGGTATAATGGAAGTACGAGTAGGTGGGTAAATAATTAGGCATATAACAAACGTAATGTATGAAATATTATCATTAATTAAAGTCTTTTATTTACAATCGTAGTGTTGTATAAAGAAACATTTATTTAAGATAAAAACAATATTGCTATGAGGTACATACCGGGTGTGGCCTGTAATAGGAGCTTTAACTTTAGGCATCGTTTCTACACCAAAAACGTAGCAACATTTCTTCTACGACTTTTGAAAATAACTTATAGTTTAATAAATATTAATAAAAAAAGATTTTCTAAGCAAGCAATGTATTGCAAAAACTATGAAGTTTGTAGGCTGACAGTAAACGTCAACTAGACTATTGGATGCTGTTCATTGAAAATACTATTTACTTTGTTCGAAAAAATCACAGGTAATATATTACCCAATTATTTAAAGTTGTAGAACAAATGTTGTTACGTTCGTGGTGTAGAAGCGATCCCTAAATTTTTTGCTCCTATTACAGGCCGCACCCGGTATACCAACAGGTCTCAACTCCTTAATTACCCTTTATGAATAAGTCATGGTCACATTTCCCTATAAATAAACTCATTTATTTAAAAGTTACTACTTTTTATTATAACCTTTAGGCCCACACAATTATGTCAATAATAATAATCTTAGTTATTGTCAAAGTAATACTAAAAAACATGAGTGAATTAGTAAATTATTACTCACACGTCCATTCAGATTTAAGTATATAAATATATTAATTTTGATGATAATTTAGGGCTGATGTTTCTTCTGCTTCTGCAAAGTCAAAAATTCACGATAAACTGCACGATTTCATACTAGAAAAAGGATATTAATAAAAGATGTGTCACAAGAACATACAACCTACATTTCATTCGATCAATTGCTTTCAGTCTATTAATTCCAAGCATTATTATCTTAGCAATGTCCTTCATAAAAAGCGTTGTTTTATAGTCTCATTTTTTTAGAGGCTATTGCAAACTCGTGGTGACAATGTCAGTCTCATAGAAGGATGCTCGTTATGCATGGGGTTATTCTCATTCCTGTTTGAGAGCCAGAATTTCAGGTAAGATAAATGGCACCATGCACAGACCGTGAAAAATTACCGACAAAAATATATGGACACGATCTAATGGGCGCAGTAGTTCGTGTTGTTTTACATTCCGTGCGTGATACGTTCAGTGGCAATGGACAGGCTACGTAGGCCGGAAAGTCGATGGTCGTTGGGGCAGAAAAATCCTAGTGGCGACCTCGTATATGAAAGCGCAGTGTCGGACGTTCACAAACTAGATGGACCGATGACTTCGTAAAGGTCGCTGGAAGTCAGTGGCTGATAGGTAAATAGATATACAGATAGACGTTCTTAGTATGATTATGGTATTACACAGTCTAATGGGTAGAGGCCTTAAGGCGGAGAGTTTGCCGCGAGTACCCGCGGCGTGCGCTCGCTGGGTTTGTTGGCGCGCGCGGCGCGGTACTCGGCGTACGAGACGTATCCGTCTCCGTCGGTGTCGTCCGACTGTAGTGTGCGGTCCACTAATGCTGTATAACAAAGTAACAGACTTCATAAGGCTATATGGGTGATTATTCGGGCGTTTGAACCGCTCTTATTACTCTGTCCAGATTTCTGTGGAAATGATCACACAGTTTGGTGTTATTTTTGGTTTGTTGGTAGACAGGCACTTCTACAGAAATCTGGATATAGTAATAAGAGCGGTTCAAACTCCCGAAGAATCACTCAATAATACAAATTATTATATGTATATGTCAAGATCCATGTTCTCAACTATCAAGTTTAGATGGGACATGAGAAGCTTAAATTTTCAAATAGGAAAGAATCTTCAAAATCAGTTCACCTCAGAACAAAATAGATGTAACAGTTTTCTCAGCTTGATTTCGTTATTATAGTATAGTCTACAAAGTACGCAGGTAGCCCATCGTTTTAAGTTTAAGCTGTTAATTTAACCCATTTCCATACAGTACGTGTGTTTTCTTACACATACTTCTTGTTCTATATCGTTACTAACAGTAAGACATCACTACACACCGATATACGCATCAAGCTCGTTTGCTTCAGGCTCTATGGAAGAATCGTTGTCAGGATCGTGGTCTTCGTGTTCTATTGTGTGATACACCGCCTTGAATGAGAAAAAAGAGGTTTTTTAGCTCATATGTTTCAGAAAGAGGAAGTACTATAAAATAACAAGAAATATATATACACTATTTAATCCTATTCCATTGCTATAAGGTGCCAAGATGTATACTTATTTTAAGTCCTCTATAACTTTTAAAAACCGCAAGCAATGACCAACATTACAACAAACCGTTTATTGCCTTGTCTGTGGTATTTAGTAATAGAAACGTTGTCTTCAAAATCATGTCGTAATGAATTTCAAATTAGGAACGTCTTTCAAACCTAAACAAACATTGATTGACCCACATTTTTAAAGATACAATTTTGGTTGCCGGCTACTTTTATAGATACAATTTTGGTACTGTCATCTGTAGTGCCATATTGTTGTTTAAGAACAATCGTACTCTTATATTACCTACATACTAGAAGTGTTTAGCCTAAATTATTCTGCTAGTAGTTGCAATACACAGAAAGTAGGCAATAATAACGTATGCGGAGTGAAATTTGGACAAAGTTTGAATATATAAAATATTTGTGTATGTCAATATCAAGTCTATATATCTGTCAATCAATCTGGTAAGTTTCATAAGGATTGGATGTTTGATTTTGTAATTATGGTAAATAACCAAGAACGCCGTCGTAAAACTGTATGTAATTTCTACAGTATACATCCCCTATGGCCGAAATCGAAGGTGGTGGAACATTTTGTACAAATGGGTGAGAGTCGAAGCACCATTTATAATATTTTAGCGTCTTTTACCTTAAAAAACAACCACTGCTAGAAAGCCTGGTTCTGGAAATTATCCCAGCTTGAGCAAGTTTTCTGAGAGAGCTCGACTAAAGAAAATTACCGCCGGCCGTGTTGCTAAATCTTACAGAGAGCTCGGAAGAAAATTTAAATGTGACCGAAAAACTGTCAAAAAATATCTTGAAGACATGGGCATAGATAAGCGGGTAGAAAATTTAAATCCACCGTCTCCGAAAATCACAAATCCATTCAGAAAATACGGCTGCGTAAATTGGTCAAAGAAATATTTTACGCCAAAAACAATGTGAGTTGCGTCATGGATGACGAGTCATATTTCACGTTAGATGGAAACTAGTGGCAAGGCAATTACTATTTTGAGAAGACCAATGGTCCAACTGATGAGAACGTGAAATATATTGAGCATACCAAGTTTCCTAAAAAAGTTTTGCTATGGCTTGCCATCAGGAACGCGGAATGTCCAAGGCGGTGTTCTTTGAATCAGGTTTAGCTGTGAACGCCGATCGCTACATAGAGCGTTGTTTGCCATTAGTGCGAGATTTCATAAATACGAGTCATAGAGGAGAAAATGCTGTGTTTTGGCCAGACTTAGCCTCAAGCTATTATTCCAAAAAAACACTTAGCAAAATGGCGGAGCTAAACACCCCATACGTAACGAAGACATCAAATCCACCTAATGTTCCGCAACTTCGCCCTATTGAAGATTTTTGGGCAAATCTGAAGAGGCGAGTATATTGCGATAATTTTCGGTCCAAAAATGTGCAAAGATTGATTCGTAAAATAAAATTTGAGTTGTATAAAATGCCCACATCTATGTTTTCGACAGGGATGGACAAAGTTCCTCAGAACTACCGTAAAGCATCTCGCATGGGAGTAAACTTTTTTTTACATTAATCATTATTAGGTACTTTATTATAAAAACATAACTATTTAAAAAAATAATGGTGTTTTTTTTATTTAAAACAACATTGCACTTTGTCTAAATTTCACTCCGCATACGTTAAGTTTGGACGACACTACAGTTATGTTTAGAGTCATATTTTCCTGTTACACAAAAAAAAACTCTAAGTTTTACCTTTAATAGTTCTAGTCCATCTAACTTAGAATTTCTGTCAAAATCGTGGGCAGAAAAATAATGGAACTCCAATTCTTCAGGCGTCATCTTCGCTAGTGCTTCAGGAGTTAACACTTTGGAGTCTTCTTCTATGTGCCTGAACGGAAACAAGTTTAATGTTAAACTTTAGGTAGGTTCTTTTAGAACCTACTTTATTATATTTGTTTAAGAGCTCCAAAATTACTGCCCCTGACGTAATTAAGCGACTTCGTATTATGTGTAGGAATTTGCCTTCATGAGTTTATTGATGCACTAATAACTCCCACTAAGCAGGTTTAATTTATTAGTCCTCACTGCAAAACATAAGTAATTGGAATGGTTTGTGGGGGTTATATTTATTCTAATCTATGGGAGATTGCTCGACGCAATGAATAAACGGGCATGTGCTGAATAAGAATAATTTAAACTCGTTTGATATGTTTTCTTGTGGGACACCGCATAGCCATGTACCTACATTAAAATTTGATGTAGGGAACACACAGTTCTAATACTGTTTTGAATAAATAAGTTCCGCTGAGTTTCTTGCCTGATAGTCTTGAAATAAAACAACTAAAACGGATTATATCGGTCCGGAGATGTCCACCCGACGACCACGAACGCTGCTCTAGGGTCCGAAACGTCGGGATGAAGTTTAAATTAATATACACGATTTAATCCGTTTTACTTGTTTTATTTAATGAGTAATTATCACGGCAATCGAAGACAATTCTATGTAATAATCTTCTAAGGTGTAAATTTAGAACCATTGGCAGATATTTTAGGACGTTTATAAGTGCATTGTACATATTTATTCGTGATAAACTATTTAAATACTATATATTTTAATTGTAAAATAAAAAGTTTCCCAACTAATGGACCCGTCTCTGCATTAAATGCTGACCCGCTTCAGAGCTGATTTTCCGGCGAGACCATTTGTGGGCCACTGTCGTTGTTGTACGAAATTGCCAAACGATAAAAGCAACTCTGCATTGTAGGTTCATCTGTAGTAGTTGAGACTGCTCGCTTGGACGGCAGATAAGTAGAAACAGTGACGAATAGGAAGAAATCTAAACTTACTGAACATCGTGTAGTAGTTGAGCATCTGACGTTAGTGACTCCGCACTACGGGGTGGCCTGTAGTGATGGTGCTTCTGATCTACTGGTGACTGCCCATGCGGGTGGTGCGGACCTCGCCGCAACGCGTAGGCCAGTGAGGAGAAGAACAATGCCGCAAACGCTGGAATCAATAAAAGATCAATTATTACACGTGCTTTGTACACATTCATAGAGCAGAGCGCCGTATGAGTGAAGGACAAAATACCAATTTCATATGTGTACATAGTAAGGAAGAAAAAAGAAAATTTTAACGACTATTTTAATACTTCAACAATGAGCCGTCAAGCTTTAACTTTTCATTACTGTTTTACATAAAAGTACTTATATAATTAGTATGTATAATAGGCATAAGGATGCTTAAGGATTATCTACGGGTCAAAATTAGGTTAAACTATTATTAGCAAATTGCATTATTAATAAATAAATACACTTATGGAATAAAGACCTAAATGTACCTAAATGTGTATATTATTATACACATTTAGGTATTAATTGCATAAACAAATGAATACAAAACACATGTAGCAGATATAAAGTAATATTTATTCTACTGGTAACCTCATAATAAATATACATATTATACATATAAAATGGATACGACTGAACATATAACATCATAATTTAGTGTATCTCATTTAGGTCAACATTCAATTATGTTATGACTTAAACTTTAATCAAAACATGATCCAACAGTCAAATCTATTTAAGCCAAAACTCGGTCACAACTTCCAATACGTGCACGTGCCGTCAATATTCGCGACAAATAACTAAACAATGAAATAAGATCAACACTGAATGGTACCTGTCTGTAATTTGAGCACCATTGTACTTGCAACATAAAGGGTAGGGCAGCTGTACCCCCATGGGGCCGGGGCCCCGCGGTCCAAATACCCCGTGGAGACGCAATATTCACACTTCATTTCCCTCCAGCCCATTTCATTTGTCAGTAAATGCGCGTCAAATTAAATGTTTAGCTAGAACGCGAAATTAGCTTACTTTACATTATTGTTAAAGTTTGATAAATGTTGATAGCTAATGTTTAAAGTCAATATAATTCGAATAATCATGTTCACGGCGAACAAAAGGTGGTTATTTTCTATTAGATATTATTATAATTCATGTCTTCAATGTTTGTAAGTCCTATGAAGTCAAGCCTGGCTAAAACAAAAAGAGATTCTTCTTGCGGAAATTTTATTTTTGTCTCTTTATCGGTATAGAGCCAATTATTAGACTTTAAAATCCTTAACTTTCGCAATGGTCGTAGGAAAGATGTGGACCGAAATCTGTATGACTCATGAGTTACTTTTTCGGTTATGGACGCAAGTGAATGTGAAGTATATGTTCGCATACTAAATAGGATCAGTTGCAGAAGTAGGTAACAGGGCAAGGGATACAAAAATATTGTTGGCGAGAATCAAGTAAGTGTCTATGTCTAAGTAACCTATATTAAATGACCGATATTTCAGAACTTTGTAATATAATTATAAAAATAATTACTTTTTTTTGCGTGATCATTATAGTATTTATAAATAATAAAGTCTACTCCTAAGTAGGGTAGGTACTGTAGCACTAAAAATCCATTACAAAGTACTACTTTCAATAATCGGAATGCATAATTAAATGTGGCCACCCTCTTCCAGATCGAACAGTTGGCAGAAAGACGAGCCTTTAATCGGACCCTCTTTATTATACTGCACCAACATATTTGTGCCCTTGTTTTTTAGAAAATGAACCCTATGTCTATTCGATTAGTAGGTCGGGTATGTGAGCTATAAAGTTTGCGACCTGTAGGCGTAATGGAGGACAAATTATGCGCTTGCGTCGACAAGTGCGCGGTCCATATGTCAGGGTGTCTGTCACAAGCGGCGCAAGAGAGGACTGACACACGGATCGGTAGTTTACAAAATCAGCTTTAGAAAATACTTGAAAATGTTGAGGTATAAAAAAACATCGTACTTATTTAAGGGGAGAGCTTATCTTGTAGCATGCCAAGTTTTAGATAGAAAATTATAAGTCACGTGCAGTTAATAGTTATTTGTTATACAAGGGTGCAAAATTGTATTTTAACTGCGAGTGTGGGATTGAAACTCGAGCAAGCGAATGGTTGGAATGGTTTAACCACGAGCAAAGCGAGTGGTTTTAAAATAGAATCCTGAGCGTAGCGAGTGTTTCAATACACGAGAAGTAAATTACAATTGCACCCGTGTGTAACACAAAACTTTTCCCCTCACTACAGCGAGGAAAGTGAAACATGCAAAAAAACGTTTTGAAATCGCATTGACTTTTTCGTTGCGTTTAGATAAATTCAAAATTTTTACTAAATATGCCTTTAGCTTGGTTAGCTTGTGGTGGCCAGTACGATTTTCGAGTGTTCTACTTCGATTTTCAACTCGGTGCGTAAGCGAGGCTCGCCCGCGCCCACCGCCGCCGCCTCGCCTAGACTTTAAAACCATAGCAATAAGAGCTATGAGAAGTCAACTTACTTTAATCACTAGTGGATAAAATACGTTTTACCCCTCTCGTATTTTATTCCGTACGTTTCACCTGCGGTATTTGTATGAAACACCAAGTTTTTATAATCCGAGTCTAAATTCGAACCACCACCTGAACTATCAGGTCTAATGTTTGAGTAGGGTTCTAATCTGGATACTGAGGAATGGTACCTTTTTCTTTAATATGCGACAATATGAGTTGAATGTATTCAGTATATAATTAATATATTTTTCCTTTCTTATGGTCCTTGGAGACTTTACCCGTTTAAAGTACAACAAATATCGATCGTCCCCCATAGGTATGTTATTTTCTATACCATTTTTTTAAATAACTGCATCCTTAGTAAAGTGTTAGGCTCTAAATTATTTCGTACTTTGTAAATTCACAATTACTTGTCCGGATATTGGTGACAAACTAGAGTTATACTATTTCTCAAGATTTAGCGCATTCAGTAAAAAATATCAACAATTAATTTAAAAGGGTAAATTGTTTGTTGTTTCTTTATGTTTTTATTTTTAATTACCTTTATTTCTAGTTACAAGAGGTACATACCAGGTAATGAATAATATAAAAAGTACACCGAAATAGTAATTTAGAATATTTTTTTACACTTATTAAAGGAAGGTTTTATTACAAAGTGTTTGTTTGCTCACTACTCTTTTTGGCAGTGTGTCACAAACAAAGTAAGACCCCCGGTGGTACCCAGCGACCCACCGTATTATGGCTATAACACCCTAATCCCGCCGATCACAATGCCCTTACGGGTCAAAAATTCCTTTATCCGCTCACCAAATACACATTTGTGGACATTTGTGTTAGAGAAAATGATAATGATGATTGATATAAAATACAAAATATTAAGTCATTGTTTATAGAATGTAATACTTGACCACTAAGATACCCTGATGATAAAATGCATTGAGGGTGTAAATAGCACCTATTGAAGTAGACACCTTTACAAATTTGTAAAAAGAATTGACAAATAAAAAATATTATAGTGCAATAAAATTTACCGACTGGTTATGAATATAATTATATATATATATATATAAAATGAGACTTCAGTAAGTCTCATTTTAATTCGATATTTCTAAACTTGTATTATATATTCTTAGGAGAGTAACTTCTCATAACTCATAACATCAGTCATAACGCTGGGGGGTGTCAGATACTTGTGGCGCATAGTTAAAATCTAAATTATTTATAATATAACAAACAGAAACAATTGTCATAGTGAGTGACGGATAAGGACAAATCATAAATTAACTAATTTAGGTTTGATTATTGTGTTTATGATTAAGGGGGTTATAGGCTAATGTCAGTAAGATGTCATGTCATAACACTCATATTTTATACATTTAACTCTAATATACAAACTACAAAAATATGATTCACGGGTTACTTAATAATACTGTTTCAAAAAGTAATAATAATAACCGATATATGCACAAAGACAGGAAATTAATACGTACTAGTTAAAAAAAAACAGTAATTACCTTCAATCTTCATTATTGTTGAATCAAACTCTTATTTGTATCCTTTAAATAATCGTAAATAGATTTCCACAACACACATCTGTCACGTTCACAGCGACACTGAAAATCAATGGTATTGCGCACGCGTGAAAACCACAAGCTAATTTAAACTTTATCGTCAGCCCATAATGAATAGAATAGCTTAGTTTGTTACTATTGTTGTGCGCATGGCACCTTAAGATGTTGTTTAGTTTTTGCACCCCTTCATAGATGTCGTTACGAGTACGAAAGGAGTTTTCCTTGCGACACCAACAAACATATCAAAGTAAAGTAACGGGAATTGCATTAATTAATTTATGATGGATTATATACCGGCTATATACAAGTAGGTATTAATAAAAAATAGAATAAAATAATTTTATCGCTCCCTGTATATCAATTGTAACTCATATGTAAATATCATAATGAGTCCCTCTATTATTCTTTCAGTGGAGATATTAACAGTGCGTTTCAGCATTACTATTTACAAGTGTTTTAAACCAAACATTGTTTGAGGTCGGCAACGCGTGGATGATGTTGATGCCTCGGTATTGTAAACGTCCATAGGCTGCGGTGACCGCTACCATCAAGTGGGCCGCTTGTGGCAAACAACCCTTTGGGGTGATAAAAAAAAAAACATTATTACTTGTATTTCAACAGGCTAGTTGACTGTTTTTTTTAATATTCTATCAATCGATCCCTTTCTTTCTAGGGATGAAATGTACCTATGTATGGGAGTAATAATGGCCTTAAAATTACACAAAAGCCAGAAATGAGAGACAAAGTTCACGTTCAGTTCAACATTCGTATTTCCCGCGAAAACGCTCCTTACAAAATGATGATAACTTATGACCTCACTTAATTCCTAGCCGCGCTGTCTAAAGAATGGAAAAATAATTAAATTGCTATTTGGCCCGCGAAATATTGCGTTTATGTATATAATTGCCTTACAATTTATTTTGCAGTAAACCGCGAGAATTTGATGGGTACCACGGTTTTTTAAATTTCGCAAATTAAACATGATGTTCTTTTTAAATTTTGTAATCGTGATATCTTTAAATCTAGTAAGTATTTATATTCAATTTTAATATTAATTGATTATATTCGTTATTGTGAACCAAATTCACCTAATTTTGTTGCAAAATGTAATATATGTGTCAATATCCCTATTCCGGCCATATCAACGACTTACGATCCTTCCGATAATAAAAAAAAAATCCATAATCGGTTAACCCCCTTGTCGCTACTATGCCATCGACAAAAAAACAGATACACAAAATACACACGAGAAAGGTTTAAACTTTATTACGTAGCGTGTAACATCACCCCACTTATTCCGTTGGTAATAAAAAATAACATCACCAATTGAACCTATTGTCTTCTGTTAAAGGCTGGTTCTGCACAATTTCTTCATAGAATATGACCAGGAACGCTTGGTTCGAAACGTCAGGATTCATTAAAAATCCTCCACACGCGATATATTTTGTCTAAAGTAGCTACTAACGCTAAAGTAGCTAGTAACTACAAACGGTCTCACGGTAGATCAGCTTGTAACATTTTTCGCAAATAATACATTACACACGCATGAGGTAGACCTCATGCGTTGGTAGGTACTAGAGCACAACTCCGTAAACTAATGGGCCGATAAAAATGGCGATATTTCCACGTCACGAAGTCGTTTCGTTAGCTTTCCAAAGCCACTTATTGAGCTTAGATCTTTAGGGCTCGAGAGTAAAGCACTTTAGACAGATATGTGACTTATGTCGTTTATTGTAATACTTATAAGTATTAACTTTAATTTTAGCGTAGGTAAGTATGATATTAACTTTTATGTATACATTATAAATAATATAACACAACGTAAGTTTGCGAATATATTTTTATGAATGACAAGAGTCCGTTTGACAATCCATCAATATTTGTTTTCTTTCAAGCTTCATGGAGGATCGACATAACACCTCCACCACAAAATCTTAAGATACGTAGTTTGTACTATCGCTTGGTATCATGGTATGCAACATCTGATCCACGTGCCGTGTCCATGTCTCACCAGTATCCATCTGAATCACATAGTGTAACTTGCCCATTTTCTTCTTGACGGTTCCAAATTCCCATTTATTCCGCCCCGTGACGTAATCTCTGGCTTGGACTCTCTGGCCGATGACAAACATCCGGACTGCTGAGTTCCCCGTGCCAGTTGGTATCTCAGCCCTCGTATTTTCTGGTCTGGCTGTAAACTGTACGTGTAAATTGTTTCTTATGGTTCTATTAAACATTAATTCATATGGGCTTTTACAAGTGCTATTGCTAGGTGTCCTCAATAAACGTTCTTTTACCGCCAGAACTTTATCTTGCAAGGTGCCACTTTCAGCGTGCATACTATTCAGAATCTTTTTTATCGTCTGGACGTATCGCTCCGCCTGTCCATTAGTAGCCGGGTGGTAAGGTGCAGATGTTTTATGGACTATTCCATTCTTCTTAAGAAAAGATTCAAATTCTGATGATACGAACTGCCGCCCATTGTCTGACACTAACGTCAGCGGAAAACCAAAGGTAATAAAAATTGCATTGAGTTTCCTAGTACACCACGTGCTAGTAGTCGTAGTGGTTGGAAAAATCTCAACCCATTTACTGTAAGCATCGACGATAATAAACAGCGAATGCCCCTTTAAAGGACCCGCAAAATCTACATGAAGCCGCTGCCATGGGCCTGTCGGTGGCTCCCAGTGGTGTAGGGTGGCACGTGGAGGCTCGTTCTGGTGTAGCCGACATTCACGACAGCCCCTTACAAGGTCTTCGATGTCCTTATCCATGCCTTTCCAATAAACATAACCTCGAGCTAATAACTTCATTTTTAGCATTCCGAGATGTCCGGAATGCAATTCTTCCAAAACTCGTTTTCTAAGGGACGCCGGGATCATAACTCGCGTCCCCTTTAAAAGGCATCCATGTTGAATTGTAAGTTCATTGTCATTATAGCCATGTCGTCTTGCTGTCGTACCTGACATCAAGGCTTGTAGTAGGTTATTATATTCGACGTCCTTTGTGGTTTCCTCAGCAATTTTCGTACGGTCTATAGAGATTGTGTTCATTTGGCTCAGTTGAAATGCTGTATGTACATCGATTATGTTTGGAGGTATTGTATCTATCGGAAACCTCGATAAATAATCCGCGTTACTGTTATCGCTAGAAGTCCGGTATTCGATGGTGTAATTGAATCCTGACAGAAAATGAGCGTAATGGAAGAGGCGCATAGTACTCATTGCTGGCAGGGTTTTATGAGGGTGGAAGATAGTCGTCAGCGGTTTATGATCAGTGACTAGTATGAATTTTCTCCCGTAGCAATAATGAAAGAACTTTTTAAGGCCCCAAAATAGTGATGTAGCTTCCTTATCAATCTGGCTATACTTTTTTTCACTGCTACTTAATGAGCGCGACGCGAAGGCTATGGGCCTATCGGATCCATCTGATAGCCAATGTGATAAGACTGCGCCAAGTCCTGTCGGTGATGCATCAGTAGCCAAGACTAAAGGTTTTTGAGGATCAAAATGGGTCAGGACTCGATCACTGAGTATTTCTTTTTTAATTCTTTTAAAGCTTTCATTACATTCATATGTCCACTCAAAGTGTTGGTTTTTCTTCAGCAAGTTATTTAAGGGGGTCGATATAGAAGCCAAGTTGGGTATAAATTTATTATAATAGTTGGCCATTCCTAAAAATGTTCTCAGTTCATTAACGTTTCCAGGAGGTTTAGTGTCTGCAATGGCTTTGACCTTATTTCTGTTTTTATGCAAACCGTTTTTGTCTATGATATGTCCTAAGTATTCTATGCTCTGTTTTAAAATTGGCATTTGTCCTTATTAAGTTTTAAATTGTTCTCTTGCAGTTTTTGTAATACTTGACGTAGTCTGGACAGTAGTTGCTCTTCTGAAGTGCCTTGGATAATAATGTCGTCAAAAAAACATTTAACGCCCGTAATTCCTTGAAGTAGTTGGTCCATAAACTTTTGCCATAAGTTCGGTGCTACCTTGACCCCGAACATGAGTCTGTTGACCTTGAATGTACCCTTGTGTGTACTGAGGGTCTGCATCTTAGCACTTTCTTCTTCCATCATCATATGTAAATAGGCCTGACTAAGGTCTAATGTGCAGAACAGTTGTCCTCCATTCATTTCCACTAGGATGTCTTCTATGATAGGGATAGGGTATTGTTCATCTCTTATATGCTTGTTCAGGGTAACCTTATAGTCAGCGCACAAGCGTATGGTGCCATTGGTTTAACAATTGGTACAACGGGTGTACCCCATTCTGCGTTGTCAACTTTGGTGATGACTCCTTGGTTGCATAAACGGTCTATTTCTTCGTCAACTTTGTCTTTGAGAGCGTACGGGATTCTTCTTGGTTTGACAAATATAGGTGTAGTATTCTCACAAAGCGCAAGGCGGCCTTTGTAGTTGGGTATGCATCCCAAGGTACCATCAAATACTGTGGCAAACTCAGAGAGAAGTATTTCGAGTTCTGGGGACGCTTTCACTTCAGTATTTAATTGGTTAATATTCGCCAAGTTTGACAGGTCAATACCCATTGCCCGTATCCAAGATCTACCAAAGATAGCATCAACGTCTCGTTTGATAATGTACAGTTTTCCTTCGAAAATTTTATTTTTGGTTTTGCATGTAACGTAAGCTACGCCAAAGGGTTTGAATACCTCTTTGGTATATGTTCTCATAGTAACGTGAGTTTTGTATATTTTACATCCCGTATTTAATTTCTGAAAGTCCTTGTAAGACATGGTTGACAGGGCCGCGCCCGTGTCCACTTCCATTGAGGTACTCTTGTTGTTGAGGGATACGTGTATCATGAACTTATCCGTGTTTTCAGATCCTATCAAGTTCATATCCCAGGGTGTAGTGTCATCGACTGTATTAGGTAAGTTGTCCGGATCGTGTTCTTCAGAGTATTCGGGTTCTATTTGCTTGTTAGGTTGTGTAATTCGTAGACAGACTCGCGCTAGGTGGCCTTTTCTTCTGCATTTGTTACAAATGTCATTGATGCTCCGACATGTGTTCGCTTGGTGTTCGTCACTTCCACATCGAAAACATTTCCCTTTCAGGTCTTGAATCGAAAGAGGTTTATTGCCGGATTTTAGTTTGAAATGATAACTTCCAGTTTTAATTACGTTTTGATCTTGAATGTACTGGTGCGCAGGTGATATATATGTACTATCTGATTTTGCCAGTTCAAGTGTAGTCGCCGTTTTTACCACGTCGGAAAAATTCGTAACCTTGGGTTCTTGCAAAAGTTTCGTTCGTATATCATTGTCACGTAATCCTCTTATAAATTGTAGGGTAAGGAATTGCTCACTGGTTGACTTCTTGCAGTGGTTGCAACAGAACTCGCAATCTTGGCTAAGACGTTTTAATTCTGAAGTGTAAGTGATTACTGTTTCATTCGCATCTTGCAGTCTTGAAATAAATTTATGTTGACAGGCCCAAACGCTTGGTTTCGGGTTGACGTATTGCTTCAATATTTCGACAACATGTTTGAAATCTAATTCACACGGGTCGTCTGGTGCACATAAATCATAAGTTTTTTGGTGTAAGTCTGGTGGTATGGAGCTCAGAAGCATAAGTGTACGGGTCCTGGAATCTTCGCAATTGCTTACTTTCATGTATGTATCTAATCGTCTTACGAAATTTGTAAAATCTTCACTTTCGTGAAAGGGTTGAAAATTTACCTTAGGTCGGTGAATCGTTACGGGAGTAGTTTCGCGTGTACTCTCTAAGCTCCGGGGATGCTGTGAGGCCGACATGTATGTAGAGGATGTTTCAGCAACAGGGGTAGGGCGTAAGCCGTGTAACTTCAATTTTAGTTGTAAAATTGCTTCTTCTGTTGCATGGCGTTGTTCAATTTCTGCGTCGATGTCTTCTGTTTGTGATTCTATTTCATTTTGTATGTTATCAAATTTTTTTTCGTAATTGTCGAGGCTTGTAAGCCGTTGGTTTATTTCGAAGTCCGATGCGGCATGTATTTGTTGAAGTTGTTGGTCTAATTTTGTAACTTGACCACGTACCGAGGCCCGGAGGCGTATAAGGCGATCCAATTGCTCCGCCATCGTCGCCAATTTTATGTATACATTATAAATAATATAACACAACGTAAGTTTGCGAATATATTTTTATGAATGACAAGAGTCCGTTTGACAATCCATCAATATTTGTTTTCTTTCAAGCTTCATGGAGGATCGACATAACATTAACATTAACATTGCTTGATTAACTCGTCTCAACAATGCATGGCACCGTCGGTAAGAATTATGGTTAAAATATGTATAAATATGTAAGTATTATTAAACTACAATCAGGTATTTAAATATGTAATACATTGTATCAACTTTCACGATACTAGACTAAGAGAAACAATTCTGCTGTTAAAGAAGTAAGGGCGTTTTCTTGCGTGACAAGCACAGATGTTTGTTCCTGAAACATGGGTGCTATGTATTTAAATATATGTCTACAGCGTTTCTTTATTATATATAAAACAAATATTTAAATACATATCGTTGGTTTTAAGCACATAAGTATATATCGTTGGCTGAAAATCCTCAACACAAGCCTTCTTGAGCTTATCCGCGGGTATCAATAAAATTGTGTATTTATTCATTTATTAAACCAAGATTAACGTAGACTGGTTATGATTTATGATGGATTTATAATTCAGATTCAAATAAATATGTCTGTTAAATTTTTGAAAGTATCCGTCGGCATAACTTTTATTTTATTCCACATCTTCGAACTGGATGATACGTCCACGGTAGTTTTAACTAGTAAAGGCTCCAATATCCTTTACATGGGATCAGAAGAACGAAACCTTTTATCCCCTTTATGAATAACGTACACCATTTGCCTTCAGTATACATAATATTCATTTAAAACTCGTCAGCTCGTCACCACACTACTCGCCGAGCTGCGATTGCACGAAACTGCTACAAAAATGCACATTACGTTTAAATTCCACTCAACTTGCAAACTACGTTAGCATGTAGTTACAGTTACGACACGTGTCGATAATTTCTTGCCAGAATATTTTAATGTAAGCTGAATATAAACAACATGTTTACTACGAGTAGTGCGTCTTAACTTAGTTACGTGGCTACAATGTACGATGAAGGACACTGTTTTGGTTTTAATAAATTAATTATATGTTGGAAAAAATAACACATTTATTTTAAAATAATAATCATAACACACATTTATTTTAAAATAAAAATAATATATCATAACGAGGAGTAACAAAACCAACATGGAAATAGCTAAAACTAACATAATAACAACACAAAAATAAACTCTTGAAAATAACCTAAAGGACCCTTGGCAGGCATTGTAAAATTTTACGACTTTTAATCGAATAGCCGAGTTTGAATGTTATATATTTAAGAATATGTTAATAATTTAAATTAACAATAAAAATTGAACTAAGACTAACATAATAAACTTCTCAATCCCCGAGTCGAGTGGTACCTGGTGCTGGTGCAAATGTGCCAAAAATACTGGCGGTATTGCCACGCTGTATCGCCACCGATATTTGCTGCACGAGGTCCGGGGATCATCACCTGGCGGATAGCCAAGAAGGCAGTCCACTCTTTTCAACTACTAACCTATAAATTTGAGATACCATAATCTCAATAGTTCTTACACCATGGCAGCTGCTATCTCAACGGGAATAAGCCCGGTCGGTGGATAGGAATTGACTCGTGAATCAAACAGTCTGAGACCCCGATTGTTGGCCTTAAAATCATCAGGAAGTCTGACAAAGACCATAGCAAAAATAGAAATGAAAGTATCAGATCAATTGAAAAGTCATGTATCGCGTGATAATTTCCATACATTCCCAAAAATCTTCTACTGCATTTATTGATTTAAATATCTATTCTAGTATATAATTATATAATTAACATACTCGTAGTAATGTTTCTACTTAAAATAACAAATTCTTAGATCTATACTTACGAACGCTACCTCAAGTCAGTGAAAGAAGCACTTAGTACTAGATACATAGGTATAGATGTCGAGACAAGCATAAATTGCAATCTGCAGGAAACTTAAAATGTTCACATCGGCTTGTACCTATCCTTCCTATATACAATCTCCGACTTGTCAACAACTTAAAGCGGGGCTCGTGATGCCATTTCTATCTATCGACAATCATCCCTCGAATTCCGTAATAGAATTCATTTTCTAATAACTCAGTCGTGAAATAGATCTTTATTCCTTTAAGAATAGATACGGAATTTGCTAGCACAACAACGTTCTTGCCTCGTAACCTGAAATGTTAAACGCCTTCGCATTTCAGTCTTTGAAATCGAATCTTAAGTTGTGCGGTTGTAAGGTTGTTTTTGATTTGATAAAAGTAAAGAGACAAGACATTTTGGTAATGAAAATATTTATGTTTAATAGTGATCTGTTGTGAGGGAGTTAAAAAGAGACGGGCGTATGTAACCGTGTGGGCTCCGCATGATCAATACGGCCGGGACTGCGTACTGCGTGTTGAAGGCTTGCTTAATGGTCGTTTTCTTACATTTGCATGCTAATTGCCTTCTCCGCTTAGGGATTTTTTGTTCCGTGTGTGAAGGATTCTGCTCGGTCTGAGGACAAATGGAGATATTACTTATATCATTAAATAATTGTATTAAATTTACTTAGTCTGTCAAGGGTTTATTGGATACAGTGAATTATATTTATTTCAAAATAATATTATGAGCCTTATATACATATAATTGTCCAAATTTTTTTTTGTAACTTTCTAAAACGTAGGAAATAAGACTAGGAAGCATAATAATTTGTAACTCATAATATTAGCGGAAATCTCATTCCAGTTTATTTTATTAGAACGAGAGTTCCGCTAGTACTATTCGTTGCAAATGTTTATGTATTAAGATTTGGTAAATCATCTGCAGTTTCACAAAATAAATATCATAGAAAGCAGCCGACACAATCTATACCGGTATATTTTATATTGTAACCTATTAATCAACAAAACGGAAAGCCAAATATTTTTGTCAGACGGCACAAATTGCTCTAGCTTTTTATGACCAACAGAAATCTGTGTTAGAAACAATAAATTTTCGGTTTTCCGTATCAAACGGAGATTTGCGGCGTAGGCGGGCGGGCGGCGTTGCTAGGCAACCCCCACCCCAAAACGGAGTGGGGTGGGGACTCGGATCACTTTTAAACTTTCATGTCGGAAAGTTATTAAGGTTTGCTTGTGGCTCTCAGATTCGCTTTCTTTTAGTTGAAAAACAACGTGGTGGATGTAAAATGTGCAAGAGATATGCCTCGTAATGGTAAAGTTTCGGGCCAAGTCTGGCGTCCAATCAGATTTATTTTTATAGGATATGGACCTTATGAAAAAGCTTTTATGATATTATACGATATCTTTAAATTGTGTTATGGCTTTGAAACGCCAAATAATATTATTTGAAAGATGCGATGGTTAATTAAACCTTTGCAATACGCAACTGGCAATTAATAACTCATACATTACATACGATTTGTTAAAAAAATACTTTATTTTTAAACCTCATAATCGTATGTTTGGGAATCAAACCAAATAAAAGTAAAGATTTTCACAAACTACGTGTTGTATACTGTGTGTGTTTAATAAGAATATTATTTTAAGCTCCAGTATACCCAGTCTTTGTTTGCCAAAGGAAGGGCGCCGTGAAAAATGGAAAACCTATGCTATTTATCATCAGTATAATCATAAAATTCTGCACAAATATGAATACACATGTTAATGATCCCACCTTAATAGATTCTTTTGAGTACTTATATGTAACCTGAAACCTTTTTCATTTCAAAAAAGCATTAAGTTTATCTGATGTATTTTCAGTAGTTAATTTAAGCATTTTTTATGAAAATAAATAAAACAGTACATAATATAAATTAATTAGTACCTTCGTACTGTTAACACGTTCGTGTTTCATTCAACCATTGTATATCGCATACATACGAGTATTATGCTCTTACGACAGATAGGTACGTATTTTTTCTAGGTAGGTACTTTTTACACTTTTAGTTCAGCTATGAGTAGATATTTATTTAACTCATAATAATAAGTCTGCAGTGTGATGCCAGCTGACTAGAATAGCACCACCTCATCTCCTCCTGCGGGTGTCGTGAGAGGCGACAAAGGAAAAAATCCTACGCACGGGCAGCAGCGTCCGTTGAAACCCAATTTACAGCTACAGCGATCTCCAACCCGCCTGCCAAGCGTGGTGACTGATGATACGTGTTGACGTTTCTTGGATGTGGCCTAAGTTCAGCAGTGGATGACTTTCTGCATTTCCATAAATTAATAAAAACAATATACCTTTTCAAATAGGTAAAAAAAAATAAGCTTGATTAAATGATAGCGGTACGATTTTGACATCAGTTTTTTATATATATCAAATTCATAAGCACTCGGCAATCTGTACATGATTTATTTATTATTACCTATAGAATTTTACATTAATATTGAAAACAATATTTAACGCCAACGCGGCAGGTAATGTCTTTTTATGATAGGTATATTTTATTGTAATATAAAAATATTATCATAAAAAAGACACAATAAGAATGAATATAGTGGTAGTGACCAATGGCCAGAAATTTCGAACCACTACACTACACTACACACACAATTTTTTCAGACGCAGGTCACCTGAATGACAGCCTGTGCCGATACAAAAGCCTATTCCCTCCTAATTCAATCGACCCCAACCTTGAAAAAAAAAACATAAGCTCTCCCGCTTCGAAGTTTATCGTATTTTTGTAGCAGAAAGTTTTTAACAGCAGAGAGCGTTGTACAAAATTGATGAAGGAAGGAAACCGCGCAAGCAGGGCCCGAAGGTGCTTTTAGCCCCTAATTGGTGAGCTTTTAAGTTTGCCGCGTGTTCGTTTGACGTCGCAGAGGTACTGGCGATGAGTTAAGCGGACATTTTGTTTACGAAATACTGTTTTTGCAGCTTAGAGTGCTTGTGTGTCTTTGCGGAACACCACAGCGTGTAGGTCGTTAGTGCCTTTTTCTTTGTGTTTCTTCTTTATGATAAACAAGAATCAGTCCGTATATTAATTTGTATGTGATATTGTAAAGTTGGTTGAAAGTGACCAATGATTCTCCAAAATCTGTTGCTGGGGTACAACTAATTTCTACCTCAGTTTATATATCCCACAATTGTTTTGTTAAATTTTGATATTAAATACGATACTTTTTGCAGAAATCGCGAAGCGTCTGGTTGATGTAACTGGTGACCGAAGAGCTGGCGGCTTCCTCGCACAACGTATCAGCATTGCGATACAACGAGGAAATGCCGCCAGCATCCTTGGTACAATGCCTCAAGGGCCTTTTTTAGATTTTATACTGTAACTCGTTAAGTACTTGTAGTTATCATAGTACGATTGTAATTTCTGTAAATAAATGTATTAAAGGGTAATACGATACTTCCTAAATAAATACCTATATAACTAGCTATTTGTAGTTATATTATCTAGTAAAATACATAATGCCAAATACTTTACAAAGAAGTAATTTACAAAATGTTTAATTTAAGATAAACGAGTGAAATTGATTAAAACTGTTACATAATAGTAGATGTTGCAGTAGCTCGTAATGTTATTACGAAAGTAAACACAACTTGAGATATATATACATATATAACATATGTATAGTTTCTCATGTAGACAATCAATCTGCCACGGAACACAAAAATATGTCGTAACTAAAGTTCAATAATATGTTAACTATTTTCTACTCGACTGTAGTCATATGAAACACCGGAACGAAACAGCCGGAGCAAACATTCGGATCGCGATTTAAGAGGTATGATGGCAAAGTGAGTTAGACGCGTACTTAGGTACAGATATCTAGAAACCACCTCTTAGTCACAATCTCGTTATTAATGTACGGCTTAAGCAAAGTTGTTTGACATTTAGAACCGCTAATTTGAGAATGTCTGGAAGGATTTTATTTTTGTTCGGTTGTTATCTGTAAAAAAATTAATGTGCGCCGAGTTTTGGTCGGATGGAAAACCCGGAAAAAATGACACCTACTTTCGTCTAGTGAAGAATACAGAAGTATCAGTACATTTTGTTTCTTGTTAGATTAGAAATGAAATATGCTTATTTACTTAATTAGCCTATTTGAATATTTCACTGCTAGGCACATAATATGAACCAAATCACATGTTTGCTAACCAGACTACAAAAGTCAACATTTCATTTTGTAAATCTAATACAAAGACGCCTTTTCTGAAAAAGTCTGAGCCACGTGTGTCGAGTAAAAAAGTTAACCGTTTGAATTGAAAACACAAAAGGCGGCGCGTGCCAAATCAACTCTATATTCGACAAAATATCAGATCACGACAAAGGCCCTAACTTGATTCACTTAATATTATATTCGAGTTGACGTGGTTCGATCGATATATAATTTACTGTCGGGACACTAACATTTCCTTGTCAAAATATTATTGCAAACAATCGAGGCGCGCTTTCATCGCATACTTTTTAACACCCACTTCAAAAGGAACAAAACAAAACCACAATTAGCATAATAGTTACTTGTAACATCCATTGTAACTCCGACAATGCAGTAAATGATTGGGCGGAGTCGCTCCCTGCTGTATAATTGGCCTGTTAATTTTACAAGGTAAATAAATACGTCGTTTGAAATTTTACGACGCAAATAATTAATTAGCTGTGAACCTGAACGAATCGGGGCCGGCATATAAATTATTAATTTCGGAAAATGGTCTAAAAAGGATGAATTATGGAATTAGTCGTCAAACGATTCGCGGGGCGGGTAAGGGGTGCTTTTAAGGGGTTAACGCATGGTCCTGTCAGGTGAGGAGCCCTTGAGGCCGCGGGGTCCCGAGATACTACCCCGGCATTGCCATCCGGCTCGAGCCAACCGTTTGCTGTGGAATAATTTATCAGTTTATTCATTTAGTGGCACAGTTAGCATCAATAGTAGCGTCTGAAAGGACACACCAAACATATAGATATGTTTAGTGTGTCGTTTCATATCAGGTCCTTACTATTTCTTATATTATTTACAAATTCATATATTTGTTATCTTTTGGTAAAATAATTTAGGAATTAAGAGAGAGAATTGTAGTTGGTATTTCCTTCAAAGATGTTGTTTCGTAGCTACTGATTGATTGATGCTGACTGTACTGTGTCGGCAAAATACATATAGATTCTCAGTATAATATAAGTTTTATGGATGCTAAATTTTACAAATATCGGCAAAATAAGACGATTTAAAATAATAAGTGCAATATAATGTTTGTCTCTAAAATCTCTAATCATTAAAGTTGCGTAGTATATTTTCTAGACATACTCGTACGTTTCTTATATATTATACTTGAGCTCAACCATTCGGCTTAGTTTAGATCAGCGTAGTAGAATTCGGCCAAAAATAATTATGCTACATCAGTTTTTGCTTATATACAATTATACAAACACTAAGTATGCGATTTAAAAGTATTACAAAACAAATGTATGCGTAAATAAGGGGAACCGTACCAACAACATTATCCTTTAATCCTCAACAAACATAGGCACATATCCTCCGGGATATCCTATGTAAAAGAAAAAATAAAACTTTTATTTAATTCGATCCTCGGAAAAATCCTATATTAAAAGATTATAAAATTAAAGGGTTTTAGTTAAATTTTATCGACCCCCGCTATTATTGTACTTGTATTTTTTTTTGTTAAATTTGTATTATATTTAATGTCAATAAATTTAATTATTTGTAAGTATCTATTGACGACCGGTCTGGCCTAGTGGGTAGTGACCCCGCCTATGAAGCCGATGGTCCTGGGTTCAAATCCCAGTCAGGGCATTTATTTGTGTGATGAGCACAGATATTTGTTCCTGTGTCATGGGTATTTTCTATGTATTTAAGTTTTTATCTATCTATTATATATATCGTCGTCTAGGACCTACAACACGAGTCTTACTGAGCTTACCGTAGGACTAGGTCGATTTGTGTAAGATTGTCTCGAAATATTTATTTATTATTTTATTTATTTAGGTATCTATATGTAAGTATATTTAGCCTGAGAAGGAAATGTATTTATAAACGGCGATAAACACTAGCTGTTTGTCAGGCTTGGCAAAATGAAAAGTCACCGTCAAAGGGCAAAGGGCGCATTTTAAAGCAAATTGATGCTTTCCGGGGAACTACGGATGAATATCTCCTCACCGCTCGGCAACGAGCCGTGTCTCTCGCGAGTTTCAAATCCAAAGGATTTAGAAACTCCTTACGAACAAAATCAAATATTTTGTTGTACGATCTACAAAAAAGTTATAAAGATGGAATAATATGTAGTGTTCGCCACGCCCTGGCTACTTGGAGCGGTACCGAGAACATCGAAGTTCGTATACCTATTTCAGGGATCTTTCTCTTTTACTCCAATTCAGATCTCATGAGAGTGACAGAGACAATCGTCCGAAATTTGTGAATAGTAATTTGCGGTAGCGCCTCTGAGACCTGCGAGAAGCGTTCAATAAAGTAACTTAATTCAAATTATATTAAAAAACACGAAATAAAGTGGTGAGTATAAAATGAGAAACTGCTACCTATAACACTTATCAGCGTTAAATATAAGACTTTGCCTACAAACTAATTCAAATTTTACCTTAGCTAGTAAATATTTACCTCTGGTGGACCCATTTATGTATGGACGATGCTGCATTGTGGATATCAAGGGTACCTACAATACATTCATGGTGCGGGTAAGAACAACAGTTTCATGTAAATCAACATTATTCTTCTGTTAGTTATAATTTTCAATATACTTTCAAATCCCTAGTATAACTGGATCTCAAGTCGTAACAACTCTTCGTGAGCGAGTACAAGACTTATATTGGTTTCGATGAAGCGAAGCGCTTAGAAAGAGTTATGAACAGAAGCCCTGGGATTTGGTAAGAGAGGGGTAAGGAAGATCAAAGAGGGTTGGAAGGTGTAGGTATCGAATAAACGGTGGGTCCGCATCGTCGCAGCCATTAAAAACTTATTAAACATCATCTCAAGCAATTACCCTGTCCCCTGCGCTCCGGGCGACGAGTGGCGACACCTCGACGAATAGGTAGCTTTGAGCTGTAATAACTGTAATAAGTATACCTAGATATTTTTCTAGCAGGAATAACATTTTCTTAGTGCTTGCTACAATACAAATATCTACAATTCTGTTATCGATAAGTAATACAACTTCATCGACAAGACGTATATATAACCACAGCCTTATATCGGCTATCTACCTAGACGCCGCGTGCCACCGATCTTGTACAAATTGAACGTAATCCGTAAACTATTCTCCTTTACTATTATAATTTGCAATTAATAGTTCCAAATTGTTTTCTGAAGTATGCAATATATAAATAAATTGATAGTTTTGTTATTGTTATCTATTTTTGACGCACCCTACATTTGCACGTTGAAGTGGTACTTATCGATAACAGGACTGTCGATTTTTTTTATTTTGTCGATCACTTAAAACAAATCGTTCATGCGAGAAAAATATCTGTGCAATAGTATGACTTAATATTTTATTTATTTAGCACTGTGGAGAGACGGATGATTCATTTTCTTTTTAATAGCCAAAGACTGGGGAAAGTGATCAGCAGCCTTTGCCCAGAAGTGGGACAGTATTATAAACTTAGAATAATAATTGTTCCTCCCTCTGCATAAAGATATACTATATATATTATATAGGGATAAAATCTGCAATATATAATATACGGACCTATTTCCTATTCTGTTTTCCGTGTAGTGAAACAAGGATTTCACAAAAGAACTTGTAGTTTATAATATAACTATACGAGGAACTATCGTAGACGTTTACCTCTAGTTCTTATAGAATGACACAAAAATTACACTTATAGTATTTATTGTTATTAGGAAAAATAGGCAAATTTTTATATGATTTTTTTCCTATAAATACAATTTACAGTTTTCAGCTACAGTTGAAGTTTGTAGTTTTATTTTAGGATTTCCACAACATTATACGGTGCGGTATTATATACATATTATCATTATATTACTTATGCCCGTTAACATATCTCCATTATTATTGCATCACCATTATTATTGACACCCGACAGCAAAATTGAATCAGGACTTACCGTTAAGTTGCACCAATTTACTTTCCACACTATGAATAAAATTATTTTTTTTCCGACTGTTTTCAGAAATAATATGCCATTAGCAATGGCCTTAGTTGGTAGAGAAAGTCTGTATGTTACAAATATTTTAAAGTGCTTTTAATACTAAAAAATGCGTCAAAGATAAATATAAACCAGACAGACTTTGTGTACTAGACTAGATCTATGATTTTGAATTGTGTACAACTTTTAGACTCCGCATCCATTTATAAATTCTGACTGACCTAAATAACTTAGGTCGAAATTCTTGATCACCTTTACGAACGGATCTTTAACTACGTACAGTCAGCAGCAAAAGTGGCTAAGCGTTTGAAGTGTTCAAAATGACCTACACGCGCTCTTATTCTCTTGACAATAGAGATGTGTTAACCTCATTTTGAACACCTCAAACGCTTAGCCACTTTTACTGCTGACTGTACCTACTATGCACGATATTTGCCTATCTATACTCAAATATATGTAAACACATCTCAGGAATCCGGCGCCCGGAAGGGTCGGCCACAGGAAGCCGCCACGTCGGACGGAACGTCTAGCTTCCTCCATAAAACACGATTCATTGCCGATAAATTAAACTATGTTTTTATTCCACCTGGGTAAGTTAGAAAATAACGCAAAAATAAAATTATTACATTTGCTAATGTTTTGTGAACAGCTATTCGCATTAATGATTAATTCATTATAAAAGTATACTTATTTTAAACGCAGAAATAACTCTTATGATTTACTTTTACATTCTTTCGAAACTTTTGAGACTTTAAATGGCTGAGCGCTGCTCAAAGTTTTCAAATTTCATGTTACACTTTAATGTTTTTTTGCATTTTATAATTAATTAATAATTGATATTGATATATTTTTTACTTGGAGAGTAAAACTGATGACTTATTTAATGAACTTGAATTTTTGATTCTGATCATAGAACTCCTATAGATAGTGCCACGAGAGATTTGAAGCGAATGAAACAGTCACATCTATAATATGAAGTACTGATTGCAAATAAAGTGAACGAATGTTATGAACGAGTGAAAAGAATAAGTTAATTTAAATAATAACACATATATTTTTATTACAAATATAAGAAATAATGAATATGTGGGTAGCACTAAAAATTGAGAGAAGGAAAGAAATCTGAAGACATCGAGTTAAAACACTTCTACTTGTTTCTTCTTTTACTTTGAAAAACAGCAAAAGTGTTCTCTCTCTCTTTCTACCAACATATTTTGACTTTTTGATATACGTTTAAACCAATTATCGAATCAATAGTCTTCATAATGGCATTTTTGAAGGCATTGACTGCTTACTTCAACTATCCTGCGATACTTTTTTGTTTGAATTTTATGTAAGTACCTATTTTAAAAATAATTTAAAATTATACTTGTAAAAATCTTTATGTTAACTTGCAATTATTACTGTAAAACTTTCTATCGGTGTGGAAAAAAGGACATTACAGTAATTTTGAAAATCTCGCTGCCACTAACGAAATGTTGCCGTGGCAGTACCTACATCTTAATCTACAAATTGTTCAACATATTTTTTTCTCAGTTATCGCTAGCGGACTGAAGAGGAATTCGAGCCTCGCTCAAGGCATTGGGTATCTTTATAATAATATTACAGTTTAGAATATTATAGATTAATCTCTTTACTCGTGACTTTTGGTAACTTAAATACAACTAGTAATTAGGTAAGTAACTTTTTTATCTACACACATAACACAACCCATCTATGATGCGTTTAACAGCAAATAACGACCCACATAATAATACACTTATCTGTGTAAACATCATAACTGCTATAATATGTGTTATTATTTAAATTAACTTATTATTTTCACTCGTTCATTCGCTTTATTTGCATATCAGTACTTCTTATTATAGATGTGAGTGTAAATATCATTATATCAAAAATATCAAAATCGATATAATAATGATATTTAAATTTCAAACGTCTCTGAAAATCAAGGCAATTGGTTACATATTGGTTACATATTAAAATACTTACGATATGAAAATTGGGCTTGTTCTGAATGTAAAAAAAAACTACGGTTGATTGGAAAAAGTTTTAATTTGTTATAAGTTTGACTTTTCGTTTGTAACATAAACTACTATTTTAACATTTTCTTAACTTAGCACCATGATTTTGTTTCAATATAATAATGCTTCAAAAACAACTTACTGCATTTCGGATACGTAAAATCTGACCCCAGCACACCGCATGCAATCGTGGCAGATGAGAGACCTGTAATTTGATGTCGCTCCACGTCACATTATTTCTTTGACAGATTTGCAACAAAGCGCCGGGGCGGGGTTACACTACACATGGTCAAAATAAAGTACACTTGTAATCATTTGGATTTATAGTGGGATTTATACAATATCAGAGGGGCACAATTTTCAAAAATGTAGTCTGCATTGCAGTAAAAATGTTAAATAATATAGCGAGATAAATATACATTACTTTTATTTTGTACAATATGCACCGATATCCAGGATATTTATCATAATTCTATGAGTATTTACTTGGAATGCTAGGACTAAATATCATAAAAACTTTTTAATTCCGTTTCTATATCGGGTTGAATTTACAATAGTTATTTATTTTACAAGTTAGTGCTTACCCTCTCATGCTAATATTGAGACCCGAGCTAGCGAAAGATTACAATATTCAGCCACGAGCATAGCGAGTGGTTTAAAGAACGGTTTCTTAAGCGTTAAGAGGGTTTCTAGGTAAAATATAGGAATACACTTTGCTGCCGTCCAGAATGAAACACACAAATTTTCACCTCACTGCAACGTCGAAAGAAAAACACTAGATTAATACTAAACAATTTATATATTTTGTACTCTTGTGAATAAAATAAAACAGTTATTTTCTTGCTAGTGAGGTGAAAAATCCCATACTCACTATAGAAAACACAGTCGTTCAATCTGTCATTCATTTTTCGATTGCGTTGTATATAATCAATTATTATAAATAATAATAAATAAATAAATATTTCGGGACAATCTTACACAAACCGATCTAATCCTACAGTAAGCTCAGTAAGGCTTGTGTTGTATACGTATAAATACTTAAATACATAGAAAACACCCATGACTCAGGAACAAATATCTATGCTCATCACACAAATAAATGCCCTGACTGGGATTTGAACCCAGGACCATCGGCTTCTTAGGCAGGGTCACTACCTAGGCCAGACCGGTCGTCAAAACGATTATTTTTTGCCATGTAGTGCCGCCCGTTAGAGGCGACAAAGGTAAAAAACCGACGGGAGGCCAGCAACGTCCGTCAAAACCTAATTAACAGCTACTGAGGGTGCAAACCAGCCTGCCAAGCGTGGTAACTATGCCTATTGCCTACCCCCCAAAATGATACAAGTCATATGTCCAGCAGTGGACGTCTTACAGCTTAAATGATGTTGATTATCAAATTGGCTACGAATTGAATTGAATTGATTATTTGAATTTATTAAATTACCTCTTAAATAGCTGCGTTTATTATAAGGCAGAAAGATATATATGTTAGCTTACTGATACCATTTACACATTTTTCGCTTGCAATGACAAAGATGCGTTATAGAAGTTTTAAGACCCTGCAATCGATATCATATTGTACAATATTGTTTTACATATAATCATTGCATAGTATCATCATTACCACACATAAGAGCATAATAATCTAGTTTGTTATTAGTTATTTATATTAAAGTTTAATATTTAAAACACAACAGAAAATTGAGCTATATATAGCAATAGATCCTCACTCACTCAGCTTTATGTACGGAAGTGCATCATAGGATGCACTACGTGACTCTGATTTTCAGTGAAGCATGCTAAAACTAGGCTATTTTTTTAACCCAATTATCTGGTTTTAACTCTCTGATTCCCTATACATGTTCTAATACTGAGGCCTATAACTAAGTTAGTCTAATTTACTTTTACTATATCTATGGTGTCTCAGATAACACAATATACTTACTTATGATTAATACAGTATATTACTTAACTAGCGTACATTGTAGTATTTGCCTTTCTAGTGCAATATAAGTACGCCCTTAGAAACATTATTTTTTTCAACTCTCAATGCCCATAGGCTAAAATATAATTGATGGGAGGTTAAGTTACAATAGTCAGACTAATGTAAGTATTGAGCTATAGCCAGAATGCTGTCTCGATCGTTTACCTCACTCCAAACATGACAATGAAACAAAGGATCGTAGAGATCGCAGTGATGTGAAAGGTCCAGATTCTGGCATGACATAACATAAGATGTGTGAAATACAGACGCACATGGTACTTAATAGGAATGTTGTTTTTCTGGCATCCGAAGATAAGGAAGGTGATATTAAGAGGTTCACATTCAGAAAAGATAATAATGAAAAACATAACATTTTAACAAGAATATAAGTGCGTAGTATTTAATAAAACACGTCGCTTTTTGTTTCCTGTCTTAAACTCGAAAGCCCTAATTCAAGGGTTCAACAACAATACGTATCACTAAAGAGCTGCTTGAGCTCAAAAGACACAAAGCCTGTGCAGTTACGAGAATTCTAACCGGAAAAATCAGAGGAAACTGCAATGCACATCCTCTGGTCCTGCGGGCCACTAATGCATAATAGAAGTATCCACCTAGGCAGGTACTGAAACCATTACAGCCCACAGAATCTGGAGCTTTCTGGACTCAACGGGAATCAGTAATGAATTATAAAAAGGGCTGCCACAATAGATCATGACTGGTCGATGCGGCGCAAGTAATAGCCCAAAACAACAATAATAGGTAATAATAGGTACCTGTCATAACCGTTAGCACTTGACTTGATCGAAGAATCACATAACGAGATCCCGATTTTGTAAATAACGAAATTGCCTCGCACGTGCAATCCCGCTGTGCCTGTAGTGAATTGGTCAAGATGCATCCGCATAAAACTCCTCAAATATCCGTATCATCTGTAGTACTTAATCATACACTATAGTTATTTGTAAGTAGCTATTTGTGAACAATGGAGTCATTTCACTGTAAAAAGTACATGTATCGCGCTAATAGTGCCCGAGCACAGGAGTCACACTCCAAGAAGCGTGGAGTCAATTAAAACTACTAATAAAGTTCTAAGACATTTCACTCCCAAGTCTAGTTGAAAACTTCGCCAGAGTTACACCTGGAGTGAATTCTATTAGGCCCTGCCTTGGCGATGGCTAACAGTGTGCATGTACTTAGCACCTCATCATGTTTTTACGTTGCTTACTGTTTTTTTTCTTGCTTTTTGATAACTGCACAGGATACTCGTAGGGCAAGTAAAAACAAGTTAGTCCCTTTTTTATTACAATAAATGAAGTAAAAATATATCTGACTGGATAAATTATTTCTTGCTATTCGTCGCCGTGACTTTTTTAAACCGGGTGTCGTGATGTTAAAGTAAGGTAGTATTCATTTTAGAGTTTAGATCACACATCGATATATTATTATTATTCACTCATGCAACCCATTCGTGCCAGCTTTCGTGAAAGTACCTTAACATGTCAACATTTATTTAATTTATACCAACCTGTATTTAACCATTCGGTGCTTCACACATAAGATATTATCACTCATTCGTTCAATCCTTCGTACCACCTCTCGTGAATCTACCTGAAGCGTGAAGCGATTGAAAGTTTTTTCTCGAACTATTTTTTTTACCTAATTTAAAAAGTTGTAAAAAAAACAATTACATTTTTGTGTGTGTTCGTTAAAGCGTTCGTCGAAGAGACTACGTGAGGTGTTCGTAGCTTCGTAGCGCGGCTACGAAGATCACCGTACGCGTACTGTTGATCACCACTAGAAAACCGAATGTCGCCCGTTTCCTAGCTTAGTTGGTAAAATATAGATATTATCGATTTATTTTGTGTATTTTTTTGTTTAGCTAGCTAGTTAGTAAAATTTTGCTTATTACATCTCTCTTCTGATTAGGTAATAAAATTAAGTTAACAGAACAAATATACTGTTAACATAATTTTTGAACTATTGGTTTAATGGGGCGGTTATCTACAGTCTTTAAAGTTATAGGTAATTAAATAAAAAAAACTTAAATCTAAAATAGATGTTTTTTTTTTGGCCACGGCATCACGCGTGAATGACGCATGCTTGTACTCTACTAGAGACGTGAGCAGGATTTACCCCACGAATTCTGTCAATAAAACAAATGTGTCATTATCTAACAAAAGGGACCTTATTGTCGATGGCACTTACGTCTAATCGCGTTGCGTTTGTATTGTGTCGTCTTGAACAACGACATAAGCGCCATCGACAATAAGGTCCTTTTTCATAGATAATGTCACAAATTAATGATCATTTTTCAAGTGTTATGTTCACTATATAATTTGAATACTTCCGCCAAGTTAATGTCATCCATCAACTCATCAGTCTGGTGACCTACATTTCACAATTATTTTTTTAATAATTATAAGATCTATCATAAAAATTGAAAAAGATTTATGTTCGTTAATTAATTACACTTTATTTTCAAAGAATATATAAGGATTACATTTTTATGATAACTACTCAATACTTGTTCATAAATTAGATGTTGTATAAATTTTAATGACATAATAGTTTCTTAACAAAATGTGTAAAAGAAATAAAAAGGTGCAATAGTTTCAATTAATTGTGATACTAAACGATACAGTATCATTTATTGTATCTGTGGGTCCGGCTCACGTTTCACGAATCATCCTATGTATAGAAATAACAATATTTTTATTGCCACACAAAAAAAAAAAACAAGAAAAAGTACAAAACACTTAGAAATTGTGGCAACAGGGGTGTGCTTTTGCTGTGAGGCTGACTAGCTGCCACAGCGTTGATTTTCAGCCACCCTCGACAACTACCTTACTACATAACAAATTACTCTGCGGGATCTGAAGTACCTATATATTTTAATACGAAATAATGAGAAAAAAAAACCTAATATACCTGTCAAACCTATATTATCGCGTCGATAAACCGCACTTACAAAGAAGTTGAAATGTATTCGATTTTCAACACAATATGGCATATTTTATTATATCGTTATTATCTACAATCTAAACCTCAAAAGGATGTTACAGATCGGGCATCAAACCTGATACCCTGTCTGTTAATGGTATTCATAACCCGGGTATGCAAAATGAAGGGTTGGCCGGATCCGATACGACAGGGCTACACTTGTGTCTCTGATATTTGATAGCTTGTTTAATAATAATTGTTTAAGATAATGTCGGATATTGAAATGTGGTCTTTTATATTATGGGCTATACAGTATTAGTACAGGTTTATTGACAACAAGATACAAACGACACAAAATTTAATGATAAACCTAATAATGTAAGGTCATTGATTTTTATCGTTATGATAATGATTTTTGATACTTGAAAAATGACATTGTTTGCGTATGTTAAAAGTCTTAGGGTGACCATTATTTACTTACATCTAGGAAAAAAATGTCTTAGATGATGGTTTTGATTTGATTTTGTTTATTTTTTTATTTTTAAACCCGGAGCGCTTTTGTGAATGCCATTTATTTTAATTTTAAGATGGCGCTGCGGAACAAAATAGCCAGAATATGGAGAAAAACTACTTTGTATAGACATTGTTTTACATGTCTTGTATATCCTTGGTTCAAGATTGATTTTATTTAAAATATAACTTTAATTGTAGTTTTTTTAAATAATATTATAATACAATATAATGTTTATCTGTTACATAGTCATAAAAGGTGGATCACGACTAGCAATAATAGGAGGAGTAGTTTCCAAAGTTGCGAAATTTTCTGCCCAAAATTTAAATTTAACAAACAATCAAATCATCCAGCCCATAAACGATGTATTTCGCTGGGCCTTAGTATCGGCCATCGTCCTCGAGCCTCCAGGGTTGTGCCGAACAGATGGCACAAGGCCTGATCGTCTGACATTTGTTCCACAGCACAAAGGTCGCTGTCTCTTATGGGATGCAACATGCGTCAGTACGTTTTCGCCGTCCCATTCGAGTCAGACAGTTACGTCTCCCGGGCTAGCTGCTGAGAACGCGGAAACAAACGTGCTAAATACTTTGTCCTGGAACCAGTGTATGCGTTTGTACCAGTTGCAGTCGAAACTGCGGGATCTTGGGCCATGGAGGCCAAGGAATATGTGAGAGACTTGAGCCCGGCGGCTGAAGGACAGAGTGGCGACAATCCCCGATCCGAATCGTATCTGGTGTAAAAGATCTCGCCATTCAACGTGGTCACTCTGCCAGCGTTATGGAGACTTTTGGGCCAGGTATGATTCGAGATCCTGTAGCTACGTCCTGTTTGATAATAAATTTGACGAAGCCTGTTGCCGTGTGATGCCGGCTGACTAGAATAGCACCACCCCATCTCCCCCCGCGGGTATCGTAAGAGGCGACCAAGGGAAAAATCCTACGGACGGGCAGTAGCGTCCGTCGAAACCCAATCTTCAGCTTCTGCGGTCTCCGACCCGCCTCCCAAGCGTGGCGACTATGGCAAGTACCCCCAAGATGATGCAAGTCATATTTGTGGGAGGCCTATGTCCAGCAGAGGACTGCATACGGCTGAAATGTAAATGTATGTTGCTAATTTCATTATTTGTTTATATGAAACGAAGCCTGTTGCGGATATTTATAGGTAAATTGTGTTATGGTTTTTTTTTTAATTTGACATGTGCATTTTACGTTAAATAAAAAAATTGGCGGCTTTTATTAACTATCAAAATACGTACTTACCGATATTGTACCGAGCGTACAAAATGAATAATATTGTAAGTTTTTTAACATTTACCTCACACACAGACAAAAAAAATAGTGCGAAAATAACAGTAAAATATCTCGCTTGACACTATCTGTATGGAAACTTACTTTAAATTTTCGTGGATATTCTTGGAACGTTCGGAGAACTTTTTGCAATTTCGAGAATGTTCTGCAACTAGTACAAGTACATACATATACATGCTAATCCCGGCCCAGAAATCGGCAGGTATAGAATAAGATCGGAGTCGTACTTTGAGTGATATGGCCTCCTGGCGCTATATAATTTGTGAGAACCTACTGCTTAAATTTTAACTCAACATTAATAATTCTACTTCCCTTTATAATCGTATTAGATACACGTACTCCTTTTTAAAAGAAATAGTCGACTTAGGTTGAACCACCCGGCAACTTCAGCTTCATGTTTATAAATAATGTATGCTCGTATATCTAATTAATAAATAAAGTTTTCGTTGTGGGTGTAAAGTAACGGTATCGTTATTTCTCATATGTAGTGTGCGGGGACTATGGCGAGAGCGGGGGAGCGGAGTGTGCGGGGAACCAGCACCGCTAGCAGTACGCTGGATAACAAACAAGCTGACAGATTTACGTGATACCTTTGATATAACGGTATTATCAAGTAAATTGACGGTATTCAAAAAATTGTTGCGCTACCCAAACGTAGCCTACACGACTCCATATGATATCGGCAGGTGTAGTCTATAGAAACCTCACTAATTTAAGGCGGTTTAATACTTTCTCCACTAGATACATATACTACAAGGATCATATCATAAACCTTCTTCACAGCTTTGCAGTGGCTGGATAAATGATTGTCACAACTAAATATGTTTTTGCATAACACGATGACTAAACGGAACATTTGTTAGCAAGGAAGGGTAGGTGTAGCAAAGCGGGCTGAGATCTCATTCAAACACAGCACTATCACAAAACACTCATTTTAATATTCGCAGCGATTCCTCATCTCTGTTTCACGTCTTATTTACCTCGAGAAGTTGGAACCCGTAAGCTATTTTGTTTGAATTTTGTGAAACAAAACATGGTGCAATGCATAAACTTTAAACGCAAGATCGACGAGAAGCCATGGAACAATAAAACAAACAAAAGCCTATCTGGCCCGGAGCACTGCCGCGGCGGGCTCCGCCCCTAGCTCAGTCTCCTCCGTCATTGGTCGTCCGCAACCGCCCCCGATGCAGGGGCGCTTTTCGCAATGAGGGTAAGTGAGACGCAGCATCCCTATAAAGATTTTACATCGATTATGGGGGTATGGGAGCAGGCCGTTTCGTTCTGGCTCGTGGGCGGTGGCGTTCGGTCCTCTCGCGCAGTCGCGAACAATTAAAACGCGCGGGGCGGCTTGTGCGCGGCGGCGGCGACGTCACTATAATGTGGTTAGTCAGTGAACGTCGGGGCCGGGCCGACGGCGACGGCACGCAGCACGACGCCCGCAGCTCGCTCGGAGAGCGCTGGTCGATCAGCCCGCGCGCCGGCCACAGCACGGTGGAGTTCAAGAGTGCGGCGTGCGCGGCGGCCGGGGAGCCGCCCGCGCCGCCATTGTCAGCGCTGCCGGACCCGCAGCAGTTCAACATCTTCCCCGCCTTCTTCAGTCGCCAGCTTAATTTTACTGGTGGAGGCGGATGCGGCCAGGGTTCGAAGATCATGGAGGAGTTGCGTCCGAATCTGGTCGGAGGGTTGCTGGGAGTCGGAGGGTTGTTGGACGAGCACGGCGCGGACGCGAAGTTCTTGCCGGGCGGGGAGAGCAAGTACACGCCGGACAAGGGCCGCAAGTGCAGCAACGCGTCCAGCTCGTCGGCGGAGGAGTTCGGCGCGCTGTACGGCGGCGAGCACGCCGCCACGCCGCCCGCGCCGCCGCTCAGCCGCTCGCTGCAGGATCACACACGTGTGTACACTTCCTTATTTACGTGTTCAAAGCTAGTTGTCAAGCAAAAGACAAATATTGTAACCTCTCACATATTGTTACAATTAAAACGGGACTTAATTCTGTGTACTTATAAAGTCGTAGTAGTAGAATATAATTATTTGACGTTTCAAGAACAACATTGTCCTTGTGACGTTACCATCAACATCTTCTAACGCGTGAGTTTTTCGAACTACCCACACTCATAATCGCTGTTGATTTTCGTTTCAATTCCAATAATTGTAACAAAATGTTAATTCAAAATAGACAATAATCATTTGTTGTGTTCAATTCTAATGTAGTACTTACATTTTATAAAGGGCCATGACGATTAGTGAAGACCTAATTGCCCATTTCTATCTGCTTGACAACTAGCCGCTTGGTTTATTGCATTTTACTTGCTATTTCATAGGTACTCGCATACGTAACGTGTGTCTTTTTTGTATGAAACATCTCGTATACCTATAAAATACGTAGTAAGTATACGATTTTGCATACAAACTCCGCAAACAAAGATACGAGTTTGTGCTTAATTTGTTTATACGCATAAGTAAACCTACGACAAACATACATGTGTCTGAATGTGTGTCTGTCTGTGGTATCGATCACAGTGGTGTCCAAGTAGAGTGCATACTTTTTGTCCATTGAGAATTTTAAAAAAATCTCTATTTTTTAATTTAGGCTCATTATGTACAATGCACTTATGACCGTCAAAAAATCTACCATCGGTTCTAACCCCACGCCGCTGACCCGAGAAGTAAAATCCATACCTACCTAAATAGTGTTTCTGTGGTATTACATGACATTTTCCTCAATTACAAGTCAAGCACGTTTCTCTAGAATTCAGTAGATAAACATTTGCTAGTGGAATATTATGGTATTAGTAGACAATTGCCGCCTTATGGGCGTAGCTATATAATAATCTAGCGAGTTAAACAGCAATGCTTGCATAAAAATATTATTGGATTATACCGAAAAATATCTGCAACTCAATTTAGTTTTTTTACCCCGGACAGCTCCACTTACAATGGGATCCTTGAATATTTGGTTTGTATATCCAAAATTATATGAGCAAAGTATTGAATTAAACAAATATACAATTAAACACTAGCGTAATATGAATCACGATGGATCATACGTACCTTTAATAGTTATTTGTTATACAAGGGTGCAAAATTGTATTTTAACTGCGAGTGTGGGATTGAAACACGAGCAAGCGAATGGATTCTATAGTTTAACCACGAGCAAAGCGAGTGGTTTTAAAATAGAATCCTGAGCGTAGTGAGTGTTTCAATACACGATAAGTAAATTGCAATTGCACCCGTGTGTAACACAAAACTTTTCCCCTCACTATAGCGAGGAAAATGAAACATGCAAAAAAACGTTTTGAAATCGCATTGACTTTTTCTTCGCGTTTAGATAAATTCAACATTTTTACCAAAAACAAAGGTGTGGCCAGTACGATTTTCGAATGTTCTAATTCGATTTTCAACTCGGTGCGTGTGCGAGGCTCGCCCGGGCCCGCCGCCGCCGCCGCGGGGGCAAGTACTTCGCGAATTTAGACTTTAAAACCATAGCAATAAGAGCTATGAGAAGTCAACTTACTTTAATCACTAGTGGATAAAATGCGTTTTTACCCTCTCGTATTAAAGGATAAACAAGCGCTTTACGAGCTAGTGAGGGGAAAAAAATCTTGTTAGCACAATGCAGAGTTAAATAATTATAGACACGTCCAATTCCACCGCCATTTTTTTCACGCTAGATGACCAAGGTCCGTATCCGAAATTTGAAAACTATAACCAATTATATAAAAAGCTAAAAATGTTACCCGTTCATGGTAATGATAAAGAAAGTACTTAATATCGATTGATAATGATAACTATAGTCCGGACAGTTTTGAAACACCGAAAATAATGTCACGTAACTTATTTAGGCTAAGGACAAAAAGAAGGTGTGTAGAATGTAAAATGAATTCCGCCATTTGTACAATCTTATATTGTGCAATAAAGATTAACTACTTGAAATGAATAACTGCTTCGGAAAAATAATGCGAAAATATATAATACCAAAATTTTTAACCAACTAAACCCAACATTTGACGACCAGTCTGTCCTAGTGGGTAGTGACCCTATGAAGCCGAAGGTCCTGGGTTCGATTCCCAGTCAGGACATTTATTTCTGTGATGAGCACAGATATTTGTTCCTGAGTCATGGGTGTTTTCTACGTATTTAAGTATTTATATGTATCTATTTATTATATATATCGTCGCCTAGAACCTGCAACACAAGCCTTATTGAGCTTACCGTGGGACTAGGTCGATTTGTGTAAGAATGTCCCGAAATATTTATTTATTTATTTATTAGAAAAGAGCAGAGGTAAACAGATTTTTGAAAACAGATAAAAAAACAAGAGTCTTAGATAAAATATAGTTAATTTAAGTATAGTAAAGTATATTATATGTATAATTAGCAGATTATTATTACATTTTATAAAATAATTACACGAAGCAAGGTAAGGGTAACATAAGGAGTGGGTAGGTGTAGGTACTTTTCTGTCGGTACCTCTCTGTAATTACTGTTATGCATGTGTAGCCTTAAAAATGTAAGGAGCCGACTGGATATTATTATATTTTTTAATTCCGCATTTTTTTTAGAATTTAAGGTTTATCATTTTAGGGTCAATCGTAGTAGTAGTAAAACACTTTATTGTACAAGAAATGAAAAGTACAATAGGGGAAAAAACAAAACATGTGTACAAAGGCGAACTTATCCCTTAAATTGTCTATGAAACTTTCCAGTAATTTTATTCAATGTCTTCTTTATTAAGATGTTATGCTGGTAAAATATCTATTTAAGTTAATATTCGACGACCGGTCTGGCCTAGTGGGCAGTGACCCTGCCTATGAAGCCGATGGTCCTGGGTTCGATTCCCAGTCTGGGCATTTATTTGTGTTATGAGCACAAATATTTATTCCTGAGTCATGGGTGTTTTCTATGTATGTAAGTATTGATATGTATCTATCTATTATATATATCGTCGTCTAGTACCTACAAGCCTTACTGAGCTTACCGTAGGACTAGGTCGATTTGTGTAAGATTGTCCCGAAATATGTATTTATTTAATATTGTTACAATTTGTAACATGTGTCGTAATGCCTAAAACTAAATAATTAAAAGGCTTGTGCTATAACTGCTATAAGTACTAGACAACGATATATATATAATAGATAAATACATAATTATAAATACTTAAATATATAGAAAACACCTAAAAACATGACTCTGGAACAAATATTTGTGCTCATCACACAAATAAATGCCCTGACTGAGATTTGAACCCAGGACCATCTGCTTCATAGGTAGGATCACTACCCATGCCAGACCGGTCGTAAATTAAAAAAACGTAATGAATATAAAAAGCCGAAAACGTCTTAGTTTTTGCAGATTTAGAGAAATTTACATTTTAAAGCAGTATATTTATTATCGAAAGTATGTGTCATAAGTACTTACCGGTTATTTATTAATTACAGTAATTCTCTTAAATACCGTGTTTTTTTATGTTTCCGCTAACATTGAAGGAAGATTTTTCAGGAGAGGAGGATGTCAACCCCTGACTACATACAAAGATTGATAATGAGAGAAAATAATTAGCTATACTTTTGTTAAAGTATGTGGTCTGCAAACAGATATCTACAGTGTAGTAAAACGTCTCAACACGGATTATATCGCGTATTATAAATTAAATTTCATCCCGACGTTTCGAACCCTATAGCAGCGTTCTTGGTCATAAGCTGGACTAAAGAAAATATTAATTTACCTCCATCTAAAAATAGCAAATACCCACATTTTTTTTAAACAATTTGGTTGATTGCATATGATAATTGCACACATATCCCCGGGAATGACCGGTGCAATCCGCGTCGAAACGTCGGTACACAAGGTAATTACATTTTAATTCGCGATATATCCGTTCTATAATTTTTAGTAAATATGTGTAGAAAACGTGAAAGTTTAAAGTGTTAGGTACAATACAATGCATAAAAGTGGGACAATCATAAAGTAGAATCAGTAGCAATATAAGTAGTTACCGAAATGGCAACGCCCGTTGGTTTTTGGGCTCCGCGTGGCCGCTGAAATAAATGTACACTAGGTACTGTTAACACACAGAATGTAAGTTTGATAATGTTAAACGTAATTAAAAGACTTTTTAGTAAACAAAACCTTAGATTACATATATAAATGATACAAATTACTTTTTCACATGTGGTATTTGTGTGCTAGTTGCTAGTCTTGTGAGCATACACAACAAAGTGTATATAAAAGACATCTATCTTTTTATTTTTCTAGCCTATATTACTACATGGATGAATTATGTACATACATAACTAAGCTCAATGAATTCCTTAGCGTTACCTTTCCGCCAAAAGGAGCATTCCAGCAGAACCTCTTTGCCTGGCATGTGACGGCTGTGACAACTATAAGTACCTTACACACACGTGCAATTTTAGTTAATTCACTGATTAATATAAAACGAAATTATTATGAAACGGCACGCTATAAGGGTTAACAATATCATATTCCTTTGTTTTGTTCTCTCCTATGGTCAATAGTTCTCAGCTTGTGAGCATATAAATTAGGTTTTTGTCATCAATGAAGATAGAAGCAGAAATGTTGTCTATGCTGCTGACAACTGAAATCCCTTAACTTTTCTTACGTCCACCGGAAAATTTAAAACAAAATTTAGTCTGTGACCCAAAAAAATATTTTCCTAAATTATATAGAACTATGGAAAATATAACGTCACGTGTGGGGTATGTGACATTCTGGCGGAATGTTCCAAAATGTTCATCAACTTAGCTCACAAAAGCAGGCGACCTATAACCAAGCACTATACATGCCAGTGATTACAATTCCAATTAGAGTAATATAGCAAACAATCGGGGCCGAGTGACGTCATGAATACGAAATGTCGTCACTAACGACCACCCCCTCCCGAGGGGGGGTTTTGAACCACCTCGCCCAACTTGCAGTGTGAGCAATTAATGTACGATACATTTCAGTTGACGTCTTTATATTTTATTTTGAAACTAAATATCTATGCTTTTTATGGCTGCCAATTTTGCTGTTATTATTTTACACTTTTCAACTAGATTTGTTTACTAACGATAACAATTAAATGTATATTTGTTTTCCTATTCAGTGGGGTGACGGTGGCGCATTGTATGTAGATATGTTTGATAGGATAGATGTTTCTAAAGTATAAAAGTATTTAAAAAATTACAGACGTAATAAAATAAATCACTCCAACGTCGAAACAATGTGTCCCGCCCGATTAGTATTTAAAAGAGATGTTTTAAATCCGCCCGATTATGCCGCCGGGAGGGCAGCTACGGAACTCTACAAGTCTCTCGTCGGAGTCAGTATGGCCCGACATGTTTTGGTCGGTTTTTAAGCTTAAATGACAATATTATAGATACCTGCATAACTTATCATCTGCTTCATATATTTACCTAATTGTATAAAACAAACATTAAGACTAAGCACTCTTAAGAAACCATAATAACCAATATTAAAATACTTTCGCAAACAAGAACTAGCAACTCCCTTTAAAAATCCTCAAACTCACCCCGTCAATCCATCCTAATCGTAGAAAATGGCAGCCAACGAATAACAAATTCGACGCAGGTTTGCACGGAGAGAAATAAAGGCGCGCACAGACACGTACCGCGCACCGAGCACCCGGACAGCTAACAATAGGCGGACGTGACCGCGTGCACCTTCACTTTGTAGCACAAACTATTGCAAGTTTCGTACTTCAGGACGGAGTGGAAATTAGGCAACGTTGGCTTTTAATTATAATTAATAATGTGTATGATCTCAGAATGTTAGGAATTATAAACGAAGTTTAAAAATAGATTGCGATTAACCAATAAATAAAAAAGCTATCTTGATTACAAAACACTTAGCGGATCGTGGGATTACTTCGGGGATATCCACTGCAACCTGAGTCTCCGGTTACATTAGAAGCCGCTAACGTGAGAGATAATATAAAAAAATAAATTAAAGGCAAAATTAATGCTAATTGATGACATAACTCTATTTATGTGACAATCAATTATCGCCTCTTAATGTCTAGTCATTAAATAATTAGAATGAAATGAAACACATTATTTGTACAAAGTCGCAATATTGGGATTTACTTCAAATCAACAGAATATATTAAACTGGTCATATTTGCGGACACACAACTCACTCGGACTTCATATGAACTAATATACCCTTAAGTACATAGGTAAAAATACGGACGCCTAGACAAATTAATCGTAAGTTACGATTTGCAACATTAAATTAGTTGATGACATTATAATAATTTGTTATAAGATTGGATATTCTACAATATACAAATACAGATAGAAATGATAATTGAAATTAATTAACCCTTAAATCACATCAAATAGGTTCCGCGTACCTAATACCACGCATGTCTAATTTATTTAAAAGTATATTTTACATTAATAAGAATAATTTAATAACACTTTAGAAACAAATATAAATATCATAGTATAAGTATACTAGTACAATATACTTTAAATACAAATATTAAGAATAAATAAAGCAACAATGGTTTTAATTATTTTCTGATGGCAACATTTAAAGCTAATTGATTCTTTTTTTTTTCAATAATACGAATTTAAACTGTCGAGAATAAAATATAACTGTATATTTCAATTATTATATCATATCAAATAACTTATTTAAGTTAACTGAAGCTCAATCAACATAATACACCGTTTGTTCATACTTCGCTGGTTCATTTTCGGGCACCACCGGTTTCACCATAAAGTAAAACTTTTCCTTTGTTAGCGACTTGAGAACACCAGTTTTCCCATTACCACTGTTCGTGTTTGCATTATTTTTGTGACTATCATCAGTTTCTGGGTCTTTATTACCCGTGCCAGCTACGTCTTGATTTTCTTTTTCCTTTTCCAACTTTTGTTGCTCTTTTAATCTATTCAATTCTTTTAATCTTTCTAATAGTTGTTCCGCTTCTTTCATTTGTTTTTTTAAGTCGTTTACATTTTTTTTTGAATTGTTTTGTCCCGTGTTCGTATAACGATTGATATTATTCAAATTGTTTGTGTTTGGTTTATTAACATTAGCATTAACCCCAAGTACTGATAGTAAACCTCTATTGGCATTGTTATTATTACTATATTGGATATTATTATTAGGATATTGGTTATTATTGTTGGCAAGTTGGTAATTATTATCAAATCTGTTTTGCTGATCAGTGTTTCCTAGGCCTAAGGAGCCAATAAGCGGTATATTGGGATTGTTGTTATTGCTGTTTTGGTTATTTCCGAGTAGTGATCCGAGGAATACCTGCGCCTGCGCCGTTGTCAAGGAACTTGCTGTTGACAATAAATTTATACCTTGAATTAATACGGTTATCTTACAATTATTGAAATGTAATCGAAATATTATATATTTCCACACATTCAATATTACACATTTCTCTCTCTCCAAATGCTAACCACAACTTTATTGTTATAAATTCATGTGCAGAATATAATTAATAGCTGCTGCTGTATTTAATTATAAATCTCTCCTATGGTCCTTATTGAAAATTCAACGTTTTAATACCTGTACATGAAATAAATTTTGCAGCAATTTGATGCAAAACATTGTCAACACTGACCATATATGTAATCCCTATTGCAAAGGCATAAATTAAAGAGTCAGCAGGAAAGGGTACTAAGCGGGCCAGGTGTATAAAATGAGTTTGGCTTTATTTTAAGATAATAAGAACCCGCTAGCCCGCTTGAAACTTCTGCTATTGACTGTACATAACTTAGAAGAATATAAATAACTTACCAAAAACTAAACAAACAAAAGCATATCGAAATAGATTCCACATTTTGATTTGTTGATTCCACAATAATTTAACCAGACACTTCGCGCGCACGACCACAGCTACCGCTGACAAAATCACATGGCAAACTAAAATAATTTAACGATTATTTAAACGTTATTAATTTATCATTCCGTCCCGATCATTAGATAAAGATAATAACCAATGAACCGTTTAACTAATTGCATTTATTTTTAGCCGGATTTAGACGTACTGATAATTAAGAGTAAGTTTATATATACTGTAGGTACTGTGTATTCTTGAACTAATAAGTTTCCGCACCAATTTTTTTTTCACCTCACTCGCTCGGAAAACCTTAGCTTATAGCGCGAAATCTGCGTGGAAAAGCCTATTTTATCCGCTAGCGTGCAAAAGTCATTTTAATTTCGAAGCCGGTGATTGTAGTTCTCTGTGGTGCATGTAACTTTTAAGCATAAAATTCCTTCAACGCGAGACTATGGCGCTACCGCGACAAACGATATTCGTAAATTTCGGACGATTGTCTCTGTCAGTCTCATTGGAGTAAAAGAGAAAGATTCTCCGTATATACGAACTTCGATGTTCACAGTATCGCAGTGAGTTCATAATAACCAGGGTTCGGACAAGTCATCGCAGAAACTGATATGGACATGGGACAAGACTATTATAGAGTCGCGACTTAAGATTGTTATTATCTAAAGCTGGATATACGAGTATTATTATCGTAATTTGTCATAGATTTGTCAAAGTGGCATGCTTGAAACAGTTTTGTGGTGACAATTTAAACTAATACAATTTTTTTTTTATGGTTATTTCTAAATCTTTTAAATATGGTGCAAATAAATACAATTAACAAGTGGATTAAGGACTATCCAGACAATACAGAAGTTAATGGCTGCGAATGTGCAATGCAACCATCAGCATTATACATATAATATAACCTATTTGACATAAAATAAAGTGTAGGTAAAAATAAAAAAGTTAAAATTCTGTAATCAAAAACATGTTTCTGATTGGTTATTATCTATGGTTATTATGAACTCACCGCGGTACTGCGAACATCGAAGTTTGTATATTGCGAGCATCTTTCTCTTTTACTCCAATGAAAGTGACAGAGACAATCGTCCGAAATTTACGAATATCGTTTTTCGCGGTAGCGCGCCAGTCACGCGTTGAAGGAGTTTTATACTTAAAAAAAGTTGCATGCACCACAGAGAATTACAATCATCGGCTCCGAAATTTGAATGACTTTTGCACGCTAGCGGATAAAATAGGCTTTTCCACGCAGATTTCGCGCTATAAACTAAGGTTTTCCGAGCGAGTGAGGTGAAAATTAATATAAAAGGAATGTCTCATATATATTTTGTAAGATATTTACTTCCCGCTGAAATTATGCATGATAATTCAACGATATAAACAAAGAAGGTGTAATTCATGTTTGAAAAAACTCAAATGAACGATTATCATTTCTAAGTCCTAAGTAAAGGTCTGCGAATCAGTACCCTTACCATGAGTTGTGACATTGAAGTTTTCGATAACGAGTATCGAGTTTATTATCTGTGCATCTCGCTTGTGCTGTTTTAGTGCGAACGAGATGCACAGATAGTAAACTCAAAGTCACAACTCATGGTAAGTGTACAGAATTATCATTGGCTGTTAATCCGTGGCGCGTGCCGAGCGCGTGCGCGGTTTACCTGCGTGCGTAAACGAGGGTTCGCTTTTAAAGGATTAGTAATCCTATTTTTTTGGTAGGCGTGTGTCAGTATGAAATCAATCAAACCATAACTAAAAGGACTGGTCAGTTGCTGGCCCATCTGCCTTCCTTTTGACTCGGTATTCCTGTGAACAGGATATTAAAGGCTTTTGAATGTTTGTTATGAAAAAATATTACACAAAAGAAATTGTTCTAATACTTAATGTATAATGTCAGCAACAGCACATCCATACAAGCCGATTCTCGTCGGCTTAACTAACTTTCACGCACTTAAACAGTTTTTCTTTGGGCTCGCGAAAAAAGAGCAAAGCCATATTACCTTCGTCTTGCCTAAGAAAAAACTTTAATCACCGCCACTGATATATAATAAAAGCAATTAAGATACATTTATTAATAATTTATAAATAGCTTTATTAAAGTAATTAATATCCGTCCAGTACAATTCCTTTAAATACATAAAGTTACAACACAAACGTAAAATTTATTAAAATAAGTTGTGGGTAATAATTGATTTAAGGTAGTACGAATATGGGTAGTTAGTGGACCCGGACCCGGGTATGTCCTTAAACTACGTCCGACAATGATAGGTAGGGCACAGCGAAGTACCATCACGCTCGAGTCTGGAGAAGCCCAACTGGGGAAGTACCTCCTCCTTACAGAAGACCACAGCCATAATAGCACTGCTACCTTTCAGGTATGTAGTGTTGTGTTCCTGATGGTGAGTAAGGTTCCCAGAGCTCCAACCCCCCTTAACGGTCGGCAACGCACTTGTGACTCCCCTGGTGTTGCGGGTGCCCATGGGCGACGGTAATTGCTTACCATCAGGCAATCCGTCTGCTCGTTTGCCACCTTATGTCATAAAAAAAAAAAAAGTTAACTAAAATTGCAAACTTGTTTTTAAATATGTCCTATTTTCCGACTGCAGTAAACTTGTAGGAACTGTAACTAAAAACCCCAATATGCGCATAATAAATCCCATACTTAGCACCCACTCGACATAATGGAGTGTCGATTGTGCCCCGCGCCGCGGACCGCACCGGGCGACAATCCTCTAAACCTATTGTAATTATACACATCAAAGCACCCTTTAGAATCAGCTGGCTAGCAAAATATGTTCACTTTTTGTACCAAAGTAGAAGTCTATTTTGATTGAAAAACGGGGTAAAATTGGCTACGATAAGTTTTCAGATTTATAATATTTTTTGTACTTGCTTTACCTATTCATGTCATGACTTACGCTTTTGCAGTTATTAGCTAACTCATCAAGTAAGTACTTAATTAGTCTTATTCCAGTGAGCGACGTCAGGAGTATAGCATCCAAATTTATCGATAGATACAAATTAGCGGTAGCAGTAACTAAGTCGGATGTGTGTCTGTTAAAAATACACTTTACCTGCCACTGTCTATATTCGATGTCAAATGTCGATAGAAAACGAAAATAATGTAAACAAATATGGTTGACTTACAACTCTAAGCAAATCATTTGACACATGACAAAATATTATTATAGAAGTTCGTTTTGACTGAATTACCGTATATTTCAATTAACAAAAATGTAAGTAACAAACTTGAATGACAACAAAGTGTGTGTACAAAATGGATGGAGTTTTTTTTAAATTGCATAATTGCAAAGCTATGAAGGTAAATGAGTTTGTTTACATTATTTTCGTTTTCTTATGACCGCACTAAACGTATTGACTAATATGTATTTTTTACGATGTTACTGACGTTAGGTATAACCTAAAAAATACCCACACATGTTCACAAAATTCAGTAAAATAAAATCAATTTTAATTTTTTCGAGACTAGCATTTAGCAAAATGGCATCTTAGGTCATATTGCTAACATAAACAACATTATTATACGCCGGTATCAACAGTTTTAGACGAGTACTATAAAATCTTTATCAGCAACCGAATGACAGGGATTTGTGGCATTTGCGCCGATTACAAATCTATTAACATGTGATAACATATGGACCCCCGGGGCCCGCCGGGGGGCCGCGCGCCCGGGGTGCCGTTGCGATTGTATTTTGATTGCGATGCATGTTGAGCGGAATCTAGTGCAAATGAGGAGGGAATTTTTGTAACGATTTTTTCGTGTCTCCAATAATAGACAAAGTTTATAAAAAAGGAAAGGTTGAATTTAGAGAAATAAGATACCTAGGTTTATTATAATTCGTCGTCGAATGTAAAAATCTTATATGATTTTGAGGGCTGTTTTTGAGGACCCATCGGATAGGCAAACATTTCTAACGTTCGATAAAACTTTCAATATTAAATAAGAGTATTTTTCTACTACTTAAGCTTTGCCAGACATTAACATATTTACTTAGTATTTTGGTCGTAATCCTTTGATATGCGCGATCATCACTGGTTTTATAAATTTAAAACCTTTCGATACAATTTTACCTATAGTGCGCAACTAAGGTAATGGTACCAATGTTGGACACTTTTAGCCGACAGGCAGCAATGATGGTCACTTAGTTCTTATTTCAAAAATCATAAAGTTATAAATTGAATATGTCCCAACAAATGCCAACACTTAACTCCTTTGAAATAAGCACTAATGTTCATGATTGGTTCCGTGTCCATTACTGGTGCCGTCACCTTACATTGTCATACGGATGAAAGCCTTACTGAACACAAAGTACCTATGTTCTCTTTTATTAAATAATAAATTAAAATAATTAGCAAAAGTCACGCGATGGTGATATTTATATAAATATGTGTTTGCGAAAAAAGTACTCCTATTCATTCCGCTATTACATAAATAAATACTTGAAACAAAGAAACCTCTCGATTTTCATCAGAGCCGGTGTTTAGCGACCCGACACCGCAGATGGCGCTGTCAATCGTCATAATTAGGGATCAGCGCCCTAATGACACGTTGCACTGAATCTGTTACGCCTCCGAACAAATGTTTCCATTCGAACAGAGAACACTCTTGACTTTGTCACTACGGACCACCCTCGTTTTCAATTTGAGCTTTGTATTTATTTGTCTATTATTTAGCAATGTAATTGCTGATCTGTTAGGACTTTTCTATTTTTAAACATATACCGTACGTACATTCGTGTAAAAACAAATCTGTATAATATAGAGTTTAGATTAGAGGTCTTTAGTCCCTTACTCGTATAGGCAAATATTTCATGTTTTTTTAACAAAATGGTTTTAGCAAAGTTAGCCACCCAAATCATGAAATTACGGCGTTTACGGCGATTGGGCGATTACGTATATATCGCAACGGCAATAATTACATAAGTATAATTTATAGAGTAGTCACTTTTCTAGGTAGGTTAGTATGGCCAAAATTGCGATGTTATGAAAATGGCCAAGAACACTAACGACATGAAACAAAATCAAAAAATCTTGAATAAAAAAAAAGCAAATTCAACGTCAAAGCGCCTAAAACATAGAAACCGGCTAAAAAAAGCCTTTTAAACGTTAAAAGGCCCGTTTACCGCGGACGCAAACACTTAGCTGCCTGTTAATTAGTAAGTAGCTGGGACACCGTCAAAGGGAATGCATGAATACTTGCCAAACCGACCTCCAACGGTGCTTTTAAAATTTCCCCCTCTTAATTTGAAGCTCAGAGACACCGAAGCTAAACCGATTATGTCGCCAATATGGGATTTTTTAGGGAAACGTTTAACCTTTGAACTTGGTATCCATGTAACAACACAATTAGAAAGGACTGCTAGAAAATTGATGGCACTGACCGAGCGACCTCAATTCATTACGAGAAAATGTAACTCCAATTTGATTTGATCCTTCGTCATGAACATTGCCGTGAAATCTTGTTTGCTTGAAATTGTTTGTATGTAATTAAACCCTTTATTACGATCTATGAAATATCATCTTTAGTAAACTCTCTGGACGGGGGTATGGAATCTGGACCAGAGTCCACCGTATGATAGGTACGTGTCTGTAGAGGCGTGGAACACACTGCCACTGGCAACCCACCTACCAAGCGTGGCGATTGAGAAATTTAATGCTCCCCATGTGGCTTATAAGAAACTCAAAAACGGTTGTGCTTGATATTTAAATCGAAAGAAAAATAGAAAAATTTCACTCGAAGCGGGACTCGGACCCACAACCACTGGATCACTAGCCCAGTGCACTACCAATTGTGATATCCGAGTACCGCTTAGACTTGTCAAATTGTTCTATCTTATCCTTCGTTGTATACGTCATCATGGGTGAATTGGAAGTGCATTGGGCTACTGATCCAGTGGTTGTGGGTTCGCGTCCCGCTTCGAGTCAAATTTTTCTATTTTTCTTTCGACTTCGCTAGCAGACGTTTCTGCATAATAAAAAATAATTTGGTTGTACTTGACCCTGAAACGCGGGTTTTTCCTGCACCGCTTCAGACCCACACGGCGTCTATGCTAATCCCGCCAGGATTACTTAACCGCATTACCTAGCCGGCTCCGCAATTACGCGCGCACTTGACCTAGCCCAACCATCGATCCTATGCAAATAAGAAACCTTTCTTTGACTGAGTGAACGTGATTGTCTTAATGTAGGCTGCTCTTGGTGCTTAATCATGCTAGATAAAGACGCTTTATGCGGTCGCTGGTGTCATTTTAATTAAGTTTAAATGTAAAGTTTGTGAAATTTTAAAATCAGATTCGCTTTTTGTCGGGTATTTGTTTTTTGTATTTAATGACATGTGATTAGGTACGTTTAAGACATCCTTCAATTTGAATAAGGGGGTACAATGTTAGATATCTATTGACTGAGCTTGTTGCAGATTTTTTATTTGCATTTGTGTGTTCATGCTTTCTGACAAAGCCTGCATTGCGGGTTGTTTTTCTAATACATGGGAACTTACGACAGTTCTTAATAGTATTGGCCACCAATAATATAATTATAATATTATTTCAAACTGGTACAGTCAGCAGCAGAAGTGGCTAAGCGTTTGAGGTTTTCAAAATGAAGTCAACACATCTCTATTTAACTGTCAAGAGAATAAGAGCGTGTGTAGGTTGTTTTGAACACTTCAAACGCTTAGCCACTTTAGCTGCTGACTGTACCAGATTAACAGACGTTACCTGAAGATTCGACTATCCGGTATCATAACATTACCGCCGCTAATTTCACTTTGGGGAGATTGAGAAGGTTTGTGTTGTCTGCTCGGTCAGTCTGTGTAAGAATGTCCTGTAATAAACTTTTATTATTTTTTCTCAAGTTTATATTTCTTGTCTCCCTCTTCATTGGGAAAGCCCTAATTTGAAACCCCAAATATAAACTTACTTATTAAAACGAATAAAATACACGATAGTCGTTACAAACAAGCATGTTGTTTACAGCTGAAGGAGCCTTCAAAAAGTTAAAACCGGAGCCCGGTGGGAACAATGGCACGTCAGGGGCGACATCCGCGCTGTCTCCCGCGCTGGGCCCCCAGCACGCGGGGCACACCCCGACGACGGCCTCGTGTCCCACGCCCGCGAGGAGGCGGCATCGGACCACCTTCACGCAGGTAAACCAGATATGTACTGATGGCACATCCTTGTTCTGCGACAAGCGAGGAGTAGGTATCGGAACTATCTTCACATAAGCAACTGTAGGTATGTATGGATGCATGGTCTCACTCTGCAGCTCAGCGTATGGGGCACACCTCATGTTTCACGCCCGCGATGAGGCGGCATCATTCCACCTTCACGCAGTTAAAGCAGATATGTACTGATGTCACATCTCTTACGTTAGGGCGCCGGGGCACACCGCTAGGACGGAGCCTTGCGTCTTGTTCTGTGCCAAGCGAAGAGTCGGTATCGGAACTATCTTCACACAAGCAACTGTAGGTATGTACGGATGCATGACCTCACTCTGCAGCCCAGCGTATGGGGCATACCTCCATGATGGCCTCGTGTCCCACGCCCGTGAGGAGGCGGCATCGGACCACCTTAACGCAGGTAAAGCAGATGTGTACTGATCACACATCACTTACGTTAGGGCGCCGGGGCAGACCGCTACGACGGAGTCTTGCGTCTTGTTCTGTGCCAAGCGAGGAGTCGGTATCGGAACTATCTACACACAAGCAACTGTAGGTATGTACGGATGCATGATCTCACTCTGCAGCCCAGCGTATGTGGCACACCTCTATGATGACCTCGTGTTTTACGCCCGCGATGAGGCGGCTTTACCTTTACGCAATTGCAGATATACTGACTGACATTATCTCCCGGGACTCTCGTGTACTTAAACCACAACCAGAAACCACCGGAGGACGGTAGAAGCGTCCCTTTAGAACGGTGATCAAGCCGCATGCCCGGCGTGGCATTAGACCCCGCATGCTCAAAGATTGCAGAGAACAATGGAGGAGGCCTATGTCCAGTAGTACACTCAGGTACTAGGACTTCCGTGGGTGATAGGTAGGTATATAGGCAAGTACTATTTCCTAGTTGGTCTGGTGGCCTTGATGACGATGTACGTTACAGCACTCCACACGCGACATATATGGATGCATCACGCGACATATATGGATGCTTTCAACGGTAGGTACGTTGTACAGTCAGCATCAATGGTAGCGTATGAACAATGCACCAAAAGTATCTACCGTTTTTTAATTGTTTCACAAAAAGAGATAGGTTTTTGCGTGTTTATCAATTGAAACGCGATAGAAACTTTGAAACGCGAACTGTAGAAAATATCTCATTTGTTAAAAAATACATAGGATGGCAAATACTTTCAGTGCGTCGCGTTGTTTCATATATTACTATTGATGCTTACTGTACGTCCCCAGTCTGTTTAATGTCATTTCCTGGAACCTTTCATTTTCTAAAGTCGCCCTCCCCTATGATGGCGTCTTGCGTCTAGCCGTGCTCTTGGGAGTCGGTATCGTGGAGAACTACCTTCAAACAGGTAAAGTAGACATGTAATGATGGCACTATTTCCTGCGGGAAGGCCCAGGTGGATTAAATCGATGCATAGTTTTAGTTCGGCTGTATCCAAAAGTGTAATGTACCTACGAATTCAAGACCATTTTTAACCGTCAGTGGGGAAAACCCTGGCGTATCGGTAATTCTGTAATACATATTGTACACACATGTATTTCACATAGTACACATTTGTATTTCATAAGTAGATTATTCAATATCTTACGCTGATCTCACAGTGGTGAATATCAAGTAATAAATTGCTATAGCGAGTTCATTTGTAAGATAATGAAGTGTCACCGTATAAGCCAAGGTTGACCCTAAATTCTTTTCACAAAGCTTCTTCTTATGTTACAGAGTATCCAACTAATTAATTAAGGACTCATATAATTTTTAATTTTGGACAATCTACTCGTAGCTATTAAATAATTCTAACGTTGTTTGTTACACAGGAACAATTAGCAGAATTAGAAGCAGCATTTGCGAAATCGCACTACCCCGACATTTACTGTAGAGAAGAGCTCGCGCGGACCACGAAGCTAAACGAAGCGAGGATACAGGTCAGCTTACCGTGTTTTGTTTTTTATTTTATTTTTAATCATGGGACTTGAAGCTTAGTAGATATATTTCACTGAAATTAGTATATTTGAACTAGTATTCAAACTATACCAGGGAGGATCATATATGGAAAGACAAAATGAAACCACCAACAACAATTTTTACTTAGATAATTTCAGGTCCTGCTAAATAGTACTAAAGTAGGAACATGAAGGAAATGAGTGTGGCAATATTTTTCACCTTAACCCTTCCCATACATCCAACCATGCACATAGAGTTTGAATATTTCATGGTCGTAAAACATTGGGAGTATCATAATGTGCAAAAATAAGACGATCGAGTGATCATAATAAGCACTTTACCCGTTTTGTGTACTCAACCCTTAGCAGGCAATGCTGAAGAGGACTATTTAATATTCCTACTCGTACATCACCATTAAATTGGAATGAGGTATATCGTGGTTAATCTATGGGAGGAGACACAAAATCTCTAGACTGCAAAATCGAGTGATAGGCTTTGATGGTTGTATTTTAAACCTGGTTTCAATGTATCACAGAGATGTATACTGGACTCATAAATCGCAGATGTAACTGTAAAAAAATTATGAGAGAAAATATAAATTACTTCAGTTTACTTGTAAAAATTGACAAAAATCTAGGCTTGATACAAAGTCACAGCGTGTGGAGTACCAAATGTATTTAAGAACTGACTTTATGTCAAGCCAATGGCAGCGAAAAGGGTAGGCATAACATGCTGCTTAATAATTAAATACTTAGTATACAATAATGGAAATATATTGTTAGGAATAGGTACATTATCGTAGGTACCTAAATTTAGAATTAACGTAAAATAAAACGGATAGTTTTATTTATTATCTTTATAAAATAAATCTTTGCAATTTTTTACATAACAGAAAACAAAAATATAACAGAAAAGTTCAAAAGGTACCACCCCACTATTCACAGAGAACCGGCAGAATTGTCGAAATATCAATGATGCGAATACTCGCGTAATAGAATTTAGAGCGTAGCTCGTAGGCCGGAGGCAGATTGAATTAACGCCATCTGTCGCCTGGACCGTATGAATACGAAATGCTTACAGTCGCTCCTAGCGATCTTTATCTCAGTTTTAAAATTGCTCAATCCCTCAGGGCGCGCGCTATTGATTTGTCCCCCGGGCACCTAATTCGACGCTTTAGATGTTTTATTCAGACTTACACAACGAAAACTTCCTTTAAATTTCGACACGAAAATGCCTAATAAGAGTAATAAGAAAATATTACACGCATTTTAACAATAGAGTGTTCCATTAAGCCCATGTATAAGTTCAAACGAGTAATGTTTTATTCACCGACACTCCATCAAGAGACGGTAAATGACTCTTTTATTTCAACGGCAATAAGCGAAGTTCGACTTAAGAAAATGAAAGGTTCCACGAAATGACATTAGATCGGGGACGTACAACGTATACCTACCGTTAAAAGCACGTGAACATGGCGTATGTGCCGCGTGTGGAGTGCTGGAACGTGCACACACCGACATCAAAAGATGCTACAGACATAGGATCTCCGTCGAGACATAGGTCTCTTTGTTGTTGGTCGCGAGAGTGTGAGTAGGTACGCTCGCACGCGCTCCGTAGGAGGCTATTAACGTTTAGGCGACGCTACATAAGAATGTAAACGTTAAAGACGACGGCGACGTCGCTTTCCCTCCTTCTAGAGGAAATTTCGATATAAAAATACAGCGTTGTCGGGCGAGCGAGGGGAGCGGGGAGGCGGGTGGCCCCTGAGGCATTGCAATCCCATCAAATGGATCCGTAACGAAGTTAGCCGTTCATCCTCCCCGCGCGCCGCCGACATTGTCTCTGCCCTCAAATGAATTCTACAATTGGAAATAAGAAAATGTTTTGTTGGATCCTGTGCTTTTTCAGTTTAAAGGCGACCGTTTTCTCCGGATAACTTGGCCTCGGAAAATACCTATCTATCCTTCTTTGTTATACGATGAAATGTTTCAGCTTCAGCGAGGGATCTTTACTGAATTAAGCTTTATCTGCCTTTAAATGTCGCTCGGAGAGGAGTTTATCTGAAAGGTTAACAGGTTTCAGCCCATATAAATACTTGATTATAGCGCCCTTTCTGTTTTTGGTAACGAAATATCAGTAATCTTTCAGTCAGCATAATTATTCGAATAGTATTGAATTTCAAATAATTTCTCAGAAGTAACGCAAACAAAATATTAATGTTTCAAAGGGAATTTAGCAAATATTTAAATGGCACTAAAACTTTTTAGAGTATAGATTTTCAACAGAAAGATTATTCTTAGATAATAAATTGAACTTTTTAAAGCTTATGGTAGCAGTTATTAATTTTAAAGTCATCTAAATATTTATACAGTATATCTTACAATCACTCATAACAGCTACGCGTTTATGAATCTATGATACGATAAAAATAGAAATCATAACCAGCCAAGGCATTTATTTGTGTGATGAGCACAGATATTTGTTTCTGGGTCATGGGTGATTTCTATGTATTTATATGTATCTATCTATTATATATATCGTCGTCTAGTACCTACAACACAAGCCTTTCTGAGCTTACCGTAGGACTAGTTTGATTTGTGTAAGATGTTCCCGAAATATTTATTTATTTATTTATTATTTATTTATAACCGGGTAAAAAATATAAATTAAATTAATTTTAGTGAGTACAATCGTCATTCGATATATGGGAGCTGTGGAGGTGGTTATAAATATCTGAACAACGCCTCTAAAGGAGATAAAGTACATGTTCAGATATTTATGACCACCTCCACATCTGCGATATATCTGAAGACGACTGTACGTCAATCACATTATAAACTGTTGAACAAATATTGTTTTTAGGCAATCAAACAAAAATTACATAAATAAAGCAACTCAAAGATCAACGGGGGTTGCTAGTGTCACTTCGTAGTAAAAAAAAATACCATGGCATGGCGATTTGGCATTTCAAATTCATTTTAATAGGAACATGTTAGAGAAAGACAAAAAAGTAATCATCCTTAATTAACAATTAGTATGAATGAGTTGATCAATCGCTGATATCTACGATTAATTAACACTATTTGCCTCCCAAATATTAGGTAATAGTAGTTAAAAACAGTGTGTAGTCTTTAAATTTCTTTACAATTTACGTTGTTTACTCAAACCAAGTTATTCATATAAATTAATATTAAATTAAATCTTCGGGCGCATTAACTCTTTGTGTGGGAAAGTTTCATTACTTTTGGTAAATGGCCTTCATATTTCACCTTTTCAGTATTTTCGTACGTATTTTTCCGATGATTACACTTTTACAAAACCGAGAATAACATATTTATGGATATTGAATATAGAAAATTAACTATAAACAGAATCAACACCCAAAAAAATGTGAAATTGATATACGAGTCCTTGAAATTATTAAAGTTTCATAGATTTATTTAAACTTTCATGGTTTTTACATATTATTACAAATAAACGGAACTCAACCGCGTATATTAACTTTACAAATTACCTCGTTAGCCAGCCTATTTTTGGTACTTATCCATCGCTTCTTGGCGATTTCCTAAGACGCCGTAGCGGAGTGCTTAAGTGTAAAAGATCTAGCTTACACCAATATAAAAATAAGAAAATCAATCAATCATATAAATCATTGCCCAAAAAACAATCCAATAAACCTACAAAATCCTCGCATCGTCATTTAAACCAGTCGGATATTGCCTCATTTTCCACGACAACGCGCAGAATGTCAGCGCAAAAACTAATATCCCATTTACGTTTCCTCCTACAGTTAATAAAAGTATATAGGTACACGTAGGGAGGGTTTGTCTACCCTATAACTATACTGGGTGTATCGGTTTATTTATATGGAGAGTGCGTAGAGGGCGCGGCCCTCCCGCCGGTCCCACCCTCTAATCAGCTGTAATCACCATATCAAACGACGTACGCTCATTCCTGTTGACAACACGCAGATTAGACTATACGCTACTATGTTTTGTTGTTTCGTCTTTTATGTTGTAGTTAATGTAATTAAGTGAGGGTAGTATGTATTCGTGAGCGGTTTATTCAATTAAGTTTCAGTTATACGGCTTATCGATTGTTTTTTTTGTGGGTGGGTTCGTTTTCTTGTATATGTGCGAATATAGGTATGTGTTGCGCGTAGTTATATAACGAACAAAAAAATGCGTTTTTTTATGAAGAATAACTATTTAATAGAAAGTATTAAGGTCGTCTACATATTTTTGGACTTGCCTGTACTAGAAAACATGTCAAACAGATTATACTCATGAATTTCTCTGAGCTGAGCTTGACATTCAACCTTGGTACACTTTAAATCCTTTAAAACTAGTCACGTACCTAATACCGTTTACATGTGGTAACAGAGCTAAACAGGATAAAGCCTCTTTATATATTTAAGACGATTACGACTGTACTTTTCGAATTTTATTGTCCTAAAAAATGTTTTGAGAAAAAATAAAACTCAAAGTTTCTCTTGATGTTTTTGACAAACGTGTAAATGTAATGCTCGTTTTAGGTTTGGTTTCAAAATCGGCGTGCCAAATACCGGAAACAAGAAAAGCAACTGCAGAAAGCGTTAGCGCCGGCGGTACTACCCGGCTGTAACGGTATGATGCGGAACATCCAGGGCTACCGGGGCTACCAGCCCTACCCGCACCCCAACACCATCAATCGGTATCCTCAGGTAACTGGCAACTTTTGTATTTTTTTTTAACTGACGTTCTCGCCGTTTAATCCATTATCCGTCGTGCGTTTTTTAGGAAGACTAAAAAGCTAGCTTACAACATGCTTATAAATAAGTGTGTGAAGCCTCGTTATTCATAAATTGTTAATGACTGACGAAAGTTTAATTTAGTTTTTTTTCTCATATGGAGACAATAGTTTCGTCTATAAGATTATAGATTAAAATTGATGATTATAGATTGTTGGACGCATATTCGTAAGAGCCGGCGCTATTATGCTATTAAAACGTTTACTCAGAAATCAAGTTGTATATACACTACTATAAGCCATACCCCATTTCGCTACTTTTTAGTATATACACGCTGAAATAAAACATGTCAAGCTTTACAATATCCCATCGATAAACTACGTCGATAGCAATCCATTGTCCGGCGCCTCGCGAGGCACAATCAGGCCGAAACAATGCACTATATAGGCAAGTGCGCGCAATTTTCGCCTCATTACTATGCGGCGCTAATCAACGCTGATTACGCGATAATCGGATTGCGTCGCGCGGTCATACGCGAAAATATGTAGCCCGAGGCGCTTTTGTTGTGATTGCAGTGGAAATGCGTGTCTTTATTTGACTCTCAGTGATAAGGTAGAGTTTTGGACTTTACTCAAAAAAGATGCTATTAAAGTATTATTTTTTTATAATCGATAACAATAGTATAACTTACCTACTCGTATCTGTCTATAGTTGCTAGTACATACCTATTAATTGTTATGATATTATTTCTTATTACTAATAATATTTTAATATATATCAATATCAGTCATATTATAAATAAAAATGTCATTAAGACCTAACCCGATAGCAATGGCGGCCGCGATTGCCCATTAGCGGGCCTCGATCAGTGTGCGATAAACAACCACCACTTAATGATCATTAACATGACTCGCCAAAAATTGACACATAGGTAAAACTATTAAAGGCCACACACTGCCGCGGATCACACACTATTTTACGTTAGCCAGTACTTACGTGCGACTCCGTTGCGACTGTAACAATTTATTGTAATAATAACGAGTTGCGATAATGGTAACAACTTCCAAAATTAAAACAAACATAACCTATAAGTGCGTTTCAATACGAGAATTTTGGGATATTCTACTGGGCACTTAAAGTGCCCTGATTGGATCTTGTAGTATGTTTAAATTTCCAGTACGCTACATGTATACAAATTCTTATGAAAAAGTAGTATTAACAGATTAAAACATATTGATGGAGCCATTTTTCCCAGTTGAATCAATACACGTTTCTGGAGCGGTACCGCGAACCTCGAAGTCCGTATGTTTCGAGCATCTTTCTCGTTTACTCCAATTAAGGTGTCATGAGAGTGACAGAGACTATCGTCCGAAATTTACGAATATCGTTGTTCGCGGTAGCGCCGCTGAGTGTGTAAAATGTTTTATCTACACACATAACCCTTCTACATATTAGCCATTCAAACCCGCGTATCACGAAAGTTTAAAAACCACCAGCCATAATAAAACAAAAGCAACTCCTAAGATACGTCACGTCAGCGACCTTATTTATACTAGAAGGATATTTACGCGAGTTTAAAGTACACTCTTTTGTATTGATTGTAATTTAAACTCGCGTAGGTAAAATTTATTGTATTTATGCGTGTTTTAGCCGAATGACATAAAAATCACGCACTTTGAGGCTAGGTACGTTTCCATCGAACATAAGTAAATTAATGTGAGCAATCTAAAACATAATATGGGGCCGTGGCGGTAAGAGTATTCGTTCTCCAAACATGCATTTCTTTACCGATATACTAGCTGGATAAACGCGTATTTGCATCGATAAAAAAGCAAATGTAGTATATGAGAGGTAGGGCACAGCAATCAGGATGACCATCACGCAGCAGCCCAACTGGGGAAGTACCTCCTCCTTACATAAGACCACAAACATAATAGCTCTGCTACCTTTCAGGTATGTAGTGTTGTGTTCCTGATGGTAAGTAAGGTTCCCAGAGCTCCAACCCCCCTCAAAGGCCGGCAACGCGCTTGTGACTCCCCTGGTGCGTACCACCAGGCAATCCGTCTGCCCGTTTGCCGCCTATGTCATTCTCATTAAAAAAAAAGCACTGTAATCATCAAACCGGTGTGACCTCTTCCTTACTCCTCAGCACCACGGAAGCTACGAGGAACTGCAGAAGGACATCTTCTCGCTCTCGCAAATGGGCGGAGGCTCATACCCCATGACACAGGGCTTCTCCATGGGCCACGGGGCGAACATGAGTGCAGTCGGCATGAGGCAAGACGCCATGGGTGAGTTTACTTCCATAGCGGAAATGTGTTTCTGTACCCTAACATGAGTTGTGACTTTAAGGTTTTCGATAACAAGTATCGAGTTTACTAAAATAAAAATCTCGTTAAATAAATAAAAATAGTACAAGCGAGATGCACCTCACTGTCACAACTCAGGGTAAAGGTACTGAGCCTTTAGTGTAAGTTTCTTTTGACGTAAAAAAAGTCTCGAACGCGTAAGTGATAATGTTATTTATATGGATAACCTAACGCCATGGTGAAGTAATATTACGTTAAAAACTTACACTCCGGACTCTGAGCCTGAATCCCAGCAGAGTAGGGACTGAAGAAATATGTTTCATTACTTTTAACCCCTCGTATGCGGATGTAAAAATTCTCCAATAAAAAAAAGACCTTGAAGTGAATTCCGTTGAGTTGAAATGCTTGGCACGGATCCGTGCCCTAAACATACGAAGGATTAAGACACGGATTTCAATGAACAGATTTCGTTCTACAAATTACAATTATTTGAGGTAATGTATCTTTTAAATGTATATATATTTAAAAATTACACTTTTATCATGAAGAGTATCTTCGCTACGAGTAGCTCCATATAAAGCTTGCTTCTTGGATTGCTCTTATCTATTGTATTGCCCATAGTAATCAATAAAAACAAACCAGAGTTAGAAGCTGTGACTGTGTAGTATGATTTTGTGTATGATGTACGATTTGATTGATAATAGATTAATTATTTAGCCAATAAAAAGGGACTGTATTCAGATTTGGTTCAAAAATGTATTTTGCTATATATGTAGTTTAAATATAATGTGTAAGTATTTACTTAGAAATATGATATTTCATTTCTAAAACCATTCATAACCAGCAAAGTTTATTTTGAAATACATTTTCAACACATCACATAAAAATAAAGTTTTAATATTATTCAACGTTCGAGCATGACGCGAAGACGTAAGTTGCGAAGGGAAGGGAGGCAGCTTTCATCAACTTTCATCAACTTTCTATTACGGCCGTCGAGGCAATTATAAAGTTGAGCGCAGGATCGCAGTGCCAACCTCCGTTTTACACAAATACTTATCTTGTAATAATGAGAAAACTTGCTCTTTTTGCCGGCCGCATTGTTTGAGTAACTTGCCTCAGATGATGGCAAAAAACGACATTTCCGCGGTCGGTATTATAAGAAGTTAAGGTCTAATAAAAGAGACACCGTACAAATGTTAAACGGTAATAGGTATAGAATATTTAAATTATAATCACGAGTCAGCACAAAATCGACTCCTCACACAAAGGATATTCAATGTGAGACTAAAATGTGAACTGCAACTATCTTAACTCTCTAACCTCACTACGCTAGAGATTATTTAAGAATCGGTAGATGTGTGTATTTTACAATTCATAAATATTTTTATTGAGATGAAATTATAGATGACATTATTAATAAAGTATTAAAATCAATACAATCATTATTACAGCCCCCAGACTTTCAGTAGCAAAATGTCAATTACGAAAATCCAGGATATAAATTAATGACAGCTACACCAAATACTCTTCAACTCATAGTAAATATAATAATGCTACAAAGCTGATATTTGGAATCGGTAATACGAATGCACAGTTTTTTTCTTGACACTGTCATGGATTTTTAGAAATAATAAATAAAATCTATCAAAAAAACTCTCGTAATCCTCTGTACAACTTCTATGTATTCAGTTTCTATATCATACCTAAACGAATACATTCTAAAAGGCTTTGACTTGAATAGAAATAAGTGCACCCATTAGTAGTGACGGCGACATGTCATGCGCGTCTCGAAGACGCGGGTAGCGCTAATCCAATGATCCTTGAGTTTGTGGCCGGAGATTATTAATTTGTAGTACGTACGTACGTGCAACTAATAACTATCAGATCATAATCTATGTACAGGCAGAATTGTTAATTTGCCGTTAGAGTTGGCAAACTGTTATGGATATAATCTAGTCTTGCAAGTTTAAGTAATGATTTAACATGCAAGAATGAGATAGAACAATTTAAAAAATAAATGAATAAATCATGAAATTGGATAGAAAAATTTCGCTTACTAGCCTACGTAATCCTTAAAAGCTTAGCTTAATTTGGGTATATCCGCTAGCCGCCCATAAATCAAAACTTTGGCAAGTTGCAACTATGGTTTGTCATAATTTAAAGTTCAAAATGAAAAGGTCTCTCTTTTTAAAACTCCGGGTGGCTAGAGGGTAAAGTATGAATAATCGTAATTTTTCCATTGGCTTTTCCGTCGCACAAAAATGTCCCCCATTACGCGTAGGTACGCGATAAAGCGTGTAACAAGAGCCAGTCTGAAGATTCCTGCGTAGCAAAAAACGAGCGAGGCATCGTACCGTAGATATTCTAATAAGAAAATTTCCACTACATTTACTTTGGCGGGCGGCCTCGCGGCGTCTTGGCAAATATCTTATTTCCTGCGGCGAGATTGCATCTTGAGAAAACGCGAGGGTCGATTCAGTGCCTCACTATTCGCTTCCCGACCCTCTTACAGCCCGTACCTACGTATAGCTGGGGCTAGGGTAGGCGGGACGAAACCACTTGCGCGTGCCTTGTTATTCGCAATTTTATTTTTCGATCGTGGACAGTTTTCTCTTTAATATTAAAATGAGAATGTGAAGTGGCTTTTGTAAAAACTATTTAATTTTGTAGGAAGTTATTTTCCTAATTAAAACACACACCTTAACACTGAATTTGATACCTACATACGATACGTCTATATATTGCCAACGTCCCTAATACGAGTATATTTTACAATAGGAAAGTAATCACTAATCAGGCAAGATAACAATTGAGTTTGGTTAGGAAATGTGCTTAAGTGAGACTAAATATCAACACATTGAACATAAATCGTTAGATCTATAACCAATATTGAAGTTTCTCTTAATATTATGCCGATTAAATGTTCTCAGAAATATAAAACCGCCTTTAATAATCGAAAAAATCATATCCCATTGCACAAAAAAAAATGAATTAATTGTACTTATGAATGAATTAAATTAATTAATACCAGTGGCGGTAGGTCAACTTTTTTCTTAGGCGAGACGGAGCCGATATGGCTTTGCAAGAAAATCTTTTAAATTACGGAAAAGTTAGTGAAGCCGACGGAAAACGTCTTGTATGGCACTTACATATATTTTGTACAAAGCTCTATTTTTAAAGGTTCAATTAAAACGTTTTTTCCTCACCAGGTATGAGCGCTGAAGACGAGTGGTACAACAAGTCGCTGTCAGCCCTGCGGATGAACAGCGGCCACCACGCGAACCTAGCCGCCGCGCCCATGCTGCAGTACCAGACCTAATCGTTGCTTCACGGCGCCGACTACTCGGCGTCGGCGTCGCCGTACGCGCCCCCTTAGCCTAAAAGGTGAAGCTACACGTAGATTAGGGCTAGCAACACCGGTATTTTTCACATAGGAATTCCGGAATAAATCATACGAAAAATACCGGAATTGTAAGCCCTAACGTAGACGCGACAGTGGCGTTGCGATTAAACCTGGTTATTATACTTAAATTCAAACTGATCGCAAATTGACTTTTGCATTTTAATGTTTTCCTAAGTTAATTCAAAGTGCATGGTATTTTATTGTCTGCTGCGGGTTAGTTACAAAACAAATAACAATCTCTTCAGAAGTAGAATTTTTTATTTTTTATCGCAACTGATGCTTCAAAATTTAATATAATGTTCATGTTGTTCTTGATGTTATTTATTCATTTTCTAGTCAACGCCACTATACGAAGCTAGTTTTTTTGGGAAATAGAAACGATCAATTGATATGTATTTACTTATGTAAGTATTTATATAAATACCTGAATTTTACGCATTCGAATCGAAAACTACCAGAAGTAAAGCAAAGTATATGAATAAAACGAGAAAAGTATGATTTATACTAATTACCTACCTAAATGATGTGTATTGAATGTATTTTCTGCTTCCAATTTAACCACAGTTTTACGTTTAACCAAGTACCGTACATAAAACAGATAAGTTTGTCCCTAATACTAAGTATTCAAACTTCAAACATAAATTATCCTATAAGAGTAATTCGCAAATAATAAGTTATTACCAGCGACCAGCAATCTTTATATACTTCCATAGCGAAGCGTTGCAAATATATTTCGTCAACTACTCACTTTTAAAAGTAGGGTTCAAATTTAAAAATAATAAATTAGAAATGACGATTAATATGCAATTACAACAGTATTTCCATACATTCTTTCAATATTACCCTGTCTCTTAGACAGTAAGAAATAAATTGCTCATAAGACTTATTGAATTGAACTAAAAAACTTTTCTGTGTGTACGAAAATATGACAATCAACCGAAATATATTTCACAGTTTTGCTAAACAAAATCTGTTCAGTCAAATCATCCGGTGTTTTTATGAGATTAAGATACGAGATGAATGCTTGCGGATGTTGATATATCCTTAATCATATTCTAGGTATGCCTATAATTTTATAAATTAAATTCCCAAATGCAAAGAAATTGTAATTATACAGAGATATATCTGGTTCCGCAGACATTCGTGTGATTAGATATTTATATATAGGTACAAATAGTGTTATAATTTGAATATTAATAATTTGTTCTACGACATTACGTAAGGTAAATCAACGTGTATGCTAGTCTGTACAGCCATTTTAAATCGTTTAAATGATAAGTATTGTATTTTCATGATTGTTGTATTGATTCTGATATTCAATGAAACTTGTATTTGATAGCTCTCTACACTATGCTACTGTGCTACTGTGTGTGTTAGTGAATAACATTAATAACACATGTGCATCTTGACTTGTCTAATATAATTTTACCAATAAATTATCCGTTGTCGTACAAACAAATACTTAGCTATGTAAATTAGCAGCCCTAAGTAAAGCTAAACAATTCCTAATTTCACGATTAGGTGTCGGTTTATATTTTTCATGTTTAGACGTACATGTTAGTTAACAGAAAATCGTGGACGCTGTAGTGTCGATTGTAAATTGCGGAAGTCACTTTTTGACACTTTTTGTTAGAAAGAGACTTCCGCTAGTATTACAAGTTACAAGTGTTTGAGAATACCTGAATTTTACGAAATAGGCCCCTGGAAGCATACATTTTGACCCTCTGCAATATTGTGATAAAGAGGTCGACATAATATACACATAGGTACAGTAATGATCAAAAGCTATAATAGATTTAATAAATACATAGGTTTTACATGCTATTAATCGCCACTTGCAAAAGTAAAAAGATAAACAACGATTGTACTATTCTTTAATTATGAAAAAGCAAAATTCTAGGTCGTGGAATAAAGTACCTTTTATGAATAGACATATTTTTAAATTTTAGAGCTATCAAATAATAAGTATCACACAGTTAATATTCTTTATCAGAGCATCGCAACCAATGTAAATAATCGTTTTGCATTATAATGATATTTTGTAAGATGTTAACAGCTCAACGATAATTATCATAGCGTTAACTAAATAATTGTCTAGTCAAATTAAAATATAAGAGGCCGTTACATACTCGCCTGGTTAACAGAAATAAGATTAGTCGGAGCACTTGCGCCTCTTCGATAAGCGCGCTCACTTCAAAAGAGGTTTTAGTTTAAAACACTCCTGCCATAGAGGTGGACGCACTTATCCAACTTAACTGGCAACATTAGGCCAGTGAGGTGACATATGGAGGCACATGTAGAAACTGATTTCCATAAACACTTTCATGCGTTTGTCAAGCTACCTAATTAAAATTTGATCTCATAGTTTTATATACCATAAATGTAATTGACTAATTATTTATTCTAATAAAAAATTGAATGTTTTGAATTGTGTACAAACAGAGTCATATCAAGTAAGACTGTTTCGGCGAAAACACTTTATTCATCGATGGTCATCCTGTGCATTGTGTAAATATAATATTTAAGAAACATTGTCTAAATAATGAACATGTGTAAAATGGAATAAATTGTCTAAAACGTAAACATACATTTTTTTTTGTAAAGTATTTGCAGGCGTGCTAATTCTGTACGGAATTAGAACCGACAAAATGCGACAAAGCTAGCAAATATTTAAGTAGTAGTACGGAACGTTGCACCATCTACGAATACATTTCGTCGAGGTTCTCCATCCAATTATTTCAGCAAAAATACAAAGAAAATATTTTTCTTGAACAAAACACTTTAATGAGATTTCTCTAGTCCTGATAGCCAAATATTCTGTATTCGTTATACGCAAAACAGACTACAACGAATTGATAATCTATAGGCGGCGGAGCCTAAAGGGTCGCGCACTAAACCGTTTAAAAGGAATTACCTCCCGCGAACACCCCGATTGTGGAATGAACTCCCTGCCGTGGTTTTCCCTAGGGACTTTAGTATGTAGTTCTTCAAAAAAGGAGTGTATAGGTTCTTAAAGGGTAGGCAACGCGCATATGAATCCTCTGGAGTTGCGGACGTTCATAAGCTACGGTAACTGCTTACCATCAGGCGGACCGTATGTTTGTTTGCCACCGTTGTTATATTTAAAAAAAAAACTGTCGTCCAATAAAAACCAAACAGGATGACGTTAACAGGCGATTAACAGGGGATACCGCTGGATGTGGAAGGCGCAAGAGCGGTCTTCTTGGGTCGTTCTGGGGGAGGCCTATGTCCAGCAGTGGACGTTTTTCGGCTGACATGATGATGATGATGATGAACAGGCGATTTGGTGCAAGCGACCCTTACCTACGGTGTAAATATGATATGTATGTTAGTGTTGTCTCTGCTCCGCTTGCTTTTACATGTTCTAGATGAGGTCGGGCCTGATGGTGGCGTAATGAGGATTGAGCACGTGGTTGCGGTCGAGATACTGCGAGAGGTGCGCGTTCACGATGCTGTCGCCTCGCATAGCGTTCCAGAATGCTTTGGCGTCGTTACGTACCATTGCATTTTGGCCACACTCCTAGAAAATATAAAAGCATATATTTAAAAAAAACTTTTGCGTAATTTTGTAACACCCCATCGTTGTAATATAAGCAGGTACAGAAATATTTTTATTATTGTACTCTTTGCTGTTTGACATATTATTGCAGCCGAGGGCTGTTGTATCTTAACCTACACCAGTTATAACAAGTTGTAAAATATGTTTTACATGTTACACCTTTGACTGTATGTACACTGCATGTGAACCAGTGATAAGGAACCTAATCAAAGTAACATGCAAGTAAGTAGGTAGGTATTATAAACCCTGAATACAGGGGGTAAAAGTAAACAGTTCTAAAATTGAGCTTTATAATAATTACCGATGGGAAGTGTCTCATTATATTATCCTTTTTCTGTAAATAAGCAGATTCAAATTAGTGGAAAGCTCAATTTGAAAGGACACAAAATTAGATATAAAACTTACGTATACTTGCCTCAACAGAAATGGGAATGAATCTTTCAATCACTGAGCGAACCGTCCCCAGATTTGGCGCATCCTATAAAATAAAACCAAGACACATAAAATCTCTTGATATTATTGTCTGATTTATATTAGTTCGCGTTTCCTGTCAATATACCCAGTGAATTTTAAAACCTAATGTATGTTTATTATAGCATAAACCAGTCCTCCTATACATAACATTATGCGATAATAAAATACATAGCACTGATATATGCCGTTTAGTGTAGTAAAGTCTTGTTATCCAGGAGAAAGACGATTTTTGTATTGATCAGTCAGTACGACCCAGTAATGAATGCAAAAATTAAAATATTTGCACTCTCCTTGACATCAAATCAACATCATTCGCATACCCTTGTCCCATTCACTGGGAATTTGCGCAGAGTGTTATGCTATTCTAAATGCTAACCTTAGGTGGTAAGTATCAATGGCGGCTATAGTCAAATCAAGTCAATCAAGAAAGTTATCTAAGCCGGTTTGTATCGGGTTGTCTCGACGCGCCGCTGCTGGTAAGTATATACCTATGTATATATTCGGGTCAATTGACCCCGTACATTTTATGAATTTATTGTTACGTATTATGTTGGTCCAATTATTTTGCTCACCCCGGCGCAATAGTAGCAGCTAGGGTCCGAGTAGCAAGAACTGATAGTAGAGGAAGACGTAGCGTTCGTTATATTTATGGGCGCTTCCAATCCATCTTCTTCAAAACCCATTTTCTCTGTCATGTACAATGAGAACTGAGAATTTACTAAATCATACACCTGAAAGATAAATGTTATGTAAAAACAGGGGCATTGGCGGAAAGCACCGAACTTTTTAAACGTAACAAACATAAGAGAATGGGCAGAGTACCATTTCGTACCGTTTGGCGTAGAAATTAAGTCGAAAGTCGAAGAAGAGTTGAGATATTGTTCAATATGAAGATCTCAGAACTAAAGACAGCCCATCGGTACATTTTAATTTCCAACGCAACTACTTCGTTTCTCTAGCAATCTAACGGCGTCAGATTTTTGGAGTTTCTCCGTCACATCGCAGTTGTCACTCTTTAATGCCGCATGATAAGAAGAGACAAACGATATTATTGTCATACCATCACGTCGATAAGCCCGACATTTTTTTCGAACAAAGGAATCAAGACTGTCTGCGTCTTTAAAGCGTACATCGGTCTACTACCGATGAATACATATTATGTTGTGCGAAATGTTTTTATTACCGTCCCAATATTTTGTCGAGATATAAGTCTCAACAGCGTTCCGAACGACTCCTGGGACATGGCCGACATAAAAGGCTGCATGAAGAAGTCGTAGAAATCGTCGATCTTGTTCATCTGTGAAATCGAATCGCTCTAATTGCATTTGCCTCGCTGCGCTGACAATTTTCGCGTGTCACCAATATGTAGCAAATTTCAATATAATAAATCAGAACACCAGGGATGTTGGTGCAGTGCTACATGTATAGTGTATAAGAGTAGAATTAGGGTATCGTTTTTAAAGTTAAGATATTTTCAGGTTTTTATTGAAACGTGTCCTGGGAGTTTTCAGAAAAAAATGTCCCATATTATAGAGACTTGTAGAGAAGTTAACTATGTCAGTTTTGTGACGATAAATAAGCATTCAATGTATTATAAATACTTACATTTTGGTGATCGTTTCACTTTAAGGAGTAATGGAAAAAAAGAAAAAAAAACATACAGAATTCAAGGTCAATTATTAATATATTAATTATCGTCACACAACTGTCATAATTTAATTTAATCACGTCACGTTAATTCGGGGCTCTTTTTTTCTGTAAACTCCTATGCCTAACGATCAAAGTGTTTACATGACATATGATATATTTATACCTTCTCGTAGCATAAGGTTCCAGAAATAAATAACTATAAATTATATTATATCAAAAACGCATCCTCAGAAATGGCAACTTTGAAAGTTTGTGAAGATGTTTGAATGTTTGTTACTCATCAAGACTTATAGATTTACATGAAACTTGGCATACAGATAGGACAAAGATCTGAATTGCGACATAGGATACTTAATTTTCCAGTAATGTCCGGATCTTACGTAGACCAAACGCGGGCAGAGCTTGTAAATGAAATAGTAATAATTAAATTCACTAGTGATACTATATTCCATAAATAATACCTAAAAAAACATACATCACATGATTTTGATACAACAAATTTAACCAGAACAAAGCGCTTTGCTTTTACTTTTCTGATCTGCACAGCCAGGGAGTCGAATTTTCTTCCCGCTGATCTTTTCCCGGAGCAACACAACCTAGATGTCTTTAAGTCGAGAGTGTACAAGCACTTGCTAGGTAAGCATGCTACATCGTCGGCCTCATGCTCGCTTACCATAAGGTGAGACCTATCACCAAGGATCGGACCAACGCCCGTCATTTTGAAAACATAACCCTGTTCCGCACAACGGAGACGACCGTGTGATACTAATACATATATTCTATTTTATATTGTTTATTCATTAATTGTTATTTTATCCAACCTAAATTCAATCGCATCATCCAATGATCGCACAAGTGAAAAGATAAAACAAATAAGTCATTCTTTTTGGATCACGACAGTGAATTTTTCACATAACAACATCCATTCCAGATTCATTCATTCATTTTATTGTCGCTGAATACATTTTTATAAAAAAAGGTTAACATAATAATATTTTACAATATAATGAAGTCTCCGTAACACGGAACAGGGTTATGTTTTCAAAATGACGGGCGTTTGTCCGATCCTTGCCTATCACTTATAAAAATAAATAAATAAATAAATGTTCATATTTACCATGTATCGAACTAGCATGTGGTTGAACAAAGACTCGTGTATTCCGTAAATCTGACTTATTATTTCGTAGCACGGAAGTGTTTTCGCGAGGCATGTAATTCTGTCTATACAGTGGAACTCGTCAAGCCGCAGTTGGAAATAGTTGGCGTTCTTATCCGTGGTTAACAAGTGGCCCTGGTAACACGAATATAATGTTATGATACAGTCAGCTACAGTATTTAGTAGCAATCAAAGTGGCTCCCTTATACTATTTGACGTTGACTGTTTATTTATATTAGTAGTTTATGTTACATAATTAACGGCATTAAAATACGAATTTGGCTTAATGAAACTAATCTCAGACTTTCATAAATCAACATCAAACGAGTGTTTTAATGCCTAAATATGTACAGTTTACATACGAGTATGCTGTTTTATCTACACACATATTACAAGGTCTCTATAATACCCGGGTATGTCCTTAAACTACGTCCAACAATGAGAGGTAGGGCACAGCGTTGACCATCACGCATGAATCTGGGGCAGCCCAACTGGGGAAGTATATCCTCCTTACAGAAAACCACAGCCATAATAGCACTGCCACCTTTCAGGTACGTAGTGTTGTGTTCCTGATGGTGAGTAAGGTTCCCAGAGCTCCAACCCCCCTTAAAGGCCGGCAACGCGCTTGTGACTCCTCTGGTGTTGCGGGTGCCCATGGGCGACGGTAATTGCTTAACACCAGGCAATCCGTCTGTTCGTTTGCCGCCTATGTCATAAAAAAAAATGTCCAGTAACCAAGTTCACGCAATACGTTCACGTTAAACTTTTTCCAGGCAACCGCAGTTTTTTTTATATTCAGAGACTAGAGTATATACCTAAGAACTTTATCAATAACAACTTTTACTTGATGTGGCAGAGACAGTCTCACTCCCATCGGTACGTCCACACCAGGTGATCTTAGCTGGAAGTAATACAAAGGTCCAGGGACCGTCGCTGAAAATACCACAGGCGACTCGAAATTAATTACAGGTTCCCATCTACAAAAGAAGGTATATAAATATATACGCATTCTAGCTTGCACATACAATTAAGGTGACGGCACCAGTAATGGACGAGGAACCAATCATGAACATTAGTGCTTATTTCAAAGGAGTTAAGTGTTGTGCATTTGTTGGGGCATATTCAATTTATAACTTTATGATTTTTGAAATAAGAACTAAGTGTCTATCATTGGTGCCTGTCAGCTAAAAGTGTCCAACATTGGTGCCATTACTTTACATTACAATACAATCAAGACAAATTAAAAAATACATAAAGAATACCGGCTTACTTTCTATTCTTTTCCAGCGACGGTCTATTTAATGGTTCTATGCTTGGATGAGGAACGCTGAAAGTATATTTCATAATTAATACAAATCCATTACATTCGTACACATACAGTATGCAATATTTACCAGTTGAGCAAGCTCGACCTGTATCTTGGCAGCACATTCGAAAGCTCCGACTCTTTGTCAGTCATCACAAAAGGATCCATTTGACAGAGGAATATATTCGCAAGCTAAAATTATATACAACCTTAATTAATTAACAAGTTCCAGTCATACAAAAAAATAGAGTATAATCATCATCATCATAAGACATCCACTGCTGAACATAGGCCTCCCCCTTGGACCTCCACACGTACCGGTTGGAAGCGACCTGCATCCAGCGTCTTCCGGCGACCTTAATGAGGTCGTGTGTCCATCTTGTGAGTGGACGTCCTACGCAGCGCTTGCTAGTCCGTGGTCTCCACTCGAGCACTTTTCGACCCAATCTGCCACCTTCTCTGCATGCAATGTGGCCTGCCCATTGCCACTTCAGCTTGCTAAGCCGGTGGGCTATGTAGAGTAATTTATAAGCGAATGAAAATCCCGCAACTGTGTACGTAGTCCTGTGGCTGAAGGGAGACCCTTTATCTGTCGACGCGAATTCGGTTCTTTGAGTCTACAAGACATGCAAATGACCCTTACCGCCTCGCCGACGTCCTCCGAGCAGCGATGCCTGTGCAACTGCTTATCAGCACGCAACCGCCTCGAGTACTGCACAGAGGTACCCGCACCGTATACGTATGCGTCGTTAGTCTTGAATTTGGTGTCTACTACTAAACCTCCATCGTATACTAGTCCGCTCTCGCTGATCGCTAAAAATTACCAGAATTCAATTTCAGAGATGAATGTAGTTTATTAATACTGGGTATCCAATTTTATTGTAAAATAGGCCAGTACCGCGAACATCGAATTTCGAGCATCTTTCTCTTATACTCCAATTCAGGCGCCATTAGAGTGACAGCGGCAATCTTTCGAAATTTACAAATAGCGCGGTACTCGCAGAGAATTCTGTATTATTATTCTATATTTTTATAAAAAAGGAATTAAAGGTATCTTGTACAGTCACGTCTAATAATATGTATACATTTGAGAATGTATGTCTGAGGCATAAGGGTCGAAATCGTTAACATATTTTTGGAGCCGACCGTACATTGTCACCAGCATTAATATCTTGCTTTGAGCGCAAAAATATTAGTCAGTTTTTACTCTACAAAAAATCGCCCATATAATATATATGCGAGGTAAATAATAACATTTAATTGCTTACCTAAGTATGTGTGTGAATCTAACAGGCATTCTAATGTCTGACCTATATCTTGTATGACAATGGATCTAGTACCTTTAAAAGCATAGTAGTTAATAGCCTTGAAGCCGTAATAGAAGAGGGCGAAACAGGGTATGAAGATTCTATGAAGTGGCGACATGACGTCCAGGCCGAATATTCGAGAGCCCTCCTTCCGCCATGTCACGAAATGACATTGACGGTATACGTGAATTCCCAAGTTCTTTAAACTGTCTTGAATTCTTTCGTCAATCTGGATTAATTAAAGCATCAATATGTACTTTCATTCAATTATAAGCTTAATCATACATAACTATAAAGTTTTATTTATATTTAAACGTTCGTGAGACGTAATACAATAATTAACGATTAAACACGGTTCTACTCACGTTTATTTAGTCACTCGCGCGACGGGCCGGCGCCGCGATCGGCGATCCGAACGGACACTCAGCAATCTTAGTGCTTGTAAATGTTCCCTATGTTCTCCAAAACATGTAGCGCGAGTGACTAAATAAACGTGAGTAGAATCAGTTTATCGTTCATAATTAGATAAAATTTTGCTTGCTTAAAGCGCTTGTTGCTTTTAACAGTTGAATGCAGAAGTTTATATCACTATAATCCAGTCATAAATATATTCTGAGATTTTATTACGCCAACGCAACCGGTCACATTTTAGATACGTTGCATAGTATACTCGTACCCATATGTTTACGTACATCGCACAAAAAGAAGTAGGTTATAGCAGGCACGATATTGAATACGAGGTACAAAAAATTGTATATAATTTCAAGATAAGCTCACAGTAAATCCTACATATACTAGTCGCGGCGAATCTTGATCCCTATGACACTGACAGTTATTACCATACGACACAAACTTGTAGTGGCGTCACCGCATACATTACCAAAACACTTAAACCATTACTATAACAACAACATAACAAACACAAGAAATGCAGGTTATACTTTTAAAATCATATTTACCAACGGGGCTGAAAGCAAGTTACGCCTTTGCCTGTAAAAAAGTTAAGTTACATCGACACAACCCATCACTAACATGAACTGTCATAAGGATCAAGATTCGCCGCGAGGAGTATAGGGGCAATTTCACTTTCAGGGACACCCAATTAACTTTAAATGTCAAATAAAAGTTAAATCAGTGGTCAGTTTAGTGACGACAATTAAGCTTTAAATTTCAATATAATCTACTGTTTTATGTTTAATCCATAAATAATACGTGTTATTGTAATAGAAAAATGCGAATAAAGATGGTTTACATAAATATTTCAAGCTTAATTGTCGTCACTAAACTGACCACTGATTTAACTTTTATTTGACAATTAAGGTAATTGGGTGTCCCTGAAAGTGAAATTGCCCATAGTCTTTGGTCAAATATACGCACTAATTCATCGTTAAAACAGTTGACCCTCAACGCGTTGCGCTCTAATGGCGGGAAAGGCTCCACGAACGCAATCTCCTGAGGGGCAACGCCCAGCTCCAGGAGAGCGGCTATGGTGCTGTAGGACTCCAGGTGGTCACCGTACACTATCACTCGGTTATCGGCGCTTAGGCGTTCACTGCCTATATAAGGGTATGTAAGGTTAAGGTATAAACATATATATGTTATGGACCAAGTGATAAGGACGGGCATTATTTTTAATGCCCGGGCATTATGAATAATGACTGGCTATACTGGGCCAAGTGCCAAGTGACAAGCTAAACTTCAATATTTATCACAGTGTCTGGTCATTATGAATACTGCTACATCGTCGTTGGGCAATTTGGTCGGGGAGAGAAACAAACTCGTGACATGTGTTAAACTGATTTTTTTTTTTCTTAGCGAGTCGGCTGTGTTGTGAACGCAAAAAACCTAACACTCCTCCTCGCTTCGCTCGTCGTCGTACCTACCGGTGACTCTGGGACTGAATTTCTGTTTTGCCCTAATATGATTGTCCAAGCTCAGTACTAATTGTATGAAAAAAATGATGGACCGGGGGTTTTCTCAAAAATGTATGCCTGAGCATTATGTATAATAAGTCATCTGTCATTTGGTCGATATTGTTAGCTTAGTATTCTGTCCAATAGGTGATAGACATTATTAATAATGCCCGGTCAACTTAACAATTTTAATATTTATAATCAAATTGCCCTCTGATATTGGACGTTTTTCATAATGCCCGTGCATTTTCAATAATACCCAAGTTATCACTTGGTCCATGACATATACATTTAAATACTACTAACAGCACACACCACCACACAAAACTGATACAAATTAGCACATGTCATTACGTACACAAATGCCTCTCTGTACAAGCTGTAAACAGTTCACTGTTTTTCTTTTGAATGTGGAACTGGGTCCTCCAACGCAGTTTCCTGGCTCAATTTAACACAGGGAACAGATTGGACACCGGGTCGTGATCGGCGTCGTTATGTTCATACCTCGAACAAATCATACGGATGACGTCAAACCACTCATAGGATGATTTCAAAAAGTATTTTTATAAACAATTACTACTATCAATTATCAACCTCTTTAATAAAACGATATCGCCACTTGACATGAGCCGAGTAGGTACATAACATCTTTGACTGATATTGTCATTCAGTTGAACAATGAAGTGACTTTGTAATTATTTAGATTTTTCTTTACAATTTTTTCAAAAGACGCAAAAGAATGTCGCGTATGCAAGAATATAGTTGTAATTTTCAGTTATTATCGTACTTATGTAAACAAATCTCGTAACATTTATTTAATTCACTAAGTACATCATCCTACAGATAATTTTAGAAAATTCGGTATAGATTTCTTGAAATTATATGCGGTTAATCGGTACCCGTACCATGAGTTGTGACATTACGGTTTTCGATAACGAGTATCGAGTTTACTATCTGTGCATCTCGTTCACACTAAAATAGTACATGCGAGATGCACAGATAGTAAACTCGATACTCGTTATCGAAAATCGTAATGTCACAACTGGTACGGGTACAGTTACTTCGTGCAATTATGTCATACGGATGTTGCAATACAGACATCAACCTGTGTGCAAAATTAGGTAAGTACGTCATTTTTACGTCATCCGCATGATTTGTTGAAGGTATTATGTTGCTTTTGTACAATAAACTATTTCTATTCAAAGTATATTCGCCGTAATCAAATTGCTCAATAGCAAGTACGGAGCGTTCCCACTAAGATAATCAACATCATCATTACCATTTCAGCCATAATACGTCCACTGAAGACTGGCCTCCCCCAAGTATGACATTGTATCATCTTGGGATTTGCCAGTCACCACGCTTGTCAGGCGCTGTGCTGATAATAATCAAAAGAAAATTGTTTTAACATAAATATTATTTACCAGTGGGTATACTCATTTCTTCAGATGCCAACCAAATACCTACCCCTAAGCTCAACATTTTCTAGTCATGTCTTTAATTGAAATTCCTTGAATGGAGACAATATCTAAGGAGAAGACATATCATACGCGGCAGCATCATAGACATCAGCCTCTTCAAGCAAACATTGGCTTCGTACAGACAGTTGATTATGAACACGTTTTCGGGCAGCTCGGGTCGCGGGGGCACTCTGTCGGGTCGGTACTTGGGGTCGTCCATTAATATCCTCTCACAGGTTTTGCCTTTACTGTAGTAACAAGAAGTAAAGACTTGGTAAACTGCAACCAGAAACTTGATTAATGTTCTTTTGACGATACCCGATTATTTGTGACCATCTCCACAGCTCAAATTTATCTGCAGGGTTTGCGGGACAGCTTACCTATGTTCCTAACATAGCCGTCTAGTACAAATTTATGATGTAATCATTTCTAAAATCTCTTATTGAAAAAAAAAAACAAAAGTTTCGTTGTAATTAAAGTTATTACCCCATTTTTATACTGTGCGCGAAGGACTCCGCTAAATAATCCGGGTGCTGAAATTGCTGGCCGCACGTAAGTACTAGCTCGTCGTAGTACTTCACCGACCCACCTTGTAAGCGAATAAATTTCTTCTTCCTGATATCAGATCATATAAAACATTTAAAACAGTTTACAATTAAAGGAAAAAAAAGGAAACATTAAAAATTAACATTATTAAATTAAATAAAGGGTTAAAATTAAAGGAAACATTAGACAAGAATTTAATAAGTGACCTAAAGACAGAAATAGTGGAAACACGTGAAAGGGTGCAATAATCACACGAGAGTTAAGAGGGCAGGAGAAGATTCAGAAAATATCACAAGTGAAGAGGATGTAGTGAGATATCATGTGTATTTATTTTTTGGTTAAGTTTGGATTGCCAATCTTAACCAAAAGATATATTTACTACATAAGATACAGATAAACACATAGCGCTGGTGGACTTTACCAGTTGTCTAATAAGTTAATGCTAATGACTCTCGCGACATCGAGAGATATTCTGAAATGATGACGCCAAATACACCAGAGTGCTAACAGTTGATTTGGAAGATATTTATTCAATTGTTACCGTTGCAGAAACTGTCACCGATCGACAATATTCCTATTAGGAGGTAAACGTGTCAGTGTAAGTACCTATCGATCTCCACCATAAGTCCAGCTATACAGTCCACGAAGTAATACATCGGGATGCTCTTCAAATACCTATCCGTGTACCGCCCACTCCTCGGAAAGCAGGTTTCTGCGGCTGGTATATTTTCAGAGAGCATCGGAAGACCATGCTCGGAGACTAGGGTTATGTTTGTAAACGTCAGGTAGTGGGATGCAGGACTGTATAAGCAAATTACACTTAGGTTAGTTTGAGCATGGCCGTGCAGAAAATTACACTTGGTTAGCAATAAGCAGGGCTGTCCAAAATATAACACTTAAATTGTTTCCTCAGTTATATGAACCTAAAATGTTTACCACTACTTATACTAAAAGGTTGGCTTTTAACCTGTACAATCTTATAAGTCCTATACTTTTCAAAGTCCACTATTTACACTAGGTATACTAATAAAAACTAGAACTTCGCACTCGTATTCTTTGGATTGGATTAGGAAGATCCGAATTATTGACTAGTCGGGTATGATACTCTTCAAACCCGTAAACAAGATTTAAATAAAATGGGTTAAGAGATAAAAAATCTAGCTTGGACTCACCCCATTAGCAGAGTTTCTATGAAGGCTAACCCTGTTCGGCTCGCCCCAACCACTACGATACCGTTATTCACGTCTACTTTAGGCAACGCCGTCAAATGTGTCTCGATGCCCCATAAAGCTGAATGTGGCACTCTGAAAAAGAGTAGTTCCTGAAATCCTGATGAAAATATATATTCTTAAGTATTGGAATGATATCGGTGGGAGTTGTAACTTACGAATTCGTTATTTTATCCAGCTCTTTGTTCGCGGCGAGATTTGGCACGCAATAGCGGTACGGTGCTATAGGAACCATTCGACCTGCCAGTGACATCATGTTCCGGCTTGAGAACTGCAATAAAGTACAAATATTATCACCAGGCAGAAATGTCAATAGATAGTGACTATCACGAAATAGAGATTCGGATCCGTTTACCTTTTTATCGCCGAGGACGGATCCAACTCACCGTAAATAAATTAGAAACCTCATATGAGCCTAAAGTGCACTGTTGCAAGTGGCTATAACATACTCCAAAGATCGTCACAATGTTAATAATTCATCATCATCATTTAACATCGTCACTACTTATTTATAATATAGGGCTAAGTACTACGACTACGATTGTCTATTTGAAAGTCTTATTGACTCAGAAAGCAAGTCAATTCGGAGATGTACTTAGAGCACCACATTTCGTCGGCAATCGGCGATTCCTATCTTGTTGCAATACGAGCCCCAATGCAAAATAGCTCGTCTAGTCGCAATTCTGCATGCGTATTTTTTTTCAAAAACTAGTATTTCTACCCGAATCAACTTTGATGATTAATGGAATACACTAGACGCAATGTCACTAAAAGCTAGCTTAGTTTTGAGTTGTACAAAGTGTACATCTCGTTATTTATTTTAAAATTATTTAATTATAAATATTACGTGCGTAATTATTTGCGTGTGAGATACACGCAAATAATTACGTCTGCTTCATATTTAAGGCAAAATAGGTCGTCTATTTAAAATAAAACCTGTTTACCAGGGTTCGTAATATAAAATATTATTTTCAAATTGAATACGGAATATTCTCTGTCATGTAAAATGACAAACCACTATATAAAAGGGCAAATTCAGCCTATTTTTTTATTACTCCAAATCGTTTTTCTATCGAGATGGCACGAGGTAAGCCAGTGACTGAAGAAGTGCGGAAAATTATAATCTCCAGTAACAATAAAGGCAAAGGACCTTTCTATGCCATGGTCTACAATCCAAACTATCATCGAGCATCATCGAAAACACGACAAAATTTCTTGTTTAAAGAAATCCGGCCGCCCACGAATTACTACTAAAGCAGAAAACAGGATTCTGAGGAAGATCATCAAGAAAAATCGTCGTGCAAGAGCTGGAGAACTTACGGTACTATGGCGTGACGCAATTAAAAAAAACATTTCAGTGGATACTTGCAAGAGAGTGATGAAGAGGATGGGCTACTGGTGTTACACTTCTAAAGAGAAACCGTTACTTACACAACGGCAGAAAACTAACAGGTTGAAATTCGCCAAAAAGTACAGAAATTGGACCGTCGATCAGTGGCGTAAAATTATATGGAGTGACGAATCTAAATTTGAAGTCACAGTAGGCGATGAACGAAGTAAAGTCATTCGCGAAAAAGGAGAGGCATTTCAAAAAGATTGTCTTAAGCGTAAGTTAAAGTTTCCAGCTTCCTTAATGATTTGGGGCTGCATGTCGGCACAGGGTGTCGGCTGTCTGCAATTTATAGATGGAACCGTCAATGCCGAAAAATACAAAAGCATCTTACAAGAGAGTTTGCTGCCGTCTATACGTAAGTTAAAGTATAAAAATGCGTATTCTTTTCAACAAGATGGTGCCTCATGCCATACCGCTAAAGCAACGATGGCGTGGCTGAAAAAGAAAAAAATACCTACCATGTCGTGGCCATCCAGCAGCCCGGACTTGTCTCCCATAGAAACGTTGTGGTGGAAAATGAAGAAGTTGCGAAAGGACCCGTCCAGATCAAAAGAAAGAGAGACTTACCTGTGTTTGGAATGAAACAACCCCGGAAGAGTGTCGACAGCTGGTAGATACAATGCCGCTCAGAATTAAAGCCGTTTTAGATGCAAAAGGAGACGCCACCAAGTGGTAGACGTTCTAATCTGCGTCGGTAACACTAAAGACGAACTTTTTTGCATTTTAGTACAATTGGTGAAACAATGTTTTTTTTTATTACCAAGGAAAGTTCGTTTTTTTTTTCATTTAATAAATAAAATACGATTTATAACTTATACTGTTTTTATATTGCTAATTCTTCCAAACACCTTCGTCCCCCAGAATTTTTAGGTTAACGTTAGTTTAGTACATTTTTTTCCTACCAGACGTACTCATTTGCATTGGGGCTCGTAAGCTTTAAAGATGAATGAACTAAGTCGACAATGTTACACAAATATTACAATGCCACTTTTTGCCAATTGACTCGGCCAGAAGAGGACGTTAAACTTGGATTGGCGAATGATGTCTCGCAGATACCAGCGTGCGTGGGGTTCCAATGCTGGCGAAAGTATCCCTGCTATTATCTGCAACAAATATAAATAAAACTTCTGTAAAATATGGCATGAAATTGTGATTAAAATTCGATATTTAATAGATTGGCATCAAAACCCTCCTCTATGTAGTTACTGCGAGAATCAAGTTATCAATAAAAGAAAAATTCTCAGTAAGCCAGTAGCAAGATATGAAAATAAATGTAAAAGGAAAGGCAAATAACATTCAGTTTAAGAAAATAGATTTAAAAACAAGTAGATTTCACTCACCGCGCCGTCGGTTCCCGGACTTCTTGGTTCAGGCTCTAAGTTGAACTGCGTTCGAACCCCAACGCAATTATCTAGAGTCCTGTCCGGGAAATACATTTATAGTCATTGTAAAGTCTTTTTTTAAGTAAAAACATGCTATTATCATGAGTCATGCATATGTAAAGGTAGTTCCACGAGAGTTGAGGCGAATGGATTACGCACACAACTATATAAAGTACTGATTGCTAAAGAGTGAACGAATGGATGAATGAGTAATCCCTATCATTACATGAGATGTTGTTGTGTGAGTGACTTCAACTCTAGTGAAACTACCTATAGAAGATGTGTAGCTAGTTTGATTTCGAGAAAGCATTGTAAGCACAAGGTATGAAACAGGTATGAAATATTTAAGTAAGCTTAGCTAACCAACTAGGTCCACAATTTACATGTTTATATTTAGTTACCCGAGTACAACCACTCCCACAGCTTGGCGCTGGCTTAGCAGGACGTAGGCGTCCAAAGCGTCCGAGACCAGACTCTTCTCCAGCAGCTGAAGTATGTTTTGTTTATCCGTCACGTGCTCAAGGATTTGCGTCATAGCTAAAAAGTCAAACGCTTCTGCTTTACGAACTGCAATGCACCTGAGGAAACGATAAAAACCGTTTTTGTGCCACAAATAAAGTGAGGACAATATATTATGTGGGACGGAGATCGGATGCTATAACAGACGCGTGTATATCTATATCTATATCGCGCAAGTTTCTATGAGAAATAAGATCGCGAAACTTATTTCATTTATTTATTAAAACAAATATTATCTGTAAACTAATGTTAACCTTACAATGCATGACTTTTTTTTATGCGAAATAAAATTATATGTGATAACTATGGGTGTTAGCTTCTAGGGAAAAATAATAAAAAAAATGTACAAAGACGGTTTCCGAGAAATAAGGTTTTTTATTCGAGTTCCACATGTGGAACTCCATGCAGTAAGGTACAATTTAAAACAGTATGAAAATAAACAAATATGGCACTTTAGTGGTTTTTACAAGCTTTTATTTCACTTGTATTGTATGTGTTTATGTATGTTGGGGTGAAATCTTGTGACTAAATTTTAAAGCAGATACATTTAACTGATTGAGCTGATATTTAGCATAGTTATATATGTTTTTTTTTGACAATGCAATATTATGGTGACACGGGTATGATCTGATGCTGGAACCAGAAGGCAGCCATAGCAACTCCTTAACCCTTTACCAGGCTCCAAAGAACTACCGTGTCTTCATACGTACTGTATATACTGTTACAGCCGTATTGAACGCCTTGTAAAAACTGCATTTACGAAAGCCGGACATGCTCCTTTAAACCAGAAATAAAAATGTGGGTTACGGTTATCCCATCACCTGTCTAAGTAATTAACTGTCATACTCGATTTTGTCTTATTATATTCTTGATCAGGCGAAGGGACATATTCTTCCCACATCTTATATCGGTTATCACAGTCAAGGTTTAACTCCAAACCTACTACGAAACATTATATTTATCAATCACTGAAAACATTATTTTATGATCTTCAGTTTAATTACTTGAGTTTTTGTGACATGCAAGACAATTTACCGGGCCATGGGAATAATAGCTCCCACACAGTTAAACTCTAATAAGGCCATGGGATAATGTCAACCCACATCCTAATTCTGGTCATACACAATAATGCGTAAATATTTAGCAATGTTTACGATTACATTACCTTTCAACACTCAAAATCTACAAAATGTCAAAAAATTGTTCGACCTATGTACTTCTGTTTCAGAGAAATTAAGGAAAGTGTTCGAATTTCTCTGTAGTTTACTGAAATTAGCGTTCAAGTTAAATTAAACGTCTGCCAAAGATATACTACGCGATTTAGAAGCGTGTTGTGAATGTAAATTATAAAATACAATTTTCAGGGATTGACAAAATATTTTGTAGGAGGTTTGGAGTTAAAACCTGACTTCGGTAACCGATATAAGATGTGGGAGGAATATATCCCTTCACCTGGTAAAGGGTTAAATACACAAGATAAAGCCGTGGTGTTTGGGCTCGTTGGAATCCTCTCGATGAGAAGTTGATGACTGTGTTAAAGAAAAGTACAGTCGGCAATAAAAACTTATACCACAAACTTCATTTTTGGCAGAAAAATATTTAAAATGTTGTGTTGTGTATGAAATGTGATGTTTATGCAAACAATTATTACCTATATCATAATATGTATAATATAATTATTATCTGTTGGTATAATCATTGTCAAAGTACTTATATCATGCAATTCTAGAATCGTGTTATACACCCAGCAAGCCGAATAACTATGTTGGTGCTCGCCCCTAAATCAGGTTTATTTACATTTCTCAATTCCAGGCCTTGCTTAATTCCTATGTATATATTAAAGTTATAGTAAAATCCTTGATCATCGGTACAAAAGTAGAAGCTTATTTGCCCTCTAACCACTTATGTGGTTTATTTGGGAGATACTTATTGCCTCAAAATATTCGAAACCTTGGTAGCACACATTTGTTCATATAATGACAGCGCTTCTCTTTTCGTTCTGGCGTATTTTTCGAAGCGTTTCTAATATATTTAAGAATTTACGAATTTAAGAGAGAGAGACCCTCGAAGTTCCAGTTCCATGCATTTTAACTTCCAGACAGTATAGATAAATATCATCACATTTCGTAAGGATTTCTTCCTTATAATCTAAAAACAAAACATAACTTTTACTGTACTAAACTATTACAAAACCATAATAACCATACTAACGCTTTACGCGAAATTAAAACTTATGCCAACGCCATAAAGACTCTAAGTGTAAATGTTCCATACTTAGTTTGTATTAGCAATATGAACGTGAATGCATGGTGTACCATATCGGGAACGTTTGTAAAATACATCAAAACATTATCTAAATATAGTAATAATATAAAAAATATCTTACCATTTAATTATGCACAGTTTTGACGTCACAACAATAATTTTTTCGTAGTATAAATAAAATTAAATTATTTATTATTCTTAAATTATTTTGTTATCGTATTCCGAAATCATTGAAATCATATTCTAGCACAGCATACCGAAATTTATTCGATCGTTCGATGCCACGATCATTTACCGCTACCTACTGACAAATCGCGGAACTTTTGCAGAAGCTATGTTTGTAAGGAATTATTATAAGTATAACAGATGTCGCTGCCTACCCGATTTTGATCATACTTCGCTAATATCATGGTTGTGCCATATGTGGAACTGTATGCATTGTAGGGTTGGGGATAATTCTGCGAAAAACGATATTCGTAAATTTCGGACGATTGTCTCTGTCACTCTCATAACACCTTAACTGTAGTAAAAGAGAAAGTTGCTCGAAATATACGAACTCCGACCATGGTTATTGTAGGAGGTTCTTCTGTGCTCAATAATTATCTTCTAATATTATTTACATTAAAAGATAATTATTGCGTCATTTACAGTCAGCGTCATATAGTTGGTAGCATCCAAAGTACTCATAAAGTTCGGTACACCATAGAATTTGTATGGTGTACCGAACTATTTGACTACTTTGAATGCTGCCAACTATATGACGCTGACTGTACCTATGATCACTTCTAATATCACTACCCAACTATACATACTCGCGTACGGAGTTGACATGTGCCACATAAAGTGATTGATTCGTGTATTTCTCCCTAAGGTGTTTCGGTGCGACCAGCTGCAACAGAATTTCAATATATGTTAGATACAAAATCAGTTTACACCGAGAATCAAAATGGATTGGTAAATTATTACATATGAACCTTTGAGGCACCCACTTTGAATCAGATGATCAGATATATTGATATTTAATTAGTGCCTTTTACATATGACGTATTCAAATGAAGAGTACATTATTCTGTTATTTTTAATACATACAGAGATTGTATACAGTATTGTCCCATACAAAATATTGTTGCTTTTAAATTCAGGCTGTTCCTTGCTCTAGCTGTTTTCAGTACTATGTGGCGCAGTGCTATCTGTCCCTAGGGCTGAAATAAATTCCTGTAAACAAAGATATTATGTAGAGTCTGCTTTGCTTGTACGTACCGTAAAATGTTCTAGAAGAGGGAATGCTGGTTGATCCGAAGGCAGACACAATACACAATAGTCTCTGTCTGGAAATATCTCGAACGCTACTTGCAAAATGTCGTACCCGTACCTAAAAGTGGAACATGCATAAAAAATAAATTGCGAAAGTTTCAACTGAACGGCTAAAAGTACCCAGTTTATTTTATGATATTTTATAAATGATAATCTCGGCTTTAGTCACTCGCGCAACATGTTTACGAGAACATACGATCTTACGATTATTATACGAGCTTTATTTTACGAGTCGAAATGAGTCGCTCATATTATCAATTTTGTATAGGTCAAAAACTTAGCTAAAGCATCTGTACCCTTACAATGAGTTGTGACTTTTAGGTTTTCGATAACGAGTATCGAGTTTACTACCTGTGCATCTCGTTCACACTAAAATAGTACAAGCGAGATGCACAGATAGTAAACTCGATACACGTTATCGAAAACCTCAATGTAACAACTCATGGTAAGGGTACTGGTCTATGTAGTTGAAACGTGTCTGTACAAGCATGTCGGCGTTCTATATTCAAATCTTGACGTATGTTCCATATTGATTCTTTGTACAACTACATATTACATGGTCCGTTATAGTAGTTTATGTACCTGTGCATAATGAAGGGCATTACAACAAGAGTGTGGGTTTATGAAACGAGCCAAAGGCGAGTTTCATAATAATATCACACGATTGTTGTAATGCCTAATTATGTATAGTTACATACACTACTTTATCTACACACATATCATAAATGTTTTAAGATGGGTTCAGGAACCGTAGGGAAATGACCTGCAGTATTACTAGTGTTCCTTGAAACATTAAAAAGTCAACGAACAAAACAAATGACAGCTTGGAATGGCGGCGTTGCGTATTTTATATCTCAGTCAAATATTTTTTTAAACCATAGACAAGCGAATGAACTCCCTATTCTATTGTCACTCGAGTTCTTATGTCGTACGATTTATATTAAAAAAACATAACGAATTGGCGTTTCGTATCAATGACTGTTTTAATATCTATAGATACTAGAATAGACACCCCACTTGAATTTGACAGCTGTTCCAAATTTAAACTCATAACCTACGGATTTCAGTAGGTAATGTTAACATTACATCTCCATTCATTTCTGATGGTTGGTAATGCTGGTCATTGCCTACGGTTTCTGGACGCATTTTAGAGCACTTATGATATGTAAGATATAGGTAAAGTTTTTTACCTATACATGACTTTGTAGTTATTTATTTTATTGCGTAGTTATTTTGTACCATAGTCTGCAAATGCAATCAAGATAATTTGGAACATACCTACACTAAAATAAAGTGGTTATACTTCTAAATTTAGTGGTTTTAGTAAAAAAGTATTTATAACATTGTTCTTGAGAGTTGTATTTTCTTATACCTATTTCTCGTAAATATCCTGTACTTATAATATGTTCGGAGTTTATAATTTCTTAATTAATAGTTGATGAATGGTAGGTACCTATACAGGATGTAGGGTAACCTATACAGAAAATGCGCCAATCAATTTATAATTCGGTTAAATTATTTATTTTTGTAGTGCAGAAAATTTATAAGTAATACTATCGATATTAAAATATATTTCTCAAATTTTACCTTTTGGCCATATCACCCTTAGAGCTTATGAATAGTTGGAGACATAAGAAATCGAAGTTATTATAAAAAATATCATATACATTCCCTGTCTAGGTCACGCATCTTCTTGTCAACCATCATCCCCACCACACTGAATAATTGTAGACTGGTCAAATTGTTTCGTATGGGGATATATAACATATCAATGGGCTTGGGAACGGCGTTAACCCAGTTGATGGTAAAGGGTAAGTCTTATTCCGCATACCTTTCATCGTAATCTGGATGCATTGCAAACACTTCCAAAAGAAACGCATTAGGAGGTCCTGAGTACCGGACGATATCAATCGAATGACGAGGGCGACCTTTATCGACTGATACTGGAAGTAAAAATAAAAGTAATAATATAGAAGTGTAAACAATTTGTTTTCACTGTTTACTAACTAATATAGTAGTTAAATCAGGGAGTTTTCAGTTTTAAGATTGTAATTAGGGATTTTAGCAACCACTACTTGCAGGCTAAGCAAGTCTGCCAAAACAAGCTATGTAATCGGTCCAAAGTTGTACAACTCCATTCCTAAATATATACAAACCCAAGAAAACAATAACTCATTTTTTCGTGTTTTAAAATGGTTAATTGAAAATGCTTTCTTTGACATTAGAGAATTATGTGACACAAATTTAATATAAATTTTATAGTTAGGTATTGTAATTAAATCAATAAACCACTGGACATGTAAAAAATCACATTTATTGTTACCAATTGCAAATGACTGTTATATTTATATATTATGTATTTCACTAGCATTAAGAGTTCTTTTAATTTGGCGTGTATTGTATGTGTGCATTTACGAAATAAATGAATATGAATATGAATAATTATCTTCAATACATACCTAATAAAATTTATGAACAAGTTTGAATTCGGAATCAATCATCATTAGGACCTTAAAATTGAGGCTTTGGGAATTATTATGTGATGTGTCTATGGATTTATTGGACATCTATGAATATTTAAGTTATAATTTATAATACAATTAACAGATACAAACAATCTAAACAATAAAACTTTTTGCAGAAATCGCGAAGCGTCTGGTTGATGTAACTGGTGACCGAAGAGCTGGCGGCTTCCTCGCACAACGTATCAGCATTGCGATACGAGGAAATTCCGCCAGCATCCTTGGTACAATGCCCCAACGGCCTTTTTTAGATTTTATACCGTAACCAGTTAAGTACTTGTAGTTATCATAATACGATTGTAATTTCTGTAAATAAATGTTTGTTATAGAAAAATTAATAATAAAAATTTATAAAACGTTAAAAAGGGGCCGGGCGGGCATGGTGCCGAGGATGCTGGCAGCATTCCCCCGCTGTATTGCGATAGTGCTGCGTTGCGCGAGGAAGCTGCCAGCTCTGCGGTCACCAGTGGAGTCGACATACTTATGATTATATATCATTCATTCATTTTTTAAAACTTTCAGGTTACCCGAGCGTAAATTATGTGTTGAACACTTACCTCTGTTAGTTTTTCTCGGCATCTTTTGTGCATCCAACTTTTCTTGGGTGGTTGTCATATCCTTCACGGTGAGAATTTTGTCGGCCGTCGCACTATGTTGGAAAATAAATTATCTGTATGATTTTAATTACCCACTTAATATGTAGATAACACTTTGATGTTATCATATCTATCTATCTAAAAATAAAGAATGAAAGGTACAGCCAAAGTAAATTATATCGATACGCACAAAGTTCCAAAATATGTATACATGTGCTTTAATATAAGATAATAAAATGAATGGATACATATTTTGGCACTTTGTTGGTATTGATATACATATATCTGACCTTGTCTGTACAATGTCTAACTTACCTTTTTAACGGTTTTTTTACTATTTCAGATAATGACTGAGGAACCTTACAAAAAGCAGTGCCTAAACATATCATTTCTTAAGTTTACTTACCCGTTATCGTATGTAGTAGCCTAATGGCCATTGATGCTTAAAAGGTCTAGAGCTAACTAGCTTTTCAGAGCATGTTCTGCGAACTAAGGGTTTGGCCCAAATATATGCTGAACGAACGGGTAATGGATAAGATCGAAATGTCACGTTAGGTAAATATGAGACCAAGAATATTGCTGCACAGAGTCAGACTCCTCACTTATCTGTTTATTTTTTTTGTTAGTAGGATGTCAAAAAAGTGTATGTAACAAAATGCTATTATGTTTCTGAATATGTTATTCAGTAATGACAAATAAATAAAGTAAGAAGTTGCTTAGGGTACCCAGATCAAAATACATATTCGGATCTAGAATAGCAATCGATAAAACCAAATCCGAAAAATCAGCTTCTGGAATTCTCCGGGGCTATTAGAATATTAGTGATTAGTATGACAATTACTCGAACACTATATTGAGCTCCACAGAGAGCGGCCTGGGTATCCGCAAAAGTTCATGGCTAATGTTGATAATGTCGTATTCTACTAGATCGTCTTCATCATCCACCATGGGCAACTCATACATAATCTCCTCGTCTTCTTCGTATACAGACGTGCCCTGAAGAGAGATGTTGTAATTGGTAAACTGCTTGGTAGACACACTGCAACAGTTTAGGTACACACAAGCCTTTTGGGATCGGAAGACCGATTTTCTAATTGTCTACTACGGTTAAATTAAATTACGTGTTGATTTAATTTGGCCATTTATTACTTGGTACTTAACCTTACCTAAAAATCACGATTATTACGGAAACCTTTACCTTCTCACGCTCAACTTTGTCACTTGTGGGAATAGTGTTAGGAATTAAAATGGCGGGAGATTTTCGTTGCTTCTTTTCTGGTGGGTTCTGAAAACTGAAAACAATAGTGATTTACTTGTAGACGGAAAAGTGTGACCCAGGCTCCATTATTATGTATCATGGGCTAAGCAACACCGCAAATAACCTCGTGTTATCCGAGACACAACTTTCCATCAAAGTGTAAAATAATAAACACTGTGTCGGGCGAGACCTGAACTCTTGGATACTGCGCTACCCGACAGTTGTGACTACTGTGAGCCTCTGATAGATTTCCCAGCGTTACATGTAACATAATTTTTCTTTGCGGGTGACGTGACAGGTTGGTTGAAATTATAATATAATATAAGACTAATAAGAACTTAGGAGAATAAAGCTTTTGGTTTAGTATATCTACACGTAAGTACTCACACGTCCGAGTACGAGTTGACAAAATGAACAGAACGCATGGCCTCCAATTTGCGGAATCCCGCGAAGGGCGAAAGATCAAAACTCTCCTCCAAAGCTTCATAGTTAATCATTGTGTTTAGAATCATGACTCCGACCGCTAATTCCTGGCGCTAATTACAATAATAAAAAAGAATATAAGTAAAAATTATAATAAATAACCCAATAGTAATACCGGTGATACAATCTTAGTCAGTAGATTACCTTGCATTTCGAATGTATGATAATTAAAGTTTTAGAATTGGTTACATATATACCTAAGCAAGTCTCGGAAAAGCGCCCGTCTTTAGTAAGCACATAGCTGGTATCAAATTACTGTCATCTAAAGAATCTGCTAGTTTGAGATGATACTGATATAGGTATTATACCGTTGGCAGACCACCCATAAGGTGGACCAAATTCCTGGTAAAGATTTCGGGAATCCACTGGATGCGGGTGGGGCAAATCCGGTCATTATTGTGGGTCGCTTGAGACCTTTGTCCAACAGTGGACGTCCTTCAGCTGATATGATGATGATGATATGTATTATACGTGAATCTCTCACCTCACCAACTAAGAGAACACGTTCCGACTCTGGATGACGCGATATCAACTCGCTGATGTAGAACTCGCCGTACATTTCTCGCAGGCGCGTGGAATGCTGCTCGATAATGGGCACCAAGTCATCGTTGTCCTCCTCGCTGAAATACACATTATTAAATTTTCCATTCCAAATTTTTATAAGCATTGGTGGTAGGATCAAGGGCCGGATACAGAAGACGGTAGTCTTAAGATACGGTACCGTAAACAATAACAGTGTAACGGCCCGGCCACGACATTGCGTGAATTGCGGCGCTAGCGTTTTATCTGTTCATTACATGTGATCCCAACTAACCGCAGTGCATTGCGCGTCTTTACCGCGCAACGAACAGATAAAACGCTTGCCGCGCCGCAAGTCGCGCATTGTCGTGGCACAGCCCAACAGGTTGATCTGGTTTGATCCAGCGCTACGGGCAGATTCTCATCTAAAGGAATGGCTCGTTTCTACTTTATGACTACTTAGTAATACTAACACAGCCCTTCGCACCCGGAGCCTTCGACACACTTCTAACCGTTCTGCCAAGCACAGTACTGGCACTAGATCTGGCGGCACGCCGCGTTCAGCTGAAGTTACTCGCCGGAACGAACCTTCGCAGCGGCTTTGTCCTGGCATTAACACTGAAATAGTTTCACATGGACACTTTACTTATATTTTATTAGAGGAAACAACACCCTTTATTACCCAAAAGAATCTATTAAAAAAATAGTGTTCTGTTACCTACACAGCATAATAGTACGACAAAAACATATCGAAACACATGAGATGCTACAAGAAGACTCACATGGATATTTGGGCACGGACTTGATGAAAGCAACGTTCATGAGGTAGGAGTCGTGCATGAACAAACTTTTTAGTAGGCTATCGACAACATCGCGTCCGTAGAGCTTGCTCCAACAAAGAAGATGAATAAAAAGTGTATTTCGTGCAGTCATTTCTATCGTTCTGGAAGTAAATGTAACCTCATTAGTCATTATCACGCGCCTATGCGTCCTGTTTCATAGGAGTAAGATCATCACAAGAACTTTAACCGCCGGTTTCATTGTATTAAAACGAATAGGATCAAATTAGACATAGGTTGCTAAATATCAATTTATATTTCTGTTATTTATAAATTATTAACAACGTTGGATGCATTGTGTATTGTTTCACCAAATTTTATTTTATTTCTTTGGAAGATCAGCGCTGGCTAACGCTAGCAACATGCTGAGAAGGGACCATTTCGTGACATATTTCTATCTTATTTTATTTTTATTATTTGCCTCTTTTATGTGACGAATAAAGATTTTTCTTTCTTCTTTCTTTCTTTCTAATTAATTGGTAATGCAATGGAAACCTCATACTCACCTACTACTTACCTACTGGCCTTCTCTTACAAGTTTACAACAGTAGATAAGTAGGTATGACCTATTCATGTTATACCTATATACCTATACAAATAGATGCGTGGAGACGGCTTGGAGAGTTCATACAAAATTTAATTTGATTAGGCCGGTTGCCCCCATGCTCTGATATCGCTCCACGGCGATCTATGGGAAGGCCTAAAAGTCCAGTAGAGGACGTCAATAGCTGTTAAGACAGGATAAGAGGCCGGCTTTGTAAATACGTAATCGTAAGTATTCGATTACTAAAGTAAAAAAACCTTTACGAGCAAAACGACGAAATTTTAGATCGTATTACTTGTATTTAGTCCATATATAGTGTTCCCAAGCCGAAGGATGGATAGAAGGTAGCAAGGGGTAGTCTTTTGCGGCCAAAAACCCGATGACTAGTTTCTTGTCATTCAGTTGAACGATGGATATCGTGCAACTCTCTCTGAAACGAAAGGGAAAATAAAATATAAAATGAAAATTATACTAACACAAAAAGTATAAACAGTTTACTTACCTATATTAAAATAATGAAAACTATGTTGTATATGTGTGGGTAACACACACACAAAGCAGTAGTGTAGTTAACAAATAATACCTACTTATTGGTTACAGAGATCCATAGCTATGCCTCATCTATAACCCATCTGTATTGTTCTCTGCGCAGATATTAGTGTAATTTAACCATTATACAAAGACGGATCAACGATCGACCATCTAAATGGAATTGCTTCATTTGAACTGTGCCCATGGAAAAGTCAATTTTGAACTGTGCCAATAGGACTAGATATATATGTAACCTAACCACAGTAACCACGAGTAGGTACCCAAGTAACAAAATTTGGTTCTATAAAAGTCCTGAGAACGTTTTGGAGCGTGCTAATTAGTGTTCATGATTAGCACTATAATGGTATTGTAAACGGTTACAAAACCCCGAATAGGCCCTAGTTTTATCACTGATTTATACTATAAAAATTACATAAAAGCTCTCACGATGATTAATCAGCTCTATGGTTGAAACGTAAAAGCGACGAGAAACGCTTTTTAGTACTAAAATAGTGCTGTCTGTAACGTTTATGTCGCAATTTGCAACTATAATAGTAACGAAAACATGTTTATGGTGTTATTTTGCACAATAAACGATTCCAGTGATCTTATTTAGCACACTTTCTCGTGCGCATTTTGCGTGAGGTGCCTAAAATATTAAATACGGTAAGTTCATTCGCCATTGTTTTTTAAAGTGACATTTGTATTTCGGTAACAATAAGGACGTACTAAAAACATTCGTGGACCGACCGTGGACATGGCAGTAGATTATACATGGGAAAATAATTGTATCGATAAAATCATTATGCTGCTTTCAAATTTGACAATGCGCTTTCATAATTTTCATGTTTTAATTGAATTTTAATTAATAAAATATGGAATTGTTCCAACTGGGGCTGCTATAGTACATATAGGCTCCAGTCGTGCTGTTAATGTGCTATTATGGCAGAAAACAGCAGCCATATTTAACGGATTGTATACATTGATTCGTTCACACTTCACACGGACAAATTGTTTTCTTGGTGTGAACAAACCGATTGGACCTGCCAGTAATATCCACCAGGTACTGATTTGATGTTTATGTTAACATCAGTTTTCAAAAGTGTCCTTGGATCTTTTGATAACACATTAGGAATGCGCTTATTTATTATTTCTGACAAACTTTTAATTGCTTGATAAGTGACGCACCATTTTCGTAAGTCACTGCGTAACTGCTCGTTTTTAGTGGTCTCTTCATCTGAACATTCTGATGTTGAGAACTTAGAATTGAAGTATTTTCACTCGCATATTCTTCATCTGCATTACTGGCTTGACAAGACGGAAAATCATTGCTACAGCCCGGCTGTAGTGCAAAACAAATATTTTGTGCGGAACCATACGCTATAATTTCTGGATCCGCTAGACCTGTATTTCCATTTTGTATTGACGATAAAAACATTTGTAAAATACTAGTGATATACTTGATACTAAAAACCTAGTATAGATCTAATTAGTCCATTAGTTGTAATCTTTAGCGCTGTCGTGTCACGCTTTAGTCTCGTAGCAGTAACATAAACACACTTATAGAAGATATTTAGCTATTTAGAATTTAAGTAATTTAGCAACGTACCAGGTAACTTTTATGGTACTACATAGCACTATAGAAAATCTTTCATGACTTTTCCAGAACTCTAGCTTTATAACGACGTCAAGAGAGCTTCTAAAACGCAAAAACGTTACGTAATGGACGTGCAAAGTCCTTTTATAGTGCAGATTGATCCATTAATAGTGTTTACGATACTGCTACAGTACTAGTACTATAACTGTATATTCTGACGCATTATTAGTGCAAAATAGTTACATAAAAGCACCAGTAAAGTTGTCTATAGTATTAAATAGTACCATAATCGCTTTTTGCATATCTATTACAGTGCAGCACTTTAAAGATTCTTTTGTTTCTTCCTATAAGCGTTCTAAGAGCTAAATTATAGAACTTAAATGCTCTTTAATTTTATAGAGCCAAAATACTGTGTTAAAAACCTTTATAGTACAAGCAGTCACAATGGTTACCATTATAGTCGTACTATATCACTGTTTGGTGATAAAATGCCTTAGTTATAGAACCTTTTGTTACTTGGGTAAGTATCTTAGGTACTTACCTCGTAGTTACCTACCGTCTCGTGGGAAGAGCACAAAAGTGAATAGAATTATTACGGGAAGAATTACTAACATAAGAACATTTACATCCGATACTTGATGTATGCGAAAATTCATCGTCATGGATTCATTCAGGAGCTCATATATGGCTGTTGCATCCTGTAGGGTAGCAAACCGAAGTTTGCCAAGCGGCGCAGTAGTCATGTTAGTTTATTTAACAATTCCTTGTCTGAAAACACCTATAATGTAGTTAAACTTTAAGGCAGGAGGCAGACGATTGGAATAAATAGTTTTGAAAGCTGAATCGCGTTTGACAATACAGTCTAATCACTAATCAGAATAGAATAAAAACATTCGTAAAAAGAGTTCGTAAACGGAGCTGGCGACGTGTGGCTATGACTATTTAGCTCTCCTTAGTGAGTAGGTATTCTATGCGATTAGGTCTTATACCTTATACCAGTTTATAGTTTTCTGATATCTGAGGCTCTAGTGTAAGTTACTTTTGACATGAAAAAAAACGTCTCGAACGCGTAAGTGATAATGTTATTTATATGGGAAACACTAAGGCGATGGTAAAGTACACTCGGGGTTCTTATATTATGTTTGCGGAATAATCACCTACTATACTTAACAATTACTATGTGTAATTAGAATAAGGTACTTTAAGGCACTATTGTATTAGGATTTATTCTGTAATGATAGTAGCTGTTATTAAATAAATACAAATAAATAAATAAATAAATACTCCCTAATGAGTAATGACAATGACAGAAGTTCCCAATCCCCGGCTCGCTAGTTCTTTGAATTATCAGTTCTAGTTGCTCGTAAAGAGCCTAGTCCTATGATTACTTAATCATATGACGTCAACTTCGTAGTGTCAGCGCCAATTAGTAGCAATTAAAGTGGCCAAATAAATCGTAACAGATCCTTACTACTATCCAGACAACATCATAGCTATTTAATAGCAGTCAGTAGCCAAATATATCGTAACACATCTTTATTGCTGTACCTACAAAATAACGATCTTGCTTAATTTGGTTTGCTACTATTTAATATTGACTAGTAGGTTTAAATGCCATTGCCAGGATTAGCATGTATGGCAGTAGGTACTACAGCTAAAGCGCGCAGCAAGGTTAAATAACCATCAGCTTGTATAAAAATCTTTAAAAAAAAAACATAATTGGTATTACATATATCCTAAATTGTGAAAACTAGTTACTAGGAAATTTGTTTGTATAGAAACGGGTAAGGGTCAATTCACACATAAACGCGAGCTACTCAAAACATACCTACTTTATCTACGTATTAGTGCCCTAAAATGCGTCCAGAAACCGAAGGCAATGACCAGCATTACCAACCATCAGAAATTAATGGAGATGTAAAGTTAACATTACCTCCTGAAACAGTAGGTTATGAGCTTATGAGTTTAATGGAACAGCTATGAAATTCAAGTGGGGTGTCTATTCTAGTACCTATGGATATTAAAACAGTCATTGATACGAAACGCCAATTCGTTATGTTTTTTTTAAATATAAATCGAACGATATTTCAACTCGAGTGACAATAGAATAGGGAATTCATTCACTTGTCTATGGTTTAAAAATAGTTATTTGTGCAACAAGAGAGGAAAGTTGTTTTTTCTTTCGAGTGTTTATTTTGAGTCCCGAGTAAGCGAAAGATTCTAAAATTGAATCACGAGCGTAGCGAGTGATTCTAGTGTTAGAATCTTGAGCGTAGCGAGGCACTCAAAAACACGAGATGTAAAATAACTTTACTCTAATGTGACACATACAACTTTTCACCTCAGTAGTGAGAACATATTAAAGGTTAAATAAGTTGCCAAAAATTTCATTTTTAGTACAAGCTTTTATTGTTGACTGTACTTTTTTTCACAATCGTCATCTAATCTTCGAAAGGATTCTAAAACACCACGGGTTTATCTTGTGTATTTTAGAAGTTGCTTTTGCTACCTTCTAACTCCAGCATCAGATCAGATCAGTGGTACCATAGTATTGCATTGTAACCGAAATTACATAAATTTGTGTGCTAAATTTCAGCTAAATCAGTTAAAGATGTCTGCTTCAAAATTGATTTGCAAGATTCCATCCGGATAAATATACAGATACATACATCAAGTTAAATAAAATCTTGTAAAAAAATTAACATCAGGTTAACCACTTCATTTAAGTGTTTTATCTGCAACTGCACTGGCTTCATTACTTAATATTTTGTTTAAATATTTTTCATTTGAAAATATACCTATGTACATTTCAAAATTATAATATTTGATTAATTTGTGAGGGTCCGAACGTGGTAGTGGTGTTAAGGGAGTCCATTATGTCCTATTATAATAAATAGATACATATAAATACTTAAATACATAGAAAACACCCATGACTTAGGAACAAATATCTGTGCTCATCGCACAAATAAATGGCCTGACTGGGATTCGAACCCGGGACCACCGGCTTCTTAGGCTGGGTCATTACCTACTAGGCCAGACCGGTCGTCAATTAAAAAGCTACTTTGTCTCACTCCCTGGAGTGACGAAAGTAGCAACTTTCCTCACTCTCTGAAAGTGAGGAAAGTCGCACTTTCCTCGCTCCCTGAAGTGAGGAAAGTAGACATGTTCGAGCTGCTGAGGTGAAAAATATTTGACTGAATTACGAAACGCCGCCATTCCAAGTTGTCATTTGTTTTGTTCGTTGACTTTTTGATGTTTACAAGTAGCACTAGTATAGTACATTGTGCGACGAGGATGGTAAGTAAGGTATAGTAAACGCGAGTCTATTAGAAGCCCGACGACGAAGTCGGAGGGCTTTTAATGACTCAAGTTTGTTATACACTTACCACCCGTGGTACATACAATGTTTTTCATCACATTTGCGAGGAAATAAAATAAATTCGTTGGTAAAATATTAGTTACTAGTGTAGTGTAGTTTTACCTATCAGACCGCATCCAATATAAAAGATTGTCAACAATGTCAACTTTGTTCAATGTCTTCCACAGATAATGTTAACAACTGCGTTTTGTTTTCGAAGTTGATAGATCATCCTGCCAAATAGTATCAATTATCAAAATCAAATAGAAAACAACTATTTTTAATAAATACCAAACATTAAATTGCAGTCAAATTTAATATAAAGATATGTTTTATACATATTAAAAGTTGGTTGTAGCAAACTTTTGAAGATATGAAATACACCTTGGCTGTTTAGAAACATCCTCAGTCCAAGTGAAGTATAGGTTCTGTATATTTTTAAAACTAAACTTAACAGCCCGTGTGAGCTAAATCGGCTATAACTGTTCTGTACTCTCGCAAGTACGAGGGTCATGCCAAAAGAAATTAGATACGCTCTGGTCATTTGATTGATAGTGGCAAGTTATACACCATTGTTACCGCTAATTATTTACTTATAATTTCAAAAATGGAACACTCATAAAATCTTAGTAGTATTTTTTAAAATATTTTTTTTCTGGTTAAATTTGGCGGGAATTTGCCGCAACAATGGAGCTCAGTCGACGTGCTTTACGTGCTATGATGTATTATGACTATAAAAAAAGTTTAAAGCCTCGTGAGTGTTTTTAACTTTCAGTCACAAGATTTGGAGAGTTTGTGTGTTCACGTGCAACTGAATTTAATTGGTTTGCTGAATTTGAAAGAGGACGGGAGAGCTTTGAAGATGAGGCGAAGACAGGACGGCCGCTAACCGCAGTCACACAAGAAAATATGCAAGCTGTTGAAAAAATTATTCGTGCGAACCGACGTATTATATATGTAGAGCTCGAGCGTGAACTGGGGGTTGGATCAGCAGCATTGAAAACCATCATTCACGATCAACTGTCCCTCCATAAGCGTTGTTCGAGATGTGTGCCTCATAAACTCAACGATTTGCAGAAAGGCCGTAGTGTGAATTGGTGTAAATTTATGATAATTAAATTTGACGCTGGCGAGAAAAAAAACGTTTTCACTTCTCTTGCTCTAAAACTTCATGTTTAAGCCTTGCGTAGGCGACCTAAAATCGCTTTTTATGCACTTGGGCCTAAAGTATTTTACTTCGTCGAATACTAAGGCAATCGGTCCAACAGCCACACGCAAACAACGTCCTAAACTTTATTAAAAAAAAATCACTATGACCATAGACACATACCTACTGAAAAAAAAAAAAAAGTTAACAGGCGGGAAAAAGATTTATTTTTCATTGTGATTTTGTGTTATAAACCTGAAATTGCTTTACGATTAACGATAAAACTAAATAATGTCGTCAAGCGAAGACGAAGTCGCACTCACGCCTAATACTTTAATGGAGCGGCACGCGAAAAACGTTGTGGAACAAATATTGCCATCGAAATCCATGCAAATTTACCTGAAAACCTATGAAAATTTCATGCGTTGGAAGGCGGAAAAACAAGTGAATGAATTCTCAGAGAGCATTTTCTTAACGTATTTTGACGAATTATCGAAGAAATTCAAACCGACGACACTATGGAGTGTGTATTCCATGCTCAAGACGACGCTACAGATGAAAAACGACGTGCATATACATACCTACGTGAAGCTCTCGAGTTACTTAAAAAGGCTTTCAACTGGGCACAAAAGTGTAAAATCCAAAGTTTTTACTGCAAATCAAATCGAAACGTTCATAAATACCGCTCCGGATCAAAAATATTTGGCTACCAAGGTACCTATATAAAACTTGTTAATATTTAACATTCTTTTAATATTTAACAATAATTCGTTACCTTCTACTATAGTGTACTCGTAGAACGTTGTAATAGTGGTTACTATTTTTTTGTAGGTGGCGCTCATATTTGGAATCAGTGGGGCATGTCGGGGTATAGAACTGATCAATATTACTCTAGATGACGTGAAGACAGACTCTCAGTTGCAGGCAATAAACTTACCTGATACGAAAACATAAAGAAAGAACATTTGTTGTCAAAGGCGAATATTTAAACATAGTTAAGAAGTATCAAAGGCTACGTCCGGAAAATTTGGCAACGAAACGTTTTATTATTAATTACCAAAACGGGAAATGCACTCGGCAACCCATAGGACGCAATAAATTCGCTGCAATGCCGAAACAAATAGCTGTCTTTCTCGGATTAGAAAACCCCGAAAAGTAATCCAGTTACCACGAAACCACATGAATTTAATAATATGGCAACTTCAACTATCACATCACAAATACAATCCAATGCAACATTGAATATGCCAGGAAAAACGATAACTTTAAATATTTCACATTGCAGTAATATTACTTTCAATTTTAATTAAATGATTAAATACTTGATGTTGTTGTTTTATTTTCTCGCAATCGAAGTGAAAAGTAGAGTGTACAACGTGTCCATAAAACCCATTTTACGCTCGACTTCATATCAACCCTCGCTCGCGAGCTCGCTCGGATAGATAAACGCCTCGCGTAAAATGGTTAGTTTTATGCACTTGTTGTACAATCTACTATTATGATATACTGAGAGGTGATGAAACTTGGCTATATAACTACGACCCTGAAACAAAGCAACAGTCCACAGTATGGTGCGTTGAAGATGAGCCGACTCCAAGAAAATGTCGCCGAGCACGAAGCACCCAAAGACAAATGGTTGCCTCATTTTTTTGCAAAACGGGACGTATCGCTACGGTGGTGCTCGAAGATCAAAGAACAGTTAATTCAGAATGGTATGTAAAGGTTTCTGCCCCAAGGGTACTGTCAGCTTGGTGTGACAAGCGGCCGAAGTCAGGAACTCAGCACCTGCTCTGGCACCACGACAACGCTGCCCCGCACACTTCTGCCAGAACACTCGACTATTTCAGTTCCAAAAACGTCACTATACTGCCTCACCCCCCATATTCCCCTGACCTAGCACCCTGTGATTTTTTCCTATTTCCAAAAATGAAAGAAAAATTAAAAGGAAAGTGATTACAGAACAAAGAAGATGCCCTGGCTGCGTATAACTATGAAATTTCTGAGGTGTCTAAAGAAGAGTGGTTATTAGTATTTTGCAAGTGGTTTAGACGAATGGAAAAGTGTATACGTGTTCATAGTGAACACTTCGAAAAAATAGATAACTGTAATAAAGAATAATCTCTGTAAATTTTGAGTATCTAATTTATTTTGGCATGACCCTCGTAACAACGCCATTGACGAGCAAGTGTGATGAAAATAAAATAATGATGAAAATAAACTCATTCGGCTCATTTTCATAATAATATCACACGAGTGTTGTAATGCCTAATTATGTATAGTCCCTTCATTATGCACAGATACATAAACTACTATTATTTACTTCAGGAAAAGCTACCATTTTATGGCGAGTTGGCAGAGTTACGCCTCGAAATGCCTCGCGGCGCAGCGCGACGCAGCGGTCCAACATCATCATCATCATCATCATGTCAGCCGAAAGACGTCCACTGCTGGACATAGGCCTCCCCCAGAACCACCCAAGAAGACCGATCCTGCGCCTTCCACATCCAGCGGTATCCCGCGACTCTAACTAGGTCGTCGGTCCATATTGTGGGAGGCCTACCTACGCTGCGTCTTCCAGTTCGTGGTCGCCACTCCAGAACCTTTCCGCCCCACCGGCCATCGGTTCTGCGTGCAATGTGCCCTGCCCACTGCCACTTAAGTTTGGCGATTCGGAGGGCTATATCGGTGACTTTGGTTCTACTGCGGATAAAATCATTCCTGATGCGATCACGCAGAGACACTCCCAACATAGCCCTCTCCATAGCTCTTTGGGTGACTTTGAGCCTTCTTATGAGGCCCATAGTAAGCGACCACGTTTCAGCACCATAAGTCATCACTGGCAACACACACTGGTCGAAGACCTTTGTTTTGAGACACTGCGGGATATTGGAAGAAAAGATGTGTTGTAGCTTCCCGAACGCTGCCCAGCCGAGTCGGATTCGACGATTGACCTCTTTCTCGAAGTTGGATCTTCCTAGCTGGATAGTTTGTCCTAGGTATATATACTCATCTACAACTTCGAGTGTAACGTCTCTGATTAGTGATTACAATGGGAGTTGGTACGACATGGGCATTCGACATAATTTTTGTCTTGTCCATGTTCATCCTTAGACCAACTCGCTCAGAGGCATTACTGAGGTCATCTAGCATTGTGCTCAAATCCTCCATGGTCTCAGCCAAGACTACAATGTCGTCGGCAAATCGAAGGTGAGTGATGTACTCGCCGTTAATGTTGATGCCTTTCCTCCTCCAGTCCAAAGTCTTGAAAACGTCCTCCAGTGCAGCAGTAAACAGCTTTGGAGAGATAACGTCTCCTTGTCTGACCCCACGCTGCAGTGGAATAGGTTTCGAGCTCTGGTTCTGAACTCGGACTGACATGCTGGCGTTCTCGTACAGACACTTCAGCACTTCGATATAGCGGTAGTCCACTTGGCACCGTTGGAGGGATTGTAGCACAGCCCATGTTTCGATCGAATCAAAGGCTTTCTCGTAGTCCATAAACGCCAAACAGAGGGGCAAGTTATACTCCTCAGTCTTATGTATAACTTGACGTAGCGTATGTATGTGGTCTACGGTACTAAAACCTCTTCGGAAACCGGCTTGTTCGGGAGGCTGGAAGTCATCTAACTTGCGTGCGAGACGATTTGTAATGACTCGCGGTCCAACGCGCGGCGTGAAAGAGCGACGCTGCGATTCGCGATACCGCGTGAGCGCTAGACGTCGCGAGCGACGAGCAGCACAGCGCGAAAACGCTGGCCTCTTCCAGTATCGTCACGTTGTTTTTTTTTGTTGTTATTATTATGTGTGTGTGTGTCATGAATAAATGTTTCTATCTATCTATCTATCTATCACGTCGCGGTTCCAGTATCATCACCGCGACGTGACGATATACGCCGTCGTCGTCGGTGTAAACTGACCCTAACTCACGTTTTATAAGTTTCATATTGGTCTACATGTTGGGCTCCATAACGAGGAGTATAATCAAGGTAAGTGGGTAAAAATAAATAAAAATTATCTTTTAACGTACTTATGCTTATTTAATATTCTTAAACGAAAATCAAAGCTTCCTCGATTTTAAACATTGTACCTAATCATTTGTAGAAACCAAGAGTCATTCAGAGCATTACTCATAGACTAACGCGGGTTATTTGAGCTTTAACTTAAATATTAAAGAACTTCATAAACGAAAATGATTAATATCCTTAATATACAGAACACATCATTCTAAATAAAAAATAATTTAATTCAGCAACAATAATCTTACTTGCTCTAATTAGCATCAATAAATAAGATGACTTCATTGTGTGGATTTCTTTGGAGTAGTTGACACATGTAAATTATTCTATAACAACTTTTTTTTCTATTATAATTCAAGATGTGTCCGAAGATTCTTGCAGTGTAATTTCAAAAATGGGATTATAACATAAGCAAAGATTAATGTCAGGGTTTTAAATATTTACAGGCGATCGGCAAGCCTAGGATACAATTATGAAAAAACCAATACCAGCTTAAAAATAAGTTCAACCGGAATACATGATCACAATGATCCCGCTAAAATTAAAAATATACAAAAATATGAATTAAACATCTTGTTTACGTCAATGTTAGAAAGTTATAACAGCGAAAACACTTTTAGGCGGACATTCTCTGTTATTCTCGAAACACGTAACCAAATGTCTATAGGAAAAATAAGAAGTGCTTACATTTCATTTCAAATGCTTATATCTGGTGTTAGTTATATAATAAAACTGAAACATCACTACGTCAATAAAAAACTTAATATCGGTAACCACGTCTTCGGTTCGGTAAAATATACCAAATATTATATCATCTCATTCGTGATGTACGTACAATAAAACTAGTAGATTATGCTTTAAAATTACGCAAGTATAAATCCATTAACCTAAATTGAATCAAATCTATTTAGAATAAGATTTAAAATAGTTATAATACTATAAAATAAGGTTAAATTTCAAACTATAAAAAACACGCTTCCACACTTAATTGCCCTACGTGAGCTGTCCTTTAACATACAAAAATATCGTAAATTGTATTTTATTTCTTGATATATTATATCTTTTCTATCAAGATTAACTAATTCATTATTTGGGACCATAAAGCTCAATGCACATTTTTTTAAGTTAACATGCCGGCAAGATAGGAATGTCGTCTCAACTCAACAATTTGACCACATGTCAGCTATCAAGCATGCCACTGAAACCAAGTAAACAAAATCTGTAAACAATATGTGCAGTGACAAACTGATGCCTTACAGCTATGGATATTTATTTACATTACTTCCAATGTATGTGCAGTAGCCATCAGATATATCGGAGCTGTGGAGGTGGTCACAAATATCTGAACATAAACGTTATCGCCTTGACAATAGAGCCGTTGTTCAGATATTTGTGACCTCCACAGCTCGCCTGAACGACTACCAGCGGCGGCGCATCCATACAAGCCGATTCCCGTCGGCTTAACTAAGGCTGATGAAGAAAGAACAGACACAGCTATACTGGCTGTCTTACCTAAGAAATAAATTGACTCGCCGCCACTGGTATGTGGTCATACATATCAATTAGGTTCGCATCTTTCTTGTGGACACTGTGAAAGTTGAAGGTTTTAAAGCCGATTTTATTCTATTCTCTCCCTCTCTTACGTAACAATATACAAAAACATAACTTGTATTCACAAGCCGTTAGCTATGAACCACAGTAAAGACAATTATTGTTTTAATCAATCTGGATCACTCGTACATATTACTACGTACATATTCCGGTATTACCAAGAATGCAATACTTCTACGGGCAACGTAGTCTGTTTAGGTACCTGGATTGAATGTTAGTTTTTTATAGTAAAACTTAGCGAAGTGGACATTTAAAATTGATAATATACTTATCCATAAATTAAGACTACATGAAAATGCCTAGCTACTATTTGCTCTTACTTAAAATACAAAACTATTATCAATAACACCACATTGACTGCAGTACTAATTCTGTCATAATACATAATATAATAAGATGCGAGTATACGAGACATAATTTATCCTCAATCAAGGCAAGTGAATATAATATTTCTATACACAAATCCAGGGAAACTTTAGAGATCATAGAAAAGTGTTTCATTTAATTGGCATGGCAATGTCATCCTTTATTAGCCAAATAGATTAAATATGAATTTTAATATTCCGTACAGTATAACTAATTAATTACTGTTAGAAAATGGATTTTACAAAGGCATGTATATAATGGTAAATTAGTATTTCTACTACTAATCAACATATGTATCAGGACTTCATAAAACCCAAATATAATAACATTTTAACTCCATAAAATAATGCTTTCCTGAAGCGTATACTGCCTTCACACTGTCCATCCTAATTTAATACATAACCGGAAAAAAAACCATCTCCACCACTTATCTTCCATAATTATATATTACATTTTGCACCATTTCGTTTTACAATGAAACTATTACGACTAAAGTGGTCTAATATCAGGAATTATTTCGCAAATGTCAAAAGGCGTAAGGTGACAAATTCTTGCCAGGTGACGAAGGATGCTATGAAAAGAGTTGTAACAGATGTCGCATTTGTTAAATTGTCCGATCACACTTATACTGTCCAAATCTGACTGACCCGTCAATATTAGACAAGTCCAACTTGTGTAGCAACCATATATATACTTTTTGTGACAGTCCTTGTTAGTGGGATGCTAATTAAATACCTCGAAACTCTATGGAGAGTTCTGTGGGGGTTAGGTACTTGCTTATTTTTATCATTAAAATAATTGCCTAAGAGTTATCATCACTTTGAATATCTAATTACTACATACATCCTGATTAGTAATAAAATTAAAATTCATAGCATATGGAATTTATGAAATGTCACAAAATATTTATTCTAATTGTGAAGAATATTGCTTAGATACACTCAATAAAATAAATCGTTTACGTATCCGCAAACTTAGTAAATAATCTTATCTCATTGTGGATGAGAAGCAAGTAGTGACACGATAACTGTTCATATAATGGCATTAAAATAGAAAAATACATGCACGTAAGCGTCAGTTCCTTATCAAAATATCACATTTTTAACTTGCCGGCAGCTACTACAACTTCAATTCAACAAATTCAATAATACTTCAAAAGTACCTACATCATGTGGAAAATGTATTATACACACGACTTGTATTTTTAAAAATGTGTTAATTTGAAATTGAGTGAATCCATACAGGCAGTTCTAAAAAATATACCTCCACATATTCAGAATCGCGATTATAATACATGAATCTGATTATTTTTACATAAACCTTGTATAACTAACAAACGTAACATAAGGTACGCATAACGTACATGTTTAGACACATTTCTCTAAATGTCTGATGTTAAATAATCTAGTCTTCTCAAAACCAATATGAGTGGGTACGTTTTTAAAAACTGACCAGAGGGTCTACAGCGTACATCGAAGTTCGTGCATCTTTCTCTTTTACTCCAATTAAGGCGTAATTAGACTGACAGCGACAATCGTTCGAATTTTACGGAATTAAGATTTTCGCGGTAGGCCATCAGGAAATTCGTGCAAAATTATTACTTTCTGCTTGCTCATCCACTATTATCTCACATGAACCTCGCGGCCGCGGTTAGGAATAGCGATAATGTACAGAGTAAGTTTTTGATGCATCACTTGGTGGGTTTGTGCTTGGGCGGCGTGGTGGGCGGCCCGCCCTGCTCCGCCGGCGCGCCGATGGCGACGCCCTCGCTGTCCACTTCCGTCTAGTTGAAAAAAAGTAAGATATAATAAATTAACAATTTATAAACATAATAAAACCGGCCAAGAGCATACCGGCCCATGTTCAGTGTAGGGTTCCGTAGTTTTCGATATGACTTATGACTCAAAAACGTTTCAACCTATCAAGTTTAAAATAATATTCCTCGAAAGTCTATTGCGCTGTATTACATTTTTTTTTTTTGGATTTACTTAAAGATGTTTAAGGCAAACCACTTTTTTCCAAATAACGACACCTCACACCTTACGGTTGACCCGAAAAAAAATATTACCCCCCAAGGTACCCCATTATTTTTTACAAGATGGTTAAACAAAAAATATTGTTGACATACCTTCTCATCCTTAGATGTCAGTTGTGGGGAAGCTGTCCCATTGTTACCGTTTGTGTTATCAACAGCACTTTCTGCGTTTTCTGTGCTTGTAGTTCCTGGAAAGAAAATAAATAAATGAATGATGATGATGTTTTATTAAAAACCTAATGTATAATTAGGTCGAGTAGAAAGGAAATCTATATCAAATAAACAAATCAAAGAAAGGAAGAGCAGATCAAATAATTATACAAAAAAAAATATTTGCTTTGGATTTTAAGTAGTACACACTACTATAAAATTATAAATTGAAATAGGAAATGATTAAATGAAATCAAAATGTTAATCCTAGAAACCTAGAATCACAAATTAAGTAATCTGATTTCAATATAAATTGACAATTATTATTAGTCAAGCCTGAAGTGACACAAGACATACTCCCTTGCATAGTAGTATTTTTTAATTTGGGCATCGCCGCAAAGAAAGTTTAGTAATTTTGACGAAAATCAAATCGCCGGACTAATTAGATGGAATTGACGTAAGCTGTTGGGTTACTGACGTATCAGATAGATGGGAGCTGTGGAGGTCACAAATATCTGAACAACGCCTCTATTGTCAAGGCGATAAAGTACATTTTCAGAAATTTGTGACCACCTTGACAGCTCCGATATATCTGATGGCGTCTGTAACAGATAGAGTTAGTGCAATAGCCAGCATAAGTTTATATAATTATATAAACTTATAATCAGAATTTTGTAAGGTCAGTCGTGTTCTATTCGTTCATGGTTAGTGCAGTGTAAGTACCTGAGGGTATGTGGTTGGCGTTGCCGCGGTCGGCCTCGTGTTCGCGCAACACGGCGTCCAAGTTGTACCGTCGGCGGTACGAGATGAAGAATGAGCGGACGTGCGCTTCGGTCTTCGTGCCTAGTGTCTCGGCGATGGCCTGGAAGTCTTTGCCTGAACGAAAACGTAAGTTCAATAAATAGGTCTATTCTTATCCGCACAGTTACATTCAACTTTATTTCAGATGTAGCGTCAGACAAATGACTAGACAACATATTACATCAGTGACAAGTAATGTCAGTAACATACCATATTTTCGAACTGCTGTAACAGCCATAAGCAGTTCATCGTGAGTCCAACGTGAGTTTATTTTGGCTGGAGGCTCGCCAGGCCTTAGTTCCTCGACGCCACTATCTCCAACTTTACGTTTCATTGCACTTAATTGCTGTTTGTTTTGCTGCACCTGTGATAAACATACACAGGCTTCAGTTACCACAACAAACTTGACATATAAAATTTAACAAAAGCACTAGCAAACTAAGAACGACTGGTAGTGCATATCTGGATTATCCAAGAAACTAGTAGTAGGGTAGTAGGAATGTATTAATAAATAAATTGCGGCATAAATAAAAAAGGGCATGGGAGGTAAAATGAGTTTTTGTGGTGCAGAATGCATTTCTAGGCAAATGCAATACCGCCTAGTGTGTATTACAGATTAACACTACTTTTGTTCAGCAGGGAGCATTGGTTGTTAGATTCACATTCTCACATTACATCACACAAACACTTCACATGTTAACAATTAATAAAACCATGAGGATTGTTAGAGAGTGTCAACATAGAGTGAGAATGCGTCTCCCGCTACGGTACTACATAGCGACTGTCGACGGGTGGCGTCTTACTTGTCTCTTGAGAGATATAATTTCTCTGTCCATGGCTTTGAGCATGGCCTCGCCCTGATTGACGAACCCAGGCTGCGAAGCCTCGCCGGGCTGCGGGCCGGTCGCCATGGCCACCAGATCATCATGATTGATGTAAATGCCTCTCGGCAGCCGGTGCTTGTACCGCTGCTGTTTGGAGCCGGGCCCGCGGCGCCCCGACGGCCCACAGAGCGGTCTCATCGTCCCCGTGCGTCTGTCACATCACCGCCAACATTCAAACAACAATCCTAATCGATTCAAGTCTAACTTTAAAGACATGCAAGATTCAAACTGATGGATACAATGAGTGTTACCTAAGCTTGGAGAATACTACCTGGCGTGCACGAGGCAGGCCTGACACAGCTTTTGCGAGTTGAGCGCCGTGGTCTGGGAGCATTGAATGCCGCACACCGAGCACCACTTGCCCGCGGTCTCGCCGCCGTTCTCGCCCTAAACCCCAATAACACTTTACTAGCAATCAACTGCTCACGCGCTCCTACATATGGGACGGACTGTCAAGGACTCCCTTACACACTTCTTTTAAAAACCCGTTAAAATGTCATTCTGCACACACAGTTTCCTTAAAAGTTTATTTGGGGCTGTTAAAGGAAGCATGCGGGATATAGGTTTTAGGGGAAAAGGTTTGGAAGCGCGCAATTTTCAGTAATAATTATAAATAGTGCAATAAATGTCTTTAGAAAAGGTTTATGATAATTATGACAAAATTGTTAACATGATTATTTTCGATACAACATTCATTCCATTAATTATTATAGATAGTACAAAGCACTCTCCTGTTTAGTTAAAAGAGGATGTAAGTATGAGGTATAAGACATCAATGTTATTTAGATGTGGTAATCTGTGATATTAAACACCGTATGTATACACATCTAGAAGTAAAAACAAATCATCAACAACTAAGAAGTTGGAGTAAAAATTTTGTACAATAACAGGAGACTACTCAATGGGATGAGTCCAAACAACTTTATTTCATTGAAATTAACAAAAGTATCACATGAGACTAGCATAATGTAGATAAAAATGCAGAGCAGTCAAAACAAAAATAAGCATTAGCCATCAATCAAATAATAATACATGATGCTAATAAAAAAAATGATGAATTGCAAAATTAAAGGTAAAAAGTGTAAAACAAATGCTGCGATTGCTAAAATGAATCATATGAAATGAGATCTACCTACAACTCAAAATGATGCGTAAAGCATGGTCACAAGCCAAACAACAGAAGGTAGACATGAATGATAAGTGCAGCACTATAAGGTATTGCATGACGTAAACAGACACCATTAATTGGGAACCTTGAAACAGCTCAACGTCTGGGAGACGCGACTCTGGCAGACATCGAAATATGAATGATAAAACACCAATTGAATAGACAGACATGGTGAGAGAATGGAAGACACTGAACATCGAGTTTCCGTGAGAAGTGAAGTGGGGAGGACCCACCTGGGCGCCTTGCGAGCCGCCGCGCTCGCTGCGAGTCGCCGAGCCGGGCGACCTGCTCCCGCGCACAATACCTCGATGGATAGTCCACTTCTGTCATAGCCAACACATGCCCATAACTCATAAAGAACTACAGCACATTTCAAGTACAGTACCTAAGTCTTAGTTCTGTAAGTGGGCACTGATAAGCTGTGTTACCGAGTCAGAAAGTCAGTTTGTAAGGACTTCAAAAGTAAATTATTATTGAAACAAAGTTTACTACTCTGCATTTCTATTCACTACTAGTGCCACTATACAACTGATTTTATTGGACAATCCAGATAGACCATCAGCATATATCAAATGAGAAAAGATCTGAATATGCAGTCACTTTTATAAAATTACATACACAAAATAAAAGTGGGGCTGTACAGCAAAATATATTTTGTAATGAGATATTCTACATGTAAGCTTTACTAATTAATTTTTATAATGCCTACCTTCTCATCATTATCGGACTCCTTATCTGAGCCTCCAGGCTCCGATCCAGCACCCGAGTCACGCTTGCCTGTTCCTGATCCTGCAGCTGTACGTCCTTCACCAACCACATCCATCAGGGAAGTGCGTGCTCTCGTTTTTTTCCATGAATAATAATATTTAACTAATGATGCTATGGACTTGTCAGGTAACTGTAGGAAAACAAAATGTTATCTTACTTCATGGACAACAGTATTTAATTTTTACTTGCAATGTGACGGATGAAATCTGGCAACTTAATTTTAAAGCAGGTAACACTAATCCGATTGAGATAAAATTTAGCAAACATAGGGATATAAGGTTTTTACTATTTATTTATGTAAACTTGGTGCAATATGGTAGCACTGATCTGATCTGATGCTCGAGCCTGAGCAGATGAGGTAGCCATTGCAACTGATAAAATATATGAGAATATAAACCTGTCAAGTTTAGGTTTGTTGTAATCCTCTTGATAAGTAACTGATGATTGTGCATTAAAAAAAAACATCATTAAAAATCTGTCTGCAATAACAGTTTGTACAGTCAGTGCAGCCAAATATATCATAACACATCCTTACTGCTATATAAATAATAAAGATCTGTATCAATTTGGCCACTTTGTTGGCCATAACTATTTGATACTGACTGTACCAAAGATGTCATTTTTGACAGAAATTATTATTGTATACAAAAATACTTCATTAGAAAAAATAGGCATTATGTATATTGGGGGTTAAACTTACCATCTGCCTAATTCTGTGAAAGCTTTTGCCATGGAACTGGAATGCTTGCTCAAACAGCACTTTATCCTCCACCGTCCACTCATCAGGAAAAGGTGTGAAGTTTGCCAAGTCCATTGATGCCCGATTTAAGTCATGTTTATGCCAGAATAACATACCAAGTGCTTGTTCACCATTATATCCATATTTTTCTTTAGCTATAGTTATATATTCATCCACTACAACAACAATATAAATTCATTAATATGTCAAGATAAAAAACATGAATAGTAAAAACAATAAAGGCATAAAACTTACATTTGGTATCAGATATGTCACAAGTAGGCGACCACACAAGCAATGCTCTGTCAGAAATTAATTCAGGTCTTCGCTGCTCTAAGGGCTCCAACTCAGGACACACAGCCTGGTAATCTCGTCCTACTCTTATCTTCTCAGCTGCAAATGGCACTACTGCTTGTTTCATGTTAAATGACGAGGATGAGATGAGCAGTATGTTGATGGAGGCAGATGTAGATGATGAGAAGCATAAAAAAGAAAGCATGGAGTGAGATGACATTTTCCGAATAAATAATGATAATGCTGATGAGTATTTAACAATATGAAGCCCGACAACAAACAGAACACCCAGCGGTCGAACGACTCATACCGATTGACGTCTTAGGGGAACAAAAACCACATGCATAAAACTGCGATATGTTCACCCAAAAATTAAGCTCAACCTTGGGGTCTGAATGCAACAGCTATTCATTAAGAGTACTTTACCATTTTCATCCTCAGAACTGGAATCTGGACTTCCATGGCCATTGGGGCTAGGCCCTCTCGACCGCTTCCCGTTTCGTACATCATTACTTCGTTCCGCCAGAACCATGATTAACTAAATAAGCACTTAAGACAAATAATATAAACTTAAATTTACACAAATCACAAATTCATTTACTTAAATTAAAATACACAGTATAAAACGAATTTTACTAGAAATGCGGAGCTTCGCACTTCAATTCAAACCACCGCATCAATAATTTGACAAACCAGCAACGGCGAGCAACGGTTCATTTGATGGCGTCTGTACTCGACTTGCAGCATTCACCTAGTGAGTTTCGTGGAAACATCTGTTGAAATAAATCGAATAAAATATGTATTTAATGAAAGTTGAGTAATTTCCGCAATCGAAATGACAATAAATATTTTTAGGGCACTCAAAACAACAAATTCCATTTGCAAATCAAAATCTGAAATGTAGCTAAATACTGGCAACACCATGAGTACAGACTTTGCGAAATGAATCATTGCATAGTATATTAATTAACAACGATTTATTCATTGACCTTATAATTATTGAAACTTTAAAAATTAAACGAAAACAAGAATAATTAAAGAACTTTATTAGTATACAAATACACCAAATAAAGAAAATTAGAAAAAAAGTGTAAGCCTAAAGTTGCACTCCTACTTTTATGGTACGCTTTCGGCCAAAGAGATGGCTCTAGTAGTTTTATAAATATTAAACTGTCTCAAATATGTATTTCAATCAAAGTTGTGAAAATTAGCAATAATTATTACAATTTTAAACAAAAACAATAATACATATGTATTTTTATTTGGTATACATTTATGATTATTACTATTGATCAATGTATGTTTATATAAATACGAAAATATGGGAATTTCAGAACAGCGACGCTACCGCAACAAACGATATTCGTAAATTTCGGACGATTGTCTCTGTCAGTCTCATGACGCCTTAATTGGAGTAAAAGAGAAAGATGGTCGAAATATACAAAATTCGATGTTTGCGATAGGGACCCCTTTAATGCAGGGACCCCTTTTCTGTCTGTAGCACAGTGTAAGTGTTTCTAAGTAGTTAGGTATGCATATAATAATTTTATCTTTGAAGCTGTTGTAAGTCCTGTACCACTACATATAACTACATAATTATAAGCATATCATCATCATCATCATGTCAGTCGAAAGACGTCCACTGCTGGACATAGGCCTCCCCCAGAACCACCCAAGAAGACCGATCCTGCGCCTTTCCACATCCATATATAAGCATATACCTGTAATATAATTAAAGTGCTATTATGAGCAAGATGATGCATTTGCACCACGTATAAACCTTATCAGGTTTATGTGACGCATCTTAGTTTTAGTTCTTTTGTATTTTTTATATATAAATAAATGTAAATGTATATAATTACATACCGAAGGGATAGTTATATCAATATAAATTATTTGTAAACCGGTACTAAAATTGTGGTTAAATGTTGTTATACTGTAGAGGTTCATGCAGGGGTATTATACTGTAGGTCATGTAGGTGTTTCTAAGTAGTTAAGTATATGTATAATTTATAAGGTTTATGTATAATTTTATTTTTTAAGCTGTTTTAAGTGTCAGAATATTTATAACTTGTGTTCACGAGTCTTTAAAAATAGTAAAGTTAAACATTTTGCTATACCCTGCCAGGGTTCATGTATCTATTTTTATATAATATTAAGAAATGTACTTGGATGGAAATAAAGATCTATCTACCAGGTGTAGGGCAGAGCAATTTTGAAGGAACTATTACTTATTCTGTGACTATTGATTATCAATCATTATTTATTATTGGCTAATTTATTATTTGATACCCAACGTTTTTTTCTAATCATAGTTCGTGCATAACATATATTTCAAAGTGGCCAAACAATCTTTAAAAATAAATATTAAACATCCATTATTAATCTTTACACAATTATCAATTGACATGAAACAGACCTACAGTTTCCATAATTAACTAATAAATATCGTGGTAAATGCACAGTTAAGACAAGAGTAATATAGCAGGCGGTTTATTGTGTGATTAAGTTAAGCGACTATAGTTCAGTTATCACAAATACAATGCAAATGAAGATCGGACCGTTACCAATATAATTGTTTACGTTGGTAGCTACTAACAATTTCACGCTGACTGTACCTGCTAGTGTAGGAAAATCAGAGATAGTCAAATCAACGGTATTTGACGAACGAATAATATTTACTTATCAAATTAAAAAAAAAATTGAATAGTTATGATAAACCCTATAATTACTTAATAGTTTGAATACATTCAGTAAATATTATATATAGTAATAAATATTATAGTTCGTCAAATACGCAAATAGGAGAAAAAAAAACGGAAAAAAAAACGGACCCGCGCACGCCCGCGCCCGCCGCTGTGTGAAGGCGTTCATTTAAAACTAGCTGAACAATCGCGGCGCGGGCCCGCCGCGGACCCGCCGCAGGTCCGCCGCGGGCCCGCGTTGACACGCGCCCGCGCTTGATGTGAAACGGGCTTAAAATTGCTGCGTACTCCAAATACAAGATAATGAACTTTTAGTTTCAGAACGCGAGGCCGTTTGACAGATGATGAGGTGTTTGAGAATATTTTTTGCCATTCTTTCCAACTAGAGATGTGTCGCTCGCGAGTGAGTGATTCAAAAGAACTATATCATTTCAATTTCATTCATCTATCACTCGCTCACTGAAGAAACAAATATATCACTATATCATTTGTATCAGTAAATCTCTCGCTCGGATCGGATAGAAAAAAACGTGAAGGAGATACTGACAGAACCGCTCAGCAAGTTGCACTGCTCGCACTTACTAACCGAATGTATATATTTGTCTTACTTTGTTGCGTACACTGTTGATAGAAGCGATTTCCATGTGTGAGTCGCTCGCGTTTCGCTCATTTATTTTAGTGTGAGTGATATAGATTGCTTGCGTTTCGTTTCACGTCTTGTTGTAATCGAATGATAATATTGTTTTTAAATTAATGCTCAGTTGCGATAAAAAGAGTCAATCGATTCCGTTGCTATTACAAAATAGACTAAAAAACTTATTAGAAGAGCAAGAGCGGTACCGCGAACATCGAAGTTCGTATATTACGGACATCTTTCTCTTTTACTCTAATTAAGGTGTCATGAGAGTGACAGAGACAATCGTCCGAAATTTACGAATATCGTTGTTTGCGGTAGCGCCGCTATCGCTAAATACATGAAAAAAATAGACGCAGAATATAAATGTACCTAATTATTTATTTCCCAGACTTTTTTAATGGTTTGAACTAAATGTATTAGCACATTGTAATGTAAGGAATTTGACCAAATAATCAAAAAAAAAAAGACAAAGCCAAGAAATTCAAAAAATGTTCGAACTGTGACTTATGTGCACAGATTTTTGAATTTCCCGCCTTGGGTTATCTTAATTTTTATTAGTATATTTAAGTTGTTACTTCAAAAGAGAGCTTATATGGCCACCATATTAGTAAAAACAGGCACACAATTTAATAAATGATGGAACTGTAAGCCTTCCGACATTGAACTTTTGAATTTCCCGGGATAAATTCGCGGCAGGCGTGACCTTCGTTACTAGTCATTCTCATCGCGCATCGACGCTTAGCGATAGGTGACCTGTGATGAACCAGTATAAGGAGTATTTTTAGTTGTTAATACTTATCTTGCATATAGGGGGCACATTTAAACTGGTTCATTTCTATTACGTAGAACACTAGCTTGAATATAGTAATAACACCCAAACATTGTTTATAATTTTTAAAACCTTTTGAATTTGTTGAGTGATGATGATGAACATCGAACATGAACGGAATTTCGAAAATTATTTTTGTTTTCATTAAATAAAAGATAGTTTTCGGAGTGTGCGTGTTAAATTGTGTTTTGTGACTAAGCGAACTTAAACAAGTTGGTAAAACTTTGTAGCTCTGAACTTACTTTACTAATCCAATCTACTAAACAGATAATCAGATTGACCACTCAAACTGTTAACAATTCAGTATAAAATAAATTGTTGTTGACAGTAAATTAAATAAATAACAACATAACAGAACATAAACAACACTATTTCTCGTTATAATATCTGATTGATAGGTGAATTAGAGAACCGCTGGAACGAATAGATTTAGTGAGCGAACTGAGCGAAAAGAGTGATATATATCTCGGTGAGTAAAAGATATATATCGCTCTTTTCTTCTTAGTGACACATTTTGCGCATCTCTATTTCCAACACGTTTAAAGACTGTTATCAAAATAGATAACGATGCTTTATTATCATCCCTCTCGCAGCTCGTGAAGTCGTGCTAGCGATAGCAATTGCATTATAATAATAAGTTTTGGTTAGAAATGCTCGTTCCGTGACGGTACGGCTCGCCGTTTTTGGAGTCGTGTGTTTCGTTTATTTCTGTAAAGGGCGCGCAAATATTATGTTTGTTATATAACGAATGTTGTTAGTTTGTCGCGAGTGAAATAATTTGTGTAAGATGAGGGTGGTGGCATTGGTGAGCGGTGGGAAGGACAGCTGTTACAATATGATGCAGTGTGTAGGCGCCGGGCACACGCTCGTCGCCCTGGCGAACCTCCAGCCACAACACAAAGGTTAACACTTACGACTCGATATAGAAGCATGTGTCGTGTGTCACATTCTCTAGCTTGTTGATAGTGGTAATAGATCATGTTAATTCTGTAGGCACTGATAAGAGAATTAATGTGGTAAATGTTATTGTCATGATGATGATGTTATTATTATTATAAATAATAGGATTCTGTGCATTAAAACCCATCTGCAATATTATTAATAGGATCATTATTAAAATTAGATATATGTATTAATAATAAAATTATCAGAAACAAAAAATAATTTTTAAGATACAAATCAGTCCATACAATTATTATAAGAATTTTGAATGGTAAGAAACAAACTACTTAAACAGGTTTTCTTGTAAATTTTGATATTGTACATATGTCCTCTCAAACTAAACTTATAAAGTTATTTTACACATTGATTTAATATAAATTATAGCTATATGTAGTAATGGTCTAAAAAATATGATATTAAGCCATCTTAATATGCATATCTTGTTGTAAAAGAAATGTAATTGATTTTGCTCACTACATATATTTCACATACATTTTTTTGTAGATTGTACAAATATGACTAAAAATATGAAAGAATGTCCATCTATTTATACATATTGTTGGACATAGTACAATACTGTGCACCTACAAAAATTTATAGAGTTAATTCCAACAATTTTATACCATAGTTAGATTTGTGTCTAGGTTTAAAAATCAATTATTTTTTACATTAACAGATGAACTGGATAGCTACATGTACCAAACTGTGGGCCACCAGGGTATTGACCTCTACGCGGAGGCCATGGGCCTGCCACTGTACAGGGAGTTCATATCCGGCACTGCGGTGGACCAGGGGAAGAACTACAGGCCCACAGATAGTGATGAGGTAGAGGATATGTACAGGCTGCTTGCTAGGATCAAGGTAAGTTATGGCATTATTTGGTCAGAGACACAAACAATCAAAATTGTGAATAGGTTTTTTGAGGTCCCATACAAAACAATACATAAAATATGTTTTGACAACCTTAATCAATTAATCATGCTTAAGGGCCATTTTATATAAATGTGACCTAAATAATAATAAAACAAAGATTATAATCAAATAAAATACAGTTAAGCTAGGCATTACAATATTTACTTAACTAAGAGTAGTAGCCTGAAGGGCCCAATTTATATTTAATCTAGAGAGATTAAATATAAATTGGGCCCTTCAGGCTTTGTACCAAGGATGCTGGCACCATTTCCGCATTGTATCATAATGCTGTTATTGTATCATAATACATTGTGAGAGGAAGCAGCCAGCTCTTCGGTAACCAGATACGTCAACCAGAAGCTTCGCGATTTCTGTAAAAAGTTTGCCATATCACAGGAGCATTTATTTGGCTTACACACCAGAACTTCCGAGTTGCAGACCAATGCCAGTCTTAAAAAAGGTTTTCTTCCATTCTTCTGTTCCATTTTTCCATGCTAATAATGGCTTGCCATATTACCTAATAATCAATACCTAATAATCTTGCCTAAAATATTTACATGGTAGGTATATGTTTCAAGTTGTAAAATGAAATATGTTAATACCTAATTGGACTGGTTATTTGCTTACAAAACCATTGAATACTAATGGAGCAAATGTATCAATACTTTTAATACAAGCATTTTAGAACTGGTTTCTATAGATTTGTCCGATCGACTTTACACTGTAAACAACGCCGGCATTGTTGTTCCCCTATTTGAATATCTATTGCTTATGCATATTCAAGAGTTAGAGACAAAACAGCTAATAGATGAAATCTGTTGTTCTAACGTGGAGCGCCTACAGAGCCGTGTTCCGACGCTATCGCCTAAAGCCTGAGTGAACAGCCTGTACTGGAGCTACCTTACGTTTGCATTTGTTAATGCATACCGCACGCCCGTCGAACTCGAGGGTCTATTGAGACCTTACCCCAACAGTGGTCGCGCGAGAAAATGTTGCTTGCCACACATTGCTTATTGCCCAAACATAAACCAGAAATGCTGCGCAGCAATTATTAGGCTATCGGACCGCAAAATCAGTAAAAATGTTAATGAAAAACAATTGTACACTTATGGTAAAATACAGAACAATGAAGTATTGTTTTCAACCAGTATAGTTAACATGTTCACTCAGAACGATTTTGCTAGCTTGTGTCACCAAGAGTACATTGTATTCTCTCTTCAGTTAATATCAGACCATTTACAAATCTTATTACAACCGAATGAGGTTAACAGTAACCAGTTGAGTGTGTGACTATTAATGTTTTCAATGTTGCATTGCACAAGTGTTATCACTATAATAACACTTGAAACATCCACTATGATGTGTTTACAAAGCTACGACACTTATCTCATATAATAAATCAACGCGTTTGATTACTGCCTTATTGCTCCTGTTTATCGTGTGACGTATTTTGTAATCAATTTCAGAGTGAGATGGCTATAGAAGCGGTTGCAGTGGGGGCCATTTTGTCTGATTACCAAAGAGTTAGGGTAGAAAATGTGTAAGTATTTTTAATTATAATCATGATTATAAGTAAATTTATTGATCCGAGGTACTGGTAACATAGGAGTTAATACGAGCCGAGAGCAAAATATGTATAATGTATAACAGTCAAGTAAAATTTTTGAAAATAAACTGCCTATATACCTACAAAGCCAGCGATATGGCCTGTTAATTAGGAACTAAAATTAAATGTTAGTGTTTTTCAGGTGCCGAAGGTTAGGTCTAGTCTCACTCGCCTATTTATGGCGAAGAAACCAAAAGGAACTATTACAGGAAATGATAACTAGAAATGTTGAAGCTATTATAATCAAGGTTTGTCTACTTTTTTACTACTAGGTACATACAATACATAACCATAAAATTATATCATATCCATTAGGCTGATCCGCATAGGCCGCGCAGCCACGCCTGGAGTTTGCCGTTCGAGGTAGCTCAGGCAGGGTACACGTGCCTCGTATCGGAAGCGAAGTCGTTCGCACATTTGTCAGGGCGAGTCTACTCTTCCCAGGGTGTTTCACGCGGCAATTTCCTCGCGAGGCGGATCGGTCTGTTAGGTGTCGCCATCAAGTAATTTTTATGCTCAAACCTACCTACCGCACCTAATCGCGTAACGTAACTTCTAAGTCCTAAACTAAACACATCACGTTGTTGACATTAATCCATCAACTGAAAGCATATACTATACAACATGTATATCGTCAGGCTACAATAAAAAATCAACCTTGTTTTGGTACTTTTATGGTTTAGGGTCTTCTCAAAGGCATATTTCTAGGCAACACAAATGGAATGCTCAGCTTCCTGGAGGAAATAGGGTGGTTAGAGTAGTACCGCCCCGCTTTTTACGCAATATAGGCACGCTGGATGTCGATTAACGGAAGACGCCCGGGATAAAAACAACTTATTTTTAACCTTATTGTAAAGACTCTAAGGCTCAGTGTTATTTTCCACAGGTGGCGTGTTTAGGGCTGGATCCTAGGATACACTTGGGCATGTCGATTCGCGACATCCAGCCACACCTGCTGCTGATGCAGGAGAAGTACGGCCTGAACGTCTGCGGCGAGGGCGGAGAGTACGAGACGTTCACGCTCGACTGCCCGCTCTTTAAAAAACGGCTTGTTATGTAAGTACCTAAAGTCTATAGTAGACGCAGTTTCAATTAGCAACTAAAGTCATAATGCCATCCCTTTCAATCTTACTTGGTTCTAGGAAGTGTAAAAGAAAAAGCATTATGACTGCATAATCGCCAGTTGGTATTGCAGAGAGTAAAGATGTAATATAACACTTATAACCTAAGGTCAGAGTAGTAAGGCTGGACTATTGTGGGTGGGGAGCGGGAAGTGCGGCGCGGCGTGCCGGTTAAAACAAATGTAAAGTTTTGTGAGTGGCCGCAGTGTACAAACAATCCCCTTCGAACATCTAAAGACCATGATACAAGAATCTTCCAGTTACATTTATATTCAACAGTGTGGGATACATTTCGAAAATCTCACGAAAAAAAATATGTAAAAGAAAATTTTACTAGTGTTGTTTTCTTTTCTTACAGCGACGAGACGGAATTAATAGTCTGTTCAGACGACTCGGTCGCCCCAGCCGGCTACCTCAACCTCAAAGTACATCTCGAACCAAAAACTGAAGAAACCGCCATTGATCTACCTCCTGTGAAAAACGCCTTAGACTACGTAAACGACCTTAGCGACACCGTCTTCAGCGATCTCAGCGATATAGAACTGAGTGAGACGGAGTTAGAATCTATTGAGAAGTTAGAAAAGGAGGAGAAGAAAAAGCACAAAGAACTGAATCCATTGCTCAACACTCAAGATAGCATAGATGCCGACCAGAACGATAGCGTAGAGAGTATAGGTTATAACTACGATATGGACAGCCATAGGGAGATACACCCAGTGCTGGACCATAGCTCGATATACGGGAACAGTCATGGGTGGTACTATATTGGAGGGATAGTCGGAGAAGGCGTGGACACGGCGGTATCGACGAGGGACGCTATGAAGAAACTCATTAGTAGGTAAACTTGTTCACGAGATGTATTATTTTGCTATTATTATGTATGTAGTTTTTAAACAAGTTATCTCTTCAAATCATTTTCATACTTACCCGTTGTTCATATGAGTAATATGGCCAAACAGGACTAGTAATTTAAGTTATTCAGAGCCAAATTAAAAAATTTAAGAAAAAAGTAGTTTATATATCAAATAAATATATTTTAATTTCAATCCGAATTGAAAATATATTTCATAATTTGCATAAATAAATTTGTAGAATTCCACTTAGAATATATTGGTACCTAATTAAAAAAGTATACATAACCAGTGCTCGGACAAGTCATCGCAAAACAATCGCAACAATATATAGAACAAGATTAGTAGAAACGCATTATGTAAAAAAGGTCAAATGTTAAATTACGATAATATCCGCTTTAGATAATATAATAATCTTAAGTCTCGACTCTATAGTCTTGTTCCATGCCCACATCTGTTGCGTACATAACATCAAATGGAACCCTAAAAAATCCACCAAATTTCATAATTATTTCCAAAGCTAAATCCACAATTAATTCCAGACCTTCTAGCTTCGGAAGACCTGCGCCTCGAAGACGTATGCTCCGTGAACATATACATGCGGGACATGGGCGACTACGCGGCCCTCAACGAGGTGTACGAGGGCGCGTTCAACTTCGTCAACCCGCCCACCAGGGTGTGCGTGCAGTGCCCGCTGCCTGACGACGTGGGGCTCATACTCGACGCTGTAAGTGTTACAATAACACGCGTTAAGGTTGCGCCGAAGACATTACAGCAAAATTTCTTTTTCACCTTACTAGCTCGGAAAGAAGTGTTATATTCTTAAAAAACAGATTGCAGAGTTGCATTTTATTCACAAGACGGCAAAGTAATTAATTTCATACAAATTGTTTATTACTAATCAAGTGTTTTATTTTTATTTTAGCTGGTTGGATGTTCTTTTATTTAATGTTATTGAATGATAAATGATGGATGCCAATCATTTTAAATACATTTTTGAAGTTTTAGAGTATTCCATGCATTACTTAAAAACAATGGATTTTTGAGACTTCACTGGTTGATATTGGATAGAAAATTGAATTTTAATACTAAATTCTGAAACTTATGCTAATTCAGGTAGCACACAAAACCTGCACCCAGAACAACGATCCTGATGGAAACTCCAAGGAACGAGTCACCATGCACGTACAAGGCATCTCTCACTGGGCGCCGGCCAACATTGGACCTTATAGTCAAGCCGTTAAAGTAAGTTTTTCAATGTCAATATGTATAATGTTGGTGTTGAACTTTATCCTAGTACCTGAAGGTAATTAAAACAAAATGTATGGAGGCTATATATTATCAGGCATCATGGTGGCAGGTATCCACGGGTGCGATCACCAGTCATCGGAATTCTGGTAGCAATTTTGAGCTGTCATAGGGACTTCTCCTTTATCGACTACCGATTATACATATGTATTTCGATAAATACAGAATACAATGTAAAATAATTATGATTACAAGTAGAAGTAAACAACAGGCAGTCTTATTGCTAATGAGCGATCTCTTTTAGATAACTTTTGAGTGGTTGAAAATGTTAAATAGAGATTTGCAATGAAAGCAATGAAAAATTAATAGTTAACAATTTTACATTTAATCATCATTTAAGGAATGATAAAATATTATTACGACAGCAGATTTAGAACTTCCTTTAGTTGCCTGAAATGGATTATATCACCTAAGCGAAGGAGTTTAAAATGGGAAAATGTTGAAAAAATACCAATTGCTTATTACGAAAACTATATAAAATATTTTAAGAAAGTACAAACAGCTCATTTGAATTCTGTTTAATTCTGTTAACTACCTATAATTTTCCTTAATCATGTAACGGTGGTCCCGATCATCGTGCTTTTTATCGACTTATGAAATGTGTGCGTCATCCGCTTCGTTCATCAATCGCGACGCGTCGACCCGGTGTGTGATAACCCTCGTTGTGTTGTCGAGGTGGGCGAGGTGATCGGCACGTGCGGGCAGATAGCGCTGGTGCCGGGCTCCATGCAGCTGCTGGAGGGCGGCGCGCGGCGCCAGTGCGCGCTGGCGCTGCGCCACCTCACGCGCGTCGTGCGCGCCGTGTGCCCGCGCGCGCACATCCGCAGCGTCGTGCAGGTACACCCCCTCATTGCACAACGACCATTACATTAATAACAAATACACATTCCACTGCTGGACATAGGCCTCCCACAAATATCACTTGTATCATCTTGGGGGTAGTTGCCATAGTCGCCGCTCTTGGCAACCGCAGTAGCTGTAGATTGGGTTTCGACGGACGCTGCTGCCCGTCCGTAGGATTTTTCCCTTTGTCGCCCCTTACGATACCCGCGGGAGGAGATGGAGTGGTGCTATTCTAGTGAGCCGGTGTCACACGGCAAAATAACAAATAACAATTAAAGTTTGTAACTGTTAAGTTAATTAAAAAGTTACACTTTGTTCTAGTTTTAAATAACACGGACGATAGAGTATGCTTCGTTTGGTTTCCTTATTTTCTAAAAATATGACTGATTTCTCGGATTTTACAATTATTGTCGATACATCAGCGCGAAATGGGGTCGCCAGCCTCGGAGCGGCTCGAGCTCGTTGCGCTCGGCCGTGTAAACGGAGCCGGCCGGGCTACAGTATAGTACAGTACAGTGGTGTGGTGTGGTGTCGCAGAGCGTGTGCTACATGACGCACGGCGGCAGCGCGGCCGAGGCGCGGCGCCAGCTGGAGCGGCGCACGGCGGGCGCCATCGTGCAGTACGCCGTGGTGGGCGCGCTGCCGCGGGCCGCCGCCGTGGAGTGGCACGCCTGGGCGCACACCGACAACAACCGCTTCGAGTGTGAGTACAGTGGTGTGGTGGCGCAGAGCGTGTGCTACATGACGCACGGCGGCAGCGCGGCCGAGGCGCGGCGCCAGCTGGAGCGGCGCACGGCGGGCGCCATCGTGCAGTACGCCGTGGTGGGCGCGCTGCCGCGGGCCGCCGCCGTGGAGTGGCACGCCTGGGCGCACACCGACAACAACCGCTTCGAGTGTGAGTACAGTGGTGTGGTGGCGCAGAGCGTGTGCTACATGACGCACGGCGGCAGCGCGGCCGAGGCGCGGCGCCAGCTGGAGCGGCGCACGGCGGGCGCCATCGTGCAGTACGCCGTGGTGGGCGCGCTGCCGCGGGCCGCCGCCGTGGAGTGGCACGCCTGGGCGCACACCGACAACAACCGCTTCGAGTGTGAGTCCACCGCCCTAGTTTCCATTCATGGATTTTACAGGACATCATACTCTACACAAACTGACTGAGCCCTACGGTAAACACAAGAAGGCTTGTGTTGTGGGTGCTCAGCCAAAGATATATATAATGTACAGTCAGCAGCAAAAGTGGCTAAGCGTTTGAAGTGTTCAAAATGACCTACACGCGCTCTTATTCTCTTGATAATAGAGATGTGTTGACCTCATTTTGAACACCTCAAACGCTTAGCCACTTCTGCTGCTGACTGTATAAACACATATATAAACACCCATGACTCGGTAACTATCTATGCTCATCACACAAATAAATTGTCTTACTGGGATTTGAACACGGCACCATCGGCTTCATAGGCAGCAGGGTCACTACCCTATAGGCCAAACCTGTCGTCACATGAATGATATTATGAATGATGATATTAGGTCCCATAATCTCGATTCACTTAACTCGTCGTTTGGCGTGATTCATCAAATGCAGAATGTCTTTTTCCAAACATTTATATTTCTTTACATTTCAGAATTATACCAAATGTATTAAATAGGATGATGCGTCAACCTCTAGAGGCCCACGATAGAAAATAAAATGGCCAGTTAATAGTTATTTATCAAACAAGTGTGGAAAGTAGGTCTTTCCCAATACCTCGGTAAGTTTCAAAAACGAACGAAGTCAATGATTTGTAATCGGGTGCTTTAATGATAAATTTTCTGACGTAGTCGGAATACTTTTGACTTTTTAGATTTAATTCCATGACTTTGTCGTTTCAAAAATACTAACAAATTCGAATAACGACTTGAGATTTGCTATCCTGTCAAGTGAAATGATGTCCAGTCAAATGTAAAAATTCGTTCACTGCCAAAGTTTCAAAAATATGTACCGAGCAACTCTATTGTACAGTAAATAAGGTTGTAGGACGTATTTATGAAAGGATTCTTTCGGTACGTATTTTTGCACTTGACTGTACCAGATCATGTAATTTTTTATTCGATCTGTTATTCCGATACATTTTATTGTCAGTTTTGTGACGACACAGCAAACCCGACATATACACGTGACAACGGTGGACAGTTATTGGGATATCGGTACTCACGTCACTTTATTAATTTATTTTATCCGATTGTTTTAGACGAAGAAACTGGCTGTAACGTGGGCGACTACAAAGTGGCGATAACCCGGCGGTGGAACTACGAGAACACAGTCGCAGCCTTCGTGTGCTACGTCGCCACAGGTGTGTTAAACATATTCAAACTTTACGCTTCTGTCCAAATCAAACTTAAGACAAACCGGGCTAAGTCGCTATTGTGTTGTTTTATTCCATGAAAATTAGGCAAACTGGTGTGATATGGACGCGCCGCTATTATTGCGTGCTTGTAATGACAATTTCTATGTAAAGTAGTAGGTACTACTATAACATCTTCAAACTACATTCACTAGTGTCGCACAAATAATAAACTACGCACAAGCCTATAAACAAAATTGGGATAAAATTGAAATTCCGAAGATATGTTCATCAAATGTCGAAATATCCTCATTAACCGTTTCAGTGCGGATGACACGACAGGCGTGTCATCAATGTTTTTAACGAATGGCGTATGACACGAGAGGAGTGTCATTTTAAAATCGATTAAAACTTCACCAAATTAAGTTTCAGAAAGGTTCACCCCGAACAAAACTATTATTGTTTGTCGTGTAGAATAAGCTAGTAGCCTTCGTTTCTGAAATATTCAAAATTTTAAGATTTTTTTTCATATTCAGTTGTTAACAACCTTTTCATGCAGCACTAATTTTATTACTTAGCGTTTCAGTGCGGATAACACTACAGGCGTGTCATCATATTATAGAATGAACACCTATATTATTTTTTGTAATTCCAGATAAATGATTTGTTACCTTAGAGCATTTAATGACTGGAGACGCCTTTATAAGTTTACCCTTCTGCCAAAAAACTTGCACAATTGTGCAGATTGTTGTATAGACTGACGTTTTAGCAATGCATTTGACACTTCCCTTGCCCGCAAAAACCGTCAGTCTATTTTGTACGAAAAATGACAGCCAAGGCGTCTCCAGTTACTACTTAAATCCTCTAAGTTTGTTACCTATAAGACTCAAATGAATAGTTCAAGGAGAAATGTCGAAGATAGTAAATGCATAGATTTAAATACGTCGCACTATAAAAATAATTACCCATTCCGTTACCCCACTATACATAATTAGCAGAGCCCGGAAAATCCATAGCAAAACAAAACACTGTCGTAATCAAACTAGTGTTAGAAACATTTTTTTATCGATATCGAGTTTATTGATGTCTTATGGAATACTGCTTCTCTGAAGTTTATTATTTTCAATGAGATTGATTACCTCTTTGTCACCAGACTACGGCCAAGCCAAAAGGGAAGAGTTATTACTTAATATGAAATATAAATAACGTTGATGATTACGTTGCGTTTTAGATGAAATAACAATAAAACAAACCCTAACTTTACCACTTCTTTTGCGTTTGGCGTGAATGATTATAAAATAAGTAATGTACCTAAACATATCGGTATGATTTTTAGACGAAACTAACTCGATATCGATAAAAAATGTTTCTATCACTAGTTTGATTACGACAGTCTTTTGTTTTGCTATAGATTTTCCGGGCTCTGATAATTAGGAAAGTATAAACATTATACTTAGTAGAAAATGTTTGTGATATCTGAATTTTGAAAGTCACTTACCATCCATTTCGAGTAAAACTCGTAGTTTAAAAGCTACTAACAGTTTAAAACAATCTTTTGATCAGTTCATTTCCTTGGTTAGATGTTAACTGAACTCAATCAAGTCAAAATCAATGAAAAAAACGAAATTAATTCCGAATTTTATACACCTGGCGGATGACACGATAGGCGTGCCATCATATTCCATGGCGTAAGGCACGCCTGTCGTGCCATGAAAAAATTGTTCGCCGCCACAGACTAAAGTTTTCGAAAATGGAACACGCAACGAATCGGTTAAGAAAGGAGTTGTTTTTTTTTTACCATTTCTACATGGGAAAAGAGACATGTGAATTACAAGCACGTACTGCATGCTTTTAGGTTTTACCTTGAGTTTTGTAGCTTCTTCAAAATATTTATATTTTTATACGATTAAATAAATAAGAGCAATGTATTCCACTGTGACCGTATCTAGACTACGGCATTGCAAGAGTTGTAGAAAGATGACGGTTCGATTCCGATCGAACTCAGTTTTTGTTTACCACGGAACGCGCGCGCTATTTTGACTGTGCTCTTATAGCACTGTAGTTGAAGGCACAGTTTAGAGCTTACTATGGAGGCCGATTTTTTAAGCACTCGACGCTCGAAGCTCTCAAACACGAAGAAATGGTGTTTTAGAAACATGAATGATAGAAATTAATAATCGTATCGAAACTATGCATTTTGTGCAAAAATAATGGTAAGAAACTTTAGTGTGATTATTTTCGTTCTCAAAGTTTTATGAATTCGAGTGCACGATTCAAAAATGTCCGCCAGGTTCGTCCCCGTCGACGTGCCAGCTGTCGTTCCCCAGCGAGCAGGCGTGCGTGTCGCACCGCGCGCGCGCCGCACAGATGTCGGCGGCCGAGCTGGAGGCCGTGCTGGACTACGCGCTCGGCAAGCTGCTGCACGGCCGCGCCGAGCCCACCGCCGTCAAGATGAGGATATTCTACCAGGTACCCACTTTGTTCTCCTGGCTCTACAGAATAATCTATACTGCTGTACAAGTATACCCCGACATAAGAGTAGAAATAAAAAAGTGGCAACACTGAAGTGTCATCCCTTTCAAATCGATCTAAGAAATAAGTCAAATAAGGGATGACAGTACAGTGTTGCCACTTTTTTATGTCGGGGTATATATATAGAGTCGCCATCAGATATATCGAAGCTTTGGAGGTGGTCAGAAAGTATAGGTAACTATACTGTATCAATTTATTCAATGAAATGCAATTAGAAATATTCTGTAGAATATTCAATGAATAAAGAGTTGCATTTCTTTTGGTTCGTTCGATATTGAATAAGAATCTGGGGCACGTAGTATCCCATTTTATATTTTACTATGAAAACAAACTGGCATTTTTGTTGGCCAAAGTAGGTTCATGTCACTACGAAAACTGTTAATATACACACGGGAGCTATTAGAAAAAGTAAGTACTGTAAGTACTCAATTAACGCGAGTCGTTAACAGTTCAGTACCGTGATGATAATTTGATGAAGACGTAGCCGCTGTAGCCGGCAGTGCGCAGTACGCAGTATGAATGCGGAATGAAAAGTTTGACCACCTTAAGATCTGTTTTTGCTTGCTCAGTATAATTTATCAGTATATGCTTTATCGACCGAGTAAGTATGACACTTTCCGTCATAATGAATGCCACTTCACTAAATGACAGGTACTTACGACCACAATGAGAAATTTACCTCTTTGCATTTTAGAGAGGCGAGTTAAAATTAAAAAGAAAACTTTTTATCTCATTCATTCTTCAGTTATTTCAGGATGCTTAAAAGAGGATCGCAATATTTATTACAAGCGAAGAGGATTTATCAATCTTCAGACAACGTTTTTATATCTACTCTTGATAAAAAGGTTTTGTTCAACTCTTAATAGTCAAAGAACATTCGTCTTATTAAATATGAACTTTGTTGTCAAACAGTTAAACATAATGTTCAATACAACACTCGTCTATTACACAGTTCAAAAAGGAAACATGTGCTTGCCACTCGTAAATGAATTTGAGAACTGGTGAACCTTTTCATTCCGCAACTGTACAAGTGGCCGCCCCGCCCGCAGGTGTGGAGCGCGCCGCCACCGGCGCGGCTGGCGGCGGCCGTGGCCGGCGTGCGCGCGCGCCGCGGCCCTGCGGCCGCCACGGCCGTGCCCGTGCTGGCGCTGCACAACGCCTTCACCTTCCTGTCCATCAGCGGCCTGCGCTTCGACGAGTGATGCCGGCAGGTACGAGTGTCACTGTTTACTACTCTTTTATTGAGCCGAGGTCGTCGCTTTACAACGGCATCGTTTATTACAAGTCTATATTTTTTTTATGTGGTCGATGAAACTTACTACGCCTGGAAAAGGGTTCAGAAAAGTAGCTATATCTGCATCGCCGTATTAGTATAAGATGGGTTTCAGTCGTCTGTCTCCATAACTGTCATGTTTATCATATTATCTTTAGTTACCCGACGTGACGCTGACGACGCGTCGCCTAGTTCACAGCGAACGCTGCAGTGTTCTAAACGTGGGGTTGTAATGTAACGTACGTATGTACGTCCTCATACGTACAAGCAAATGCCACGTATGGGTCACTAAGGAACGCCCAGTTATATACACGGATTACTACAATATATTACTGAATTCTATTGACAGAACAGACATAGAGAAACCAGAATTATCTTTATATTATGAGCTCGATTGAATGCAGTTGGAAGTGATTTGATTCCAGTGCGTACCTGGTCGGTTAGAGTGACCCACGTATGAGGCACGGACTTGTGAAGATAGTTCGGCGTGACCCACGCGTGGGGCACTGGACTGTGAACATGCTGTGAAGTTCAGTGTACGTAATCCGTTAGTCTTTTCAAAGTCCACCGGAGGACAGGCATCAGCATGTTTACAATAAAGCTTTATATTGCGTGTGCTTTCGTGTTTCGTCTTTGCTGTCATTTAATACGGAAAATGTTTTTTTGTCCACAGAATGTGCGGTTTTACATGTCAAGAGAGAATGCAGATATGCTTTATTGCCAGTTTATAAAATATACTTGCTGAATATTTTCAGTGTTTATATGAATTTTGTTAATTATGCTACCGAGTTTACGATAACATAAGTCAAATTATATAAATTATTTTTATTGCATTTCTTGTTTTGATTGTTTATTTTTCTATTCTTGAAGATATGCAAAGAAAACGAAAAAACTCAAATTAAATTTATTTTATTTTTTTACAAAATTGACCGAACAGTGCGAGATTTCTAGAACGTTTACACTTGCATTAAGTAGACATAAAGTTATCAATATTCTCTTAGAAGTAAGTCTTAATTCACCTGTGTCAATAAAGCAATACGAATCAGAGGTGTGATACACAGGCACACCCAAACCAGTATATATTTTATAAAAAAGTCATAACATGATTCGATGAAATAAATCTGTGGACATAAATTTTGTCTTAAAAATTGTTACTAAGTAAACTATGATTAATAATAACCGAAGGATAACTACAAACTAAACATGATACATTAGAGGTCATCAGTTTGATGAGCGTTACTGATACTGCACTTACTGAATTCTAATACAAGTATAATACACAACATACGGGACAATTGCACACAGCAGTGGTTAAAAGACAGCGCAGAATCGTAAGTACAGCGAGCGTTACGTATACAGGCGCGGACTACGGCGGCACACATACGAGTAATGCGTCAGCTTCGAACTTCGCTCTGGAAACGGATACAACCCAATTCGGCTATATTTTATTTAATACTATCTTTATAACACCGTAGAATAAATAATTTTCTTCGTAATGAAAATAAACATATACTCTGAGTTTAAATAATTTATTTGATCTTTCTATTAATAATCTATATAAAAATTGGGTTCATAAACTTTCCAGAACGATGAGTAAAATAGAACACAAAATAGCCTAATGGTTTTGTACTTTGAAATTAAGTATATGTAGAGGAAATGACAATAAAGATGCTGAAGTTCATTCGAGTAATTAAACTACAGAAACTAAATCTTATTTTAACTATTTAGTGCTTTAATCAACAATACCTTAATTAATTGAATGATTCTGCGTAATATTGGGGGAAGTCACCCACCTTCGTATTCAATATTTCATAAGTATATAAGCTATCACTGGACTCCTACCGGCTTCCAATGATTCTGGGCATATCTCACTTTTGTAATATATTTTACATTTCTCAAATACAGAGGACACAAGTTTGTATACAGTTGTATCCATATAAAACTAAAATAAATACCTTACAAAGGAGAATTAACAATAACTAAGTTTAATCTATTTCAAAACATAAAATGCGGACTGTCTTGATTAGATCATACTTTCACAGCATACAGCCGAAATTCGAAAACAAAAGGGGAAAACAATTCATAGAAACAAAACTCAAAATGCATCAAAAGGCAGACGTTTCTATCATAATTGTTTATTATCTCCAAGTAAAAAAAACAATTGTAGAGAATACAACCTAATTGTCAATTTTATGCAAATATAGCTCATACAAAATTATCATGTTAATGCTACATTAGTTATAAACAAATTCGTAATCATAACGAAACAGCAGCACTCGTGAATATTCTTCCCAACATAATAACAACTTTCTGGCGGAAAACGGTGCTCGAGGCCGACACGGGTCAGTCAACTACCGGTTCTCATTTTTAAATATCTCCTACGCGGTCGATGAACAAAACCTATAGTTACCAAGCACTCGTACGTACAATACATGATTTTGCCTTACAGGATACTTTCAAAACAAAACTATTAATATTAAAAATAGTATGATTGCCCAGCTACCCATTATAGAGAAGTTAGTATTACTGTACAGTTTACACGTTAGTTTATCTGCGACCTACATCTATCTAACCACTTCATGTTTAACCTCTGTTAAATTAATCCGTCTACACCCACCAAGGATATCAACCGCGGGCGCGGTCCGGTCACTCGGCCACGGAGAAAATAAGGGGGCGGCCGACCCGGCTCAACGCGGCCAGGCTCTCCTCACTATCCGATAACTTAAACATATATAACCTACTAGTTAATCGTTATATTAATCAGATTTATGCAACAGGGTCGGACGACCTTATCGAAGCGAACGAGTCTTACACAGACGGCACTATACACATTACACAGTTCTATACGGCCGGGGCGGGCGGTCAGTCCTCGAAGGGCTGCGGGTCGCCGGGGTCGGAGCTGAGGTCGGGCGCGGCCTCGGCCTCCGCCTCCGCCTCGCCGGCGCCGCGCGCGCGGGACGCCAGGTACTGCCGGTGCGCGTACTTGTTGAAGCGGCGCTTGGCCATGAACAGCGTGGCGATGGTGCGCGGCGCCAGTCGGGCGGCGGCCGAGCGCGACGAGATGCCGGCGCGGCGGCAGTCGCCGCACGTGTAGTCCAGCACGTTGAGCGCCGCCACCGTCTGCCTAACGCAGTCTGCAAGCCACACCGCCGCCAGTTAAACGGTGGACGAACACTTGCTGAGCGTTAGAGCCCCGCCATTTGGAACTTCGCATACACCAGGAGTCTCGGGAGGTTTTAGTACATGCTAAAAAAGTGACCTAGTCCGAGGCACTAGGCCAGAATTCGTTTAACATGGCAGGGCCCTCCTGCTCAACATTATGTAGACTTATCATTGTTTCAAAGTAAATGCATAAAGAACGCCATGGCAAAAAATATCATAGTGCTTTCTTAACCGCTTAAGCAACTTAAATAGTTGCAAACGATGCAACAATCTAGGCTAAACCAGAATAAATTATAGGTTTATCGATTATCCACAATATCAGAATACAATTAATCGATTATTAAACTAGTTTTAAAATTACCTTTTTAAACACCTTTTACCACAAACTTTTTGTCCACTCACACTAATTGTAAAATTAACAAATACACATGTACAAACATTTCTGACAAAAAATGGTACTTTTTAATTATCCATAAATAGCGTTCTTTATGTATTTATTATATAGTCCAGGTCAACCATGGGTCAACCGTGTCATACGTGACACTATTATAGATGACTTACTGTTAATTTCATCACTTATGTGAATGGTTGACCATTACGGGTGCGGTTCTATCGATATACTAACTAATAACATATCTTGATCTAGACCAATACAACATTTACGTAATAAATCTAAAAGCCTAATCCTTATTAGGCATAGTTGACCAGGTAACTATCATTTTCATAAAGTTTAACAGACAGTTAAACTAGTGTAAGCCGTGTTTTAAATGGAGTCTTGGTTAGGTTCGGCTGTTAAGTTAAGTGAAACCGTGCTAAATGCCTATCAACAAAATCTTGTGTCTTTGTCGATAGGGCACAAAGTCATATTTGATACAAGAAAAAGTTAGCTGTCACTAGATATATTGGATAATTGATATATTATGTTGAATATTCTAACTATGAATATTCTAAATATTATAACACCTTCACTTTTTAAATATCTTGTTAATTACATTAAGTGGTGGGTCTTATACCCTTATACAAAATGTTATATTGAGTCAAAAGGTCAAAATTGAAAATAGTTGTATCTATATCGATTATTACACGCCCCCGTACAATATTGCACACAGCTACAAATTGGTTGACTACAGTAAGTTGTAATGGAGACTTGATACGATTTGAGAAATTTTTTGCAACTACATACATAATTTGACACTTTATGCTTTGTCGTGTACATAAAGTATCCGCCCTTTTGCCATTTAGGCAAACGATACGCTTAAGAAGTGAATCCAATATCAGGGCAGAGAACGACGTACGCCACGGTAGGTATTAAGTAATCATTGCTAAAATAACGATGTCATACATAAGTTATGCCACTCTGATTTAATGATACAATCCTGGGATTATGTCAGCTAGCTACTTACAAAGTAGGTATGTACACGTACAGACATACATACTAAGCAGCTACTAGCTAATTCTAGATAGCTAGTACATAATTCTGATAATTGTAGGTTTGTATATTCTTGTTACACTTTCAGCTGAGCTCAGAGGATCTTTAGTCAGATCACTCTTCTTACACCTGAGTCGCTCGTTGTCAGTCGAAATCAGATATATTGTAGCGGTCAAAGTATAAATTTATTGAAAAGTTGCTGCTCTTAAATTTATCACTAATTATATGGCCTGATATTATACCGCTTTTACCGTGTACCTTCCTGTGATTAGACAATAAATTGTTCAATTGCAATTTATCCCAAATGGCATCAAGTCCCTTATAGATAATTTCTTATTCTAGAAACCTAACACGCTTGACAAAGGCACACAAACCGGCAGGTCTACCGACCGAGAGTACGGGGTCATTCGTACGCGACCCGCTACCGACTAGTGAGGCATCACTCGTTCGCTGTGTATAATACATCATGCCACCTTATACTGTCTAATACATCTAAAAACACAAGAACTAAGCTTCCTATCGATGTGATATTTCATTTGTTTATCTTTGATTGTTTTTGTATGGTTTTAGGATTAAGGTATTGGAGGTTGAATAAAGAGGTTTAACTAGTTTTGGGGAACAGCGTGCATACGTGATGCAATATGAAGAAGCGACAATAGCGAATACATAAAACTAAAGCAACCAATCTATGTAACGAAGTTATATGTAACATGCAGAAGGGATGGAGCAAAGCATCATCTTCGAGAACACATTTTTTGTTATGATTGTAATAGAAAATGTTTAAAATGAGTTCTCAAAACTGATATCAAAATGCATACCGCATTATAGCAGGCAGTAAAGATGGTACATAGAGCCAGAAACAATAAGCTAAAAGAAGTTTTAGCATTAATTTTTCTAAATAGATTTCTAGTAGCTTACTGCCTAACCTTAACGGGCTGTGGTATCATGTAAATAACTCTCTTGAAAAAAATTATTAGTTATGTATAGTGCTTTATGGTACACCAAGTAGTATCAAAACAAAGCTGTTGTAAAGTATAAAAACCGTCTACTGGGTAAATTGCGTTAGTTGCGTTTCTGGTGTTACAATAAAAGAAAAAAAAATTACTATTGGTAGAATTATCTAACTTAATACTAGGTATATCCTTCTTTTGAAAATCAAAAAGGAGTGAGAGGACTCTTACTGGGAAAGGGTGCGATAGCGCTTTCGTTTTTGTCGCTCTGTATTTTGATAAACCTCTCGGTTAAATGCGTAACGTACATATTTCCATCTAAAATATTAAATACGAATTATGTTTAGAGTTATTGATCAGTCAACCGCAGCCCGGGCCCCAGTAGTGACGTACCTTGGTGCAGCTGTCTATCGCACAGCTTACATATGACGAGTTGCATGGTCCCCTTGGGGCCGATGAAGGAGCGGTCGCACAGCGGGCAGTAGCGACCGATGCGATACGCCCTACGCACGCACACACACATACGCAACGTACGCGCACAAGCACCGGAACACAGAAACACGCCATTAGTTCATACACGGAGCTGCGACTTATGCTATTTTGTTACTTGTCTTCGGTTTTGTGAGGGGGTGTAAGATTGTGTAATATCTATCTCTTTTGTTTATTGAAGGGAATTCAAGAAAAAATAATTTTGGTCATGAGATGCTATTAAATAGACACTAGTTTAGGCTTGGGGTTTTATAATTTTCGGCCTTAGTTTTGTAATGGACTAATATTTTAGGTTCTACTGAATATCAGTAAGAGTTACATAGGTACAACTTATATTGTACCCTATTCACTGAGAATATAGACGTGACATTTACGGGTACATGATATACTCTAAGCCTTATGAAGATTGAAAAGTAGTTTAATTGCATTGCAAGTAAACAAAAAATACAATTGAATTGGTTTGAAAAGCAGACATGCTCAGTGCGCTACATATTATGTATGTTTGTATACTAGTTTTCTGAATGACGTAAATTGTTATAAAAATTGTAATAAGAATAACTAACTTGTTTTTTATTCATAATTTTTAAATAAAAAGAAGTCATTCAGCCAGATTGATCCGTCATCTCGTGACTAATGGTTATGTTTTTATCTGCTACCTTGATAGCAGCCAATTGTTACAAAGATTCACAAAAAATAGTATTTATTTGAGTATTAGACAACTAGCTTATTTTTTGTTGTTCATCTCATTTATTCAGGTGTGTATGTATACTGAAGATTGTATTTTGTTTTACTAGTACTAGGTTGTATTTTGTACGTGTGGAAGTCAGCATTTTTTGTCTATAAACAGTGCTCACATCAATTAAATTGATACATATTGAATGGTACATGCTATTTTTGTCCTATTTGTTCTGTTGAGTTCGAAAACAAGTAACAAGATAGAGTCGAGTTAGTTAACGCCGGAATGTTTAAGTTTAGGATAACTACGCCCGTGTTAGTCAGTCTGACATAGAATGGAACATTAATGACAGTTAGTTGGCAGTCACTGCGATGATGATGATGACACCCATTATCACAAATGATACAGTGTTTATTGAGGAAATACGTAATAACTTACAATAAAACGTATGATGTTGTAGCAAGATTTGTATTCGAGCTATTTCAGAGTGAAATACTCGTAAACAGATGTTTGTACAAAATAGTCAGAATTAAAGTGCTATGCATCGACACAACAAGTTTGGAAGTTATTGCACCCGAGGTTGCTAAATCTGCATAAACAAATGAGTATTATTTAGTATTTTCCATTATTCATAAACCTCATATATCTAAGATAATATTTTCTTTTTAGACACCTTGATTGTGTTTGATAGAAGACAAGGTTCAGTTTTAGGTAATAGAATCGTATTGTTTTATGAATAAGGGGTTTGGACACTTATAGCAATCTCAGGAGAATAATTTGATTTTTGGAGATGTATTACCTCAATTATAACACAATTCTGTATTAATAACCAAATTACAATAAAAATGGATAAAGAAACAGTAAAGTTGGTTTTGCAACTAGTGAGGCACCCCAGATAATTTTGAAACCATATCAGCGCACTACTGTTATTGGCTAGAAAGAAGATATAATTAATATGTACAATTGCAGAAGAGTAGTTTTTATACAATGATTTTCAAACCAATACATAACCTGTTAGTCGTTTCAACTTTGCTGTTTAAAATCGAAATAAAGATTGTTCGCTCTTCTAGACATCAATGTAACATTTAAAAATGTAATCTGAACAAACAGCCTTCATACATAGAGATTAATAGAAATAACTGAAAAAGGATGTGTAGCATGCATACCTATCGAGTAATACTGGGTTGTGCGAAAGAATGCTGCGTTGGGCATAGACTGCGGGGTAAGGTACTATACCGGAGTAAGCATGTCAGTGAGCCGCGGTGTTAGTCCCACACGCTTGTTGTCAACAAACTACCAAGACCAAAATGTAAACATTACATATAGAAACTTGGAAACTTTATTTTCGAGATGCCTTACAATGTTTTACTTTTGATTCGGCTCCTCTGTTTTTCGGTTGAAAAGACGTTCGGTTATTTTTTTGGGGTATAAAAGAACAAAAGTAAAAACGATTCTATAACTGATAGGTAAAATCTCTTATATACGAAGTTTATGATTTTCGTTTAGCAGAATAAATAAAGGATGAACGAAAATATACAGATTTTTAATTTTATAATTTTCTAAGTCATATTTTGTATCGAGTTAGTGAAGCGTTTCGTCTTTAAGTATTAATTTAATGTCCACCTCAGCCAGGAAGCCATATTAGTTTCCAAATTCTCATTTTTATGACAAATAATAAATTAAAACGAATAGCTTCATTGTAAGGAAGTACAAATACAAGTCAAGTCAAAGTAAATTTTAGCAATCAGTTTACGACATTTACATCTGAAACCTAAAATAATTCCTACACTATCAGTTAATCATACAGTATTCCTAGAAGTAACAATAAATATTTAATCACAGGACCTATTTTTAGTTCGGGTGTCCAAATAGGAAATAATTTTAATAATACAGTAACGAAATCCTCGTCAGATATGGCTCCTACTTAAATTCCTAGACGGCACCGTGAGGTACTGACCTGGCGCAGGGCGTGCACAGCGAGTGCGAGTACAGCTTGTGGCCGCCGGGCCCGCGCCGCGTCTGGTGGTGCCAGTCCGCGCCGCCGCCCGACACCGAGCCCTGCGCCGGCCCGGCTGCCGGCCCGGCTCCCGGCCCGGCCGCCGGCCCGGCGCCCGGCAGCAGCCCGCGCGGGTCCCGCGCGCCGCACGACTTGCATATCGCGCACTCCACGCAGTGCCACCGACCTGGAAAACGAGCGCCGCGGTTCACAAATAATGTACATGGCGGGAACGTTTGTGTTTACAGCGGGAACGCTTCGTACGACGCGGCACGCGCTACGCGCGTATGTGCCGCTTAGATTGCACCATACTGTCGTTCTATCGTTATTGCACTGGCCGAAGAAATTTCAGGCCGACAAAACCTACTTTATGTAAAGTGAAGCTGTAGACAGATGTAGTTCTCCCGTCGCATAGCTCGTTTATAGATATACATATTACATTTTATCATTAAAAAAAAAACTAAATTATGCATTATTACGAAAACAAAAGGCGAGGAATATAAATAACATTATATATCAACCCCACTCTACTTTTTTACTCCAGAAGCTGGCTAGTTTCCAATACATTTTATGTATAACAATCTATAACAAAAGAAATAAAATCGCTGTCATTGTCTAGTAGGTATCTCCCGATGAACAACCGGCAGACGTAATGGCATAAAGTTCAACAACTATAAGTTTGGTTACCCCGGTAATTTAATATGATACTAGCTGATCCTGCAAACTCGATATTATAATATCGTTAAACAAATTTTCAAGTATGTCAATACCTTGGTTGAATTTCTAAAAATCCTTTCTTAGTGGTGAGCTCTACAGTCTGTTGTGAAGAATACAGCTCTCCGTGACCGTTAATATAAGTCACGTGACAATACGTTTACGTTTGTATATCGTCACTACTTTGATAAAACACTCGTATCTTATTCTGCCAATCAAAATATGGGTTTGCATACAGAGTCACTACGTTATGAAACTTGAAAGCAGTGTGAGAGACACTAGATTTTTTCAAGGTAGTGTCGATAGATAGTTTTGACGGGCTCTGTAGGCCTAGCACAATAGGGGCGCGACAGTATCTACAGCCGAGGTAGAATACCCGTCCCTCTTTAAATAATATAGTTAGAAAAGGACGGGTAGTTTATCTCGCTGCGAGATACTGTCGCGCACCTCTTGTGCTTTTGCCGGCTGGGCTGCCGGGGAGTGTCACCGTCGAGTGCGATCGTGATCCAGTGGCACTCCCCTAAACGGCAATGCGGACGTCGCCGCTGGGTTTTTAGTGGGTATTCTCCTCCCCTCATGGCTAGCAAGAGGAGCAGCGAGGAGAGCCCCACATACGTCATGGGCCTACCCTAGGCCCGGGGGGATGGGTAAACGAATTTTCCCAGCGACAAAAAAAGGCCTAGTACGGATACCGACCGGTAGGCACGCGGTCGAGGCCGACGCAGTAGATGTGGAAGCCGCGGTCGCACAGGTCGCAGAACAGCATCTTGTCGTCGTCGGCGGGCAGGCGGCAGGCGCAGCACGTCTTGCACTCGGCGCACTGCCACGCGTACTCGCGCACCTTGCGGATCGTGTCCGCCGGCAGCTCCACGCACGACGGGTGCACTGCGCGACAACATCGAGCGATAAATGATTGAACCTATTTAACAATGCTATTATCTGTTACGGCATCATTTTTTTTATGAATAAAAATGACATAATCAATATTTATAGTTATAGCTCGCATTTGGCGCTTTTTTGTCTGTATGGTCAGCTGCAGAGAAAAACTACAAGCGTGCCCTACAAACTGGTATAGCGGGTTGGTACCTTTTTTCTGCAGCTGACTGTACATAATGTTAACGCCCGAATGATGATTCGGGGCGTATAATTTAAATATTGAATTTCTGTTGTAGTCTCTGTTCTAACATGACCTGAGTCCTGAGTGTAAATTTTTAACGTGACTTTACGTCGACGTTAGCGTCTCCCATATAAATAACATTATCACTTACGCGTTCGTAAACGTTTTTTTACGTCAAAAGAAACTTACACTAGAGCCTCTGACCCACTTTCCCCTATGTTGTTCAATTGTGGTCACAATCATAGATTGCTACACAGCAAATAACAAAAATGGGGGTTCCAGCTGAGTGTCAGCTGTTTTTCAAGGAAGCGAACAAAGCCCAATAGTCCATATTCGTTATCTAATCTTTAGTGTACAAATACAGTAGTGGTGCCCGGCGGCGAGGACTACTCACGGCGGCAGCTGCAGCTGGCGCACACCAGGAAGCGCTCGTGCGAGTACTTGCGGTTGCCCTCCTCGCGCAGGCGGCAGGCGCGGCACAGCTCCGAGTCGCGCGGCTCCTCGCGCGGCTCCACCGTACTGCTGCTTCGCTTCACCTTCATTAGCTTCTTTCGCTGCGTAACAGACAATAGTATATCAATATGTTGGCTGATGTCTTATCAATCGGAGGTCATCCCAAAGGACTACAGTATGGGGTTCTTCAAAAAGGGTGTAAAGAGGTTTTTATGGGGTCGGCAATGCGTGAATGATGCCTCGGTATTGTAAACGTCCATAGGCTGCGGTGACCACCTACCATCAAGCGGGCCACAGTAGAGATGCAAAGCGTCCGACACATTCGATAAATGACTGACATTTATCTATAGATGACCGGACTCATTCGACATTTATGAGCATTTTGGACATTTAAAATGTCATCACTTTAGTGAAGTAATTAATGGAATCATGGACAGAATATTTGTTTATAATTCATTTGCGATATTATCTACTAATAACTTTATAAAATTAAACAAGAATAAGTATTAAATATCATAATTATGTTTTTCAACGGACGCACGAAAATATTGTCATTTGGTTTCATATCCTTTTTAGTGGCTGTTATTTAATGCGAGAATGCTGGTACGAGGTTTATCTAATTATTACATGTCATTTTCTTGACACTGTCATTCGATTAGCTGAATTAGTTCATGTAGCCAATAAGATGCCTCGAAAAACAGGAGATATATGGCTAAATTATCAAGTGATTGGGACTACAGGAAACAGAAAGCACGTTATTTGTATTTATTGTAACACTGAGTACAAACAAGGTCATGCAACTCGTATGCTGTTACATTTACAAAAGTGTAAAAAGTGCCCTTCTGATATAAAAGAAAAATTTTCCAAAAAGAAGAAGGATAAGGTACTGCTTTGTAAAAGTAAATCATCATTAAATGCAACAGTTAATACAAGCAATGCCGTTGTCGCAAGTTACAGTGGCACAGACGAGGTGGAAAACACTCACACTACCGGTCAATTTTCTAGGACCGCGGAAATAAACTTAAGTAATCTTTCCGATGACGCACGTTCACTCGAAAATGAATTTGATCCACTAAACTCTGTCACCCGGAAAGAAATAGCTGATGCTAATTTTGCAAGAGCCATATATGCGACTGGAGCACCGCTGTCGTCAATGGAGTCAAAATATTGGAAAGCTGCCTTGCGTACGCTGGACCCAGAGTATGATCCTCCGCGAAGACATGCCATTAGTAATAATTTGTTGGAGGCAGAGTACTCACGCGTAAAAACTGAGATTGATAATAAAATAAAATGTTCAGTAGCCCTAGCTCTTGTTACAGATGGGTGGACGGATGTGAACAGGAAAGGTGTACTTAATTTTATCCTCACTACACCCGAACCAGTATTTTTGAAATCCGTTTATCCGGAACGCCAGCGGCAAACTGCAGAATACTTAAGCTCTGAAATTTTAAAGGTTTTGGAAGAGATCACACCCACAAAAGTTGTTGCCATTATTACTGACAATGCTAGGAACATGAAAGCAGCCTGGAGACTTGTTCAGAATGTTCACCCCAAGATAGCTTGCTTTGGATGTGCAGCTCACAGTTTAAACCTAATATATAATGACATAATACTAATCAAGCCGCTAAAGGATACGATAGAAAATGTATCCTCTGTCATAAAAACCATAAAAAATAGACACCGATTATTAGCGTGTTTTGAAAATATTCAAATAAATAGTTATGGCCAATCCAAACAGACTTTAAAATTACCATGCAAAACCAGATGGAATACAATATATATATCATTAGAATCCTACTTTAAAAACAAAGACGCATTAAAGACTTTAGCCATAATGGATGACACGGATTTAGAAAGAAGCCTAGTACTTACCATTTTAGATGAAGAGATGTGGGACAAAATAAAGGCATTTCTGGATCTCTTGAAACCCATTGCAGACGCTGTTACAGAGGCAGAATCAGATAAAGCCCGAGCCTCTGATGTGCCGAACATCTTCATGAAACTTGCAGCAAGTATTGAAGATAGTCTCTTTTTAAACGGCTTGCTTTCAGAACGTGAAAAAAATGTAATCCGGACAGCTGTTTCTGACCGTCGCACTTTCTGCATTCAACAATTTCACTTGGCTGCCAATTTATTGGACCCGAGGTATCTCGGTTCAGGTCTCACAAGTGACGAAATGGCTGAAGCCTCTAACTTTGTGTATTCTGAAGCAGAACATCTAGCACTGAATAGTACCAAAGTTATGGTGAATGTCGCTGAACTTCGCACAAAAACCGGTTTTTTTGGGAAGTGCTATTCAGCATGGGCTACGGTAGGAGAGGTTGCACCTCAACTATGGTGGCAAAGTTTTGCTTCAAAGGAAGAGGTGTATCCGATAGCCCATAGAATTTTAAGCGTACCTCCTAGCTCAGCATCCGCGGAACGTAATTGGAGTTTATTTTCTTTGACTCATACCAAATTGAGAAATAAACTGACTAAAGATCGTCTAAATAAACTGATCACCATACGTCAAAACTTGCGCTATTGTGACGAGCATGAAGTCGTGGCCTCATCAGACTCGGATGATAGTAATTTTGAATTTGACGATGTTACCGAGTACAATAATAAATAAACTAACTCTATATCATATAATATGTATGTACAATTTTATAGCTGTATATTATGAAAACCTGCCTACTAATGTTTAATATTTTGTTAGAAGTTGTGTTTTTTGTTTATTACGAATATAGTTATTTTTTTTTATCGAGTATTAAAGTTTTTGTGCATTGGCACACACCCTCAACACATAAATATAAATGTTATATAAATAATTGTATAAATGTCGTAGGTGTCCTTAAATGTCCATTATTGTCAGGTAAATGTCGAAAATGACCGACATTTTCATGAATGTCCTTCGGACATTTTGAAAGTGACGGACACTTTGCAACTCTAGGCCACAGACTTGTTTGCCACCTTTGTGGTATAAAATAAAAACGAACATTGCATGCGAACTCTGTCTCTCCTATAAAGGGATTAGATAACAATTGCACTTTTTTTGCATATGATACAGAGCGTTGTTTTTTTCAATCACTACTCTGATCTGCACTGCTCGAGAGAATTGTCGCGCAGAGAAGCTCGGGCAGTGTATATAGATGTGCCTTGGCCGACAAACAATCGAGCGGCCGCTACCCTGCCCGAGATGACCCGCGAGGCTGATCAGTCTGCATCGATCCGCCTATTCAGACATCAATCGTAATTGGCATCAAGGTCAATTGTATTTTTTTAATAATGGAGTGTCCGTCGTTTACAGCGAATGCATTTAAAGTCATCGTGAGAAACTCACAGCCATTTTAATAACATAATTCAACTTTAGTTGTTTAGTTATTTAATTTTATAATTCTTAAAAATCCAATAAAAAAATATATACATATAAACGTAGATTATAAGACAAGCAACCTGTGGAAAAGGGCGGTGTTCTCTTAGCACAAGTATTTTAGTACTTAAAAGGAGGCACCAGCGCAGTTATTCTATACATCCATAATATTAGTTACTGAATTTTTTTTTATGAATCTTATATGTAATAGTAATAAATACAAAGAAATCACAAATGAGAACTTAGCCACTTTAGAGATTTTGTTTAATAATATTTTTCAAATTGGATCTTAAGTAAAAAACACACAAGCAGACCTTAGGTGGCTGGTGGCGACTGTTGTCGTCGCTGGAGTCGTAGTTGGAGCCCCAGTCGGGCTCGGACTCCGAGCTGGACTCGCACGGCGACGGCGGCGCGGGCGGCGCCGCTACCACCGTGTTCAATGGGAAGTATCTAAGAAAAAAAAAGGATAGTTTTTTTTACATTTTCGTTTTACTAAGGTTGCTGTACCCCCAAGATGATACAAGTCATATTTGTGGGAGGCCTATGTCCAGCAGTGGAATGCATACGGCTGAAATGTATGTATTGTATGTAAAGTTGCTGTTAGTCAAACTTTTCCTCACGCGTCAAAATGTGACGTACACGCCAATACTTCGACTTGTGGAAAGTAAATAAAAAAACAAACCTATCTGTCAGCAGGAAAATTGCATTGACAGCATTTTGTTGTTGCTGGTCTGGTAGGTACGACCGCAGACGATCAGTTTAGTTGTTCTTGGTGTTCACTTTAGAGCACTTTTAGTGTCGTTTTCTGCCAGCGAGTAAGGTCACCGGGGAGCTCAACTTTAAATATGCAACGCGTGTGTGTATCTTCTGGAGTTACAGGCTACGGTGACCGCTTACAGTCATATGGGCCGTATACTCGTTTGCCACCGTTGTTATAAAATAAAATAATTCGACGATGGCGTTTAAAATCGTCAACTTAGGTTTGGTCACCTATTTTGTGCTACACGCGACGTCTGACGTCAGCGTCAACGTTCCTGAACAAAAAAGACGCCAACGTCGACGTGTGAGAAAGACCAAAACGGTACTTCTCTATAGGCAGCATTGTGACGCAGACGCCGTAAGCGGCCGACGGCGTTTATAGGAGACAATAGCCTTAAAGACACCGAGATGACCTCACCGTAGCTGGTCCTCGGTGTAGCGGCGGTAGGCGTGCTGGTACTGGCCGGGCAGCAGCGCGTGCGGGTAGAAGCCGGCGGGCGGGCGCACGTGCGCGGCCGGGCGGCGCGCGGCGGGCCGGCGGCGCTGCACCGTCATGGACTGCAGGTCCGCGCACGCGCCCGAGCGCGCCGCGTTCAGCCGCGCGTTCCACTCGCTGGCCGACGCCATCGCCGCCGCCGCCATGTCCTGTCGACGGCGTTCATTACATTAGCCCGTGAGGAGGCCTGATCATCCGGTAGTGACGGACCCGGTTGTTGTGGAAATTATGAGGCATCATCAACCGAGATGTCCACTACAGGATAAAGACCTGCAGTGGACGTCTCGGTTGATGATGGTGACCCAGCTTTCGCTAATCTTTCCCCGGCCTCATGGAACATAAAAAAAAGGCTCAGTAAAGTCATTTATAGACAACCAGAAACGAAAATAATGTATTTCCATACATGACAGATGAAACGAAACGTCACGTGACCTTTTTATACATCATTTTCGTTTCGATTACGTTCTTAATAAAACATTGACATTGTCATCTTAGCTACGGCCCGTGGTCTTGTAAAAATTAGTAGTGACAAATTACCAAACAGAAGCATACCAGTTGTATAGCCTCATGAATCCCACAGCCAAACTGTGCAAAAGGTGTAGGTGGGAAGTAGTACTTTTTTTTTTTTTTGTTTAAGAGCCTTGGTCTCTAAGACCATGTCAGCTCTTTGACCTCTACATAGTAGTATCCTCATTATACATATTATTATACAATACGAAAATATAAAAATAAAATTACAATAGCAAATCGGCCAGGTATCAAAAAAACTATAAATAAATATTGCCGGTTTGGACAGGGGTTCCGCCAATATCGACTGGAAGAGTCCTACATCGGTCATTGAGAAACCCCAACGTTGAAATAGCTGTTCCCTCTTTGCTCGAGTTTTGACACATTCCATTTTTAAGTCCCTGTTCATTGTTTTATATAATAAACAAAACATAAATGTAGAGTCAAACCTGTCGAGCCTTCTCCGGATCAACTTTAGGTGCTTCCGGTCTGTCTGAAGACTTGTCCGATATCTTCATCTCTACCCGGTCAATTCTGACCTCAGGCTTCTCCGGAACCTCTTGTGCGACGGCGATTTGCCGCTCGCGCTGATGCGACCGGTACTCCTCGTATTTGTGGGGGTAGTCTGACAGCATAATGTCTAAGACTTCACTGGCGTCCACAGCTGTGATGCCTGTGAAACATATGCTTAGGCTTAGATTGTTTTTCTTTTATTTTATTTTCATGTTTGATTTTTGTTATTGATGTGAATTTAACCTTACATGGGAGCCACTTAATGTTGCTTTATTCACAAATGTCATAAATTATAATTATTTTATGTTATTCAATTTGTTTTTATAAATAAGTTGGTTTTAAGCAGACTCAACTGCTAGCAAAATTATGTCATAAAAAAATGAAATATTCGAATAAAAGTCTTAATTAAACTTCACTACTTAATAAACTGTTTACAGTAAAATTAATAAATGATAATTAAACAAGGATTTTACATACAATAGCGTATAGGGATTCTTGTACAGTCAGCATCAAAAGTACCGCATGAAACAAAGCACTATTGATGCTGACTGTACCAATTGCCAATGTTCATAATTTAGCAGTGTAATATACCAATATCCATACCACTAGCATAGGAGTAAGAATTTGACATAGGTATAGGAATAAAATTTTCGAGTTATCAAGGCAATTGGCAACTCGTAAGCATTTAGTTTAACAGAACCGGGGGCGAACGTGTTAGGCTAGGAGGTTAAAGTAACAGTAGGTAAAGTTGAGGCCATGCTGGACTTTGGACTTTCATGTACTTACCAAGATCGCAAAGGGCTTCAGTGACGAGTCCTTTCCGGAGGATGTAATCGCGCTCTTCTCCGCCCACAGGCCGTCGCTTCAGTTCTGGGTAGCGCCGTTTGAAGCTTTTTACGCCCAGAAACATCGCTACTTGTTCTTGAATCATCATTACCTGTTACAAATTTAATGTATTACTTATTTCATATTAAATGAAGCATATCGTTACTACTCTGAACCTTGTTCTGTGAGTCTACAATTTTTATCCGGAGATAATACGTCTGATTCCACGGAAGTAGTCAATCACAGAGGTATTCCTTTAAAAAATATTTTGCTCGGTTCTTAATATCTTTTTCAGGCATAACTATTAAGGATTTTTATTTTAACAATTACTAAGGAAGGACTTCAAGAACTAAAAATGTTAATTCTATTTCCTTGTTCTTTTTTATTTATTCTCAAATCCGTCAACACAACAATACATTTTATACGGATTTTAAGATCAAGGTGAACTGGATAATATGGCAGTAAATTTAATAGAATATTTGAAAGAAATTAAAATATAAATGTTATAAATAGGAATAGACAATAATGCAAATAATTGTCTATTCTGCAAAATGCTTTATAGTAAATTGGGGGTTCCGTAAGTAGCTAGGAAATAACTTACCTGATGTTCAATGCTTGGATTTTCAGGAGGTGGCCACATGTATTCTTTGACATCTGCAGCTGTCCAAACTTTATTGCTAAAAATCACAATGTCAGTATTAGTAACTAGTGACAACTGTATACAATAATAGTACAAATGTAACTGTTATAAAAAACTATGTTTACCTGTCAAATAAGTCTGCAAACTTAGATTTCCTCATTTTATTACTACTTTCGTTTGTCGAGCTTTTAACAGAACTCTGGGAGTCTTCGTCTAACAAATGCGAGGGTCTGAAAAAATAAATTATTGGTAATTTCTTCAATATTACATAAAGTGCCGCCATAATTTATTTACTAAAAAAATTTAATAGTAATAACTATTTTACAAACTTTTAATGTCTATGCATATCCGATAGCATACTTTTGTAAGAAATACGATTGTATCGCCATATTGGTGTGACTTTACATGTATCCTCCTTCAGAAATTGTGTGTTACTTACTTAGCTGGTGTAGCATTGTCATCCATCATACATGTTTCCTCTTCGAATAAATGTACCGTCGTGGTAGCAGGCCCGCATACACGTCCGTAAATACCCATGGTTTCCTAAAATTATTCGACAATGAATTAATGTTTACGTATCATATTTTATGTACACATATACCAATCACCAAAATGTGTTCAAAAACCGTAGGCAATGGACAACATTTTTAATAATAGTACTAATTAGGCGAGTTGGCTATATGTTTAAAGTCCAGTGACACCCCTCTACCCTTACTCTGCTGTTAGATGCACTACACAGAAAGTAAGTTTGGACAAGATCTACCAGATGTCAATAAAGTTATTGGTGACGTACAATTTTATTAATAAAAATAAATAATTTGTACACAATAAATAATTTTCCGATTTAATTTATTTTATATTCGATCCGCTTTCTTTTTTATCTTAGCTTAAAATATCGAAAATTATGCTACAGGTAGCATTAAGACTTGGTCACATAGGGTGCGTAGTGGCAATATAGGTCATCCCTAAGGCATCTGTGTGTAGACAATGTAATGTATGCAACTGTACATATTTAAGCGTTAACACACCTTCATTCAAAGTTACATAAACTACTAACATATTAAAGACAAGAATTTCTAATGAGGCCTTGAGTTTGTGAATTTCTAATGAGGTTTTGGCCTTGTAAGAAAAAAAAATAGGGATATGTAGAATAATACATTATGGTACAGGAGGTATAACAGACACAACACATTTGATTGTCCGCCTTTTTTTTAATTGTCCAAACACGGATATATTTTTTTTTAATAAATACGACAACCTATCCACGGATACCTAGACACGGATTAAACACGCCGTAACATAATAGGCGTGTAACTGGCCCGGTACCGCGAACGTCGAAGTTCGTATATTACGGGCACCTTTCTCTTTTACTCCAATTAAGGGTGTCATCAGAGTGACAGAGACAATCGTCCGATATTCAGGAATATCGTTGTTCGCGCTAGCGCCGCTGTTTTAGGACCTATGCCTTCAAGTAATATAAAAGTTCTACCCTTACCTTCATGTACATAGCACCGCGACCACCCCCTCGGCCCCGGCCGCGGCCGCGCGGAGTCTTCGGCGTGCCCCGGCCCCGCCCGCCGCGGCTGCCTCGTCCGCGGCCCCCTCGGCCCCGACTCTCACTCCCCGGCGTCTCTGGAGACTTCATAAACGAGTCTTCCAGTTTTGGCAATGTCGTTTCTAATACAACTTTTAACTCCTGCGTTTCAGGGAATATCTTCATATCCGTACTGCTGCAAGAATCTCGACTCTTTCGACTGCTCAGGGGTGTCGTGCAAGCGGAGGGCATTTTATCGAGCGCCTCGGTCATTCTTGGTAGCTTCACCCGTGAGCTAGTCGGGTCGATCTCTTCGGGCGTTTTTTCGTCTTTAATAAAAAAGTTTGTGGCCGTTTCTACGATCTGTTCCGGTTCTTTAGGTGGCGACGCCAGCGCGCGCTTTATACCGCGGCCTCGTCCCCTTCCCCGAGGTTTCGCTAGTATTGCTGGCCGGTCCCTGAAAGTGGTTTATAGGTGGATTAATTAAACTAATAATACATAAGAACCAAGATTTGCCGCTCAATAGGAGATGTAATATAGAGGTCTAATAGAATAAGATAAAGGAGTAAATAGTTAATATGATTATACATACCTAGTTAACCGTAAAGATCGCTGTGGACGTTCTTCTAGGGCAGGGGTCGGCAAAGTGACAACAGGTTTCGCACCCTCGGATACAGGTAGTTTGCGCGGTCTGCCACGTTTCTTCGGTTGCGGGGTAAATGGAACGCTTACAGAATTTGGTACTTCATTTGTTTTTAAGTGATCAACTTCTAAAGGATCTTGAGATAATTCTTCATTCGTCATGTTGAAGTCGTGGGATTCTGAGTTTTCATTAATGATCATTTCCTGTACTTGTAGATGTGAACTTTCAATTACCCTAACTTCAGTTACATCAGAGCTACCCGTGGATGTGCTAGAGTCTATCTCAATAGACTGAGTTTTTTCTACACAGTTAATGGAATTTAGTGGCATAACCTGTATTTGATTAGCTTGCAAATTTGTAAGAATATTATGAAGCTTAGAGTTACCATTTTTAGAACAGTTTTCATTGTTCAAAATAGAATGATTGACTGTTTTTATGGTTTGTTTAGAATCCACATCACTTATTGCGTCTGAAGCCGAATTCTGTGATTTAGGAATTACAGGACTTACTGTCAAAGCCTTGTTGGTTAGTAACTGTCCTAGTTTTAACCGTTTTGTTTCTAATACTGAGAGTTCAGTCTCCTTTTTTGGTGGAGGGCTAATTTCCACGGAAGGAGGCCTCTTTCCAGTATTTCGTCTAATGGGAGGAGACTTTTCTGGTTCTTGAACCACTCTTGAGCTACGTAATCTTTTTCCCAAGGCCATAGGAGGCGAAGCATCTGTTACACCTTTTCGTCTACTATTTACAATTTCCTTTTTTTGCTTGTCATTTACCATTTCTTGAGTATTTTCAGATGAGCAAATCTCTTGGACAGTTTCAGGTTTTTTAGTGTCTTCTGTTATAATTTTGGCAGAAGGTCCACAATAAGTCTTATTAATTTTCAAGATAATTCGTGGAGAATCTTGACCTGAGCTTGGAGTTGTGATCTTTTCTGGAATATTAATTTCTAATGGTTTTGTGAGACTGTCCTTTTCTATTCTATTGCGATTATGAGATTGACTGTTTGATGAGAGGGAAGATGTTTCATTTTGAACCTCCTGGCTGGGCACATTACTTCTCTTTTTATCATAAGCTGACTTGGAATTCACTTTATCAATTTGCTCACAATTTAAAGTACTTGTTGATCCTTCTGGGGCTATGTTAGTTTCTTCAGGCACAATTGGAATACACTCAGCTTCTGGTTCTTTTACTCTAGTATCTACATCTTTCTTTTTATGTTCTAATAACTTCTTTAATAATGTACAATTTGATAAAGTAGTCTGTTTACTAGTTGGGGTGGGTTTAATGGACTCCATGTTTCCTAGGTCTACGTTAGTATTTATATGTTCTTTCTTATTAGATACTGAAACTGAACTGTCACCATCTAAAACATTTTTAGGAGGAGTCTCAATGCTTACAGACTTTGATTCATCAGGAAGACAATTGTCCTTTGTTGTTTTATGCTCTCCACCAATGACCAGTTTAGATTCTTTTCTATGCAAGGAGTTAACCTTTTCAGTTTTTGCTGTTTCTACACAATTTTCTGTAGTTTGAATTGTACTAGAGTCCTTATTGTGACAATTAGTCAAATCATTTTTAAGATCTTTATCCTCCATTGGTTTGACAAGTGGTTTGATGCAAATTTTGGATACAACAGGTATGTTCTCATTAATATTGTTGTACACATGTTCCATTTTCTCATCTAGATTGTTGATCTTCATGTCAGGTTTTAAACTTTCATCGCTAGATGTGTCTGCTACAGCTTTCATATTAATTTTCATTACTAATGGAGGATTCTTCACTAAAGCATCTTCAGTATCTTGTACTTTAGATTGTTCAATTTCATCAGGTTTAATTACAGGCTTGATGTTGAGTTTGGTTATTATTGGAATTTCTTTCTTGGGCGACGAAGGCAATGCATTTTCCTCAGGTTTTATAATAGGTTTAATATTGAGTTTTGTTACAATAGGTATGTTTACTTCTGATGAAGTATTTGGTTTGACAATATCTTCATCATCTGCAGGTTTTAATATAGGCTTTATATTTAACTTTGTAACAACAGGTATATCAGTATTGTCATCACTTGAATTTCCTGTTTCAGAGGACTGGTTTTCAGTATCTTTTATACTTTCTTCTTGTAGTGGCTTAACAATAGGCTTAATATTAAGTTTAGTAACAACAGGTATACTATTTTCATCACTGTCTGCATTCCATTCATCACAGTCTTTTTGTTCCGAAGATTTTTCTTCAGGAAGTTTTAATGGTTTTATATTTAATTTTGTAACTTTAGGGATATCTTCTATACTAGGATCTAGTTCACTATCTTTAGGTTTTAGTATAGGTTTTATATTTATTTTTGAAACTACAGGAACTTCATCTTTTACTTCTTCAGAGGCTTCTCCATCTGCAGGCTTCAAAATTGGTTTGATGTTCAATTTTGTTACTACAGGAATTTGTTCAAGGTTGTCAGATTTTAATAGCGATTTCTTTGGAGATGGCTCAGTATCACTCTTAATAACCGGTTTAATTGTGATTTTAGGGATGACTGCAGGCTCTTTAATTTCTACACTTGCCTCAGAGCACTCAGCTGATTTACTCTTAGAAATTTTAGCATCACAATGATCTGCTATACTGTCTTTGCTAGAATTTTCCACAGGCTTTATGGGTTTTATAGTTAGCTTTGGACTTAATTGACTGTCAGACTTGGCCACTGTTTTTATTGTCAATTTTGGTACTTTGTCCACTTTTTCTTCTGCTGGACTAACAATTAACTTTAGCTTGGAGACTGACTCTGGGTCTTCTTGGTCAGGTTGTTGAAGGCCTTTTATTGTTAGCTTCGGCACTGTCTGATCAGTATAGAACTTGCCCTCACCATCAGTGCCAGGTTTACCAAGCTTTATGGTGACTTTTGGAACTATGTCAGAAGGCCCTTGATCAGAGGTTGAAGCTTGATCTGATGTGCTTGTTTCATCATTTTCGGAACATTCAGATTCAGATATTTCACTGCTACTAGATTTCCGGTGTATGTCGTTAATCTTTTCTGGTGGCCTGAGAATAGGTTTAATATTGATTTTTGTAACATTGGGTATTGGCTCACAACTTTTGGAATTTTCTGATTTTACCCCATCTTCTGTAGGTGGCTTTATGGGTTTAATAGTCAATTTAGGAATGGGAGACTTAATATCATCTGATTGCTTTGCACCCAGTTTTATAGTTAGTTTTGGAATCTGTTTAGATGCCTCAAGGGAATCCTGAACAGGTACTGGACTGGGATGAGCTTCACTCTGCTTGTTTGTGTCATTAATAACCGGTTCTGATGTATTAGACACAATCAAGTTAAGTTTAATAGGAGGAACCTTCTTGGGAACATTGTCAATTTCAGGGTTATTAGCAAGTGGCACTGATTCACTTGATGAATGGCCTGGCTGATCATCTTTACTTATTGTCAGGGTGTCATTTGAAAGTTTGATTTGTTCTGTTTGACATTCTTGACTGGGCTCTGCTTTCTCAAATTCATCAGTAGCTTCTGTTGTACTAATGCAGTCTGGAGAACATGAAGCTGTTTCCACAGAAGGTACATGAGGTGAAGAAGTTGACGGAGTCTCAGTCTCAGGTGTAACTGCCTGATTTTGTGACTTTTCACACTGACTTGTTGATGGTGTTACTTTTTGTCTTACTAACTTGATTTTCTTAGGAGGATTTGTTGATGTCTCTGCTTTGCAGACACTAATTTCACTTACATTGCTACTTTCAACGTCTTTAACATTACCATCTACAGGGGGGATGATATCTGAAGAGCTAGACACATCCTTTGCTACACTCTCACTGCTTGTCTGTCCCACATCATTAACACTAACTTGGGAATCAACAGTGGAGGAGACAGTGGTGTCTGGACGGCGATCATATGGTGTCGGCCGAATAAGTCTACGGCGCAACGGTGACCTTGTTGCAGACTCCTGTACTAATGTTCCTTCACTTACACTAACATCACTTGATGTAGACTCCACACTTTCAACAGTCACATTGTCTCTGTTATCACTGGAAGTCACATGCTTCACTGTCCGGTCATTCGACTCACATTCACTAATCTCACAAATACTTGGTACTGTCTCTACACTGCTGGAAGGAATATTTACAGCCGAGCAAGTGCTAGCTGCCTCTAGATTCAGATTTTCTGCCTCTGGTGCACATTCTTCAGGCACAGATGAGCTTGCCTGTGGTTCTATGTTACTGATATTTGCATCTACAGAACTTGAACTTTCAGATATTGTATCTATTGGAGTTTCAGGTAAGTTCTCAGGTGCACTTTCACATTTGGCACTAGAGGTAGGGAGTAACACTGAGGCCTCTTGTGGGTGTTGAGTGTTCTGTGATGTGCTAGTATCTTCCTCTAACTCCGAAATGCTAACTTGTGCAGGTTGTTCAGCAGCGGGCGGCTCTTGAGGCGGAGGCTCGCTGGGGGCCGGCGGTGCGGCAGGCGTGGGTGGCAAAGGCGCGGATTCTTCACATTCGGTCGACAATGGAACTCGTTTCGGTGCACCAGGTCCGTCACAAATTTCATCAATCATGTCCAAAATCGCTTCAGTGCTCGCATTGTTGTCGTGCGTCGATGGCGACGGGACGCTGTCGCCGTCGAAGTTATCCTCCGACATCGCTCCGGACTCGCACGGCGTTTGGGCCCCCGATGCTTCTCGAGATGCATTGGCGTTCGCGTCGACCTCCTCGTTGGGCCCGAGGTCCTTTTCCCGCGCCGATGCACGGCGGGAAGCGTTCGTCGCGGCGCCCGCATCGTCTTCTGAACTCTCCATTATCTACTGTTTTGCGACGCTGTCATGTCTGAAATACAAAACGCTCGCTGGGTGATATTTACGTTACGAACGGGTAACCTGACGACGTGCGAGATTGACAAGCCACAGGCACCATTCTAATTCACCATAACGCTACTAAAATTTGTTCACGGGGTCCACAGCGATGATTAATATACGTACACATATATATTATTTTCATATTCACAACGTTTCAATCTCGCTCGATTGACCGCGAGGTCATAGAAACTATTTAACAGCGTAAACCGGCAAACAAAAAGCTTGTATACGCCATTTTTAAAACCAAAGACATGGCAGGTTTGGTCGTATTGGCCTATAAAAAATATCTTGAAGCAGACAGTTCGGCCATTGTCGTGTTGGTAAACTGCCGAAGCCCATAGATCGCTCCACTAGTGCTCTTAGCTTGTAAAAAGAGTAATAAATATGGCTTTCAACATGTGTTAAAACGAGTCAGATAATACTTCTTCAAGTTCTTTTTCGTATTGGATGTATAGTGGAATTGTATAGTATTTTTATGAATGGCAACTATTCAGAGTGAAACGGAAGCAATGGCATATAATTAAATTTTTGAAATAGATTGTTATATATTTTTTGTGTGCATACCTATAGGTACATTACATTTTCCTGTAATTTAAATATAAAATAATACTTATTTTTGAATTCATTATAATCAGCAAAAGGTAATTAATTCAAGGAGTACACTTGCATTATTATGTTGGTCCAATGATTTTTGATTCAGTTTTATAAGTTTTATGAAAATTTCTTATTCTATAAAAAAAATCGAACTTCCAAACCAAACTTGTAATTGTTTGACTGATCCACAAAATTTTGCGCTGAATTAGGTTATAATATAAGTTTGTAGTAAAAATTAAAACCTTATTAATATAATTATGACTACAATAAGAGCATTTACGTGTGAAGATATGTTGAAATTTAATAACGTGTAAGTTTATTAGTACATTTGTATTAAATATCTTCAGTCCTATCCTAGGTCAACTTTACTTAATTAAAATAGATTTTCAGGAACTTGGACCCCTTGACTGAAACCTATGGTTTATCATTCTACACACAATACTTGGCTCATTGGCCAGAGTATTTCCAAGTCGCCGAATCACCCAGCGGTGAAATCATGGGATATAGTATGTATCTATTAAATTATTTGATTGTTTGTTTACTAAATCGGTAGTGTACTAGTCCTGGTATTTTTATTTTTTTAGCCCTGTGCCTGTTGTATTTCTAGTAGGAAGAGCTGTTTAATTTGTGTTGTGCTATTTCAGTAATGGGAAAAGCAGAAGGGCTTGGCGAGAACTGGCATGGCCATGTGACTGCTTTGACAGTCAGTCCTGATTACAGAAGGCTCGGGATAGCAGCTACTTTGATGAGTATTTTAGAAGATGTATCAGAAAAGTAAGTATTTGTATACTTAAGCTTGTGTTCAATTGCTGCTGTTTATAGTGCCTGAAAAGAAAAAAAGTAGTTTATTCAATAATTTGCATTATAATACCTGTGCTGGTGCTGAGAACACCACTCTTATTTACATTTTCTACTTTATTCATCTAGAAAGTTATTAACAAGTTCATAAAATAATGAGAGGATTTTTTATAGCAAGAGATGTGTAACTATTTATAAAAAAAGTACTAGTAGGTACACAATTTAAATAAGTTTTTCCCACCTCTGTTCAGTGTAGTTTTCTTTTTTTTTATAAAACAACAATAGATTTGGCCTAGTGGGTAGTATCCCTGCATATGAAGCTAATGGTCTTGGGTCCGAATCCCAGTAAGGCCATTTATTTGTGTGTTGATCATAGGTGTTTGTTCCTGTGTCATGATTGTTTTCTTTGTTTTTTTAAGTATTTGTATATTATATTGTTGGCTGAGCATTCACAACACAAGCTGTTTTGAGCTTACCAAAGGTCTATCTGTGTAAGAATGTCCTATAATATTCATTTATATAACAAACTAACTGTCAATTGACTCTTAGTAACTCCTGATGGAAAGTGAAGACATCCTAAAATGGAGTTCACTGGTTTAATAACTATTGCTTGCTTTGAAAAGACTAAAATAGTATTTATCTACTTGTTAAAGTGTCTTATATAAATTACAGGAAAAAGGCATATTTTGTGGACTTATTTGTGAGAGTGAGCAACAAAGTAGCCATCAATATGTACAAAAACTTGGGTTATATTGTGTACAGGACTGTATTAGAATACTATTCAGGAGACCCAGATGAAGATGCCTATGGTAAGTTAACTAGAAAATCTGAAACACCTAATAATGAAATATGTTCATGGAATAATATTTCTATTATATTTCCAGATATGAGGAAAGCCTGTTCAAGAGATGTGAATAAGACTTCTGTTATACCTTTAGCACATCCTGTTAGACCAGAAGATGTTGACTGATGGAAAGAAAAAATATTTCAATAAAAATTGCAATTATTCAAATTATTATTTATTTATTTATTAACATTAAACTTATGCATAATCAGTATTCCAATTATGATTAGGAATCACTTTCAGTACTACTGCTACTGTCATCAGAATCATTATCAGCATTTGTTTGTGGTTGGTCTTTTTTTTCTGATTGCTCCTGTGTCTCAGGTACAGCAGGTGTATCTGGTACTTCCTTCTGTTTACGCCATTGTTTAGCAGCAGCAAGAAGTTTAAGATTTGGTCTAACCATTTCATCTTCGGGGAATATATAATCAAACACCTCTTCCCACCCTTCCTCAACCCCATCTTCACTAACAATCTTTTGCCTCTTTTTAACTCTTCTAGGCATTTTAGCCAACACTTTTTCGAGTTTAGTATCTTCTCCAATCTCTGATTCAAAGTCTTTCCATGCCTCTAGGAGCAGAACTCTTGCTTCCTTTTCACCCAAACTCCTAAGGCCGTCATTAGCTCGCTCATAAACTCTTCTGGCTAATTCAACATTGATGTTATCTGCATTCTCTGCATTAAGCTCAAACTTAGCATAAGAAAGCCACACCTTAACATGAACAGTTCTTTCCAACAATCGCTCATAAAGCTGTCTAGCCCTTTCAGTTTCCCCTTGAGCAACTTCAAAGTCAATGAAGCTCTTCCAAAGCAATTCAGGCATGTCCAATCTCTGCTGTCCAACTGCAATTTCGTAAATGGCTCTAGCTCTGTCTATGTCTCCCAAAAGTGTTTCCAATTCTGCAAACTTTATCCATGTTATACAGTTTTCAGGGCCATATTCTAAGAATTTCTGATATAATATCCGACATCTGTCAAATTCTCTGAGCTGTATTTCTAAATCTATGTAACCTCTGTACAGCTTGTCTCTTGGACACATACCTAAAGCCATGCCTAATGTCTTTCTTGCTTGTTTTAAGTCTTTACATCTCACCTCAAACTGAGCATACATAAGCCATATTTTGGAAAATGTAAATATTTTATGTGGTATCAATTCCAGGCAAGTTCTGTAGATCTGCCTGGTGCGTTCAAGGTCTTCTGCCTCTAATTCTTCATACAAAGCATAATTTATCCAAAGATAAATGTAACGTCTCCAAAATTGTTTATCCTTGGAAGGTGGTACATTTGCTATAGCTCTTTCATATGTATCTCTTATGTCATCAACATTTCCTTCATTTTCAACAAGTCTGATATAATCAAACCAAGCATCATAATTAGTAGGATTTTCAATAACTTCTTGTTCATACATGTATTTTCTCTTGTTAACTATGACATCTTCAATGCCAGATCTGTCTCCATATTTTTTCTCATGTATAGTATATGCTTTATATAACTCCTTGTTTCTATCTTTTGGTATGTGATCCAAAGCATATTTGTAAATGACCCTGGCTCTGTCATGTTCTTTCTGATTTTCCTCAAACTTTGCAAAGGCTATAAACAACCTCTCATCCAAATCTTCATCACCAAAAAATTCAACAGCTCTTTCAAACACTTTTCTAGAGCCATTAATGAAACCATGGTTTTCTTCAAATTTAGCATATTTTATCCAGTTTTTGACATCAGGATGTACCATGACAAATCTTTCATATATTTGTCTGGCTCTTTCAAGCTCTTTATACCTTAATTCAAAGTTGATGTAGGTTTGCCATGCTTGTTCATCTGGTTGCCATTCCATCCATCTTTCAAAGACCTAGAAAAATAAATGATACTACAAATATGTCTATACAAACTATGTGATTATTAATTTTGATACTGTTGGATGTTAACAAAATGGCCATTTTTATTTAAACAGTGTATGTATTACATACTTGCCGGGCTCCTGCTACATTTTCAAGCATTTCCTCCATGTAAGTGTATTTGTACCAAAACTGGGAGACCCTGGGTAGTATGGTGACTGCCCTATCCCATAAGTTACGAACATGATTGACTTGTCGGTTTCTCATTTCCATTTCTGTGTACTTCAACCTAAAAGACACAAAAGCATTATTTCAAATATTTTCATTTCATCTTTGCTGTGTAGTTTACAAGATCGAACAGATACCCCAACTTGAAACTACTTTTACCAATGGGTTAAAGATACATAAGTATCATATTATTATTCAGCTTGAATGCTGAAATTGTCATGTTTGTTTATTGATCTTTAATTATTTGTTTAATTACAATACAGCTAAAACTAACTACTATAACTAAATTTAAACTAAACAAAAACTTAATTGATGTGTGTTGTCACACTCGCATCTCTAACTGCTAATAAAATACAGAGAAAATGTGTTAAAATAATACATACCATAGGGTAACATTCCTGTGGTCAACATCAAGGGCTCGTTCATATATAGATCGAGCCCTTTGCACCTGTTTTTGTGATTCCTCCCATTGAGCATACTTAAGCCAGTTTCCAATAACCTAAAAACAAAATATTGTTAGTGTTGTAGTATACAAACTATACCTATGTCAGATTGCTAGACTGCCTACTACTACTAGGCTAAGCTTTTCTCTATTGAACTTACGAGACGATTCTTTCTTATGTTATCTTCAAACGCCTTTCTTTTACGATGCTGATAATCTCTCAATTCCTCTGGATCAGAGATTTTTTGTTTTGGTGGAGGTGGCAATATTTCCAAGTCTCTTTCCTTTGCTTCACGAAGCAATTGTTCAGCAGTAATTTGTATCTCTGCTGGAGCTTTGTTTTTAACCTGGAATACGAAAAATGGTTAGGAAATGGTATTTATTAATTATAGGTATTCCATTACTCGTGACTAACCTTTGCCACTTTGGGCATTTTAGTAGCTTTTGCGTCCATTACGATAATAAAATAACAAATTAACAACTCAGGTCAGTGTCAAGAAATCAGCGTCTAAGACGCGTTGATGGTTTCATACGCGTACCGCACTAATATAATAGTATACTAATTTATTATGACATTGACAGGATAGCCATATTGGCCATAGACTAGCTATTTCTTCTTTCCTAGCCGGTCCGGTTCACGTTTTGCGGTCGGTCCGATTCATTCTTTCTGTACTGCCACAAATCTTATCTTATGACGTTATTTGACACTTTGCACTCACAGTGCTCGTGACTGCGGCGGTACCGAGAAAACGATATTCGTAAATTTCGGACGATTGTCTCTGTCTTATATGTTATGGTGCCTTAATTAGAGTAAATGAGAAAGACGCCCGAAACATACGAATATCGTTTTTCGCGGTAGCGCCGCTGCTAGCGTGAGCACCGTAACCGCTTCAATCTACGTTATCAGCGATGTCACAAGATTTCTATAAATCCAAAAAGAAACCAACGAATCGGACCGACCGGGAGCGTGCTCAAAGTAAATTAAAGTATAAACGCGAATCGGACCACGGCTAACAAATGCCAAAATGTCATGTCAATTGTCAAGTCAATGACAAATATGTCATAAACACGTGGAATCATGGGGAAGTGGGAAGTGCTTATGTTCTACAGCAATTTTATGTAGATCTCATTTTATCAGCATTATAATTACAATAGTGTATGTCGTCTTAGGATGATGATTTCATTTTTTCGGCGGTCTATTTTAATTCATAAAGCTTGTAAGTCCCACAACATTGGTTTTAAATTTTCTTTACAATGTCTTGATTGAGTAATGTATTTTTTTGTTCTTACAGATACTTCCTTGGGCCGACAAATTGTTAATAAGGCTAGTTTCTTGCAGGATCATAACAATGAAACAGATTATTATGAAATTCTGAAAAGAGCCTTACAAAACTACAATCACAACTGGCCAGAAATAAAACAAACATTAATAGACTCATCAGGAAATTTAAATAATAAAAATGTGGATGCTATTATGTTAAAATTGATGGTCAATAATAAAAAACTCGATACAGCTCAATCTTATGCTAATTATTTACAAAGTAACGAGACCCTTACTCTAGGTTCAACGAATGGCTTACTGGGTCTGTATTATGAAATTGGAAAAACAAGGAAACTAGATGATAAAGAAAGAGAATTTGTATTAGATACTCATAAGACACTGTATGATAAATACAAAATATTAGATTATACCACTAGTGAGAAACTGGTACACGCACTCTGTGCTGTTGATGAAACAGAAAAAGCCTTAAAAGTATTGGATGATATTCACTACAGTGGGACCCCAAGTCATTCTGCATACAGTACTCTAGTGGCTACGCTGTTCAGAAACAATAAAAAAATTGAAGCATTATCTTTAATACAAAGGAGTTTGAATGACAAAAGACCCCTCTTATATATTGCATATGAGGAATGGATTAATTATATATTGCGAAAATACAAAACAAAGAATACCATACTTAAGTATTTAGATGAAATCTGTATACATATTGCTAGAAATTGTGTAACATTAGATGATGCTACATGTAAGAAATTAGCAGAAACATATGAATCCTTAAATTGGAATGCCCAGTTTTCAACAGTAAACAGACAGAGGTATGAATTATGATAAACATAATATATGTATTGTTTAATCCTTTTTTAAAGTGGCAATCGACTACGCGCGGCAAAACAATGAACATTGGCCGGGCAATACAGGTACTGCGGCGCTACCGCGAAGAACGACATTCGTAAATTTCGGACAATTGTCTCGGAGTGACAGAGACAATCTTCCGAAATTTACGAATATTGTTGCTTGCGGTAGCACCTCGGTATGCTTTGGTTTGACAATGGAGCTTCAGTGAGTTGCTCGCGCGCACAAATCTACTGCCGCTGCGCAAAACCGATATGCACCTTAATAAACATGTTTTTTTACAGTGGCATCTGCAAGTGCTGTAATGAACCATTAAAATGTTTAAAACTAACTTCAGATGAGTTTGAAGAGCTCCAAAAGAATGTCAAAGAAAAGCTGATTGTTGGTTCTGACATGTTCCTAAAAACATCCCCAGATGAACTACAAAGATTCTTGAGCTTTATTGAAAAAACTGCACCTTATGATATAGTCCTGGATGGGTTAAATATAGCTTTAGCAGTTGGAACACTGGATAACAGAAACAGAGCTGTATTTTTGAAAGCAGTTGTTGATCATTTTAAAAAAGAGAATAGAAAAATACTTTTATTAGGAAGAAAACATATGCTGAAATGGCCCAAACAACCATTAGATTACTTGAAAAGCAATACCTATCATTTCTTCACTGATAACTTGTAAGTATTGATGGATACATTTTTATGGGTCACATACTGTAAGGCCTGATTGCAAGGGCCTGGGTTCGCCAACTTAATTAGTTGTGTATGGACTTAACTGGTTAACTTTGGGTACCTATTTATGATCTTTCATCAAACTTAAGTTTGAAAAAAAAAAAAAAAAAAAAATTATGTTTTATACCCATTTTATTTGTAATTATAGTAAAAAGATTATATTCATTATTTCAGATCACAAGATGACCCATACTTCATCACAGCTGCCATTCTAAGTGGGCCACACACAGATATAGTTTCTAAGGACTTGCTTCGAGGACACATGTACAATTTGAAACATGAAAACCTCAGGCATATATTCAGGAGGTGGCAGTGGCAGCATCAGTGGATGGTGTTTGGCAGTAGAGGGAGACCTCAAATAATGGTAATTGTCATTAAATAAACAACATGCCGTGTGATGCCGGCGTCCGTCGAATCTATCTTTCCAATCTATAGCTACTGCTGTCGCCAATCCGCCTGCCAAGCGTGGCGGCTATGGCAACTACCCCAAGATGATACAAGTCATATTTGTGGGAGGCCTATGGACTGCATACGGCTGATACGTAAACAACATGCGTTTTTATCAATGTGCATTTTGGTGTTGCATTAAAGGGTAACTTTACTAACTTTTTATTTGATTATAAGTCGACTTATGGTTAGCACACAGGCTTTATTATGATAATCTAGTCTAACCACTTATTCCAGTTGTGTCGCATGTTTACTACCTCTACTAATGTATACGGCCCGGAATTTTGCGTTCGGTTTTGGATAAGTCTTAGGCTAGGTACGCACTGTCCGGCCACAGTACGTCCGGCTAGCCGCATGCGGCCGAAAGCACTACACGGCTAAAAATGTATAAAACCGCGTTTATCAACACTCAATGCACTATACGGCCAGCCGCAACCGTATGCGGCTAATCGGATAGTGCGTAGATAGCCTAAGGGAGAGAATTGTTTATCGATGTATCGATAAATAGGTCGTGTTTTGTGGTGTTTCGGATCGTCTCAGACACGGCACTTGATTCCCGCCCGCAAAATTCCGACCCTACTAATGTATATTGAAAATAATATAGCACGAATGTAGCAGTACCACATTTTATACGTAAAGTCTTCTTATGTGAGTGAGTCTTCTTATGTAGGCGAATTAGTGATACAGCGCTCCTTTGAACAGGCCAGAACATACTTGAATACTTGAATAATTAGGTCAATATAATTTATCTGTTTCAGGCACCAGTGAAATTCACGCCTTTCGCACAAAAGTCAAATGCTGGGTGGCATTTACCCTATGAGAAAGAAGACCCGAGGAGCGCTGGACAAGTCAATGTGGGGCTACCTAACTTAACTAGTTGGCTGTGTCTTAAATCAAATGTTGTTAGTAAATAAAATATAGAATATTGTATTTGTACATAATTATTTTTTACTTCTCTATTTCAAAGAACCAAATAAAAAATCATATATATGTAGGTGGATGAATCTGGTCAGGGTCACAGGAAATCGTTGGACCCGGCTGACCGGTTGTTGTGGGGATTCTTGGGGGAGGCCCAAAGGCCTCACTTTAGATGGACAAATCCAGCAGTTGACATAGATGACGCTGTTAAGTATTGGGTTGCAAATTCCTGGATTCGCTATCAATATTACAATGGACACTGGATCATGTGGATTACAGATTTGAAATTTAATATGTTATATGGATTTGGCTTGTTTATATTATCTGAAAGGATAATTTTGGGCTTCTAAGTCAGTAACTTTTTATAAGTCGACTATTGCTCGACATGTTTTACTCTGTAACGAGCATAATGAGCCATTCGCGTTGGCTAACCGAAGTAGACTGCGACCGCTTTTATACAATTCAAATGTTTCAATCTCAGGATAGTTTTGTGTTTAAAACTTTTGTTTTTATTTAGTTTACTAATTACATCACAGACAGCGCTGTTTCTTATGGTAGGATCCTGAATCGCGCTAAAATAGCTTAATTTTTTTTTGCCGGTATTAATGTGTTGTTTTTTTAGAATACAAGTCGCATATGGCGGAAGCAGATGGTGCTGTTCCATTGACTAACCTACACATTTCACTGAGGGTTCAATAAGGTTCATTGCAAATCTACAGATGGTGTAACTTAAGTACACTACCTGTGTACACTACACCTTTTTAAACGCCTTCACTTGGTTTAAGATTCAATGTAGGTACGCCTTCGCCGCTAAATATTTCAGTTTACCTCCTTGTAACACAATCCACTAGTTCTACAGGTCGTTGTGGAATCTTTGTTAAAAGAAAATTTAACCGTATGGATCTAACCTAAGGATGTGTTGCGATATTTGACTGCTTTGTCTCCTACACACTATACTAGTGTATTCTCGCGGTATTTTCCAGTATTATTTCTTAGTAGAATTTACGTTACAAAAATAACACGTTGGAGAATCTGTACCTTGGTTTAATACCTTTTTGGCTGTTTAGATTAAAACTAAATTGACATTTGACACTTTAATAAAATCATAACCATCACGAATACCAAACTTTGAGAAATTGTCAAAATTTTTGTCGTTTCCTTTTTAGTTATGGTTGTTTGGAATTTAAAAATTTGAAGTTATTTTTATACATATATATATACACACAGACATAAATGGTTAAAATGCCTCCTAAACAAGACAAGATACCAACAAAACATGATAAATCGGTGTGCGGAAATTCCAGATGTGATGTGTCCCAGGAAACAGGTACCTATACCCGCCATGTAGTACCTACCTATATTTTAGAGAGATGTCTCCTATAACTAGGTACTACCTTATTTTTTATACTACCTTTTATTTGCGAGCCTATAGCGCGTAGGTACTTACACGGAATTTAAATTAGAAGCATCCCTATATTTCAAACGCTTTGCAGTGCTCGTAGTCACCGGGTAGACGGAGGAAAAGACACATTTACCTTCGTTGAAACATTACAATAGTGCAAACTTATAATAGGCCAGTCAAAATTGACCATAAATTCACAAATCATGATGTATCTCCGAGTTTTTAGTATGTGCTTTGGACTCATTAGGAGTAAATACAAGTTTGTTATTCGCAAAAAGTTGTGGATAATTTTTTATGGGAAGGTACACAACCGCAAAATTTTGAGGATTTCTTAATGGTTATATATTACTAAACAAATTAAGGCCAAGTTCTTAAGTGTAATATGGTTTATTTCTTGGAGACTAATGTGATTCTTTATTAATAAGAATAGTATTAATAATAAAACATGCATCAAGAAGTAACAAAACTAACATAAAAACCGCTAAAAATAACTATTATTATAGGTAATTATTTATTTCTAATTCTAAATGTTAACTGCAAACATTGACCAATAATTAGTATCTAATAAATCTACAAAAACATTCACTCCTGAAAATCTTAAACTAGCGATCGAACGGAGGTGGGCTCTTCGGCCATCGAGTGGTTACGTCAGGATTTTTTTATATTTGAATCAATGAATGTTCAGTCAGTTTTCATTCGTTGATAAAACAATGTACTGTATTTATGTGCACAGTATCCATCTCCACTTTTTAACTATAATTTGAAGCTAGCTTGTCCACTCTAAAGTTTGAAAACATTCTAAATGTTTTGGTTTAATTATAAGTTTTGAGTTTGTCCTTTCATTTCTCTGGCTGGCGTAGCACGCCGCCAGCGCAGCACTAGGCCGCACTGGCAGGGTCGCCGTGATGCCCCTGTGATTGGGTGTGAATGTAAATCACTTAGTCTGGAATATAGGTTTACTCTGTTACATGATGCATATGATACGTATATATAAGGTACAAATGAGTGAACGTGTGTTATGGCGCATACTATTAGTACCTCATTTCCCCCTAACGTTTTACCTCTATAATCAAATCCACAGAGTGTCGCGCCTACAACTGTCCTGGTGCCAAAGCAGGAAGGCTGAGCGAGCGACAACGTCGCAACTTGGAGCGTGTAGATATGCTCGCGCGCCCTAATACGAGGAGATTGAGAAGTCTTTGGGATGAGAAGTGCAGTGTCTTGCCGCCTGAGCGTCGTGATAAAATCAAAAGTGCGCTGGAGGAGGATTACTTCCTCAGTCCAGAGTAAGTTTACCTTTAACAGTCTAGCTCGTGAGGTGATAATATCACTATCCCCGACGCTATGACATCGCTCATAAGTAGAGCTGGAAATCTTACAAATATCGATACCAATAATTATATTAATATTTCGGGCGTCGTTGCAAACGTGTGATGTCACACGGTAAAGCGGTAATACTGTGGCGTCTGGTCTGGTGGTCAGTTTTCCATCGATGTAGTTTGCCACCAGGTGACTAAGAGTTTCCTTCCTGTATGTATATTCCAAAACCATAATTCCTGAAATCTCATCAACCCGTATAATATTTTCAATACACCATCAGAGACGCCCTTTTAATAAAAGTCACTAACGAAGGAGTAGTAAAATCGGCTGCAGAAATATGGGGTTTAAATGGATTTTTGTACATCGCCAGACAAACGGAGCAATACTTCCAAGCCTTGAATCAGCACGTGGGCAAATTTCACATCCCGGGCGCTGGCTCGGGCGGCCGAAAAGAACAGGCCGATAGGGCCAAGGAACTGAGACAGCGGCAGAAGTGGCTCGTCAACTTTAGTGCTCAGGTGCTAATTGATACTTATTATCTTCATTTTTACTGAACTTAACTTCTATATGACATTATGAACCAGGAACCTCTTTGGAACATGTTTGTGTAAATGAATTTGTGCGTTTTCAGGTGGCGTACCGCATTTGCGACTACATCGCGAAGGGTCAGAAAGAGATGCTTGTGTCCAACAGGTTGCGAAGCATCGCTGATGTAGTTTTGGAGAGAGTAGCGGACATACTGGGTTAGTTTAATTGTTTACTTAATCTTTATCGCACCATACAAGTTCGTATATTTTTATGTTATTTTCGGGATAAATAATCGGATCAAATATAAAACACATGCCGTAATACTATTATCTTCTCCGTTTTTACTATTGCTACATATTTCTCGTACACGGTTAAATGGTGTTCCAGACATTTTGAAGTAAGGGGGTACACTAAGCAGATGTTGCGAAGCAGATTATTATTAACATAGTAATTTTTGTAGGTAAGGTGGGATTTATTAAAGAATAGCCATCATAAGGATTAAGCAAGATAGATATAATGTTTGAAATTACATACACACGCCCTTTCTGAAGTTGGTTATTTACCTACTCATAATAATTTCAATGAAAATTGCGCGGTAAATCCTCCCCGCTCACTTCCCCGCGCACCTGGGGGTGCCTGGGGTCGTTGCTCTTAAAATAGCTGGAGCTGTCCTATTGTATAGATAGCTACGCTGTGATATTAGCATGAATATATTGTTTATTAGGCGAGCCGAAGCCTACCCGAACGCACCCTGGGCGCCTGCCGCGTTTCATGGTTGCCATATCCGATCGCATCGCGGTATGGATCGAGAACGCCGTGTACCGAGCCGATGCGATAGAACCACCCGAGGAGCCGCAGCACGAGCATATGCGGCTGGATACGGAGCGACCGCTCATATGCTGATACTGTTATACCCGGTAAGTAAATGACTATAACTGTCTTCGACCGCATCGCGCTATGGATCGAAGCGCCGTGTACCCAGCCGATGCGATAGAACCACCCGAGGAGCCGCAGCACGAGCATATGCGGCTGGATACGGAGCGACCGCTCATATGCTGATACTGTTATATCCGGTAAGTAAACGACTATAACTGTCTTCGACCGCATCGCGGTATAGATCGAAACGCCGTGTACCGAGCCGACGCGATAGAACCACCCGAGGAGCCGCAGCACGAGCATATGCGACTGGATACGGAGCGACCGCTCATATGCTGATACAGTTATACCCGGTAAGTAAACGACTATAACTGTCTTCGACCGCATCGCGGTATAGATCGAAACGCCGTGTACCGAGCCGATGTGATAGAACTACCCGAGGACTGAGGAGCCGCAGCACGAGCATATGCGGCTGGATACGGAGCGACCGCTCATATGCTGATACTGTTATATCCGGTAAGTAAACGACTATAACTGTCTTCGACAGCATCGCGGTAGATCGAAACGCCGTGTACCGAACCGATGCGATAGATCCACCCGAGGAGCCGCAGCACGAGCATATGCGGCTGGATACGGAGCGACCGCTCATATGCTGATACAGTTATACCCGGTAAGTAAACGACTATAACTGTCTTCGACCGCATCGCTGTATAGATCGAAACGCCGTGTACCGAGCCGATGTGATAGAACTACCCGAGGACTGAGGAGCCGCAGTACGAGCATATGCGGCTGGATACGGAGCGACCGCTCATATGCTGATACTGTTATATCCGGTAAGTAAACGACTATAACTGTCTTCGACCGCATCGCGGTATAGATCGAAACGCCGTGTACCGAGCCGATGCAATAGAACTGCCGGAGGACTGAGGAGCCGCAGCACGAGCATACGCGGCTGGATACGGAGCGACCGCTCATATGCTGATACTGTTATACCCGGTAAGTAAACGACTATAACTGTCTTCGACCGCATCGCAGTATAGATCGAAACGCAGTGTATCCAGCCGACGCGATAGAACCACCCGAGGAGCCGCAGCACGAGCATATGCGGCTGGATACGGAGCGACCGCTCATATGCTGATACTGTTATATACGGTAAGTAAACGACTATAACTGTCTTCGACCGCATCGCAGTATAGATCGAAACGCAGTGTACCCAGCCGACGCGATAGAACCACCCGAGGAGCCGCAGCACGAGCATATGCGGCTGGATACGGAGCGACCGCTCATATGCTGATACTGTTATATCCGGTAAGTAAACGACTATAACTGTCTTCGACCGCATCGCAGTATAGATCGAAACGCAGTGTACCCAGCCGATGTGATAGAACTACCCGAGGACTGAGGAGCCGCAGCACGAGCATATGCGGCTGGATACGGAGCGACCGCTCATATGCTGATACTGTTATATCCGGTAAGTAAACGACTATAACTGTCTTCGACCGCATCGCAGTATAGATCGAAACGCAGTGTACCGAGCCGATGTGATACAACTACCCGAGGACTGAGGAGCCGCAGCACGAGCATATGCGGCTGGATACTGAGCGACCGCTCATATGCTGATACTGTTATATCCGGTAAGTAAACGGCTATAACTGTCTTCGACCGCATCGCGCTATGGATCGAAGCGCCGTGTACCCAGCCGATGCGATAGAACCACCCGAGGAGCCGCAGCACGAGCATATGCGGCTGGATACGGAGCGACCGCTCATATGCTGATACTGTTATATCCGGTAAGTAAACGACTATAACTGTCTTCGACCGCATCGCGGTATAGATCGAAACGCCGTGTACCGAGCCGACGCGATAGAACCACCCGAGGAGCCGCAGCACGAGCATATGCGACTGGATACGGAGCGACCGCTCATATGCTGATACAGTTATACCCGGTAAGTAAACGACTATAACTGTCTTCGACCGCATCGCGGTATAGATCGAAACGCCGTGTACCGAGCCGATGTGATAGAACTACCCGAGGACTGAGGAGCCGCAGCACGAGCATATGCGGCTGGATACGGAGCGACCGCTCATATGCTGATACTGTTATATCCGGTAAGTAAACGACTATAACTGTCTTCGACAGCATCGCGGTAGATCGAAACGCCGTGTACCGAACCGATGCGATAGATCCACCCGAGGAGCCGCAGCACGAGCATATGCGGCTGGATACGGAGCGACCGCTCATATGCTGATACAGTTATACCCGGTAAGTAAACGACTATAACTGTCTTCGACCGCATCGCTGTATAGATCGAAACGCCGTGTACCGAGCCGATGTGATAGAACTACCCGAGGACTGAGGAGCCGCAGTACGAGCATATGCGGCTGGATACGGAGCGACCGCTCATATGCTGATACTGTTATATCCGGTAAGTAAACGACTATAACTGTCTTCGACCGCATCGCGGTATAGATCGAAACGCCGTGTACCGAGCCGATGCAATAGAACTACCCGAGGACTGAGGAGCCGCAGCACGAGCATACGCGGCTGGATACGGAGCGACCGCTCATATGCTGATACTGTTATACCCGGTAAGTAAACGACTATAACTGTCTTCGACCGCATCGCAGTATAGATCGAAACGCAGTGTATCCAGCCGACGCGATAGAACCACCCGAGGAGCCGCAGCACGAGCATATGCGGCTGGATACGGAGCGACCGCTCATATGCTGATACTGTTATATACGGTAAGTAAACGACTATAACTGTCTTCGACCGCATCGCAGTATAGATCGAAACGCAGTGTACCCAGCCGACGCGATAGAACCACCCGAGGAGCCGCAGCACGAGCATATGCGGCTGGATACGGAGCGACCGCTCATATGCTGATACTGTTATATCCGGTAAGTAAACGACTATAACTGTCTTCGACCGCATCGCAGTATAGATCGAAACGCAGTGTACCCAGCCGATGTGATAGAACTACCCGAGGACTGAGGAGCCGCAGCACGAGCATATGCGGCTGGATACGGAGCGACCGCTCATATGCTGATACTGTTATATCCGGTAAGTAAACGACTATAACTGTCTTCGACCGCATCGCAGTATAGATCGAAACGCAGTGTACCGAGCCGATGTGATACAACTACCCGAGGACTGAGGAGCCGCAGCACGAGCATATGCGGCTGGATACTGAGCGACCGCTCATATGCTGATACTGTTATATCCGGTAAGTAAACGGCTATAACTGTCTTCGACCGCATCGCGGTATAGATCGAAACGCCGTGTACCGAGCCGACGCGATAGAACCACCCGAGGAGCCGCAGCACGAGCATATGCGACTGGATACGGAGCGACCGCTCATATGCTGATACAGTTATACCCGGTAAGTAAACGACTATAACTGTCTTCGACCGCATCGCAGTATAGATCGAAACGCAGTGTACCCAGCCGACGCGATAGAACCACCCGAGGAGCCGCAGCACGAGCATATGCGGCTGGATACGGAGCGACCGCTCATATGCTGATACTGTTATATAAAGTAAGTAAACGACTATAACTGTCTTCGACCGCATCGCAGTATAGATCGAAACGCAGTGTACCCAGCCGACGCGATAGAACTACCCGACGAGCATATGCGGCACGATATGCTGATAGTAAACGACTATAACTGTCTTCGACCGCATCGCAGTATAGATCGAAACGCAGTGTACCCAGCCGACGCGATAGAACCACCCGAGGAGCCGCAGCACGAGCATATGCGGCTGGATACGGAGCGACCGCTCATATGCTGATACAGTTATACCCGGTAAGTAAACGACTATAACTGTCTTCGACCGCATCGCGGTATAGATCGAAACGCCGTGTACCGAGCCGATGTGATAGAACTACCCGAGGACTGAGGAGCCGCAGTACGAGCATATGCGGCTGGATACGGAGCGACCGCTCATATGCTGATACTGTTATATCCGGTAAGTAAACGACTATAACAGTCTTCGACAGCATCGCGGTATAGATCGAAACGCCGTGTACCGAACCGATGCGATAGATCCACCCGAGGAGCCGCAGCACGAGCATATGCGGCTGGATACGGAGCGACCGCTCATATGCTGATACAGTTATACCCGGTAAGTAAACGACTATAACTGTCTTCGACCGCATCGCTGTATAGATCGAAACGCCGTGTACCGAGCCGATGCAATAGAACTACCCGAGGACTGAGGAGCCGCAGCACGAGCATACGCGGCTGGATACGGAGCGACCGCTCATATGCTGATACTGTTATACCCGGTAAGTAAACGACTATAACTGTCTTCGACCGCATCGCAGTATAGATCGAAACGCCGTGTACCCAGCCGACGCGATAGAACCACCCGAGGAGCCGCAGCACGAGCATATGCGGCTGGATACGGAGCGACCGCTCATATGCTGATACTGTTATATACGGTAAGTAAACGACTATAACTGTCTTCGACCGCATCGCAGTATAGATCGAAACGCAGTGTACCCAGCCGACGCGATAGAACCACCCGAGGAGCCGCAGCACGAGCATATGCGGCTGGATACGGAGCGACCGCTCATATGCTGATACTGTTATATCCGGTAAGTAAACGACTATAACTGTCTTCGACCGCATCGCGGTATAGATCGAAACGCCGTGTACCGAGCCGATGCAATAGAACTACCCGAGGACTGAGGAGCCGCAGCACGAGCATACGCGGCTGGATACGGAGCGACCGCTCATATGCTGATACTGTTATACCCGGTAAGTAAACGACTATAACTGTCTTCGACCGCATCGCAGTATAGATCGAAACGCAGTGTACCCAGCCGACGCGATAGAACCACCCGAGGAGCCGCAGCACGAGCATATGCGGCTGGATACGGAGCGACCGCTCATATGCTGATACTGTTATATACGGTAAGTAAACGACTATAACTGTCTTCGACCGCATCGCAGTATAGATCGAAACGCAGTGTACCCAGCCGACGCGATAGAACCACCCGAGGAGCCGCAGCACGAGCATATGCGGCTGGATACGGAGCGACCGCTCATATGCTGATACTGTTATATCCGGTAAGTAAACGACTATAACTGTCTTCGACCGCATCGCAGTATAGATCGAAACGCAGTGTACCCAGCCGATGTGATAGAACTACCCGAGGACTGAGGAGCCGCAGCACGAGCATATGCGGCTGGATACGGAGCGACCGCTCATATGCTGATACTGTTATATCCGGTAAGTAAACGACTATAACTGTCTTCGACCGCATCGCAGTATAGATCGAAACGCAGTGTACCCAGCCGATGTGATAGAACTACCCGAGGACTGAGGAGCCGCAGCACGAGCATATGCGGCTGGATACGGAGCGACCGCTCATATGCTGATACAGTTATACCCGGTAAGTAAACGACTATAACTATCTTCGACCGCATCGCGGTATAGATCGAGAACGCCGTGTACCGAGCCTATGCGATAGAACTACCCGAGGACTGAGGAGCCGCAGCACGGGCAAATGCGGCTGGATACGGAGCGACTCCTCATATGCTGAGACTGTTATATCCAGTAAGTAAACGACCATTACTGTCTTCGACCGCATCGCGGTATGGATCGAGAACGCCGTGTACCGAGCCGATGCGATAGAACCACCCGAGGAGCCGCAGCACGAGCATATGAGGCTGGATACGGAGCGACCGCTCATATGCTGATACTGTTATATCCGGTAAGTAAACGACTATAACTGTCTTCTACCGCATCGCGCTCTTGATCGAAGCGCCGTGTACCGAGCCGATGCGATAGAACCACCCGAGGAGCCACCAGCGCTACCGCGAAAACCGATATTATTGTATTGCGGTTAGCTGAAAATTATGGAAGTACTTACTCTAATAACCACGAAGGTGATGGTAGCCAAGCCCGAATAGATAAGCTGGGGTCTGAGGTTGTCAGCACCACGTGTCAGAGGAGGAAGAACATATTGTTAAGGTTAGACATTAAAGTACTTCGTCGATATCGTACTTATCGAGTAAGATTGTCTCAAAGTAACAATTAAACTTTCTACGGCACAATGAGTTAGATTATCTGGTTAGTAGAATATAAAGGTAGAATGTAAAGTATGAATCAGAATTCACAAAATTCGAGGAATTTGAGCGCGTAATCCGGCTGACTAGGCCTACTTGCTAACTTACCTACTTACCTAGACGAATTATTTTATTCCATATAATGTAAGTGTTACAGCTCTCGCTTTGTTATTTAATTACGAAGAAAGTAATATAATTGTAAAAAAGATTTGACGTAATAATTAAATTCAACATACCTACTTGCATGTAAATAGGTTTGTATCTTATTAAGTTGTAATAAGGTGTTAATTTGTATACATATTTATGCCTGTGTCTTATTCTTCATTATGCGTAACCACGCTACATTCCATCACCCATTCACATTGTTAGACATTTGGACGTACCTATTCGCAGTTTTCTAATCCCTCAAGCATGAATGTATTAGTCTTATATATATTATTATATTAAGTACTTACATCAAATTTAATTATCGTGATACTACATCTATTCTAATGTCCGTAACTTGTTTTCAACACACTTTTAATGCCGTGTAGTGCCTGACTAGTATAGCACCACCCCATCTCCCCCCGCGGGTGTCGTAAGAGGCGACAAAGGGGAAAAAACCGACGGATGATCAGGAGCGTCGGTCGCAACCCAATCTACAGCTACTGCGGTCGCCAACCCGCCTACCAAGCGTGGCGAATGTGGCAACTACCCCTCAAGATGATAAAAGTCATATTTGGGGGAGGCCTATGTCCAGCAGTGGACGATTTGCGGCTGAAGTGTGTGTACTTTTAATAAATGACATTTAAGTGGATGCCTACTTCTAATTGCAGTATCGATAAAAGAACATCTGCTTTAACACTATTAAACACAAAACCTACAGATAAAATTAATACATATTAATTATAACAATAGTTTCCCCTATATTTGCATTTTATTAAAAAGTAGTAAGGTGGAAAGGAAAAAAGTGTAAACATATATTTGACGTCCACTGAACTAGCATCAGAAACACAGTATGATTTTCTTTGTCTATGGTCTTAATTTTAAGAACTTCCTGGCGAACTGTAGAATAGGTACTATCGAAATTTCATACACGTGATTTTACTATGGAGTTGTTCTATGGGGCTTTATTTAAATGGCAGGTTTGATTTTACTCCCCAAACTGAGCATATTTTGTTTTGCAACTTTTAAAAAACACATTTCCTCTAAGTTTTGTAATTATCATTAAAACTAAAATGTTATTTTTAAAGTACAGGCGCCATGAGAACCCTGAGTGTAAGTTTTTAACGTAACTTGACGTCACGAACGCGTTTGCGTTTCCCATATAAATAACATTATCACTTACGCGTTCGTAAACGTTTTTTTACGTCAAAAGAAACTTACACTAGAGCCTCTGATATATCGGTGCTGTGGAGGTGTTCAAAAATATCAGAACATGCACTTTATCGCCTTAACAATAGAGGCGTTGTTCAGATATTTGTGACCACCTCCATAGCTCCGATATATCCGATGGCAACTGTACACAGTCTAACAGGAAATTGACAGTTTGCTACCGTTTGTTTTCATTTTTAAGAAACGTCAAATGCCAAACAAGGTAATGTCGCTCTCATACAACAAGACCACCATACCATTGCTATAATATTGCAATTTTCAATACACTCACCTAACGATTAAGCTTTGAGGTCTAATAAATTGTTCGAATTGTCAGTATTTTAGTAAACCATGAAACAAAATCAAATCACTTAAGTGTGTAGAATTGAGACCTGAAGTTAAAGCTCCATAGTCGAGGCACGCTGTATATTGTATCTTTGAAAATATGAATAGGGTTTTATTGTCTTGTATTGGTATTATTCTTTTAGGACCAATAATAGAGTAAACAAATGCAATATTACTCATAAAAGCCAACTAATGTATTCCTTTTTAACAATTGTATGCTAAATTAAAACGGTTAGATTTGCTACTGTCAACTTAAGGTCATCTTGTTGTCTTCAGGTATATAATAAATCTTAACGACGACGAAGAAAACATTACCGCAGAACACTCCATATAATATCGATCTTAATGTACTTGACACTGTATTGCATGGTAAAAATAGCCGGCATACTGAATGCAGATTGGCCAAGACTGAATCGGTTTTAGTCTTATACAGTTCCGTTTATGTTGTTTTGACTTTAGACTGCAAGCTAAAATTGAGTAGAAGTGGTATCAAAAAGCTATCCCTTCATTTCGTTTGATAATTCTATCGAAAAAAATGTATGTTAAAAAAAAAAAACATTACAGCAAGGCTGCTTCAAGCTGCACTCAGCTGTTTTATAATTTCTAAAATCATGTCTAAGAAAAACAAGGGATACCTTTTAGAATTATTATAACCTACCTACCTGAATAGGGTTGGCAACGCGCATGTGCTACCTCTATAGTTGCAGGCGTCCATAGCCTGCGGTAACTGCTTACCATCAGGCGGGACGTATGCTTGTTTGCCACAGTCGTAAAGTCAAAAAGAAAATAACCAAGTTTTTTGTTGTAGGAAAACATTCGTGGAAACAAATTCTCTGAAGCAATAAAATGGTAAAATTTAAATATATTATAATAAGGGCATCAACTAGTGTTTGATTTTGCGACAACAAAAATCGATTAACATAGTAAAATTGTTGGAGAATGTTAATCAAGATTACATAGACAAAACCCAAACAAACCCTAATTGTAAAGAGTGTGTGCCATAATTAGGGCCCGCGTACAGGGCATGGTTTAAGAGCATTTAGATTTTAGGTAACGTCTGAATTTCACGATTTTTGTTTATAACGAGAACAGCAAAATTTACCTTTAAACATACTTCTATAGCCGTCTGAAAATACACAGACTAGTAATTTTTATTGTATTTATTTTTAATACCTACTGAACCCTAAAAACACGATCCAATTCAAATAACCCTACTAAAGTAAACAGCTGAATGACTAAGTAATGAGTCACGCCCACCGCGTACCTTGTTATGCTAGAATCTACATTTTCATTGACCTATGTTTATGTCTAGAACCAATTGAGTCTATCAATATCTTCATAAATATAAATAAAATGTGAAGTACCTTAAATCCGCAAATTGGGCGTGGCTCAACATCGGGAGAGATCGGTTATTACGAACATATGCAAGTGGCTGAACAATCCATGTACATGATTGTTGTTATACCGGGTGCGGCCTGTAATAGGAGCAAAAACTTTAGGGATGGCTTCTACAACACGAATGTAACAAAATTTGTTCTACAACTTTACACAATTGGGTAATTTATTACTTGTGATTTTTTCAAACAAACTAAATAGATGTGAACAACATCCAATAGTCTAGTTGACGTTTACTGTCAGCCTACAAACTTCATAGTTTTCGCAATACATTGCTTGCTTGGAAAATCTTTTATTATTAATATTTATTAAACTATAAGTTATTTTTAAAAGTCGTAGAACAAATGTTGCTACGTTTGTGGTGTAGAAACGATGCCTAAAGTTAATGCTCCTATTACAGGCCACACCCGGTATGCTTATGCGCCACCACTAAAGTTGCAAATGTTATCATTATCAGCCACGTAAATGATTTCTGAGACACATACAAACAGGCATATTAACTACGACATTTAAATACTTAAAAAACGTCTCTTGTATTTGACAGCTAGATTAGACGGCCCAGAGGCGCTACCGCTAAAAACAATATTCGTAAATTTCGGGCATCTTTCTCTTTTACCCCAATTAAGCGTCACGAGGATGACAAGAGTGGTACCGCCTCTGTATATCATCTAATCACAGGGTGTAAAAAAAAATACATGCCACAAAAGCATGACCGGAGTTTTTTTTTGGTTATGCTTAAATTTGGTTACAGTTCCTAGATCGGAAAACGTTAAATGAAAGCTCGTAATAAAAATATTTCAACTTCTAAGTAGGTACTTACGTAAAAAGTTGATGTGGGTCAGATTAAGTCTGCACAGGTATTATATTAATTGGTTTTATTAGCAATTAGTCTAAATCGGTGCCTAGTTTATTTATATTTGTCATTTCAGGTGACTACACTAATATCAGGTGATTATGACGTAATTGTATTTAATTGATTTATTTAAGAAGAGAGTTGACGAAATATAATTCGCATCAATCTTACGAAAAATGTAACAATTCACTATAGTTTTGCTTTACAGGACATTCTTTATAATTATAACAAAAATATTAGCTTGTCCTGTATTAATTAACGCAACTTTGGTGGGAAACCCAAGAAAACTCCAAATTTGTTTGTTCCCCTCCAAATTTGACTGTTCTGAAGGGTCCAGTTTGGAGGGGAACAAAAATATGTGAGACTATAACAAGGACGGACGAAAATAGCCCCGTCTCTGCCATACCTATGGAAAGTTACATAAGACCATCCCTTTCGATGGTGGTATTATAGTTAAATGGTAATATGATCAGCGATCTCTTGTTTGGTCTTCCGCTATCATCTTGGGTTTACTCGAGTACACCCGATCTTGTTAGATTTTCTACAGACGTCTGCTGCCGTTCTGTCTAATCCCACTTATGAGGTTATGAGATACGAGGGTAAAAACAAAAAAAAAAAAAACTGTTCGATCCTGGAGACTCATACGGCCATATACTAGCCAACTCCTGATGTAAGTAGATAGGAAGTAGAACTTAGTCGATTAAAAGGTGTTAGGAAAATACTACATTTCTCTATTAACTCAACTAAGATCAGTTAACTATGATCCTAATTAAATCCAGCTGCGCAAGCTCTCGTGTATTCAATTCAAATTGATAATTGCCAATGGTGACATTCTTGACTTGGTTATTATGAATACTGATGCAATAGTTTGTCTTGACGTTTGGATACTGAGTACCGCTACTGTACCTTTAAGCCAAATTCAAAAATTAACCCCCTTCCTCAAACTTAAAAATGTGTATTAAATAAAGATAATACATATAATTAATAAACCGGTAACCTTACGTTACCTACGTACCTTTTTGTGGCTGGACGTTCTAAGCGATCAGTTACATATTAATGATCGAAATCGATACTCTTAATTTTTGTTTTGGTAACGCGAATATAGGAGTTCGTATATTTTGAGCATGTTTCTGTTTTACTCCAATTAAGGCGTCACAAGAGTGACAGAGACAGTCGTCCGAAATTCACGAATATCGTTTTTCGCGGAAGCGCCGAAGATTAGATTACTCTTTGGATTTGACAGGAGTTTCCGAATAACGTCATAGATCAATGAAAACTGTACATTTTATATGGAAGTTCTATAGATGTAGACCAACATAGTTAATATATTCGCAATATTTACATGTAAATTAGCACCGTAGTAAACATTTCATGAAATAAGAAACATAAATCTCCTTGCCAACTGAGCTTGTTAGAACCATAATAGAAAAAATCAGAAACATAGGTAATGTATATAACTCATCTTTATTATTAGTTTAATGCATAATGACATTAAAGAATATAGGGTAAATCTCCAGTATCTGGCTACTTGTCAATAACTGGCTACCTTATATTGAAAATGAATTCTATTTACCTGTAAATAGAACACATTTTCTAATGGGGATAAATAACTGGCCACTTCACATTAAAATTCCTTCTGATCGCCTGTAAACAGAGTTCGTTTTTAGTATAATGTGGTCAGCTATTGGAGGGTGGCGAGTTATTAGCGAATTACCCTAGTTCATGTTATCATTAGTAGTTTGAAGTTTAAAATTATGGTAGGTATTAGAGAATATTATCAAGGAAGAAGGGTGTATAATAAATATGATAACTTAGTAAAGATTTATTTAATTTTCATATTGGCTGATCGTTTAAAAAATATCAAATAATAATAAGTACCAGGAATAAAGTAGGCGCTACGGAACACTTAAAACCTTTTACTCCTCGACAATAGGCTCTAATAAATTGATGTGGTTATCTCCATATTGGGTGACCATAAGGATCTATAAAATAATTACGGATACCGCGTCGCTGAGACAACAGTGATTTTATCATACATATCATAATAGACAAACCGATTGGTCTACTGATTACGGGCAATATACTCCACAGAACTAAAATTAACCGCTCAGACAAACCCGACAACTAAATAATAACTGAACCTTTATGTATGGTATGGTATAGTAAAAAAAAAAACTGTCTATGGGTAAGTCTCAGCAACTCAGTAGAACGACGAGCTGTTGTCCTAGAGTTCTCGTCAGTGGCAGCAGACATTTCAATTTATTTATTTTAAAGCGTCACAGGGGCGTGGTAGAAAGAAAGGAAGAAAAGTATTTATTCGTGGCACCAAAAAGTCAAACATAACAATACAGAGGACAAGTACATTCAAACTAAGAGCCACGAAATAGTCCCGACTCAGCATTGTATTAGCGCTGGCCTCGCTGGTCAAAAAAAAGATAAAAGATCTTTGTTTTTCAATTTAGGCACATTACATGCACTTATGAACGTCAAAGAAAAATCTACACCGGTTCAAACCCTACACCTCTGACCCGAGAAGATACCGGCCGGTCTTCCGTCAGGGCCACTTGAGAGGCACATCGCGGAGTGTGAGACATACTTACTAATACTTTAAACAAAATGTTATAAGAAATGTAGGTATCCGTGTTAATTTTCATAAATCCATATAAAGGCGTTAGTTTTTATCTGAGTTATTTCTATTAGCAATTCATGCAAGTCCGACCTTTGGAGGTTCTACCTAGTTCTAGGCCTTGTTAAGTTCTCTGCCAGGAACCGACGACCTTCTGAGGGCCCTATATATGCGGCAGTCTTCTGTGTCTCGATGTAGTTTGCACTTAGAAGGCTTAACAAGCAGTTCTTGTGAAATCTATTCATCAAAATGAAATACGCCGTAAGTTCTTGATTTTGCTTTTAATTTTAACAGTTTTCATAATTAGTTTTCTATCGCATTTATATTTCTTTGACTTTCATTGTTTTTCCTGATATATTTTCATAAATGTATTGTCGTAACACTAATATTATATTAGTATTTTAATATAAATATAATCGTTATTAATTTTGCTTGAACATACCTAATACATTTTCTTTAATAAAATATAGAAAATATCACTTGAGAAAACCGAATCAGGAGTCTCTATTGCTTTGTCTACTCTTCGAGAATTTCTTTTTCTTCTTCTACTACTACTCTTAGAGAATTTTTGCAATCTCGGGAAGTGCAGCCTCAGCCTGTCGTATTAACCATTTTCTAGGCCATACCAACCTAAGTAACATTCCTATAAATTCTTTAATCGAGTAAGTTAGTATCGAGTAACTAGCCCAATCTTATAAAAAGACAAAGTCGAATGCTTAGACCGAAATTCAATTGGCACTAAATTGTACCTTACCAACAAAAGGTACTAGGTAGAGGATGCGAGAATACATGTCTATTTTTACGCAAAGACGTAATTACTGGACATCTCGGAGTGCGGACGCCACTAAAAATCTAGTCAAATTTGATCATTTTGTGTATTTTTTATTGACAAATGATATTATTACATTTTAGGCAATTATTTTATCATAGTTAATTAGTGTATGATAGTGTATAATTGTGTATTTTGTATGATGAATTATGAAATTCGAGTTAATTTAAAAAAAAACCGACCAAGAGCGTGTCGGGCCACGCTCAGTGTAGGGTTCCGTAGTTTTTCGTCCGCCACGTGTCGTGTTCCCACTCAGAGTTAAAAATGGGCTATTTGATACATTGTTGTTGACACATTAATATGAAGTACAGATCCCTAAAAACGGGCCCACAAAGGACGATGACAACTAAAGAAAGAGTTTTAGATCCCAACTAAACATGGAAAATTCGAAAAAATGTTGTCAAATTCAGTCCCACCATGAGTAGTAAGAAGGGGTTGTAACATGGAGTGATAACCAGCCAGCGTCATTTGAAGTCAGTCAGTCAGTTTCAACCTAATGTATGGGCATGTATGCTCCGACCCCATTAAATCAGAAAGAATCTTAAAACCGCCATGTAGGGTATGAGCGTTCCAAATTAAGTAAACTATGCGCGCGAGCTTAAAGTACAGAAGCTCTAGTGTAAGTTTCTTTTGACGTAAAAAATGTCTCGAATGCGTAAGTGATACTGATATAATGTGAGAGACGTTCGCATTGGGCGATTAATATTAGTGCAAATTCTTATTTACGATTAAAACTAAACGCGGAATTATACATAAAATGGCGGCGCTACCGCGAACAACGATATTCGTAAATTTCAGACGATTATCTCTGTCACTCTCTTAACACCTTAAATGGAGTAAAAGAGAAATGCTCGACATATACGAACTTCGATGTTCGCGGTACCTGGCCGGAAGTGATGAAGTGTATCTTGTCATTCAATAGAGATTTTGACAGCCATATCTTAGGGAATAAGGACTAATTTATTACCAATTTGTAAGAAACTATCGCCTTAACGACTTTAGTGCTGGAATAATATAAAGTACCTATACTGATCGCAAAAAACCCTAAGATATATGCAATCCTGCGGCGCTTCCGTCTTTCTCGAGGAAAGCAGAGATCATTTTACCAAAAACGCGTAAGATGTATGAAATCCTGCGGCGCTTACAGTTTTTTCGAGTTGATAAAGTTTGTATGGGGGAACAATATTTTAGTTTTTTAGTATATTACTCTATTTTTTTTAATACTTTCTCACCGTTTGAACCTTTCCTGAGCTACTACAAATATTTCAAGACCAAAATTAGCCAAATCGGTAAAGCCGTTCTCAAGATATAGCGTGACCAAGAGAAATAGGGGTTCATTTTAATATATATTATTTTTTTCAAAAACTACTGAACCTATCAAGTTCAAAATAATTTTCCTAGAAAGTTTATGTAAAGTTCTACTTTAGAGATTTTTTTCATATTTTTGAAACTGGTGGTTCAAAAGTTAGAGGGGGGGGGACGCACTTTTTTTTACTTCTGGAGCGATTATTTCCGAAAATATTTACATGATCCAAAAATGATGTTAGTAAACCCCTATTCATTTTTAAATACCTATCAAACAATATATCACACGTTAGGATTAGAATGAAGAAAAAAATCACTCCCCACTTTACGTATATGGGGGGTACCCTAAGAAAACATTTTTCTCCACTTTTTATTTTTGCACTTTGTCGGCGTGATTGATATACATATTACTACCAAATTTCAGCTCTCTAGTGCTAACGGTTACTGAGATTATCCGCGGACGGACGGACGGACGGACAGACATGGCGAAACTATAAGGGTTCCTAGTTGACTACGGAACCCTAAAAAACCGTTATATTTAGTGACAAATGTTAGGGTCAATTGTTAGGGCGAGAACTCCACTTTTATCCGATGAGAAGTTATTGATAACTACTAAAGTACCTATACCTAATTTGACAAGCTTCGTCAAGTCCTATCTAATATTGTTAAACTCGTGTGGCTTAATTAGAAATTAAACGTCATACATATGTCATTACTTATTTTTTTAAAGGCAAAAAAGAAAAAAAATAATGCAATATACCAACATTCGACTTATCTACGGCTCGCTATTCGCACTTCTTCAGCCAACGACAGCCAGTTATCAACAGTTACCTTACCAGTTGACTAAAAACAATGTTATTCTGGCAGATGTTTTTCCTCCTCTGCTGCGTGGCGCTGGCGGCTGCTGCCCCCCAGCTCATCTACCCGGGCTTGGCTCCCATCACCACTCTGGGTTTGGCTCCTAGGGTAAGTACTTGAAATCTTCAACTTTATCCTCATTGTAAATAATATATTTTAGGACATTCGTACATAAATGAAACTATCTACGATAAATATATTGTAGGTGAAATTAGGAGTTTATTTTGGTAAAATAACTCTCCAGTTACTGGCCAGTTTTCAATAACTGGCCAGCTTATATTGAACATAATTTCTGCTCATAATTATATAAATAGAACATATTTTCTAATGGGGTTTCTGATCACCTATGAACAGCTTATAATAAGCTCAATATAAGTTGTGTGTACTAGACGAGGATACATAATATGTATAATAGAGACGTATAAATACGTTAGAAATCCTCAAATACTTAGAACATTACCCAGTTAAACTCCTTTATCAGGATTCGAACCTAGAACCTCCTGTTTTTATGCATCAGTCACTACCGATTAGGCTAGTAATAGGCACGATACCTTTAGGTGTTAAAAAGTAAGGGTAAGAGTATCAAATTTACGTTTCCAGACCGTGGTTGCCGGTCCGACCGTCGTGAACGGACTTACCCCCTGGGGACTCGGAGGTCGCCTCATCGCCCCGGGCTACGTCGGCACCACCCTCATCTAAATCTGGATCCACACCCACCCATTGGTTACCCTGTCCTTTGTAAATATTCGCTTATCATTGATTAAAATGCTTCCCGTCTATCTAGTTTTTTTAATAACCTCTCAATATGCTCCTGCTGGATATACTAGCTAAAAGCCTTGCTGTTGAATCAACTTCATCAGACTTTATTTAGAAGAAATAAAAATCATCAAAATTTACTTACAAACGGATAAATTCACGTGTAATTATATAGCACTAGGCGAAATGTTTCGGGTAAGCTCTGGTACCCATTTTCAAGCCGAGTCAGGACATACCGCTCGCGTTGCGAGTGTATCGATCACTCACAGCGATAATTACACGTGAGTTTATCCGTTTGTAACTAAGTAGTAGTAACATGGCTCACAACAGTTTTAATTATACTATCAAAATTTATCTGGAAAAAAGTAGTCACATAAATAAGTCCAATTGAGTGCCACCTCACCTAAGAAGGTAGCAAAAAGCTTTTTGACGTCGGTTTAAAGTCTTGAATCCTTAGGTGCAATTATCAATCATTTTGCTTCTAAAATGCCTTATGTACAATTAAATACATGTCGCATTTGACACTCGACACATCAGCATCAAATTTTATAACTGACATTCGTTGGATTACTACCTGTGCCACTTCAGTTTTGATTAACGGTACCTATAATTTATGATACTGTATGCACTAAAGGGTTACTTGACCGCCATCGCCACAGTCGCCTGGTCATAATAGCCAATGGTATCACTCAGTCGCCACAGTCATCAATGTCATCATCACACATGGCAAATATGTACTAAACTGCCAATTCGTGGCAGTTTCGTTTCGGAAATTGCGAATTTCGTCATTGCAGTTCTGGGTAGGTATATTGAATTTCGCAAAATTCTGTGCTGTGATATAAGTTTGTTGACATTTTACCTCGGAGACTCAGAATGAAATTTTAGTATTTTTGTAAATATAGCTAAAATGGAAAGAATAATGTAAAAAAGAAAATAGCATCTAAAAGCAAGGTTACAGCAAAATTGAATTTTGTCTTTGATAACAGGTTCCACGAGCTATTATAGTTATAGGGTAAATCGCCAGTTACTGGCCACCTTACAATAACTGGCCAGATTTATTTGATATTTTTTAAACGATCAGCAAATATGAAAATTAAATAAATCTTTACTAAGCTATCATATTTATTATACACCCTTCTTCCTTGATAATATTCTCTAATACCTACCATAATTTTAAACTTCAAACTACTAATGATAACACGAACTAGGGTAATTCGCTAATAACTGGCCACCCTCCAATACCACATTTTACTAAAAACGAACTCTGTTTACAGGCGATCAGAATGAATTTTAATGTGAAGTGGTCAGTTATTGAAAACCCATTATTTTTTTTATTTTTTTTTTATGATATAGGAGGCAAACGAGCAGACGGATTGCCTGATGGTAAGCAACTACCGCCGCCCATGGACACTCGCAACACCAGAGGAGTCACAAGTACGTTGCCGGCCTTTAAGATCCCTATACGCTCTTTTCTTGAAGGTTTGGATGTCATATCGGTCCGGAAATACTGCACACGACAATTTATTCCAGAGTTTTGCTGTGCGAGGCAGGAAGTTTCTAGAAAAACGCACAGTTGAGGACTGCCAACCATCTATGTGGTGAAGATGGAAATGTTGTCGTGTAGAGCGCTGGCGGAAGGAAGCAGCTGGGATTAACCCGAACAATTCCTCGGAGCACTCTCCGTAATAGATGCGGTAGAAAATGCAGAGTGAGGCCACATCTCTACGCAGTGCCAAGGAGTCAAGCCGGTCCGAGATATCCTGGCTGCCGACAATTCTAGTCGCTCTCCGCTGGATGCGGTCCAAAGGGAGAAGCTGGTATTGGGGTGCCCTGACCAGAGATGAGAACAGTATTCCATATGTGGCCGTACTTGCGCCTTGTACAGTTGTAGGCGGTGGGCCGAACTGAAATACTGCCTCGATCTGTTGAGCACACCAAGCTTCTTCGAGGCCAACTTGGCCTTTCCCTCTAAATGACCGCGGAACTGGACTGAGCTAGAGATGTCGACACCCAGAATTCCGATACTGGCTGTGGCTGTTAGGAGAGTGCCCTCAAAGCGAGGCGATACGACAAACGGGAGTTTCTTTGCCGTGAACGCGCAAACCTGTGTCTTACTGGGGTTAAATTGAACCAAGTTCATTCGGCCCCATTCTGAGACTTCTTTAAGGGAAGTCTCAACTTCAGACACAAGCTTGTTCCGGCTCTCGATGACACTTTCCCGAGAAATGTTGGCACGGCCGGTATAGCAAGCATCACCCGTACTGTCATCCGCATAGCAATGAATACCGCTGGTCTGCAGCATGTCATTGATATGCAGGAGAAATAACGTGGGCGATAGCACACAGCCTTGAGGGACACCAGCATTCACAGACATGGAATCCGAGCATTCACCGTCGACTACGACCTTAATGCTTCTGTCTGCTAAAAAGCTGCTGACCCATTCGCATAATTTCTCGGGAAGCCCATAGGATGGTAGTTTCGAAAGAAGAGCCCCGTGCCACACTCGATCGAAGGCCTTCGCTACATCCAGACTAACTGCCAATACTTCACCCTTCGTCTCGATCGCCTGTGCCCAACGATGTGTCAGATAAACTAGAAGATCACCAGCCGAGCGACCACTACGGAAGCCGTATTGACGGTCACTAAGCAGCTGGTGGTTCTCTAGGTACCGGAGGAGCTGGCAGTTGACAATGGATTCCATTATCTTCGAGAACAAGGAGGTGATAGCTATTGGCCTGTAGTTGGAGGGATTTGAGCGGTCGCCTTTTTTAGGGATCGGATGCACCAAAGCTGACTTCCACGAGATCGGGACTACGCCAGAAGAGTAGGAGAGCCGAAAAAGACGCGTTAAAACTGGTGCCAACTCAGGAGCACACATCTTAAGAACAATTGCGGGGATCCCATCAGGCCCACTCGACTTATGGATGTCAAGGGAAACAAGAGCTTTACGCACAGAGCAGTGCCGGAACTGTATATCCGGCATGCAGCTCTCGCACCGCGGGATGGTCGGCGGCGCGTTTCCCCCATCATCCAAAGTCGAGTTAGACGCAAAGAGTTTACCCAGAAGATCGGCTTTGTCTTTTGCGTCATGAGCTAATGAGTCATATTCCGTGCGCAGAGGTGGAAAAGACTGCGTGCAGAAATTCCCCTGGATAGCTTTGGCGAGAGACCAGAACGCACGAGTTCCCGAAGGGAGGCGCTCTAATTTCTCGCCAATTCTACGAATGTGCAACGACTTTGCGATGGCAATAACTCTTTTAAAGGACCGGGAAGCAGAGTTAAATTCCTTTTTTAAAGCACTGGTTTTTGCATCCTTAGCCGCCGCTGCATTTACCCAGGCTTGGTAACATTCCTGCTTTCGACGAGATGCCCTTTTGCAGGAAAGTCCAAACCAAGGTTGGGATTTACCACCAATGGGAACTGCAGAAGATGGAATGAAAAGCTCCATTCCCTGCAGAACCACATCGGCAATAGAGTCGGCAGCGACGTTGGGATCAACCGGCGTGAAGCAAACCTGCTTCCACGGGTAGGAAGCAAAGAAGGACCGCATTCCATCCCAATCTGCTGACTTGTAGTGCCACACACGGCGGCTATGGGCAACTTGCCGACGCGGCGGGCACGTGATTGGCACCGTACTCCGGATCAGGCAATGGTCCGAGGAGCCCAATGGAGCTACAACGGATACTTGGTAGCTGTCCGGATGGGAAGTCAGCAGAAGGTCCAACAGGGAAGGTTCCTGACTCTCCACATCTGGGATTCGCGTAGGCGCAGTGACCAGTTGTGTCAAGCCATTTGCCAGAGCAAAGTCACAAACAGATCTACCCGCATGATCGGTTTTGTTAGAGCCGAGCCATTCGGCATTGTGGGCGTTAAAGTCGCCAAGTATCACGATCTCAGCGGGGGGGATCTGTTGTTGCACAGAGTCAGCAGATGTTTGAATGTGCTCTATGAGTCGGTCAGTTTCGGCATTACCGTTATGGGACCTATACAGGCAGGAGTAGATGCGCGGATGGTCATCGCTGTCTACCCGCAGCCATAAGATGGATAGGTCCCTACCTTCAAGATGGGTGAGACGACGAGAACTGATATCATCTCTAACGTACACACATACCTCAGCCCTAGGTACAAAGGAGTGTTCCAGGCCGTACCCGGGATAGGAAAGGTAAGATGTGTCCGCCGGAGATGATATCTGAGTCTCGGTCAAAAAGAGCAAGGCTGGCTTTGCTGTCTCAAGGTGTTGGTGGACAGCATTAAGGTTTGAATGTAAGCCCCTGATGTTGCAAAATCCACAGCAAGCGTGGCAGGGGATGCCGTATTCGATTTGCTCGTTATGCCTCGGCCAGATTTTCGATGACGGAGCGCAGATTTGCCCCCCCCAGAGTACGAGGGGCGGTCTGGGCGTCCACGCTCAGGTACAAGAAGCCCTGAACATGGAGGTCCAGAGAGGGATTCTCCAGCGCTAACGCAGCTGGTACCCTCCTGGGGTAAACTATTGGTCTGCGCCATCAACATTTAGAGCGGAAAGGGAGTGTGAGCACAGGTAACCTTACTCACCATTAGGAACACAACACTACGAGCCAAAAGGATAGCAGTGTTATTATGGCTAAGGTATTCTGTAAGGAGGAGGTACTTCCCCAGTCGGGCTGCTCAGGTTCTAGCGTGATGATAATCGCTGTGCCCTACCTCTCATTGCTGGACGCAGTTTAAGGACATACCCGGGTCCAACATGTCCAAAATGTGTTCTATTTACAGGTAAATAGAATTCATTTTCAAAATAAGGTAGCCAGTTATTGACGAGTAGCCAGATACCGGAGATTTACCCTATATTCTTTAATGTCATTATGCATTAAACTAATAATAAAGATGAGCTATATACATTACCTATGTTTCAATTCGTGGCAGTTTCGTTTCGGAAATTGCGAATTTCGTCATTGCAGTTCTGGGTAGGTATATTGAATTTCGCAAAATTCTGTGCTGTGACATAAGTTTGTTGACATTTTACCTCGGAGACTCAGAATGAAAGGAGAATGGGCATTTTGTACCATGAGTGTATACAGTTGAGACATATATCGTTGGAAAGGTCTTAATCATAGCATTATTTATTTGTATGGCACCAACATTGGATAGCGTGCAGGGACCGAGCTATTTAAAAAAAAAGTCTGCTCATATAAACCCTTGTTTTACAAAATACTTGCTATCTAACAAGTTTAAGTGTGTCTTAAATTAAAGTATATGAAAAATGCTTTACGCTTATATACCACTATCAAAGTTAAAGCGCATACAGGGCTGGAATTAACGATCTGAAGATTTGCTTAACTGATCAAATGCTTCTTGTACAACGGAGCTAAAGTGTATACAGTAGTCATATATTACATAGTAAAGGCATTATTATAAGCTATTTTTTATAACAGATACTTCTTCCTCAAATAATGCAGGGACTGCGATAAACGAGTTTTTTAAGAGTTAATTGATAGATAATTGCCTTAATTAACAACCCTTTGATTCATCTACTCATCTCTAGGTGGAGCTTGGGTAGCAAATGTATTTTTTTTTCATTCTTGTATATCCTTGTAGCATATCTTATTTAAAAGGTCTTAACCATAGCTTCTATTGCATATATGACAATGGGTGAAGAAAGGGTACCGAGAAGATAATATTTATTATTTAAATTCAATGGCATAACGGCGAATACTGGAACTAAAATTCTTGATCAAATATATTTATATTTGTGACCCCTGATATTGTTATTAGCCCTATCATGATCTGTAACGCTAAGCATTATTTATTGTAACTAAAAACTGGTTTAAGATCTCAATTACAAGCCTAATTATTTAAAAATATCTTTCAATGCCGACATCTTGTACGCAATAGATGAACCAAGTAAGCGTCAAATAGGTGCACTTGACAGGCGTTAATAATGCTATGTCCATATAGTCACTTTTTAACGCTAAGAAATACTTTTAGGTTGCTTATTTCTGAAAGATAATATTAAAAAATACAACTAATCTAGGGGGCGTCTACTATGATCTGCGTTAATCGACATTCTGTTTATTTAATTTTATTTATTGTATTGTATTTGCATTTTCAAATGATAGGGGGGAGAGGGGATATAGAAAGACAAAGAGTTGTCATCTTGTGAATCAAGCTTCTTCCTGCGTGAAGAAGATATATAATTGGAATTCGTCGTCTCTTTCTTCCTGGGTTACTTACGTTGATAGTAAGTAGCACAACAATACAGGTTAATGTGCACACTACAAATCTTTTTATTTTCCCCAACTGCGGCAACTATTATAGGAGCATTACGTTTTTAGAGGGAGTAAAAAAATTAAGCTTTTGGTCGCCTATGATTCATATATCGACAAAGACCACAAAGCAAGCAAACTACATGACAAAAATACAACTGTCAATTTGTGGCGTACAGCATGCCTATGGCGATTATGAGGTTAACCGTTTATCGCCACGACCATCTAAAGGTGACATTGTGCACTGCCGTGCCTACCTACCACGCAAAATACTCGGCCAAAATTGGCAGACGCTGTCAAAGCAACATTGTTGCTGACAGATAAGGGATTAATCTTTTAGCTTCTTAACAAAGAACGACTACCGAGTAGAGATGTTGGCATAGACCACATATTTGGCGGGAAAGCGACAAAAAGGTTAATATTTTTGTTACTATATGGTTCATAATTAATAAAACAATTTAAATACATTTAATGGCATTATTTATTTCAGTTTGCAATATAATAAATATTACACGTATTACAACATCACTCACATTACACGAGAAGTCTAATTAATAGTTAGTATTCACGTTCTCAGAGTCAACATACCTAAAAAACTAAAAAAGGCAACCAGATCTGGCGAACGTACTGCTGCCACGGTTCAATGATATTATGATTATATAGATTTAGGTTAGTAATTTCTATGAACATTGTGAACACCAAGAATTCCTAAGCCTTATATTTGGCAATACTAAATATGAGAAGAAGCAGTTAATACATGTAATGCTATATATTAACCTTTTGAACGCCAAGCACCACTAAAATGGTCGCGTGCTGTCGTGCCTGCCACGCCACCGACCACTAAAGTGGCTACGGCGGACGCTGTCAAAGCAATAGTCCTGCTGACAGATAAAAGCTTATATTTGTTCTTCACAAGTCATACCATGGCACGTCATATTTTGACGCGAGACGAAAAGCGTTCAAAAGGCTAACATCCACAGGAAAGACTAGTTTTGTTTTTAACCCTTTGAATGCTAAGAACGTGCCGAATATGTCGTGTCTACCATGCCACCGAACACTATATTGGCTATGTTGGACACTGTGATAGCATTTTTCCTGCCGACAGATTAGGTTTATAAATTGAAAATAGATATACTTATGAGAAAGTGACGTCCTCCTGCGTCCGAGGCAGGATTTGAACCCATCTCCAGCTATGGCGGCTGACACCTTCTAGGCACAATTTCGACAGGAGTTTCGGCCTTTTTGCCGTCAAGTGAAAAAAATTAAAGCGCGTCACACGCCTAAGGTTTTTGTAAGTAATGAATAATAACAAAATAAACCTTACCTGTAAATAACTAGGTACGTAGATCCTAGGCATGGACTTGGTATCAAGTCGTGGCGTGTGTGGCACGAAATGTTCCGACTTCATATCAAGTCAATGGCGTCGAAGTGGTTAAATTGATCTATATGGCCCCAATATGAAATTCTTACCTTTAACACTGAACGCCAAGAACCCCAAAAGTGGTATTGATGTCGTCGTGTCTACACCAACACTGCCTCTCACACCAGCGACCCCTAGTGGCTATGGCGGACGCTGTCAACGCAATTAAAGATATAAGGTTTAACACGTTCAGTCACCATAGGTACACAATGTTTTGATCTACTCATACATCCAAGCAAATTACTTTGCACACCCGTGCTCCACATATGGGTCACTAAGAAACGCCCAGGTACGCCCTCGTATTACTACAGTAATATATAATAGAATGTTCTTCTCTCTAACAGGAATATTAACCCATTCATTGCCGACGCCTCATATTTTTACTAAAGTCATCACGCAGTGCCGCCGCCATCCACGCGACGACGCGAATTCGCGTCCGCGGCATTACGTTGACTTTTCAAGGAAGCAAATAAAAACAAAACTGCTCGGCATTACGTTAACATTTCAAGGAAGCGAATATGCGTCCGCGGCATTACGTTGACTTTTCAAGGACGCGAATAAAAACAAATAACTGGGGGACGCGAAATCCCGTCCTCGGCATTACGCTTGCACATTCATGGGACGCGAATTCGTGCCTTCCGCATTCAATGGGTTATAACCTATTCGCCGGCCACGGCAAAAAAAATCTGACGTGCGCCACACGCCAAAGCCTTAACTCTCGTACGTAGGTCCAAGGTTTCGACTTGATATCAAGTCATAGCGTGTGGGGCACAAAATGTCCAGACTTCATATTAAGTCAATAGCGGCGAAAGGGTTAATAGAGAAATCAGAATTATCTTTATATTATGAGCACTATTGAAGGCAGTAGAAATGATTTGATTTCAGTGCGCACCTGGTCGGTTATAGTGACCCAAGTGCGGGGCACTGGACTGTGAACGTGTTAAACATACTCTTTACTGATTGAGGCCTTGGCGTATACGTACCAACGTGGCGTACATTCACTGCCACCAACGCACATGTGCGTTCATTTCCATACATTTTTGGAGGGGGTGGCAGCGAATGTGTTTACGCGAAAGGTAAAACGTTCAAACGGTTAAAGTATATTCAGTGCTACACAATTTCATAGTTTCACATCACCACGTAGAGATTTTGAACCGACACCACACTCCAAGTTTAGGAAAATTATTAAAAAAATTCAAATACAAGAAAGCATTTATTGATATATACAGCCATTTTGCAGTGATTTGGCCGCGGTACTGGTACTCGGAGACCTACGACGTACATCCTACACCATGTTGATCCAGTTAAGCCAGGCAAGGCAGAACAGGCAGGCAGGCAAAAAAAAGTTTAATTACTATCGGGTGAGACTACCTACCCAGCTTCCTCATTACAGCGTGGCCGTGGTGAGAAACGCGCTGGTGGTAGCCAGGGTCACCTCGTCTATAAAAAATCGTGAAGACCACTGTTCTCGTTGGTTGTCATGGAACTTACTATCAAGTGTGGTATACCCGTCCTAGTTGCATTTCAAGGATCTTAAAGCTTTCTTTTCCAGACATAGTCAGATATATCGACCAAATGCGTGTCAATTTTATTTCTACAATAAAGTTCATATTAGATTGGACTATCCTAAAAATGTATTTTAAAATAAATAAGCAAAACGAACTAATTAGAATGTATTTGGCTTTCTAGGAAAACCATTCGGATTGGTGGGACATGGAAAACGGTTAATGCATAATTCCACCCTGCCCAAAAACAACAGTAACTTGATAAATTGATAAGTACATGGCAGAAGTTGAAGGCATCAATATTCATATTATATTACTACACTTATTCTTATTATATTTTGCTGCTCAAGCCAGGAGCCATGTTGCCTCTTACTTTTTCATTACGTCTATTCAGCAAATATGACTATATAAAATATTTGCATTTATCACAAGAAACGACAAAAAATAAGCGTACTTAACACAATTGATCCGTGGTTCATAAATAACAGAAACAGAAGGCAACAAGGCCACAGGTAAAAGTGAGGTTTAACAACAATTCGCCGACAATAATACTAAAACTCGATTCGTGTTTCTCAGGAAGTTCTGTAGATGTTGTTGGTGTAACGAGTAATTAGGTGCCTATTAATGTATTAAACAACTACAAATTCGGCGGTCGCAATCGGTAGCAGCTTCAGACTCTGTCATATAATAATTCTTCATACGCGAGTAAGAGCACTTCTTGTTCTGCACAGTCGGAGTTTCTCTACAGAAGTTGTTCTTCGTCAAAACCTGCTTCATAATTAGCGCCCCATCTTGTTCTGTGAATCTTGAATATTGTCCAAAACAGAGAAAAAGGAGAAACGCGTACGTGATGAAGCTAGTAGGCTACTTCTTATGCAAGTAAACTGAAAAATAAATCTGAAATCATCTGCGGCCTCCGTGTACATACTATAAATATCTACACAAATCTTATCTGTAGAAAAAAACTACTATAAAATCTCGTTTATTGCATGGGATATTTAATTTATTTTGTTTTTTAATAATTGATGTTATAGCGGCAACAGCATCTGTAAACATCAACTGTCTAACTATCATGATTTAGCCTGATGAAGAACAGACAGACGGACAGCGGAGTCTTAGTAATAGGGTCTCATTTTTTACCATTAGGTTACGGAACCCTAGAAACTAGCATAATCTATATATATAATAGTAATAATAAGTAATACTCTAATACTTTAGATAAACTCGGTAGTAATTATAATATTGTATCCGTTTAAATAGCTCTTGCAAAACACGCACCATATGATTATAAGCAATTCTTAAAATATCCTTGATAATGTAAGTAGGTATAATAAAAACAATTAGTTTCATATATCTCAAAGCGATTAGGTAGCAATTTTAATAAAATATCCCATAATTTATCCCGGCTGATGATAGATGAAAATGTAGATAGAAGACATAAATCCAAAGTGGACTTAGGTTCATAAATATCTCTATAATACTGATAAATCCTAACATCCTGATATACCTAAAGACGAGTCTTCAGTCGGTGCGTCCTACCCGTCATGACGTATGGAGCCGAAAAGTGGACACTGACGGTACGGCTGGTCCACAAGTTGAAAGTCGCTCAGCGGGCTATGGAAAGGGTTATGCTCGGCGTTTCTCTGCGGGATCGAAACAGACATGAGGTAATCCAGCAGAGAACCAAAGTCATCGACATAGCCCACCGTATTAGCAAGTTGAAGTGGCAGTGGGCAGGCCATATTAGCCGTAGAACCGACAACCGTTGGGGTAAACGAGTTCTTGAGTGGAGGCCGCGTCTCGGAAAGCGTAGTGTAGGACGCCCTCAGGCAAGGTGAAGACTTGCGCAAGATGGCTGGCAGGAGCTGGATGCAAACAGCCGAAGATCAAACACGATGGCGTAAAATTGGGGAGGCATAATATGTCCAGCAGTGGACTGCGATAGGCTGATGATGATGACGATGATGATGATGACTGATATATCCCCGCAATGACACGTATAAAGGGTTCATTATATTATTACTATCTTAATATACATTGTTTTGGGTAACTCTACACGCCACTCGAATGTTGTATGCGGTGCTCCTCCAGAGGCTGTTAAAAAGTAATTCAGTTATCTGGTGGCCATGCGCTTAAGATATGCCTGAAAATACCAAAGTACTATAAAATATTAAGTATTATTAAGGTCGCCGGAAAACGCTGGATGCAGGTCGCTTCCAACCGGTACATGTGGAGGTCCAAGGGGGAGGCCTATGTTCGGCAGTGGACGTCTTATGGCTGAAATGATGATGATAAAATAATAATCACTCAGATTTGTTATACTACCTATCAATGGCGGCGGGTTAGGATTTTTCTTAAGCAAACCATAGCCATTATGGCTTTCCTTTCCTGTAAGAGCTAATGGTAAATCGCTCTAGTATATGAAAATTAGTCAAGCCGCCACTTCTAACTACCTACTAGTCATAGACACCCAGTGCTGGAAATTGGATATCTGACTAGGGGGGGTCCAGTGTCATTATCTCCACGCTTGGAAGGTGGCAATAGTGCATGTTTACTCCCTGTTTTTGGTCCTGGGACCAAATTGTCCCTGGGGACAATACCCAATATTCCATATGTTTCGTCGGCTAAATTCGCAAACCTTGTAACCTTACGAGGTTTGCAATCTAATGTATTTGACGACCGGTCTGGCCTGGGTTCGCTTCCCAGTCGAGGCATTTATTTGTGTGATGAGCACAGATTCATATTCCTGAGTCATGGGTGTTTTCTATGTATTTAAGTAGTTATTTATATGTATCTATCTGTCTATTATATATTTCGTCCTCTAGGTACCTACAACACTAGCCTTACTGAGCTTACCATAGGGCTGGGTCGTTTTGTGTAAGATTGTCCCAAAATATTTATTTATTATTTATTTATCTACCTACTAGTCTGGTACTACCTACAGGACGCTGTAAAGGTATAGTTATTATGTAAATAAATCCATCTTTAGTGCCCATGGTCTTCAACTATAAACATAAATGCCGACATAGATTCTAGGTCCATTTAAATTCGCAGCAACTGTAGTCTTTCAATAGTTTTCTGAAAACATAATTAAATTAACAATTTGTATAAGAATGGCATTAACAAGACGGGGTAAATAGTGTTTCATACAAAAACGTGGTTTTATTCGTCTGCTCCGTTGCTTTTGTAAGTACACTTACGTAGGCTGAGCTATGACTGGATTCGAACCGACGCCTGCACATATTAGATCCACGTGTGGATTCCGTTTGTCTCAACGACATATGAACATACTTTTTTGTATGTAGTACGACACTTGGGTAGGTTAACGACACAAAGAGCTACGGTGGGATTCGAACCGGCACCTGTGCTTATTATATACGAACATATTTTCTGGTAAGCAAGCACATTTGCATGTACAAAGTTCAACGGCGGGATTCGAACCGGTGCCTGCACATATCGATTCATGTGTGGATTCCGTGTGTGCTAGCATATTTTCTGGTAAGTAGTACACTTGGGTAGGATACCGACACAAAGAGCTATGGCGGGATTCGAACTGACGCCTGCACTGCACATATCGATCAACGTGTGGATTCCGTGTGTCCCAACGGCATACAAACATATTTTCTGGTAAGTAGTACACTTAGGTAAGATACCGACATAAAGTGCTATGGCGGGATTCAAACCGGCACCTGCACTTATTACATACGAACATATTTTTTTGTACGTATTACACTTGGGTAGGTTACTAACACAAAGAGCTATGGCGGGATTCGAACAGGCATCTGTACTTATTACATACGAACATATTTTTGGTAAGTATTACACTTGGGTAGGTTACTAACACAAAGAGCTATGGCGGGATTCGAACCGGCACCTGTACTTATTACATACAAACATATTTTCTGGTAAGCAAGCACACTTGCGAAGGTACCAAGAGCTACGGCGGGATTCGAACCGGCACCTGTGCTTATTATATACGAACATATTTTCTGGTAAGCAAGCACATTTGCATGTACAAAGTTCTACGGCGGGATTCGAACCAGCGCCTGCACATATCGATCCACTTGTGGATTCCGTGTGTCCCAACGACATACGAACATATTTTCTTGTAAGTAGTACACTTGGGTAGGTTACCGACTCAGAGCTATGGCGGGATTCGAACCGGCACCTGTATTACGAACATATTTTCTGGTAAGTAGTACACTTGGGTAGGTTACCGACTCAGAGCTATGGCGGGATTCGAACCGGCACCTGTATTACGAACATATTTTCTGGTAAGTAAGCACACTTGCGAAGGTACAAAGAGCATCGGCGGGATTCGAACCGGTGCCTGCACATATTAGATCCACGCGCCACGTGTGGATTACACTTATCACAACAACATTCGAACATAGTTGGTTACCTACACAAAGGGTTAAAATAGGTTTCGAACCGGCACCTTATTAGATCTTCGTGTAGATTCCTCTTAGACATATCAACGACATACAAACATAATTATTTTCTGGTAAGTACACCTTCGCACGTTACCGACACAAAGAGCTCTAGCGGATTCGAACCGGCGTCTCTGGGATTCAATTCTCGTATCGCTTATAAGTAGGTATGACACAAGAATAATAATAATATGATTTACACAAAAGGTTTAGGAAAAAGATGCAATAAGACTTGTCGGCTACAAATATTATTATTTATGACTATTTACCCATCTCCAGTGAAAACTTTACTAACATACTGATAAAACTAGAACTTTCTTATGGCAATTTGGACACCAGTATTCCTGAAAAAAAAAAACTTGATAAAATAAACACAATGTAATTATTATATACAACTCCTAGACATTGTATGCAGTACCAGGAAAAGTATAAAATATAATTAAGTATCCACTTTCATCCACTTATATTTATATAGAATACAACTAGTATCTATTTAGTGTTAAACCACTTTTATTTGGGGTTTATTGTACAAAAGAAGCATTAAGTACTAAATTGCACGTTTACATTGCACGAAGAAGGGCAGAAAGGTTCTTGAGTTGTGACCATGTACCGAAAGACGTAGCGTTGGATGCCCCTCAACTAGGTGGAACGACGATGTGGTCAAAGCTGCTGATAATAGTAGGACCCGGCCTTTGTCCAGCAGAGGACGTTTTTCGGCCAATGAAAATGATGATGATAATGATATATAGTTTAATTTACTTGATTTTTTGTGGCAAAGGTACACATTATTTTGTCAAAGGATGCTGGAGAGGGAGGGATGTTAATGCGTTTTAATTTTATTTCCCGCTTTGACTTGTAAACATAAGTGCACCATTTCTAGTTTAGTAGTAGTATAATGTTTAGTAGTAATACCATTGAGCCCGTGAGGTCGCGTCTGACTATCAATGTGTTGATCATGGGAAGTACGTAATGTTTGAAATTAGTTAGTTTTTCGTTATAAAAACTACCATTTTAGTCTACGAAGGAATCCAAAACTATGACGTGTAGTTTTTAAATCGATTTACGGCCATGGGCCTGCCCTACTATTAAGCGTGCTAATAGTTAATCGAATTTGTAACCACATACCTTCTTCCCAAAAAGAGATTTTGCTCATACCTTTTCTTTTGCGGTAGTCAAGGAAAATTATTTCAAACTCTTCAAGGCCTTTCTAGGCATTCAATCTGTTTAGAATAAAACTATAAAGATTACCTCTTCAACGTAACGATGTAATATTATTTTAGCAAATGAATTACGATCAATGTATATTTTCTTCAGTAATTATGGTATATTTCTTTTGACAATATAAAATTCCTTACGTCAAATGTCAAGTTTCTTTTTCAGTAATTCATAGACAATTGTCAGTTGTTACCAGAACGTATTCGTGAAGGAGTTAGACCGACGTTATGACACGTCAGTGTTCTTAATAAGAATTTTGATAGCTCGCTCCATCTAGCGAGGAGTAGAAAAGCTCAAACAAACTTAATAAACTTACAAAGTAGTTATTTGGGTCCCTGCATGAATCTGAGGTCAGGTATATATATTAAAAAACAGTTTTTAGGAATACCGACAACATGTCATATATGACTTGTGTATACACATTACCATTCTCCTTAACAACAGGGGTATTCATAGCAAGCTGAACTTCTTCCATTTATTTCTAGCCTTATATGTACTTAAACGCTGGCTTTTATTACAAAGACGTAAAGCATTTCTTATGTGAAGTCATATATACCATGTTCCAACTGATTATAGACAGTGTATTTTGAAAAATAACCATGTAAAAGTTGAAACTTTTTTTTTTAATATTACAGTCCCTGCATGATATCCAGCTTTGGTGCCATAGAAAACTTTAATACTCTAATTAAGAGCTTTCAAACGAGATACGTCTCAACTGTATACATTCATGGTACACCCGCCATACAAAAATGCCCATTCTCCTTTTAGTATTTCTGTAAATATAGCTAAAATGGAAAGAATAATGTAAAAAAGAAAATAGCATCTAAAAGCAAGGTTACAGCAAAATTGAATTTTGTCTTTGATAACAGGTTCCACGAGCTATTATAGTTATAGGGTAAATCGCCAGTTACTGGCCACCTTACAATAACTGGCCACCATCTACTGAAAATGGACTCTATTTACCTATAAACAAAATTCATTTAAGTATAAAGTGGCCAGTAATTGAAGGGTGGCCAGTAATTGAAACCCCATTTGAAAAAGTGTTCTATTTATAGGTAAACAGAATTCATTTTCAGTATAAGGTGGCCAGTTATTGAAAGCTGGCCAGTAACTGGCGATTTACCCTAGTCACTACATATTTACGGAAATTTCTGACACGAATCATTAAACCGTCGGCAAATTATAAAGAAAACCTGCGAGAAAGTTTACATCATAGTACGTATAACATGTCACATTGAATAAGATATCTCACGTTATCTTGTGACAAGGCTAACGTAACATTTGCATAATTTAAATGTGCCGTTATGTGAGGGACTTGATTGTGTTCGAATATTTTTACAGTCATAAAACCATTAATATATTCAACGAATGTTTATGATAATGTTAATGAATTTGAAAGTCAAGATCGCATTCAGAAATTTCCAAGCTATAGGTTTTTTCCGGCAAATGATTGGTGAAAATTGGACTTTTGGATCGAATGTGGCGGAGCTTAGAAAAAAAAATACACGTTGACTTGAGAACCTCCTCCGTTTTTTTCGTCGGTTAAAAAAGCAAGTAGTTTCGAGAAGTTATTTCTCGTTATTTTAAATAAGGTAAGTAGTGTACAGTCAACCAATTTGATCTATAGGCCACTTCGTACCTTGTCACAGTGAAATTCTATATGAAAGACGCAAAAGATCTCTTATTAACGTCACTCTGACAAGGTTCGAAGTGGCCTAGAAATCAAATTGGTTATACATACAAAATGGCAGTTATTTATATATATTTGCGGAATTTAGAAAGTAAAATATTTAATTAAATATTTTTTAATTAATATGTTTTAAACACAATAAAAATACCTACCTATTTTTTCACGCTTGAATTTGGGGCAGCCCAACTGGGGAAGTACCTCCTCCTTACAGAAGACCACAGCCATAATAGCACTGCCACCTTTCAGGTATGTAGTGTTGTCTTCCTGATGGTGAGTAAGGTTCCCAGAGCTCCAACCCCCCTTTAAGGTCGGCAACGCGCTTGTGACTCCCCTGGTATTACGGGTGCCTATGGGCGACGGTAATTGCTTACCATCAGGCAATCCGTCTGCTCGTTTGCCACCTTTGTCATAAAAAAAAAGGTATTAGTAGTAGGTAGGTATGTTCGTACTTTTGTGTTTACAAGTAAGACGGTAAGTTTTTGTCGGTAAAGAGGACCTTTACTATTGAATGATCTCGAACAATACTAGCATGTTTTATATTAACACCGTAAAAACGTAGCGCGATGGATTTTATATTCATTACACAGTCGTGTTCATAAATATATATACATATCTTCGTCTTAACCTGTTGAAATAAGGTGTAGGTAAACATAGTAAAAACTTTATAATACGTCGTCCATGGGTCGTGCTCAAGATAATCTTTAAAACCTTTTTTCAACTCACATTACTTATTATTCATACATCTATCGTTAAATTGATGAATTGATTAATGTCGAATATAGAAAAATATGAGACTAAGTACATAGGTAGGTACCTAATCAATTCATTAATCAATTCATCAATAAATACCTATTTGTTTTCGTTGCATGCTCCCGCTTGAAAAATATACATAGTTGGACGGGATTTCTCCGAATGCGATGCGGAGAATTATACATTTTACTCAAAAGAAGAAGGACCCCATATAGTGTTATTGTTAAGCCTGTTAATAATTTATATTTATAAATTATAAAATAATATCTATGCCTGCGATTTTATTCCTGTACCTATATATAAATAGGTCGCTATTTTAATAAATAATCACCTTTATATAATCGTCCAAAGTATATTCAGCTTTTCTCGGAATAAAGTAATATATTTTAAGGTTTATTTCTTCCATCGTCTGTTTCTTGCTAACAAGTCATTAAAACGGTCATCAAAAATAACTATCATTTGACCTGGTTTAGTTATCTTATTTGTATTGCAATATATCGTGTGTAATACCTTTATTTTTTAATTTTATTGCGTCATAAACTATAATCGATTCTTTCAATTTCTCTGTGTACTTACCTATTTGTATCTGTTCACGGCTCAGTAGGTAGTAGGTAGATAAAGTTTCGTATTTAATTTGTGTAAGTACGAACAAAAATTAATTTAAGGCGAAATGAGTGCAGAGTTGGATAAAACAGGGCTTATAATAATTTCAAGTATACCTACACATTTATCCAAAACTGCAAAACCTAAAATTATTTTGTTTTATTTCTGTCTTAAAGGCGAAGGAAACATCGTGTTAAAATAGTCCTAATCCTAATTAAGCCCAGTTTTTCCTCTGGAGTTGACGACAAGTTAGCAGCAACTTCAAGTAAACAAACCGGCTTCTTGGGATGTGGTGGCAGGCTCCATTGCGCCCTGAAAGAAAAAAGAACAGGTCAATGTGGGTAAGACCGGCATACTATATTTTTAAGGCAAGTCCGTCATATGACACTAAATACATATGAGATAATGTAGGTAATTGATTGGTAGACGGTCTTTCCAGATAGACGGTCTTACCCACATTGACTTAAACGGATTACTAATATGTTGCATAAAATTTATTGTCATATTTTACTTTTGCATAACAACCCCTGGCAGAATTGTCTTTTCGCCGAATTACTTTTTGCATATATTTCTTGGCATAATTTTATTTCGCACAATTTTCTTAGGCAGAATAATGGAATGGCATAATGTTCATTTGAAGAATAGTTATGTAATCGAATCATTGTCTCGCCGAAAGTTGTGTCGCATACTATGTACTTGGTATACTGTTATTTCGCACAATTCTTTTAGGCAGAATAGTGCTTTTGCAGAACGTTAATATTAATTTGGTTGATTTGTTCCTTGCCGTAATTAGTACCGCATACAGTTATAACATTAACTAATATTGTAGTCAGTCTTGCTTTATGTTATAGTACTTACGTACCCTAGTACACCAATTGCAATAAAATCCTGGTACTTCGCCGGCCAGCACTTATTACTGAACTCAAAGTTCTACAGGAGCAGTTTAGTTTTGTGAAGGAGCCACAGTTCTAAGCTCACACAAGCCACAGCTCCTTTTGTGTAAAGGGTCGCAGTTCTAACCTAACCTAACCTACAGATTTATGAGAGGTAGGGCACAGCGATGACCATCACGCTTGAATCTGGGGCAGCCCAACTGGGGAAGTACCTCCTCCTTACAGAAGACCACAGCCATAATAGCACTGCTACCTTTCAGGTATGCAGTGTTGTGTTCCTGATGGTGAGTAAGGTTCCCAGAGCTCCAACCCCCCTTAAAGGCCGGCAACGCGCTTGTGACTCCCCTGGTGTTGCGGGTGCCCATGGGCGACGGTGATTGCTTACCATCAGGCAATCCGTCTGCTCGTTTGCCGCCTATGTCATAAAAAAAAAAAAGATCTGGCAGCAGTTTATTTTTGTGTAGGGGTCACAGTTCTAACCTAACCTAACCCACATTCTGGCAGCAATTTATTTTGAATAGGGGTCGCAGTTCTAACCTAACCTACAGTTCTGGTAGCATATTTTTAGTAGGGGTTGCAGTACTAACCTAACCTAGCCTACAGTTCTGGAAACAGCTCCTTTTGTATAAAGGGTCGCAGTTTTAACCTAACCTAACCTGCAGTTCTAGCAGCGGTTTATTTTTGTGTAAGGGTCACTGTTCTAACCTAACCTAACCCACAGTTCTGGCAGCAATTTCTTGTGAGTAGGGGTCGCAGTTCTAACCTGACCCAACCTACATTTCCGGAAGCAGTTTAATTTTGTGTAGGGGTCACAGTTATAACCTAAATAACCTAACCCACAGTTCTGTACAAAATTACTGCCTGCGACATGATTGTTACGTTATAACAAATTTGCTAGAACATAGGTATATTATGCTACTTAATATTCGTCGAAATTGAAGTCGGCGATGTTAGTATTATGCAATAAGAAATTCAGCGGAGTACACATTCTGCTTCTTAAAATTCTGCGAATTCAAATTCTGCGCTATTAGTATTCTGCCATTCTAAATTCTACCAAATGAAAGTTATGCTATATGGCAATTATGCTAAGTATAGAATTATGCTAAAGTATCATTCGGCTAAAGATGTTTCTGCCATAACTGCTATGCGAAGTGTAATTCGGACAATCGATATTATGCAAGATAAAGGGAACCCGACCTAAACATAGTGATGTTGAACAGCTTAGACTTTAAACGACATAAATGATAATATATTTTACTCGAGTCACAATGTTACGTACCAATATGTCGGTGGCCGATCGTAATATCCGCCATATCATGAAATCCTATTTATGGTGCATTTGTCCTTCGTGCATTTGAAGCAACCTAACGAACCTAACCTATCTACTAGTTTAATCTGACTACCATCAAAACATTACGATCGGAAGCCGACATATACTCGTATCATATTGGCGTACTTGGAACGAATACGCAAATGACTTGATTATCCCGGTAATATATAAGCATCTACTAAAGTAATATAGATAACTTATTATTATGTCTGATGCCTCTAATAGCTATTCATTAGAGATTTAAGCCTGACTCCCCTGTTTATAGCTAAGATACACTTTCTATGCCTTTCCTGTACACAACAAACATTACTGGTACTGCAAATAAAACTGCGATTAAAATTACGTAACCTTTTTACAGTACGATATGGACCAAGCACTTCCGTGCCATGTATCTTTTCTCTATTTATGTCATAACGGACGCTCACTTCAGTACATTTTGTCTTATTTTCTTTGCTTAAAATTAGAGACAACTAAATAAAAAAGACTATCAATCTTAACAATTGAGTTTTGGTAATCGTAATATCGTCAATTGGAATGTCACAAAGGAAATTAGGATTCTAGTATGTCGACCAGCTTAATATTATTCATGTGAGAGCGGATAATGTTATAAAGATACTTCGCTACTCTAAGTTAGGTACATGCAGTTGTATGTGATAAGATAACCTTACTTTACTTTATTTACCTAACTTAAGGTTAAGATAGTGCACAAGACATGTGTATAAGAACTGCTAGGTAATTTATGCATAAGCATTATTTTAGGTTTACGCCCAATAATACTCGTACAACATTTTGAACATTCTACAAGAAGACGATAAACAATTGATTATTAAAAAAAATCCATTGGCAATGTAAGCCAAACATACTATAATACAAGACAGCTTTTGTGAGGTATGAAGCCACATTAAAATTAATTACTATAAGCAACGTAAGTTTATATAAAAATTACGACTAGTCTTTACTAGTTAGTAGTTATGACTTTACTAGTCTTTGCTCCAAAATATAGCATGGAAAGTACACCTGCGAGCTGCGGTAGTATCTAATAGATACTATCTATCTCTTGATCAGTGATGTCATTCGATCAGAAAAGATTAAATGAGTACAAGGTATTGGATAAGATCTAGTTAAACCATGTTATGTCATTATCATTATGTACCAAGTAACGGATTAATTGAAATAATATGCCTATTAATTTGATAACGTGTGACAATTCATCGAATAAACGGATAATTGAAAGAAATAATTTCATCTCGTGGATTAAGGAAATAAGGGTTTACGACAAGTTATGTAGATGTATATTTTATTATGAAAAACAGGATAACAAATGTGAAAACATTAACATTATATATAATTAACTAATAACAAAAAATAAAATCTTATAAATAATAAACCTGTCCCAGGTCTCGGTCACTGGGTAGGGTGCCCAGAAGGCTGGCCGCATTCCCGCGTTGGATCGCAATGCTGATCCTCTGGGCGAAATAGTGACCAGCCCTCTGGTCACCAGAAGCCTCAATAAGGCGCGACGCAATCTCTTTGTAGAGACGTCGCGCATTTGGGCCCCATGGCCCCAGGGTTTCAACCCCAAACGCCGCAAACATGAAGCTACTGCCAAGAGGAGCATATTTGCGACGCTTGAGGTTTTCGGCTGTAGATGCAGCCGCGCCAGCATCAGATTTGGTGGCAGGAATATGAGACGGCGCCAGGGTGTCTACACAAGTAGCATCCCAGACGAGTGGCCGTCCCATACTCCAAGGCACCAACGTCATTCCGTCGGGCCTCTTGCCATCGTCCCTTGTCAGACCGTTGGGCTCGAGGACTGCCGGCACCTTGGCACTGACGAGGGCCCGACGAATGACGTCATTGATGCTGGCATGCCGAGGGATCCGCCCGGCACTCCGGCTGCATGAGAGCCCATGGTGACCGAGACCGTCCACCGCAGCACCGCATTGGCAACGGTTTGTTGGTGCCCCTACTCTGAGACACGTAGCCAACCGAAAGGTGTTGTTATCCATCAAAGTCCCTATTGTTGGGGATGGTAAAGCCTGCAACCACAGACCCGACTCCCACTCTGCAGCAGCAATGAGACGAGCTCGATCGGCTGGACAAACTTCCGTGTCCAAGAGCCTGTTCCTTGTTAAGCGGCAGAGGGGCTCGTCCCATTGTCTCTGCGAGCATGGGTTAGTAGGCGGGTCGGTGTTACAGCATGTTACGGACCATACATTTTTAGCCTCGGTACAGTGCGCAGCCTCCAGGACCCCAATGGAAGGGGCTAAAATTTTCCCAATGAGGCTTTGAGCGTCGTGTACCGAGGCCAAAAAAGCGGGAAGCGCTACGCTAGAAACTTTTCGAATGCCCAGGCCACCGAACCTAATAGGTAAGCTAGCCTGGGTCCAAGCTCTATCGCCAAAAGATATATTAAAGATGGAGGTGAGAGTTTCTAAAACTATGTTGTCCAAATTAGATATCAAAGTAGGATGTTTCCAAAAATGCGATCCGCGAAGTATGTATGTGAATTTTGGCACAAAAAGACAATGTTTAATAATGCAATAAGCTGAATGTATGTTAATTTTGGACAAACGATGTGAAGATGCCTTGAATGTTTGAATTTTGGTGTTTATGAAACTTTCGAATGATTGGTCCAGGATGGGGCAACCCAGGAGGTGAAGCGTTTCTTTTTTAATAATTTTGATGCCCGGAGCTAATTGTTTAAACTGGTCTATTATGTGATCTTCATTAGCACAAGACTCTGTAATGAAAAGTTCACACTTGGAAAAATTAAGTGAGAGACCGATGGCTTTAAGGTCTGTTTTTAACTTTTCTAGGTCACTGAGAACTGAAATTGCTTCACCACCGAGGGTACCGTCATCGAGGTACCATACGTTTAATTTTGAATTTAAATTTTTGATGATAGGATGGATGGCGAGACTAAAAATGGCTGGACCAAGTGGGTCGCCCTGTTGACATCCTACGGATGAAGCTAAAACGTTTGAATTGTACAATAATTTTGAAGGAGAACTGTAACACTGCCAAATAAGTTTGTATGCAACAGGAATGTTTTCTTTGACTTGGGTCAATAGAGCGGCCCGGTCTACGGAGTTGAAGGCGTTGGAGATATCCACCTTCAGTAGAACCTCACCTGCTTTGTGTTCGACAAAAGTTCGCACTGCATGGACAGCTGCTTCGCAACCGCTCTTAGACCCAAAGCCTAGCTGCACAGGTTGTAGTACAGGAACAAGGTCCTTGAGAATAGAACGACAAGCAATCTTTGCAGTAAGGCGGCGTAATGTAGTGCCAACAGCGATCGGGCGGATCCCGCCGTCTTTTTTGGTAAGCGCACACAAGTTGGCTCCGTAAAGGATACCTGTTATCTCAACAGGGACTTCACCAGCCAACAAAATGTTTACTAAAGCTGTCAAATCTTTCAACAACATTTCCTTGGTGTCCCCGCAGCCACAAAAAAGCAGGTCTTTTAGATGTTGTGGAGAAAGACCGTCAAGGCCAGCTGCGGAACCATTAGGAAAGGACATAATTGCTGCATAGACACCCTCAGTAGTAGCAAGCAGTGTAGGATCGTTCGGTTGAGGGGGATCGGGGAGACAAACGTTCGTGCCTGAAGGTGGATGTTTAGCATGGAGGGCTGCAAGTGTGTCAGAGTTCGCGGGGGCCACTGCATCGTCAGAAAAGAGAAGACGGGCTGCGCCTTTGATGTCTCCATCCGAGACCTTATTTTCAACTTTTTTGAAAATATTATCATTTAGATGCCTGAAAGGAGTCGGGATATGAGTAAGGTCAGAAATGCAGTTGTCCTTGACTATTTTGGTTAACGATTTAGAATTTTGATTCGGAGCTATATGTAGGACTTTATATATAAAGGTTAACAATTTTTCCCAATTTTGATTTGAGTTGCATGAAACTAAAGTTTTAATGGTATCGCTTAGGGTTTTAGCGACGGAAATACGAGCACCGCGAGGTATCCGTTTTAACACCGGACGCGTATTTTTTAAATTGCTTAAGGTTTGCCAAAGAGGGGTAACTGGGTTATGTACCTGCGGATGGGGAGGCGCGGCTGCTGCAGCGGTGGGCTGGGACTGTGTAGAATGTGAGGGTTGGCTGCGACTTAGTCGATGTTTTTTAGCGATATGTATTTTCAAACCTCTAGAGCCTTTGAAAAAATGTGGCTCATGGCATTCAGGACAGCGAATTCGGTTTTCTGGAGATGCAGCAGCTAAAATAGGGCAAGAAAGAGTTGAAAGGGGCATCAACAAAGTAACTAAAAGAGGTTACAAAGTAAAGAATAACAAAATAAAATAGGTACACTAATTAAACAAAATGAAAATATAAAACTAAGAGTAATTATGTCTAAGGCCTTATATAAGTAAAGGATAACAAATAAATAACGCGCAGAGTGGTGCTGAGGAGACTCGATGTCCGAACCTGAACACTCGTGATTGCACTCGCGACGACGGCGGCACGCTCACAACTTAAACGTTTTGACACTAAAAACAAAACATCGAACACATAGTAGGATATAAGACCAGCCAACTGTATAGCGAAGAAAAACTGGAAAACTGTTATAAATTCTAGGATTCACATAAGTAAAATGTTTGTTTATAATTTCATTTGACATCTTGACATGACACCCGGCCGTCGGGCATCGAGGCGCTTTCTGGGCTCCGCCTGCGCCCCGCGGTCTCCGCAGAGAAATAAAATAAGCTGCACGTTGTCGATGAATAAGTATTGTGTACTTTTATAACAAAAAACAGACTCCACGATACAAAAGAAAAAGTAATTTCAGGAGACCTTTATTTTCGTGCGTGTTGTTTGGTTGCTAGGTGACGATAAATTATGTTATGTAGATTGCAATAGGCGTTATATTTTATTATATTAGTAATGATAATGACTAGGTGCTGATGTAATTAGACAACTCTCTTGACAAACATTTATTTAGGGTTCTAAACGGAAGTCTTTCTAAATTGATTATCTTTTTTGTGGGTTTATCGCTTTTTAATTAAGGCTGTAAAAGAGTTGGTTCTATTTTTGGATTAAAACAAGTAGTATAATGACTACTACCTTTTATTTTATTTAAATACTAATAATATGAACACAACAATCTTCCTGTTCCTTAATTCCAATTTTATACTTTTACCGCCTCAGTTATATTGTAGGTGAATCTATAATTAGGAGTTTATTTAGTAAGGTAACTCGCCGTTACTGGCCACTTTTCAATGACCGACCATCTTATATAGAAGATAATTTCACATAACTAATATAACTATACTGGCGGTTTACCCTACTTTAATAACGAGGGATTTGTAAAATTCCAATGATTTCATGTTAACCTAATGCCTAATAAATGTAGTTCAACTTTATGAAGATAAGGTTAAAGTAATAAAAATTACTTGTAATTTCATTTTCATCATAATAATACCATCACGGATTTAATGACCTAACCTAATCCTGCTCGGGTTCGGTCGGAAACCGGATTCCACTTGGTATTTGTGTGACACTTCGTATTATTTTCGTAACCGGCCGTTAACTTTCTTGGGTACCATGTTTACGAAAGAGATGACTCCGCAATTATCACGAGTTGAGTTGGTTTGATTCAATGGAATCGTGAAGTCTGGCCAAGTTCCTATTTCACAACGCGGACAATGGTCACAAATGTGAGATAACTAAAATATTTTCGTTCTGTGAGTTCGGTAAGCGATCAAAACAATTACTTGCATATATTTTCCATGGGATTGTATTATTAGCGTATTGTTGCCGTGTGGTTCCTGCTACGAATAACACCACCCCATTTATCCCACGGGTGCTGTACGTGTATATGAGGCCACAAAGGAGAAAAAAACCGACGGACGAGAAACAGCGTCAGTTGAAACCGAATTAACGGCTGCCGCGACCGGCAATCACTTGCACAGTGTGGCGACTATGGCAACACCCCCCAAAATGATACAAGTCGCCGTATTTGGAAAGTCCAGTAGTGGACGACTTAACGCGTGTATCTAGAGGTATCCCCAAGAGATGCAGTAGATATTATCGGACGGATGTCATATGTGACGTTTAGGTAAATGAGTCATCATCATAGTTCCATTAATTCCCACAACACCTTATTCACCAATATACCATTGTTACGATCAATGAAATAAATATTTAACTCTGAGTGATTTTTGAAATCCATTGTATTCATACAGAAAGCTATACTGATATATTCTCTTTTCCCTTTTTGGTAATAACAATTCAAAGTATACCCCGCATCAAATAATGTAACCTAGGCACTTAGAAGATCAATAATTTTTACTGTGACAAAAATATCTAGTTCGATAAGTTTTCGTACCTAACGAGACGTCTTGCACATCACACCGAACTTAGCAGATCCAGTTATCATATCAGTGCAAAACACGGTTGAACCATTAACCATAATAACACATGTAAATAGGCTTAATAACATAGTCGCTACTCGCGATATAACAGCGTAATGAGTGTTGATTATTGCGAAGTTGTCAAGTTACGCATACTTACATACATATAACAACGGATGAGGTAGCATGACAACAGTAAATCATTTGCTTAAGATGATGGCATTCATATGGTATTCATACAACTATTGCCTACCAAAAAAGAATATAATAAAAGCTTTAACATTATACAATATAAACCAAAACTTTAGCCTTAATTATCGACCTAATAGGAAAACCGAATAAGTACCCAAAGTTATAGAGGTAAGTTTGCTTATATTTTAAAAATATTTACAAACTTTTTTAGTAATAATGAATTAGACTATACCAGACTGCTGTTTATCGTTCTACTAAAAATTATATGCTATTCTCTTTTTTCTAACCCCGTCATGTCCCCTTTTAAACAAATAAATTTTCAAATCTGTTGATACAAAAGCAAATTAGGCAAACTAAGTTAGCACATTCTAAAAAATATCATCGCATTACCTTCCCAAATTTATAGAAAGTTCGCCAGAGCCGTGGTATCTGTTTGAATGATGTAGTAATTTATAAGAGTTGTTATCTAATTAATAAAAGCGAACATTTTGTAGGTGTTGCTATACTGAGATAATATAAAATTCAATTTTAGCCTTCCTATTCCTATCTTAAATTAAAGAGTTATCAGCATTCCACCTATTATGTACATCAATATTCCTAAAGTATTAGCTTTAGCACCGCGTGCAAAAAGAGGACAGAGAAGTAGTAGGAATATGGATATACATAATAGGTGGAATGCTGATAATAGAATTTGATGCAATGAATATAGAAATACAGTTCTGACTGATTTAAATCAACGTCCAGCCCAACGAGGACCTCCGGTGTTCGAGACGGGATTCGAACCCGCATGTCCAGCTATCGCGGCACCGCTTTTAATTGTATTATTTGTAATTCTTGTCGTAATAGAAATACCTAGAATAAAACATAAGTTACTAACCAACTAACGTATAGGTTCTTTAATTATTTACATGCATTCCGTTGAAACAAGTTTTGTAATATGTGTTGTGTACCAATACTACATTAATGACATATGTGTTTTCAATCGCATAGGAAAGAGCAACTTTCGTAAATATGCAATGTTCGAGACGGACGAGTTTCGGGAAAGTAGGTCGCTCCTTCCATACCTTTTCTCCGACCGATGCAAAGTAGATATCTAGACTTGTCTCAATTGTGATAACGGCCCGGCCACGACTATGCGCGACTTGCGGTGCGGCGAGCGTTTTATCTGTTCATTGCGTGTGATACCACCTAACACACACATAACAGCAGTGCATTGCGCGTCTTGACCACGCAACGAACAGATAAAACGCTCGCCGCGCCGCAAGTCGCGCATAGTCGTGGCCGGGCCGTAATATTTTTGTGCCCAATTGATTTCTTGTCGTTGCGTTGATACCTATAATTTGAATACAGGTGCACATATTACAATACTCACATATCGAAGGACTTCGATGTGGAAAAAAATTACACATTATGTCTGTCATATTTAAGACCCCGGGAGTTAGATTAAAAGAGATTAGCACGCGCGATAGAGATAAAGCGTCCGCTATTCGCCCGGTTTCGGGTGTTAAGCGCAGCCCGCGACTGTCACATGCGGTTATATCGATATATTGTGATAAATGCTCTAATGATCAGAATTCTGAGAGCATCTAGATTTACGTCTTACTCTTCGTATAATATACATATCGACAGTGGAAATTTCAAATGTCGTAAGTCGCATATAAAAGTATGTCCCTTACGACATTTGAAATTTCCACCGTCGATATGTTAGAGCCCAACGTAATATTAGAAGTCATTTTGTTCAACATACCCTATAAGCGATTTGTCATACCCTTACTAAGCACATTTTAATCTACTCCCTACAAACTGCTAAGATACATATTTCCTTCTCCTTAACACCTCAAGCGCTAAAGGACATAAGAAGCTCAGCTTTATAAAGGACATAAGGCTCTATTATCAGAGCAGCGGTACAAATATGTAACATATTATATAACTTTGTCACTTGTGTGTAATGAAGAGGCGGGTTATATAACAGTGGTTACAATGCGGGCAGTTTTTATGGAAATTAATATTTGACCACAACATTTCACGTGTCATGCGACGTGTATTTTAATTACGTACTATTATAAATACCCGTATGGTGGTGACCCCCGAAGACTAAAAATTCTTTAGCAAGTTTTTATAGTTTTAGTGTTATAGCTCAATATTTACCGAAGTGAGCACTCAAAATAGGTATTATTACTATACTCGTAGGTACCCGCGAATACACTTTGGAAACCCCTGTTGTAGCTGAAAACGCTTTGAATCGCTCGTAAAATCTATGGAGCGAAATTAATCGTAACTACTTTCGTCAGTATTCCCAGGAATTTGTGTCTTTTCAAGGGAAGAATAGGCTGTTACTAAACCAGCGTGCTACACTCTCGACCTCGTCGACACTTACCATAAGGTGTGAATGAGGTCAAACGCTCGAAAAATCGAGACGAAAAATTATGTATGGAATAGATCATAAAACTTGTCGTTGAAGCTGTCATTCCAATAAGTCGTTTTTCGTTTCGAGTGCCTTTCTACAATCGATTGGTAGGTATCTTGGCTACGGCCCCCGGGGTACTGTATGTCTGTTACTATACTATATCAACCCGTACTAACAGAGGAACTTTAAAATACAGCAATATTAATACAGATTTAAACTTTCACGGTATTTACACATTATTACAAATAAACGGGACTTAACCGCGTATATTAACTTTAAAAATTACCTCCGACGTGGTCCCGGATAACGACTCCGGTCTTCCTTCGGGTTTCCAGTACGACGTTGTACTCGTGGTCTCGGATAAAGACCACGAGTACAACGTTCTCGGAACGTCAGAGGTGATTTTTAAAGTTAATATACGCGGTCTCGTTTATTTAGAACACATTTTTAACAAACATATTTTTCAAATGTATCTAGATCCGTTTTGAATGATTAAGTAACAAACATTCAGACTTTCACATTTATATCACTAGTATCGCTCTAGTTCTCTTCTAAAATAAAGGAATGAATTGAATAGTAAACACTAGGTTACACAACAATATATGTATTAGGCAGGCATCTTTAGAGATGTAACCAATTCAGACTTAGGTGCAGTCAGCAGCAACAGTGGCTGAGCGGGTGAAGTGTTCAAAATTACCTACATGCGCTCTTATTCTCTTTACAATAGAGATGACAATAGCCACTTCTGCTGCTAACTGACTAGTGGCCACATTTTTACAACGGCATCTGTTCCTTATTCCGTAGTGTAGGTACTCTAATAATTCTTACTTTTGAAGCTGACCCCTACGGCAAATTCTTCGTCTATCCTCGTAAGACCCAGTGTGCATTACAATGTACATTCCCTTTCATTGAAATCTAAATGTTTTACATAAGAAAATAAAGTAGCATTTCTTTTGTTTCCTTAGTTTCCGTACAAAAGCAAATTCAACCCAATTTGCTGTGTAATAAGATTGATTTTGATTATAAAAATGCTATGTTTGGTAAGCCTTGCGAGGCTATTGTGAAGTAAGACCGCGCGTACTACTCGCTACAAAAAAAAAAAGTTTGGTCACTTAACCGGTTGAATTACTACTCTATGGAGATTGCGATACGATCCAAATTCAAACTGACGTTCGGACAATACCCGGACCATAAAGTCGATCGAACTTTTTTTTTTATGCGGTAAGTAACGGCCAGCTTCAAAGCTAAAAACTACTAGTACACACAGTGACACTCTTAGCTGTACCTTATTATATAAGGCATGAGGCCCACCGATCGATGTACAGCTATGAGTGTTGCTGTGTGTACAGTGTACCGCAATCTTTTTTTTTTCAATGGAAGCATCTACTAATTTTCCCAGAGCTGCTGCCTGTACACTAGCTCCAGGATATGATGATGTTTTAGCCGTCTAACATACCTACTACTCCACGGTGAGTAGGCGAGCACGGTAATCTAGGGTTGGTTTGATTCAGAGGGTAACACTGATTATCGACTTTAGAACTTATACCGGGTGATCAATCCAAATGGGTCGGTAGGGGGAAGTCAGAAACTATGAGAGATAGTGAAATCTCTTCTTAGGAACCATGGCTTAGATTTCAGATTTAATAATAATGGCGTTCAAACTTTTTTTTAAATCGCTCATACATAACCGGGAATCAAACCTGGTCGAAGTCTTCTAAACAATGTTAGGTGTAAATCTGAAGGATTTTTCGTCGTTATTGTTGATGATACGACATGAGTCATGAATACATTTTTCGTCATCATAATCATCAGCCGTATAAAGAATATTGACATGTTCGAGTCCCGGTTATGTATGAGAGATTAAAAATAAGTTTGAATGCCATTATAATTAAACCTGAAATCGAAGCCATGGCTCCTAAGAAGTTAACAGATTTCCCTATTTCTTATAGTTTCTGACCTCCCTCCACTGACCCATTTGGATTGATCACCTGTATTTGTAACGTGTGGTACGAGTATGTCAGTATGTGTAAATTACGTTTGATAAAGCCCAATTACCCACATTATCATTGTTAAAGTCGCGTTTATTAATCAACTATTTAAAAAAAGTTAGCAATATATTCTTCTTCTAATAAGCAGCCGTTAATTTGAGTGTTCTTCCGCCAAAACTCCAAATTTGACCTCGGTCAAATATCACTTGTAATATCTTGAGTAGTTACTATAATTGCCAGGCGCGCTTGGCAGGCGGGTTGGTAACCACTGTAGCTGTAGATTATTGTACTTTACTTTTGATACAAACATTCTCGTGCCGAAGAAGAACACGCCTTTAACGTTTCTTGACGCAATCACGCTTTATCTGAAAACAAAAAAATATTGTATCAATAAGCTCATGTTTTCATTAAAATAATGAGTTTTTATCAAGGCGATTCTGCTTTACGGTAACAGTACCCTTACCATGAGTTGTGACATGAGTTTTCGAAACGAGTAGGTATCGAGTTTACCATCTGTGCTTCTCGTTCGACCTAAAAAAGTACAAGCGAGATGCACTGATAGCAAATTCGATACTCTTTATCGAAAACGGCAATGTCACAACTCATAGTAAGGGTACAGCAACGGTTTGATGAGCGTTCCGAATTGGTTAAGTTATGCAATTGCTCCACAGTTCTGATTATTCCTCACATAACATCATTGCGAAAAAGCTGGTATTTTATTCCGCCACTGACTGACTCAAGGTAAGACATCAACGCGCTAATTTACTACCTTCCTTCATATTGATATTTGTGTTTGTCAGAACGAGTATAACATGTTTATTACTACGTTTCATAAGGGGTTGATCTGTCTATGTTATATGATGTCTATGTTATATTTTCTTATTTTTTTTACTGTATGGAATATTTTATTGTCATAAGTATAAAATTTATCTTATTTTCATTCGTTTTGTATGTCTTTTGTATTTTTAACTGTAAAATATAGATTACAGATGTAATAGTCAATATAAATAAATTAATATTACAGGACATTCTGCCACAAATTGCTTGAGCCCCATGGTAAGCTCAAGAAGGCTTGTGTTGTGGGTATCCAGCCAACGATATAACATACAAATACTTAAATACATATTTAAAATAACCATGATTCAGGAACAACTATCTGTGCTCATCACACAAATAAATGCTGGGATATGAACCCAGGACCATCGGCTCCATAGGCAGGGTCACTACCCACTAGGCTAAACATGTCGTCGATATAAATGTGTGATCAACTGTACCGCGGTTGTATTCGTTATTAAAACTAAACTTAACACTATATTTGCTATGTTACTAAGTTTTGCATTCAATCCACATAAACTTTTTTTATCTATATCAAAGTTCATTAACCGCTAAGGCCAAGTGACCTTCACTAGGTCGTCGGTCTAAGTAATAAAGGCCGGTGTCACGGCTATTGTTTCTAGGTCAATATTTCTGTTAAAATCTCTTCAAGATTCTTATCTGCCATTGTTAATTTAGAATTAATTCGATTCAGTGAGAATCAAAATGGTGTAAACGTATTTTTTTGCCAATCATGCTGACATTTAATACAACCATGTCTATGTAGTTGTGCAGGGAATGAAAATGGAACTAAAATTTGAATATAGAACGCCGACACGCGTGTACAGATTCGTTACTATTAGGTACATAGGCCAGGTGCTTTAGTTAAGTTTTTCACCTATACACCGTTATCGTTCTAATAGTGAGGGAGAGAGAGAGAGAGAAAGAGAGAGAGAAAGAGAGAGAAAGAGAGAGAGAGAGAGAGTCTCTCTATACATGTCATATTGTCAAAAGTGGGTAGTAATAAAAATCCTCATCTCCTCTCGCGGGTGTTGAAAGAGGCGACTAAGGGAAAGAACCGACAGATGAGTAGTAGCGTCCGTCGAAATTGAATGAACAGCGGTGCTACCACGGATTACGATATTTGTAAATTTCGGGCGATTGTCTCTGCCACTCTGATGACGCCTTAATTGGAATAAGAGAGAGATGTTTGAAACATATGAAATTCTATATTTGCAGTAAGTACTGGCCAGTTAATGTGGTCGCCAACTTCGTCATCACACGTCATGTTTGGCGAAGATGGTAAATAATTTAGCATAAGTTTTATTCGTAATAAATAAATAAAAAAAACCTGCCTGCAAAGCGTGGCGATCACATGTGCCGACTGTGAAACTCCATACCAAGATACAAGTCTTATTGGGGGTAATAGTAGTATAGGACAATGCACCAATTGTATCTACCATTCTCAAATTAACAAAAAGAGTCTCTCTGTAAGTCCATATTTGAACCACGAAAAAAAGTTTTGAGTGCAAACTGTAGATAAATAAATAAAACATAATAAATAATTCACTTTAACAACAATGTTACGTAAGAGCGGGAGCGGTTTATATTGATATTTCATAGAATCAAATATTTGGCTTTAAAACCCTTAACTTACACAATAGACGGGAACCTAATTGATCTCAGTCAAGTATAAAAATTTGTTCACTACTGCCAAAGTTTCAAAAATATGTACCGAGCAACTCTATTGTACAGTAAATGAGGTTGTAGGACGTATTTATGCAAGGATTCTTTCGGTACGTATTTTTGCACTTGACTGTTCCTATCCATTGCAAATTGGCTGCGGAATGAACTTACTGCTGAGGTTTTCCCTAGGGACTACAGTATGAGGTTCTCCAAAAAATGAAAGTATAGGTTCTTAAAGGATAGGCAACGCGCATGTGAATCCTCTGGAGTTGCAGGCGTCCATAGGCTACGGTAACTGCTTACCATCAGGCGGGCCGTATGCTTGTTTGCCACCGTCGTTGTATAAAAAAAAATTAAGACGTGACCACACATAATCTTACAACGCCAAAATAAAATAAAAATGTAATTATAATAAACAACACTATGTCGCCAGCGCCACACCTTAAAACCACACCATTACTAAATATATACACGATGCACTTGTATTGCATAACAATCTATATGCAAAACTGGGCCTTAATAAGGGTATTTTATACAAGAATTCAGAGCACGCGATCAATGTCAGAAGACAATGGCACTTGCATAACCAGTTACCGGAGTGTACACAATACTGGCATTAGCGCATTGTCAAAACAGATCAAAACTTTCAAGTTTGGTAATACTTTTATAGAAAATTGTTCTTTGTAATAAAACACCTACATACTATACCTATATTGTACAGTACAGAGGCATAAATATGTAAACGATTTCGCACTTTATTGTAATGGAGTAAGGTTAATATCATCATCATCATCAGCCGAAGGACGACCAGTGCTGGACGTAGAGCGTGATCTAAAAAGACCCAGTGATCGGTTTTGCGCCACCCGCATCCAGTTGATTCCTGCGATCTTTACCATGTCATCAGTTAACCTTGTCGGTGGTCTGCACACGCTGTGCCAACCGGTACATGTACCCGTACCATGAGTTGTGACATTGACGTTTTCGATAACGAGTATCGAGTTTACTGTCTGTGCATCTCGCTTGTACTATTTTAGTGCGAACGAGATGCACAGATAGTAAACTCGTTACTCGTTATCGAAAACGTCAATGTCACAACTCATGGTAAGGGTAATGGTCGACAGTCGACACTCGGGGACATTTACGCCCAAAAGGCGTTACGCATCTGTTCTACGCGCAATGTACCTATGGCCTATAGGTTACTTTGGACTGCGAATGACATCATTTCTGTCGTGATCGCGCAGAGACACTCCCAGCATAACCCACTCCATTACCCTTTGGGTAACTTTGAGCAATTGCCGTGGACAAAAATGCTTTCCGAAGATTTTCAAGCACTTAGAGTGCCGAGGGTCTGTTCGCGCCGCCGCCGCTCGCAACGCCGGCCCGTCATGCTCTTCGAAACGTAAGTGCAGTCGGCATTTTATGAAAATGAAACTTTATGAAAATAAAGAAAAGATAAAGATAAAAGATCTTTATTTTTCAATTTAGGCACATTACATGCACTTATGAACGCATACATAAAATGATATAATGACTCACGAAAATTTAGTTACACACATGTATTTGTAATATATTTTTTTATAAGTCATATTTTGCTGTTTATGTACGCATTTAAGAATTAATGGTAGTTAAGTAGTAACGAATTTAATAGAAATAAAAGCGAGCACTATATAATTGACATAATTCGGTTTATACCGGAGTTCCGGTAATTCCCTTACAAAAATACCGGTATTGCATTATGTAGAAGTTATTAATTCGTCTCGCTCTAATCTAGCTCTTGAAACGGCTCTTGATTTGCAAATGTTACCGTACTACGATAAACATCAGCAAAGAGAATAGAGTATAGTAGAGGCTTACATTCTTAGAAAATAGTCATGCTCAGAGCTTCATAGCAGGTTGCCTAAATGTCGATTAACTAATAAATTAATTGTTATACGATGGCTTTTGGCTTCCTAAATAACCGAATAAGACATACGGGAGTACGTCGTATTCTAATCTTGCTATGAAACTCGAGGCACATTTTTTTACGCATACTGTAGATAAATAGACCTCTGATAAATTCAACATCTTTGCCATCGGTAAAAAACTTCATTCAAACAGCAATCTTACCTCTTACCAAAAGGAGCAAAACTAACGTGTTACCTAATTCACTTACCTACATTCGTTGGAGTCGGTGTGGGACTGGAGGCTTTCACCAGGAAGGGATCGGATGTAGAAGCAATTGTGTTTTAAACAATCGAACTGTTAGCCAATGGAATATTGTAAAGGTGTGGTTCTGCGTGAGCCTTGGATGAACCGTGCATATACCCGTTAAGGCGCAGTTTAGAATTGTATGAAAAAATACAGTTTCACTTAGTGCGGCACGTTTTGGAGGGCAGAGGTCTCCATTTTCAAGCACTAAGAGTACCGAGGGTTCATTCGCGTCACCGCCATGTCACGCACCGTATTATTTATAAAATATTATAATGACTCACGAAAGATTACATACAATTGTTAAAAAGAATTTTGATCTATGTATACTGTGTGTAAGTCTAATACGGGCGAAGAATTAAACCAGACATAGGATTTAGCAGTATAATCATTAAACAAAAGGTTTTTCTTTAATTATACCTGTTATCCATATGTAATGAATTTTTGTAAAATTTCTGAGTAGTAATGTACTTCGAACATTACGCGATATGAGCTTTTGAAACTAACTGTCAAAGTGTCAACGAGTGTTTAACTCGAGTGTGTTGCATTACATTGCGCGCCTAATTTTTTTATATGGATAAAAAAAAATATTGTACTTCTAAGCAAAAGTTATCTAAATATATTTCTAATGTCCTATTCTACCCTCCGTTAAGAGATTCGCCCGTATAAGATTTACACCCTGTATTAATAGTTGGGCTTTAACCTGGAATTCACCGTGCGCGAGGCTATTATCATGTTTCTCTCTTTCACTAAATGTAATTGTATATTTTTGACAGTTTGTAACTATCTATCTCTATGTATTTTTTTTACATTTTTATTTTTCAAAGTAATAACGTAATGCTCCTATTGTTTTGCCACACGTTGCAAAATTGGGAGGGACTTTATTCTATCGAGGCAGATTACTTTTACCGATAAGCAAATCCTTTAGAACTATTGAATAAAATTGGTACTCGGATAGCACAATTGGAAGTTCACTGGGCTAGTGATCCAGTGGTTGTGGGTTCGAGTCCCGCTCCGAGTCAATTTTTTCTATTTTTCTTTCGATTTAAATATCGAAGATATTCGCTAGCAGACGTTTCTGCGTAATAAAAAATAATATTGAATAAAAGATTAAGCACAATAAAAGAAACAATCCCACTTTTGTTTGTTTTCGAGATATTATGACGACATTCCCATGCTCTATTTTATCTTAGTCTGAACTCACTTCGCCTTAAGGCATGTAATACACACTTTTTCACTCATTGTGCATTCTGTACTTTAGAGTATGTACTCGTATTGACCATTAACTGCAGTAGACTCTGGGCATTGTCTTTGCCAGCAGGTTATAACTCAAAGCTTTTGACATGACTAAGGCATTCACAGATCGTATAAAAGAAACAAGATATATAAGTATGTCATGGTTTAAATTTCTTCCGATCTTAGTAAAAAGCAGAGTGTATATCTCGGGCGTAAACAAGCTTTTCCTCCTCGACTTAATTATTAATCATTGCCTCCTAACAGCTAAGTGTGGATTTTTATCCCGCCTTGGCGCAAAATCGCTCACTATAATACCAGTGTTATACATGTAAATCTTTTTATTTCTACAATGTACTGTTATAATATATTTTCTAATGCTTTAAAGCTCGTATGATAGTAAATACAATATTTTTTTCAGACACACTTGTCAAATAATGTGCGGGGTTTTTAACTATAAATCTTGTTGGTAATTCTTAATGTTGTATGTATGTACCTAAAGTAATTTTTAGTAAGCCACTGATTCTGTTTAGGGCATGCAATACTGATATAAAAACCGAAATTGCCTATATAAATAGCACTAGTGTTGCATGATCTCATTCTATTTCCCACAATGATATTATAAACCCTTGCGAGAAGCCTGACGACAGCGACAGGCAGAGAGATATAATATATTTTTTTGACCGTCAGTAAATAATTTTCAAGTCGTTTCTGTCCAGTTTCGCGAAACATTCAGAAAGCCTATCGGAAAATCCATAATCACATATTTCAGACGATTGTTTCTGTCTCTCTAATTTCACCTTAATTGGAGTAAAAGATAAATATGGTGAGATTTTTAGTAGGCAATCAGTACTAACATAATTTATATAGGTAACCAAATAATGCAGGGACCGAGTCAGCAATGTGGCGATTTAAGTTTTTAGGAACAACAGGTGGACTCGTGTTGTTAGGTAATAACACTACATATTATGTGATATTTCCAGACAAAAGATGGGTACAATGTAGGCTTGATGAGTTAAAGCAGTTAATGATGTTTTCTAATTGCATCCACTCCGACTCCGACATTACGTTAGTTGTTGTTCAGTTATTCAGCGTCAAATAGTCAATAGCATAGCAACCATAACAGTCAAATATATCGGTACAAATCTTTATTTGTACAGTAAGAATGTGTTACGATATTTTTGACTGAGAACAGCACCAGCACCATCTCCCGTGGGTGTCGTAAGAAGCGACAAAGGGCAAACTCGACGTATTGGGCAGCGTACGTCGAAACCAAAGCAACAGCTACTGCGGTTGCCAACCCGCCTGCCAAGATGTTAGAAGTCATTTGTGGGAGACCTATGTCCAATAGTTGACTTCTTGCGACTTAAATAACGAACAATCAATAATGAAGATGATATTTCTGGCTGCTGCCGTACTTCTAACCATATGACGCTGACTGTTTAAACTGGCTACATTTTAATTATAAGTACCTTCAACTAACCGAAGGTAACGTAACGTTAAGTAACCTTCTTGACAAAATTTGAGGACTTGTGTTATCTTTCGCTGACAAATATCGCATACGCCTACGCGATTTCATGTATGGAAGAGTGTCAAAAAGACAACGTCTGTTATCGGAAGGGTTTCATAATACCGAATTCAAGTAATTCTCACATTATAAATACAACTTATCTTCACTTAAACTTCACGACAAGTCTGGCCTAGAGGGTAGTGACCCTGCCTATAAAGCCGACGGTCCTGGGTTCGAATCCCAGTAAGGGCATTTACTTGTGTGATGAGCAGATATATTGTTCCTGAGTCATGGGTGTTTTCTATTTATTTAAGTATTTGTATATTATTGTTGGTTTGGTACCCACAACACAAGCCTTCTTGGCTTACCGTGGGGCTCAGGCAATTTATGTAAAAAATATCCTGTATCCTTTTTTTTTTTTTCTTTAGCCTATAGTGTCTCACTACTGGGCAAAGGCCTCACCCGTGGACCCCCCAACTCCGGGTCTTGTGCTGTTTCCGGCCAAGTGCTGAGGAAACCAGATCATTCCGCCATTAATGATAAGGCCTGCGTCCGCGCCTCTCTTGTGGCATCCACTTAGTGGCTACGAATGCCCACCTATTCGGATGAATGCGACAGACGTTATTTATATTAAAAAAAAACTTCAATTAAACAAGTCTAAACAATTAAACATTTATTTGGTAACAAGTATTTCAACAAATAAGTAAATAGTCTAAATACGTGTAGATTTAGTAGAATTTGAATTCGTTTATGTCAATTTGTCTGCGCAAGATTTGTAGTTACTTCGAGTAGGTAGGAGTATACTTATTATAGCCAGGCCTAGATATGTTATTCTGGTGTATAGGTTATATGAGCTATATTACTTGATGTAATATAATAATTATGACATAATAAACTGATTTCAGTACTTTTCGCACGAAAGAACATCAAACATTCATTCATCCATACAAACTTTCTTGTTATACATATATGTTATACATACCAGTACTCGACACGCGAATGCCTAATGGATGACATCCATCTGTAACCCCTATTGAAAATGAGTTAACATTGAAAGTGGCATTCTTTTGGGACGCCGTCATGTACGAGTACCCTTACCATGAGTTGTGACTTTGAGGTTTTCGGTGACGAGTATCGAGTTTTCTATCTTAGCATTTCGTTGGCACTAAAATAGTACAAGCGAGATGCACAAATAGTAAACTCGATACTCGTTATCGAAAACCTCAATGTGACAACTCATGGTAAGGGTACTGGTCTATGACTGTAGGTAGTAGAAACGTGTCTGTACAAGCATGTCGGCGTTCTATATTCAAATCTTGACGTATGTTCCAAATTGATTCTCTGTACAACTACATATCATACATGACTTTGTAGTTATTTATATATCGTTTAATTTATTTAAAGTACAAAACAACATTACATTGTCAAGTTGTAATATGTATCTAATGTCGTGTAATATTAGCTAATATAAGATACTTAAAATTGTATTGAAGGCTTGCAACGACGAAGTATGGTCGAAGTTCGACGTGGTTACCGATTAAGCAAAGAATAGGATTTCAATTTTATCATTCACCTCACATAATATACTATTTGTAGGCAACTTCTTTTATCCTAATTTGTTTTAGCTGTAACATCCAATGTTATTTTAATAAGAAAAAGGAGTGTATATAGGTAAGTTCTTAAAGGGTACGTAACGCGCATGTGAATTCTCTGGAGTTGCAGCGCATAGGCTACGGCAACTGCTTACCATCAGGTGGGCCGTGTGCTTGTTTGCCACCGTCGTTGTATAAAAGAAAAGAAAAAATGGTACTCATCTCCAAATTTTCGATTCTAGAGCCATGGAGTAGTCTTCGAATCTCTCACTTCCTTTTCGCAGACCGAAATTGGAAGGCCGTTTGGAGACCGCGGGTTTAAACGCTGTGTGCAAGTGATAAAAGTCCTTTACTGCCATTATCACTTCTCCAACGTGCGTACCAACGACAATGAAAGTGCAGGGAGCACGTGTGGTGGCGACCCGTCGAGATTAATGCCCTCTACTTTCCATGAGCCCGTGATTTGTGTTGCCTACCGTGTTGGTATGCAATGCAACCAGAACTACACTTGCACTATGTGCCCTTTGCTTCTTGGAAAAGAAAGAAAATATATGGGTATTTTTGTAGTTATAGATCAGGATAAACGTACTTAAAATATTGTTAGGCATTGTGATGTAACATGAGAAATAATTTCTTTTTTTAACAGAAGTAGATACTGTACCTTTATTTAAAATTGCGTTTGTGTTTCAAGTTCCAAAAACGAACAATTTAAGAAAATACGAGTAGGACATACACTATCGGATGAATTAAATTAAATTAAAATTAAATTAAATTTCCATTCATCTCAGGCGCTGTGCCCATAGCAGTGTTAGTAATTACAATTATGTCTTACTGAATTTACTGAATTTTTATATCCAAAACTGAGTTTTGATGTAGGACTTCAATTCTGGAATTTTCCGGTTTGTGCTGGAAATGTAGTGTCATTTATAATTTTTAATATTCGATACAAAACACAAGTTGTCTAAAATTACCGACAGGATGCATATATTATATTTACAACAGAATCTGCGTACCTATTTAAGTTTTTTTTTTATAGTTGAATATTTGTGCGATGCGTATTTAAGATGATTCTATACATATGTAAGAGCAGCTCGTGGGTCCATTCGGCGGGGGAGCGTACTTCAAAAATGGACATAAATAATTATTCATATTGTTAAGCAATGGATTAATTTTGATAAAGTCTAGTAAGAAACATGCGCAAAGAAACTATTATGCGAGATTATATTAGTTAAGAAATAACATTATATATTGTAAAATATTGTGTACATAAATATCTCCACAATTTAATTGTGAAATATCAATAAGTACCTACGAATTCTAGGATTTACGATATCCGATGATTTTACTTCCGGAATTTAAATCGGAGAATTTGGCCCAGAACCGGTAAACAAGCAGCTTGAAGTATCTAAAAAAGGTGGCATAACGCGGCCTATTATTTTTTTAAATGAAAAACCGTGCTTGAATAATATATTACGAGTGTACCTAAGCCTGATTGACAGGCAGCCTATCGGGCATGCAGGAAAGCAGCATAATAGGGCAAGACAAGTTGGCTTACGTTCGCGAGACTGGATCATTTAACGACTTAATTACATTGAAATTATGATTCAAGTATCCAATGTAAGGTTGACGAACATACACTAATAAGAACACTTATTCCTTGGGATGCCAGGGGCGTGGTTTCTAATTATTTCAAATCTATCTCTCTACACGTCTCTATACTTATAAGTCATTTGTTAGTATCCAAGTATTAATAATAATTGTGGTAAAATTCAAAACGGTGTAAACTGAGGATGAGGAAATATGTAAAGCAAAAAATCTTTGTAGTCCAGTTAATGATTACAGTACCGGTATGATACGACCTCTTTGTGGCAACAACTTCATGAGATAAATAAAATAACCTTAAATATAAGTGAATTAACCCAGCAAAATATCCATCAATAAAGAGACAAGAAACTTCCATTTACCCTATACCTTACGCCTTACGGACGACACCTGTCCCAATAAGTGCACAAAAATTACGATCGGCTTCATGTGACGCAACTTCCGGCCGGGTTACCTCATTACTGGGTTCGGAAGCTCACTCGCTCCCATTCCTTCAGCCCACAGTGAAAGGGTCGTCGTTACTTTTACCCTCGGCAGCCTGCGCGTTGCGCCCGCGCTCAGTGCACCTCTACCTCTCTTATAAATTCGGTGAAGACACAACGGTTTGACATTACGAATTCGGCGGTTGTCCCATCCGGCCGTCCGACACCGCGTGTGTTGTGCCCAGTGATTTAGTTTCCAACACGCAACGAGCATAGTAAACAAACAGACATGAAATTCACGGTGAGTGTGTGCTCAGTGACAAGCGAAATTTAAAAGTGTTTTTGGAGACCAGACATTTGAAATTAGACCAGGAGATTTTAACAGTGTTTCGTAAAGAGTCTGGCATCGTGAAATTCTTACGATAATAAGAGTAAATTAATTGCACGAAAGTCACGCATAGAAATGCCCATTGTATTTAATTTAATTAGTCATAGAAATTATATTCGCAAGTTTAAGTGCGTGCAACGTAAGTTTCTAGCTTAGAAAGGAATTGTAACAATTATAACATGTGATTTGAAACCTCAAGTAAAAGTGGTGAACGCGAAATTAAAATTTATTGCTATAGAAGTTTAATCTCTTGGAAATGTCATGCGGGCCGCGCCGGCATGGGTGCTAATAGCGGTTTCGTTTTTTCTAAAACCCGTTTCGGGTTTCCTTGTTTGCATTAACAAAAGTGAAAATTAGATTAATATTAATTACATAAGTCGGATGAGCGTGCGCATAAATGCCGTCATGCGTTAATAACCTCCTGCGGAAATATTTTTTTACGTCTGTTACAAAGAATAATAAATGATGCTGCTTAAGTATGCTAATGACAGTTTTTGCTATAATTCCAGATTGCATTTATCGCTCTGCTGAGCATTACGACGTCATGGGCTAAGAAAGATAAGAAGGTGGATGACATGAAAGACAAGAGAGAAGCTGCCGTTGGATATCCTGCAGCGTCACACAGCTACCAGGCTCCGTCGCTAAGTAACGAGGGCGCCAGCGCTATCAGTGTTGGAGCTGGATACAGTGTCGGAGGAGCCAAACCCAGCTATTCCAGCTATGAAGGACAAGGATTCAGTGTATCTCAGTCACTTTCGCCTGAAAGCCTGCAAGCCAGCGGCCACGGGACCATCCAGCTCGCCCCGATCACGTTGCAACCAAACCACGGCGGTCTAGTTGGAACCGATCTTAATCAGTTAATGAGTCAGCTTCAACAGCAGTTGAATTCGGGGGCTCTGACCCTGCAGGCACCGGAAGGTTACGGTGGCTCATACCAAAATGAGGGCCACGGCGGTTACAGTGCACAAGAGCAAGCTATTCCCCAGTATACTTTCTCAGTGCCCAAACAACAATATAGTATAGCTGAACAGCCTCAACCCAGCGTACCCTCGTACGCAGCTGGTACGAAAGGTCTCGGCTCCTACAGTTCTACAGGACCAGTTCTGTTTAATCCCTCTGACGCTAAACAAACAAACGCCCCCACATATAACTATGCTGTCCCTAGTGGTGGTCAGTCCTTTGGTACTGGAGGCATTTCTTTAGGTAGCGGAGCACAATATTTCAGTGGCGCTTCTGGCTACACTGGTGAATCACTTGGCGGTGGACACTCTTTAAACGCACCTTATAAATCTTTCGGAAGTGGTTACGCTTCCTCTGGTAAAAATTCTTTTAAGCCTTCTGCGTATATAGGATCTTCAGTTCAAGCTGATCCAAGCCACGGCATATCTGCATTGTCTAGTTCTTATGGTGCACCTTCCTTCAGTGGCGCCTCTTCTCTGTCTGGCAGCCACGGTGCTCTTTCCCTTGGTTCTGCTAGCCAAGGTATCAGTTTGGGATCCGGGCATGGTAGTCATTTATTGGGTTCTAGTGGAATAAACGGACACTCAAACAGCCTGGGTGGTCATTCTTTAGGACAGAACAGCCTCGCTGGTTATTCACTTGGATCCGGTAACTACGGTGGTCAGTCTCTGAGTTCTGGAAATTTCGGCGGTCATTCATTAAGTTCTGGAGGTCATGGCATTTCCTTGGGTTCAGGAGGCTTAACATTGTCTTCCGGAGGACATGGCAATCACGGTGCTTTATCTCTAGGATCAGGCGGCCTTAGCTCGAGTCTCGGCGGATCCCATGGCGGATTTGGCAGCGGTTCATCAAAGTACATTTCTAACGCTTATCTTCCTGCTAAGGAAAGCTACGCATCACTTTCCTCTTCCAGTCTGGCTGCGCCACCTGCTACAACATACGGCATTCCTAACTCCGTCCACTCCGCGTCTTCTCATAGCCCTCAGTACTATAAATCGCAGCCGTCATACAGCTTTGGAGCCGGTAGCTCATCATACAGATCTCCCTCAAGCAGCTCCTTAAAATCTTACCCTAAATACAGCTCCGGTGGATATAGTAGCCTTAGTTCACTGTACGGATCCCCTAAGGATCCACTTCAAGGTGCTTTTAGTGAGAATTCTTACAACACGATCAAATATAGTGAGGAACTTAAAGCCAGCCCTCAATAAATGACGAAGTATTTTAGGATGGAAATTATTTGTAAATAGTGTGCATGTGTATGTGTGTGTGATCTGTCGCGCTGGAGTGGAGTTTAGCCCCAGCGAAAGTGTTTTCGTTAGTATGTTTTATTTTGGTATGTTCCGCTAATTATCTAGCTACTACGCGTGCGGCTGGCGTGTTGCCGTTATTTGACGTGTTTTGGGTTCTTGCTTTCTTTTTAGCAACATCCACATTATTATGTTAATAGTTACCTATAATATATATTACCGCTTCATTACGGTTACACCTTCATCAAAACATCCGTGTGTTTGTTTTCAAATGGTCAGCTCAGAACTGTAAATATTATTTTAAGTTAATATAGCATAGCTTATTTATTAAAGATAGCCCATAAATCGTTATTGTTTTTAATAAATTTGTTGTACAAAATGTTGTTTCCTTTTATTTTAATGTATATTTCGAATACATATCTATTCCAAAACACCTACGTTCATTTGTTCGGTATAAAGACAGACTATTGTTAAAATTCAAGAATTTCAAGTAAGTAATTTTTGAAACCAGATTCTCCTTTTCTTGAACAAATATAGAGGTGCTTAAATAAGTTGTCCTTACATATATATCTCAGGTTTGAATGAAGACTACCTCAACATATTACAGTCAAAACTCTTGGGCAGGGATCGTAATACGCATGAGATATGTGTGACGAGAAAACATGATATTCCGGCTTGTATAATCAACGGCGCTCCAACAATTTCACTCATAGGAAAGTAAAGAATATTATAAATAGATAGCTGGCTCACGCAGTTTTCTAACCTTACTTGGTGTTGAACGAGATCTTCCATTTGCTCTTAAGATAACTTGTTAGTGCTTCAAGTGTGAATACAGTTTCATATCTTGCATGCTTAATTAATTAACTAGCAATCCCACTCTAACATTTCGACGAGACATAATATAACTAAACATTGAGAAAATTTACTTTAAATATTACATAACATAAGTAAAAAACCAAACCATAGATAATCAATAAAAGAAAAGTTCCCGAAGTTCCGCCACAAAAAGAGTTAGTTCGTCTATTTTGTTTTTTATTTTATTTGTTTTGTTTGAGCCTTTGTCTAAAACCATGGCAGTTCTTAGTTTAATTATTTACCTACTTATCTAGAAGACATAAAAGCTGAGGTGAACGAGGTAATAAGTAATATGTAACATCGGACATCACATAAAAAATAAATTAGAAACGGATGCCCTGATCTCACAACGAGATGCAGCTAAACCATTGCGCATTAGCTAACAGCTGACCATTGCCCATCTCGAAGTCGTAAGGACATAACTACATAATGTAGACATTTTCGGAACTACTTAAGCCCGTGAGCCTAAGCATGTAAAATGAGCTTTAATAGTGTTGATTGAAATGCCAAAGTTCTCACGCAAAGCAGTTTGAGGTAGGTCACTGCTCCACAGCCCGACCTGAGCGAGCTTCTTGGATTGTTACGCTTTTGTCATTCGTCGGTTGTTATCCAACGATACGGTCCGGAGCGCATGTAGACGTCGCTTACTTCCGAATTTACTTATTATCTTTTTATGTGTCTGGTCACGATCTGTTGCAACGCATAGGGCGGCTGGGTAGCGGATTTGTGTCAAGATTTTATGTCATGTTTTTGTGGCCGCGATATGGTTTGAGAGGAGTTGCGGTCGAGTTTCCCGCTGTGATCAATAAACAATGATTTATAGGGCGCATGAATATATTTTTTGTATAAATAACGCAGACTTCTTGCCGTATGGATTTTCTTTCTGGTTAAACTTTGGGCGGAATAGTAGCATCGTATGCGCGGGGAATTTAGATAACATAGTACGTAAGAAAATAAATAATTAGATAATAAATTAATAATGTATATATAACAAATGCAAAGATTATATAATAAAAGCGGCCAGCCTTCTGGTTACCATACCCAGTGGCCGAGATCTAGGGCAGGTTTACTATTTATAAGTATTTTATTATTTAGTTATTCAATAATGTTATTGTTTCTTTTTGTTATTCTGTAGTGTACAATAATATACGAGTATAAATAAATACAATAATATCAAGATATAATAAATAAAGATTAGATTAGTTATGCTTATGCGTGTTATGTACAACTACTATTGTAGTCATTTATTTTAACACAAAAGTTTTAAGTTTCAAGTCTAAATAATGATGAATAAGAAATTATTAACCTTGTAACCGTGGGACAGGTTTGTTTTTAATTAAGTCAAGTAAAAAACAACCCATGTCCTAACTATATAACATTAAGTGACGTGACGCGAATAGACCCTATGCTTTTCGAAACATGTGGCGCTAGTACCTAAATATTAGTGACACCAACTTATTTCATAAAATGATATTTTTTTACTTTGTATACATTTATTTACAGAAATTACAATCATATTATGATAACTACAAGTACTTAACTAGTTACAGTATGAAATCTAAAAAAGGCCCTTGAGGCATTGTACCAAGGATGCCGGCGGCATTTCCTCGTTGTATCGCAATGCTGATACGTTGTGCGAGGAAGCCGCCAGCTCTTCGGTCACCAGTTACATCCACCAGACGGTTCGCGATTTCTGCATGATAGATTAATTAGCTTTCATTTATCAGGTTCCGGGACAAGGTTTCATTTTGTTAAAAAAACCGAATCTACCATTTAACTGAAGTAAATAATATCCTAGTAACTAGTAAAAAGTAAGTAACTCACTAGTAAGTATAGTGAAGTAGAAAATGTAACTAAACTTTAACGTATATCTGTTCGGCCCTTTGGTTGACTGGTTGAGAATGCCTTATGGCATTAAGTCCGTCTTTTGTATTTTTTATGTGCAATAAAGTTTGAATTCAAAAATTAATCAAAATAAACCATTATGCTTTACGAGGAAGCCTTCAAAGTGAAATCGCATCTAAAGCAAACGTGATATTTTCTTCACTTTCCATCTTTCTAATCTGTACCTACAGCTAACTGCAATACATAACACAGCAAAGGACTGCAAAATTATCAGAGCAAAGCTGCTACTATTAAAATATGTGTTGTGTATGCTTCTTTTTATTGCAAAATGTACATTAATTACTACAGAGCCGGGAAGCAAGGGGTAGCCGGCCGAATAGAATATAGGCCAACAAGCTCATTTCACGCCGAGGTATGTTTATTGCTTTTCTCAAACAAATAATATATATATGCCATGCTTTTTATATGAAAACTCGATATTTTACTGGAAGAATTACATCTTTTCTGATGCCATATTATCAATTAATTTAAACTGATTAGTGATTAGGTATTGGTCGCTGTAGTGAATGGTGACTGCATAGAAAATTTGCAATAAGTCACTTCCCAATTCAAGATCCGAATTTTTGGTTCTTTTTGTTTTCTTATTTAATACGTACTTTTTAGTATTATTAAATGACATTCTTTTTTTGTACATATGTGAAGTTTTGAAATATAAGAAAATTGTTTAACAGTATTTAGAAAGACATGGTTTTTTAGAAGAAAAAAGTATGTATTCAACACTTTAGGCCAAGACCGAATATGTGAAATGGGAATTAAAAAAATCTTCCTGGCCTTGGCCTGCAACATTGTATAAAATTTAATTACAGACCCCTCGTCTAGCCGCGCCTGACACGTGATGCTTCTGAGCCTAATCTAAAAATATTACATCAATGCATGTTTGAGAAAAACATTCAATTAAGTAGGTATATGTAAGTGCGAATCACAGCCATAATAGCACTGCTACCTTACAGGTATGTAGTGTTGTGTTCCTGATGGTGAGTAAGGTTCCCAGAGCTCCAACCCCCTTAATGGTTGGCAACGCGCTTGTGACTCCCCTGGTGTTATGTGTGCCCATGGGCGACGGTAATTGCTTACCATCAGGCAATCCGTCTGCTCGTTTGCCACCTTTTGTCATAAAAAAAAAGTATTGCCTCTAAACTGCGAACACTGACGGATGGACAGCAGCGGCCCTTTAGAGCGGTGGAATATAATATTGTGATCGTCAATCCGCCGTTTAAGCGTGGCGATCTAGGCGTTGAACCCCCTAACCTATGTAGACGTCCGTCCATGTCTAATAGGTAGTTGACAACTCGAACTTGATACCACAATAGGCACCTGACAGTATTCATTAGTACACTACAAATGATTGTAGTATTTGGGTAAAAAGTAGCCTATACATATGTTCCAGCCTACTTGTTGTTATTCCAGAATGTGAGCTACCTCTACACCAAATTTCATGAAGATCTGTCAAGTGTAACTAACCCGACTTTGATTTATTAACTCACTTATAAAACCTCAACAATGCATCGCATGTTAGGTCACCGTTTAGCACTTGAAGTGCTATTGCTACCTTCGTAAACCACTGATACAGAAATAATCATGATTGATTAACATTAATGATTACCTTTCATGCACATTGGGTTTCCTTTCCTAGTTACATGTAACTAACACAGCAGCTGTATTATGTATACCATGATGCCGCTACTCGTATTATATAAATTGTTTATCATAATTATTCCATTAGTTATCTATTAGATTTGTGATTATTATACGTTCTATTTCGTTTAATTAAATTGGTAAATTAGTGTGCTGGAATATGTATGTCCAATAAGTTACTTAATCGCTAGTGCTTGTCTGCACGGATGTGGCAGAGCTGTTACTGAGTAGGGGCATTTATTTGTGTGATGAGGACAGGTATTTGTTCCTGAGTCTATGTTGAATACATACAAAACATCCAACATTTGTATATTATAGATATCGTTGGTCGAGTATACGCCACACAAGCCATTTTGCTGTGGGGCGCAGTCAATTGGTGTAAGGATGACTTGTAATATTTTTTATTTTATTTAGGTTTCCAGAGGGCCTTCCGCGAAAATAGTTTACTAGTTTTACGAATGCAACTGCCACCTGACGTTCCAACACAGGGGGTAAACTAGGCTTTATTGGGATAGTCCGGTTTCCTCACGATGTTTTCCTTCACCGAAAAGCGACTGGTGAATATAAAATGATATTTTTGTACATAAGTACCAAAAAGCAGCACGAGCAGGGTTTGACTCTGCTACCTCCGGATCGCACGGTCTTACCGCTATACCACCAGCGTTAGTAAAGTCTCACAAATTACGCCATCTATATTCGGAGCAGTGAAGTTTCTTTTAATGGTGTGTTCCATCGTTTAGCACTCTCGATAGTTACATGTTGCGATAGCGGTTGTCGACCACATGCTTATTATCTACACACGCGTCAGCTAGATGGCGGTGTGGCGGTGATAACAAATATTATGACAGGAATTATTAACAACACACATCAGCTACTCGTATAATAGAATTTTGAGTCGGGCTATTTTATTTATAGTAGTACAGTGGCGTGCATTAATTTGTAACCCATTTCGCAAAAAAACCCTTTGAACTTCAATGCAGTTTGACAGCACTGGCAACCTCAAGTGGGTCACGAATAAATGCACGCGACCGTACGTACCCTCTAATTTATTTTAAAATTTGGATTACATTGCGTTTTCTAGTAAATCAAAAAAAGTGACCCAAGTTTTCTTCGGTAGACTTTTAAAATCTTAGCCATTCTTTATAAAACAGTTAAGTAAAAGTAATATTAAAGTTAAAATAAATAGGCAGGTCTGACATTTTTACTTTATAGCACAGCCGAGTATGACTCACGCATAGAAGTAGTAAACCTACAGAAGGAATCCACCGATACAACGAGTTGTAACGCGTAATGGCGGCCGCTTTACATGTGTGCGTATTTCCGTGTGGTGCCAGTTAAAAAGAAAATCCCAATTTCAGATTAAATATTTTAGTATAAAAAATGTGTTTTGGATATATTATATTATATTTGTTAAATAAAACATATTTGTTAAATTAAACGACGATATGCGTATGATTTAATAAATATAGTAAAATATATTTCAGAAGCGGCGAATTTAACGAAAAACAGCAAAACTCACTAATATGAAATTGATAAAAGTACACGATGTAAATGTGTGTGTTTTCTCACTCTTCTCGACCCGATACTATAATTTCAAGCACTTATACTATACATAATTATTAATTATGAGGCACAGCAGTGGCCCCGCCAAGACAAAAAAAAACTACTGTATTTCAAATCCTCATAGGTTTATCCTAGATAACACTTCAAAGCAAACATTTACAGGAGAGAATGTGATTAGTACGGGATCATAATGTACAAAAAAAACAAAAATACTCTTTTTGTTTGACTAAACTCTCAAATTTTAAATTTTATTGTACGTATTTACTTAAAACACAACGAGTTGGCCATAGAGGTCTATTGAATGTTCTGACTTACCTACTTAGTATGAAACAGCCAAGCCATAATTTTTAAACCAAGAAGTAGTATCGTACACTACTTAAAGATATTCATAGCCTTTATTTGCAATTTCATAACTAAGATTGCAAAACAACAGATCGCATAGTTAAATTATGACGATTTGTCGTGACAATTTATGGTGGTAGTGTATAGGGGTTTACCGTAGTCTTTAAAAAACTTATTAAAATGAAAAGCTGGTTGCCATTACATAGGTGATACAAATAGGGTTATAATTTGCAAAAGAACACTGTGTACTTTTTTTTGGTAAAGAACGTTAATTAATAAAATTATAAAATTTTAATCAACATTATTGATATCCATTCGTTTACAGTTGTGATAAATAAAAGAACATAGAAATAAGTTACAAAACAAAAATTAAATTAATTAAAACTAAACTTAAAAACCTGTACCTACACCAAACCCGCTCCGCGCTCATACATAATAGTTAATAAAATGGAACATTAATTACCCTACGTTCGGGAAATTTCTTCGTCTTTTACTTGATCTTACAGCATATGACGGCATATTTTAATATTTTTTGGTCCACTGCAGCGTGCTTTGACGTTAGGAGGCGACTGTTGGGAGTCCCGCGCATCAAGGCCTTGCGTATGTGTGTGAAGCCTGTAAGTACGAGTCGACCGAAGCCATTTGTAATCACAATTTGTTGTTAGCGGCGTGGAGTCTAATAATATTATATAGTCTAAGGACTCACGCATTCTTTTTAAATTGGCTCTTAACAGCACCAAAAATGAAAAACAAAGAAGACACGTACCTAATGTGAAAATAATATAGCTTAGGGCTGATTAAAATCAGATGATGACTGTTTGGACTACGGACGATTTACCAAATGCCGGGGTGTTGTGCTGTCCCAGCGCAGCCCAAATAGCCATTCGAATTTCAATCCAATATTTGTCATATTCTCGAGTTATAAATTTCAAATTTTAACTTGTTTTGATAGATATGTTGCCTACTTACTTCATAGGTATTTTTTCGTTTGAATAAGCAGTTTGCGAATCAATACGGGTTGCATGACAATGTCTGTGTTTTTATAATATCTGTGACTTTTAATCAGAAAGTTTGAATCATAGGCCCAACGGGAGTTTTAGATTTATTAATATTTATACGTAACAGTAGGTGGCGAAAACAGTACGTAGAAATTTTCGAAAGGATTCTCCAGGTAATCCTGTTAAGGAATAGTTCTCCCTCTGGATTAGAAACTCAGGTAAAATATTTTTTTGCAAAAATGTACCCACACATAATCTTGGGAGACGGTTACGGAACGGACCTTAGGCTCCGCAAAATGACGAGGCAACGTTAGGAAAATGATGAAAGTGATTGAATCACTAGCGATTCAATTATGCTTTCTTGTTACGTAACAAATGTAACAGTTTGTGCTTTTGTTTCTGAAGCAAGTTCATTAGCGACCCTTTATCGAATGCCCGCATCTTTACATTCCTATTAACGGAATGTTACAAAACTGTTTACGCGAGTTTGTTTTTCAATCTTTCTATGTTAGCTTTAATAGGTAGTTTGTACATATTTTTGTCTCAATAGGTTTTTACGGGGTCGGCAACGCGTGAATGATGCCTCGGTATTGTAAACGTCCATGCGCTGCGGTGACTGCCTGCCATCAAGCGGGCCGCATGCTTGTTTGCCACCTTTTTGGTATTAAAAAAAATAGTTTCTTGTTATTGTTGAGGAGGTGATCGGATTTAATTAAATAGTTAAATTATGCTTTTTTTTAATTGAAGATTATTCTTTGCTGACAATATTTACATCTGACTATCTCTTTTGCTCTTCTAAGTTAAGGAGCTGAAGTATTTCAAGACAGAAAATAAATACTTATGAAGAAAAACAAGAGGTTTAAAAGTTTTTATACAAGAAGACGAGACAAGCGAGAGGAGAATTATAAACTAGTAAGTACTTCCTACAGACCCAATCCAAAGTAAAGGGGTCAAATATGCAAAGTATTTTAAAAGAAAACGAATCATTATTTCATGGTAACACAGTGCACGCAAATAACTTATGTAACTAGGGTTCTATTAACCATCTTAGTTGCTAATAAATTAGAGACATTACTATCGAATACTGTTCCTGTAGCGATTCAAAAAGTCATAACGGTGTTTTATTTCAAAAGCATTTAAGCTTTTTAATAGGTGCAATAGTCGAATGGCAATTGTGGCGGCTTGGTAGTCAGCATCAATTAGGCTTTATTCTCGCTCTAAGGTACAGTAGAAAGTTCTACAGATATTCTTTAGATTACCTAATTTCCAACAGGTTAGTAAGCACATTGCTCTCTCGGGTAGGCAGCCGATAATTAAGCTATTTAAATTAATGACTATTGATTGCTTTCTATTGTTTTTAGGAACTGTAATGTAGGTATATCAATATACTGCACATGTTACCTATACTTATAGGTGGGTAGATATAAGTTTTGTACCGATCTTTTTGATGCATTCTGAATACAGCCGTGAATCTGTGACTGCGTGTTAGTTTCCTTTATCCCTACACTTTATTGGCAAACGAGGATTTGGGATTATTTTAGTTATACAGGAAGAAAAGAAGCAACGACAATGACTATAGGCAAAATTGGCGAGTTTCAAGCGGCGTCGGGTAATTGGTCTCTGTACGTTGAGAGGTTAGAAATGTACCTCAAAGTGAATGCGATTGCTGAGACTTTGTGGTTGCCTACATTAATTGCTGTGATGGGCGAGGAAACATACGATTTGTTGAGCAACCTGGTGAGTCCGAAGAAGCCAGCAGATATGACCTATGAGGGAGTCACAGAGGTGTTACGTAAGCACTTACAACCAAAACGCTCCGTCATGGCGGAAAGATACCGGTTCCGACAACGGAGACAGAATGTGGACGAGAGCATCATACAATATATTGCGGAATTGAAAAAGCTTGCTAAGTATTGTGATTTTGATTCAGGATTAGAGGACAATTTACGCGATCAATTGGTGTGTGGGTTAAAAGTGACGTCATTCGGCAACGGTTATTCGCGGAGGACGGTTTAAAATATGATCGGGCTGTGAGATTAGCGTGTGCCTTAGAAACGGCGGAGCGGGACGCGGCGGCTGTGGACCAGGCGGGACCGAGCGAAACTCGGGGCCAGGCCGAGGGGACGGTACATTCGCTGGCGGCAAGGACAGCGCACGTGCAACAAGGGCGCGGTAGGCGCATGAGCACAGGAGCGACGTTGGCTCGACGGCCGAGCGGTGCATCGTTCTGTAGTGGGTGCGGGGCGAGCGATCACGCCCGCAATGAATGCAGATTCAAGAACTATGTATGCCGCTTGTGCGGCAACAAAGGCCATCTTAAGCGGGTCTGCCCGGAGCGAGCGGGAGCCGCTAGCAGAGGAGGAGGTCGTTCAGGCCTGTTTAGCCTGCAGGCTACGGAGAAGGGTACGTCGACGGATATGGGCCAATCTGAGGACTCGGAGCTGGAGGGTGGTCTTCATCAGTTGTGTTTGAACAGTTACAAGCCGGTGAGCATTAACTTGTTGGTTGATAATGTTGAAATGAATATGGAAGTTGATACTGGAGCAGCTATGGCCTGTATTAGTAAAAGTACTTATTTAGAATATTTTAAACATAGGCCACTTTGTCACTCTGAGTTGGTATTCAACTTTTATAATAATACTAAGATAAGGCCAGTAGGCGTTATTAAACCGGTTGTTAAGTATAATGGTCAAGAAAAAATGTTAGAATTGTTTGTGGTGGAAGGCGGTTCAACTCCGTTAATAGGTCGACATTGGCTGGTCGAGTTAAAAGTTAATATTCCTGCATTAGGAAAGCATCATGACTTAAGTAACCTTAAGGCCGAGTGTACTGATATTATGCTTTTAATTGACAGATATAAAGAACTATTCAGTGACGGACTTGGGCGTTTCACGGGCGGTAAGGCGACATTGCGGGTGCGCGAAGGCGCCGCGCCGGTGTACTGTCGGGCGCGCCCCCTGCCATACGCGATTAAGGACCAAGTTGACGCGCAGCTGGACGATATGCTGAGAGAAGGTATTATAGAACCTGTAGATACTTCGGAGTGGGCCACTCCTCTAGTACCCGTCAGGAAGTCTGATGGTAGTTTGCGTCTATGTGCTGACTTTAAAGTTACGGTGAATCCCGTCTTATTAGTAGATAGATTTCCGTTGCCTAGGGTGGACGATTTGCTCGTGGGCCTGAATGGGGCGCAGATATTTTCCAAGATAGATCTCTCGCAGGCCTACAATCAAATAGAACTAGACCAATCCAAGGAGTTTACGGTTATAAATACTCACAGAGGATTGTTTATATATAATAGGTTAGTGTTTGGGTTGGCATCGAGTCCGGGCATTTTTCAACGGGTAATTTCTAACCTATTACACGATATTCCTAATGTGGAGTTTTTTCTGGATGACATTATAATAGCGACTCGAACGCAGAGGGAACATTTAGAAACACTAGAAAGGGTTTTTAATAGGTTGCATAGCCACGGCTTGAAGTTGAAAAAAGGGAAATGTTTTTTTATGGTGGATGAAGTCAAATATCTGGGGTACATTATTTCTAAGGATGGGTTAAAAGTAGATCCTGCGAAGGTTGAGGCGATAACAAAAATACCAAGGCCGAGCGATGTTAACGAAGTACGTTCGTTTGTAGGTTTGGTGAATTTTTATGCCAAATTCGTAAAAAACATAAGCATGGTACTGGCTCCCCTATATAATTTATTAAAGAAAGACGTAATGTGGAACTGGAATAGCGAGTGCGAAAACTCTTTTCGAGCAATAAAGAAGGTTCTTACTAGTGCCGAGGTATTAGTACATTATGACCCGAGTAAACAGCTGATTTGTACCTGTGACGCATCTAGCCGGGGCGTCGGAGGCGTGTTGACCCAGCCGGACGCGGGGGGAAGGGAGAGACCGGTTGCATATATATCGAGATCTCTGACGGATGCGGAAAAAAACTATTCGCAGATTGATAAGGAGGCGCTCGCTATTGTCTTTTGTTTACAGAGACTGCATCAGTACTTGTATGGGAGACGATTTATTCTGCGCACGGATCACAAGCCGTTAGTTAGTATATTCGGACCCAAGCATGGTGTACCCCCTATGGCAGCTAGTCGCTTACAACGCTGGGCTGTAAAGTTATCGGCTTATACGTACGACATTGAATACGTTAGTTCTAAATCAAACGGTGCGGACGGGTTGTCGCGACTACCGGTAAGGTGTAGCAATAGCGAGACTAGCGAGGACGCGCGAGGGGTTCCGGAGCAAACCTATTTGCATTTTGCTAACGACGCATTATCCTTAGATTACAATACAATAAAAAAATATACTCAACGAGATCCTGTTTTAAGTCGTGTATTGGGATATTTAAGGGATCAATGGCCTGAAACTAATGAGTTCAAAATGATGCAACCGTATTTTAACCGAAAGGCGGAGTTGTATGAAGAGTTAGGTTGTGTGATGTGGGGCTATAGGGTCGTTATACCGGATTCGTGCCGCGGCAGGGTTTTGCAAGAGCTGCATGAATGCCATATGGGGATAGTTAAAACTAAAGCGTTGGCTAGAAGTTATGTTTGGTGGCCGGGGCTCGACGAGGCCATCGAGAGCCTGTGCCGCGCCTGCATCGTGTGCGCGGCTGAGGCCGATGCACCGCCAAAGCAAGCGCCGAGTCTGTGGCCGTGGCCAAGAAAAGCTTGGTCACGGGTGCATATGGATTATTTAGGTCCGCTTTTCGGAAAACTGTATTTAGTTATGATAGATGCGGGCTCAAAATGGTTAGAAGTTTTCGAGGTACCAAGCACGGCAGCGCAACACGCGATTGCCAAGTTGAGTGAAACTTTTTCACGGTGGGGCATACCGAAGCAGATAGTGTCGGATAACGGCCCTCCGTACACTAGCGTAGAATTAGCTACTTACTTACGTAAAGAAGGTGTGGAACATATTTTTGCCGCTCCATACCACCCCTCATCTAATGGCGCTGCAGAAAATAGTGTTCGTACCATTAAGCGGGTCATTCGCAAGGCGGTGCGTCAAAACATAAATACTAATTTGGCGATTAATAAGTTTTTGTTGTTTTATCGAAATACGGAGCACTGCTCAACAGGTGTAAGTCCCGCGGCGCTTATGTTAGGGAAGCAAGTGCGCACTAAGTTCGATGCATTGAGACCCGACTGCGAGTCCAAGGTCCGGCTGGCTCAAAATCGACAAGAGCGAAACTGCGGCGGTACCTCTGCACGTATTTATGTGCCGGGAGAACAGGTATGGATGCGTCAGTATCAGGGGGGGACGAAGTGGGCCCCGGGTGAGGTAATGGAAAAGTTAGGCACGCGCGATTATCGAGTATTAGACGAACAAGGGAAGTCAGCACATAGACATAGTGATCAGCTCAGGCGGAGGACTAGGAGTTCTTTGCTTGTGCCGGACCGTCTTTCGGGACAGAGAAGTCGCCCATCTTTTGTACCTACGGTTGAGTCTGGTCCAGAGGTCGCGAGGTCGGGGCCGACTGACAGTGCACTGGAGGCTCCCAACATGAGTCCTATAGTAGAACCTGCTGGGACGTTAGCTCTCGGAGATAAGGACTCCGACAGGAGGGAGCAGGAGGAAAAGCCGGAGTTGATAGTGGCAAGCGGAGAGTTGAACCCGCCAGCCGCCTTGCCGTCCCGGCCCCGTCCAGTTCGGCAATGTCGTTTAATTAATCCGCCTCATTATAAGGCATGATACCTTAAATACGATCATTGTTCTCTTTCATCATTATTGTCATTTGTTCATTGTCAACACAGCCGATCTATGGTTCTTTACTTACTAATAGTTACATTTTATTATAGTTCTGTATTGTTTGCAGCTTTGTTATTGTAATAATAGTCTTAAAAGATTAGTCCTAAGGTTCATAATAAGGGTGGAGGTGTAATGTAGGTATATCAATATACTGCACATGTTACCTATACTTATAGGTGGGTAGATATAAGTTTTGTACCGATCTTTTTGATGCATTCTGAATACAGCCGTGAATCTGTGACTGCGTGTTAGTTTCCTTTATCCCTACACTTTAGGAACGACGAATATATTCGGCACCTATATCACAAAAATGTTTAATCCTAGAATTAAGTTATATCGTCCTCCATACTCTTACTTTCCGCTGTTATCTATAATTCGCCGGCTATAATTACGTGCAAATAATATCGACACTGTGAATTTAGCCATATGTGTCTAACAACGTCGCTAGCAGAATAAGATAAGATTATTTTGGTGAACATTTGTTTAATTATGGTTAAGTGAGAAGGTATTCTTACATATATTTAATTTGCTCTTTAGGTTATAATGTCTATAGTTTTGGTAACATCTCTTTTAAGAAAAATCTTAAAAAGTATTTAACCTTACAGCAATCTGCTAATACCTACTTAAGTGGAAGTGTTTGTGTCTACTCAGCTTTACTTCCTGCCTGTTTAGTTATTTTATTTTAATATAAATATTGTATTTTATGTTAAGATGTTTTATTTCAGTGTCGTTTTATAGATGTGTAAGTTGAAATTTATATAATGTTTAACTTTTGTCATAGTAATAGTAGTTTTTTACTATGTATATTATTTTATATTCCTGTTTTTTTTTGGGGTGCACTGAAAACGCACGGGGTGCATGCCCAGTCATGTAAGGACTCATGCTGAGTGTTTTATATGTAGTCACATCCTGTAATGTTCTTTTTTCTATTAATTTTGATTATGCCAAATAAACAATTTTTCTTCTTTCTTCTTCTTCATAAACAAAAGATGTCAGTTTTAACCAACGAATTTTGTATGGAGAGCTGTGTCTATATATATTCAGTCACCGGCTTTAACCTATCCTACTTGGACGAGTGCACTTAATAGTGACCCAATAACAGAAAACATTTTACATTTCGGACACAACCTTGAGGAATGCTGAATTGTTGTGAAACATTGCGACTTCACTGCACGTGACTCACACATGTACGAGATGTACTTTCATACCTTCCCATGCGAACATCGAAGAGATTGACATTGTTCAGCTTTTGGGGCAACATTATTTTGCAAGCGCATTTACGTATCCGCAAACGACTGTGCCTCCTTACTCGAGACTTGAGTCTTTACAGTACTCCAGTAAACAAGATGATGTCAAAGTAATGTATAAAAAAATCTGATATGATATAATATTATGGTTAAGTAACACGGTATTTTTACATATCTTTAATTTAGGCTATAATGTCTTTAGTTTTGGTAACACCATTGATAAAGATGTCAGTTTTAACCTATTTAGCTTAGACGAGTGCACTTAATAGTGACCCAATAACAGAAGATATTTAAAAAATAAAATAACATAAAAAAAACATAAGTAACGCTTAAAATTATATGTAGGTGTACATTATGTACAGGTGTGTATTATGTGTATTGTACTCACGTGTCGTATAAGAGTGTCTTTGTTGGGATTGAAATTTCGTAGGTTTGACACAATTATCAACTATCCAATAACGGATAAGTAAAAAAACTGAAATGTAGCCACTGCCGTACCCACAACCATTAATTAAGTAGGTACTAACGAGAGCAAGTATTGTAGGAAATGTGCGCATATCGAGCACGGATGAACCTCCGTCACATTTCCGTGGCACCAGATGACATTCCAGTAGCTTAGCTAGCTGTAAGACACACTGTTACATCTGAACTCACAATTCCGCATAGTTCTATCAGATCTAGAGCTTACAGTTCCGTTGGTTCTTTAGTTTTTAGAATTACCAGCGCTCGGTAAGCATTAGAAATAAACGGCCAGGAAACTATCTCAAGTATCTCGCAAACTGGATATGTAACGTTCGGACATAGACCTAGCGGTCATTCCCTCGATCTGGAGCTAGGAAAGTTGCACGTGAACGCTTATATAAATGCCTGAACTTGATACAGTAGTGCACTTTTCCATGTGACTGCGCCTAGAGCGCTTTTCCATTCGCAACATAAGAAAATAATGTAATTTTATAATTTGCAAAGCGCTAACGTCCATCATGTCAAAGAGGATTCTAGTAAGTAAAGCTACTAAACGATTAAAAGTAAATTAAGCATGTCGAAGTTTTTTAACAAATGTATGTTACGCAAAGCAAATAACGAGGTACCTGATTAATGGTGTTCCACGCCTTGCTTCAATTGGCGATGATGGCTCATTAAACTGATTGGTGTTTTCAGATGTTAGTGGCTTTCGCCGCGCTGGTATGTGCGAATGAATCGGAGGATTCGGAGCAGAAGAAACGAGGCGCTGGGAAAGGGACCAGCTTGAACTCCATCCCTACTGGCGCACAAAAGCCGGAATATACGTATCAAGTTTATTCTCAGAACCCGAGTTCGCAAGGAAGTTCTTACCAGACTCAAGTACCAAATTCATTTTATCCGAGCCAAGCTTCAAGCCAATATTACTCGGTTCCTAATCAGCAGGAGGTATCTGCAGGGTATGCTCCTCAACCACAAATAAATCTTATCCCTCCTCCAAATCCTTCTCAATTTCTTCCCTTAAATTTTGTTCCAAATCCGGGTTACCAATCTAAGTATCAAATTATTCCGTCTAAAACGGGAAACGGAAACATACAGTTGCTAATACAACCTTCTACTAATTATCAGTCAAGTCCGTTTCTGCAGTATCCGCAATCACTCTTCTCGCCTAACACACCTAACCAACAGTACAGTCAGCAGCAACTTCAGCTGCCTTCTCAGCAGCAATTCAATGTGGCCTCCCCTTACCAGCAATTGCCTTTAGGGCAATCGTACTTAGGTCAGCCATCTACAATGCTTCTATTAGCGCAGCCGAATCCCTATAACAATCTGTTATATCCTGGTCCGAATCCCTCTCAAAGTTTTTACAACTATTATCCGTCGAACGCGCAGCAGAAGTACAATTTGTCTTATGGTTCATCACAACCATCGGTTGAGTATGAGAAAGTCCAGGGGCCTGTGTCATCGAGTTTGCCCAAGGAAGATAATGATATAGGATCGCACGCCAGCGATTTTGTTCCGTCGGACTCTGGCAACAGTTACAAGACGGCGTATGCGACCAGTCGCAGCGGCAGCGGCAGCGGCGCGTATTCCAAGCTAAAATGACCGTAAAAAATGTATCTAATCTAGTTACCGCTTCTCGAAGCTTTAATTTAGTCGTATGTTACAGGTGTTTAGTTGCCATTTATATGTTATGAAGTGTTATTTATTAATATGGAAGTTGGTAATATTATTCACTCTACAAAATAAAATGCGTATTTACGTGTTCAGTGTTTTCATTTCCTCATTTCACATCTACCTTAAATTCCTACCCATGGTAGTAAAATATTAGGAAATACTTAATAACATTAAATATGATGTTGTCCTTATGAATAAATAAAATAGTGTGGTCCATGTGTAGTCTCAATTATAACCATTGTCGATTTCGGTTGAATTTGAGGCATGATAGTTATTAACGGCACAATTTAAGATCAAGGGTTGATATTCAAACATTTAATTATCATGTATTTAAATTACCTATGTATAAAACTGTATTAATTAGTATTTAAAGATCATTATTACAAATGAATAAACCATACTTGTATTAGAATGAGTACTATTTATTAGTAAAAAGGCTATAGAACTTGTGTACATGTAAAACCAATCGGGCTAATTAAAGCGATATTTCTCAGGCAATGTTACACTCGCAAATGTTTCCTTACTCCAGGTATGTCCATTTTCATTATATTGTATATTTTTTCATAGATAGAAATTAGTTTCTTAACTGTTAAAATAAAGCAACTATTTATTTAGAAAAAGTAACCTAAGCTAGGTTACTTTTTCAGAATTAAAGTAAGAATATGTATGGGCAGTTGGGAACTATTTCGAAAATTATATACATAATACAGTTATTATATAGATACGGTTTCCAATATTCGATATAGATGCGTTGCTGGTGGGGCGACCACCGAATCCAAGTTAGGTATATATTTTCCAATTTCAGATAACTTTTACCTGGTATCTATCTCCTGACACAGGTATACACATGTGTGTATATAGGTGCATGCACTACTTACTTACTGGAAGATCTCAATTTAACAAACTACAAAAAAAAAACATTTTCCCCTCACTAGCTCGTAAAACGCTTGTTTATTCTTTAATACGAGAGGGTAAAAACGCATTTTATCCGCTAGTGATTAAAGTAAATTGACTTCTCATAGTTCTTATTGCTATGGTTTTAAAGTCTAAATTCGCGAAGTACAGCTCACTTGCCCCCGCGGCGGGTGCGGCGGGTGGGGGCGAGCCTCGCTAACGCACCGAGTTGAAAATCGATGTAGAACATTCGAAATTCGTACTGTCCACCACAATCTAACCAAGCTAAAGGCACCTTTTGTAAAAATGTTGAATGTATCTAAACGCAAAGAAAAAGTCAATGAGATTTCAAAACGCTTTTTTGCATGTTTCACTTTCCTCGCTGTAGCGAGAGAAAAGTTTTGTGTTACACACGCGTGCAATTGTAATTTACTTCTCGTGTATTGAAACACTCGCTACGCTCAGGATTCTATTTTAAAACCACTCGCATTGCTCGTGGTTAAACTACAGAATCCATTCGCTTGCTCGAGTTTCAATTCCACACTCGCAGTTAAAATACAGTTTTGCACCCTTGTATAACAAATAACTATTGACGTATAAAAACGTTTACGAACGCGTAAGTGATAATGGTATTTATATGGGAAACGCAAACGCGTTCGTGACGTAAAGTATCGTTAAAAACTTATACTCAGGGCTCAGAGAATTAAATTACCCAAATATGTTTCCGCACTATACTCGTTCCTCATTCTTCTAGACAGTGATTTTCGATTACCGATCTCACAGTGTATCTGTACCCGTCACGTAATTAGACAAGTTTGGTATCAGTGCAAGTGATTCTACGGGTTTCCCTTCCAGCCCTGCGCGCACGCGCCCGGTCTATAGATCGTAAATCGAACTTTCACTTAAAATTAACGCGCAATAAGATCTACTTTATGTAGGTACTTTATGTTAGCTTTATTTCTACTTTCCTCAAACTGTACTAGATTCTTGAATTTACAGTACATACACAAAATTTGAAACTACAAATCAATGTAGGTTAATAGTTAAATTAGGCATGATATGAACCTAGTCTATTATATAACTAGGTTCATATCGCGTCCCAGAACAATGACTAGACCCCGCTATCGGAGGTAGCGGGATGGGTATACAAATGGTGCATTGGTGCTTGTACATAAAACAAATGTATTGAAAAATCGAGTATCGATATCGACATCACAAATATGATTAGTTGAATACCCATCCCTAAGAACTTGACAGCTACCATTTTGCACCTCCGATAGCGGGGTCTAACAATGACCTAGTAAAAAGTATGTACAATTTTACATTTCGAAGCTTAAACAAAGTCGACAACAGATTAAGCTAACTGTGGCCTGCATGAACAAAGTCTGAAATCTAAAATGTTACAAATAATTTATTTATGTATATGTAAACAGTAAGATGTGAGAAGTAAGAGGTCTGTATTTTAAGTATTTGTATGTATATTATCATTATCACAATTAAGTTTATTTGGTTCTTGCAGTTGAGACCCTGGGGCCCGTCGGCGCGGCTGGGGCACTCAAAAGCTGGCTGGCGCGTACGTCTCCCAGCGTGTGCAGTAACGCAGCCAGTACCCTTACCATGAGTTGGGACTTTGAAGTTTTCGATAACGAGTATCGAGTTTACTATCTGTGCATCTCGTTCGCACTAAAATAGTACAAGCGAGATGCATAGATAGTAAACTCGATACTCGTTATCGAAAACCTCAATGTCACAACTCATGGTAAGGGTACAGCGGTCTGGGGTCCATACAACAGGGGGACTTTCTGAATGGGGGATTTCTTTTTGTAGTAAGTAGTACTCGTATTTATTAATTTTGTTTATTTTCTACTATAAACTTAATTTATTTTGATTTCTGTTACTATACATTTCCTGAAGATTAGTGCTATTACATATATATAAATGTTTAATTTGAAAAGTGGATAATGGTCTCCGCTAGATGTTTGAAAGTGCACTTTTATTATTAAATAATTAAACCAATACAAATAAACATCGAGTTTAACACCCAATAAGGTTAAATTGGTGTCACATACATATATATGTGTAACACCAACATATTATATATGTATAAATATAATGAGACATCAGGTAATTCAAGTATTTTACTCCCTATTACTTATATTTCGGAATATATATCGTAAATTCTTGGCACGCTTTAATTACAAAATTCCAAAGACTTATCACATAAATTAACAGCAGTCATTAAACTTAAAAACAAACATGACATAACAAGTAGGCCCGTTTATTATAATTAGTTCTTGTTTCGGTTTTCGAGTAAATTGGCACGTCACTTTGCCGCACATCGTGTCAAATTATCGTGAGAATGAAATCTCGTGTGAGTGACGCAACTCTTATCGCTATCACTCATGGGTGTTGAGTGCTATCACCACAGTACACAGATTCAACACAGAAAATTACCTTTCGATAACATGTACAGCAGCGGCGGCGCGTCCATACAAGCCGATTCCAGCCGGCTAACTTTCTCGCAGTTCAACAGTTTTCCTTTGGCTCATGAAAAAAGGTAAAGTCATATTTTTACCCACCGTCACTGATGTACAACCATGTATAGATTTATAGGTTCATATTACTTACCCAAAAATCGTATTGCTCGAATGTCATACATTTAATTTATATGCGGATTATTTTGAAGATATGCAATTATGAGATCTGGGGGCCGATTATTGAAAGTCGTGCACTCGATTTCAAAAAGACGACTACAACAAAAATAATTGCATAAAAATTATTACTATTTTATTTCTGCACGAAGTGTATAATACTATCGCTACACAAAATAATTCATTTTTATATCATTCTTGTTTATAAAATAAAATCTCGCCGTTTCTGTCAGAGTTAAAAATGTCACGAGTCCAGTATTCAGACGAGACAAGACGCTCAAAAATGTTTACTGTTCACCGATCACTTGTAGGTACTTACCGATTTTTACAGCCTTTCTCTTCACTTTCGCATTTACATACTGGTTAAAGGTATAGCCGAAAAAAAAACATGAAACCAAATGAAACCAAAAAAACAATGAAATACCAAAAACACGATATAAAGTTGAACACGATAAGTACATCTGACTATATAATATGTATTGTGGTAAAATTAAACATGACTAAGGGATTATTTGTTGAATAATAAGTTGCTAAAAATATATTTGCGAACTGTAAAATTGCGACAAGTTGTATTGCCAAATAAAAATTTACATAAAATAGTTTGCTGTGTGATATGTTGGAAAAAATTGTGATCCATTTCTATCTTAGGTATAGTTTTATTTGTTCAAGAAAGAAAAAGAAAGAGAAACGAAAAGCCAAGTAAGCTTCGGCTTTTCTACTAATATTTTAAGCCACCACTTTTGGTACGAAATGCATTTCGCTAGCTCATTGAGAAGGTTGGGTCAATCTAATGTCCGTGACCGTCAGTGGTGAAGGAAAAGAGAACAGGTGGAGAGTTACACTACTGTTCAATGCCTGTGTAGTGTGTAACAGTGAAAGGAGTCCGCCCAACTAATTGCCGTATTATTCGTATCATTCGGATTGCAGTGGGATGAGCAATCGAACCACCTGTTAAGTATAGGATGTTCTTCATTTCGGATTCTCTACGGTTCGCTGATGTTGAGAATGTATGCTTTGAGATAGTTGTGATGTATCGTAATAGTGACTTCTGGTGATGGATGAGCATTCTAATCTAACCTGAATACTTATAATCTAATGAGTCTAATGATTATTTAGTTGAAGCGTTTAATAGTTCTTGTATAAGATTTTCATTTATTAAGCTTTGAAACGTCATTAAGTGACAGTAAAGGCTATCTGTGTAGGGGATGTTTTGTAGTCGATGTTAATAGTTATACTTGTGTTTTACAAAATAGTATTAACTAATATACCTATGCATAATTATCATAAATTAAGATGTTTCTTTTCGATGTTTCTCAGTTCTGTTTATCCAAAGTTAGATCTCCTGTATTAACTATTGCTGTAATAAGCATTACTCTTGTGAATTATGGTAATTTTCTTGATATGTTTAATTGATTACCAGCGTAGTTATTAAAGTGGTAAATAGAGATAAGTTTAATTTAATTATAGTACAGGAAATTACAGTTATACTCGTACGCTGGTTAAGTGTTTTGTCAATAGATGATAGCCGTTACTAGTTAAACTATAAGAAAAACTGTTTTTTTTTTTTATATATAGGAAAAATAAAATACAAAAAATCATTTCGAAGCATGCTGTAGCTATCCGCAAAATAAATACAAAACTAGTTTGATGTAAAGTACTACAAGTTTCCGTGGACCGGTCCGATCATCTACTTTTTATACAATCTCAATACCCAAACTTCTACCGGCATCTTCAAGTCAATTTGACCTTTATTGCAAAGATGTAAGTGTTAAAATTTTATATTTTTTATATAAGTGGATATATCGTAAGATGTAATAGTAAAGGCTATTAATTAAAAATATTACTTAAGAGTCCTACATTTGACATGCTAGATGTTCTGTAATACTTAGGTTGGGTCGTCCTTTTCCCGACGTACTTAACTCTGATACATACTACGGTCTTACGACACTTTGACAAGTGTTTGTCAAAACATTAAAATCGCTAGAAGATTGCAATTATAGATACGTTTTACTGCTACGGTTATCTTACGATCACATGCAAGATAACTGTGCCAAAATTCCACACAAAACGTCTATATATTTTACAATACTATATATATATGTTGCAAAATGTATCAGATATGTACCTACTTTTATGAAAGCGTCTTATCATTACATATAACATAACCGAGAGAATGGAGTAATAGAGGATAGCTATCTTTTGTATTGTTGTTAGATATATACTGTATAGTACGATTGGTCGAATAAAAATTTTTTTACCAGATATTATATTGTGGCGCTGAAAACTGCCTTTTATTAGTGACGTGGAATCGCTTAAGAATGTCGCAGAGGTCTTGTGCATCGTTAAATATGTATAAATTGGACATATTTAACGGTTCGGTTAGTTTTAGGTATAGGTAGGTTATAGCTACGTTCACATTTACCGTCGGACAGTGTTGTACAGTCGACAACAAAGATATGTATACATTTTTTCACCTTAGTCCTTTGTAATAAGGTGCAAAAGTGTATACATATCTTTGTAGTCGACTGTACAGCAGCGATCGGGGCCCATAAAAATGATCCTGCCGCGCCGGATGATCAGCGCTGCTGACTCTCAGGTCAGTATTTATGCTGAGGCGAGTTCATTTCGTGGTGAACTTTTTAATATACATTTTTTTTAAGTAGTTGTTTTTATATTACATGTTTGTTGTTTAATGTAGTTTATCACGAATAAAAATAAAAATAAAAATGAAAAGGTTACATGTGCATCGATAATACACGACACCAGATAATAGCAGCCGATTCACCAAAACGGCGAACATCATTATGACTCTGGAGTTACAGGCGTCCATAGGCTACGGTAACTGCTTACCATCAGACGGGAAATATGCTTGTTTGAATGTATATATAAGTAATGTATGAAATAGTATTTTATAATTATCAGGCCATTAAATTAAACGAGACTTGAAGGCACTCCCAAGAAAATGTGATACCTATTGGTAATGACTTTTCCCACAGTCACTTTTATTTTCTCCTTTTACAGGCTTAATACAGAAATGCTAACACCAATGGGTGAGTGCTTCTAGTCACACCGGTCCAGTACTTGCCGAACAAGTCAGTTATTCTGGATACTGACGTTTAAGACCAAGAGGGAAGTCGCTCGCATTTCCCAGTATGTAAGTTATACAACCTGCGCTAAAGAGTTTATTATCGGAAGTAGGGCTAGGAATTTAGACGAGGAAAGTTACGTAGGACCGGATAGATGTTAATGGAAGACGATTAGTTTAAAAGTTATTTAATTATCACGTAATTTCTTTGAATTTATTCCACCATAGAGGCGGAATGTACATAACACCTAATTGTGCAAAGAATATTGAACAGTACCAGTCCCAGAAAGTGAACTTTGAATAAGAGGACCTAATTAAATTTAAAAATATATTTGTTAGTTTGAGTGTTCTAATGTGCTATTTCTAATAGTACATATGGAACGGTTATAGGCGGTCAATTTACGTATTTTATAAACGAGTAGGTCTCGAAGGCAAATAATCTGAAATATGATATGAGGAGAGTACCGTTTGACGTAGAGACGCTAGGTCCATGGGGTCCCAGCGCGCACAAACTTTTTGCAGAAATCGCGAAGCGTCTGGTTGATGTAACTGGCGACCGAAGAGCTGGCGGCTTCCTCGCACAACGTATCAGCATTGCGATACAACGAGGAAATTCCGCCAGCATCCTTGGTACAATGCCTCAAGGGCCTTTTGTAGATTTTATACTGTAACTAGTTAAGTACTTTGTAGTTATCATAATACAATTGTAATTTTCTGTAAATAAATGTGTTAAAAGAGGAGAGTTTCAATTTCAATACAAGTCACAATGTTTATACATAAATCGAACAGAATATGGAATAACAATAATCATAATCTATAAGAAACCGCTGAAATCAATTCCTCGCAACCAATTTCTAAGGTGTAACACACCGATGCACCAGTTCCGAAAGACGTGCACTGACCGGAACCGTTGAATAACAAGTCTGGTGTAAGTTATGTAATATGGGGCTCAAACTGGGCCGATCTATATTGTTCCTTTTGTTTACTTTTTGCTGCCAGTAAGCGTTTTATTTCTGAGAATAGATCTAGCCAAGTGAGAGTAGCAAATATAAACCTTTTTTCAATGAAACAAGGTTGAAAGATAAACAAAATAAGATATCGCGGTACGAAAAATACGGCGATCGAAATCTAATAGTGTAATTTAATAAAACAATGTCTCGTCAAAGAATCCACTCGGAACACAGCGATTAGTTGAAATTTAAAGAAACCCTTAAGCCGAATTTACACCTGCAAGTTATTACCGCAAGATGCAGATAATGGCATCTTTGTCTTGCATATGAGTTGGTCTCAAAACTTGCGGCAATAACTTGCAGGTGTAAATTCGGCTTAAATGATCATATCTCTGTAAAACGGAATGTGTAAGTATCGAGCTCACAATAGACTAGACATAGACACATGGTTAACACAAACGCCTGTATTTCTAACAGTTTCTTACAGTCAATATTAAATTTGTAAAGAAAAACATTTGAAAGGAATTAAATAGTAGCATTGCGTCGTTCATTTAGAATGAAAAAAAAAGAAAACATTTGTTGAAACCATGACGATAACCCATCGGCTATTGGTAAGCCTATAAATGTTGAGTGTATTGACTGCCGGTTTTACAGGCCCAGTCAACCCTCTCTATGCTAGTAAATTAAATTACGATCTGTTTGGTTATCAGACACTGTCGTGCATTTAACTGTGTACAAAATAAATGTCTATACTTAATTGTCAATCCTACACGTCCTACTTACAAGGAGTTGTCATGTCATGCACCTCTGTCAGCTAAAGGCGTGTGTATTCTAGGCTTTATTTTGGACGCCAACGATGTTATCACTTATAAAAATAAATAAACCGCTGACGTACAATGTGACCAATTTTGTAACAAAATAATAATTTATTTATTGTTGATATGAAAACTGATTGATAGAAAGAGTTCATACAACGCTTTCGATCGTTAAGTTAACATATATTAGGTACCTATATTGCGAAAGTACAAAAGCTGCATGTTTTGTTAATGAAAAGTTCTATGTTTACATTAAAAAAATGACATGTTACATACTTCAATTACAAGCCGACAGTCTATAGGAATGTGTTGTGTTTCATGTTATACTGTTGTGTACTACGAGTAGAACTTTCAATTGCGGTATTTATTGTAGAGCCAATACTTGAATTGACGGCCCTAATGTTTGGATTATGACCAAGAAAAAAAATGTTTCCGCTTCAACCCAATTAGGTATATGGTAACCCCACTATTTTACACCAAAATATCGACTTTTCATAAAATAAGCATGGTGCTCAAAATTTCGGGAGTGGCTGTATGTATAGAAATGCCTACCAGCCTATAAATTTTCTATCAGAAAAAGCTTTCAACTTATAAACACACAGAAGACAGACAGACATTTGACCCCATCGCGATCGTCAGCACTCCTGTCAAAGTGTCAAAAATCTTGGCTCCCACATTGCACCACTTGTCCCGAGATGACCCCGTCTGTCAAGAGTGTCAAGAGTTAGTCTAAACCATAGACTATATTCCCTACCGATTCCACATTAGGACGTGTTTGAGCTATGCGGTTACATTACAGAAGCATCTGGTTGTCTATTTGTGACACTTGCATCTTATTTTATGCTAGTCGTACAACCGAATGTTAACTGTTTTGGATTGTATATACACTTCAAAAAATAAGTTAACACTCGGTTCTACTAGGTAGCATAAAATAGGTATCCAAAAACACGTTTCTTTGCGGCTCTGACCGCGACATGAGATAGTTTTTGAGGGTTATTTTTGAGCGGATTATATGGATTTATATTTTATACTCGACTAGTAGACATGTACGCACAATAAATGAATGTTTGTGATCACTAGTCATCTTTAGCCTTGCTGCCTTAATAACAGCAGCTGAAATTGAGAAGTGGGAGAGATATTTAAAATGAGCTTGTCAGATGTTATATAGTTTATAGGAAAAGTATCGCGATCAATTTCCTGATGGTAAAAAAATATAAATTCAATTAAGATTTTGAGCTGTTATGGAAACGGACGTAGGTCATGACTGAAAGTGCTCTGTGACATTAACACAAGCTCCAACGCCTCCGCTTCTGTGGGTAATAATCTCTAACAAATAATACTTGCAAGTGTTTATTTGTTTTTATTTGGTTGAGCAATAACAAAGCAGTGTTGGGTCATACTCAAAAGTATGTTTACATTGAAAAAAACAGCGAAAACGAAATGAACATTATCGATTTTTATTTTTTTTGGCTGTGTATAATATCCTTTATAATGAAACTTTACTCATATTTGCGTATGTCTTTACTATTAAAGAGATAAAAAAACTAATGATAAACAAAAAACTCTTCTGTGGACTGTTCAGAATCTTTGTTCACTAGTTCCGAGTGCTATAATAGGTTTTATTTCCTTTATAAGCCCTTAGGACTTGTAATGTAATCGTAGCAAAAATGATGAAGAACATTTTTTTATGCAATGCTTAAAAAACATTGCTATACTTTTTTTGGATGAGAGTATAAACATGGGGTTATATGTTTGAACAACTTTTCTGTGGCCGTTAAAAACGCAAACAAGATTTAAAGTTGCTAATAACTGCCATGAATGACGGAATTGTAACTGGCAGCACCGCAAAGCATCAAGTCGTCATCTTGAATGCGCCTTGAATCTGTGCGAAAGAAGTTCTCGGAACCATTTTATTGAATTTTAAATAAATTTTTCATAGATCAGTGCGACTTTCCTGTTAACTGTGTGCATTGGTAAGTACACATTCCATAAATAAATAAACGTGCTACAGATATTCCCATGAAAGGCTATTTTGCAAAAACGTAAGATCTGATTTCTAACCTAAAAGTTAACGCTTTCTCATTCACTTTTTCATAAAATTTCCATTCTGTGGACGTATTTTCTGTGGTTTGCTTAAATAATCACTTCTGTGGACATATACGTCTTTCCTGTGGAATCAATGGAATATGTCATATGCTTCTGACCCGGCTACTCCCACATCAGCTCTTTCCAGCTCAACCGCACTGCGCCAAAACCCTTCCAGATTTGCCTACTTGAGCTCAGCTTCTTCTAGCCCAGCCCCTTATACATCTGATATTGGTCACCCAATTGCTGCTCGTTCAGCCTCATCAGGTTCCCCAGCTGCTTCTATGGCAACTCCTTCAAGTCCAACTACGAGTGCTTTGACGCCAGATGCTTCGACTATAACTGGACCCAGAATGCCCCCGGATACACCGACACCAGAACCTCCAACATACATACGCCAACCACTTACACCAAAAAAGAGGCGTAACTTTCAAAATATATTCTCTGATGAGTCGGATTCACCACCTAAGAAATTGAAAAAGTTGTCATCATTCTTCGATGGTAACGAATCGAGTGATGAAAATATTTTTGGCTGATTTTTATTTTCCGTGGACTAATAAGAGTCTTTTCTGTAGACATTAAGTTTTTGATCTTGTACGAATTTATTGATATTATATTGTCGTCTAATTTGTTATAATTTATTAGATTTTATAAATAAATCCCAAATTGTTATGAAAATAAGAGTATTTTTTGTTATGAGACTGATTTTATTCCCTTCTGTGGAATAACGAACACTTCTGTGGTCGTGTTATTTTAAATAATTAAAATATCTTCCTGAATATATAAAAACGATCAAATTTTTTATATCCATATTGATGCTACTATTGGTAGTAAACAAACAAAAGTTGATTATTCAGTAAAAACAAACATTTTTATTCCTTAAAATTTTGGACCTGTTTTGAGTATGACCCTGTTACTGTATTTTTAGTGTATTTTCTCACAGATATATTAAAGACAACCAAACGTGTCCAAAGCCGAATTTATCATGGTAAGCTATAGGTACCCGAAATGTTACGTAGAAGTCGTTGAATATTTCAACCCCGTTTTCATCCCATTAGAAATTTAATTATTATTTCTTATTAGAACGTGACGACTTTTTCATAATTGAAAATCCATCTTAATGGCTTCATCTAGCAATTAGTATGCAGATAAAGTCACTGTTTATATGTTTAGGGGACGTTCCTATATATTTAAGTTTAATCTACGAGGATTTGGATTGCGACCAGTACCTATTCCTTCTCTATGACATGAAATGCGCATTGAAATTAACAAGGAGAGGGGCTTACAATAGGTGATAGGGATACCTACAATTTGATAAACTTAGTTCATATCAGCATTAACTAATTAGGGCAATCGACTAATGCTACATTGAAAATGGAATGCTTCTTCGTATATATGGTTTTTCATAAAAATAATGCAATAGGTACAATACTGGTATTGAAGTAACATACATAAATGAGAGATATTTTTTCATGTTTTAGAACTGAAAATAGGCGCTTTAATCATGTTTATATTACCATGGCTCGTGAAAGTTTAAATACAAATGTTTTCTCACGGTGATGAGTATATGAAATACCATATTTATTGGAATATTTTAAAATCAGATATACCACATTGTCGACTGAATAATTGAATATGGCAAATACCAATCGTGCCTCAAAATCAAAACCGATTATCTGTAAGTAGGTAAGGGTCTACTCTATACATATATATATACTCTATACATATATCTATACATATATACAATGAGAGGTAGGGCACAGCGAAGTACCATCACGCTCGAGTCTGGAGAAGCCCAACTGGGGAAGTACCTGCTCCTTACAGAAGACCACAGCCATAATAGCACTGCTACCTTTTAGGTATGTAGTGTTGTGTTCCTGATGGTGAGTAAGGTTTCCAGAGCTCCAACCCCCCGACCCAAAGGTCGGCAACGCGCTTGTGACTCCCCTGGTGTTGCGGGTGCCCATGGGCGACGGTAATTGCTTACCATCAGGCAATCCGTCTGCTCGTTTGCCACCATATGACATAAAAAAAAAAAAAAAAATATTCACTCAATATTCACTTATTAAGTACGTAATTACACGTCAGTCTTCATAAATCAAATTATATGGGCAATAAATACATTTACCTATGCACTTTCCCAAGCTTAATTGCTCTTATACTTGTCTTTTTTTCCAAACAAACCAATAACCAGAGCATTCAGACCAATTTAGGGCGAGTTATTAATTACTGATATCTTAATTAAGTTTAAAAATATATTTCGTCAAAACCTCGATTGTTAGTAGTAAATTCATTTGAAAGTGCACTCTAAGCACAGTGTTTAAAGTCCCATTTCATTTGCTAATATTGTTCAAGTTAAGAGAATTGTTACTTTCAGTATGACCCGCACTCAATTTGCTGTTAATAGTTCATGCTTTGAATGCTTCTAAAAGAATTGCAGCTGCCGCGTGATTACTTAATTACCTAGTGCTCGTTTTTCTCATGATGTTTATTCATTTAGTTTGTACTCGTACATGTAATGAATTGCCTTTGCTTTCAATACACGAATTAACGAATGAATCTAGATTTAGTTTGAGCAATTCCAGTTAGGTGCGGTGCGCTACAAACTAAAATTGTACTATTCGTGTAAATTTGTAATTAAGAATGTATTGTAATAAAGAAAAGGTCTTTAAAACTGCTTTTATTCTTAGCTTTTTCTTCCACGTAACTTATCTTTTAGACGTTCAGAGTCGTAAATATAGAATTACAACTAATTAATCACCGACGCCGAGAGAGGAAGATTCACCGTATTTTGAATTGCATTTTTTGGTGCGTTTTGATTTTTGAGGAGTTAAGAAATAGTAGTAAAAATCTTTATTTACTAGTTATAGGTACAGGTGCATTATAAGGTGGATGTACCACTGCTCGACAGGTTAAGGGAAAATATTTATGTGTTTCGTGATATTACGATAATTTACCCATCTATACAAAACATATCCATCTTTTTTGGGAGATGTGACCTTTAACTTTGTTAAATGCAATTAGTTTCATACAGTGATAATATAAAAAAATCTCAAAATTAAATAAAACGTAAGTCAATACGCTTGTCCGAATAACTGACAGGTGCTTTTGCTGGCAGTCCTAATAGATGACATCTAAGTATGATTCAGGAAAAACAGAAAAAAACAAGTGTTTTGGGTTAAAATTTACTACAAAATTAAATCATTTACTAAAAAAAAACGTATTCTGTTGATAACATTTACTTTTTACGTGTTACATTTATGTAATAAGTCGGCTCCGCATTTTGAGCAAAATAAATTATGTAATGAAGTAAAATAGGGATTCCCCAAAATAAAAAGTGTATGCCACAGGTTCTGCAATACTTTGCCGGCTCCACTTCTTCGTCGTTTAAATCCACCTCTGTATCTGGAAGCATCACGAAGAACAGATCCAGGAAAATGTGACGCGGTAAATCCAGGACAGCAATAATTACCTTAACTCAGCTGGTCGACCAACCAACCCGCATTCCGGATGTTGCGAGTCACACGCCTAATTGCCTGGACCTTCTGCTGACAACCGATCCGGACAGATATAACGTGTCAGTGTCAACCCCATTGGGAACTTCTGACCACTGTCTGGTGAAATCTGTGTCGCACCACTCACCTCCCGTCCTTAGCCCGAAGGGCTCGCGCCGTGTGTGGCGATACAAGTCAGCAGATTGGGACGAGATGCGGCATTTCTTTGCATCCTATCCTTGGCAGCCAACTTGTTTCAATAGCGATGATCCGTCGAGCTGTGCAGCAGCCGTTACTGACATGTTGCGGCGGGGTATGGAGTATTACATCCCCTACTCTGACGTAGCTGTTGGTGGCGCAGCTCGCCCGTGGTTTAATGCAGAGTGTGCTCAAGCGGAAGCGCTAAAGCACGAAGCGTATTTATCATGGGTCGATGCTCGCAGCTGCAAAGCTCCGGATGTATGCATTAAGAAACAGTTATTTAACAAAGCTGCCAAGTTCTGCAAGAAGGTCATACAGAAAGCTCGATTCCTCCATGTTCGTCGTCTAGGGGCCAAACTTGCCGCATACCCATCTGGGAGCAAAGCGTTTTGGTCACTCGCGAAATCGGTTGAGTTGAATTTCTGTCGTCCATCACTACCTCCGCTGCTGAAACCAGACGGTTCACTGGCCCACACTGCGGAAGAGAAAGCGAACTTGTTTGCCTCTCTATTTGCGGAAAATTCACATTTAGACGCTGGTAGTGCCGTACCTCCCTCTTTGCCCCGCTGCGAAGTATCAATGGCTGAGGTGCGTATTCACCAAAGGGAAGTACTGAAGTCACTACGCTGTCTAGATGTGAATAAGGCTAGTGGTCCCGACGGAATTCCAGCAATCGTTTTAAAAATGTGTGCCCCTGAGTTGTCTCCTGTTTTGACGCGCCTGTATCGACTTTCCCTAAAGATGAGAAAAGTTCCCGAAGCGTGGAAGCTTGCTAACGTGCAGCCTGTGCCTAAAAAGGGTAGCCGTGCTGACCCATCGAATTATCGTCCCATCGCAATCACTTCCATACTCTGCAAGATTATGGAACGTGTTTTGAACAACAAGCTCCTTGCGTACCTTGAAGGTAACGATCTCCTCAGCGACCGGCAATACGGCTTCCGCCGAAATCGGTCTACTGGGGACCTACTTGTGTACGCTACCCACATTTGGAGCGAGGCCATCGAGAAGCGCGGCGAAGCCCTCGCTGTGTCTCTCGACATTTCCAAGGCCTTCGATAGGGTTTGGCATGACGGCCTCCTTGGCAAGCTCTCTGCGTACGGAATCTCCGCTGGTTTGTGCTCTTGGATTTCCGATTTCCTGAGGCAGCGATCTATTAGGGTCGTAGTGGATGGTTGCACATCAGATCGCATGGCAATAAATGCCGGAGTGCCTCAGGGTTCGGTTCTTTCAGCCACCCTCTTTTGCTGCATATAAACGATCTGCTTAAACCCGGTATCTTTGGGTATGCAGACGACAGTACGGTGACTGAGAGATATTTTTCTGAGGCCCAAACTACCGGTGGAGAGACTGAGTCCTTTAGGAAAGCTTTGGTTGAGCGAACGAACCAGACCTTGAAGGCCGTTGATGAGTGGGGCGAAGCTAACTTGGTTAGGTTTAACGCCTCCAAAACACAGGCGTGTTTATTCACCGCCAAAAGGAGCCTTTTAACTTGACTCCTGCTTTCCAGAATGTGTCCTTAACAATTACAGACCACCTCGAGCTGCTTGGGGTTAAATTTACCACTAAGCTGAACTTCGGCGCCACTATTGTGGCCAAAGCGAAATCCGCTGCTAAAAAACTGGGAGTCTTACATAGGGTGAAGCGGTACTTCATGCCGGAACAGCTCCTAACACTTTACCAAGCTCAGGTTCGGTCGTGTATGGAGTACTGTTGCCACCTTTGGGACGGGTCTGCCAAGTATCAGTTGGCCGCTTTGGATTCAATAGAACGCCGAGCTCGCAGACTCATTGGCGATCCTAAATTAGTGAGTGTAAGGTTGCAGAGCCTTGAGCATCGCCGCAAGGTTGCTAGTTTGTCTGTGTTTTACAGGATACATTTTGGAGAGTGTGCTCAGGAATTGCACGATTTAATTCCGCCATCTCCGTTCCATCACCGGACGTCCAGGCGAGGGGAGCAGTTTCATCCTTACGTTGTGAATATTCCATTCATTCGAACGAAGCGATTCGCTTCTACCTTCCTAATGCGGACTGCTAAGGAATGGAATTCGCTCCCTTCGTCTGTATTCCCGGCAAGATATAATTTGGGTCTCTTCAAGTCAAGAGTGAATAGGCTGTTACTGAACCAGCGTGCTACACCTTCGACCTCGTCGTCACTTACCATCAGGTGCGACTGAAGTCAAACGTTGGTCAGTCTTGCATAAAAAAAAAAAAAAAACTTTCCTTCAATACATTTAACGAGAAAACATATCAATAAAACCGTAAAAGATATACAAAAAACTGTCTATGTCCATGTAATTTGTTTTTTTTTTTCAGTAAAGTTAATGTGATTTACAGTAAAATATGCTGATAATATGAAACTGTAAACGATTCGTTTAGGCTACTTTAATCGTGATATCCTGAAAAAACGGCTCGACAAACATTGGGACTTGGAAAATAACGTAACAGTCCCAATAAATGCCAGCCGTGTCGAGTTTTAGACTTGCGACGGTTTTCAGTCCTAATAAATGACACGCTTGTTTATCACTGTAACAATGAACGAAATCGACATTTAATTACTTAAATATCTTCCCGCACATTCTAGCACCAACACAATTATAGAATATGTTCACAACTTACCGTGAAAGTATTTTAAATAACTCAGCAAATACGAGCAAAGCTTAACCAAATCGCTAACAAAATTGAGAGATTGATTGCTCATGACAATGTCATCACATATATTATTCATTAATTGAAAAAAGTTTCTATATTTTATAATATGGCGTATGAAACGTGAAGGCTACAAACATTTCTCATCTAATAAATCTAATTGCGATGAATGTAACCGTAATCTTATCTTATTAATCGCTATTTAAACCATGGGTGACGAGTACTAGTACCGCGTCGAGCACTAGTACATCCACCTTATATGTAGTTGGTAGAAGTTAAAGTGGCTAAATATATTGTGACACATTCTTACTGTCAATGTCATACAAATAAAGTTCTGTACCAATGCACGAGTATTTCATTATTGTTTGTACTAACTTTTGACTCTGAGTGTACTATTATTACCTACAATCTTAAGGTTCACGGATTAAATATAACTATCTTAATAACCAACTCTTCCAAACTTGCTTATAAGGCAATAGCAAAAAAACTGAATAAGAAAATAACCTTCCGAAGTAAATTACTAATATTAGGTTCGTGTACCTAATCATATTGAGTGTTAATATATATAATATTACGGAACTATTTTAAGAATCTCCCAACTATACAAAAATAATCTTCTTAAAATTTCATAGTAAATTGGTTAATTGGCAACTAAATATTACATGTATTATAATCAAGATTTCAAGTTGCGGCCTAATTTGTTAATCCACAGATCGAGTATTCCCATTGCTTACTGCAGACAGGTCGATTAAATAAATGTTACTAATATTAAATCATAAAATTCGTAAAGTGGCTTAGGTTCACCTCTTTCCAATTTCGTAAGTTTTCAAGCCTTTTGATAATCGTGACAATCATTTTAAATATTCAATCAAAACTGATGTTCTCATTTAATTATTATTTGGTATAATTAGTACTTAGGTTAAAAACGTAACGATTTTTTTTTAAATTAGTGATTTCTTATTTTCCTTATACATATATACACATTAAATAATAATCACTATTTTTTATTGGCACAATGAAGGTCGGTGTAAACGTTACAGGTTTATGTAATAATTTACTAAAATACGTCGTGTGTTTATATCAATATTCTAGGTCTTCTTGGGGCCAAGCCAAGTTGTCAATCGAATGTAGAAACACAATCGAAACGAAAATGATGTATAGGAAAAATCACATTTCTTATCGTTAGATCTAACATTCCAATACAAGTTTGCACCGCTGAGCTTAGAATTCGCCCGCGCTCGGTAAGGGAACGGAATAAACTTCAAACGCCGTAGTCAAAGCTTAAGCTTTAGCGTAAATTAGCGATTACGAAAACCGCAATAGACATGATTAATTTGAGTGTAAACTTTCTATTTTGGTCCGTTAAATCATCTAAGTAACGTACTCACTGTCAGTTTGTTACATAAAATTATAATGTGATCAAGTTAACATCTAAACCTAGCTCATATTTTTGTCATGTGAATGGTAGGCTAAAGTAGGAATTAGTGTTTTGTGTCTGCGCTTGAGCAAATATGAACACAATTTATTTAAGCATTTACAGTACTTTGTATTCAATAATTAATTTTATTGGAGTAGACCACCAGATAAAACATACAATTGTAGAACGTACATATTTGATCAATTTCAACAAAATATATATATTTGAAATAATAGAGTTTTTTAAACAATGTTATCCACAACTATAACAGGTTGGATGAACTCAGACAATGTAGGCAAATAATAAATAAGTATTTATTAAAGTTTATTAAAACAGTGCCATCATCCGTTTATGCCAGTGTACAATAACTACTTAACTACTCGATCTAATTTAAGAAATGCCCTTGAGGCATTGTACTAATGATGCTGGCGGCATTTCCTCCCTGTATCGCAATGCTCTATACATATCATATATTTAGGTTAATTTTAGTCATCATTTCTTTTCTCGTGTGTTTTATAGTTCATTTGATGTCAAGATACTGCTTATGGTTTCACTGTAAAATTTATTTTAACCACATGACATTACTGACATGACGTTATCACGTCGTAAGACTTAAATTACTATCATTGAGTTTTCACAGCGTATTCAACCATAACATTAAGACCCGCGTGATCATTAATATTAGATAATTCGAGATCAGAGTTAAGATAAATTAAAATTTGATGAGCGTATTAATTTGTAATGATGAGTCTTAATAATTAATGTACTCATATCATATTCAAATTTAATTAGGATGTGTAGTGCAAAACTTAGTGTGCCTAGTCGGTAATGTTGTGGCACAAATAACATCGGCAACGATGTTTTGACGATCCAATGATAGGTTACCTTAATAATACATATCAACTACTTACCTAACTAAATATATTAACCTGCATTTATTTGCCTATACAAATCATTGCGACATCAAACTAAAGTTTAATCTGCACTTGTCCTCGGGTTGATTTGCCTATTCAATTATGTTTTTCGCTACAAAGCTGCATTCAAGTGATTTTAAGATAACATTATTTCTACTAATATTAAAGAGGTATTTACCATTTTATTTGTATTTTTGAGTTCCTGATACTTGGGCAAAGTTTCATGCGCCATAATCACATTGTAACTTATAACGGAGTATTAACTGATATGGGGAACTCAAAAACATAAATGAACGTGGAACCCCGTTTATTTTAGTATTAATTCTACATAGATTGAAATATTTTAAGATACATTTACATACAAATGAGTCTGTGTTACTTAGAATAAATGCATTTATTCATTAATTAGTAGAGCTAGTTGTAATACTTTTAACTTTGTAATGCATTCAGAAAGTATTTCTGTTGGATATACGACTATGTAAATAGCAGAGCAGGCGCGTGTTACTATACTACTAGGTACTACTAGGTATTATCTATTGTCCTAGGTAAAAATGGTATACGTTTTATATAAGTTGTATGCACTTGATCAAATACAAAGTCTTCATGCACATTTAAATTGAAATAGATACAAATATAAAAAGTGACCAGGCCCTTCGGGACAGGATTACAATTAAAGCAAATCAAAATATTTAGTAAAAATAATTTGATTCGTTTTCATTTTCACTCACGTTTATTTAGCCACTCGTGCGAATTGTGTCGCAGAACCTTGTGTTCATTTTCAAGCTCTAAGAGCGCCCTGTTCGCGCGAGTGATTACCGAAACGTGAGTGAAGCTTAAACCGTTGTGCTTAAGGTATAAGTAAATATTATAAATCAATAGAGCCACAACTATATCTCATGTGATGGCATTGGGACGGGGTCTTCGATACACAACTACACATACATTTATTACTATAAGTTAGGATCTTTTTTAAATATGTAAAGTAAAAGAAGTTAGCTTAGCCTTATTAACAAAGGTTAAAAACCTAGCAACCTGACTCCGCTCGTCACTCTACGCTGCGATTGCATTACACGCATCCTCACGGTTTCTTAATTCTCAATTTACCTGCCCGACTCATTAAGGCCCTGTTAGCTCAGAATTGCAACATTTTTATTCATATTTGCAAAAAAAAGTTTTTTAAAAGAAAGGACGTAGTGGGAAGATGATATATTCCACAAATTTCTGGTAATACTATTTGAACTGTCTGCTTAAACTCAGGTAAGTCATTTATAGGTAAAACATATTTTAGGATGGATATTGAAATATTTCAGTACTTTACTCAAATTATTCATACATCTAAGGATATTAAAAAGAAAATGTTTTAGTTATGCAAAGTTTCAAGAAAAATCTATTTATATCACAAAAGAATACATTAAGGTTTTCGCAATTTTCAAAAAACAAGTTCCGTAATTAGGAATTAAGTTGAAAACTTTTCCAAGGCCATTTCTACTTTATTCTGAACTCGCTTCACCTTAACACGTGACGCAAACTGCGTATTACCGCCATTGTCACTTTTCCTCACCCGTCGGTTTCACTGGGACTTTCTAAGCAAGTGGAGCAGGGACGACACCCTATCGATTCACCTTTTTATACTTTGTGGTAACATAATACGTAATCTTCAGAGGATTTATTAACGTTCGTCGATTATACAGATTACTCATATGAGCAAATTTTTTTCAAAAACACAATGTCTTAACTCGTTTCCTGTTCTGCTGCCCCCAATAGGCATGACTACACATGTTACAAATTCTAACAAAATTAAGTTTAATAGATATTTTATGAGCAATTTATCTTAATAACGACGATATTGAATAAAATTACTGTAATGTTTCAAAGATAATTGACCCTAAAATGATAAATATTAAAGTAAAAAAAAAAAAATCAAAATAAGAAGAATAATGATTTTCAGTCGGCTCCTTACATTTTTCTGAAAAATAAAATGTATGGTAACTATATACATAAACGCATTATTTTACGATCAAAATAAGAATTGCATTATTTTTCCATATTTTAGAGTGGGCGAAGACTAGTCGTGACGTCATAGTTAAGCATCATTTTGTTAGGAGCGTTTTGAGCGGATAGTGCGAGGTTCAGACTTTAACTCTATTTTCTGACTTTTGTTTACCTTTTACGCAATTGACCCCATAGCGATATTTGATCCCCACAACGAAACAAATCGATTCATATCATAAACAAAAAATATTCGTCCCGCCTATTCACCAAGCTCATGCGATTCGTTTTACTATGGAATCACATACTCATACTGAAGCTATCGGTCTTGTAACTTTGTCAATGATGTGTTAACTGCAATCCGATAAGGGCATGGACGTAAAAATCTAAAATGAAATCTTTCCAGATCCACTAATAATAAATGTATCTGCAAGTGCGCGTGTGTAAGATTGAAACAGTGAAAGCCCAGCAGCGCTACCGCGAAGAACGATATTCGTAAATTTCGGACGATTGTCTCTGTCACTCTCATGACACCCTTAGTTGGAGTAAAAGAGAAAGATGCCCGTAATACACGAACTTCGACGTTCGCGGTACCGGGCCAGCAGTAGTACGAGTAATCTAACGTGATGAAAACAAACGCAATATACGACCAAAAAACTTTAGGCGTTTAACTTTTACAAACCCCTTTTACAAACATACTATTACAACTTATAATTAATATAACGTTGAAATTAGAATGACAACTGCTTTTGTAAAAGTTAGCTTGTATCAAAATATATGACGGTTCAACGCCGCACTAAATCAATATGTCACTACACATCAACACTCTCACAACTATTTTGAAGGAGACCGATTAGCTATGATTATTTAGATAGTTTATACCCTCCAAAAAAAAAAACGTATATACATATAAAAAAAAAGAACAGTTACTCACGAACTCTGAACGAGTAAAAATATTATTACTAAGCTTAGACTTAAAGTTTGATAATATGTGTAATTGAGTACTAACAATGGTAAGTATACAGAACAATTTACATAGATAAGGGGCGCTTTATTCTACAGAAGATATATTTACGGAGCATATAGTGCTCGCCGACAGCCGGAGAGGCGGCTCATAAACTTTGTTCCATTTTGTAAATGTCCTTCCAGAACACAGAACAATGGTGTTCCGGACAGCTTTTAAAACTAACTGTCAACGAGTGTTTGGCGGGCCTAATTTTTTTATATGGATAAAATTTGAATTGTACTTCTAAGCAAATGTTATCTAAATATATTTCTTATGCCCTATTCTACCCTCCGTTAAGAGATTCGCCCGAATACAATTTACACACTGTATGCTAGGCTATTGGGTGAACAGGATGTACTGCAACAATACAAGTACATTTTCGGCATACGGCGATTCTTAATCCGCAAGGTGTCCGCCATAATCTTTAAAACTAAGTTTATACTAATTATAATATGTGTCATCAAGTTACACAAAATAAATGAAATTTGAAATAAAGAGCAAAATTAACTAATATGTGCACTTTTGAAGTATCTACTTTTGCTAAAACGATTTGTTACTTAAGAATATCCTGTTACTAATTGATAGTAAACATTCAAATTATGTCTGTTGGGTTTTGGCCAATATGGTATAATTGCCGACAAATATCTATTTCTTTGGATTACCTAACTTTGTACGTGTTCGTGTTTAATTAGGTAATATAGGACTTGTGTGATCTTTGTTGTGATTTTTTTTAACTTAGGATTAAATATTGTGATAGGCTTTTTAATCAAGATCAAAAATAATATCAATTAATACACTAAACTTTAAAAATGTTATTTATTTATATATTTATATGTTTATTTTTGTACAAATTGCAATTCCCAGCAGATAGGTATCTACTAATATTCTTAAACTTATTTAATACCGTCTTCACGGATTTTCACGGAGTTACTTAAATATCAATGAAACCACTAAAGTTTCGATTTTTTTTTTATTTTTATGTTTTTTTTATGACATAGGTGGCAAACGAGCAGACAGATTGCCTGGTGGTAAGTAATTACCGTTGTCCATGGGCACCCGCAACACCAGCTGAGTCACAAGCGCGTTGCCGGCCTTTAAGGGGGTTTGGAGCTCTGGGAACCTTACTCACCATCAGGAACACAGCACTACATACCTGAAAGGTAGCAGTGCTATTATGGCTCTGGTCTTCTGTAATTCAAGCGTAGGTAATGGTCATCGCTGTGCCCTACCTTCAAACGCTACTAATCTGAACTTCTAGTAGATAGGTATCTATTAGTACATCGAACCTTAAGACCGTCTTTACAAATTTTATCGTCATTTGTAATAAGATGGTAGACGTGCCAATCAATACAAAATTTAATACACCTTGAAAAAGTAATAGATACACTTAAAAATGTGCATATTTCTCACAATTTCAAACGTTCCGCCGACTCTTTACCACAGAAACCGCTATTAATAGTACAGTTAACACAATTTGCAGATTTTGTTACAGAGCCACTTTGTACCTTCTGGACGCAATCGGATGCCGTTTTCAACATTTTCTAAAGACGCATTACAATGGAGTTATAAGCCATAAAATGTAGCTAATGATTAATTACATGGCATAAGATGATTTATGTAGTAATTTGTAATTTCGTGGGTTTATTGGCCTTATTATTATTACGGGACACCTGCTCAATTTTGATTCTGACACCTGATAGTTAAGTCTTCCTTAATGCATTAGACCAGTAAAAATATTTAGCATATTAATTGAGTAATTAACTTTTAAATGTGTACTTTTTACTTAATTGTTGCTACCAATTTAAATTCTAAGTTAATATTATTAGTTGTTATAAAAATCTTATTTCCAACATTAATTGTAATAAACAAAACATTATCAGGAACTGGTAGCCAAGTAAAATTCGCCCAAAAATAATTCTACGAATAGGCAGCGGCGCTACCGCGAAGAACGATATTCGTAAATTTCGGACGATTGTCTCTGTCACTGTCATGGCGCCTTAATGGGAGTAAAAGAGAAAAATGCCCGAAATATACGAACTTCGTTGTTCGCGGTACCGGGCCAGAAACCTATTGAGCTTTTGAATAAATGTTGAGCTAAGTATGTATTCTTATGTAGTCAGTATTCTGTTTTATCGATTAAGCCACGTATTGAGAAAATGACGTCACTGTAGCGTAGAAATTATTCTAGTGAACCTTTGCTTGGTTTTTGTTTCGAGTTTCGACTAAGCGTTAACAGTAATGTGGAAAAACAGATAAGTATCAGTTTAACTATTCATGAATTATAAATGCAAATTTTTATTTATTTTAATACTTCCTATAGGTACAGTCGCCATTAGAAATGTCAGATGTCGCAAACTGAACATTGTAAAGGCGATAAATTGCATGTTCAGATATTTGTGACCACCGCCACAGCTCCGATATTTCTAATGGCAACTGTCTATTACAAAGTCTCGGGAGATAGGTAGATAGTAATATTATGAGACTATTATTACATAATATCTGTTAGTGCTTAAACTGCTAGCTAATCGTTCTACACGATCTGATTTTGGGTAAGTGAAATGCGAACCAACTGCAAATTAATATCATGGTAAAGGTCAATCTAGAGAATTGTTAAGGATAAATGTGATTGTGATCTATCTGGTGAATGTGTTTGTGAATGTTTGTGTCAATGTGTAACCTAATAGCGAGATTGTATCTTTAGACTACCCGGTCTTCTTTAATTAATAAAGCTAGAAAAGAATGGGTCTATGTCGCCGCGACTTACTGTCGCGCAAATGTGCTAGGTCTACATCTATCAGATAACTAGGAACGTTATATATAACTACAGACGCTAAGAAGCCACAAACCATATTTACGTAATACGGTCTAAGATTAAACTATGGTTCGGATTCTTACTCAACCGATCTAAATAAAGAGCTTTCTAATAAAAAACTGTAAGTTGATTCATAGTTTATTTACAAGTTGTTGAAAACGAGAGCGTTGGCCCTTTACATCTCTCATCTACCATCTCCATGTCATAAACGGAAGGCGCACGTTGCTATAGAACAAAACACTTGGTTTAAGTACTTTATGCGGTAAGGGTGTATCGCTCACGATATAATTACACGTGAGTTTATCGTAGATCAGTTTATTAAATAGCTTGGTGAAAACAGAACGAATAGGATTGTCGCCATTTTATCGCCTACCGTGTCAATGCGTCAATGTCGCACTCCCACATTGTTAGAACTCGACAACAATGACGACAGACGATAAGAACCTGATCATCTTAGGCTAGCAGCTCTCAGGGAAATATAATACCTATTTTTTCGCTTGGGCATTTTTCATATTCGTAGGTTTTCTATATAATGTATAGGCACAGACACTGGGATCAAAATGCGTGGGCACATATTTAAATCCAATTTGTATGAATCTCTAGCCGTAACGTGGGATGTACCAGCAATAAATGCCAATTCACATCATTTTGTAAGTATCACTTACAGATATTTCGACGTCTCATGTTTCTTTTGTGACATAACAATGTCGGATCACGATGAGAAGTCTGATCGAGCCCTAAAAGTGGTTCATCTTAATAATCCGGCCATTAAGACGCAATCGATCTTGCCAATTTCGCAATAGTCGATGTAAATATTACGATTTTCTATCCTGTAATCGCTTGGCTGTAATAATAACTGCCATTCTTCATAATTGTTGGCTTTAGAGCTGCAAGATGTACTTTTATCCAAATTGGTCCGACAGATCATTTAAGTTGCCTCAACGCAAATTGTCTATTGTTTGTAATAGATAGGAAACTTTTGTCTAACTTGTAAGAGACGGAAACGCGTGTCAGAGAAAAACGGACTTACATTTTGTTAGGCAGTTTTAGAGAAATCATTTTATTTAAATTAAATCTTTTGTTATTACGCGGTATTTTCTCTTAATTGAATTTGAAGTTTATGTTCAGGATGTTATTCGACACTTAATAATAATTAGACTCCGCGTAGAAAATAAATTAAAAAATACTAAACAAGTTTTGTTATGAAGCAGTTTAGTGTTATCTAGCACCAAAATTGTAAAAATATAGTTCTATGGGATATCTTAATAGTGGTGTGTATGTATTAGTGGTGGCACATCATTATTTTTCTTTACGAGCCGAAGAAAAACTGTTGAACTGCGGAAAAGTAAGTTAAACCGGCGTGAATCGGCTTGTTTGGACGCGCCGGCGCTGGTAGGTATACCTATGATAATTTTAGGCGATGTAGGGCTTATAAAAATAACCTTTTAACCATAACATTTTAGTTGGTTCGAAGATAAAACCAAAATAATTTTACTTTTGATGTGACATAACTAAGGGTAAAATTATACAGAAAAGATACTTAACACGACCCGAATCGATGTACTTAGGATAAACATCATCAACAGCGTATCATCGTTGCGGAGTGGCCGATCGCCGTTCTTGTACTTCGATATGTAGAGTAGTGCGGTATTTAACAACACAACGCCGATACTCCGCACCACTTACAAACCGGGCAGCCGGCAGAACGCATTTGCGCGGTACAACAAATTAGAAAAAAAGTTCGTATGTCTTCTTAAAATTAGAATTGTTAAATTCCTAGACTAACCCGGTATGGCATACATTTAAAAAAATACGATCATAGAGTACAACTGTCACTTTTCCCGCGTTTTTTCTAATGGAAACCATAGACAAATTAAACATTTTTTTAATGCGTCAATTATCGAGTGTGGTCATTGGAGGAGTCATTGATTTTCTTTTTAACCAATGGTTTTGAAATTATAGGGTTTCCAACGGCTCCGCTTGCTTGGACAGTGACGGATGTGTGGACAGTGCGCAGTTAACGCCGCCATGAAGATGCAATGACTTCGAGACCAGCTGTGTGGTGTTATTGAAGTGCTAGCCATAGACTAAGTGCTCATGTTTTGTGAACTTTTGGCAGTTTACTGGAGTTTGTGACTTTGCTTCTATTCTACTTATTCATGATGTTATTGAAGCAGGTAAGAGCGTTGTTTCACCTTGTTTAGTAATACAATTAAGTACTTATCTACATTCCCTGTTTTTAAAAGATAGAATTCTCCTGCAAGTACATTAATATCCAATTTAATAACACCGTGTGGCTTAGATAAAGTAATAATCTGTAACCGTTTGTATTAGTTGGTAATTACATTGTAAAAGTATAAAAACAACGGTTGATTAGAAAAGTTTTGTTTAGCAGGTAAAAAAGCTTTGATTTTTAGTTTTTTTTACAAGTATATATTTTATACTATTAGATGGTGAGATTTGAAACTGCTTTTGAAAGGCAATTACAAATTATGGATTAATTATCAAAACGTAAAAGCTTTGCTGGTTTGCCTACTTTCCATATACTTTCCTTATTTTAACAGATCAAGTTGTAATGCAATAAATACTTGGTTTTGATATTATATTAGTCATACATACACTTGTTAACCCTTTCCTGTACACGAAAAGCCATTTATAAGATTTATAATTTTCGACTCTATTGGAAGTGTGTTAAAATTTAAATTCAAACAAATATTTGTAGTTATATGTCATACTGTAAAGGGTTAAATAACATGTATATAATGTAAACATACTATTTACTTCTATAACATAATATGCTTACTTCTTATTTTACTATATCGTGCTATAGTTCTATCTGTTTGAACGAATGTGGAACGCTTGGATATGTCCTAACAGTTGTCGCAGGTGTAGGTTTTTTATGAAATATATTGTTATCTAAACCTTATTACACAAAGAGGTAATAAGATATTAATTGATATTCTGGATTCATAAATTTACAGATCTACGAAGAAGAAAAACACAAAATGATTAAGCTATACAAAGATTACAAACTATTATTGGTGACATGTAAATAAAAAGCAGCATAAAAATACAACAGCTAATATTTAAGCAAATACTTTAGAAAAACACAGTGTAATACAAATTAGCTTTCCGCCTAGGTTTAGATATTTTTAAATAAGCAACAGGTTTTTAAGTTTTTTAATCTATTGGGAGCAATAAGGAGAAGGTTTATGTATTGTGTAGGTATCATAATAATAACCACAAATCAACCGTATAAAGCCGGGCCGATTGCGATTGTTAGTATATTTATTTATAAAAAATAATCATTATTATCATACTAGGATCTTCGTACTTGCCAGGCAACGTCGCATAAGAACGATGTTGGTTGAACATACCAAATTTGATGCGGCGGGTACAGTCGCCATCAGATATATCGGAGCTGTGGAGGTGGTCACAAATATCGGAACAACGCCTCTATTGTCAAGGCGATGAAGTGCATTTTCCGATATTTATGACTACATCCACAGCTCCGATATATCTGATGGCGACTGTACATTAAATAAACGATTATCTGATTAATACTTATCAGGATAAACAAAATAACAAATGTGATGAAAGTTCCACTGCAATGTGACTGTGTCCCGAAATTTAAATTTTATAAAATAGGTTCGGATAGATTCCCCCTTTTAAGATTAGCGGTGTATTTGAATTAATTTTCAAGAAAAATATGAAATAAAATGCTGTTTTCAGTAACATTGCTTTGTACAACTATAGTTCGTTTTTGGTAATTGTTATCATGTAAAATGTACTATTCATATGCTTTTGAACCAAATATGTTGTTTTCTACACGGTTTTGTCTTTTGTAATTTTTCTGAATTGTATATATTTAAAAGTTGTTGAAAATCTACTATAGGTACAATGTAGGTACACAGTATACAAGGTACATAAATAGCACAATTAACCCAACGTTTTGAAAACGCTATAGGTACGCATTTATTCCCTAATTATAGCTACAGTTGAAGAACTTTCGCATAATAATTTTATTGAATTTAAATAATTTTACATTGGTATTTAACTATGTTCAGTTAGCTGTATAAACAGCAAAAAGGGCATGTTAAATATTTTTGCAACTGACTGTAAAGTTTTTCGAAATACTCGTTATGTAATTTTATAATCACCTCGTTAAAGTATCCTTCCTCCATAATTGAACATCCAAATCGCTATTTTTCTAGAGCAGACACGTCTTATGACATTACGTAATGACACTACATTATTGCTTTTATAAAGCTTGTAATCTACAAAAATATTCTCGCCGGTAGACATTTTTATAGGAAGTCTGAAGATTATTTCTGTTTAAAAGCTTCGTCCACAATAGTAATGCGGTACTTGAGCCATAAATGACGTAAACTACCTACTTGACATCACATAAAACGTATATAAAAGGTACAAAACGTATTTAGTGCAACTGTTGTTGACACGAAAACTTCAAGACGACCTTTAGTTACGCAAAATTGTATTGAGGTAACAAACGGGTTCTTTTACCATCACGATTATAACTTACGTTAATAAAACTGTAGCGTGGGATTGGAAGATGATTACAGTATTTTTTATTTTATTATTTGATTGCGGTTAAGTGCTGTGGCTGCGTTTATTCGATTAGCATCCATTGAAATAAAAGTCAGATTATATTCTTTAAATATTGCATCATTTTAGCGTTTATCCTTTGTAAGCTCTTTAAAAAAGTTGGTGATGTAATTTGATACCAGTTTTGTCTTGTTTCTTCTCGTAAGCTAATATTAAAGCGACTAGTGCTCATCATTTCACAGATTGAAAACCTTCGAAAAGTACCGTAAGGTTTCTTTAGGAGATAAAGTGTTTCGTTTAGGTTTTAATCGCTAATCGTGCGGTAAACGTCAACTTTCCTGGTTTGTGTAATAATAATAAATAAATATTTACCAAATTAGCATTTATAAATAATTTACTGTTTTTATGCTCTTTCCGTACTAATTGATAAATGTATTAAAAAACCTAAGTATTTTTTGTTAGTACTAGGTATAAACCTAGTCCAGTCAAATTACCGTTATTTGCGCACAAGTTTAACTTACTGACTAATTTCTTATTACGTGCCTAATATGCTTAAACGTCACACGCTCTCCAACAGTCAGACCACTTAAATTGATGTGAGATGGTATTCCATCCCGTACTATCGCCTAATATGCTTTGACAACACTGACAAGTGATCGCCATAGCTAAGTTATTCACCATCATACCAATACGGACGTTGCATGCTATGTGAACCTCAAAACAAAAGGCGATTTCGTTTCACAAGACTTGACTTACAATTAGGATTCTAACGGCAACTTGATAGCTTTAGAAATTGTATCCATTTCACATATCACTCATGCTGAATACCTTGACTGACGTATTTGCAAAGATTACTGGCAAAAAAACAACAATGCGTTTAATCTATATTTAGTTGCAATACTTATATCATCACTTTATTAGCTATGCGCCTATTACGTCGTCGCGTCGAAAATGTAACAATAATGATATAGCGGCGAATTACGGTGACCGCATGTGTATGACATAGGATGAAAGTGTTGGAATTTGTTAACCACATAAATTGCAAGTAAAAGCTAGCTCCCGTTTCTAAGTACTCCACAAAGCTAACTGGTTTCGTAATAGGCTGCAATCTATTTTTTGCCGTTCACCTGTTGGGCTTAAGGTAGCAAGCGCGCACGGCACGCCTCTTCGGGCCATGTTTGGACATGTGGTGCTGCGACCACGCGCCTCGGACATCAACCTCACTCACATCGCACGCTTTTACTTTCAGGTCACTCTCGTGTGCGTCTTGGCCCTCGCTGCCGTAGCTGAAAAGAAGATCGAGTTGCAGGACATAGAAGATGATAATCTTAAGAGCGAAAAAGAGAAAGAGCAGGAGCAGCAATCTGAACCACGATCGCAGACAGTGATTCCTGGCACCGGTCCAGGATTATTGCCTCTAGATTTTTTTAAGAATAGCCTTCTAAGATATTTTGAAAGCCCGAACCCTGTTCCTCAGCCAAGATATGTTCAGCAATATGCAGTTACTGAGCCTCCAGAAAAACCACCAACACAAATCGCGTCTCCTAAATCACATTACGGAGGGCCTTCGCCTCAGCAGGCAATGGTTGGATATCTATCTAATGTCCCTATGCAAATATATTTAGTCCCACAGTATTACAGTGAGAATGGTGAGCAGGCTTCTAATAGTCAGCCGGGAGTTCAATATGCGGCACCGGTAGTTAGTCGAGTCAACGCCTTCCCTACTGCACCTGAAGCGATACAGTCTCAACAAAATTACATAGAGGTTCCCACCTACGTAACCCCGACGGGAAAAACATATATCCAGCAACCCGTTGCTTACGTCAGTTACGCCGCCCCGTCAACTGTAGCTCCTGTGCAGGCTACTGTTGCCCCAGTGGTGTACCAAGTCCCGGTAGTACAGTATCCAACTGCTATAGCTGCTCCCCCTGTTGCACCTAAAGCATATTATCAGAACCCACAGTTCACCGAAACCAATAATGTTGAAGAAGTTCAAGAAAACGAAGTCGAAAACCCAAAAGAATATTCGAGTCAAACAGACTTACCTTATCCTAAGCCAAGTTCTGAATATCCTCGATATTATTCATCTCACGCTCCTCTGAGAGAAGATCCGCGGCATGGCGTCATTTCTGAGCTTCCCCCACCGAACCCGTTGCTCCTGAAAGGCCCTCCGCCGCATCTGGCCCACCTTCCTAAAGCTTTGCCAATGTTCCGACCATTATCTAAGCAAGTATACGCTTCTGGCGGTAATTATATATCACCGTATTCTCCTAAACCGACCGAAGGTTTTGGTAGTCCATATAAGCGGAGACCTATGTCTCTGCTGGATTCGTATGTGCCTTCAGGGGTTCAGTTGGAATACATGAAAAGGGGTTACGCCAAGGATCCTTTATCAGCTTACGAAGCGCTATCCAGTCATAGACACTACTCCCATTATCCTGCACCTAGGCATTACGAAAGAGGTTTTCTGCCTAACCAAATGTACCACACTGCAGCGGGAGGTGTCACTTTCGGACACTTGAAAAGAACACCGAAAATAGATAAATCTTTACAAAATTAACTATTATTTTTTGCCAGGACAATATATTAAATCAAAGATGAGTAAAATTGAACTAACTATATTTTGTCGAAGCTATGAACTGAATTTTATTGTAGATAGTAATGTATTCACTACAACTGTAACATAATAATTATATTAAGCGTTATTTAATACATTCAAATAGATATTTTAGTTATATAGTTAATAAGGCATTAGCTAATTTTAGGATAACAAAAAAAATGATTGAGACGCCGCCGTGCTTTGTAAATTACAGCTATTCTACAGGTCAGTATAATGTGAAAATGCGTTTTTATTTGTTACTTATGTTTTTTAAATAAATGTTTGAACAAAAACTGTATTTTTTATTACTTTGGGGTATATTATTTGCATGTTTGGTGTAGTTGTATGTGGTGTTGTGTATCAGGGCCCCTGCAAAAGTATCGTATTTGGTTTAACTAAAAAATAAGCCCCTAAATCAGATCTATACATGTGTGTTGATAAAGTACCTGGGTCATACAGAACAGTTAGGTTCGTGGCTTTCCTGTGGACATTGTGAAAGTTCAGGGTTTTGAAGTCAAATACTTGATTCTTTGAAATATCAACATAATCCGCGCCTCCTCTTACGTAACTACAATAAAAATATAACATGTAATCGCACTAGCCTAGTGGTTTAGTTAGCACTATTGACCACAGAAAAGATGATTTTTGTTTTAATCAATCTGTATCACCCACCTATTGCTGATGAGGATGCGTTTTATAATAGTTACGATGCATAATAATTATGTGGTTTTACTTTCAAATATTATATTTTTATGAAATACGCCGCCAAGACATCTCTGTTTTTTTTTAAAATGCTGTTTTATATTTCGATGAAGGAAGATAATAAATACGTTTTGCCTTTGACTCATTAATTTATTTATTAACAGTTTCAATTTTAAGTTTACTTAAGGAAATGACACTAATGTCGGACACTTTAAGCTGACAGGCACCAATGATGGACACTTAGTTCTTATTTCAAAAATCATAAGGTTATAAATTGAATATGTTCCAACAAATGCACAACACTTAACTCCTTTGAAATAAGCACTAATGTTTATGATTGGTTCCTTGTCCATTACTGCATCGGTTAATTTTTAACTGACTTCACAAAATACAAAAAGGAGGAGGTTCTATGTTCGACTTTATGCATGTGTTTTTTTGTATGTTCACCGACTTGACGATAATCGTGGAACTTGGTCGCGCCATTTGACAGAAAATTACAATCACCAGTGTACCCGGTTAAGGGAATAAAGTCATCTGTCATTATTTTAAATGCCTTTTAGATTTCAATTTAATCAGCGTGAATGCGGTTACGCTATTTCTTCACCATAATAGGCCCAAGTAATTTAGCACGGAAATTAATTTGCTATCCACTAAGAAAACTTCTGTCCATATGATATAATCATAAGCTAAACGTTATGAAAAGACCACAGTTTTCAAGATAATTCTGAATCAAATTAAGTGACTATGAGTTACGTCAAAGCAACTTCACTTCACTTCAGTAATTTCTGTGACAATAAATGCTAAATAGCATTAAAAATAAGCAAAATAAATTACGTTACTTCGTCATTTTCTTTAACAAAATTAGAGAATTTGACCAATAATGTTCAAATCTTTGCATCTATACTAATAGAGCCACGTCACTGATGAAAGGTTTAAGTCAGTATAGTTTTCTACCGCCCAATGTAGAATATGATATACCTACACAATTTTTTTAAGTGCACTGAAAGCAAATTTTAGTTGGTTTCACCATATTTCAATAAAATTTTAGGGTAAATATAGCACTTACCCTGAGTTATATTGAGTGAATTATTTTTCCGGTAAAAAAAAGTTGTTTTTTTTTTGCTTGTAATTTTGTTAATTCAACTAATCTGTCACCAAAATGCAAAATCAACCCCAATTGTCGTTCAGTGTAGATTTTAACGTTTCCTCCTTCGTCCTTCCTATAACAATATTGCATTTCCTTTATTTCGTAAAATTTTGAAGCACTGAAAATTCAACCCTATGACTATACATTTAGGTTAAAATTTCCTTACGAAAAGTTTTATATGGTGGACGGCACTCGGCCTATACAGATCACTTGACAGCTATTAATCGTTTATCTCTCATTGACTCGATGATGTGAATTAATCGATTTGTAATAAAAATAAGTGATGAATTGTGCAGACGCGATAACTAAAGTGCCTTGAAAGACTTTGGTTTATGGCTGCGAATTAATTATGAATAAGTCAATACAAGAATACTAATTATTACATAGTTGATACTAATTCCACAGCCGAAAATATGAGTTTTATCCAGCCTTCATGCTGTTCGGGGTCTGTTTTCCTCTTCCATATTTATATATCTTCCATATTCCATAACCACATTTTAAATAAAGATTTAAAATTTAATCGGTAATCAGGAACCAATTTTTGAAATTCAGTAATCGATGATGATGACATATATGTAGCACTTACACGGAACTAAGTTTTTTTTTAATTTCTAATCTAAGGGGTGAAAATAAATTTGAATTGAAAATTATTGTCACCCTACTATAGCGGTGTAGTCTAAAGACTAAAACCCCTTTTGCAAGTAAGTCATAGTTATTAAAACCTAAAGACAAATAAGAAATAAGCTGTAAAGTTAACGCGATGGCACTTGACGTACACTAATTCCATTTAATAAAATTAAGTAGGGTGTCCAATGTCCTTGTATCCAGTGATTATTAATTTTAACGATTTCATTAACCGTTAGTTAGTAACATTAATTAAGTAGTGAAGTAAATTTCACGAGATCTCACATATCGAGTTCTATTAGGTTAATACAGTGATAGCATCAATGTTGGACACTAAGCTGACAGGCACCAATGATGGACACTTACTTAGTTCTTAATTCAAATACTACTAAAACGTTATAATTTGAATATGTACCAACAAATGCACAACACTTGACTTTGAAATAAGCATTAATGTTCATGATTGGTTCCTTGTCCATTACTGGGGCCGTCACCCTAATTAATACTTTTCAACCCCTGATTGCCGATTAAATCTCTCCCTGTTTATTCCAACTGAACCTTCATAGATACTTTTATATGCCGCTTAGTTAAGTTGATTAATAGTTTTTGTGAAATGAGGAACAAAATGCGATAAACTTGACTGATGGGCAATGTGTGAAGACAGTCTTTAAAGCTCTGTTGTAATACAGTTTATTGGTGCTACTACGGTTTTACACCATTACCTACTCGACGGGATAATAAGCAGTTTATGGACCAATAGAGCACTAAAGGCTGTTTAAGAGCTGTCTAAGAGAGGATAATTTTCTTCCGCGTCGCGATCACGAGTGGTCAGTCTGATCCAGATTACGTAAAAGGATCTCAGATTATACGCAATTTGAGATTTGGCACGCCATAGATAAATTATACGCGTGCATGCAATAATATCCGTCTATTTGGTATTTAACAGCGATATGTCAGATTCGGAGCTTAGATCTTAGTTTGATTACATGTTAATCACATTAAATAAGTAATAGTCTAAGATTCCCATAAAAAATTGAAAATGTGCGAACTCCGAGGAACCTTCGTCTGAAGAAGCGGCAGCATTATTTAACTCCCTTGTTTTCACAAGGGGAAATTCTTTTATGGGGTCACACCTTTTTTCAAGAACGTAAAAAAATGAAAATCTGCGAACTCCGAAGAATCTGCGTCTGAGGAAGCGGCAACGTCGTTTAACTCCTTACAACTATTTGTAACCTAACGCCACGCCACAATAAACACAAATACATGCTACATTCCCGCGATCTTTACCAGGTCGTCGGTCTTCTTCTTGTGGGGGGTATGCCCACGCTGCGGGAATCCACTGGATGCGGGTTGCGCAAAACCGGTAATTGTGGGTAGCTTCGGGGAAGGCCTATATCCAGCAGTGCACCCGCCTACGGCGAATAAATGATGATGATGTTCTCATCCTACATACGCAACGCTAAAGTACATAAGTATAAACATTCGATTAACAATGGTTAAGTTATAATAAATTACAACGATTCGATACAGGTCAGATTTAAATTAACCGTTGAGCTTGGTCAGTTTTTCTTAAGTATAGGAAATCTATTTTAATATTTAATTTTAATTACGATAAATACATACCTTTCATGTAACGTAGTTTAAATAAATCATTTTACACCGTGAACCGTAACTAATGTGCCATATGGAAATTTAAGATAACAATGAAATCATTTTGAACATTCCGTATCCATTCAGCATTAGTAGGAAAAAAGATCACAATTAAATTGTTACGTCATAATACCGCAGCTTTATAGCAGTTCACTCGGCTTTAACAACTTGCTACGTGTCAAGATCTCTTAATAAAGATATACAGCACGGTAACATAACTATTCTGAGCACATCAATCAGCGCAAGAGTACAGGCCGTAAAAGGGTAGCTTTTGTAATATTGTTATACGTAACAACTACACATGAGATGAAATAAACTGAAACTAGGATAACATGCCATACATATTTTTTTTATGACAAAGTTGGCAAACGAGCAGACGGATTGCCTGATGGTAAGCTATTTCCGTCGCCCATGGGCACCCGCAACACCAAGGGAGTCACAAGCTCGTTGCCGACCTTTAAGGGGGCTGGAGCTCTGGGAACCTTACTCTCCATCAGGAACAAATACTACATACCTGAAAGGTAGCAGTGCTATTATGGCTGTGGTCTTCTGTAAGGAGGAGGTACTTACCCAGTTGGGCTTCTCCAGACTCAAGCGTGATGGTACTTCGCTGTGCCTTACCTCTCATTGTTGGACGTAGTTTACGGACTTACCCGGGTCCATAAATATGTGATATATATGAGTACGAGAGAAAACGTGACCATTCCATTGTCAAAAAGTATTGGGAATTGTAGGAATTCTACTTGAAACAACACAACTAGCCCCGACACATCGGCATCGAACCTCTTTGAGAGCAGCCGCAGCGGCAGAGGCGGCAGAAAAGGCCAAGATGTGGAAATATACAGTGGTCTCGGTGTAAAATACTATTTTATCCCATTCGGCGTCAAGGTCATCAATCCGTGGGGCCCTGGCGTTCTCTAAGTCTTTTAGGACCTTTTAAAGACAGGAGATACCACAGGCGACCGAAGAGCTTCTTCAGAATTACTGAAACGTACTTGTACAGTTTCTTATTGTTTGTTATAGTCTGAAAACGAATCTCTTCTTTTTCAGAACGCAATGAAAAATGTAGGTTATAATACTTATAAACATATAAAATCTAAGATTACAACTGAATTTCATTAGTATTAATTCTTCCTAACAGACAATGTAATAGGAACGGCTATTAGCATTGAAAAGTGCCTAACTTAAAATAGGACCAAAAAGCCAGTGCTTCTTAATATTTCCTTATTAGTATGCTTGGGCTTACTTATATAGGTATTTATCTATAAATGAACGCTTTATTAGAATTCTAGCCTAGCCTTAGTGATAGTTACGAAAGTTGCGATTCAGTAAAGCTAGTAGACAATTTCTTGTTCGATTGTAAAACCTAGTTTACAGATGCGGCAGTGAACGTAGAACAAGGAAAAGGAAAGTACATTGATAAGACCGGTCGGTTTAGGTTCCGTTGCTTATTTTTTTACAATCTGTGGTAGAAATTATAAACTGTATAGGTAGCTTAGAAGCTAGTCTTGTCTATCAAATAAATAATGCCTTTTTTATATGGAGCAAATCCAATAAAATCTCGTCTGCTGTAGCCCTGCCCCTGTAGATGAGCCCTAAAATAAGTTGTTTCTAACTTTTATTCTTATAGCTGCAACAGAAATATCTACATCATCTATCAACAGAAATAAATACATCAATTTCAACCGTCCAGCTATAACGGCTCTTGAAATATAGTCTGATGACAGACATACAGACGGGCAGTGAAGTAGGAGGATCTCGTTTTTACCCTTTGGATACCGAACTCTATAAACCTGAATTTGTTTGTGCTAAATAAGCTTGATAGCGTAGAATCTCTAAGTCAAGCCATGAGGTTCCGGAGCGAAACTTTTTGCTAAAATCGCGAAGTCTGGTTGATGTAGTCATAAATGGTGTCCGAGGAGCTGGCGGTTTCTTAGCACAACGTATCAGCATTGCGATACAATGAGGAAATGCCACCTGCATCCTTACTACATCGCTTCAAAGGCCTTTAATTAGGCCTCAAGTGCCTTCCGTTTAAGGTAGAGTACACTACCGATTGTACAGTTATCCTAATAGCTCGTATATTATTTGAAAAAAAAAAAAAAACTTACCAATCTTGACTTTATAATTCTATGTAACAATAAATAAGCCGTACCGTGAAACCACATAATTACCAGCGGGACGTGCTAACCCACCGATTATCCAATTTGTTCACTGCATTATTTGTGACTAACCGGAATAAACTATACTAGCTTTTGTACGTTTTTCATTGCAATTTTATTATTACAAAACGCAAAAATGGTCACCAAAACGTGACTCTATTATTTATTCAAAAAATTTCTGTAAGTAGGTAAAAGTGTTTCAAAACCGAATTTGTTTTCCGGATTAAAGATATTTTTCTTCATAAAAACTAACCAGAGATGTAAGTGTCGATTTGTAATGCTTTAAACATCTTTTATTTTAACACTGTGTTCACCCTCTCTTCGCATATGTGTAAATAAAATAGATATGGGATAAGTATTAAAGTAAAAGAATGTAATTGCTATTTGATTAGCAACATAAAACGTAGGAGTACGACTTAAGACTAAATACAATGATGGGTAAGACTAAATAAAAGGTCTCGATATGAACCCATCTATTCCAAAGAATGTAGGAAGACTTATAAGTCTTGTCTATTTTAATTATTATAATTAATTTGGAAAACAGTACTTTAGTGTTTACTTTAAAACACTTACACCCATTGTCTAATGACTATCTAGAAGTAGAAGCTGCCTTAAAAAGGGTGGTTAATACAATATGATTACAGAATATTAACTCGGATAAGTGGGATGGGGATTCACCATTAAAGTATGGAGACCAGCCTGCAAAGATGGCATCGAATGATGGATGGAATGTGCGCAGGATTACGGATATTATGATATTAATGATTTATTGTCGCGCCCCGTTTTCAATTGTTACCCATTTTTTCTGTTACTAGGTCAGTCAAACATTGTAAATTAAACTGTATGGAAATCAACGTTTTAACTTGTGATGTTATTTCGCCGTATTACCACCAGCTGCCATTAAAACAAGTCGAAATGAGCACAAACTCAATATCCGCGCGGCAAGCGCACTCTATGAGTAACGTTCACAACTAAGCAGTTTCTACTAATACCCGAAACGTAGCGATACAACCTTTCACTTTAAGTTTCATGTTTGTTTCACAGATGGCGTAGTTTATGCTTAAACACGCGATACTTTTTGTCTTCGAATATTGTCTAGGTAGTTTAAAGAATGCTCAACAGATGGCGGGTGAAATACAAATAAACATTACCAGCTTCATATGAGCCCGAGCCTTAATTCTAGGGTACTCTTAGGAAAGTTTCCACTTTATCTCTACTTTTGTAATACATATATGTAGCTGCGAAGTTTAATATCCATTTGCCTCATATAAGCAAGTTAAAATCGTCTTGAAATATCTTTTCCTCAAACATAAACTACAATGGTGTCATTACCTTCCTTATAATAAGCTGCAGGTTATATCTAGTTGCAGGTTTTGTTAAACTCTTAAGTCACGCTTCTTTAATTGCCATTTTAAATAAATTTGTGACATGGTGAATGGCCATTAAAAAATTCGTCACATTTGCGGGTTGGTTTGATGACATTCAGCCACAACTTTGGTAAATTTGGTCATCTATGGAAAATTATGCATTATTGAGTTATTTTTACTTTTGTATTGCATGTTCGAGAAAAGCACTATGCATAATGTCGGCGCGAAAAGGTGTTGGCGGCCTCGTAACAATCTACTTATCGGCCAGAAATCCCCTTACTTCCCGACCACTGTAGTACTAATTACAAGCAAAGTTGAAAGACGAATTAAATAATAAAATGTTAAGCTAACTATCATGTCTTTTCATGTCAGGCTCTCAAAGATTGTTTCAAAATATAAGTTTTATTTCTATTTCTACACAATAGCAAAGGGCTATCAAACTGATCAATCTCATGTCTCAATTAAGTAACAAATAGCAGTTTGACCCTCTTTAAACTTCACTCATGATCATTACGATTACGTCGGCATACTTATCCCAAAAACCATCAGTTCATTAGTTTACATCTTATTAGAGATCATGTTACATAAGGACGTTGCGATTTGAAAATTTAGTGAGATCTAACAAGACAACAACATGGCCTCATAAATATGCATGAAGTAGTCGGTTATTACACCCGAATAGTGATGGATGACAACGCTTAGAAAAGTGAAAATTTGCCAACGATACTGTACGTGCTGTTTCAATGCCTTTTCAAGTTAGAGCGAGTCCACGGTGCAAGTAAAACAGCCCTCTAAACTGTGTAAAGATAATACATTTTAATACCATTATTTAATCGGAGCTAATAGCAGAAACAAACCTGCTTTTCCTGCTTATAACCTATATATTATTTTGTCTTATCATTTTCATTGACTTGAAAGAAGCGGCAAATCAAAATATTTGCGAGTGTACTAATATTTAGTGACAATCTCCCTCTTATTATTTTTAGGCGTATTTAGTAAGTAGTGCGTTTAGTGCGATCGGGGCATCATGTCCTACTGACACGTTTCAATCACATTCGTTTTGAAATAATTCATAATCATATCATATATATTACGTACTATAATTACATCAATCAAATTGTTACAGTTCGGTCACCTTTTGACACTAAGTAAGTGGCTCCTAAGCAGAGGCGCAAAATTAAAAAATAATCAAACTAAATTTTATATAAGCGATAGACGATCGACCCTTCAAAACCCAGAAAGAAAACTAGTCCGTATTAGGATTAAGGTTCATTTTTATTTTTTACCAAAAAACGACTTAAAATATCTGTAAGGGCCCGCTAACACAGCCTAGCGGCACTCTTTTTTTTGCCGCCATAGCTATGGGTTATAATTTTATATATGTTGTCTGCTCCCAAGTTTTAAACTATAAGCGCAAGGTCCGAGCTCCGAACCCGCTAACGTCGGATTGAAAATCGCATGTGCTACCATTAGGTCCAACTTTTTTTCATCTAGTTTTCTACTGGTGTTATTTTACGATCTGATTCGTAGTAGTTTATTTTTGTTTGTGAATAGCACACCAATTAATGCCATGAAACTCTGAGATGAACGTATTATGTAACAATTAATGCTCATTAAGATTTAATAGTCATATAGTATCGGCTTCGTATGTAGGTTTATGTTGCACGTTGATCACGTTACCAGAGAGTATGATTATAAGTATATATAATTTATACTGTTAAGAATTTCTGTAATTTGTTACACCGTGTGGAGGTCTTTACCTCGTAGTTATGCAGATAGGAGCATAATAATCACTTTACAGGTAGGACTGATGCAAGTATTAAATGGGGAATATATTCAACCCGATCACGGAAGTAACATAGTCATGTATAGGTACTGTATAGTAACATACTTAGCTAAGGAAAGCTAAAAATCCTTAGGCCGGCATCGCTAATTTTGAATATATTTTTATTTATATAAGTGAAGGAAAACATCTTAACTTTGGCGGTTCTAGACACTTTTTTGTACGAAGTCGAAATTACACAAACACATGATTATTCTGCACTGTTATGAAAAATCTGTGGTTAACAAAGTAACGCAAATGACTAACTTCACCTAACAACCTATTTTCAACAAATGTATAGCACTAAATGTCGGTAAAGATAGGCTTATCTTTACCGACATTGGCATAGGCTTATCTTTACCGATGATTTATTACTTGACCGGCCAGATAGTTTTGCGGATGGTATAGGCGTTACCAGAGAGTATGATTATAAGTATATATAATTTATACTGTTAAGAATTTCTGTAATTTGTTACACCGTGTGGAGGTCTTTACCTCGTAGTTATGCAGATAGGAGCATAATAATCACTTTACAGGTAGGACTGATGCAAGTATTAAATGGGGAATATATTCAACCCGATCACGGAAGTAACATAGTCATGTATAGGTACTGTATAGTAACATACTTAGCTAAGGAAAGCTAAAAATCCTTAGGCCGGCATCGCTAATTTTGAATATATTTTTATTTATATAAGTGAAGGAAAACATCTTAACTTTGGCGGTTCTAGACACTTTTTTGTACGAAGTCGAAATTACACAAACACATGATTATTCTGCACTGTTATGAAAAATCTGTGGTTAACAAAGTAACGCAAATGACTAACTTCACCTAACAACCTATTTTCAACAAATGTATAGCACTAAATGTCGGTAAAGATAAGCCTTTCACTTGGCAGTGACAATGTTTTGCCCGCAGAATGCCAACAGCAAGATTTGAATTAATGTATTCTAATTTCGACCTTATTCTGATAAATGTAGGGCCCATCAAGGTAACGGTCGGTCGGATAGATGCACAGTGTGCACTTTTTGTTGGTCATCGGAGCAGCAGCGGTCGATGGCCTGAGCTGGATTGAAAGTGAAATAGATTTGATGTAAATAAAATGACACGTAAAAAATAGAAACTGATAATTTCAATAAATATTTTATTGTGCGCTTGGCTAATATATCTAAAATAAAGTGCCTGGTTGAATGCTCTTCCTTCGTTGCACACCGGTACTTTTTTAGACCCGGGTATGTCCTTAAACTACGTCCAACAATGAGAGGTAGGGCACAGCGAAGTACCATCACGCTTGAATCTGGAGAAGCCCAACTGGGGAGTACCTCCTCTTTACAGAAGATCACAGCCATAATAGCACTGCTACCTTTCAGGTATGTAGTGTTGTGTTCCTGATGGTGAATAAGGTTCCCAGAGCTCCAACCCACTTACAGGTCGGCAACGCGCTTGTGACTCCCTTGGTGTTGCGAGTGCCCATGGGCGACGGTAATTGCTTACCAATCCGTCTGCTCGTTTGCCACCTTTGTCATAAAAAAAAGAACCTAACGCCATGCGTGTGACGTCCTGTTTACGGCTGGGGGTTTGTATGTGTGCTCGTCATAGGTGCTCTTGTGGTGTTGAAGTCGGCGTGCGCGGCTACCACGGGCTTTCATGCCAGAAGTGTGCGGGGCGAGTCTCTAGGCATTCTGTGCTCAACGTTATTTCGAGACGCGTGGTTGCTAGCACTAACATGCCGGCTATGCTGGAACTGTCCGGCATACTGAGAGACGACGGCAAGAGAACGGACGGAATCATTGATTCCGTGGGAGAAGGGGCGGGGCTTGTATGGGACGCTACATGAGTGGAACCCTGGCCCCTTACTATACACTCGGTGCTTCTATTTCACTGGATGCGGCTGAGCGTAGAAAAAGGGCTTAGTACAGCCATCTCAGCCCCGAATATTGTTTTCTAGGTTTTGGAGTAGAAAAGATGGGCTCTTGGGGTCCCGACGCCCAGCTTTTTTTTAGGGCATTGTCCAAAAGGCTGGTGGATGCGTCCGGGGACCGTAGAAATGGCAGCTTTCACGCACAGCGAATCGGTGTTGCAATTCAGCGGGTAAATGCTGCCAGCATCTAGGGGAATATGGCACGGCCGAATCTTTGTTTTAGTTTAGTTAAATTTGTTGTATTTTAATTTTTTGTCAATATAAGTTTAGTTTGTAAGGTTTATTAGTTCATTAAAACACAAATATAATTTATATCTAATATAATATAACTATAACGCCAATGCATGAACGCAACTTCGTGTAATATTTTGAATGTATTTATTATTTACTTGTCTTTGTTAAGTGTTATTTTGTTTTTTTTTTTAATAGCTGCACATGTTTTCGTTATGGTTGATTAGTTACTTTTATCCAGAATAAAATAAAAAAGTATGGTTTATCTAAGCGGCTAGTTCAAGTTGAAAGTAAAATGAAAACTTTTCAAGACCACTTTCTTGCACCTGCCCCTGTTCCAGTAAGTGTCGTTCAATAAAAATGTCTTATGGTGAACGCCAATCGTTGATTAAATAACAGGAATTTCATGATGTGTCTGATCAAATCTTAGGTAACCAGGCGTATAAATAAAATAAAAATTACAGGACATTTTATAGAAAGTCTAACAATTGATGGACAGGGCTGTGCTGGGAGTGTCATTGCGTGATTGCGTCATTTGCATCAGAAATAAGGTATTTAACCGACATAGCTCTTCGGTTCGCTAAAGCCAAGTGGGGCGGGGGGCACATTGTACGCTGAACCGATGGCCGTAAGGACGTAAAGGTTCTTGGTGGCGACCACGTACCGAAAGGCGCAGCGTGGACAGACTCCCCATAAGGTGGCACGACGACCTGGTAAAGATCGCGGGAATCCACTGGATGCAGGTGGTCCACAACCGGGTATTGTAAGTCGCTTTGAGGATACAGGATGTAGGCAGGGAAATTCCTTCGACAGATATGATGATGATATTGATGATACTGAAACTTATTTGCAGACAATTTTTTTTTTGAAGAAGAAAAGCATTTTTTGTGGCATCAAAAAGTCATACAAAGGTACATTATAATACAAGTACATTAAAACAAAAAACAAAAGAGCCACGAAATGGTCCCGACTCAGCGTTGTACTAGCCGGGGAGGCCAGCGCTGGTCTTCCACGTTTATGAACATTACTATTTTTTTATTTCTTTGCTGGTGGATGAAGAGACCACTAAGTTGGGCTAACGGGGCTCCATCTTTTACAATATTATAATAGAGCTTCTGATTTTCTGACATGTCACAGTCAACCCGTGAAGGGTACGGATGTGATCTTCAATTGTTTCTAGCAAATTATTTACTAAGTCTACGTATGTAGACAATTTTACTCTTTATGCACGTTCTCATTACTCCCTTACGCAACAAAGCTTACAGCCGCCGCAGTAATATACAAAAATAGTAAAAACTAATCTAGTGTACGCGGTTCCGGCACTATGTTTAGGAATATGTTTTATGACAGTACTGACGACTTGTAATAACGACTGTCAATCTGTATTCCAATTAGAGTTTCCTGAAAGTTTATGTAAAATGTGTCACTTTTTGAAATGAAATTTCCCAAAAAAGTGGATTGTTTAAACGTAGCTTAACCTCAATACTAAAGATGTAATGAGTATAGCTTTATTGCATTGTAATTTGCTACTGTTTACAATCGAGAGCTTTTTTGGTAACATATTTGGAGTCTTTACTTTTTGTTTGTTACTAACGTCACGGATGTGTGTTTTATTCTATCGCAGTTTCTGTAATAAACTGTAAATAATATAAGTTCCGTACTTAATTTACGTACACGGGTGTCTGAGTACCTATTGAAAGTCATAAAACATAACTTTCATCATACTAGTCTTTGTTAGATATACGAGAATGCTGTAGTCAACGTCACATAGTTAGTTACAGTCAGCAGATACAGAGCTTCATTTATATAGCAGTAAGGATTTGTGTATGACTATATGACATATGACGCTGACTGTACATTTTATACATGTATACTTTTAGTGCCTAGGTTATGTTCATCTTTTTAATAATTGACAATTGTGTTTTCTCAAATGGTGGGAAAGGAGATTGTTATAATTACCGGCATCTACATCATACGAGTCTAGACTTCAATCTGCCATAAATATTAATCTCATTGCGTAAACTGCAATTAACCTGCATTAACCTATTACATATTTTTTTAATATAATTTATGAATACAATACAAGTTATACGCGACTTCGTTTGGACTTTCGTGAAATCTCGAGTCGTCAGTTCGAGTCTCGAGCGAGGCAGCAGTTTTGACATGTTAATTTTATTAATAACATATCTTTTATACGTATTCTGGTATCATTAGCACACGTTTCTGTTTATATGAATGGATTTTGCGATTAAGGCATTGTTGTACTCACTGCAACTTTGTAAAATAAAATAATAATTGAGCTGTTCACAAAAGATCAAGTATAAGTTCATAAGTTGTCGAAATTTATAAAAGAGTTTTTTTATACAATTCATAAAGTTTACTTCATAGTAAAAGTGGTTCAAAACCATGAACAGAGCCCTGAGTGTAGGTTTTAAACGTAACCAAGCTTCACCATCGATAAAAAAGATAAAAAAGATAAAAGATCTTTATTTTTCAATTTAGGCACATTACATGCACTTATGAACGTCAAAAAAAAATAATAATAATAATCTACACCGGTTCAAACCCTACACCTCTGACCCGTGAAGATACCGGCAAGAAACGACGGCGGGACTTATTTTTTCAATACAGTGATACATCAAATCTTAAAGTACTTACATAATTATGCGTAGTCCGATAAGAAAACATATCAAACAGTTTATTACAAGATATGAAAATACAAAATATAAAAGTAAAAATAATAATGTATAAACAAAATCGACTTCACAAAATAGACATACTTTAATATGCTTTCTTATCTTTATCGCGTTAGAGTAACTATATAAATAACATTATCACTTACGCGTTCGAAACGTTTTTTTACGTCAAAAGAAACTTACACTAAAGAACGCGGTTTTCCCGAGGGATTACAGTATGGGGTTCTTCAAAAAAGGAGTGTACAGATTTATCGGGTCGGCAACGCGCACGTGACACCTCTGGAGTTACAGGCGTCCATAGGCTGCGGTAACTTCTTACCATCAGGCAGGCCGTATGCTTGTTTGCCACCGACGTCGTATATAAAAAAAAACACTAGAGCTTCAGATGCCAGTTTGATAATGCTGTATTACGTTTTTTGTAACACCCACTGTATAACACGCAGCAGTTTATAGCAGATCTCTTGGCCCTTGATTTTGTACTATTTCATATTTTCTGCATACAATACAATATATTGCACACCTCAAACAACAACAGCCGATACTGGTGATTGTGTTTCTTAGCTACTCGTAAAACCTTACAGTGTTCTTGCTTCACAAATGAATAGTTATTACAATAACTATTTTGCTCCAACTGCTTGTTACTTATTTTGCAAACGATTTCCGAAGACATACGTTATGAAATACTAAGTTTAGACTTAGAAAATAATTATCTTAATAACGTACGGTTATGCCGTTCGGACAATTAACCGGTAGTTAAGGTGGGCTTCTTCTGAAGCCATAGTGAGAGCACATTCTTTTTAGGGTTCCGTAGTCAACTAGGAACCCTTATAGTTTCGCCATGTCTGTCCGTCCGTCCGTCCGTCCGTCCGCGGATAATCTCAGTGACCGTTAGCACTACAAAGCTGAAATTTGGTAGTAATATGTATATCAATCACGCCGACAAAGTGCAAAAATAAAAAGTGGAAAAAAATGTTTTCTTAGGGTACCCCCCCTATACGTAAAGTGGGGAGTGATTTTTTTCTTCATTCTAATCCTAACGTGTGATATATTGTTGGATAGGTATTTAAAAATGAATTGGGGTTTACTAACATCATTTTTTGATAATGTCAATATTTTCGGAAATAATCGCTCCAGAAGTAAAAAAAAGTGCGTCCCCCCCCCTCTAACTTTTGAACCACAAGTTTCAAAAATTTGAAAAAAATCTCAAAAGTAGAACTTTACATAAACTTTCTAGGAAAATTATTTTGAACTTGATAGGTTCAATGGTTTTTGAAAAAAATCTATATATGTAAAAATGAACCCCTTTTTCTCTTGGTCACGCTATAACTTGCGAACGGCTTTACCGATTTGGCTAATTTTGGTCTTAAAATATTTTTAGTAGCTCAGGGAAGGTTTAAACCGTGAGAAAGTATGAAAAAATGTCAAGTAATATACTAAAAAACGAAAATATTGTTCCCCCATACAAACTTATCAACTCGAAAAAACTGTAAGCGCCGCAGGATTTCATACATCTTACGCGTTTTTGGTAAAATGGTCTCTGCTTTCACTCGAGAAAGACGGAAGCGCCGCAGGATTGCATATATCTTAGGCTTTTTTGCGAGCAAAATAGGTACTTTATATTATTCCAGCACTAAAGTCGTTAAGGCGATAGTTTCTTACAAATTGTTAATAAATTTGCCCTTATTCTCTAAGATATGGCTGTCAAAATCTCTATTGAATGACAAGATACACTTCCTCACTTTAAGCCCGGTACCGCGAATATCGAAGTTCGTATATGTCGAGCATTTCTCTTTTAATCCAATTAAGGCGCTAAGAGTGACAGAGACAATCGTCCGAATAATGGGGTCGGAGCATGCATGCCCATACATTAGGTTGAAACTGACTGACTGACTTCAAATGACGCTGGCTGGTTTTCACTCCATGTTACAACCCCTTCTTACTACTCATGGTGGGACTGAAATTAACAATTTTTTTTCGAATTTTCCATGTATAGTTGGGATCTATAACTCTTTCTTTAGTTGTCAGCGTCCTTTGTGGGCCCGTTTTTAGTGGTCTGTACTTAATATTAATATGTCAAAAACAATGTATCAAATAGCCCATTTTTTACTCTTAAGTGGGAACACTTACTGTGACGGACGAAAAACTACGGAACCCTACACTGAGCGTGGCCCGACACGCTCTTGGCCGGTTTTTTATTAAATAAATATGGCGAAGCGAGTGACGCGGTGTTTCGTACTAAACGGTGGGATAAGATCAACGCATTTCATCTTGCATCAATATGTAGCGTACAAGCCATCATCTCAGAATAAATATAAACATTTTATCTGTATTAATCAAACTATACGTTTATTTATAAACAGTTGTACTTTACGCCAAATAGTAACAATAATTATAAGTATTGCAAAAGACCAAGTAAATTAAAATAGGTAACAAATTATATCTATACTAGAACAAACCTATGCCCTTTGGAAAGATGCCCATTACACAGGCAGCATTCCCGCGCTGAATTGCAATTGCAATCCTTTGAGCGAGAAAGCTGCCTGCACTAGGGTCGCCTGTTGCCTCTCGTAGACGCTTGCTTATTTCTTTGTGGAGCCCGAGCGCACCCTTGCTCAAGGCCCGAGTGTCTCGACGCCAAATGGCGAGAACTCGTATTGGGCGCCGAGACAACTGTACTTACAGACCTTGAGGCGTTCCTGGGTGTCCGCCGCCGCTCCCGCTCGTTTGACAGTAGCTGGAAGGTAGGACGCCGCCAGCGTATCTGAGCAAGTGGCGTCCCACACCAGCGCGCGGCCCATCTTCCACGGGACCAACGACATTCCGTCAGGGCGCTTGCCGTCACCACGGACGATCTGGGGCTCCAGAACGGCCGGGATGTTGGCACTGACGAGCGCCCTTCCTAGGATGTCGTTGAGGGCGGCGTGACGGGAGAGGCGGCCGGCGCCCGATAAGCAGGATAGGCCGTGATGGCCGAGACGATCCACAGGGGCTCCACAAGAAGCGCAATGGTGGTCTGCGCAATTAATAATTAATGTTACTTTGCGTCGGCCGTGACACTTTTAAGTTTTATTGGCATGTTATGCACGGCAGTGCATGGCAACTTTAGTTGTTCTCGGCATTCAAAAAAAATAAATATTTCGGGACTAACTTACACTAATCGAGCTAGTCGTACGGTAAGCTCAGTAAGGGTTGTGTTGTAGGTACTAGACTACGATATATGTATATAATAGATAGATACATATACATACTTAAACACGTAGAAAACACCCACGACTCAGGAACAAATATCTGTGTTCATCACACAAATAAATGAGCCGAAAAATGGGCAACTTAAAATTACTGTGTATAGGTGATACTTAAACTAAAGCACCTGGACTATGTAGTAGTAACGTGAGTATAGTCGCATATCAACGTTCTATATTCAAATTTTGAAGTAAGTTCCATTTTAATTCTCTGCACAACTACACAGACATGATCCTTCAGTTAAGTTCTTCACCTATAATCTATTAACTACGACTATAAATAGTGTACATAAAATACCTTATCCTAAAATACAGTCGATATAAAAGTTTAATGGTTTTTACATTAAGCTTTGCAATTGTATTGTAAAAATAGCTTAGGTATACGTTACTTAAAAAATAATCATAAATGAAAACATAAGTTATATAATAATATATGCACACAAATCGGATAATATCGACAGTGGAAATTTCAAATGTCGTAAGTCGCATATAAAAGTATGTCCCTTACGACATTTGAAATTTCCACCGTCGATATGGTCCACGCAATAGGGGCTCTCTAGGTTAGGTTATAGGAACACCTACCTACCGCCTACTCGCCACCAACTTCGGACTCACTTTATCCACTTTAAAAAATCCCTAGAAACATATGTAGGTATAAACATAAACACTTCTTTAGAAAATAAATAATCAATAAGGCCCCTTACACACTGCGACTTTTAGCAGCGATGCAGTCGCGCGTTTCTGAAACGCGCGACTGCATCGCGACACCAGCAATTTTGCATCGATGCTGTCGCGCGTTAGTATCGATACAGTTGCGCGTTAGCATCGATACACACGCGCGACAGTATCGCGACATCATCAATGAATTTTTTTTGCATCGATGCTGTCGCGCGTTAGTATCGATACAGTAGCGCGTTAGCATCGATACACACGCGCGACAGCATCGATACAAACCCGCGTTAGCATCGATGCAGAATTGCAGACGCGGGGTAGTGGGCAGTTTGCTAAATCTAATGATAAACCAGTTCTAAAAGCAGATATCTAATTTTAGAGCTAGCTACTGACATATGATACATAATGACCACTTCTTAATCTTTCACTTTCTTTTTATGACAAAGGTGGCAAACGAGCAGACGGATTGCCTGATGGTAAGCAATTACCGTCACCCATAGGCACCCGTAACACCAGGGGAGTCACAAGCGCGTTGCCGACCTTTAAGGGGGGTTGGAGCTCTCGGTACCTTACTCACCATCAGGAAGACAACACTACATACCTGAAAGGTAGCAGTGCTATTATGGCTGTGATATTCTGTAAGGAGGAGGTACTTCCCCAGTTGGGCTGCCCCAGATTCAAGCGTGATGGTCATCGCTGTGCCCTACCTCTCATTGTTGGACGTAGTTTAAGGACATACCCGGGTCCAAAATGAGTGGACCAAATACTTCCTCTGTTTGCGTTTACGTTTCTTTTTTAAAAGTAATAATACAGAGAGCGTGATTAAAACAGTTTCAATCGAACTCGTCGCGCTGTGGCAGTCAATGAATGACTGATCAATACGTTTCACGTCGAGGCTCACGTTAGCATCGATACAGTCGCGATGCTAACGCGATACAGTAGCGATGCTGCATCGCGATTGCATCGATGCTGCATCGCGATTGCATTGATACTGCATCGCTACAGTTCAATGGCCAGCTTTTGCATCGCGACAGCATCGCTACTGTATCGCGACTGTATCGATGCTTAAAGTAGCGCAAGTGTGTAAAGGTGGACCATTTGCGACTGCATCGATGCTGCATCGCGACAGCATCGCGACTGCATCGCTGCTAATAGTCGCAGTGTGTAAGGGGCCTATGATTATGGCCCCTTACACACTGCGACTTTTAGCAGCGATGCAGTCGCGCGTTTCTGAAACGCGCGACTGCATCGCGACACCAGCAATTTTGCATCGATGCTGTCGCGCGTTAGTATCGATACAGTAGCGCGTTAGCATCGATACACACGCGCGACAGCATCGATACAGACGCGCGTTAGCATCGATGCAGAATTGCAGACGCGGGGTAGTGGGCAGTTTGCTAAATTTACTGATAAAGCAGTTCTAAAAGCAGCTATCTGATTTTAGAGCTAGCTACTGACATAATATGATACATAATGACCACTTCTTAATCTTTCACTTTTTTTTTATGACAAAGATTGCCATCTTTGCGAGCTTTCAACGAGCAGACGGATTGCCTAATGGTAAGCAATTACCGTCACCCATAGGCAACCGTAACACCAGGAGAGTCACAAGCGAGTTGCCGACCTTTAAGGGGGGTTGGAGCTCTGGGAACCTTACTCACCATCAGGAAGACAACACTACATACCTGAAAGGTAGCAGTGCTTGTATGACTGTGGTCTTCTGTAAGGAGGAGGTACTTCCCCAGTTGAGCTGCCCCAGATTCAAGCGTGATGGTCATCGCTGTGCCCTACCTCTCATTGTTGGACGTAGTTTAAGGACATACCCGGGTCGAAAATGGGTGGACCAAATACGTCCTCTGTTTGCGTTTACGTTTCTTTTTTAAAAGTAATAATACAGAGAGCGTGATTAAAACAGTTTCAATTGAACTCATCGCGCTGTGGCAGTCAATGAATGACTGATCTTAGGGCCTGTACTCAAAACTGCAATGCGACGTCGCATCGCTAAAACCTCCTATGGCCTCATATGGCGAATTCGCATCGCATCGCATCGCATCGCAGTTTTGTGTACAGGCCCAAAATACGTATCGCGTCGAGGCTCACGTTAGCATCGATACAGTCGCGATGCTAACGCGATACAGTAGCGATGCTGCATCGCGATTGCATCGATGCTGCATCGCGGTTGCATTGATACTGCATCGCTACAGTTCAATGGCCAGCTTTTGCATCGCGACAGCATCGCTACTGTATCGCGACAGTATCGCGACTGTATCGATGCTTAAAGTAGCGCAAGTGTGTAAAGGTGGACCATTTGCGACTGCATCGATGCTGCATCGCGACAGCATCGCGACTGCATCGCTGCTAAAAGTCGCAGTGTGTAAGGGGCCTAACACTTACATTATTCACAACTCTACTAGCGTGTCAGGTTTCGCCATATATATATATGTATATATTTATGCGATAAAAGTCATCTGTTACTGAGTTACTCCATTGCTCTCCGAACATTGCGTACTACGGGGTGTCCATTCGCCGAGCTATTTTGTCTCTTCAGTGAGCACTGCATAATCGGGTCATTTTCTTATATGCCGAACTAGACTGTATCACGATCTGGCTTTTGTATTACAACACTGACAGGTGCAGACTTTGTAAAAGTGTACTGGTTACGGCTACCGCTGACCATTGGCCGTGTGCTTCTTTGCTACCAACGTGGTTTATAATAATAATTGCTAATGTGAATCACGACAATAGTTACATCTCCACATAAGTAGGCAGGACTCGTCTCAGATTTAAAAATATGTACCTAAAAACCGTTTAGAAACAGAGGCGAATGCCATCAAAACAAAAGTCATGTATGTAAGAGATTATGTGACTTTTCATCCGAACCTTCAACTTCATTCATCACCTCCATGGGGCTTTCACATGTACCCGCTTATTCATAAATGCGAAAAATATTTTTTTAGACACGCTCTTAAATAAAGTTGTGTCAAGTTCATTTTCAACACGTCGCCCGGTTAGCAACTTTTAACTGCTGACTATCAAACATATTGATTAATAATATTTAAGTCATTTCTTATATTTTACTACTTACTACTTTGTCAATACATATATTATAAATATCAGGAATAAACAAAAATCAAGGCAAACAAAACTTTAGCAATTTGTCATGGTAGTTATTCAAATACGCATTAAAGTTCACTAAACTAGAAAATACGCGTTTATGAGGTCAAGTCGTCGAATGCCATCATGATTGCTGACTTGCAAAGTTATTTCACGTATGGACTAATTCATTAACACATACTATTTGATCTTAGCCAAGTTGACTAAATCGTACCATAAACATCTTACAAAATTTGCTTTTACTAACTTGTTTTGTAAAGGTAGTAAAAGTTAGGTCAATATGTTCGTTTTATGATTCTATTAATACTGTTTTAATTGCTAACATATTAGGAAATTTTTTGACGTGACATAAGAACATGGAGGACAAGTTTGGTATCATAAAATCTTAAGTTTTATGTTAACAATTAATCAAAGTCTATATCATAAATGGCCATTCCGGGAAGTAAGATTTCGAAATAACTCCATGAAACGGGAATCGACCGCGTTGGTTTTTTTTACATTTATGGCCTGAAAACTAGTCCTTTATGCCAGACCACATTGGTATAATATCTACGTCTTTCGTGGAGTCCACAAAATCAAGGTCCTTCTCAACGAAACATTGGAGTCATTTTTTAAATTAAGCAACCGGATCAAGTATTAAAAACGGCAAAAAAAGAAATCCTTTTTTTTGTAAATAAAGCCTAAAATGCCGAGTGGAAATGGATCGAGTGTTATGCCAAAATTCATCGAATATTTAAATTAATGATAATAACTTCCTCGATGCAAGAGTGCATGGCCGGAAAATTATCTCATGAATATTGAAACAAATCTACTGGCGTGTGTAACATACGAGTAATATATTCAAATCTTGTTGAAATATTACTGTCAATATTTAACTACTGCTAAGTGGCTACGTAGCACAAATACTCAGGTTACATACATGAGATAAGTAAATATTTTCTTTGATTTCAATACTAGTACTGAAGATGTATTAGTGTCTTAATGTAATCTTATTTCGGAAGGTAAGTACTATTATAGTTATTTATGCAATAGTTGTATAAGAGGGTTCAAAAAAGGTGAGTGGCGTGTGTAACAATTTGAGGCGAAGCCGAAAATTGTTAATATAGACGCCATGAGCCTTTTTTGACCTCTTTATACAACGTTGCATACAATACTTTTTCTACGACTAGGGATTAAATAAAACGCAATATATAACTATTCCAAGAATGCTAACCAAACACAGCAATATAGCATAAAAAAGAGCGGGAAGTTGGATAGTGGCAAATGACAGAACGTAATCATAGACACGGTATATATATATATCATTTTTTCAACTGACATTTACTTACTTGTGTTTTTCCTTATGTTGGCAGCAATTATTTTAGTTCTGTTACTGCTTCAAATCATAATAAATTCAGTTGTTTGTTAGGTTGGCAGTTTTGATTTTCGTTGTAAATTTAATGTTTTCTTATTATTTATATTATCTGTTGGATGGAAAAACGATATTCGTAAATTTTGGACGATTGTTTCTGTCACTCTCATGATGCCTTAATTGGAGTAAGAGATAGACGCTCGAAACATACGAACTTCGATGTTTGCAGTACCGGGCCTAGATACCTCTGTTAGCAGTTGCATTTTATCACATAATCACTCTAGGCTCTTTTTGAAGTATAGACTAGATAGACTTTTGAGAAATAGTATAATTATAAAAGACATGCTTTTATATTCATTCGAGGGACCATATAATTTACAGATAAAAGTACCGGAGTAGAAAAAAATGAATAAACAATTGACGACAGATTTAGTCTAGTTGGTAGTGACCCTGGCTATGAAGTCGATAGTCATGGGTTCAAATACCAGTAAGCGCATTTATTAGTGTGATGAGCACAGATATTTGTTCAGGAGTCATGGATGTTCTATATATGTATTTAAGTCTTTGTATATTATATATATCGTTGGCTGAGTACCGAACACACAAGCCTTCTTGAGCTTACCGCGGGGCTCAGGCGATCTGTTTAAGAATGTCCTGTATTTATTTATTTATTTATTTATTTATTTATTATTGTTTATTAAACAACTATTGATTTTATAATTTATAGCAATTAAATACAGAGGCATGCGTATGAGTGTTTGTTAAATATGTATATGAAAATTTACTTGTGGCTGACTTGTGGTTATAGCAGCTTACAGATGCATCCTGAATTTTCGATTTGATGCCGCCTGGTCTTTTGTATTATTGTGTTGACGTTTAATTTCCTTAGAAATAAAATATGGACTGAATTTCTGGAGAACGGAAACTTCAGGGACTAATACCATCAACTCTGAACCTACGGGAGCTCGCGAATTTTTATCTATTAATTATCAGGAATATAATATGCATGGAGTTAGTATCTACCTACACATAACACTAGGTTGTATACTCGATTATTACAGGGAACTTTTACATGTACAGTTTGCCACCGGATATATATATATATAGATATTTGTGACTACCTCCACAGCTCCTATTTCTTTCTTTTTAAAAATAAAAGAATGTCTTCTTTAAGTAAAATGAGCTAGCTCAAGGATTTAAGGTAGTTTCCCTCCAGGGCCCGAGTTAAATTTCCACACTGTATATATAGGAGCTGTGGAGGCAGTCACAAATATCTAAACTAAACATGACAATGCAGACAGTGTTGTTCAGTTATTTGTGATCACCTCAAAAGCTCCGATATCTCTGATAGTGACTATACCAACATCCAACAATGATGAATCAATACGATACATAATTTACTGATTTCAATATAATTAAACATGCTCTCGTGTCATATGAAAATTGCAGCAACTCTAATTGATGACTTGCTACGATATTAGCAACCGTGATCCATCAAACTCTTTTCTCATTGTTGTTTATTTTTAATACTTTAATGGCGTGTGTCTAGCACATTGCGAACATATAATTAATACGCATTTCGACAGTCTGTTGATCAACATTCCTTTTCGTAGAGGCTTTGGCATCATTATGCTACAAAATATTTATAAGTAGTTGCGTAATTTAGAGTAGGTTTTGTACTAATAATATAGAGTTAGCTAAATGATCGAATTTCATACGCAACAATGATGACGTTACGTAAGAATGAACGATTGCTTGCACATTTGGTGCTAAAACAATTGAATGATTAAAATGAATATACAATTGTTCCGTTTTTAATTTCACCGATTTCCGGCCTGGTAAAGTCAAAGTTAATCCCAATGGAAATAACAGTAACCGTGTTTATGTACTCTTACACTAGGTTTTCATATAAATTCTGATCATTAAAAATATAATATAATATAACCAGTGGAAGCTAGATTGAGTAACAAAATTTGAATCTGTCCAAACTTTCTTGCTTTTTAATAGGTATTTTCTACGTGTAACTAACTATCCTCATCACAGCCTTAATCGATCGATCGAATCGATTCGTGTTGACGATAGTTAATGAATACATAAATATATTTTTTTTGACAATCTTATACAATTTGACATCGACATACCGTAAGCAATATATGCATATTTTATTAAATGTATTTACATACACGAAAACACATATCTCATTGAAAGACTATTTTAGGTTTTTAAACACGTTAGTTAGACAAATTAAGTCATTCAAACGGTCACTTTGTTAATTAAAAAAAAAAATACTTTACCATCTCTGTCTTAATGCTTATACTCGTATTAGCGTGTATTTGAATTTATTACGTCCATAACCCTGGTACAAATATTCGTCATAAAAAATGATGGCACTACCTACTCGGAGACCATTAGGTTATAAGTTTAAATCACGTTACTAAATAATCTAGAAAGTTTTCTTTTACCACTTTAACGTGTCATTTGTCTGTGTGCTGAGATAATCTTTGTGCATTTATTTCATCTAATTAATTTCTAGTGTTTAAAGTTGCATAATACCTTTTGTTGCACGAACGCCCGGAAATTTCACCGGCCCACGCGCAACTTGGGAATTCCCGTCATTGTTTTTAAATTTCGATTAACTCTGACAAGTTGGGCGCCATTGTAATATTTGTTTTATGATGATAAAGTAACCTAGTTATGTTATAAATCTCTTGTGAGCAAATCTTTTTAAGGGTTCCACTCATAATCGTATATGGTATGCATATTTTACTTTACATCAAATTACCATTGTGAAGACTTAATAAAACCTCTGCTATTTAAAATTTATTGCGCCACTGTGTTAAAATCCTAATGTCGGTAATAAATAAATAAATTTTACATTAGTTTTTGGCATAGGAAGCAAACGAGCCGATGAATTGCCTGATGGTAAGCAACTACCGCCGCCCATGGGTTACTGTATGCACCATGAGTTGTGGCATTGTGCATCTCGCTTGAACTATTTGAGTGCGAAGGAGATGCACAGATAGTAAACTCGATACTCGTTATCGAAAACCTCAATGCCACAACTCATGGTAAGCGTACTGAAACAGCAGAGAGGCCACAGGCGCGATTAAAACTAAGACACTTGAATGTTTTATGTGCTAAAATTTAAATAATACCTATGTGATTTTTCTCCAGTTGTAAATCCAACCCTAAAAGTTTATGCATTTTATCTTATATTTTTTTGTAATTAGCGTTAGTAAAATCTGTTTACCCGTAATGTTTCCAGCGAACCTTCTCATCGGTCCAGAAAGAACGTTAATTATTGCTAGGGCCACTTGTCATCGCTGTTTTATATTTAACGAATTTGTGCCAGTCTTCTTTTGCTAAGCATACCACAAAATATCTAAAAAATATACGGAACCATTGTAAACTAAGAATCATCGTAAGTCTTATCCAGTCTTGTTTTTTATGTACAGTCATTCATTAATTCATGACAGGTGTATTAGTATCTTCAGCTTATCTAAATTATGTAATCTATTTGATATGCAACTTCTGTACAATAATATACCATCTTCCTCGCGTTGTGACGGCATTTTGCCAAGGCTTATGGGAGTCTGGGCTCCGCTTGACAACTAATCCCAAGATTTGGCGTAGGCAGTAGTTTTACGAAAGCTTTCATCGCACCTTCCAACCCAAAGGGTAAACTAAGCCTTATTAGGATTAGTCCGGTTTCCTCACGATATTATCTTTCACCGAAAAATTAGTGTTAAATATCAAATGACTTTTGTACATAAGTTCCGAAAAACTCATTGGTTCAGTCACGGATTTTAATTGTTGAGCCACTTACGGTTTGAGCTAGTCTTTTGTTTAATATTTACTAAATGGCTCAACAATTAAAGTTCCTGATCGTACAAGCCGGGGTTCGAACCTGCAACCTCCGGATTTGCAAGTCTCACACTCTTACCACTAGGCTACCAGCGCTCTAGACTGTACAATAATATACAACGTGGAAAAATGATCTTAAATGTAAATGTAATATAGCTTTTAGTGTGAAGCGCAGTTAGCCGAGTAGTTGGGTGAGCGTTTTTCAAACTGGAAGCTATGGGTTCGGTTTCCGGTTCATATAACTACTTAGGGTTCTTTTAAAGATGGTTACATAATATATGATACTTAGCATTTGCTTTGTGACCCTTCCTATGAAGCCGACGGCACTGGGTTCACATCCCAGTGAAGGAATTTATTTGTGTGATGGGCACAGGTATTTGTTCGGTGTTTTGCATGTATATAAGTATTTGTATATTATATATGTCGTTGGCTGACTACTGTCTGCAACACGAGCCTTCTTGAGCTTACGCGAGGCTCAGTGGATATGTGTCCTATAATATTTTTATTATTTTATTAATATTTATTTAACGGTAAAATTCAATCCTTCATGGCCTCCGAGCTTCTGGCACAATGAGAGGAGATAATTTGCCCAAAAGTTACAGGTCAAAGTAAGTATCGTGGTTCTTAGGTAGCGTGCAAATTGAAGTTACGTCAAATAAATTACTTATGTGTGTAAATTACACGTATGTATTCATACATCTCGAGAAGGTATTGAAATGATGGAGGAGTATTATTAGTATTATGTTATTGGACATATTCTCTCACCGACTCATCACCTTACAGATAATCAATCCTAGTCAGTTGTAAGGTCAGAGGGCACGCAATGAACACTTTTCACGTTAACCACGTTATTAGAGATGGAAGCATTTTGTGTGCCAATGGGCCGGAAATTAAGATGGCGACCTACGACCGAGAGGCGTGGCTGAGTTTAGATCAAACAACTTGTAGAAGGAATAGTAAATTACTACAGAGGCCGGGAAGTAAGGTTGCCGGCCGAGTATATGCAGACGGTTACGAGGCCGACAACCCCTTTTCACGACGTGGTATGTTTAGTGCTTATCTCAAACTGCAATACAATAGTCAAAAAAGATTAAAAATCTTTATTTTTCAAGCTAAAAAAAACTTTCAGAAATAAAAGTTAAATTTTTTGAAAAACTAAAAAGTAAACATGCCAAATAAAACATGTAAATGTGCCATAAATTGATAGTAGTGGCAGAATATCATAAAACCACCAATATTTTTTTTATAATGAGAAAGCATGGGATTATAAATAAATTTCGTATTTCGAGCTGTTATATATTAAAATCATTAAAGGTGGTATAACATCTTATTGGCAAGGGAAACTTCGCAAGGATAGTTGCATAATAAGCAATTAAAAAAACCGGTCAAGTGCCTTGGCGGTGCATGGTGCCGTGGTCAGTAGGTGCAAAAGCTTAATCTTTCAATTTGTTACCTAAATATTTGTTCGTTCAGTTTTATGTTTATTTGCTTAAAATTCCAATGTGTAAAAAACCGTATTAACCCATTTGACCAATGATCTTTTGATTCTTAGTTTTTAAGAATATTAGTTCTAGAATGTCAGTCAGTTACAAGAAGTTTATGGACCCATATTTGCTAGTGTAATAATTATTTGCCAGTATATATAATTAATTTTATATTGTAAATATATAATTCTAAAGATTTAAATTAAGATTGAAGAGCAACTGGTACTTATTAATAAACAACCTATAATTACCTGATGCTGTAACTGATAATTAAATAATAATATTTTTATTTTATTAATATAAGAAAGCATAAAATTTGCATAAAATACTACGTCGATAATCCAGCAGACATGGGAGTAGGAGTACGTATGTACCAACAATAGGTAAGGTTTGTATTTTTTTTTTTTTTTTTTTTTTTTATGTCATAGGCGGCAAACGAGCAGACGGATTGCCTGATGGTAAGCAATTACCGTCGCCCATGGGCACCCGCAACACCTGGGGAGTCACAAGCGCGTTGCCGGCCTTTAAGGGGGGTTGGAGCTCTGGGAACCTTACTCACCATCAGGAACACAACACTACATACCTGAAAGGTAGCAGTGCTATTATGGCTGTGGTCTTCTGTAAGGAGGAGGTACTTCCCCAGTTGGGCTGCCCCAGATTCAAGCGTGATGGTCATCGCTGTGCCCTACCTCTCATTGTTGGACGTAGTTTAAGGACATACCCGGGTCCAAAAATATCTTTAAAACTACCCTTACAAATAGGTATTTTTACTAATTTTCCCCTAATCCGAAATTTCCACCAATCCGGCACTTCCTACGGTGCCATATTATCGAGATTGATGTATACTTTGATCTAAATACCTCCATTAAAAAAGGAATGCTCTGTATGAAACTCACTCTAAATCCTGCCTGGGTCAAAGGTTCCCTGCTAATCAGTAATTGAAACCTCCGGGACCAGGTATGATAAAGACCGACGATCTAAATTCCAAGAAGTAATTAGGTTATATTACTTTATTTACAAGACGTTCTGCCCCATTCTGCATTACGCATGCCGCGTCTACTAGAGGTTGGTAGTACTAAACCAGTCGAAAATCTCCACTATGAAAAGATTTTCTCATAGATGCCACTCAACATTGGAAACTACTGTACCTAGTTTGACGATACTTCAATGTGACCTATATCCTAAATGCACTACTTACCCAGTAGCGACCGCACATTATTGGCTCGTTACTAAACACATTAACATCGTCTGAACAGTCGGCTAAAGCAAGCCGATGTCTTTGTGGCCTAACTTTATGCAAATAAATCGAAAGCGCCACTTAAAACTTGTTAGACGAAATATGGTGCGTCGTTTACGTAGCGTATTCTGTAATATCACTAGACGAAACGAAAAAGGGTTCAAAAGGGGTGTTTTTTACTATTTGATACGTACATTAATAATGTTTGTGCTAATTTGATGATGAACCATTTAACTGTCTGATCCTCAGTCTTATGTTTTAGCATGATTATAATGAAAAGTAAAAAAATAAATTTAAAATTTAAACTGTTTATTTCAAAATTAATTACATTATATTTTACAATTTTAACTTTTTAAATCTTAATTTGAAAAGATTTTTTTAAGTTAAGGAGTCTTCTAATTAGCTTTTATGATAACAAAGATTAGCTTATTCAAGTATGCCAATTGAGTTACATATTTCATGCTTAGTTAGCACTTTCATTCTTATTTTTAGGTTATATCTTATCTTCTGAAAGTAATCGCATACTCAATATTTTATCCAAAATGTTAATCGCGGTGTCGATACTTAGAGCTTATTGTTAACACTCATACATTCGAAATTGGAAATATGTTTGCATTTTGGTATCTATATCTTTTTTTTTTTTTTTGACATAGGCGGCAAACGAGCAGACGGATTGCCTGGTGTTAAGCAATTACCGTCGCCCATGGGCACCCGCAACACCAGGGGAGTCACAAGCGCGTTGCCGGCCTTTAAGGGGAGTTGGAGCTCTGGGAACCTTACTCACCAACAGGAACACAACACTACATACCTGAAAGATGGCAGTGCTATTATGGCTGTGGTCTTCTGTAAGGAGGAGGTACTTCCCCAGTTGGGCTGCCCCAGATTCAAGCGTGATGGTCAACGTTGTGCCCTACCTCTCATTGTTGGACGTAGTTTAAGGACATACCCGGGTCCCAAAATCTTTTGTAATAAGGTACTAAATGCACACGTATTTGACTGCACAATAAAAATAACAATAAAATTCGCATAAACATCTGAACAGCCAGTGAAAGTGTGCACCACAATCGGCCGCACAGCCTCCTCGCCTCCGCCTGTGTGAGTGCCTTCTGACCGGCGCATCTCGTGAACATTTCCGAGGTATAAAAGAAGCCAGCATCGTCTTACGCGAATCCATTGCCTTGCCCACCGGTACACCGGCCATATACCAGACCCCAGTGCATGTATGTGACGTGTTAGTGTTGTGACGTGTTGTGACGTGCGGATGACAGACTAAACGGTTTGTTTTCTTTTGACAGAAGGCGAGTGACGTCGACGCAGGATGCGGTGGTTTTTGCTGGTAAATATTTTAATTTGTAAACATTAGAACACATACGTACACAAGCTATAGAGCTTATTCTTACACTATATAATGATTAAGGGCTGGGTGTATCTCGAACTAAGCCATATTAAATATTCCGGCGCAACTGTCATTTCATTGAAACTGTAATTTTTAACAATGAAGATAACGTTAACAGGCAGTGTAGTCCAACCGGCCCTTAGTCCAATAAAAAAGCCAGTTCAGTCAAGTAAAAAAATATGTATCGATCTAACCGCATATAAATACGTCTTACGAATTTATTTCGCCAACACAAGAGCAATGGGACATATTTGTGGTTACATTGTATTCACCGTTTTATTTGACTGTACCTAATCAGGGATTTCGCGATCGTGTTTTTCACTAGATGGCAGCACTAGCAGGCTAGCTGTCATAATCCACCAATCATGTTTAATCATAATATCGATCGACTACCGGTCTGGCCAATGACCGGTCTGGTTAGTGACCCTGCCTATGAAGCCGACGGTCCAGGGTACAATTCCCAGTCAGGGCATTTATTTGTGTCATGAGCACAGATATTTCTTCCTGAGTCATGGGTGTTTTTTATGTAAGTATTTATATGTATCTATCTATTATACATATCGTCGTCTAGTACCTACAAAACAAGCCTTACTGAGCTTACCGTAGGACTAGGAGTAGGTCGATTTGTATAAGATTGTTCCGAAATATTTATTATTATTTTTTTTATTGGTGCATTGAAAGCTCGACCTCTCGCCATGGTGCTGCTATCTATTGAAAAACGGGATCGCGGAAACCCTCATTGATCCTTGCTCTTAAATTCACCACTGCTGCTTTAATATAATATTGAACGGGGTAATACTTGGAAGGAAAGGGAGACATTAGTATTATTCAATTTAAGCTCCTGTACCCTTACCATGAGTTGTGACATTGAGGTTTTCGATAACGAGTATCGAGTTTAGTGCGACCGAGATGCACAGATAGTAAAGTCGATACTCGTTATCGAAAACCTCAATGTCACAACTCACAGTAAGGGTACAGCTACCAGTGCCTAATATAGGGCATACCTTGATTTTATGAAATTATTATCTTACGCTGAGTTATGGTGAATTGCTACTAATAACTTGCTGTGAACCCGATTGCAAGCATCAAAAACTATCTGCCATCGATTTTAGAGCTTGCATTTCCTTATAGGGATCTGTGTTAATAATACTGCAGTATCACTGATAATTTAATAAACCAAGGTTTGCCGTATTTACTTTTTCTTTATATCTTTTCTGTGCCTAAGAGCGTTATCATACTTGAGCGATTTACAACGATTTCTATACAAAACTCGCTAGCAAATTGCAAGTGTGATAATAATCTAAGGAGAACGATAATTTCATCATACTGATAAACATATCCATAAATAAGCCTATAAAACTTTAACCTTTCATCCTAAATAGTTCGTTATTAAATATAGTTTAACGAAAACCGTCTAACACTATTGTTTAGGTACTAACATTAATCTCTTCTAGGGCATAGGTACATGCTCGTTAATTAGAATTTACGTTACTGTCTTCAGTTTGATATCAATATACATAAGCTAGGTTCGAATTTTAAACTGTCGCTATACCGGCACCGTGATTGACAGTATCTCGAGCCGAGATAGACTACACGCGTCCCTCAACAATTAATATAGTTAAAAGATAAAAGATAAAAGATCTTTATTTTTCAATTTAGGCACATTACATGCACTTATGAACGTCAAAAAAAAAAATCTACACCGGTTCAAACCCTACACCTCTGACCCGTGAAGATACCGGCAAGAAACTACGGCGGGACTTATTTTTTCAAAACAGTGATACATCAAATCTTAAAGTAGGTACTTACATAATTATGCGTAGTCCGATAAGAAAACATATCAAACAGTTTATTGATATGTTTAGAAAGAGACGGGTAATGGCCACGAGATACCATGCTAATTGTATGTATGTAGTGTATTAATTGTATAAAAGCGGGTAACTCACGTTTTATAAGTCGAATCTGCGTCGGTTAGCCAACGCGAATGGCTCATGATTATGCTCCTCGTTACGGAGTGAAAAATGTCGAGCAATATTCGACTTATAAAACGTGAGTTACCCGCTTCTATACAATTAATATGTTTCAATCTCACGATAATTTTGTGTTTAAAAAGTATGTAGTGTAGTGTATGTAGTAACGACTGTATTGAAACATGTCGGGCGTGTCTACGCAAGTCGTAGTCGTAGCTTAGTTATTATTATTTGCATTCGTCTATTAATTTAATTACTCCTACAGAAATAAAGGTGTAAAAACCTAGGTTTAATTTGATAAAGAAATATGGAAACATTCACCGCGTTGAGTCATTAAACTTATGATCTTTCTGATTACTGACCAACTGAACTAATGATGCTACTTACGCTACAAGCAGCATGGGGGGTTGATGCTATAATCGCCGCGTTTAGCAGACGGGTTGGCGATGGCAGTGTGTTCTACCGCCCCTGTGTTTTTGGTCGCGGTTTAAGGACAATACCCAGGTCAATTTCGGGTTTTATTTTAATATAATTTAAATATTTAAAACGAACGTGTTGACCAGAACTTCAAACTTCCAAACTTTCAAAGGATCAACCTTGAAATTTGAAATATTCATATGAAATTGTTTATTGGAGCTTTTCAGCAAAATATTTTAAATTATGATTTTTTGGAAATTCCGACTCTAACGGGTGTAAAACGTTGTCGCCTTACAGGCTGACGAAATCGCCGGCATATGCCAGTCGTAACATAAACTAGTGGATACTATCGCCAGGACATTAAAATCTTGACAAGGCTAGGTGTCAAGTCGAGAACAACCTTTTAATACACTTTCTAGTTGCTTTTAATTCTATTGGCTTATCTTATCTACATAACACCGCTATTGGCTAAGGATAATATTGTAATCACAACAAACCAGTAAATGCTGTAAGGGTTTGAATTATAATTAATACCATTATTCGTTTTATTTTAACGTATATATGCAATAATGGAAGAAATAAATACTAAATCACGTAAATATAATAATGAATTCGAGGTAGTACGACATTCGCTATTTGCAAGTACCGAGTTTGATAAATTTAATTCATCATTACTTTACAATTTCCTCTGCCGATTGAGAAAACTTAAAGTAATAAATCATTAAGTGATAAAGTTTGATAAGACACAATGTCGTTGAAAAATCATCCCAACTATTTTTAAACACTTTTTTATTTTTTAGACACAAAAACTACAAGTTCACGATCTGCGAAACTTTCTAAAGAAAATTGATTGGTCTTTCGTTTTGTGTTTAACAGCAACAGTTGTTTATTATATGAGACTTAAATTCAAACCATCGAGAAAAGCCAAATATTGAAACAAAAAATAGTTTTATGGGAGTACAAAATTGTTCAGACACTCTTTAAAACAATTATCTACAAAATAAAATAAAAATATCTAAAATAATTTCGAGTATGTACTCGTACCTAGGACTTTACGTATATTTTTAACAAAGGTTAGATTATATAATTAATTATCTGTCGGGGAATGAACGATTAACTAGATTAAAAATTGATGAATATAATTTAAATCTCATTATCCTGCTATACAATATGTCCCAATAGCTCTTTACCAAGCTGTAAGCTACGTACTTACCCGTACTTATTTAAAAGCAATTTAGTATCGCATAAATCTAACAGCTAAGCAGAAACCAGTTGCACCACTAGTAACATCAAACATAACTATTACTTCACTACAAATGCCATGCGAGATTATGTTTAATGAACTGTAAGTTCCTTGTTTTGAAATGATCTCGCACAAAGCGCGATTCGAGATTGCACGTATCAGAGACTAGTTATTAATGAAGATTGAAAGTTCCCATATGAAATGGAGTTTATTTCTATGTAACGTTGGCGTGGTATGAGTTTCGTATACATGAGGCGCTTCAACCTATATTCAACACCGCATCGCTTACTTTCCATGGTTTTTAAAAAGAAAATTATACAGGTGACCTCTCTCCAGGATTCTCAGGGTTATTATATTATTAGTATAACGAAAATATACACTTTTATATGGAGACGCGCAACTTTCAATCCGATGATCGCCGGATTTCCCCAGTTCGTGCCATTTTATGTTCGAAATTCAAAATTCAGGAGTTGCCTTTCGGTGAAGGAGAACGTCGTGAGGCAACTGGAATCTAATTCTAAGGCCTACTGCCTCTGAGTTGTGTATCCTATTTATATACATGGGAATCGTTTTCGTATAAAAAAACCAAACAGGGTCGGTTTTGGTTCTTTTATACGAGAACAGAACAGAGGAAGAATGGCAGACCGGTAGTAGGAACGAGATTGACAGTCTTAAATGATACCTTTCTGTGTTTCCGTAATCGTTTACTGTTCGATTAACATCTGTAGTTAAAAATTAGTGATCGACAGTCATCGTGATTTGGAGGTTTTCTTTAAACTATCACTGTCATTGTTAAAGTCCGACTACGTATGTAATAATTAAGTGGTTTTAGATTTGTTTACGGTCCATGATTTTATGTAGGCCTATAATCAAGCACTTCATAGTAATGACTTGAAAACATCATGTCGGCTCGTTTGCTATAAATATTTCTTATAAACTTTCGCGTTTTCTACACATATGTACTAAAAGCTATATAATTAAGATTTCATTACCTTGAGTACCAACGTTTTAGATTGATCATTCTCTCGGATAACCGCTATCCCGTTCTCCGTTGTTATTCTATATCTAGTACTGCATGCTACTCTAATATGGGCTTTCCCTGCGTAGCAAGGGTGTCCCTTTATCTTGATATACCTGATGAAGGAATGTTAACTCACTCATTCTTAGTTAGTCATAGTCGTAGTCAGTCGTCTATTTTAACGTTTTTTCCGCTACCCAAAGTTGTCTTGGAGAGATCGCTTAAGCGATAAGATCGCCAGTAGTCTGCCTCTATTTTCATTCTGCTCCTGTAAGTTCTGTGCGTTAACATTAACCCCTTGACTGCCAAAGCTTGTAGACCTAAAACTGTGTCCCATACATATTATGATATGACATTTTTAATATGGCCACCATACATGTATATGGAACGCTCATCACGCTTGCAGTTGTCTTTTTTAGCGTTCAGTAGGTCAATATATCGAGCGATCGACGCAATAAAAGTTTCGAAGCCATGTTGAATAACCCATGTTCATAAATACATGTCACGATAAAATACTTCTTAAAATTATGTCATAAGACGCTCATCATAAAAGGAGAAAAAGTAAGATTGAGACACTTCGAGCTTCGAGCACGCATAATATCTCGTTATTTTCAACAAAACAAAAGACACGTGTGTGCATCCGCAAAATGTCGGTTTCGCAACGCGACCGGACCGGAGTCTCATTAACTCACGGTGACTTCGCGTTCCACATTCTTACGACAATTTATCTGATTTGTATTTATTTAACACCATCCATTTAACATTTGGATCAGTAAGAAGTAATGTCGTTTTTATAAATATATAATGTCATCGAAATACTTAACGCCCCGCCGCCCTTAAGATTATTAACTACGCAACTGATTTTAATGCGGCATTCAAATAGAGTGATGCAGAAGGAAGGTTATATGTATAATAATTGTCAGCACCCGTGCGAAACCGGGGCGGGTCGCTAGCCTTTATACATTCGGCTATAACGTTAGGAGTAGTACCGTGTGGTGTCTGGCAATAGCACCATCTGATCCTCTCCATCGGGTGTCGTAAGAGGCGAAAAAGGGTGAGGAGTCTACGACGGAGCAGCAGTGTCCGTCGAAACTGAATCAACAGCTACTGCGTTCGCCAATCCGCCTGCCAAGCGTGGCAACTATAGCTTCCCCCCAACCCCCAACCAAGATGATACAAGACATATTTAGGTGAGACCTAAGCTATAAAGTTTCGCAACTCCATGGATCCACCGTTTGACTTTCTCCAGGTTAACTGTAACCTCTCCGATAGAAGCCGATTCGAATTTATTTATTGAGGAAATCGCACTGTATTACGCTAGACTTGGCCTTTGTGTGTAACTCTATACGTAGAATTGCAGAATTTACTAGATGGGGCAATTTCAGCACAATTCGTATGCCAGACGCTCATTGTATACGTAATAGCATATCTTAAAGATGGTATAAATCACCATGACATTATCATGTAACTTTATTTCACGTTGAACGACTAATGGACCGGTTAACGTGCTGTTGAATACCATAAATATGAATAACCTCAAAATACGGTTCCATATGAGATGTAGGTAATGACGCAGAATTTCAATCTTATTTACATATACACTAGAAACCCTAATTATAACCGCAAAACAATTATGTAACATTTATGTAACACGTTTTAGTTAGGTAGTTTATCACGAGATCCTGAGGTCGTGGAAAGCGAGGGTCGCGACTTGCGCCGAGAAAATGGCGCTTACGTAACATCTGGGATCCACCGCTTACTAAACTCTGCAAGCGAGTCGAACACTTTGAACCAGTGTATGCACGCGCTATCTGATTGCGATTATTTTGTACGGATATGAAGGTCTTTGTTACACCATTTTCTTTATCAGCGCTCGACTCTCTCGCACTTAGTAACCAGTGGGATTGTTATGGATGTCTTGAGATAATCGCACGCGCATCGCGAGCATATCGATTATTTTATGTTACTTTATGAGCTTTCAAGACAGATGTATTGCGAATATTGTTAATGTTGAAAAGACTTACTATAAATTAGCTCCAGCAATACTACGTATCCGATGTGTGTGTGTAAGTCTGCATAATGACTAATATTCTACCACCGCGCATGAGGTTTTAACGTATGACATTTCATTTTAGCCTATCAGAACTTTGATGGACCAATCACACCTTTTATATGTAGTGGGAATTTGCGTATTGTGCGATATTGTGTTTGGACCCGGGTATGTCCTTAAACTACGTCCAACAATGAGAGGTAGGGCACAGCGAAGTACCATCACGCTTGAATCTGGAGCAGCCCAACTGGGGAAGTACCTCCTCCTTACAGGAGACCGCCAGCCATAATAGCACTGCTACCTTTCAGGTATGTAGTGTTGTGTTCCTGATGGTGAGTAAGGTTTCCAGAGCTCCAACCCCCCTTAAAGGCCGGCAACGCGCTTGTGACTCCTCTGGTGTTGCGGGTGCCCATGGGCGACGGTAATTGCTTACCATCAGGCAATCCGTCTGCTCGTTTGCCGCCTATGTCATAAAAAAAAAAAAAAAAAAAAAAAAAAATCTAAAGCCGAGGATAACTGACATACTTTGTACTGGAAAGGAAGTCTGTGTATATTTAGTCACAGTATCGGCCAGATTTCCTAATAATTGATAATCATGTATTAAAATAATCATTAGTTAAAGAAAATTACAAGGACCTTCTTAGCTGACTCTCGGAAAGTAAATAATAAATGAAAGTAACTATGTAACTACATATGCGAATTAGGCTATTAATTTCGAACGCACGGTACTCCATGGTTTTCGGGATTGTAACTTATGGAGGACGTTTCATTACACTTGATTATTCATATAATACGAAGTTGAGTTTAAGTTTGTACACTTTCATTGTCAGAAGTCCGGAAATCATTATAATTTAAAATTACAACAGTTAACTGTTTCTGATTTTTAATAATTCACGATTGCTTACGTAGTTAATTTATTTTTGTCTATATCATACAAAAACAATTGTCAAAGTAAAAAAATAAGGACAACATAATTTTACCAAATTAGGTTTGAGAGACATTTATAAATAAGCGGTCAAGGGTATAGCATAGTTTATTTTTTCTTAGGTGATTGTACTGTATTGTTATTGAATTCAATTATTTGAGAAACTTTTTTTGTAATTTCAGATATTAGTGCTCGCTGCGTTATCTACAGCGAGCCCAGCTCCAGAACCCAAGAAGTACAAACCCGAAGTTAAACAATCTAAAACAAATTCCAGTCTTACAAATGAAGAAAGACTATTCCTGAGAGAGGTAGAAGCAAAGTTCGGAATCAAACCTGACGTACCTGTGAATGAAGATAAAAATAAGTCCACTAATGAAACAACGAAACTACCATCCAATGGAGATTTACCTAAACTGCCATTCCCCGCAGTTATCGCTATAGAAATAGTTAACGATACAGACTCAAAGGGTAAGGGAAAAAGGACTATCGATGCTAATTTGGGATATGGATACAGAACTAATACTGGTTACAGCTACTCTTATTTCGGAAAGCAACCAGAGAAAGGCAAATTTGTGCTTTATCCATATTCTCAGGAAGATATTCCTCCAGCACGTTCTAATGGTCAGAAGAATCAGTATACGAAAGGAGGTTACACAACGGCTTCACCAAATGTAGAGATCCAGCCTTCACAGGCTTACGAACTCGTTCCAGTTAAAGAAGAACAAACGAACTCTTATGAATACAAAAACCCCTCAGCTGAGTATAAATCTAACTACGAAAATGTGAAGGGATTAGAATCTCCTCCGCCACCACCCTATAAGTCAACGCAATCTCAACCTTCCACGTTGTATGCAACATACAATGGAGACCATTTTTCCGGATTAAGTGGTCAATTTCCCGCAGTTATGTCTAATTATTTGGTAGATTCATCTCAATTACTTAAAAGTCCTCAGTACCAGAGTGCTGGCTTAACTACAGATTACATTCAATCTCATAGGACTCAACTAGAACAAAAAGTAGTTCCCGTTCTAGTATTGAGAATCCCAAGCTCTTATCTTAAGAATCCATCAGCTGAATTGTATGCCAATTTGCCGCAAAACTATCCGGTGTCACAATATTTGAATAATGTTAATTTACAAGACTTAGTAAATCAGTATTTTGCTAAAATTGGATATTCAATGGCACCTCAAATTATGTCTTACAACCATTCGCCTTTGTCTGCTCCTGTGTCCTCACCAGGGGCCACCGCGTCGGTCTCATCCCCTGCGACTCACTATGAACCCCAACATTATGCTAATCCATATGTCCGACCAGCATACACGCAAGCAGATTACTCCGGAGTCCAATATTCCGCAGTCCAGCCGGTCATGGCTAAGTATCCTTCAAAATATTCCTCTCCTCAATATTACATGGCACCAGCTCAAGCCGTTTACCAACAACAGCCTGTACAAAACCAACAGTATGAGTACCAATACCAGTATGATCCATCCCAAGAATCATATCAACAATATTACGTTGATAATGTTGATTCTGAATATCAGCAAGTCTCTCAAGGTCACAGACAACAGGCAGCGGTAGCAGAACAAGAATCCACCAATCAAGATGTAGGTGCTCATGTCCAGTATGAGGAATCACCGGCGCCAGCTCAACAGGAAGCGCATGAAGTTCCCCAAACTCCCCACTACAGACCACAACACCTGCAGTCACAGCAGTATGAAACGGAAACGGAGTACGAGCTCCCTAAAGAAGATCCTAAAAATGATGCTCCAACAAAAGTATCTGTGACTTCATACAGTACGCCTAAACCGCAATATGAAACACCCCAACATCAGCAATATTACTCCCCTAAGGAGCCCATTCAAAAGGAAACTATTGCTATTTATCCGTCTTCTCCTCAGAGTCAAACGATACAAAGATACCAATTCGATCCTCAATCAGGGCATTCTCAGAACTACTATTATCAAAAACAAGTAGGCGATGATTCTGCGAGCAAAACTATAGTTATCTCTGAGAATTATCCAAGCCAAGCGCACACTATAGCCACAGTTTTACCCTTCCATAAAACGACGCCCAAACCGAGCAAGTCAATGCAATCAGTGAATTACGTGACTCCTGAGCCATTATCTTCAAAATATCAGTCTAGATATAACATTATGGTTCCACAGACAATTCTTGGAGGTGCAACTGCATCCAACGAGAAAGTATCTTACGTCAATTCTCACTCGTTACCCGCACATTACCTTCAAAGTGGGACACAATTAAACCTTGAAGAAGAGTACACGACTGGACACTATCATGTACCCGCGAGGAGTTCGCAGAAAGCCCCCTCATACCCTAGAAACTACCACAGCCAACCAAAACGGATGGTGAAACCAGAGAACAAACCAGAGAGCGCACCGCCGTCATTGTCAAGAAAACGAAATGAAAAAAACGACAAAAAGAAGTCATCATAGACTTTTAGTCTACACTGCTAACATATTTAAATTCTTAAATATTCATGTAAATATAGCGATAGCGTTAGTAATAAGATAATAAAGGATAGGAAATGTGATACAGCCATGAAAATAGTATTGATGGCATGAGAAAGCTTCGTCCGAAAGCCACTAAGAAGGAAGTTAACAGTATTTATGAAAGCAAGGTGATTTGGTAATAGTACTAATAGTTTAGACATCTAACGGTAGAGGCCGGGAAAAATTTACATGTGCAAATTTTAAAGCTATAGAGTAAATTGCGATATTACTCCTAGTTTTATACTACTATATACTAAATAAGCTGTTCTGTAATGTATTACTACCAGACGAAATTGTTATGGCTGTTCCCGAGTGCAATATGTTGAAATAATGTTACTTATAATAAAATATTAAATTGATAATTGCTTTATTATCCTAAAATACCAAGACATCTCTGTTTGATTTATCAGAGCTGTCACAAGCGTCGTGCTCAATAATTGACAACACGTTTTAAGCAAATCTGGTCATTGACATTTAAATTAAGTACCTACTATTCAAATACAAACATACATGGCAAACACCCCGTTTAGTAGTTGAAATACTATTAATTTCTTTCACAGTTATTTGGCACATTGCAATTGAAACTTGACCGTGCCAAATCGCACACCAAGTTTTACATAATACATACTCACTGCCAAGAGTGCTAAGTCTGTGCAAACGTGTCTAAATCCCACCATTGTAATGGCAAGCATGCTAAGTCCAAGTCTTTCGGCTGATGATAATGATGATGTTATCTCTGGCAATACGTACCTAAACCGAGACAATCGGAGTACGATTATATGTGCTATTTATTTTCTCTTTAAAAATGATTTTGTCAACAAGTTTATTTATATTTTTACCATTATATTTTTTAATTATTTTATATATTAATTTTACTCAATAACTTAAGGGTCCGCAACCCTTTGCAATGTCTGCCAGAGCATAACATACTACACTACACTATAGTTTTTTATAAAAATAAATTACATCATCAAGCGGCATTGCAACAAACTGAAGTAAGTATCACTATATTTAAGATAATATAATGAACAAAAACCGTCTCCTCCCCGGATGTCGGGAGAGGCAAAAAAGGGAAATAAACAACGGATTGGCAACAGCATCCATCGAAACCGAATCAGCAGCTAATGCGGTCGACAACCCGCCTGCGAATTCTATATGATGCGAGTCATATTTCGTGGAGGCCTATGACCAGCAGTGGACGGCTGAAATGATGAATGAACAAACTGTTGGCCTCTACTTCCACCAGCCACATACACATTAGTTTTGACTGTAATAATAAATTAAAAATATCAATTATTTGAAGGTTTCTGTAAAAATAAATAGAACTGCTATTTCCTATTTACTTTCTACTAGTGTATCTACCAGGATGGTTATCCAGAAACCATTGAACAAAAACCAAGTTTTAAGTCATAAACGAAATTGTAGATTACAATAGTGACACTAATTGTACATAAAAAAGTAAAATCTATCATAAACGCGGAAACATAAATAGGTTTAGTTCTATGATAAAGTATAGCAAATTGTAGCAACGAGCTAAAAAAAGCTGTTTCGCTATTTGAGTTTAAATTCATTATAGTATAATTGCTAAAAAAAACTATATCTACTTATATGATAAATCTTGGAATTTTATTGCCTAGCGAAAACCTGACTGGGATACAAAGAGCAAGACTCAGAAAAGAGAAAAGATATTGTCACATTAAGTAATTGTTATACCAATGTAATAACACAATAGTACATTTCGATACTAGTAAAAAAAATTTTTTTTTCGACGAGGGTGAAAGTTGGAGTCCGAGTGAAACGAGGGTGACAATCACCCGAGTCTTAAAGAAGTTTTTACACGTGTATCGAACCCAATTTTTCATAACAAGTGCCTTAAAAAGTGAAATTTACGCACGAAAAGTGTGCTTTTTACGCACTAGTTAGGAAAATACATTTATTTACAGAAATTACAATCGTATTATGATAACTTACTAAGTACTTAACTAGTTACAGTATAAAATCTAAAAAAGGCCCTTGAGGCATTGCACCAAAGATGCTGGCGGCATTTCCTCGTTGTATAGCAATGCTGATACGTTGTGCGAGGAAGCCGCCAGCTCTTCGGTCACCAGTTACATCAACCAGGCGCTCCGCGATTTCTGCAAATAGTTAGTGCGCGATGGGACCCCAAGGACCTAGCGTCTCTACGCCAAACGGTACAAAATAGTATTCTCTGCCCAGGCTTTTATATTTGCTACTTCTAAAAATTTCGGCGCTTTCCGCCACATCACCCGCTTTTATATTAGTTCGTTGGAGATGGGACGGCGCTAGGGTGTCTACGCAGGTAGCATCCCACACCAGCGTCCGTCCCAAGCTCCAACGAACCAAAGACAGTCCATCAGGCCTCTTGCCATCATCTCTGACAATGCCGGTCGGCTCAAGAAGAGCAGGCACATTGATGGTGGCAAGAGACCGACGTATTATGTCATTAAGTGTTGCGTGTCTAGAAAAACGGATTGCATTTTTTTTTTAAAACACAAATTACCACAGCCTACCACCGATTGTAAAAGACTCATGAATCCCACAGTCAAACTGTGAAAACAATTTTATGGGGCGATGTATTTATTTTTTTATATTGTTTTTACTAAATATAATAAATAATAAAATAAGATAGGTATGCAGGCTTTGGCGTTATTATGCCCAAGTGAATTTGATGATGGCACTCATTGAAAGATCAGATTACCGGCAGTATTTTATAAATATTATAATGCATGCATTTTTTCCGCCGAAGTACTTGGCGGTTGGCGGTGGCGCCACGGTGGTGCTCGACACTATTGAAGTAAGAATCTTGTTTAATAAATTCAACCGTTGTCAAATAGATGGCAGCACTTATCGTAATTTTGTTGCATAGGAATCTCATACTGATCAGTAGGTAGTAACTTTGGGGTAGGTGGGGTAGTAATGTCTACAATAATAACAGAAAAAATATTGCGAAAATGACTACCCATAGGTATTTGTCCATTTTGAGTTCTAAATAATGACATTGATTTCTAAATTTCGGAAAGGGTTCTGAAGGCCAATTTTTGACTATTGAACGTTCTAAATAAAGGATTTAGAAGGTGTAAATAATCGCTCAGAAAGGTTTATTATCATCTTTTTACACGAAATATATAATGTACCTAAACACGATATTAAAATTCTACGTATCACATTTATACTTACCATTACCAGCTACTTACCATTCTTATTGCACAATAAAAAAGGGGTTAAGGGCTTGACTCCCAAAAATTGCCTCCCTGAAACTAATAATATAATAATCACCATGTTAAATAAAAAAATGGCCAATGCAAGTCGGGCCATGGTCAGTGACAAAATTCTCAAAAACAACCGACCAAATTCTAAATATTTTTCTTGTGATGCTGTACTGTCATGACTTTTAGTTTATATTTTTGGACTTGCGGTTCAAAAGTTAGAGGGGTTCAAAAGTTACATTTTTTTTAAATTTCAGACCTATTCTTTCTGAAAATATTCACTTTATCAATTGCCTAACTAACGACGTGAGGTGTCGTTTACGTTACTTTAGGGTTGCACCGAAAAAAAATACCGCCATTTTACATGTAGCAGGTACCCTTTTTTCATAACCGGACACAGACAGATGAGGTTTAGTTTTCTAGTTGACTACGGAACCATGCTAAAAATGTATCCTGTTTTGTGTTGTATTTTCTGACGAAGCCTGCGTTGCGGATTTTTTATTGGTCGTGGACTGGACATCACATAATTTTGATTTCTAAATAAATTCATACTCCTGTTCTTGAGTACGAGTACCTATATGTATTAAGTAGGTGAAAAAAGGAAAATATTTTTAAGCATAAACTTCAGTTCGATATTAATTTCGAAAAGTACCAATAAATACTGAATTTAATAGGCCTGAAACTAATGAACCAATGAAGTAAAAATACATAAAATATTTCATAATATTAAATATAAAGCGACAAATATTAATGCAATTACCATTAATGTGCATGTGTTCGATTATCACAGTAATTATCAAGATTAAATTAGTGGCCGGTACGGTTAGCATGTCTCTGTCTATTTATCTCAGAAAAGTAGAGTGATTACTTGCACAATTAGCATGAAGGTATGCGTCCATTGCTTTGCATTGCATTCTCTTATACATGCGAATAACAAAAATGCATTCAAAGGTTCTATTCTTTAGTTTATTATATTCTTCCGACACTCAGAAGAAAATATTTCTTGTTATAACACATCTGAACGTGTAGCATGGTTGTCAGTTTATCGTTTATCGCGCCGTCCTCCACTTTCGCACTCACATACTTGTTGGAGCGTGACAGGTTTTGTGACAAGTGATAAAATCCGGACCATATCAGGCTAGCTGTTTATCACATGACAACTCACATGAAAAGGTCGTACTCGTAGTTTCGTTTCAGTTAATTTATTTAACTTTTGACTAATTATTACTGATATTTATCATAATACCTGTTTTATGAACTATACTACATCAATACATTAATTATTATTTATTGAATTAATCTCACATTAAGCTCAATAAGAGTTACGTCGTAGGTACGTAATACTCAATATGAATAACTTACATAAGACAGGAACAAATACATGTGTTAAATATGAGAATAACTGCCTTGGCCAGGATTCACGCCCGGAATCTCTAGTCGAGTCCATACAAGCCGATTCTCGCAGGCATGACTCACTTTCCCACAATTCAACAGTTTTTCTTGGACTCATGCAATGTGGTATTGACGCCGATTGCTTAAGAAAAAAAATATTCTCCGACACATGTAGGCAGATTCCTACCGACGTACCGACTATGCTAGAACGCGTTTATATAAAGCGATAAGACATTCAGTATTGTCAATTTAATCAACCAAATTCCCAGCCTATTTAGTAGCCTCGATATTTAAATCGAAAGAAAAATAGAAAAATTTGACTCGGAGCGGGACTCGAACCCACAGTGATTATGCATCAGTATGTTTATAAACGGACCTCGAATGTATTCCGTGTATCGTGTTTACTTAATGTGCTTAATACATTTTAAGTTTTCCATATTGAATAAATTTCTCCTAATATTAAATATGCATTTAGGCAAATATACTTTTAAGCACGCAATGTGTTGAGAAAAATACTTTATATTCTACTACGTCGCAACTTTCGTAACATCTTGAGAATATATGTGCCTCTAGATATTTTAAAATTCTTAACAGTCGCATACGGTTCACTTATTTCAGGAACATAATTAGCGACTAAGCCTTATCTATCGAGTCCTGTCTGATCAGTGATTGCGCAATAGACCGAAGCATGTCATTTCCTGCTGTTTTCCCTTTAAGCTTTGTAAACACACGGCTGGGCATTACAACAAGGATCACTTTTTTTGTTAGTCAGAAAAGCTGACTAACAAAATAAAATGTAAAACTTCGACAAGGAGGGACTAGTCCAGGAAATACAATTTGGCTCATGAGGTAACCGTTGATCGTCGGTCATTGTATTCATATATAGGTCGATTTGTGTATGATTGTCCCGAAAAAAGAAATACTACTTACTACTAGTATATTAAAAAAAAATACTTAGGTAGTAATAAAAATATTTACAACTGTAAGGTTAGCCAATAAGATATTTCCCCGTGGGGGTATCGAGTATTATTGAAGAAGTATCGTTGATAGACAGAGGTATCATCACTAACAAAAATATGCAATTACCTCAAAGTCCTCAATTACAAAAAAAATATAAAGCCCCAGAGGAAAGATGAATTCAATACCCAAAATATCTTTTGATTACCTACTTCGTTTAGAAATCCATGACTAACAAGTCACGATTCACACAAATCACACACTTATCAGATTATCTCTGTCATATACATAGGTGCTATCGTTAAGTATTGTCCTATCATTATACTATTAAGTCACAAGCAGAGGTCTATTGCTATAAACACCGACGTCATTAAACAAGCCCGTGTTTCCTCACTTTAATAAGAACTTCCACTAGACTTTAGACGCGCCTTTTCCTGAATCCTCACAACCGGTCACTTATGCCGGACTACCGGAAAATGAGCTGGGAAATGAGAGTGAAAATGCTTGCACTAAGCCAGCCCCTAGGTACCTTCACGCCAACGATTAAAGACGTAAGTATACAGGAAGTATACAACACATAGGCCCATTAGCTATGAATTATCACAGGTGCGATTGTTGGTGCTACACCATAAATAGTCATTGCGACCTTACGCCTTAGTAATAAGGAGTAAAATCGTTTAACTTTCAAAGCTGCAATGTTACAACACATGGACAAGTTTTTGTTAGATGCCGTCATTATAACTCTGGGTAAGCCTTCCTGTTTAATCCTATCAACATTTAATGGTAACTATTTACCATTAGATGTTGCTTAACGGGAGTTTTTAGGGTCCTACCATTTGCTCATGGTATAAGTACGTCGATTTACAATGATTTTCATTAGAGTTTAATAACCTGGTGGAACTTGATACTAATATTGATATGTTGATAGACTTCGTATACCGTTTATTTAACTAATAGACAATATATGAGCTTATAAGCATTTAGTACCTCTGTTTAAGAATGCACAAAAACTGAAAATGTTACTTATTACCCACGTAATCACGCCGTCTTCACGGGTTATTCCGTGAGGATGGCGTTTGCAACAGTGCCGAAATATCGGAAATTCATTCAAATACATACACGGTAACTATTCCGTTTTAAGTAATAGTTGTACAAAGCATCTATTTTACAAAAACTTACAATTAAAATAGATAAGCACACTAGTACTAGTGCGATGTCAAACTTTTCGTACGATAAACGACTACTACTAAAAAGATATTATGAAATTAATACTATTCACAAGCATAGTACTATAAAAATAATATGGGTAGTTTACTAACCTCATAAGTTCACTCTCGATTTCATTAACGAGGTAATAAACATTGAGCTAATACGTTTAATATAGTCAACTTTACACCCAAGCGGTAAACGACTTGACTACATAATTGCTGGTTCTTATTTGCATTTCCATTAATACATAAATAGTTGCTCTGGAACAGGATTATTTTACATTCGAACGAATTAGCTTTCTCTTTCTTAATGAACGATTAGATAAGGGCAAAGTTGTCCTTCAGAGATTTTTCTACATATGAAGTGACAAGATAAGCTCAGAAAATCAATCTTAATGTGAACTTTCTCTCGGTCGCAGCAGCATATATCTCTAAGGTAATTTCCCATTTTCCAGAAGGCTTACTGAGAAAATCGAATTTAGCAAATTTCGAACGATGGTCTCTGTCACTGTAATTAAGAGTTAATTGGAGTAAACGAGCCAGATGCAAGGAATTTTCGAACTTCGTCTTCGATATTCGTAGGCAACCAGTGGCGCTACCGCAAAAATCGATATTCGTGAATTTCAAAAGATTGTCTCTGTCATACTCATAACGCCTAGATTGGAGTATAAGAGAAAGATATTCTAAATTTAAGAACTTTGAAATATTTACTTATTAGTTATGATTTGCTAATTTTTGATACATCGAGTCATTACGAACCTAGAACCTAGAATGTTGTTGACAGATCCTACATCATCATCGTCAGCCTCAAGACTCCCATTGCTAAATCAAAGGCCTCCCCCAATGACTTCCGGAAGGATCAATGCCGCACGGGTCTAACACTTCCACACACCTTAACACTTTAAACTTTCGGGTTTTCTACACGTTTTTTTTAGCCTACAAGAGTATCCCACTGCTGGGCAAAGGCCTCCCCTCTTTCTCTCCATTTGGTCCTATCCAATGCACTCTCTCGTCACTCTATAAAAAATGTATCAAGGTCGTCCCGCCATCTTCGTTTTGGTCTTCCTCTACCCCGAGATCGGTCCTGTGGGATCCATTCAGTTGCTAGTATCGTCCAGCGCTCTGGGTGCATTCGGCAAACGTGCCCTGCCCAGTCCCACTTCAGCTAAACGTATTAACTAATATATATAAAACGGGTCTATCACGAAATAAAATTTAATTACCTTGTGTTCCGACTTGTGTCTTTCTCACGAATAACCCCCTGAGACCTTGACCAAATCGTCGGTCCGCCTAGTTAGGTGCCTTATCGTATCGAACGATAAATCCTACGATACCTGGAAAAGGGTTAAGTTATTAGTTCCAACTGATTTCTGTATTCCTAACGAGCTTGAAAAGAATAATATTTGTATAGCCATCATGTTTTTCACCCTTATTTTTATAAAGTCACACATAATTATTACAGATGATGCGAAAACTTCTCGAATAATGTGAAAATGAGATTCTCTTAGAAAACTAGAAACTTATTGTCTTAGAAAACTTATCAGCTGACAGATTTTTTTGCAATTTCATTTTATCATCATTAAATTTATTAGTTAATAGGCCGCAAATGTGAGTGTAGCGTGAGTTGTAAATTAAGCAATAACTATTTTATTAGCTCATTAGTTAGTTATATTGACTTCAATATGAAATGCAACCTAGAACTAGGCAGGAATAATTTCATTATTGTTTTTTTTTTTTGTTTTTGTATTATTTTTAATCGAATCGAACCGAATTGTACATTACACACCAGTCGCTATAAAGTATATCAGAGAGGCCAGGGTACTGAACAATATTTGAGGGGCGTAAAGGTTCTCGAATGCCGACCAGGGGCCTATTGCAAAAGTTTACTAATAATACTAGGAAATAATACTAGTTACAAGTCAATGATTTACAAGTTGTACTTATTTGTGTTGCATAACCATTTTTGATTTTACTAATAATACAAGAATATTCCTGTTGCATAAATTGCTAATAATATTTCTAAACTACAAGTTATAAGATTTCAAACTACTAGTACTAATAAATTCTGTTGCATAATATATTTTTTGGAACTTGTAACATTGTTGCTAATATTATCAGCAAATTAAACAAATCATAAGTAAACTTGTTGGCTGAATGAGTGAAACCTTTGCCTAGTTCATGTTTTTTTTCTAAAAAAGTAACATTTGGCGGCAATTTGAATACTGAATATTGACTTATTTTCGACGGCAGCTATTTAACAAAATATAATTGAAGTTTTTCAGTACAAACATCATCTTCCACGCGTTTTGTCACGGCTCATGGGAGCCTGGGGTCCGCTCGTCAATTAATCCCAAGATTTGGCGTAGGCACTAGTTTTTACCAAAGCGACTGCCATCTGACCTTCCAACCCTGAGGGTAAACTAGGCCTCATTGGGATTAATTCGGTTTCCTCACGATGTTTTTTATTCACCGAAAAGCGACTGGTAAATATCAAAATGATATTTCGTACTTGTTCCGAAAATCTCATTGGTCGCAAGTCGCACGTTGTTACCGCTAGACCACCAGCGCTTTTGAGAAGTTTTTCAGTACATACAAACGTTTTCCAATATTATAAAAAAAATACGGGAAAACAACGAACATTTTAAATGTGCGTTTTGATTTTAAATAAATGGTTAATTTTGATATAACTGTTTAACGGATCATCAATGGAATACTAATATTTTAAAAATATGGTGCCCCTGACGTACGTAGAAATAATTACAAGTTTGTTCTAATAATTTGTGTTTTTGCTTATATTTTGCAACATAAACTAGTAAAATTCACGAATTATATGAGTTATTAGTACTAATATTTTGCAACTTGTACTTCATTACTGCTACTTTATTATGCAACAAAAAATTATAAATTACAAGTCGAGTTACTAATATTATTAGCTTGTAATTTAGATACTTGTATATTGTAACTTGTACTTTATTATGCAACATAAAAGTACAAGTTACAACCAAAACCGCTAATAATATTAGCTTGTACTTTGTTATGCAATGGGCCCCAGGTATCTGAAGGCGCGGCGTGGGCAGACCCCACAAGGTAGACTGACAATAGATCGCGGTTAATCCACTGGAGGCAGGTGGTGCAAAACGCTCGGTGGGTCGCTTTGGGGACGTCTATGTCCAGCAGTGGACGTCGTTCTAATATGAGGATGATAATTCCTTGTACGATGTCCACTTTTACTTCAGTCAGCAAGTGACGTATGTCAATGAAAAAGCTACATACAGTATAATATATCAATTACAAAGCTAATGGTTACATAACAATAATGCAAAATTCCATCGCGATGAAATACAAGTTTCCCTTTCTACGCGCTATGCAATGTTAGAAAGATCAATTCTACAAAGATACCAAAAGGCGCTTATGTCTTTTATAAACAAAAGTTTAGTCCATCTGATTATGTGTAGTTCCCATTCGTTTTAAAGGACAATTGGTGCAAATTTGAACTCTATGGCGCAAGTCTTAGGGGAGCTCTGATTTATGTGGAACTTTATGTGGAAGTTTATTGTTCTTTCCTGTAACATAAACATGCCATACGAAGCCGTTATTGAGAGTAAGAGGCCGATTATCGCAAAACGGAGTTCAAAGCTTCAGGTTATACCTGAATAGTTAACGATTAGTTAATATTTATTAGTAAACTCCTTTGTAGGCAGCTAGGTATGTATAGGTGCGGTAGGTATGTTGTATTTTATTCCCAATAAACTATACCTTTATTACGAATGACATAGTTTCAAGATGACATGTATAGGGCTCGGGTTCACTAAATACGGCTACACGACGTTTTCCTGGCGATTCCGTAATAATCGGCACACCGCGTGGGCGATTCCGCAGGGTGCATGTTTATATGGGAACGAGAAAACGCGGTACGCGCGCTAGTACGCCCACACTCTGACACAGCTCAACGCCTGGGATCCGCTTGGTAACCTAATCCAAATATTTGGTATAGACATATTTTTTTACGAAAGCTCCCTCTAGAGAGAAAACTAGAGCTTAAGGTTCTGCGACTGGGCCATGATTCCGTACGATGTTTTACTTCACCGCGAATGGTGAATTTCGTACATAGGTTCCGAGAAACTCTGTGACTTTTATATTAGGAAGAAAATAAATTATTTATATAAAGATTTACTACAAAATTCAACAAAGATTCACGAAATCAGAATCAAATATGCTTCAGGCAAAATAAAAATCCTCAAGAAACACACAAAATCCCTATTTTCTGAAACACTTAATATTTACCACCGAAGTATTTTTCCTGCATATTGTATTTACAAGTATATGTAACTATTTGCTTTTTTAATATTATAACTACTTACTACATTAAATCTCTCAAAATCAGTTACATTCTTAGCTTAAATTAGTTAGATCAAATTAATAAATTCAATGCTCTTCCATAAAAGTCAAACGCTCGTAAACAAGTCGTAAATAAACTCTCGATCAGAAGTCGGCTGATCCTTGCCCCTGCGGCTACGATGTCACGTGAGGATGCGCCTGCGTCGGCCATAAACACTTTTACTTAGGGAAAACAGAAATAAGTAAATCAATGTGCGCAGACGCTAAGCCTCGCGGGCAGAGAGGCAACTCGGTTAGCATTTTGAGAACCACACCTCAGGTGGGGGAGTGGGTAGTATTTTTTCCTATATATTAATTTATTTTTATTGTTTTAATCATAGTTTTATTTTGTATAACCTAGATGTAGTAATCTATGAACAATTCATTGAGTAGAAATAAAAAAAAAATGCTAAGGAAATAATAATAATAAATAATATTTCGGGACAATTTTACACAAATCGACCTAGTCCTACGGTAAGCTGAGTAAGGCTTGTGTTGTAGGTACTAGACGACGATATATATAATAGATAAATACATATAAATACTTAAATACATAGAAAACACCCATGACTCAGGAATAAATCTTCGTGCTCATCACACAAATAAATGCCCCGACTGGGAATCGAACCGAGGACCATCGGCTTCATAGGCAGGGTCACTACCCACTAGGCCAGACCGGTCGTCAAACAACACAACGATACGACGTCAAATAAAACAACGATATTAAAGGAAAGAAGCTAATTTATTTACAAACACACAAAGTAATACTAAGTGTGCCAACAAAAGGTTACAAGCTCAACAATGCTACAGCGCTGATTTTCAGCTTGGACCTTGTTGGTGAAAAGAGTGACAATTGACCACACACACAACACACATCTCTCTCTCTCTCTCTGTGTGTGTGTCTCTCATCATTACATCCTGACGTTTAGAACAATTTGCAGTGTGCACGGGTAGTCTAGGAAGGTTTTTTTTTCATTAATAATTATGGTGCCAATCGAAGACAGTATTATTAAAACTTTACTTTGTCATTAAAAAATATAAAATATTTGGGGACAATCTTACCCAAATCGTCCTAGTTCTACGGTAAGCTCATTAAGGCTTGTGTTGTAGGTACTAGACGACGATATAATATATGATATAATAGATAGGTAGATACATATAAATACTTAAATACATAGAAAACGTTCATGACTCATGAACAAATATTTGTTCTCACCATATCACACAAATAAATGACCAGGATTCGAACTCAGGACCATAGGTTTTATAGGAAGAGATTACCTACCCTCTCATAGGCCAAACCGGTCGAAAGTATGTGTCCTCATTAATTTACTTATTTTTATCGTTTTATTCGATATTAAATAATTAGGTAATTAATATTCGAACTCAGGACCATAGGTTTTATAGGAAGAGATTACCTACCCTCTCATAGGCCAAACCGGTCGAAAGTATGTGTCCTCATTAATTTACTTATTTTTATCGTTTTATTCGATATTAAATAATTAGGTAATTAATATTGGATACTATAGTCAACGTTCCCAAATTTTTTTGTCAAAATCAACGTTGAAAAAATTAACGTTAATTAATAATTACGTTCTAGATTGTCAAAAAAGTATAAATTAGATTGTAATAATCTTCATCTTTGTGTAACTTCTGGCAGGCTTTATTGTATGAATAAGCAATAGAAAGAGACAGTATATACTTGAAGGGGTACAGTGATTGCTCTGACTCAGGGGTAACCAACACTGTCCGTGTGATGAAATATGCTCTTGTTCTCAAACTTTGTGAAAAGAGCTAACGCAGTAGTAAAATCCACATACGTAAAGTACTACTCGTATATGTACATGTAAATATGTACATATACGAGTATGATTTTTCTATAGATGTTCCTCATTGAGAATGTATATTTATATTATATAGGTATGTCTGAAGTGATAAAAAAACTGTAATATTGTCACAAACAAAAACAATGTTTAGGGATAATGTTTGATCAGAAACAGCGATGGCAGCCGAATAGTCGTAGGGTCAAATCCTACTTAACATTTCATAATTACTAAATACTCACTGATCTCTAAGTAAAACTATCGTACAAAATCTGATTCAAAAATGTATCTTTAATTAGGTACTAAATAATGGTGTGCCGTGCCGAGTTTAGTTATAACTACCTTATCCTAGCTGTCTAATCCTCTTAATACAATAATACTATAGGGACATATTAAGGATACGCTTTCCGAAAATTTTTCGATTGGAGAAATTTCAATCACATATACTCGTATTGCTTATTATGCGCTTGTGTGTCTGATACCGAATAACAATGCGAACTGAAGAGTAGTTTCAGTACCACAATGATCCTGACTGAGGGTATAATATATAGCTGTGAAAGACAAAGAGAGAGGGAGATATATTATTTTTTATTTTATAATAATTTGTCTATTCTCTACGCCAAATTTTTTCTACATCGGATGATTTCCAGCTCATAAGTATCCAATGTAAAACAATTCCACCTAAAACAATCCTGTAGACAAGTAGTTTTTAATTGTAGTTTCTAATAAAACTAGACGACTGCGTTGTCTCGCCTACACTTTGAGCACCACCAGCCCGCTTGCAAGTGTGCAATGCACATGCACCCGTTGCACACAGCAACCGGTGCACGCTCCGCTACCCCCGTATATAAGCCTGGTGCAGACTAGCCTTGAACTTCATTTGCACTAACGTTCCTTGCCCTAAGTTCTCGTGAAGTGCGGATATGTGATTTGACTGTTGAGACGGTGTTGGTGTTTATATGTGAAGATGAAGGCCGTACTGCAAACGGTGAGGATTGTTTTTTTTAATACACGCGTAATTAATAAATTCATGAAAATAAATTATATGATGTAGTTCGAGTATTTGTGACTCATTTGTTATAATTACAGTAGCTGTAATTATAACAAATGTAACAGTTCAATTCAAACCCTTTTTGACGAAATTGTAAATTGAAAAAATTTGGTCTAGCTAAAATTTTCCTTTTTTATCTTTTTTTTTTACGACGATTACATATTTACGTCTCATTATTCATTAGACTGGTCATGCCATTTTTGGAACGCACTCACTCTTTACCTGTATTACGTTCCCGTAAGAACCACAAATTATGTTCATCATTAATTTATTTAGATATTTCTCTAACCGAAACATTGTAAGGTGTTGATGAAGTGTAAATTTACTTATTGTAACATTACACAATACGAGATAATTATAAATCCGCTCCGAAATGGGTAATACCTGACAACCTGTACCTATACGTATAAATATACGTACGTACGTATGTCGTGTATGTCTGTCTTCATCTTAGTAGAGTTATTGAAACAGATAAAAACCATTAGACGTCCCAAATTTCCATCTTACCGAGTCTCTTTTTGATTTTCATCAAAAGTTTAATCGTGAACTCGACAGACAATTTTGTTTCTAGATTTTTTAAATCTCATATTTTTTCTCGATAGTCCGATACTAACTCACTCCTAACAGGCTGCAAAACAGCACGTTTCGGTAACCTAATTATCTTAATTTTTGACTTACAATTGCACTTTGATATAAATAAGCAATTATTATTGTTAGCGATTATTTTTTTGTTTAATATGATTAAAAAAATACATATGACGCCTAACCGAACCTAATTAAGACCATAATTTCTACTAAGATACCACTAAACTTTACCTAAAAACCGAAACTAAGAATGATTAAGATGATATTTATCAAAGAAGTTTAATATAGAAGTCGTTGTTTCCGAATAGCTAGATGATTTACCCGCTTATTCATAAACGTCTATCAAACCTACTTTAGTTAAATTATGTTTTGTCCTTAACTTTTTCTTTGACAATTGTAGTTTTTAAATAAAGTCACAAAACCATATAACTAATACCACTATAAGGTAAGCTAAGCTAAGGTTTGAGAGACGTATATGTAATAGCGGGGTAGTTTTTACTCCCAAAATTTTACTCGGTCGGCAATCTTAATTTTGTATCTTAAGGAAATATGCAATATCTCTTTAATTTGTTGTTACATGATGTGTTGCTGATACGTTTTACAGTAGATCAGTAGGCAGATAAGCAACTAAATTTATAAAAACTAGCTTCCTTACATTGTATATACAATTTATTTGACGGTGACAATAACAGAAGGAAGTTAAACAAAGATCTACATCACACATGTAATAACTGACGGAACTACAAGCATGAGACATATTATTACAATTATGTACTAGTGCTTCAGTGTAATGAAGACAGAGTACATGAACAGTTCTGGTCCAAATTACAGCGTATCAAAATATAAACGAAGTACAATAGTAGGAGACACTTTCATTGAATGTCGTTTTATTTTCTATATATAACTTAATACTGGATACAAAACTAAAAATAGTAAGGTAAATCGACCCAACAACAAATTAAATAAAAAAAAGACGACAAATAAAATAGAAATATCCCAGAATTATTTGATTTATTCTAATTGTTAAAAAATATTTAAACAGTTTAGTAGTTTGGAAGCCTATTCAATTCAAACAAACAAGTAATGAAATCTTTCCTGTTTATAACAGTTGTGTTGATTAAAGACGGGAACAATTAAAAGAAATACAGAAGAAAAAAATATAAACAAACAAGAGACTTGTATTGTGTTTCTAGTTTAACACGTAATAAGTTATTTATAATAACGGCTTTATATTTTTAAAATTTTCAAAAGTGAAAACAACGACTAAGCTTCCTATAGTCTCGATAGCAGCATAATGCTCCGTAATGCAAAATTACTGCTCTGCAGTGACAAGCGGCCATTAAAGTGATTACCGCAGAGCAATGACCCGGCCAATGAATTACGGTGCAGACATTAAATTAAAACTCATCGATTAGTAATACACTTCTGGACATCAATCAAGTGTCATTACTAAACCTTAATTGACTTGTTAGATTGTAATTTATAAACAGCTTAATAATTACAGTATTTCCAGAGTTATAGGCCGTTATTGAAATTCGCAATTCAATTTAATTCACATACTATAGCTGTAACTGCGAAGGTGTGATTTTAAACTGTGAGTTAACGTGAGATAATTTGTATGATTTGTTATAATTTTATTCTGAAATGTTACACGTAATTTATGTTTATCTTGTCATATAGATGATATCGGCAAGCGCATGCTTTTTGAAACGCGTTTGAAATACAATAGAATTGTGGTCAATATCATTTTAATTTTTTTATTGTCTTGAATTAATTCTCTACGAGAATTTATAATGTTTAGGTACATCCCTTATTGTTCTTTACAGTGCAAAGTTCTGATTAATCTCTAATTAGTAGTCTTTTAGCGCAACTTTCCTCTTACATGTTTATATTTAGAAAATAATTTATTTTTTAATCAATATTAAATCCACAAAAAATATGTTAATGTTGAGATGATAATATATAAAAACCCATGTTTCTGTCCAGTCAGCGTCATATAGTTGGTAGCATCCAAAGTACTCAAAAAGTTCGGTGCACCATAGAATTTGTATGGTGTACCGAACTATTTGAGTACTTTGAATGCTACGAACTATATGACGCTGACTGTTCATGCAAAAAAAAAATGTTTTTATTTTACTCATCCTTGATATCCTAGAATAATAAGTACGCAGGTACTTAGGTCCTACAGTAAAACAATTTCAATAAACAGTATTTTAGTAGTTATATAGGTAATAAAAAGCAACACCTATGTAAAAAAATGTTGCATTTTATTTATCTACATAGACTCTCTTTCAAAGCATTTCAAGTCGTGTTAACCAGTTAATATACTTAAACACTATGTTTTGATGTAAATACTTGACATTAATTAAAATCACGTACAGCCTGTAGCAGAATTCCTAAGCGGCAGAGATGTTCCAAAAGATCTACGCACGCTTTTATTCCCTTGGCAATAAAGACGTTTTCATTACATTTCGACTACTTTTTCCGTTTAGCCACTTCTGGTTTCTGTATAAACTAGCCATAAGATCATAGTCGTCGTTAAAGCTCTCAGTTCATATCCGGTAATTTAATTACACTTGTTTTCTTCCTTTTTCCCCTTCGTGGGTTATGCACATTACTCACATCGCGGGCTTGGTGCAGATACATGAATATTAACACTATGAGTAAGTGCTCTGTGCTCACGTCAGTTTTATGACTTATGACAGTTATTGGTTTAGTTGGATGAAACTTTATTAGTCTTGAATTAATTATTTATTATCGTGTTTCAGTTTACAAGTCAATAAATTGTCTTTACTTTCAAAATGTTAACACACGCTAGTACAGTTTTTTTGCATAATGTGAATCAAGATTTAATTCTATATTTTTAAATAATCTGACTATATTCTTTATAACATCGACAGTAACTCAAATTATTGACATAAAGCATTTACTTGATATAAAGTTAGCACTCTTTGTGCACAACACGCCACGACTTCATATCAATTTGTGGTTTTGGTTAGGATTATGTAGCGTTGACGACACTTTATTACTGCATTTATAAGGCGGCGAAAAAGTTAATAACTGTACTAAAGCCAGCCCCGTGAACCATCAAACCTCAATTGACCTACGGGCAATGCATACAACGCAATGAAGTTGTTACCGCTTAAGTACCGCAATACGCAATAATCATAGCTTTAACGATCCTAGGAACACACTAACATTATTACTTACTATAGACGTTTTTCTGCTAATAAATATCCTACTAACTATTTTGAGTAGTAAAGACGGGGTTGGTGTGGGGGGCGCTAATTTAACCACCTTAGTGCAAGAAGTCCAGCATTGCATTTCCTTTACGAGTATGTTGCTTAGGGTACAACTTTGGAGACTCTTGGTGTAGGATCCTATGAACATCTTACTCTTTGCAGTTCAATAGTATCTATGTGATTTGTCTCTTCTGTTCTACCTCCATCAAACACAATATGTGGCTATAGTATCTGGCCTATGATGTCTTACCTTACGTCCTGTTATCAACCCTATCATCTTGCCTAGATAGAATTGAGTTATTATCAGTAGTTTCAGTGAATTTAAGGTTCGTGTTTGGCTGGCACAATCTCTTTGGTCCGTCTAGAAATGTGGGTACTTTTGCTCTCAGTACTTTTGGCGTAATTGTTGTGGTGGGTAGGATACCGTTGTATCACGTTAAGTGCTTGGCCGTGTGGACATGATATATGCGACTTATGACTTTAACGTGAAAATGGTATTGATTTTTGTGTGACATCGAATTATAAATAAGATTAATGATATAGACAAATTCGTCAAAAAACTTCGTTATAATTAGGTATATAATTGGAAGATCTTCGCAGAAGTAAGTATTAGTAGCAGTTCTAAAAATTGCATTTTTGGTGAAATTTTGATAAATAAGTTGGTTGAGATTATTTCTATTATTACTTAAGTACTTTTTATAATACAAAAAATACATAGTAAAATGATTTGTCTTTAAATTTAGTTATAAATGACCAATTTGCTTATTTTTAGACAAGGAACATTAATCTGTATTTAAGTATTTTAAGAAACTTCTCTGACGGTTAAGATTAGGAAATCTCTCAAAATTACGTAAACAGTCATTTCCGACTCCTATGTAGGCAGATACTAAATAACACTCTTTCATCACACAACATCCTATGGACTACTTAATACATATTTGCAAAATTTACTATATCTAGTTATATGTTATTGCAAAAATGTAACCTATCTAGTTATTCATAATAAATGCGCAATATCCGCACCTCAGTAATACCGGAAACGCTAATGCCAGCCGGGTCATCAGATTACGTAAAACAAAGCACAAACCCATAGGTTTCCCTTTCCTTTATGAATTCCCACGTTCCATCAATGTCAAAGACCTAGGAAGGTAGCAAAGCTCGGAAGCGACTTTCCCTGCGCGCGCATCGGGTGAAATGAAACGTGACCAGTAAAGGGCAGAGAAACATCCCGCACGCGGGCGCCCGCGTCCCTGTCGGGCGACCTTTGACTTGTGAATAATGGATGTTACTGCTTTCATGAGTTAGCTAACTTGTTTGTAATCTCTACGTCCCTTAAGGGAAGATGCGAAGATAGCTTTGTTATTATATCTAATTTGTTAGATGGCAGTGAAAGTTGATGGTATTTATTAAATGTTTTGCTATTTAAGTACACATTATTTGTAATGGATAGTTGCACTGTTACTATTATATCATTTTCATATTATTTTCTCCTATAATTGGATATAAATGTTTGAATAAGTAAGTTTAAAAATTAAATTAGTTCTGGTTAGATAACATATTTTTTCATAAATAAAGTTTAGGGTACTGTTGTACACTCAAAAGCAATGAAAACCCATCGATGTGTATGATAGTTTCTATTACAAATTAGAACACAGCTTTTGGATCCATCGGAACTGATTTACATTAATAAGGCATATTTTATAAATTAAGAGAAACACTGTTACGACCAATCCGGTTGTTCTAGGCCATGTGTCACAACCAAAACGAGTCGATTTCGTAGGCTTTCTTCCTTCGGCAGTTTGTAAATTCAAACAACTTGCCTTACATTTGCACATGTTTGGCATGAAAACCAAACAAATTTATAATAATGAAATTACCGAACTGTTGTCAAATAAGGCCTCACAACTTAAACAGAAGAATTGTTTACGGAAATGATCAAATTAAAAAAATTATCAAACTTGTAAGTCATTCGAATCTTACCTTTAGGCCTTTTAGATACAATATGAAAATATTGTAGCGTAAAAGCATTCTAACAACGGCCGTCAAAATTTAAACAAAACATTTACGAGTACATTAAAGTAAACATGTAAAAATCCATTTATACGTGGATAAATATCGATTTAAATGTTCTATTAAACATGGTAAAAGTTATAAGTGCTTGCAATTGCTATATAGTATATCGGTTTGGTTGCACCGGTCATTTTCGTGGATAAGACTGGCGTTTCGTTTTTTTTCCCGCTACACCTGTTCTATTTATTCCCTTAACTTTTTAGTTAAAATTTGTAGAAACGCGAAATTTTTAAATGTAAGTAAAGTTTTAAGGCTTTGAACATAACAAAATGCACCTGTTAGGTATCTTATGCCAAAGGGCGTCATGGTATTTCTAATACGTCATGCTACGTCATTTCAAATTTGCACGGATGCACCACATGCGAAATCGATTTGCATGCATGGAAGTTAATGTCATTGCCGCGTCTGAAAAGATATCAGGGTTAAAGGTAAAATACTGAGTAATTTACTTTTGACTGCATTTTCAGGTATCTATACTGCAAAATATTTATATGTTCCATGCAAGCTCATAACTTTATTGGTATAAATTACTATACAATTGTAATCATAACGATTTAGTTTTATTTTTATTTGTAAATATTAATATACATGAATGAATTTTATCTCCAACAAAAATCAATTTTATTGCCATGGTGTTTTTATTTATTATATTTTTTTATCGGCTTTAAAAAAGGAGGCGGTTCGCAACTCGTCCAAAGATTTATTTTTATGTGTGTTCCTCGATTAAAAATAAGGACGCGTAGACAAATTAAGAAAGTTATTTTTGGGTTTAAATTAATTATTCACTTTCTAGGTGTTCTCATAGGAAGGTACATAGTAAGGAACTGAACAGGAATCCCCAAAAAAATAGAGACAACACTCGAATTTTATAGAGACGTATAATGTTTTTTGAAGTATTTCTTAAACTATTTAAGTATTTGCGACTGATAGGTACTTATAATTTTGTTCGAATGTCCGTAATTTAAGGATTTAGTGGATTATTCTTAAAATATTCTAGTTATTAATTCGGCATAAATGCTCATTATTATCCCTTAAAATTATGAATAATTAATTGAAAGCCGGTGCCGGTGCTAATATAATCCCAATAAAGTTTATAAGTAGTAGTTTCTCAATTATCTTTACTAATGCATCATATACGCGTACGCGTAAATATGAATATAAACATGAAAATGTAGCGCGCGTTAGAAAAAAAAATATAGTAATTAATTTTATAGATATTGAAAGGCTTCAGTTTGAAAATGGTACGTTGCTGTCGTTTGCGTCATAACGATTGCGTAGCTTCTTATAAGCACACCGTAAAGATCATAATCGGATGCCATAATGACGCTGGGCAACGTAGTTAACGTATACACATCTCTTGTACTTAAGTACCTTTTCAAAGTAAATGTTTACCATTTCATACAAAACTGTTTCATCATCATCATCATCAATTCAGCAGTAGGTAAGTCGTCCACTCGTAGACCTCCCGAAAATCTGACTTATATCATCGTGTGGGGTGTTGCCATAATCATCACGCTTGGCAGTTTTTTTTTTTTTTTTTTTTTTATGACAAAGGTGGCAAACGAGCAGACGGATTGCCTGGTGGTAAGCAATTACCGTCGCCCATAGGCACCCGCAACACCAGAGGAGTCACAAGCGCGTTGCCGGCCTTTAAGGGGGGTTGGAGCTCTGGGAACCTTACTCACCATCAGGAACACAACACTACATACCTGAAAGGTAGCAGTGCTATTATGGCTGTGGTCTTCTGTAAGGAGGAGGTACTTCCCCAGTTGGGCTGCCCCAGATTCAAGCGTGATGGTCATCGCTGTGCCCTACCTCTCATTGTTGGACGTAGTTTAAGGACATACCCGGGTCCAAATCGGGTTGGGTTGGGGACCACAGCAGCTGTTGATTTAGATTCGACGAACGCTTCTGCCCATCCATTTGTTTTTTCCCTGTGTCTCCTCTTACAACTGCGGGCGGAGATGGGATGGTGCTATTATCAGCCGGAACCACACGGCAGAAGCTGTTACATCTGTATACCTTATTAAGTTAAATGTCACATCATAATCATAATATCATCACAGATGCGAAGCATTCATGGTTTAAAATCGTCTAAGTCTTATTGAATTTTGTGTATATTCCCATGTGTTTCCACATGACAAAACATTTCTTCTCATCACAATGAAGAACAACTGTTTTCGTGCGAACTTGCTCACTGGCACTTTCAGTTGCAGGCTTAAGTAACGTAATATAGGCAAAATCATTAAACCATTACATAACCTACGGCACAACTTGCCATCATGAGTCACAGCATAATCGCGTGGGTGACAACTCGCCAACTTGCCCTTTCACCTCGGACCCGCACGGTATACGATATTCACCCTGCACATTCTCACTTTCTACCCATTATGCGAATCGTTCACGATCCATCGCTACAATTCTATTATACATTTCATGGAACATTAATCTATCAACTCGTGTTAAATTATCTTTATTAAATTTAAGGAGATTATTTATACGTACAATTAGTTTAAACTTATTACGTGATGTTAAGTTAGTAATGATCAATTAATTTACAATAGTATATATTAATTGTAAAATATATATTATTTCTTAACAATCACATGGATCCGTAGTAGCACCTAGTAGATTGCCGGAATTCGTATATTATAAATTATAATTATTAACCATATATTAATTAAAGTTAAATTACCAAAGTGACGTTTAACGCGAGCAAATAGGGCCAAAGTATACAAGGTAAATAAATAAGTGCGCTTTCTCGCTGAGACTCTTGAGTAACCTTAATGACCTTATGATAATATAAGTTATTTCATGTTTAAATTAAATTCTCCCTAAATTTAGAGGCCTGAAGGCCTGAAGTAGTGCAAAGATATTTATCCACGAAATTTCGTAGGATTGATTATCGCTGAGTGTAGGTCCATCAAGGATTAAATTATGAAAACTTAAAAACGAGACTCAAACTCAGTATAGATAGGCCATTAATTTTAATGGGTGGTAAACGCTTATTTCCTTTATTTTTTATCTTTATGTTCTTAGATAATTCTCACCCAAATTTGTAGAAGCTTATTGATACGAATCAAAGTTAAAACTTCCGATTTAATAGACATTACGCTATAAAGGTACTAGTGCACACATATCACTAATGTGTGGCGTTGATCATTAGCGAAATTACAGTGAGTGTTGTCATAAATCACAGTGCAATGAGATTACTAGAGTTACGGCTGAGGAGGTACAATGCTTGTCACTATCGTGTTACAAAATGCCAATCCCACATTCCGAGGCGTCGCACACCGTGATCACTTTTACAATTTTCTTCCTTTTTATATCCTGTCTTATAACCGATATTAGAAACTTTCAACCCGTAAAGTAATATTTTCTGTAATGGAAAACAAGGTATGTTTTATTTTCACGCTTAGTTGTGATGCCTAAAAAATTTAATAGAAATTTTTGTTTAGCCTAATGACGAATTTATATGAACTATTTAACATGAACCGAAGTTTATAATTTAAAGGATAATATGATTTCTGACGATGGTATTGACATGTTAAGCACATATTGTACATATAATATTTAACTTTATTAATGCCTATAGACCATTTTGAATGTAAATTATACAAACATAATATAAATATATCGGTTATAAACTTTATACTTACGTATATTAGTAAATACAAGGAGCGAAAGTGTAAAACTAGTTCCTAATTGCTATGTTGGGATGCGTAAGACCTTAGGGTAACCTCTCAACACCCGACAAGGTAAAACGTGAAAGAGAAACTTAGTAGCCCAACCTTGTGAACTATCTCAATACGAACTCCCGACGTAACTAATTACTCACAGACAGCTATGGGCGCTCGTCTAACTGGATTGTAGGACTTTCCTGGAATCATATTTTATTCAATAGGAGTTAGGTGACTGATTTAAATTTTCTTTTTACGTGATCTAGGTATCCACTCAGAATACTGGTTAAACTGGAGTTTTGCTAGTTCACACCGTGGGTTTTGTAATCATTACTGTATTTTACTGTGTACTTGAAAAGGCACTTTCTCACATCATTAAGTTAGATTAATTCGTTTAAAATAAGTATGCTGGATTTATTGTTACCATTTGTTTTCTTTGTTTCAGATACGGATACTAGTCATAACCAGTTTATTCATCAAAAATGTCCGCTGTCAGGATGGATTTAGCGATCAGGACCTACTTCGTCTTCAGCAACTCGCAGCCAACGATGGCCAAATGGAGACTATCACGAGCTACAGTACCAATATCATTCAGAGGGACCCGAGCAGCCAGTCAGTGAGTTCGGTCAGTGTGCAGTATCACTTGACAGACGACGCGCAGAAAGCAGAAGACTACAATAGAGCAGATCGCGGAAGATCTAGAAAAGTTTATCGCATTAAAAATCCCTTTCAACGACAGTTAGAGCAAGATGATGGGCAGAAGAATGAGGTTCCACAGGACAGCGATTCTGGGGCTAGCAACCAGTATGCGGCCATGCAGTACTCTCTGCCACCTGAGGATTTCTTGCAACAGATGAGGGCAGAGAACCAATATTTACAGCAGCAGCAACAACAACAGCAGCAACAACAGCAACAACAACAGCAACAACAACAACAACAACAACATCAGCAACAGCAACAATATGTGTCAACCCCCGCTCCCAATTTAAGTTATACAGTAACTCCGCAACCCCAGTATCAGTACTCGACAATCAATCCTTCTAATTATGAAAGTAACCGTCCCAACCAAATACCCCAATTGGAACCAAAAATGTCACACTCGCAGACATACCACTCCAGCAGCAATCCTTTCCAGTATAACGGACAAAACTCATTTTCTTATGATGGCGTACAAAGCACTCCTTCACCCCTCCCTCCATACGTATCTACATCTTTACCCAACAATCAATTTGTTGGAACTCCAGCAAATACTTATGTCTCTAGCTCAGCGCCAGTATTCCTTTCCAGCCAGCCTAATTTGCAACAATATGTATCATCGCCTCTCGCAATTCAGTCTACATCACTAGACTACAACAATAACAGACCTACTTCTACTATGGGCAATCAATTTAGTTACGAAAATAATGATTTAAATAAAAAAATGCAAATCGATCACTATGATAACTCTGCTCATGGAGTCAGATACCCTAACCCACAACAGTATCAGAACGAATACCAAACACCGACTTCAGCACCATTATCATCGCCTTACCCGGACTCAATCCGCGATAATTGGCAAAATGCTGTAAATACTGGCGTCAATTCATTATCAAAATCATTACAAGAAGTATCTCTGTCGCAGTATAACAATTCACCATATAATAACCAACAAGATGTTTCATCCGAAATTATAGAAAATACGAATAGTGATACTCACCGTATCGGTAATCTCGCATCAGCAAATAATCTATACATGAACTTTGTACAACCTGATTATCAGGCATTAAGTAATATGCGCAGCCGGACGAGAGATTTAGAACTAGAAACTGCTCAGCCGGGATACTACTCCCATGGTGATTACGGGTGGAAAATGGGGGATAAGAGGCAACTGGTTTCTCAGGACAATTACCCCGCAGGGAACTACCCAAGGCAACAAGTTGCGGGACCACAGCCTGAACAACCCGTTAGTCAAATGAGTTTTCATATGGACACTGGAAAACAGTACAATTATGATCAAATATCAAAATCAGCTCCAGATAATTATGATGCCCAAGAATTCGCAAAAGCTGCTGCTAAAGCCCACGAACAACTAAAACAACAACAAATGTATGGGCTTTACCAATCAGCTTATAATAATAATAATCAAGGGAATTCATATTACAACAGTAATGAAAAGAAAGCTTCACCGATTGCTTACGGCAATAATCAACAAGAACTAATTACGGCGTCACCATTTTACTATCAAAATGGAAGAGAAAATAACGTTGAATCTAAAGCAAAACAACCATTTGACCATGCTAAAGCATTAAAAAATATAGTACCCATTGACGTTTCTAATGTAGTTCCAAATTCCGAGAATGTAAAAACACCACAATACTTAGACGGCAACAGATACGCTATGCAAAATTACAACAAAGATATAAATGAACATAATTTGAAACAATATTATAAGCAAATAACAGATGCGTACTACAAAGACAAGAATACTGGTTACGGATACAACATCAAGAGCAGCAAGCCAGAGGATGTAACCGATGAACTTAAGCAGTTAGAACAAAATATACCGTATTATAGTAAACAACAGTCACAAATTTCATCTTACAATCATGAAAACAAGCGTTACATAGATGGACCATCACCAGCCATAAATTACGTATCTCAGCCATCTAACAACTATCAAGACAATCTGCAGTCACCGGCTAATATCGCAAATGTACAGCGTCCCCAAAGTCAATCTCCCACAGATATAGCTAGTATATTAAAGTTAAATGATATTCCATATAAATTAACCCAGGGACTAACGCCCGATGCTTTGCGTCTTCACAGTAATAACTTCGATCAGACAAATATTCCAACGCCGCTGCCAGGAAGACTAAACCAAAACGTTGGCAGTCACCAAATTGATGTGGGAAGCGAAATACTCAGTAAATTAATAGCCAAACAGTCAGCATATAATCAAAATAGACCTGAAATCGACGCTCAAACAGGCGGAATATTGTCAACAATTAACGGTTTTAGAGTTGCGAACCCATTTAACGTTGATCTTAAACTAGTGGCCGAAATGTTAAAAGGGAAAACACCTGGCGATGATACGCATGTGTTAGGATTACGCGATCAATTTACGAAGCCTGCGCCTATCAAACTCGATATGTCGCAACTGCAACAGCTTCTGCTTAAAAATGATAATTATGGTGGCCTTTCAGCAGTCAGTGACAATCTAAACGCGTATAGTAATCCATATTTTGATATTTACAACAATGGAAGGTTTCCTTATCAAGGTGTAAAGTACTCGCGCAGTCAAGAGGAAGAAGAAAGTTTACCTATTGCAGATGCTTCTAACAACTATCCGATCGGTGCTGTTATAGATACAGATGATACCATAAATGGACATGAAGTCGTTTCTACTATCGACTTAACAGCACAGAGTGGCGATACAATAAATAGTTTCACGGAGGGTAGACCAAAACGACCATCGACTCATATAACTAGAGGGGATCGGCAGAGGCACCCAAACGCGCTTTTTCCTGGTCGCCATTCACCAAGGAAATATCCTAAAGAAGTCGCAGAACCTTACCCACTACTAAAACCACCTCCTCCTTCACATTCAAAAAGTAAAGGAAGTCATGGTAAGCACGGGCGCAGAAGACGCCTAAACAAACCTAAAATTACGAGAATATTGAAAACAGAACCACTGTTTGAAGCTGAAACCTCGAATGAGGAAGTAGATACCGGAATGACAACCTTACTCAGACCCCCAGCTCCCGTAATAGAAGCTAAGTCCGATGATTTTAACGAGGAGAAAGAGAGTACGTAGAAATTATACTTTATCTAATTAACTTTGGTGCTTTACTTAATTATATCACTATTATTCTTAATAAGTAACTACTCTTCTAATATTTTTTTAGGATGTATACGTCTTTATAATTAAGTCTTGTTGGTGTTATTTTATGTTCAGATAATTTGTTATGTCAGTAGAGTAGATTGTTATGGTTTTTGATTGGCATTTATTTAATTTAGGGACTTACTTAAAACACTGCCTACATTAAGACTGAAATGAACGTATTGTAAATATATTCTCTTTTTTTTTCAATACAACTGTTATTAATAATTATTAACAAAATATTGTATAAGTTGTAAATATAATATTAACTGAGTGTTTTACGAATATTGTATTGTGATAAGTCGTTATTATGAGTATTTTGTATTATGTAAGAGTAAGTTTTGTACCTTGTTGTTTTAAGTTTTACGTTTTTGTTGAATAAATTTATTGTTTACAACTGGTTTTAGTTTAATTCAGCACCGATGAAAATAATCTAATAAGCATAACTAAAGATACGCGAGAAAACATAACAGCGCATCCAACATTGCGTGCGCGTCCTCTAAAAACGCGTTAATTAGATTCATAAGCTTAAATAGTGAAATGAGATGACATCACATCACATTAAGATTCCACTAGTCTATGAAATTTTCCTCTGATTTCACTTAAGTAACGTAAATGATCGATTACAAAGATGAATGTCCTCAAGGTTACGCAATCTATGAATAGATCGTAGACCCGGGCGTTTCGCACGCATCGTAATAGGTTTTGCTAAAGAACAATTTTAAAGAATAAATGTAAATAATTATAGTAACGAAGTGTCAGTTTTGACATGTAGCTAACAATCTCGTTGATTAGCTTGGTTTAGCGAAATGGGGCCTTATTCCCGATTTGTACTATACTGAAAATGTATTGGTTGTATACGCTAGCTTACAAGAGAAGATAGTTACGAGTGTGTTACTGCGAAGCATAACACTCTTGTTATTGTATTGTTATTAAATTTGCAGAACGAGGCGTCGATCGTGGCTGCCGCTGCGTCTGCGCATCGCGTGTGTCGCGCTTTCTGCCCACGGAGTCCCATACTTTTGTTACCAATCGTCCGAGATTTTACGATCAAATCAAATTATGAAACGCATCGGCTTTTTCTAAATGAGGATTTCGAACACCTGTTGCTATGTTTATTGCGTGTGATGCAAATACGGTGTGAGCGCTGCGTTAGCTTGTATAATCTAGACCAGTGATGGATTTAACTTAACAGTAGGCCGAGTAGGCTGGAGTCTAGGGCGGCGGATTTTAGGGGGCGGCAAATGTACCCCATTTTTTTTTACCTAACTTGAATTTAAATGAACTTAACCTGTCAAAGTGAGGAATTTCATGATTGTCAATGTGATAATACTTTATTTTATGTTTATTTTATTTTACTTTATTTTATACTACGTATTTGCACTAATGACATGATCGTTCGCTCAATGTCTGGCGAAATGAAAGCGCGGGGAAAAGGACTGGAATTTATTTAAAAATTATATAACTATGATGGGATAAAAATATTCACATTAATCACAATACGGGAATTAAATCCTATATCGAATCAAATTAATATTTGCATGAAAAAAAAAACTAAAACGGACATGAGTCCATTTCCCAGGATGCTTGATTCGAACCCGGTTAAGTCGCGTTTTTACAGAACACCACAGCTATGAACGCTGAGATTTATCTACAGGCTGACAGGGCCTGACCGGATCGCTGTAGTAAAATCGCCCCTGACTGAATTAGAAATATTGTTATGCAAGTTTATTTATTGTATTATAAGATATAATTTTGCTGATTATTAAGCCTTAAATACTTACGATTGGCGAAATAATAAAAAAACTGTTTTTAATTTTTATATAAGTCAACTACTTTATCTATTCATTCATTTTCTAACACATGAGACATGACAATCCAAAGGACATGAATATTTTACATATTTATTTAAGATATTATATTTAATTTAAAAAAAAAAACTTCCTAGCGTCTTTTGAAGACAACAGGTTATTATAGTTTTCCTTTTTTTGAGAGTTTCAAGTTCAAAAATATTAGTTGAGGTTAACAAAGTTGAAATAAGCTACTTGTATAGGAGTGTTATTCAAATCGATTCCGTACTTTGTACCCATCATTATTAAATAATAAACAGGGAAAGTAAGCTAACTGTTCCACCGTATTCGAAAACCTATCGCATTTTTAATTTCGAACACAGCGGGCAGAATCTTGCTTTTTATTTAGATTTAATGCACCTCTGTGGTATACAGCCTTGGCCAGTACCTTAACCATGAGTTGTGACTTTGAGATTTTCGATAACGAGTATCTAGTTTACTATCTGTGCATTTCGTTCGCACTAAAATAGTACAAGCGAGATGCACGGATAGTAAACTCGATACTCGTTATCGAAAACCTCAATGTCACAACTCATGGTAAGGGTACAGAAGTATTCTCTTGTAGTGTACATAAATTATATTATGGTTTGAAATATAAGACAATTATTTAACTGTATTTACGAACGAGAAAATAGTTAAGGGCTGGAATAATGGACACAGTTATGATTGTTATGAATGTCTAAAATAGCAGATCGAACAGAAGTATTTATTGTTTCCAATAATAAAAAATGCAAATAAACTTGCATAATAATATTTCTAATTCAGCCAGGCGATTTTACTACTGCGATCCGGCCACGCCTTTTAAGTAGGTATAAATTTGTCTAAATTGACATTTATCTAATGTATTGATAGTTATCTTTTTGCATTTTGTCAATTCTTTGATTACCTTCACCCTTTTTGTCTCTAAAAGGGATAAAATCTGACATAAAAAAATCAGAAGGAGTGGCAAAATTTGAATAGTCTACTGGCAGCAAATGTATTAATCCGACACTGATTTAGATGTAGACGAGAGTGAAGACTATTTATCTAATCAAAATATAAAAATTAAGTACTAAGATACATGATTGATGATTAACACGTCATTTCGTTCGTTTGAATTCCACTCTCTATGTGCGAATGACACGAATAGTAAAGAAGATTGTTAAAGAAAATTTAGTATATATCTACTTCTTTTTCATGATTTTTGTTTAGGACATAATAATTAACTATAAAAGGGGTAACCCCCGCTTTTTTGCATCAAAGTTTATTCAGTTATTTTTAAATCAGAGTATTGATCGCAATTTATAAGTACTAATTATAATTTAAAAAAGTCAATCAATACTGTATTTATGAACCAAATATATATTTTTTTTTTCTTTTTAAAATAAAATGCCGTAGTCAATATCTGTTCTTTTTACAAAGATCAAAACTCGTAATTGGCAACGTTTGTCACTGATACACTCATATTCCTCAAAAGTTAAGTCACCGACCACAGAAATTAATTCAAACGCATAATGAATCAATTTCAATATGAGAGAGATGATCAAAACCAGTTTGTATTCTCGATCTGCATATCGGGCCTTCCCGCGCCTAATCGCGACATTTATATAAATATCATGAATATGTCCAAAACCGTACACACAAGCGCGGCTTGTTGTAGAAGACACAACATTTCGGGTGGCCAGCGATTAGCTAATCGATATGGCTACTTTTGTAAGTATCAAACAAAATATATCCCAACAAAATTTAATATTAATTTAATTTGCGCCACTCAACATAGGCATTTTTTGCTTACCGGGTTGTTCCATCGCCTTACATTCAATAGTATCAAGCATATAAATAGAAAATATTTTTTTATTAAATAATCTAGTCCGATGCCATGGGTTATATTTATATTTATTATTGCAAGCAAATGCTTATAATGTATTATCTTGTTACAGAAAAAATTGGCTATGTTAGCCATCCTAGTGGGCAGCTGCCAGGCCGGAGGTTATAACAGTCAAGGTTCCAGTTCAGGATACCATTACCCTCGTGGAAACTCTTATAACAGTGGACTCTCAGCCCCCGCCTCTTTGCCTGCTCCGTCAAGCTTTTCACCGAGCAGCTTCCCTGCTGGATCTCTACCCTCAGCCACATACACCGGCTCAAGCGGATCGATTGGAGATTACAGCCACAATCACGGGTCGAGCAGCCTTGGTTCCAGTAGTTTGAGCAGCATTGGCTCAAGCAGCATTGGTTCAAGTAGCCTTGGCTCAAGCAATATTGGCTTAAGCAGCTATGGCGGGTCATCCAGCATCGGAGGATCTAGTCTCGGAGGTTCTTATAGCGGATCACTCGGCGGTGGTAGCCTCGGATCTCTTGGAGGTAGCGGTTTAGGTAGTTCCCACCACTCTCATATCGGAAGCTCCATTGGATCTGGAATCGGTAGCTCTATAGGATCTGGAATTGGGAGCTCTTTTGGATCCGGGATCGGTAGCTCTTTTGGATCCGGACTTGATAGCTCTATCGGATCTGGAATTGGTAGCTCTATAGGATCTGGAATTGGGAGCTCTTTTGGATCCGGTATTGGTAGCTCTTTTGGATCGGGTACTGGATCATCCATTGGAAACTCCCTTGGAGGCAGCTCCCTGGGTGCTTCCCTGCCCTCGTTAAGCGCACCTGCTATTGACTCCGGAATTAGTGGATCAGGCTTGGCGGCTCCATCTCTGCCCTTGCCAGCATCTGGATCATTTTCAAGCGGACCTGCTGTTGGTGGATCCGCTCCCGCTGTCCCAGGCGGAGACGCTCCCCCACCCGGACCTAAGGCTCCAGTCATTAACACAATTCACGGTCTGGCTAATGGCAATGGCGCCCCAACCCGATACAGTGTAAGAGAGGAACCTTACCAGGTCTTTAGGGAAGAAATCCACCGAGTACCTCAGCCGGTGCCAGTCCCCGTGCCGCAAACTGTACAAATCCCAGTGCCACAGCCTTACCCCGTCAAAGTGCCAGTATACAAGGACGTCCCAGTGCCCGTCGTAAAGATCCAGCAAGTTAAGGTCGACAAGCCAGTTCCCTACCCAGTCGAAAAGATCGTTAAAGTACCCGTGGAGAAAGTAGTAGAGGTACCTGTGGAGCGCCGTGTTCCTATTGAAAAGATTGTCAAAGTCCCCGTTGTTAAGCTGATCAAGGTGCCGTATCATGTTGTGAAGAAATACCCAGTGCCTGTGTTTAAGACCGTCCACCATAAAGCGGTGGAGCACCATCAATCGCACGGCTGGCACGCTCCCGCTTCTCATGGCCACTATGACCACTATGACCAGCACGATTTCCATGACCACAATGACTATCATGGCCACGATGACCTCCATCATGATCTCCACGACCACCACGAGATCCATGACCACGGACACGACCTGCACGACCACAGCAGCCTTGGACTTGACCAGGGAATTGACCATCACCAACATCACGGCTGGAACTAAAATACAAAATGTAGAATCTCATTTGTTTTCAGAGGTCAAACCATAGAATGAAGACTGAAGTACAAAGAACCTCATAGTTTTGTTACACATGTTTTGTATATAGTCATCTCAAAGCAACGTTAGCTCATCGAGAGGCTGCACTCTAGGGTGATAACTAAGTCATTAAATTAGGATAATACATTTTTTTGTAAATATTTAGTAATAAAAGGGATATTGTCCTAATACAATAATTTATCCAAAGAGATCCTAGTATTTATTTCATTCTACCCAAATTGGTGTAATACCTATTGATTGATTTACAATACCTACGACTTAACAGGTCCTAATCTTCAGTACACGATGATTCTTAATCGGTGATCAGAAAACAATTTTTGTAACTGAGTATCAAATGGCAGTCCCGTCTAAGCCGTAATTACATAAAAACACTTTTTATAAAAATACAAATATTCTATTCCTTAATTTTCTGATTTTCCTACAAAAATTTACAACATATTTAATTTAATAATGACAAGTTATGAAACTTTGTCATTTTTATTACATAAAGTCGTAGATATTGTATGACAGATGACGTGACTTAGGTATCGTAACTCACCAAATGATATAAATACATTTTTACTCCTGGTCACCAATTAAGAGGTTTATAAAAATTAAATTTAGTAGTTTCTTGGTTTTCGCAGAATATCATATTAGCGTTATATATAGCTATATTTTAACCGAGTTTATTTTCGAAAGTGGTAAATAAGATTTGAGGAGAATTACGGAAACAACGATATGAAATACTCATTGTAAAAAGAGTGAATGAATGGAAGTAATGAGTGAATGTATATATTAAATAAAAATACTTAAAATGTAACCAGTGCCAGTTACTTCAGTCATGTTTGAAGAGGTTTAATAACGAAATAACCAAGTAATTAAAATATACGTAGACATTCATTAAATGAAACTATTTGAATCATTATTTTTAAATACACATATAAAATAAATCAAATAATTTATTTTTTTGTTTGTTTGAATCACAATCTAGGCTATTTTTCAAATAATATTTAACAAAAAAGTTTTGGCCTGAATAGCGATTCATTAAAATTGAACTTGCTTATCGGTAAGAAAAAAAAACAGCAATTTCAAAATCTCCCTATCATTACATGAGATGTTGTGCCCGTGACTTTAACTCTTGTGTAACCTATAGGTACATCACAACGTACAATAGCAGAAATTATTTATGACATTAAATACACACTGGTTAATTCACTTCATGAAAAGTGATTTTCGCAGGGCGGGAAATATACGATATCGTCAAGTTAAGTCAATGGTAAGATCGAAATCAGCTTGTTAAGTCAATGGTATATGTAAATACTTTTTCACCATAAATATGATCCCATTATAGTATAATGAAGCCGATGGCCCTGGGTTCAAATATCGATTCCTGAAATTCGTTGGCTGAGTACCCGCAACACAAGACAGCTCAGTCACTTTTTGTGAGGCTGTCCGGTTATATTTATATATTTATTTATGAATTTATAAGCTGAAAAAATAATTACATACTGATGCCCTGGTCTAAACACTCTGAAATATTTAATATGTATTTGAAGTGCGTTACTTATTTATTAAAATAGATAGTGACAGCGACTATACCTAATGTATACCTTTCAGAAACATGGACCTTAGAGGCAGTGTTTCCTTGACAAAATTATATGTGCCTATTTTCAAAAATTACAGTGTTTCTACTGTTTCTATAAGATTTTAGTGTAAGTGTACAGTCACGAAGCAAACTATTCAACCGTGTAACGACCAGGCAAATTTAAAATCATATCAGATACAACGTGATAAGGGCTTAAGCCATAAACCTTTATGTCACTGATTGTTAGGAGATTGATATTTTTCGTTTTTGAACATAGTCTCGTCATGGATATTGACTATCGGTAAAGTATTAAGACCGGCGATTACAATTGCTATCGGCATATTTAACATGCTTAGATCTTACAGATTTAAATTTCCACTTAAATAAACTTAGGAAGACAATAATTTACAGTGATAAAATTCATTTAACCACTACGTAATAGACCATAGAACGATATGAAATAATGAATACGTAACTAGAATAGCACCACCCCATCTCCTCCCGCAGGTGTCGTAACAGCCGACAAAGAGTAAAACCGACGTAAGGGCAGCAGCGTCCGTCAAAACCAGCGACGTCGCAATCAACAATCTGCAGGCGGTCGCCAACTCACCTGCCAAGAGTAGTGACTATGGCAACTACCCGCCAAGATGATACAAGTCATATTTGGGGAGGCCGATGTCCAGCAGTGGACGACTTACGGCTGAAATGATGGTGAAATGACGCTTTACAAGTAGCCGTTTACTTATTATTACTATTTAAATATAGAATCGATGAACGAATAGGAAGAAACTTAAAATATAGGTATTATGAATAGTGGTATTCAAACCAATTTGAAAAGAGAGTAAACTACAGTTATTGTACTTCTTATTGCAATGCTTAGCGTAGCTTGTAAATTATTTTTAAAATAAAGTCTAAAGAAAAAATAATAATATAAATTTCAAAAACGCCGTTAAAAAAGGGCCCCTTTCGCATGGTGCCGAGGCTGCTGGCAGCATTCCCCCTCTGTATCGCGATACTGATGCGTTGCCCGAGTAAGCTGCCAGCTCTGTATCTAAATTAAGTTAGATATTAATATCTGAAAAGAACACAGATAATATAAAAGATTTAAATGTACCCTAAATAAAATTAACATAATACAATTAAATCTATTGTGAGCCATGTTGTTACTACTTAGTTACAAACGGATAAACTCACGTGTAATTATATCGCACTAGGTGACATGTTTCGCGTAAGCTCTGGTGCCTAGTCTGGTAGTCAGGATACACCACTTGGGGTGAGGGAGCATCACTCGGCTTGAAAATGGATACCAGAGCTTACCCGAAACATGTCATCTAGTGAGATATAATTACACGTGAGTTTATCCGTTTGTAACTAAGTAGTATATTTAAAATAAATCGGAAAAGTTACATTTGTGAAAACTTTACATAAAAACAGAGGATTATCGCCGGTATTTGACTTTGATAGATAGACGTTTAATAACGCCTTTGAATTGAATTGAATAACGCTTTAATGATAAGATCGATAATAATCAACTATAAAACAAAACCTACTAATGGAAAGCTTCCCAAAAAGCTCACTCTCGTAATAATTACGAAACAAACGAAAACGGAAGAAACCTGACGCGGCGAACTCGGTCAATTCGAGGTTTATGCCGTGGCATAGATACCAAATGCCGGTGAAATTTAATGAAAAAAAAATAAGAATTAGAATAACAAAGTAGGCCTATAAATAAACGAGTGACAATCATTGCATAATCTGCCTCCGATTAGGAGGGTCTTATGGAATGATGCAATGATTTCTCACGCTATATATCAAAAGTAGTAGTTGACGTAGGTCAAATTGATATCATATTGTACAGTCAGCAAAAATTTTGACTACTAAAAAACGGGCATCCGTCGAAACCCAATCTACAGCTACTACGGTCATCAACCCACCTACCAAGCGTGGCGACTACGGCAACTGTCCTCCAAAATGATACACATCATATTTGCGGGAGGCCTATGTCCAGGAGACGATATACTGCTAAAGTGATGATGATGATGATAATGATGATGCTTTGTATTCATAATTATCAATTAAATGGGATTAATTCATGTTAAAACTTAAGGCACTGTTACCCAGTTAAGACGTTCGCGGCGAACTGTTTTAATGATGACGGAAATAGAAATTATATGGATCACCCAAACCCATGTCACTGGTATAAATATATTATACATTTTTTTATTCTTATGCCGCTGTCATAAGTCAAGTTCACTGAAAGTGACTCAGAAAAAAAAGGAAAAGCAATATAGTTTCCATCTTGCCTAAGGTCCCGCCCGCCGCCACTGTTTCCTACAAGTAAAAATACCGGTAGCATGCCTTATTAAAATGAGTAAGTATACCAAATTTACCGATAATTAATGTCGACTATACGGTGCTGAAACGAAACCGTTTAAACGCAACCTGATTAAAATTCATTCATATGAATTCAATAGGCATAATTTAAATAACGATATTTTTGTAGGCGCTACGTAATATACGTTTTATGATTATAATTATAACGAAGTGATGTATATGTATATTATATATGAGTTAACATAATTGAATATAAGCAGTTGCACTTAAAACAAGCAAAATACAGATAAACAGCATATTTGACGATTTTAAACACAAAGCTTTATCTAGTAAGATTCAACCATATTAATAGAATAGAAGCGGCGAACTAACGTTTTATAAATCGAGTATTACCCCACATGTTTCGCTACGTAACGAGGAGCATAATCATGAGCCGTTCGAGTTGGCTCGAACTAATTATGCATCTATGGTCCCTGGTACCGCAAACATCGAAGTTCGAGCATCTTTCTCTTTTATTCCAATTAAGGCGTCATGATCATGAGAGTGACAGAGACTATCGTCTGAACGAATATGTTTTTTCGCGCTAGAGCCGCTGCTGGCTGATGGGACAGAATAACGAATAAAATAAAAATCGTACCCAACGCAATCGTACCCGTGTTCCCGAGACCGTGTCTTATTTCTCGTTAAATTGGCATCATGATCATGGCAAGAAAATTAATAAGGTGCATTAGGATAATTTCAATAGTCTTTAAGTGTCGTATAATTACGAAAATGGACTCTTATCATCTCACTCTTTGAGTACTTTTCGGAATTACCCGCTATTTTTGTAATAATCTCGATATACCGTACTTATATAGATGCCTATGTTTGGGTTAGACCTGATTATATGGAAATAGAATATGTGTCGGATAACGTTAAAAGAAAATATTTCTATGATATTTATAAATGTCACCAGATTTCCATCATACATAAATTTTATTACGAAAAATCATAATCGCTTTTTAAAGCAGATTAAATATTCAGAAAAACCTCCACACCCTAAAATACAGATGAAATCTTTTATCGACCTGCAGCCTGCGATGTGTTTCAATCAAGCCACTTGCATAACCTTAGGAAAATGTGACCCTATTGAGATCGATTTACCTACTTTGAACAATTGATGTCAGAAATATGTATGCGAATTTCGCCTTATTACAATGCAGTAAGGTGCAAAACTGTTAACATATCATTGAGAATGCCCGGACATAGTTCGCCCGCGACCAGATGTGACGCATCGGGCGTAACGATATCCGTCCAATTAATTTATTCATGGGTGTCGCATCACCGCCAAGAACTTCTTGTCGTATAAATATGGAGACAGTTGCGTTATCGCATCACAAACCACCGAAACACAGAAGTGATAACAACTTAACTTTATTTTAGGCAGGCTTAAAGCGTTTAGCTAAAAGCCATGGCGTTTATAGTAAGTTGATGAAACATGAAACTTGGAAAATTTTATCTTTATCTGATCAACTCACAGAGATATTACAAATAGTTATTGGATTGAATTCTCCTTTACCATTTTGATGTCGTCATCATCATTATCTAAGATGTCCACTGCTGGACCTCCCTCAAAAATATCTTGAATCATCTTGGGGGGAGGGGAAAGCTGCCACAGTCAGCACACTTGGCAGGCGGGTTGGCGACACTGTAACTATTAACTCGGTTTTGACGGAGGCTGTGGCCCATCCATCGATTTTGAGGTCGTATATCTAATTATTACTTTTCTTTTTATTCCAGGTTAGGATTCTCTTTTACACAGCATTAGTCTACGTATGTAGAGGTGAAGCACCACTAGGACACGATTCATACACATCCTCCGCATTGTCCGCACCGTCGGCTTCCTACGGGCCGCCATCCTCATCATACGGACCCCCATCGACATCATATGGCACTCCTATTTCCTCGGGAAGTTTAAATTTGGCACAGAATCTGCCACCCGCGCCGCGGCCAGTCTACGGAGCGCCGTCCGACCAGGATGGAAGCCTCCTCCTAGACGAGACTCGTCCTCCGGGGCCATCATCAGGACCAGTGTCAAGCGGATCTCTCAATCTGGGTGAGCCGCGCGTCATCGGCACGACAGTGCAAGTCGGCAAGCCCGTCGCCTCGGCAACGAGATACGAGCTCCAATCGGTCGTGCAAAACGTCGTCCGTCGAATCCCGATCGAAGTTGTGCGTCACGTCCAAATCGCCGTCCCGCAACCCGTGCCCGTGCCCGTGCGTCAGGAGGTCAAAGTGCCAGTACCCCAGCCCTACCCTGTTCAGGTCGAGGTCCCCAGACAAGTGCCGTACAACGTGTACCAGACGCAGAACGTGGAGGTAGAGAGGCGAGTGCCTTACGAGGTCGTGAGACAAGTGCCCGTTGAAGTGATCAGGAAAGTGCCAGTGCCGGTCGACAGGCCTTATGAAGTGATCAGGAAGGTACATGTACCGATCGAGAAGCACGTGCACGTCCCTGTGGCCATCTGGAAGCCGTACCCCATCCACATCATCAAACACGTCACCCACTACAAAAAGAAGAAGTGCTGCGGCTGGTAAAAAGTACAACCATAGGATAATAACAGTCGTGATCATACCAAAATAGTCAATAATACTGTAAATAAATAGCTCTAAGATGTACATATGTCTATGTAATAAAAGATATCGTATACATTTATTGTATATTTTGTCATTATAATTGTTGTTTTTTTTTTATTAAGCTCAATAATTAAAATAATTAAAACTGCGGGAAAGAAAATATTTTCCGTTGATAGAGCATGATCTAATTAATATTTTTATATGAAATAGTTCTATACTATATACATAATCAGAGATAATAACTTTGGGTCCTGGAGTTCATGTTAGATAGTTCTTAGGCGACAGATTAGGCCTAGTGGGTACTAGGCCTAAGTAAGAACTACTACACCTAGAGCCTAGGTGGGTAAGAACTACCTGAACCTTCGGCTAAATAGGCACTATACCCATAGCGCCTATTTAGCCGAAGGTCCAGGTAAGGGCAATTATTTGTGTTATGAGCACAAATATTTGTTCCTAAATCATGGGTGTGCGTAAAAAGTATATTGTTGGCTGAGTACCCACAACACAAGCCTTCTTGAGCTTAACTTTATCAATTATTTTTATTTATTTATGTACGTTAACAGAACTCTTAATGGATAGCGTAATTAACGATAGGAAGGCTCACATCAAACAACCTTAGTATTTCCCTCAATTCAGATTTAAAAAAACCATGGACTTAATCTACAGATGTATACTGTAAAAAACGTGGCATTCATGTTCATAGATCTAAAAAAATAAGTATTAGTAGGAACCCTGATTTTTGTGCTAATGTATAATAGCAATATTTATTACATAATGTACTTAACATAGGTACTCGTAGTATAAAACGTCACTCTGTAGTTCCTCTTCCAATAAACCTTCAAATCAGTCGTAGAATCCATTGAGGCGTTTATTAATATTTAGGCAGAATATTTTTATAGCTATACGTCCAGAGCAGCTTGTGGGCCTGAGTCCTTACAAATTTAATTCAATTTCAATTAAAATATCATTATTATTCACGTACGCCTCAGCAACATTCACTTTCGTATTTTAGTTAGATAGAAAAACAATCTTAACCTAATAATTATTTTTTACTCCGTATCTATTCTATCTCCATACCTTTTTAGATTTAATGTACTGGCGAAAAGTAGTCGACCACGACACGACCCAATAGCGAGACTTGGCTAAACTGAGGTCTTTAGCAGGTTTATATATATTTTTTTTTACATTTAGAGTTAACATAATTATCAGCAAAGCTATTTATTTTTTCTGCACTCTTAGCAGTCTTAGCACCCAGTTCTGAACAATACAGACATCGCATATGAAAACACTGAATAATAGTATTGATAATATAATGGTTCATCGTGCGTACCTAAATAGTTTCTGTTGTTTAGGAATGCGAACGTGTCCATGTAATAATGAAGGTCCAAGAATTTTTTGCATTTCTTCAACAGTAGTGTGACGAAAATTTTGAGTTCTACGGATTCGTTTCAGCCCTTGGGCCGAGTAGACGTATAAGCTGATATTGCTGTCTGAGCCCGTGGCTCGAGTAGACCCTAACATGTAGGCCTAGCACAAGAGGGGCGAGACTGATGTGTATCTCGAGCCGCGATAGACTACCCGTCCCTTTTTAAATAATATAGTTAGAGAATAACGGGTAGGTCTAGGCTAGGTCTTGAGTGGGCCCACGGTGCGAATAGTCCCTCAATCAGTAGAGAGTGTCAGGTCGACTAACCCACAAAAAAACCGGAAGGGGTGATTGAGCCCGCGGGTGCGATTTTGCTGTGGGCCCAGTTGCCCACAGAATGAGCAATTCATTGGTTTAATTATAGTTACAAATGAATATGTGTATATTGTAGAGATATATCGTAATAATAATTTAACAATATAATAAATTCGTAAAAAATAGTAAATCTTGTATAAAATACTAGTTTAGAATAAAACCTAAATATCAAAAGTAAATTCATGACAACAATAAATTTACTCCATTTTTTTTTAATGATATTTCATAACAAAGATCCTATCAACCTCACGATGTACGAGTATTATTATCATTCGTGTAGACTTCTATGCTATAATACCTTTACAATTAATCTACTGCTACATATTTCTTCAATTTATTATTTGATAATTTAGATGGGTGCTTATTTATTTGGGTTCTGTAGTCAACTAGAAACCCTTATCGTTTCGCCATGTCGCTCTGTATGTCTGTCTGTCTCCATCTATGCTCAGTGAACGTTAGTAATACAGAGTACCATAACTTATACGAGTAAATAAAAATATCTTGATAAACTGAAAATTATGGAATGATATAAAAAGTGTCCCCCGTCTCTAACTTTTTAACATCAAGTTAAAAAAATGTGAAAATATAAATGCACAGCTTAATAAAGTGTTTCAAGGAAAATTACTTTGATTTTGATCGGTTAAACCGTTTTTGAGTTACGGATTAGAAACTACGGAACCCTACACTGAGCATGGCCGATCAGGCTCGCTATTGTCTTGCAGAAAATAATTTGGCTTAAACATATTTTGTCATAATGTGTTTTTCTTAAACTGTAGACTTTTCAGGATTATTATAAACTAAACCTAACCTAACCTAATATGTATTCAACGGGATTATGACTAAAATGTCTTGTAATATATCTACAACTATATACCAAACAATCGCGTGACCTAGTTGTTTACTAATAAAAGCTAATAAACATTCGAGTCTAGAACGCTAAAACTAGATATTCAAAACGTCTAACAAAAGTTACAAGTTAAAAATATTTTTAATTAGCATTTTTACAATTGTGATAATGTGTGTTCTAATCCATACTAATACTATAAATGTGAAAACAACTCTCTCTCTCTCTCTCTGTATGTCTGTTACCTCTTCGCGCTTAAACTGCTGAACCAATTAGGATGAAATTTGGTATGGACAGAGTTTGAGCTGCGAGAAAGGACAAAGAATATTTTTTATCCCGCAACTATACTCTAAAGACGGGCACAGCTGACCGATAAAGTCGCGAGGAAAAGCTAGTCCTGAATAAATTAATCAATAAAAAATATAAATAAATATTTCGGGACCATCTTACACAAATCGACCTAGTCCAACGGTAAGCTCAGTAAGGCTTGCTTTGGAGGTACTAGACGACGACAATATATATAAATACTTAAATACATAGAAAACACCCATAACTCAGGACCAGATATCTGTGCTAATCACACAAATAAAGGCCCTGACTGGGATTTGAACCCAGGACCATCGGCTTCATAGGCAGGGTCACTATCCACTAGACCAGACCATCAATGTCACCCATCAATGGGTGTAAATACATAAATTACTGTTGATTATCTACAAAATATCGTGCTTTCTTTTGACTCTGCAGATAAGTCTCTAATCCCTTTTACAGCCACCATCAGATATATCAAAGCGGCCATGGTGGTCACAAATATCTGAACAATGACTCTATTCGATATTTAAATCGAAAGAAAAATAGAAAAATTTGACTCGGAGTGGGACTCGAACTCACAACCAACTCGTTATTATCGAAGATATTCGCTAGCAGACGCTTCTGCATAATAAAACATAATGACTCTATTGTCATGTGCTTGGCCGCTCTAATATATTTGATTGCGATACTACTTCATTTTTTAAACAATAGTCTTGCTTACATATTAAATTAATAACCAGTTAAATAATGTAGTTTTATAAAGATTAATCAGGGCTGGCTTTTTTTCTTCTGGGAGATGATAATGTACTGACCAGGATTGGTTAAAAATATATACACACTTTTGCATCTTATCACAAAGCAGTAAGATGCAAAAGTGTAAGCATAGTTTTGATGTCGACAGTACAATATACAAGATACGAACAAAGTACCAAAATATGTATACATGCACCTTAACTATTGTTTCAATATTAAAGCACATGTATTCATATTTTGTAACTTTTCCCGTATCGATATGTTTTACTTTAACTGTACTATATCAATATCATGCTGGATTTTTTTCCGTATGAATGGGATCGGGACTAGTATTCGTAACAGGGTAAATAAAGTTATTATTAAATTACATCATGTACTAAACCCTCAGACTATCACTGTGCTAGTCAAACTGATACTTGGTCGGTTTTAGAAATATATTTACTAATACGAGTATACAGTTTGAATGTTATAGTTATTTATTTAATGCTATATTTATTTAAAGGATCTACTTTATTTTAACTTGTCATTCGTTGTTTTTTTTTTTCAAATAATGTGTGTTTAAACTGAATAGCAGGATCTTTTGGCCATAAAAGGAAATAACCAGTTTTTACAATTACCTTTAAATACTTGCGTCGATATATTTTAGTCCCTAGCCACGCTATTGGAGATCTTGGTGCAACAGCGGTAAAGTTTTGGTATTTGGAGAAATGGAAACTAGCACAATTGCATGCTACTACTACTTATAGCGATCTTAATTATATGCACTAACGTATTTGTCAATAAAGATTATCTCAGTTTTAATTATTCATTAAGTTAACCCTCATCAATATTAAAACGATTTTCGTGAAGTGTGAAACGATGTCAAATGAAAATTACGTCATAAATGCATTTATTCGTAACAATTACGTAAAATCTATGAGTTGAAAATGCTGGGAAAATATTAGTTATCGATGAATGATATGGAATTATAAATTCAAAATATTAAATTTGATCGCAAATTTAATAATAATTAGCATACATATAGGTACCTATAAATATACGATGTTTTATTAAAGGTCGTTAACCGTTATCTACAAGTAAAGCCTAGTTTATAAAAATAATATAAATACGCGAGTCTACAAAATACTCTACGAATATCATATCACAAAATAAGTGCCAATACCCATGCAAGTAGGTCAAACCAAAAAGTCAAAAAATGATAAAGTTAAATACTTTTTATTTAGGATTTATTATAAAAATCGGTAAAATAATCTACACATTTATAGATGTGATGAATTTTAGCGTCTCTTTATCTTTGTTGTAAGGGTGAAACTAATATTTGTACTTGTAATTTTGTAAATAGACTTCAGATCAGTTTCGATATAAAACTGCATTTTTTCGATTAATTTCAAAATGTGTTCTTACTAACTTTTTCTTATGAAAGATTAGCATAATCAGTCAATTTAATTCCACTCAGTGATTTTATCGATACTATCGCAGCACTAACTCAAATGGAGAGCTAGTTACGATTCGATACTCTTCTCGAATACAGAAGCGGTGTATAAAATTTGTTGTTTTGGCGTACTTCCGACAGACGGTCGGCCGCGCCCCGACTATCAGGATCATCTACGCTGCAGCCATGGACACCTCCGTGAGTAGCCTTGCAGAATAAATACATAAAAAATAAATAAAAACATTCTTCACACAAATTGACTGAGCCCCACGGTAAGCTCTAGAAGGTGTGTTATGGGTACTCAGCCAACGAAATATATGTATAATATACAAATACTTATATACATATATAGACACCATCAGGCAATCCGTCTGCTCGTTTGCCTCCTATATCATAAAAAAAACCCATGACTCAGGAACAAATATCTGTGCTCATCACACAAATAACAAATACCCTTACAGGAATTTGAACCCAGGACAAGACCATCGGCTTCATAGGCAGGGTCACTGCCCACTAGGCCAAACCTATCGTCAAAGAAATGTAGTTGTTAATTATGTGATATATTAAAAGAATGAATGAATATTATTATTTATTAACAAACATATGTAAATATCAGGTACCAATACAATCTTATTACTTTAGTTCACCTTTGAAATTAGGACACTATTAGCGAAATAAGGTGGACGTGGACGCTCGTGTCACTAAGATAATTGTATAATTTCAAATAAATATGTACTGTCCATGAAAGTATATATTACAAATTTACTTAGGAATGATTTGTATTTTTACGTTATAGATCTAATATGTGCGTTATGTGATTGTTTATGTATGTATGATATTTTACAGATCCAGTTGATCCTGTCAGTATTATGTCTAACCGCTATACAGGCTAATCCTCAGGATAAAGGGCCTCATATATTTGAAGGATCACAGCCGCAATATGCTCAGAAATACAAAGAAGTGATAATGTACCTAACTCCTACCCAAATTAAGAAATACGAAGCTGGACAAGGTCTTCCTAGTATTAATTACGAACAACAAGCACTGCTGCACGCCCAATACGAACAAGAAAGAAGACCACAAGCTCCAATCTCTTACCAGTTCGTACAAGAACAAATACCACAACCTGCTCCAGCATATATTTATACACGACAGAAACCATTAGCAGAAATACCCATTAATCAAGAAGAAGGAGAAATTATACAAAGCACACTCGATATTTTGGAAGCCAATAAAATGCAGTTTCATTTAGCGCAACAAAACAACCCTAAATTAGAAATTACAAAAGCTGAAGAACTTCAAGATTCTGAGATCCGACCTATCGTAGAACCAAATGTTGAAAATGAAGAACAAACCAAGATCCAAATTCTGCAGAAACAACAAGATCAGCAACAACAACAACAACTACAGCAGCAAGAACTACAGCAACAACAACTACAGCAACAACAACTACAGCAACAGCAACTACAGCAACAACAACTGCAGCAACAACAACTACAGCAGCAACATCAACAACAGCAACAGCAACAAGAGCAAAACAACTTAATAGAACAGGCTAACAAGCAACAGGAAGAGCTCGCAAAAAGCTATGCTTATATTCATTTCTTCTCCAATCAAAAACCAGATAGTCCACAAAAGATTCAGATATTCCATCCAGAACCTCATTCTGTGAACCTGGATGAGGAAATAAGACAACAGAAGGAAAATAACATAGAAATCCAGCAAGATCCTTTACTGCGTCAAAAATATAAACTTATCCCGTATGAATACATTGCAGAACAAAACATACAGCAGAAAGTACGGGATGATATTATCAAGCAGGGCCAAAAGCAAGTTCAGCAACAGTTGTTTGTACCTGCCGAAGACAAGTGGCGACCAATCATCAATCCACAAAGGGAATATCAACAGCAGTATGCACCACAATTCACTAGTTCCAGTAACAACGTCGATCTTGGAAAGATAATTCAGGAAAGTCAATTAGAGAGAGAGGCAGCTAAAATTCATGCTGAAAATATTGCGAAGTCCCCGCCTGTTGTTATTCATAAAGACATTAGCATTATAAAACGCCGGCCCGTTCAAGTGGTCAAGCATGTGAACATTCCATACCCTGCTCCATTTCTGGTCCCTATTCAGAAGCAAGTAGAAGTCAAGGTACCCCAACCTTTTGCGGTACCAGTCGAAATTATCAGACATATCCCTGTACCAATAGTCAGGACCGAAGCAGTAGAAGTGGAGAAACCCGTACCATACGAAGTGGAGAAACATGTGGCAGAAATTGTAGAGAAAAAAGTCTACGTCCCTGTCGAAAAACCATACACCGTAGAACGTATAGTTCCTGTAGAAGTAAAGAAAGAGATTCCTGTAGCGATACCTGTTCATAAGCCAGAGAAACTCACAATTATCAGACATGTCTGGAAACATTAATGTTTAGATTAGCTAGTATTTAAGTTTATTGACTGCAATTGCTGAGGCTTATTTAATAAAAGACTTAAAAGTTTATTGTAGTGTCATTGCCTTGCCATGCTTCTGGCGCCTGCGAGAAAACTAGCCGAATTCATGCTTACTTATTAAACTTATTCTGGTTTATTTCTGCAGGCACTTAAATGCAACAGCGATAAAAATCTGAGATTTTACATTTACTATGAACTTGAAAAGCTGCCATTTGTACTATTAGGTCACTGTTACTTTTGTACAAAATCACAAGTATTTATTTAATAATGTTAGTTTTGAGATTTTACGTTCACACGCTAAATACAAAACGAACGACATTACTCCTCGAGCATTTACTTAACCTGACATATATGTATGACAGTCACTGTCTCACAAACACTGTATAAAGTATAAATTATCTTTGTATGACTTATACTAACAAATTGATTTAAAGTCACACCTATCAATCAAGTGTCATAACACAAGCGGCCAGTTTATGACCACTTTTTCAGGTATCTAATTCAATTTTATTCATCCTCCTTCCGTTTGATTGAATTGCTAAACACATTCCGTATTGTCTAATGTGTAGAAAGTTGGGCTAGCTAGCAGCATACAAAATCGTTACAAGGAAGTCAAGATGTCTCTCAAAACAAACATTTAAGATGTGTATTAGCCGTCTATTGCGCAAATAGACCGACGCATACGAAATGACCCAGTTTATGGGTGCTATAATTTACGCTTGCGTATTGCAATTTTGTATTGATTTCATAAGCATGAGATAATTTATTTTAATTAGATCACTATATTCTGAAACTATTCATGCGTTTCAACGTCTAACAGATTAATAAATAATTAACTGTTTGCATATTCATTTTCATCTTTCTTTTTTGAAACCGTCACCAATCTTAGTTGTTGAAATGTGCACAATGTGTGTTTCATACATAAGTTAAAATAATTGTCTGTAGCAAACTGTGCGCATCCGAGTGATAACGGATAACACTAAAGACCGGAGGCTGTAAGTTTCTTTTGACGTAGAAAAACGTTTTGAACGCGTAAGTGATAAATGATAACTCTAACGCGATGGTGACGTTTTGTTACCTTAAAAACTTACAGTCAGGGCCCTATGATTGGCCAACTGACTGTATTGTTCTAACGATGTTGTGTCTAGACAAGATAAAGCAAACACTCATGGTCACTAAAGCCGACTTAATTATGTAACTAAATGTTTACCTATGTCACGAACTTGGCAGAATTGGAATGTTACGTTACATAATAACACTTTCCTAGAATATATGATGTAAATAAACGCTAAAACTATTAAACGGTGCAAGATAAAAAATGTTAAGATTTATATCATTCATCTTAACTTAAGTGTTTATTATTCTTATTTAAATCAAAGGAGCGTATGATTTAAATGTATATTTTCATATATTTTCACCTCACTTTTATACAAATTGTATATTACTAATCGAGTGGTTTTTTTTTTTACATTAGCCAGGAGCACATCTAATCAAGGTTTCTTTTATTTAATGTGTTTGAATGATACATGATGGCAATAATTATTGGCATCCATCATTTCCTCACGGTAGTGCGGTAAAAAATTGTATTTCACTCGGTAGGAAAATGTGTTCCCCTCTCTTGCTTTGAAGCCCTCCCAATGCTCAAAATTCCACTCTTTGAACCACTCGCTATCGGTTCAATTTTAAAATCTTTCGCCAACTCGTGTCTTAATATTATCACGAGTGGGTAAACACTAACTTTGCCCCCTTGTATAACAAATAACTATTATGCTATACATGGACAATTTTCGTCATAAATAATCGTTAACAAAGAAGTATTTATACTTAATCGTCGGGAAATTCAGATCACGAGGTAATATTTTAATAATGTTATAATAGATTGATATAACTATATATAGCTTTTATGAACGTTCGTGCGGCACTGTAAATATACGTTTTACAAGCCGCAGGCCAAATTAAAACAATTTTATAAGTAAATTGAGCACTTTCTCTGTAGCAAACACATTATTTTATTTGGTAGGTAATTATTTCTTTTATTATTCATGGTACACACACTGATTACACGCTGAGCGTGTTTTAATTTAATTTCTGGGGCTGTTATTCAATTTTCTTTCTAGAATTTAATTCTAGTGGTATGCGCAATAAATTCAGAGCCATGTCCATCTTCCAATCAATATACATAACAAACTAGTATTACATGAAAGAGTTCCTAAGCGTGTTATATCGCAGTAGTCAACAGACTGGCCAACCGTAAACGAAGTTAATAAGTAATTATCACGTTAATAGACCTGACTGCCTAAGTATTTATTTAATAAATTTTGCGGTATTATTAGATAACTGTCATATGAATGGAAATACAAATATTTGATATTGTTTCCATGTTTTTTTTTTCAAAATCTTAAAGCAATAGAAAATCTCTTCAAAACCTATCGGCTGTTTAGCCGGAGGAGATTTTTTAAAATAAGTAATAAGTTTAGAATAAAATATAGGTAGGTAATCTAACATATCTCACCGGGATCACCATCGGATAGAGGTGTAGAGAATTGCTTTATGTTTGGATTTGGTAGAACCGTGAGCTTAAAGATGCTTATGACATGTTCATGACAAATAAAAGAGCAATAAAAAAACCAACATTTTATTAATATCACAAATTCACTGAGACTTACAGGTCGCATCAAATATATAATTAATTACTAACGAGTATTAAGCGCAGGACAAACTACAGTGACACATCAAGCCGAACAATTTTTTTCTACAGTATATTGCAACTTACAGCTCTTATATTTCACGGCACGGTACACTTTAAATCAACTAAATAACCATTGTTTCTGTAATATTATAAACAGCTGTTTAAATTTATCACATGTAAAGAATTCACGGACGCTTCATAATTTTACTATTAAATCTACATCAGGTACATTTGTCACTCAGAGTTCGAACTATCAAAGCTTAAGCTTAAGCCGAATCGATGCAACTAAATGCTACGATCTTATTTTAATAATCAACAGGCAAGACATAGAACTAAGGTTATCAGTCAGTGGACTGCTGCTCCACTTTGACATGCCCTCAAGAAACTTATGGATTAAATTTTAGTATCCGCCATAGCCGTGACCGCTATCTTCAGAGAGGGCGTGCGCGTGTTCGGCGTAGTACCCCTCGTGGGCAGCAGGTGACTCAGCGTATGCTTTTAGACCTTCCGAAGCTTCGAAGCCATGGTTCTCCAATCCACCTTCAAGACCGCCATGACCTTCAAGAGCGACGTGGTGCTCGAAACCTCCATGATGCTCAAGACCGCCGTGCTCAAGAGCAGCGGCGAGATGCTCAGTATCGAATCTGTGGTCCTCGAGTACGAGACCGTGACCATGGCTGTGCTCGGTTTCAGGGTGGATCTGCTTCAGGACCGCCTCATGCTTGCCCTTCTCGAGCGGGTGCTTCAGCAGATGACTGTGCTCTTTCTTCACGTAAACGGGAACGGGGTGGAAATGCTCGAACTTGATTGACTGATGAGACTTGGCGTGCTCGTGTTGCACATGATGGTGGTGCTCTGATTCGCCTATGAGCGCGTGGTGATCGAACTTCTCCTCGATCTGAGGCGCTTCCTCGTGGATCACACCGGGGTAAGCGGCCACCACGGCCAGGAATCCCAGGAAAATCTGAAACGATCACATTACCAATTATTAAAAACATATCAGCAATCCAGCGCGCCTATAATAAAACGAGTTTTGCAGCACTGAGTAGTGCAAGGAACCCTAAGCGTTACATAACGAGAAAGGAAAGGCTTCCTATAAACTTGAATGTATGCCGATCAGGAAGACCATATTCTAACCACACATCTTAGATGAATTTAAGTCACTATTTCTAATGCAAATTTATGTCAAATTGTTTATATATTATTAAGCCTATTCCGGCTGTTTCACAACACAGTTTTGACTGCGCGACCGTCACTGGCACTATAATGAACACACTGGATTACGCACGTGGTACTGCATGTTGGTTGGAGGACCTTACTGGGCGAGAGGGTGGTGGGTAATGCTAGCACTTGTAATTTGCATCGCTTATATACCTGGTTTCTCTGCGGCCCTGTGTGAGTGATCGTTACGTATGCTCGAATTGTCAAGCGCGCGAAACAATAGATAGAAAATGTTGAGAGATTTATGGAAAAACTGGTCGATTAGAGACATTAAGAGGACTTTGCTTCCATTATCATGTAACGTCTCACTTCTAGTGTAATTGTTCCGTAATAGAACCGAAAGAACTTGATTAGCATACATAATGGCGATTATTCAAATTGATTTACTTACTTACTTTGATAATTGTGCGTCTTCGGTGCATTGTTTTGTAGTTTTTGTTCGTTTTCTGTTTAACTTAAAAGAACCTTAGAAAGCACACTTGTTATATTTTTCACTTACAAGTGACATTAACTTTCATTATCAAAGGTGATTTTGATTAGGTAATTTCGTTCTATGCAATTTTTTTTGGACAAATTCGTAATTCTTATAATAACATTTATCAACATTTTGGTCCTAATTAGAATCAACGAGATTAATAGAATTATTGGTACCATATAGCAAAAAGGCGCTTCATAATTAACTCGCGCTTAAGGCTTATATTACACCGTGTATTCATATTTTTTACATCTTAAACAAATTAGGTACCTTCACTAAGTATCACTTACCTAAAAGGTTGTCCCTTATATAATTTAATTGGCTGTTAATTGTATTCATTAATTAAGTTGAAAACAAATATATACACCCAAATTTGCCATCGGTATCTAGTAGCAACTATCTTTGGGAAATATATCTATACTCTATATACACGGTGTTTAAAATATATGATTCGTAGTTCTAAAGATTATAATGCCATTTAAATAAACAATACCTAAATCAATTTGAAAACAATTTAATTAACAAATGCTGGCTCAAGTATAAAGGAACCGTGTTGTAATATAGTTTAAAATGAAGATAAATCATCGATCCCCCACTGGTGCATTTGGCAATGCAGTCGGTATCCATTGCACTATCCAGATCGGCAGATACTGGCTCAAATTACAACGTGTCCGTATTGTTTTTGCATAATAATTACACACTATGTAACCTGTCGTAAGCTCTGTTGTTATGTTATAGTTGTTACGAGAGCAACTTCTACAAATTTAAGTCGAACTTCAACTGTGGACTGCAAATCAGCTAATACCGGTCCACCGGTCACAGTGACACATTGAGACAGTAAATCAAATAGGGAAAATTAAAGCCCATACCGATTCCAAACTACTAATGAGTGTTCTAAACAAGGAAGCGGTGGTTCCAAGGGGTGGTACCGCGAACATCGAATTCGTATATTTCGGGCATATTTCTCTTTTACTCCAATTAAGGTATTATGGGAGTGACAGAGACAATCGTCCGAAATTTACAAATATCGTTGTTCGCGGTGGGGCCGCAAAAGTCCTATCTTGAAAATCGAAGTTCGAAAATTTCGGCCATATTTTTCGGCAATTATTTTTTTTGGCCCACATCGGCTCAGTTACTTTTACTTTATATAAATATCCTCCAGATAAAACTTAATTTTATAAGTCAAAGACGCAAATTTCGTCAACGGGAAGCTATGTCCCAGCCGACGTCATATGCCGCTTTACTAGGTCAAATTTAAAAGCAATCTCATGACGTCTATCTAGTACATATTTTTCTGTCAACGAGCTGAGCGGGCAAAGTATTAATCCGGACACCCGACTGCTCATGCCTTCGATTTAAGATTTTTTTTAGTTCTTATCACTGATAAATGACATCCTTAGTTATTATTTATGTGAATACTCACTCGTTTATGTGCCTAGATATAATTCGCCTAGGGATTACCTGCAATCCTATCTACATATTCAGCATAATAGTACATTACATCAGAGGCCGGGAAAAATGAGGATTTCCGCCAAGTGGGTGGATAGTGATACGAGGCCGGAAATATAGTGATTTTCTCAAACATACAATGAAATAAAAGAAATGCTTCAAAAAATGAATTTTTCAAAATCACAACTAACAATGAAATCGAGATGTATTAAAAATTAACATCAGCTGTTTGCTATGACACCCGCCATCTTTGCCTATGTATGGATAATCGTCGAAAATAAAGTTACTTAATTTGCAGGCTAATCCTGCAAAGTTATATGAAATTCCATTTCCGTCCCCTTCAGTTGCCGCGCCCAGAAAACCATACTTCCGAGTCTATTATAAGGAATGTAAAGATAATATTTCATTGCATGTTTGAGAAAAATAAATAAATGTGGCCATGATGAAATATTTAATTCGATTCATTTCAAAAAACTTAACATTACGAGCGTGTCAGTAAACAAAACATGCAAAAGAATATTTACACATTTCCACTTGAGTGAATAATTGAATATGTACATGCTACGATAGATCTATTCAATAGGCAAGCAAAGACGATAATGTAAAGGAGACATATACAGTCAATAATAATGCTGCTCTGAGTTTACATCTTATAAAAGTCGTGCTAATAGCACCATACCCATATTTTTTGTTAAACTTTGATTTTTCACTGACACAATTCCTAGGGAGGTCAATAGAATGGTTATTTAAAGGGCCAGGTGTCCAAAATTATCTTGACACGCTCATATTCTCTTAACAATAAAATCGTATCAAACTCCTTTTGAACACTCCGCCCGCTTAGCCACTTTTCCTGGTAACTGTACAATCATTTATTTGTAGGCAATATGCAAAATAGGCATGAATTGGAATCTTTCATCGCCTTACATCAATGCAAATATAATGCGTTAATAGTTGGTTTACGGCGCCTTTCTGCCAACTATTCGACCATAACCATTGGAATACAGGCCCGGTACCGCGAACATCGAAATTCGTATATTTCGAGCATCTTCCTCTTTTACTCCAATTATAAGGCATCATGAGAGTGAGACATTCATCCGAAATTTACGTTTAATATCGTTTATCGCTGTAGCGCCGCAGTTTTCAACCGAATCTACAAATATTTAGAGTAGGTAAAAAAACGGGGGATTCTCTTCGTTATACATGGATATGACCGTTAATTATATGTGGATACTTTTTAGGCTATGTACTCACTGTCCGGTTAGCCGCAACGGGTGAAAATACATCAACACTCAGCTCACTATGCGGCTAACCGCAACCGCAGGCGGCTACGCGGATAGTAGGTACGTTCGGCTCCAAAGATATGTCAACGATATTGATCCTTATGCCTCAGAAATACCTTCTCAAATGTATACATATTATTAGACGCGACTGTACCTACATAGCCTGACAATCTTATGTTGTCAATTTTTTATTTGGAAAACCAGAAAGAAAAGTTTTTGATTAACTTAAGTGCTTATTCGAGGATTAGGATTCGAGCCCACTTCCTTTTCATATATTATTTTTTTATAAACGAATTTTAGCTAAACTCACATTTGATAATGAAAATAAACTGACGTTTAATAAAACTAAAAAAAAAAAAAAAAAAACATACTACTTTTTAAACGGCTAATAGGTACGGCCGTTATGAGTAGTGGCGAAGTGTTGTCATCATAGAGAAAGGAAATTAATAACTCAAATTAGAGTAGGTAAGCGGTCGATCACTAGTGTAGTAATTCGGCTGACTCACCGTTCTAATCAATCAAACAATTGAATGCGTTAATTTAATAACAACCATTTTCGATATGAAATCGATAGAGACTTTTGTTGTTTTGGAATTAACAGGCGCAACTCATGACTTTTTTAAATTGCCAGTTGAATTTGGAACACTTTCGATAGCATTTGTTTCGAAACTTGCTCATAGGCGTTTTTGGGGATCATTAAATATGTTACATTTACGTTCGGCTTCCAATTTTTTACGTTATCTATTTTTATACTCATATAATCGTTTACCTAATATTAATTGACCAAAAATTATTTAAAAAAAGTATCCCATCATTTGTAAAACGCATAAATGCATAAATAATATAATTATGTATCTCGAGTCTGGAGAAGCCCAACTGGGGAAGTACCTCCTCCTTACGGAAGACCACAGCCATAATAGCACTGCTACCTTTCAGGTATGTAGTGTTGTGTTCCTGATGGTGAGTAAGGTTCCCAGAGCTCCAACCCCCCTTAAAGGTCGGCAACGCACTTGTGACTCCCCTGGTGTTGCGGGTGCCCATGGGCAACGGTAATTGCTTACCATCAGGCAATCCGTCTGCTCGTTTGCCACCATACGTCATAAAAAAAAAATTTTAATCGTGCCTTATGACTGGATGGCTGTTACTAAACTATTTAAGAAAGACTTTCACTCCCGGGTTACCTTATCTCACTTTAGATTCAAATTAATATTAGGCTTTTAAAAACAATTTCAAAGAATCAATTAAATGTAATGTCAAAATGTTTAACACTTATGTAATCAACGCACAATAAAACAATTTGTACCATATATATACCAAATCAGTTTAGAACTTTGTCACAATGACCGTACGTTGCCAGCCGTGAGAAAAGATAATCCTAAGTCATTCTGCTTGCTGCGACAAAGGTTCAACGGTTCGCAAATGAGATAATTTTATGAGAAATGCACATGATTGATGTGATAATCTTGAATTTGAACTGGTTGCGTGATCGACCTTGCTTCGGTTTCATTAGTTTTATTTTTTGGTTTTACGCTTTGGCAAATGTCTGATGGTGTCTGTTGATGTCTTTTGCAAGGTTCGTTCGAGATGTAGGTGCTGATATTTAAACGAAGTAATGTTACGTAATTGTTTTAATGTTCCCTGGTGATATAAAGGTAGTTTCTGAATATGGTATAAAAACTGCAGGTATATGTAGAATGGCACCCGCATACAGAAATGCAACAATGCACTAGAATTAGAGTAGTATTTTTCACTGGTAAAATAGATTCTGTTTTCTAGTTATAAATAATCAATGTTAGGGTATGACAGCGTAAGTAGTTCCGATTGACGTCACCTGGTGGCGGCAGCATTGTCGCGTAGTGTGCTCGCTCCTTAAAGGTCGCAAACCACGAGCACAGGAAGACTGTACTTTTACAACTCACCAGTACCAGAGTGGAACTTTAGGAAAGCAGACTTTAGTGCACTATATGAAAGTATATCAAATATTGATTGGACATCTATCTTAAACTCCAAGTGTATTGATGTAGCCACGGATGAATTTTACTGCAAATTGAACGAATGTATTTCTAAACATGTTCCTGTAAAAAATACCCTGTCACCAGCTAAAGGAAAATACATATACCCGATTTGGTACACGTCTGACATTGTTCGCACCCTAAAACATAAATATTTTCATTTTAAAAAATACAAAGAAACCGGCACCGAGTTCAATAAGGAGTTATTTAAATATTACAGAGGACGCGCAAAGTTTTTAATTAATATAGCGTTAAAAAAGTATAAATCAGATATTGAGAGTGACATTACGAATGATCCCTCAAAATTTTGGAAATATGTAAAAAATAAACGCAACGACATGACACGACAAGAAGACTACACTTACCATGACAGAACTGTTACAGGACAGGACGCAGCAGATGCCTTTGCCGAATACTTCAGTTCCGTTTTCCACCATGATGTACCTCGACTAAATGCTGAAGAAGCGGCGCGAGACAGTGCAGCGAGGGGCCGGATCGTCGGCGATTCCGCGCGGGTTGCCGTTGACTCCATCAGCGCCAACGATTTGAGACGTGCCGTCAAACGACTGAAACCGCGTTCTTCAGCTGGACCCGACGGCATACCTGCCTTCTTGGCAAGAGATTGTATATCAGCATTTGAAGCACCTCTCTTGCATGTGTACAATCTTTCTCTGAGAAATGCAATGTATCCGAAGTGCTGGAAATTATCCAGAGTAACACCTGTACCCAAAAGTAGCGAAACGTCCGATGTCAAAGGATTTCGACCTATAGCAGTGTTGTCCGTGTTTGGCAAGCTATTTGAGTCAATTATGGACCATCTGATTACCCAGCAAATAGTGACCAAACTGGATGATGCTCAACACGGTTTCCGTAAAGGCAGGTCAACGACAACAAACCATGTAGTTTTGGTCGATTACATAACTGAAGCCATGGATGCTCGAATACAGGTGGATGCGGCTTATTTCGACTTTCGAAAGGCCTTCGATCTTGTAGATAACGATATATTACTAAGTAAATGTGCAGATATGGGATTTACACCCAAGTTACTTCTCTTTTTTGCCAATTATCTGCAGGATCGAAGGCAATATGTGAAGCTATCAGGGTACGTATCGCATTCCTATTACACACGTTCTGGAGTGAGCCAAGGAAGCACGCTGGGGCCGACTCAATTTTTGATAATGATTAATGATCTGCCAAATTCAGTCAGCCGGGCAAAGTGTTTGATGTTTGCAGATGACATTAAATTATTCCATAGAGTGAGAGATGACAATGACAGAGTGCATTTACAGAGAGACATAGACGCCATTGCTCAATGGAGCGAGAAAAATCGGTTACACTTCAACGACACCAAGTGCGTCCAAATCTCCTTCAGTCGGCTTCGATCACCAATAGCCACCAACTACACACTTCACGACATGCCACTCCGACAGACTGACGAAATACGAGACTTGGGACTGATACTTGATAAGCAACTTGACTTCAGACTGCACATACAAACGACATGTAAAAAAGTATCCAAAACATTAGGATTTATAATGAGAGTAACATCACAGTTTTCTTCTGTTAAAGTCGCCTCCATGCTGTATAATGCCTATATCCGCAGTAGACTAGAATTCAGGGCCATAGTTTGGGATCCTCACGAGAGCAAATACATAGCAATGCTTGAGAGAGTGCAAAAAATTTGCTAGATTTATGTACAAACGAGTGTATGGGTATTACCCTTATATGTTCCCATCGCTTTTTGTGTCCGGAATGCTAGGTATATTAACACTGGAGTCTAGGAGAAAATTACTACATATAGTGCACTATTATCAGTTGCTAAATAATAAGTTGGACAATCCATCAGTACTAGAGCGAATGGGGCTGCAGGTTCCGCGAGCGAGTAAAGCAATAAAGGACGCGAGCGGCGCGGGCGGCGCGGTGGCGGCGCGGCGGCGGCGGCGCTTGTTTGCCGCGAGCGGCGCGCGCACGCGGCGCGGAGCCAACGCTCCCACCACTAGGGCACGCACCGTCCTCAACCAAATTATTATACAAGCTGAGGATATAGATGTATTTGCGGACAGTATTGGTGCATTTTACCGCAAAATACTATTCTTAGTTTAGTAATAAGTGTTTGTACTTTTTTTTTCTTTTCTTTAATATATTTTATCCAATGTTGTTTTTAAGTAAATTTAGAGTCATATTTTTGTATTTAGCATATAAGTGAATTGGTGCCATACTGTAAACTAATATGTATTTAATAAATAAATTGAATTGAATTGAATTGAATTGAATTATAAAAAAGTTGGGTTCGACACACTATAATAGTAGCTTGTGTCACAGGGGAGCAATATTATATATTTATATAATATATTATATTGAATCATAAACGAAGTGAAGGCGTCTATTATAGACTCGTTTATAGTAGAAATCTTTAAAAAATTTAAATTGGAAACTGCACGTAGACCAGGTCTGTAAAAAAATAGTAAGGTTTGTCTCTGCTTTAAAAAGACTGAGACAAACAGTATCAGTAAATGCAGCTCTTACTGCATACCATGGCTACGTTTCTGCTGTCCTAAGCTACGGATTATTACTGTGGGGAAATTCCGTAAACATGGAGAGAGCTTTTTTGATGCAGAAAAGATGTATCCGTGCCCTGGATAATGCTTGGTTTCTGGAAAACTGTACACCCATATTTAAAAAGTTTAACCTACTCCCGCTTCCATGTATGTACATAAAATATGCTTGCCTCCATGTCAGAGAACACCCTAGCATCTTCGCTCGACGCACGGAAACCAGTACAAGAAATGTGAGGGCTCAGTACAAAAATATCTTATATCAGCAACTCTTCAATTTATGAAAACAATTGTTTCAATATGTGCATAGTCCTCTATAATCAATTGCCCGAATCAATAAAAGCCGAGAACAACCACTGCTTCAAACATAAATTAACTCAATGGCTACAAGGCCAGTGCTTTTACAGTATAAAAGAATATCTAGTAATAAGACATTGTATTAACCAAACCTAAACTGACATGTGACAATTTAAAGAAAAAATGTAATTATAGTGTTAATGTATATAAAATTGGGTATTTTAGTTGTATATAAAAAAATTAATAAAAATTTGTACACCTGCATGCAGGTTGAATATGTGTAGTACTAACTAGTTTTTTAAGACCTATGTAACCATATTCTACAAATAAACTATTTGATTGATTGATTGATTGAAATATTATCTCAAATAAGTACCTTCTTCCAATAAATCTATTGCGATTGATTAATTCATTCATTTCTTTTTAACACATAATTAATTTCACCGCTAGGCAGATAGTATGAAAACATGTTTTGCATTTCCATAGCGCTGTCTTGTTTACGCTCCCTAGCAGCATCCGAAATTCGCAGCAGTGTGATAACCGCTTTAGAAAGAAACGGAATGACTTATGTCAAAAAAAAGAAGCCGCTTAATCGATTGCAAAAGGAATCGAATCGATTATTTTCATTCATTTGTAATGACGAAGGACTGGCTGAAAAAAAAGTAAATTATATCGTAGAACAGAAAAGTGCCACTTTGTTCGCCCCTATATCAGGGAAAAAAAGTGCCTTATACTAGCTGGAGGTTTACTTTTTTATTTCAGCTCGCTTGCTATCATAATCTGGCTTGTATTAAAACAAAAAGTCCATTATCCGCTACATCTAAACAACAATAATACTTAATCGTGTTCGCGATATTGATGCCAAAATCCGCAATCCTAGTGGAAAATGGACCTATAAATTTTATATTAATTGACTTGTAGGTAATATTTTTAACATGAGCAAAATATACAAACAAGTATCTCGTTTTACAGTAAGATATTTCATTTCTCGAGTGTTTATATCGTGATAAACCCGACAGCAAAGACCTGTAGAACTGCAACCGCTAATCAACCATATTCTAAACATATCATGTAGTGCACCTTTCTCCGGCAGCATGCGGCTTGAATGATTAACCAATCTGGTTCATTTTACTTGACGATAAGCAGATGACATAATAGTGGTCTGAAGGCCTACCGCGAAAGTCGATATTCAAAGATTGTGTATCTCCATCTCTACCGCTCTTGCATATACGAACGTTAAAGAGGCAAATACACGAACGGAGGAACAAAATGGTTGTGTTCACTGCAATTGTCTGACACCAACCAATATAAGAGCGCGGTCACGTTACTTGTAGTTATTATGAATCTTGAGACCTATGCTGAATTTGAGAAATAGTGCCATAAAGCAATGAGAATAGACGGTTCGATTATTGCGCCCAATAAACTCGCCGTAGAAGCGACGCTGCATTGATGTCGTTAAATATTTTATGACCGAATGTTTCCACATGTCTTGTACTGGTTGTACTTGTGGCTTAAAATCTGAGTCATATAGGGAATTTGGGAATTATAGGTTATAATCGGTTGTAATCACTATTTATAATCCACCACCACTGCCTATATTAATTTGCATGATACAATGATTCTTGAAATATATAAATAATATGATAAAAATAAAGAATAATATGAAAAATCTAATTCTTCAGGAGTTAGCTCGTTGGTAGGGAGTCACAAGTTCAGTTGGTTTGTTATTTTTCAATTATTTGTAAGCACTATATGATATTTATTCACAAACTCAACGATTAAATAAAGTATTATAATATTATTAGTCAATCTTACACCAACCGACCTACTCCCACAGTATGCTCAAGAAGGCTTGTATTATTGATGTGCTAGGCGACTTTATTGTACCTACCTTTACTTAAAATACCAAAAAATAGCTCGTTATAATAAAAGTTCATCAAAGTTAGAAAGATCGATCGTATTATCTTCTAAGTTAAAACTGATGCCAGTTTTCATCTATATTTATGATATTTAAAATGTTTAATAATAAATACACGAAAACAATAAAACATAACACACAAAATAATAGTTATCATTCTCATTTTCACTAATGTTGAGGTTCGCCCAATTCTTGCTATGATATTAGATTAAAAATAACATACATTTCGCATCTATAACCTAATACTCTTTCATCCGATCACAGTACCCTCAATATCAGATTAAAGCGTAATCCGTTACGTGAGTCTAGAGTTGGACACACTAATAAGTTCAGGCACTGGTTAGTCCACCATCGCCAGGATTGTAACTATGTTACGTTTGAAATTACTACAGTTAAAATGACGAAAGTTCTGCACTAATCTGTTGAGACTTACGTCCTTCCGTGGCAAATACGGATTACGGGTTGCCTCGGTTGGACGCTCAGGTAATGAAAATGTTATTAATTGACGGTCACATGCCAACAACTGTGTTAGAGTGTTTAGTGCGTGCGAAGCAACTTGGCTGGACAACTAATTTACTGGTAGTGTTGTCTGCAATTTTGTTTCAGGTTTCTATTGGTAGTTAGCTAATAACTGAAAATGTACTGATAAATTTATGATTTCCCCAAATCTACTCTTGAGCTCCATTACTCGAACTCCTATGAAATCTGTATAGGTACCTAGGTATGTAGGTAATTATTTCCACGCACAGTAAGAGTGAAACGAATACCATTTAGCTCATACCGGCTACGGCTCAACGGTAGCTACCGCTCTTGTTGCGGAGGCCGAAAACCAGTACCCTTACCATGAGTTGTGACATTGACGTTTCCGATAACGAGTATCGAGTTTACTATCTGTGCATCTCGCTTGTACTATTTAACCCCGCATTTGGACATGCTGGCTCGTCACTCGCCTCGCTATTCGTCGAAACGTTCGACGAGACTTTGCCTATACAAAAACGCGAGGCGAGGTGCGAGAGGAATGGCGAGACGTCCGCGTACACATGCGTGCTCGCGTTTCGCCTCGCCATTCGGCTCGCTACTCGCGCGAATGTGTACCGGCAGCATTAGTGCGAACGAGATGCACAGATAGTAAACTCGATACTCGTTATTGAAAACGTCAATGTCACAACTCATGGTAAGGGTACGGATCGAAACCCTTACGAGATTTTAGCCCGCGTCGTTAAAACTTCAACATTGTTGGGAGATAAACAAAAAATCCATTTTTATTGGAGTTTCATGACAAATTTCACATTGAAATGTTCTACGTTCAACGGATTGGGCTGTGCGGTTTTTGTCATGGTTTTAAATTATAAAATCTTATTTTTTACCTGAGATTTCATCTCATTATTTCTTTTTTCAAATATAGAGTCAATTTATCTGCTTCTGTTAAAGAGCATAGTTCGTTCAACTTATGATAGCAATCTGCAATTGTATGCCGCTACTAATGAAAGTATGTAGGTATTGAAGTGAAGCGAAATGGCGAAATGCCCTGCATCTGATTGCAACACTCGTGACTTTCATCGTAACAACGCAACGGAGATCACTGTGGGACTATTCGAAGTGGCTGCCTTTAATTTAAAGTATCTGTGAAACATAGACGCTTAGTCAATTTTGCGAAAAAACTAAAGTTTGTAGGTTTTCCATGAATGCGCACAAACCTTGGAATACGGTAATGGTACGGTATGTCCTCTGCTTGTCGTAGGAGGCGACTAAAAGGGGACCTTAATAATGCCTAAGTGGGGGTCACGGAAGTGGGCTGTGAGGCTGTGACCCTCCATAAAGAAAAAATTTAGAGCCCGCAGAGTCGAATTCCTTAGGAGATCAGCAGGAAAATGCGTTTTGAAGTGGGATGTCGGAGGGTTTGTAGTCAGTGTCATTCCGACATATACATATTATACTAGATGATGCCCGCGGCTTCGCCCGCATGGTTAGAGGAAAATGTAACATATTGAGTCTTCCCGTGGGAATGAGATGTCTTCCCGTGGGAATGAGATGTTTTCCCGCTGGAAAATAAAAGCTCCATCCCTTCAACTACCTCCTCTTCAAAAATCACGTCTATTCATGGCTCTGTTTTGCCGTGAAAGACGGACAAACAAACAGAGACTTTCGTATTTATAATATTATAGTATATGGATTCCACTGTGCCCTCGAGCCGCGGTACTATAATCGATTTGCGATAATCGATTGGCATGCTGGCTATTGCTCCTGCACTGCGCGAGCCATACCAAGCTATCCCCAAAATAACACAAGTAACATCATGATAACGGGTAACCGTCCTAGTAAAACAATTGCTTAAGGGCTGCGCACATATGATGCCGGCCGATAATTTGATGGATTCTAGGCTTAATACTCGTATTTGTGGCCCTATTGCAGAGGGATATGAAGTCATTCTTGTACGTACATACAGTAACTTGTATACTTCTCACTAGGACTAAAGAAATATCACACTGACGCGCTGTCCGAGTGCGACGACGGTGTGCTTGTAGAAACTGAAGTGGAGCAAAACGGCCTGTGTCTGATTGCGACATACTCGTACATATATGACTTTCATCGTAACTGCAACGAAATGCTCAATTCGTGACTCGCGAGCTCGTGACGAGTGGGTATGCTCAGGGTGATTGGTAGTTTATCTAAATACGTATTCAACAAAACTTTTTATCGATATTCCTGTAGTTATAGTTTTTCGCTTTAAAGCTAGCGGGTAAATAGATCAAAGTATTATGCGGTGCGGTATCAACAAAAACGGTTTTTTCCATCTTATATTTATGTACCAACCTACGAAGTTACGAACTCGCTGATAACTATACTGCTGATTAGTAGGAATATTTGATCTGCTTGTGACCCCTGGGCTAACTTGTAAAATTCCTATCTAGTGTCTTGTTTTCAAATGGTCAGTTACCATTTTAATTAGAAATAGAGAGGAAAATTACCATTTCCCATCAGGTATGAAATACCTGGTAATAATGCCTAAGTGGTTACGTCCTCTGAGATGTCATCAGTGGACGCGACGCGACTATTTGCAATTTCCATCTCCCAGGGAAGTTTGGTTAATTGTTAATTGCCATCACACGTTTTGTGTTTGAGTAACATCCTTTGGTGCTAGCTTATTATTAACATGTCACTGAAATTATTGCCACAACGGCACAGGCTACGAGTATGTTCCTCTCGCTTTACGATTGCTGCGGTACGAGCACTGAAGAGCAATGAGAGAGAAAGAACCCGAAATACGTCACATGACAGTGAGAATTCTGGACTATTAGAACTAATATTCAGTGAATACCTATTATCACCAAACCTAAATAAAGACAATGGACTTCGATCAAAAAGTTGGTACTTAATCAAGAGAGAAGAGAACTAGAATATTCAATTATAGACGTAATGGGGTAGGAACTATTTGAGGAGTGGTTTTTTTTTTTCAAAATAGCTTCCCTATTTCTTTATGTATCTTTTCTACGAAAACCATAATAAATAAGCCCTATTGACTAAAAGAAATAAGCCCTTTTTAAAAGGCACTCCTCATTTGACTTCTCTAGTAACCATTATCTTGGCACTTATAAAAATGGCACGCGTAAGAGCAAGAAGAACAATATTACGCTCTTGGCCAAGAACAATAATAACATAGATATATCAACGCAGGGCAGCTTGTGGCGAGCTGTTGGGGAGTAGTGACTCCACGTACCTGAGTGCCCCTGGGGTGCCCTGTCGGACAGGTGGGACAGGTCCCCTGCCTCTGGCTTGCCTTAACCGGCCGTCCAGAGTGGGGTCGCTAGAGCTGCGTTCTCGAGGGTAGATGTGGAAACCTAAGTGGCGAGTTGGCTATATGTTTAAAGTCCAGTGACACCTCTCTACCCTTAGCCCTATGCACCGGTGCTGCCCTTGAGCCATCTTTGATGTCGCTTTTTGTGGGGGCCCATCTCGCACAGGGCGAGTCACCGTCTGCCGGAAATAAAATTGGATACCATTTTATTAGGCAGACGTCCGGTTTTTTATCCAATAGCCCAGTAGCTAGTCCATCCTTTCCACCCAATAGCTTGGTACATTCTAGATTCCATTAAAACTCAATAGTCCTTACACCATGGCGGGTGTTGTCTCTGTGCGCGTCCCATGATACGGACAGGGGCAACATCCGCTTAGTGTACCCCTTACATTTCATTAAATTGTCGAAAGGGCCTCTGCGCGTTGGCTCGATCTGGCTCCGCGTATGCCTCCCAAATGTCCGGAACACCATTGTTCCGTGTACGGAAAAGACATAGATATAATATACAAGGCGTACACAACAATGACTAAAAGTTGCGGAATTAGTAGAACTTATACGTGTAAAAATTTGTAGAAATAAATTGGTTTATTAGAAAACACAATCCCCCTAATGAGGGCGCCACTGGACGCTCGGCGCCCTCTTCAAACAGAACCTTTCAGAACTTGGAGGGAGAATTTTCTTGTGTTTTCAACCGAAGATGCGGTATTTAATACGGAATGAGCTTATATTTTTGTTATAAAGAGTGTCCTGTAAAGCAAAACTATAGTGAACTGTTACATTTTAGTCTGCAAAAGCGAGAGTATCTTTGTCCCTTGCTGACGTACGCGGATGAAGAACCGGTTCCGGTTGCCAGACGAATTGACCTTGATTCGGCAATCCGTCTCAGTATTGCCATTTAACATTATTTAATTTTTTAGTTGTGCATAACTAGTAACAAAGCAAAAGCTTTAAAATTAAGTCTCACAAAATTTTAAACGTTTTTTGATAGTTATTTGTTGAAAATATTGTTATTTATATTATATTTATATTAAGTTGCTAAAGTAAAAGTATTAAGCATGTCGTGCACTACCGGTCTGTCTAACCGTTTTGTAGATTTAGGTGTTTAGGTTTGACCCGTTTCCGAACGAAGCGTAGCGGCGTTCAACCAATCACAGTGCCGATCAAACGGTTTCATTTTATAACGTTTGTATTTTAAATAATCACAAGCAACGTTCGTCTGGTTCGTCATTTCATTCGTGCTTTATTAAATCTGTGTTAAATGTTTTGTGTGTCTTCATTTAATAAGACAGTAATAGTGGCAAAATAATTCTTTGTACATTGTTGTTTATTATTATCTTGATATTTTGTGCTGTGGTGTGTGCGGAAACTAATGTTGCATTATTAGTTTATTAGATATAATCTTCAAAATGATTGCATTAACGGACGACGTATACAAATTATTGTAAGTATTTTATAAGCGGATAAATTAAATGTATGGTTACATTGAGTTTAAAGTATGAGTCGCTGTTATAATTTCCTTAAGTTCACCTAAACCGACTTGGCATTCACTCATCTAAACCGCGCCCTAACTTGAGTCTCACATTACAAACTTTCGCATATCCAGCGATGGCGTCACAGAAGAAGTATCCCGAAACGTCCGTCACCTGATGCAGCAGCTATGGTTGAACTGGTCCCACGTCGGTGTAGAATACGACGTGAAGGTCAACAACATTTACAAGCTGGTACAGATTGAGAAAGATCTCCACAGTGATGTGTTGGATGAGACCAAACAGAAGCTTAAGACCATGCAACAGCAAGTTGAAGGTAAACAATAATATGATACATTTAGGTAACTTGTCATTTTACTGTTCCTAAGTTCAAAATATACCAAGTATTTGATGTTGTTTTATAAAAGCATGCAATTTATGATGAATATAAAAGTGATTGGGTGGTTCTGGGGGAGGCCTATGTCCAGCAGTGGACGTCTTTCGGCTGACATGATGATGATGATGATGATAGAAGTGATATTATTGGTTTTTACTTTGTATTACGTGGAGACATTTGATAGCAGCGGATAGTGTTATACTTCTATTTTTACATATGTTGTTAAGTCCTGAATCTGTTGTACTATGGTATTTGGTCATTACATATGAAATTGAGGCTTTTTTGAATGAACTGTTTGACAAAACACCAATTTCATAGGTAAGGACCCAATAATAACCAGTATAAGTTCACAGACTCTAATGCTGGTTCATACAATTTAATGAATATGCATTGTACACAATTTGGTTCATAAGATTTATTTTGTTTTTAGATTTAAAAGAAGAAACAAAGAAGTTAAGCCAGTACCTGTCAGTAGACATCAGCATTCTAGAATACAAGGATGACATGATGTTATTTGAGTACAAGAAGGATCTTGAAGACCAGATTATGGGGTATGAAAACAAAATTACTTTATGTTTGTCAGAAAAAACTTTTCTACAAAAGTACTGCAATACTACAAAACATGTACAGTCAGTGTCATATAGTTAGTAACAGTCAAAGTGGCCAAATATATTGTAACACATCCTTACTGCCATGTAAATAAAGTTCTCTACCAATATATTTGGCTACTTTGGTTGCTTTCTCACTGACTGTACTTATTCTGTTAATAAAAACTATTTTGATTTATGGAACCTAATTGTGTGGTTCCATTATTATTATTATTATTATTATATATTAATGCACAGGCAGCTTCTAGCTGATACGTGCATATCAATGTCCACTTGTGTTTTGTCCACTTTGAAAATGTTTATCAAGTCTATTTTTAAAAGAGTTCACTGAGGGTGCACTGATCACTAATTCGGGCAGACCGTTCCACACTTTCACTACACGGTTAGACAGGAAGTGTCGTCTGGGGTTGCTACTACTATGCGTCCGGTGCAGTTTCATAGAGTGTCCCCTCAGTCTCACGTTCATGTTCCGAGTGAAAATATCACTTAATGTGGGTACATTGTAATATCCTGTGAGTATTTTATAAGTCTCTATCAAGTCACCACGTTGCCTTCGCTGCTCCAAGGTTGTCAGGCCCAATTCCTTCAATCTATCTTCGTATGGTAAGTTTCAAGAGAAGGTACCCATGTCGTAGCTCTTCTTTGAACCCTTTCTATAAGATTGATATCTTTTTTAAAATATGGATTCCAAATTTGAAATGCATATTCCAATATAGGTCTTATGTATGTCTTGTAAAGTGTTATAAAGATATTCTTGTCTACATAGCGGAAGGCTTTCTTGATCAAAAATAAAACAGAATTAGCTTTTTGTTATTCCTAAAATGTGCTCCTCCCATTTTAGATTATCGGCCACAGTGACCCCAAGATCTCGCTGGGAATCAACACTTTTAAACTTTTGGAGCCAATTTTATATGTGTGCTCAGGATTCATACTACCTATATGAAGTACAGTGCATTTCTCCGCGTTGAGGGTCATCAGCCAATCCTTGGTCCATTGTAAAATGCGGTCTAAGTCTTGCTGAATGATGTTATGACTGATAAGCGGATTTCCCATAATCTTTGTGTCGTCAGCGAATAAAAACAAGTCCGATTCTACAACTTGCCTAAGGTCCGTTAAGAAAATTCCAAACAAAGTTGGTCCAAGCACGGAACCCTGCGGAACTCCACTGTGGACGTCATGCGGGTCAGAAAGGTGTTCTCCAACTCGTACACGAAACTTCCTCCCTGTCAAGAAGTCTTTTATCCAATTGAGAAGATTCCCACGAATTCCAAAATGCTCTAACTTGACAAGGAGTCTGGTTATCGGGACACGGTCGAATGCCTTCTCATAGTCCAGGTAAATAACATCTGTTGGAAGCTTTTCATTCCAGCTGCTTGTCCACTTGTCCACACAGCATAATAAATTTGTTACCGTGGATCTCTTTGGCGTGAAGCCGTGCTGTTCGTTTATAATGACGTGTTCTCTTGCAATAAAGTTTCTCAACGCGCCTGTGATTATTTTTTCCATTGCCTTGCAAGCTATACAAGTGAGGCTTATGGGACGATAATTTCCTGCTGTGAGTTTGTCGCCTTTCTTGTATATAGGCGTTACTGTAGCATTTTTCCAGTCAAGGGGCAATTGGTGCTCACGAAATTGCATCTGATGAGCTGTACAAACAAATTTCTGGCAATTTTCCTTATAAAAATAGACAATGCCTAAAACATATTCTCTTAGACCCCCTGGAAACAAAACTAATCAGTTTTTTTTTGACACAGTTATAGAGAACAGATGGAACAGCGGCGCACTGAAATCAACCGCTTGTTGGAATGGCAGCATGATCTAACTGAGAAACTCGGAGTTACCTTCCATGAGCTTCAGGACATTCCTCTTCCACCCCAAGATGAGTTGGACAAGTTGAGAAACCATCTTGAAGTGCTGCAGTCAGAGAGGGACAAGCGAGCTGAGATATTCCTGCATACACAAATTGAAATTAAGGATATCATGGGTATGATATTCACTTTTTAATTGCAGTTTTGGACCCGGGTATGTCCTTAAACTACATCCAACAATGAGAGGTAGGGCACAGCGATGACCATCCCGCTTGAATCTGGAGCAGCCCAACTGGGGAAGTACCTCCTCCTTACAGAAGACCACAGCCATAATAGCACTGCTACCTGTCAGGTATGTAGTGTAAAGGCCGGCAACGCGCTTGTGACGCCCCTGGTGTTGTGGGTGCCCATGGGCGACGGTAATTGCTTACCACCAGGCAATCTATCTGCTTGTTTGTCGCCTATATCATAAAAAAAAACTTTGCATTCACAGTTAAATTCCATTAAGTGAATTATATAAATGATGGTCAAAAATAAATGATTTGATTTTATCTGTTGGATATATGTTGTATGGACAGCCTTTTTATAGTTCAAAATCCATACAAGAAAATATATGATGCAATGATGGAGATAATTAGATAAATATATAATTAATTCAAGACATATTTGACTATCCATTGCTATAGATTTTTAATGCGAACTGGAATTTAGGATTTAATACCTGTCTCTGCTCTGAAAGAATATTTTTTTTTTAAATATTATAGATAAACTTCAAATCAGACCGCAGAGCAAGTTTGAACATGTTGTGGTCAGCTCCCTGTCTGTGGACTTCAAGGTGACAGATCTGAACATGGACCGTTTGGCAAAGCTGCGGCAGGACTTGCAGGAAAAATATGACCAGACCAACAACCGGGTATGTTACATTGTACAAATAGATCAGCAAAATTTTCAACATTCAATTTAAAATTCAAGTTTGGTAAATATATATATATTTTAATAAGTTATTCATCTTTCATATAAGTCCACCTGTTATAGTATGGGTAAATTAAATAGTTCCACTATTGTCTTAGGCTTAGCACCTGTAAAGATAGTTGTAAGTGTGGTTAATAAATAAAAATAAATAAAAAAAATTGTTTAGAATCCTATTACACCACAATGCAAAAAAAAAAAATTACACAGTATTAGCTATTTTCATAATAAGTCAAATCAATTTATATTTTTAAAAAGGCAATTCACAAAACAACAAATAAATTGCCAACACATGCTCGACCTTCTATTTCCATCAATTTTCGTCAATTACATTCATGAAACATCTACACATGAATATAAAACCAGCCAATAAGGTGAGAAACTAAATCTTCTTTTCTTGCTGTCCCCTAGGTATTAGAGCTCCGTGAACGCCTTTCTAAACTGTGGGAGTGCCTGGATGAAGATCAAATATACCGAGATAACTTCCTGCAAGCTCACCCAGGCTGCCATCCGGCCACAGAGGCGGCCATTAAGGATGAGATCAAGCGCTGTGAACAGATCAAGAGGCAGAAGATACAGGTAGATAAATAATTAAGATAGTTCATTATATCCATTAATTTTGCAAATACCTGTTAACACAACTTAACTGCTGCCTACCCTAGTTAAGCTGGATGTCACAGGTTTAACCGTTGGGTGTTTTTTTAAATGTTGGTACTCAAATTTAACTTTCTAGTATCATAAAAAAATATTTAAATTTGAATTCTATTTTTATATATACTTTTGTATGAGTATGTAAAAGCAACTTCTTAAGTTTATTCCGTTCGCGGTGTTTGATCCTTCTTCTCCTCTTGCCTCTGTTTTGTAAACAAGATGTCTAAATGACCTAAAAACTTAAATAGTTGACAATGTTGACATACTTAAGAAAAATCAGTAAGGTGGGATTGATTACTTTTTCTTATACTTAAGTCTTGCTAAGTACAGTCAGCAGCAAAAGTGGCTGAGCGGGTGAAGTGTTCAAAATGACCTATACGCGCTCTTATTCTCTTGCCAATAGAGATGTGTTGATCTCATCTTGAACGCCCCAACCGCTTAGCCACTTCTGCTGCTGTACATAAATGATTAACAAGTAAGCTATAAAAAGTGTTACAAATAAGCCTATACCAATGACTTTCCTTTGTGTAGGTGTTCGTTGCAAACATGCGTACGAAAATAAAGCTGATGTGGGACAACATCATGTACTCGAGCCGCCAACGAGAGGAGTTCGTACACTACTACCAGGACATCTTCACCGAGGACACCCTCACGCTCCATGAAATGTACCTGGATAAGATTACTAAATACTTCAATGAGCACAAGTAAGTATTCCACGGTTCACTACTTTCCTATACCTACAGTTTAAATGTTTCGTAGCTAACATAAAATCAAATTAGCGTAAATACAAAACAAGGTCTGTAAAACCTCGTACAAAGTAAATACATTCAGGTACACAAGCGACACAAGCACTAATCTAAGGCGTGAAATACACACAAGCGACGTAAGGCATAAGGCATATGGCACGATGCCGCTTCAAATCGGTACACAAAATGTACTAAGGAGACATATTTTGAATTACACTCAAGCGGCGCGGCACCGCATGCGTGCCTGATGTCGCTTCAAAATGTTTTCATACAAAATGGACGAAGACGATTTTACTGTAAATTACACTCAAGCGGCGTGACGCAGGCATGCCCTACGCCTATTGCCTTACGTCGCTTGTGTGTTCGACAGAAGAGATATACATTTTTTCTAGATGCTATATCATGGCTCATAAGTAGATATGACACTGTATCACGGCGATAATAACACGACTTTTCGTTGGTGGCACATGCAGCATTCAGCTGATAAGTTCTCATAAATGAATATACACTCTATAAGTATGATGAGTATGGCTGTTATTTGTAGACACATCTTCGAGCTGGTGGTGACACGCAAGAACCTGTGGCTGAAGCAAGCCGAGATGGACGCGCGCGCCTCGGAGCCGGGCCGCTACCACAACCGCGGCGGCAACCTGCTGAGGGAGGAGAAAGAGAGGAAGGCTATCGAAATGAATGTAAGTCGACATTGGCGAAATCATCGATTGATTTATTGATGGAAGTCATATTTTTTTAAAGAAGAAGAATGTAAGTCAACTCGAGTCAACCTAGTTGCGAAAATTAAATGAGTCGGTAACATTTATTTAAAAAGAGTACTTTTGGGATATATAAACAGTATAATTCACTATGCTAATGCTCTAATTCTAAGAAACACCTTGGCTAAGTTATATATAAATCTAGTCTAAATTGTAGTGCTCTTTAATTTATTTACAAATAGCAACTAGAGTACATAACTTAATTTGTATAGCAGCAAGGATGTGTTTATATAAAAAGATAAAAGATCACTATTTTTCAATTTAGGCACATTACATGCACTTATGAACGTCAAAGAAAATTCTGCCACCGGTTCCAACCCTACACCCTGACCCGAGAAAATACCGGCAAGAAACTACGGCGGGACTTATTTTTTCAAAACAGTTGTTACATCAAATCTTAAAGTTCATAATTATGCGTAGTCAGTCCCAAGATCAAGAGAAAATATGATGAACTTGGCCGCTTTCATATGATGCTAACTTTATAAGGCTTTAAGTAAGAACCTTTGGACACAGAGTTCATTAAAACCGCCAGCCTACCTTTGCAAATCCGCAACAGGCTTTGTTAATCCATTCATACTCGCCTCGCCTCCAACAGAAGGCATTTGAATCATACCAAACCTATCTCCTGTAAACGTGAAATGCCCATTGAACATTGAATATTGTTACTTCCTTTCTAGCTTCCGAAAATTGAGGCCCAAATTCGCGAAGTGGTGACGGAGTACGAGGCCAAGACTGGCACCACCTTCACTGTGGATGGCGTTCCTCTACTACAGCTCATTGAAGATGAAAAGGAGTCAAGAAAGGCCGTAAGTGACATAAAAACATCTTATGGATTATTTTAGGTTATTTGCATATAGTGCATAAGTGAAATGAAAGTAAATATGTATAACAAGATGCAACACATAAACTGACGTAGTTTTTTATCGCACTAGCCGACTTGTTTCGGATAAGCTCTGGTACCCTTTAAGCCAAATCGGGACACCGCTCCAGTGCACAGCGGCAACGCCTACGCACAAAGTTCAAGCTATATTGAAACGCCGCGTGCGTAGGCATGCCGTGCCAGGAGCTATGTGAATCGGCTTGATAATGAGTACCAGACCTTACTTGAAACATGTCGTTTAGTATATTAGTGATACCTGATCTAAATTATTACTCTTCCTTTCATTTACGAACTTGCCAAGACAGATGTGTGTGTGATTCATTACTAGTAACAAGGTTTCTATTTTCAAAATTGTGTGGCACCCGCAGGAACGCCACAACAAGCTGTCGGCGCGCAAGCAGGCGCTGACGCCGACCAACCCGCTGTTCCGCTCGCTGGCCACGTCGCCGCTCGGCAAGCGCAACCGCACCGCCGCGCAGCTCGCGCTCACCGCCGAGAGGAACAGGTACGCTCACGGGAGAACGTGAAAAAAAAAAAACTCTGTCGTGTACGTAATTATTAGTGATTGCTGGTAATCGACGACAAACGGCCTCCAAGCCTAATCCGTAGTGTCCCTGCCTGCGAATCAGGAGGTCCGGGATTCGAATCCAGACAGGGCCATCTATTTGTGTTTATCACGCATATTCACGGGTTATTATACTCTACGTGTAGACGTTACCTATGTACAGTCAACCAATTTGATTTATGGGCCACTTTGTTCCTTGTCACAGTGAAAATCTATATGAAGGAGGCAAAAGATCTCTTATTAACGTCACTGTGTGTGTGGTGGCCTAAGTAACCTAGAAATCAAATTGGTTGATTATACTTAATTATTTATACCCACAACACAAACCATATTAAGTTTTGCTTCAGACATCGATCGATTTATGTAAGTTTATCTTTAAAGAATCTTCTGTTGACGTGACTTAAAACATTTTTAGTCATATACGTAACGAGTATTACATTACATTATATGCAAGCAATTACATTTGATTTATTTAGTTTTCTACGTATGTACTGAAACAAAAATGCTGAAATGAGTTCCGATAAACAAATTGCATGCATTTACCATAACTGAATAGAATATAGAAGAGAGTAGATCTGAATACAAACAGTTCCCTGACCCCGTAGGCCGCCGTCGAAGCGCCAGCTGCTGACCGGCAGCGCCACGAAGGCCGTGTCGGCGCTCACGCACAACCTGTCGGCGTTGAAGCGGTCCGCCATCTCCACTGTTAAAAGGTAACTTTTATTCATATTTTTATAATTATTTGCAACTTTTATGTTTTACATATATTTTTGTTTTTATAATTATTCGCTACTTTTATTCCACTCTGTTACTACGTTAAATGTTTTTATTTGTTCTGATCAACATCGCTCGCATGGAGAGAAACAAATAGAAAAAGCAAACCCGACTCTTCCTCATAAAATTACATTAACTTTACAACACATTGGTTGTAATATATGTACGAATGAGAATAATTCTAATAAAGATATTAAGATTTTTGTTTAGTTTCTTTTGCAGTATTTTTCATTCCTTATTGGCAATTTCAGCTCCCTCACGGCCAATAAATGCACCCATATCGCAGTGGCGCGAGGCAAGTGTCACACTAAATTTGTAGTTATGTCAGTAGTTAAACTGCAATGAATAATCATTTTAAAGGAATGAGTAATACTGTGCACTGAGTTTTTAGTAAGATTAATAAGAAACATCAGAATTTTTATTGCTTACAGATCATTACTCTTGAGTAACACTAATTAATTTGTAACCTATTTCACAAAAAATCCTTTGAATTTCAATACTGTTTGACGGGACTGTCTACCTTAATTGGGTCACAAATAAATGCACGCGACCGTACACATAGTTTCATAGTTATCTAATGAATCATAACAGCAGTTACTTAGCGTATGTCGAATAAAAGGCTGGCTTGGTTAGTTAGCGCATGTCGGAATTGATACCAATAGAATACTATTACATTTATAATTTTATGCTTAAGTCGCAATACATCTAAAGCTTAACCCTTTTACCGCCCATCTAGTCTACTGAAAATTGTCCCAGTCATCATAACATGTGACGTAAAGTTGTAATATTCCGCCTTTCGTCCTCAAAAGATCCAGAGATTCAGATTTTACGGAAAATTGCTCTACTGTAACTAATGATGGCCATATTTTCACCACCGAATTACAGACGTGTCAGCGGCCGACTAGCCACGAAGGCCATCGTGCAGAAAGCGGAAAACCACGGCGCCACCGTGAAGAGGAAGCTCGACTACGGAGCAGATGTGCCCAAGACGCCCAAGGCGAACGGCAGCATTCTCAAGCACAAGCGTTCGGTAAGTCCCAAAATACCTTTGACAGCCACGGCTTTTTCGTATAAAAGAGCGTCTCCACTGTGAGCATCCGAATTCGAGTAGTGATGACGTTGAGCGTGACGACTATGGCATTTCCAAAGCAAGTCATATTTGGCGGAGGCTTAGTTCAAATATCCTCGTAAGGCCCACGACTACCTGTAGTACTAATTACTTCAAAGAAATTTGAATTTTATAAAATTGGAACAGAGTTGAATTTCATTTGTCGCCTTCGATTTTGACACAACAGTGATTATACTTTCTTTCCATCACTATAAAGAACGAATTCGAGTAGCAATTTATTTGTATGGTGGACCTTAGGAGGTTAAGATGATGATGATGATGATCATTAAACCGAGCTGTACAATCGTTCAGAACTTTTAAATTCGGCGCCGAATGCTCATTAGTCTTATTACATGGAATGCTCTCAATGGGGACGTTCCTTGACACGCACGAGTGAACTGTACTGAAATGTCCACCCCAGCGAACCTACTGGCATAGCTATTTGTGACGGTTTCTATCAAAAGGTTTGAAGGCTAAATAACTGCTTTTCGACTTATTGTAAATGAAATTGGTTAGTCTATAATAATATTATAGACTAACCAATATAGACTATAAACATAAGTGCATTAGACACTGGGTATATATAAGTAATGTGTTTCTGCCTATAAGGATGCAATCAGTATCACTTACAATCCCCAATCCTTTTATCTGAACACGTTACATTTAGTGTATTTATTTATTCTAACAATTTGTGATTGTTGTGATGATATGGTGAGAGTTCAGCGTAGATTTACATTGAAATGCCAACTTGTTGTTTTTCCATATTAGTTCTTGGTGCAGTACGTAATTTTAGTACTTGATTTAACTACTAACAATTGGTCGTAATTTGGGTTATCATTATCAATGTGAATCTACTGTTTAGTTATTTAAGTTTTTTACCTGCCTGCAAAATTTGTGCTTTGCCCGTTAATTAATTCGCATGTTTTAACACCCGTTTTATTTCGTTTCCCGCACGTTTTTTGTGCAATACTAATAACTCCTGGTGTGTGTTGTGTTGGATAATATTTAGAAATAAACTGTTTTTGTGTTTTTTTTTCTTTCCTGTATTAATCTAAAATCTAACAAGCCTAGTAGCACTGGTACACGCTACAACTTTGCATGCTTCAACTTCATTCATGCTGCATTTATCATCAACGCGACAACAAACTTTATCGAACCTATTACGCACCAACTGACGAATAATGAATATCAATCAACCCTTTTCCAGGCCCCACCAATCCGAATAGTTTTCTCAGAAAACCCAAATATTTTCAATAGTTACGTTTTGGTTATCTATTTTGGGGACAGTAATGTGAACCTTAAAATCGATTGCTTGCATGTGGTTGATAAATCGTACCAAGCCTGGAAAAGAGTTAATCATAGAAGTCCAAATGATAAAGTACCTTGTGTACGTACCCATATGTATTGTATATGTATGCTTCCAACATTAACCCCATCTACTAAGTTCTTTAAAGCGGTTTGAACACAGTCGTTGTTAGACTTATTTTAATTTCACAAAAAATACTAAAGAACACTAATACTTGTAAGAACTAAGCCAAATCTCCGATCTTTCGGGTTTCCCTATTAATATAGAAGAATATAGTTAACATAGCCCATTCAGTTAACATTTTTCGCAAATTGTTGAAACATTAAGGGTTTTCTTTCGGTGGCGAGTTGTTGTGAAGTGTTGTATCTAACCGGGTTTGCTTCACATCAGTCCGTCGGCAAGCGGCGCAGCGGCGGGCGGCGCTCGACCGGACGCTCCACGGTCTCGTCCGAGCATGCGAAAAAGAACCCGCTTATGGAGACCACACAGCTCACTACATACACTGATTTCAAGGTAAAATTAAAATAAAAACATTTAAGTTAAGTCCCTGGCAACCATTTTTTTAGTAATGCTTTTATTAGGTACCTTAAACAGTGGTGTTTTATTCGGGAACGCAAAATTTGCAGGCAGGCTATCTCGGATAACTAGACATAGATGGGTTCAAAAATAGATGTAAGATTGATTAGATAATAGTATATGTACACATATGTTGCACAGTAAAGTAGTGTGCACGACTATTTTCTAATGAATTTCCAATTAAACCAATCAATGTGTTTTTGACGGGACTGTATCTTGTTAGGATTCGGGTATCAAAATATAATGTTTCTTTTCAGGATGGAATTGATGAAAAGAAAATAAGCCGCAGCTCAATGGTCCCAAAGCCTCCGGACAACGTCGTCCCTATGATCGTCTGCGACGCCATCGAGGAAGTAAACTCCCCCGTCTATCAAAAAAAAAGTCCGACCAAATCGGCGGCCATGACCCCGAAAACGGGCAAAGAAAATAGACAACACGCCGTACCTTTAACACCTAAAACCAACCTTATGTACACCCCCACAAGACTCACCAGATCAGCTTTAAAATTGAACAACGATGGCTTCGCCACGCCCCGTGCGCCGCTCAGTGCGGCCAAACAAAACATGCATAGAACAAACTCCACCAACAACCTGGCTTTCAAGAACACTCCGACCAACATGGTAAGATCCAAGACACAGACGGGCTTGGTGAGAGCTGCTAAACCGTTTGTGTAAAGTATTGTTACACTCCTGAACATAATCCAAGTAACTGTGTATTCATTGACTAAGGCGGCAGTGAGCATGTCTACGCATAAGAATTTGTACTGAATTTAATTTTAAAAAATACGGTAGTCTATGTGATATTTTATAACTATAGTTTCTGACTAATGCTTGATGTAAATATTTGAATCTCTTATTAATTTGAAGATAATTTAATATTAATATAATTTTGTGTGTTTAGATATGAGAAGTTTAATTTGTTTATCAGACCAATTAAGTTAGTTATACTTGTAATGTTAAATTTGTGTCGTTTTACTTTTGACTTTGAATTGTTTGTATTTTGGATTATGGATTAATTATTTTGCGAGGATATCATGTTCAATTATTTCAATATTTTAATGTCATAATGATCAATTGCGATCAACTGGAATTGATCGATATTTTGAAGTAAAAAAGTAAGAGCAGCTTTTAGTTAAGTTGTTGCTTCTTCATATTGTGGTTGTAGCGTACTTAATGTTATTCAGTATTCAATGTGTATAGGACATACGTTTTAAAGGTTGTTCTTAAGGCCGATGCAATAATATATCTGCCGAAAACCATAAGCTGTACCGCACGATTACGGCAGACTCTGGGCCTTACTAGTTTTAAATTTGTAATATATTGTCATAGCATAAACAAACAAGTGTTTTATTTGATTGTTCATAGCCTTCCAGTTTAGTTGTCATTGTCACTGTGTAGCAAAATGTCGATTTTCTTTGACTACCACGTTCAACCGGGTTGCAGAAAGGTTAGAAGGGCAGTAGATTTAGATAAACATGAAATTCGTTTATTTATGGAGGAGCATACCCATGCTGTATCCGAAGAGATGGAAATTGGTGCAATTATGTAAGTTGTTCTGTTGAACCTTTTGTTTTAACTTGCATAGTATTTTCTAACGTATTATGTGGACGTCCTTCGGCAATAGGCAATAGATAATACGAACCTTTCCTATATGTATTGCTGACATGGATCAGGCTACTTGACTCTTTCAGCGAGCTGGCAACTCTTGCTATATCACTTGTGAACGATAAAATGGCAGTGATCGGATTCATGGCGCTTCACGACCACCCCAACGTGCCGGGTGTGCCCGCTGCCGACTGGGAACATTGGATAAGGAACATGTTTCAGTTAGTAAAACATTCATATATTTAAATTAGTGTTTGACTGATACATAATAAATACATATTTTTTCAAGAATGCCTGCGGCGCTACCGCGAAACTCGATATTCGTAATTTTCGGACGACTGTCACTCTCATGACGCCTTAATTGGAGTCACAGAGACAATCGTCCGAAATTTACGAATATCTTTTTTGGCGGTAGCGCCTCTGGGGTCAGCTTGACAACTAACTCCAAGAATTGATATAGGCACTAATTTTAGAAAGCGACTGAACAGAGCCTATTAGTTAGTAGCGCCTAATGCAAACGAATAATAAAATCCGGTACCAAATAAGTACAATATTTCAGGCGTAGGTTATGTGGAAACACATGACACATGCGTGATAAATAGATAATATTATTGGTCTCTTATAATAAACGAACAGCTGTGACAAAAAATAAGTATTCATGTATTACGTTATGCACGAGAAGAACGACCGTACAACCATGATATACTTAAGTAGCATAATGTGCGTCCGCGGGTCTACATAATTTATGATTTACGCTTTAAATGTATCGATGGTATGCTATGAATTCCTTGCAGGCGTAACTTGGTTCCCCACAACACTTTGTTTATCCACATGATGGGTTGTGCCCAGTCTGCCAACGACTTTTTTCTGGACGAAGCCTTCGCGTCGGTATTCAGCAATAATAATTACCTACAAAATATTGTGTTTATTCCGCCACCGACTTGCACGTTCGGTATGTATGTATTAACATTATTATCGAATCACGTTAGCAATAATGATGAAGCATATAATATAATGAAACCGCAACAGTAAAAGATACTAACATAACATTACTTCCTAATAACTTCTGGAAAATTAAATATTAAAACGTTTATCATAATTAGCAGTAATTCCAGTTTGTGCAATGAATATTCTGTAAAAATAGTGAAATGAACCCCTTGAACGCTATTCGTCACGCGTCAAAAAGTGGTACACACATATATAGTACCTACACACGGCCAACATCTCAATTAGTGAAGAACGAATATAAACTAATTCTGTGCGCAGGAAAATTGTCATTGCAGCGCCCGCAATGACACTTTTAGGTGTCGTTCAAAAGGTTAAAGGTTTTAAGTCCGTTGGTATATACTTATTAACATGACCTCCCATGACATTGCAAAAACTATTTAATTATGACATTGCTAAAGTTAACACCAATTTTCAGCTATGTTTTTAAGATATAAACCGTTTCGCAAGCACGTAATAGAGAGGATACCAGCGAAGCGAGACGACGATGAAGCCGGTCTGTACATGTATTTGGCGCATCGAGATGACTTCTATCCGAGCCTCACTGTCCGCGCGGCTGTGTACGTTATAATTTGGTTATTATGAATGAATGAATGAATGAAATACCAGCTCTATTTACCGACTTGTAAACCCGATATTACCCCTTATACAACCCATCTATTTTATAATTTTATCAGTGAAGAAGATAACGATGACGTAGTAGAGATTCTAGACAAGCTGCACCCGAGCATGAAAAAGTTGTACGGGGATTATTATCTCAGCGAAATAATCGGTCACCACCCGGAGAGCCCGAGGAAAATCCTCGTAGCGCAGGTAGGTCGGCTGCGAATATTCCTCGCTCAAGTCCAAAGCCACGTTCTGAGGACCTCCGAAACCTTTTTTACTAAATTATTATAAAGTTAGCTAATAAGGTTAGTTCATCCCACTTAGAACCAAATGGCCTACCGCATATCATTTCGTTCGATACGTAGGTACGTCTAATTACGTCTTTTTTCTTCTTTACCGATCGTACTTGCAAGAGCGATAGAGAGGGAGCAATAGATAGTATATTAGAGACTGTCGGTAGACCATCAGCTCAGTACGGACGTGGACCACTGACTGACTAATAGGTAGCTAGGCGCCTGATGAAATCTTTTAAAGCTACAATATGAACTTTTTAAGTAGGTACCTACCTCAAATTAGAAAAGTTTTTGTAGACTATTCAAGACGCTCTATTTTTGTGGACAATGTTTAGTAAATATTATCATTGGTATTAAGTCAATTGGTAAAAGCTGATTCCATAAAAACCAAGCCTCAGATTAGGTACCTATGTGAATCGCCCGACTATTTAAAATGGCCGGACCATTATTAGAATAGAATTCCCTAAATAAGGTATTTTGTATGTATGTTAGCAAAACGACGAGGCAGTCGGGGTCATGTGTCTGAACTCGCAAATCGACTACCAGAGCCTGTGGAAGACATACGAGCTATCTCCATACTTCGGCCTGAGGAAGGCGACGAGTCAAGAGAAAGAACATCTGTGGAAAACTAATTCTTCGTTCTTCGTATTCGGGTTAGAGGAATTTTGTAACTAACAACACTAGCAACCAGTTTGTTTGGGTGTTCCAATCTACTATAGTTCGTGCACGAGAACAGTATCATCATATCCACATATCTTTCACAGAGAACCAATAATGCTCGGAAAACGGAGTCCATTCGACAGTGTTGTTAATTTGATCGACGTACGCGAGGTAAACACAAAATATTAATGGATTACAATTTATACATCCCATTCCCATATCTTCGTAACAAGATTTTAGGTTAAACCCAGTGCAGACCAATATGCACAGCCATTTCATCCTTTGCGAACGACCGCGCAATGACGCGAGGCTGACGCATTTTGCTCGTTGTCTAGACGAATTACGATAGCGTATGTTGCGCATATCTACACATTATAGCATATTTAAACCCACCCATAAACGCCGTAAATTGTTGTTTTACAGATTTCTCGCAAAGCATCAAGAGCTAGATCACGAAAAATGTCAAGCCATGTTTTTTTCAAGAAAACCGCTGCCATGAGGCGCAGTATGGATCAGTTGTTTTTTAACAAACATTCAGATGATTACAGTGATCAGGTAATTATCAAAGAAACAAAGGCGATTTTCAACAATACACTAATATAATAGGTATATTTAGGTGTCTCTACTTGTTGCAGTTTCTGGCTTATTAGGACTCCTGAAACTTCTGTTAATTTTCCTGCCATTAAATAAAAATATGATTAATATTGGGTCGCACTATGGAACTCCCGCCGGCTTTATAAAGCGGTTTTTAGCTTTAGCTTACGGATGAAAGCATAGCAGCTTAGCTACAGCTAACCAAAAGAATCGACGTATACTCGTAGTAACAATAAATTGCTAATCATATTAGGTGTACATTTCATCGCGGACACCATCCATGGCCACCAACGAGTCTGTCCTCCCCAACGTCGTGCTTGAAGAAGACCCATTCGACTACGACATAGTCAACATTGACTCCAATCTGCTCGTGGTACCAGATGTTCTGCCTTCGTCGCACAACTTCTCTTCCTCTTTGTGGCTGGATGAGTACGTATTTGCTTATGCGTAGCGTATGAAATGATAAATGAATATTTAATTCATTCGTTAGATAAGAATTAAATATAAAACTCTTTAGTCTATGTAATGTTTGTAAGAGTCAGATTGAGAGCTAGATAAGGTGCAAAGCCTATGCAGAGTTAACGTGTTCTTACTTTAGAGTATAGTTAGTTATCCTACCTCATAAGTAGGTATGTAACGAGCTGGCAAGCCTAGCCTTTATCTAAAACAGTGAAAACTTCGACTAATTGTATTCACTTTCAGACAGGAGGACTCAGAACAACGATACAAAACAAAAAGACAATCGATATCATTAACCAACATGAACAAGCTAAAAAGTAAGAACCAACTTCATAGAACCGAGAGTCCCAAACATACCTACTAGAAGTCCTTTTCTATAAGAAAATACAAATTAGCATAGTTTTGGGTAGGTAGGTGTCAGGATCTCGTGTTGATATCTATGTCATGTCTCGTCACAGTATGCCATGTGCTATGTATAATAGGGATCATGAAATGCTTGGAAAATTCAGATTAAGTATATTATTATTGTTATCTCTTTCATGGCAGAAGATATCAAACATTTTTTTAACCTCTGACATTAGTCGTCATAATCAAAACTAATTTGTAAATATTTTATAGCAAAAGACGCTCAAGTTGAGAACATATCTGTAACAAATCATGATTAAGCAAACTATAAAGTTAAAACAACTTTTTCAGAACAAAAGAAATTGCTGTACAAGGCTATACAGGTCAACAATGCCGAAACAGTAGATTCAGAGTATCACGGGCAACCCAACGCATTTAGTATCGAGCTGTATGCTTTGCGGGATGACATCGACGAAAGGTAAAATGCTTTGGTGAAATATAACATTTACATAGTTGCAAATTCAAAGTAAGGTAGAGTAGGTAAAAAAAAATAAAAAAAAATGTTTGCAGCTACCTGCATAGATAGGTTATTTTTTGACAAATTATCGAGTAAAGAGTGAGCCTACCATACGAGTTAAACACCCAACTTTTCTTTTCGAATATAAGTAAGAGATATTTCGAACCGAATTCTGATTCGGGCTTTCTTTAAACACAGTTATAGTTTCATTATCATCTACCTCTGTTCCATCATTTAAAAAACACCTTATTACTCTTTTTCATTAGTAGCAAAAAATATATAAAAAAATCTATTGGCCTTGTAGGGAACTACATTCTTTTATTATTTTAAGTAAGTGAACAAAACTACATTCACAAATTTATTTTTTATTGATTTGCTTGTTGAAAGTGATAAATTCTATAAATGTGTAAGTTTACAACTGTGGATCTTTACAATCTAGTACAGTTAAAGTTACGTTTACAGCTGCAGTGTGGAACCTTCTGCCTTTGTAATAATATTGTTATTTCCAGAAAAGGACATGATTTGCTGCAGGCAGCGTTCGAGTTGATGAAAGATTACGACTACTGCCTGCTCCGGATGCCATGCACCAGTTCGTCTACGTATTTACTACGTCACTTTTGTGTAAGGGCCACTGCTGATACATTAGAACTTCTTATTGTCTGTGGTAGTTGTTGATTCGATTTTTAGCTTTAATTCCCATAATTTTACTAAAATTATTGACGTATAACAATAGTAAGTAGGTACTTAAGTAAATAACTTAGTTCTTATTAAAAACTAGATGTCCCGGCGAACTTTGTACCGCCTGAAAGCCTATATGGAGTTTTTTTGATTGATTGATTTTTTTAATTATTCTTTTTTAAGATTACTATTACACTTTTGGCCAAGACGATCACAACGAACCCAAAATCGTTCATATCGCTTCAGCCGTTGTCGAAATATAAAAGCCGGAACTAACACAACTTTATTTTATTAATATAGATAATTACAACACATTTGATGATTTTTTTCAGTATGTGCCCTGTAAAGATAAGGTCTGCAGTGATTATGCCCTGTACATCGCCCATAGAAGCTCGTTATTAGGGTACGTACTAATATCAATACATATGTGATCTCTAGCCACTTAGGAGCTATAAAGCCTACCCTTTCTTTTTATTATTGGTATTTTGAATCAGGATTGCAATTATCTTGACAATATTTGATTTTTTAGAAGACAGCACTTGTGAGCAATTTCTGATCTTTTAATCATCTAGGTACTTTTATTTTGCAGTAAACTGACTGTTCGTAAAGCGGAGATGGTAGATATTCCTCATATATCCAGGTTAATGCAAAATTTGGATGGTAAGGAGGCCATGTGGGTGGTTGAGAATAGTATCATGGGCAAGCAGCAGCATGAGGCATACGTCTTTGTTTGTGGAGTAGACATTGTGGGATTTGGAATATTGGAGTAAGTGTTTACACTGCGAACCTTTCTCTAGGATAGCTGGGAAGTCATTGCGTGACAGCGACTGGTAATGATTATGTCAGCATAAGTTGAGCTGAGGAATGATCTTACAAAAATGATCTTTCCTAGAGATGATGATGTAGGCACTCCTCGCCGGAATCAGGCAGGTTGTCGATCGCGTTTTGTAGTCAAACAGTCCAAAAAAAGTGACAAATAGTTTGGTCAAATATATAGCATAAGTAACCAGTTGGTTCATATTTCCAGGCCACCAGAACAACTCAACTTCTTACAAGCGCGCTTTGACATGGATGCCTTTCGTATTTCGAAATACCATCACACCGGTCAGGGACCTCAGATGGGCTTCGCTAACATAAAGACTGCGATGGTTTTCCCGGTCTTTGAAGCTCATTATCGGTTCTTCCTCGGGGAGATTATGAGGCTATCAGGGGCTGATACTTTGATTTGGTTCACTGGTTACAGGAACAAATGGGTATGCTATTTACTTTGATATTTTCTGTTTGTAGTTAGCTCATTACCGAGGGCCGCGACCTAATGTGGTCCTTATTTTATGCACCGGGAATCTTTAATGTATGATCCTTTCTGATAGATGTTTGTAAATTGTAATAGGTATCTATGGCAGATAATTTCACTTAGCGCTATATGACGGGTAACCTCTTCGATTGTCCTTTTCATTCCGAAAGGTGCTTTGCAACTTGACTACCGGCGTGAGGTTGTTGTGATGGCCAAGCGTCTGATATCCCACTACACGCTTACGCATTTAAATTTGTTTCAGGTAATCCACAAAGCTAACTGTATGGCTTCAGCCATGGTGCCTCTTAAGCCGAGACAATGGGACCCTGTTCTAAACTTAGTTCCGGAGTTGAAGAAAATAGGAAAAATGGCCAAAAAAATGTTAGTTATGCACCCTTATCAATTAGAAATCCACAAATGAAGGCTGTCGCTTTAGCAGAATATATTACAAGAAGCGCCGAGTAACGACACATAAACTGCTACGATTGCCAGCCAGCTGATATAGTATCCATGCTGTAGCAGAGTCCGGATTCATCACCCCTATAAATATGTGTTTATTTTTTGGACGCAGATAAAAAGATTCGCGCTCCCATATTCACAGCTCCGTATGAAAAAATACAGGAGCGCGTATGTGTGATCACCAGGAGTTGTCCTATGTGTTTGTCCATGTTACAGTTGAGGTTGCCTGTACGAAATTGGGACCTATGGTTCGTAAATTATTTGATTCTTTTTCTTTCTCCACAGCATGGCATTCAGCTCATGGTTTCTGAGTAAGAAATTAACTAGTGTTTACCGGCTTAACATCGACACAAGAATAATAGTTGTCGGAGCGTCAAGAACAGCCTTGGGGTTTCTGAATAACCTTTTGTTTAGGTTAGTTTAATTTTTGTCTCATATTTTCTCATAACCTCATACTCGTACAGATTATAGATTTATAATTTTGACGACGGTCTGGCCTACTGGATAGTGACCTTGCCTGTGAAGCCGATGGTCCTGAGTTCAAATCCCAGTCAGGGCATTTATTTGTGTAATGCTGATGAGCACTGTTATTTGTTCCTGAGTCCTGGGTGTTTTCTATGTATTTAATTATTTATATGTATCTATCTATTATATATATCGTTGTCTAGTACCTACAACACAAGCCTTACTGAGCTTACCGTAGGACTTGGTCGATTTGTATAAGATTGTCCCGAAATATTTATTTATTTATTTTATAATCTGTGTCATTGTGGTCGGATTTTAGTGACGCATCATCTTACCTCTCATTCACAAGTGTGACTCTCGTCTCGACCTATGGCTTGCCGTACGTGCGTCACCCAGAACCTTGCGCAGAAATGATGTTCCCTCGCTACCGTACTTCTACCCAGAACTATCTTCAGAGTACACCCTACACGTACTACGTCCACGTGGTGCAGGGTACGCTGACGGAAATTAACAAGTAAGATTTTAAGATTTCGATAGCTGTAACCAGTCGGCATAGCATAGGTGAAAAACTTAGCTAAAGAAGCCCCCTTAGCCAGGTGGTGTATGTAGTAGTAACGTGTCTGTACACGCATATTGGCGTTCTAAATATATTCAAATTTTGACGAAAGTTCCATTATATTTCTGCACAACTATATAGATATGGTCCAGTTCAGTTTTTTACTTACTTTGCTTAAATCTGTGGTAGCGCGCAGCGGATTTTCGCAAGTAGGTACCTAGAACATTGTTGATGACTAACGTGTTCACCAGAGCAGGCCTGAGTAATAATAATAATAATCATGAACACTACGGATTTTTTCATGGGTATTGCTTTTAGGTATCTATGAGAAACAAATATTGTATACATACTTTGTATCAAGTATTAAATACCTAGCCACATCTGTTTATTTATGTTCAAACAGGGAAGATAAATATATAACGTTAGCAAGTGGACAGCGTTATTATTACGACAAACTTTTTCTGATGTTTGGCCAGCAATATCAACATCCGGACTATTTGAAAGCCGTTTTAGAAAGAGAAAGAAATATCCAGTGAGTGTAATAATATTTTATGGTAGTAAAAAAACATATAATTTTTTTTTTCTTGAACTTCAGTTCTTTTCACAAAGTGACACACATCACAGCTTTCTTTAGAGGCGGGGTCGCCATGAAAATGTTAAACATATCCAAAGTTCCATTTTCAACAATTATTTATACATTATGTAGAAACGTGTAGAGAGGAGTGTGAACTTATGACAAATCGGGAATTACAAAAAACGCTGGATGTAATTACAAAAGACAAAATAATCGAAACAATCATTTGAATTGTAGATTAGGTACGCCCCCCTCATACACACGGCTGGACGACCCATCTCTCCGGGAGCCTCAGATCGAGACCACTTACGACACACCTCAGAACGTGTTCATCATCAACACTATCTGTGAAGCAAACAGGGCGCTACGGCAGATCCACAACTTAACGTATTTTAATAGCAAAGGTACCAATAACATCATGTTTTATCACCACACATACCTATAGAAATCGGTGGCATAAATAAAAAAACTCCCCGTGACTTTTAGATGCACTTAAGACGTCAAGATAGTCCATTTTTTTATGAAACCAAAACTTGTAATAGCGTGGTTATACATGCTCTGGAGGGATATTACTAGAATACCTCCTTAAATATTTTGCAAATAAGAAAAAAATGCATTTAAAAACAAATTATATAGTACCCATCTACCTGTTTCAATTGTTCTTACGTTTGTTTCTAGACAAAGTAATAGTGTACGGAGCGTCATTGGAAGTGTACTGCTGCCTAGCTGCTTTGAAAGAAATGAACATTCCGAGTCGCAAAATTATATTTGTGGAACCTTTTCCATCCGAAGATCCACGAAAGACCAGGGTCCCCATATTTAATAACGTCTATGTAAGTTACTAAAATTCAGATATTTCACTTAACCAAAAAATTAAACTCGCAACCAGACCGTAATGTCAATCAACCAAAGCACGCCTAATCCAAAAGTACATGATTCAAATCGTGGAATTCAATGAAGACATCAAGAATAATATGATTAGGCAATTCCTGGAGAGAAGGGTACATGTGAAAAAAAAAAACCTTTATGTAGCACAGGATTATATAGAACCTTTATAGCAGAGCATGTTTATGTATGCACTTTCTAATAAGACTGAACCCAAACTTTTAGGTTGACCAAACGATGTCCGAAGTTCTCGATGAGCTCGGGATTAAAGTGCTACGCTCGTACTACTTCCAGTTTTGGAAGACGAACTCGTACAACATGGTCACCCACGTGAGCTTTCTATCGCACTATCATATGGTGGAGTTGGAGTGTGCTGCCCTATTCTATTATGGCACATCAGGCATCGATGCTGATGCCTTTCAAGGTAAAACATATAGGTGGATAAAGAAATAGAACCTCAACAAATATTATGTTATGTAAGGGAGTAGAAACGAAACTACACTACTTAGGTTAAACTTGTAAAATATAAATACTTGTACATATCTATGAGTTAGTCTTAATTTTTCTCCTGCGCTTTCATCCGCCTCCGTTCCGCTCGCTTAGAGCTTAGATCTTAAAGGAGAGGCGAACCAAAAGAGATGGCTGCTAACGTCTAACTTGGAAACTTTTAGTTGCGACTATAGCGTGGGGGATAATTCACATTGAGTTTTGGTACAAGAAATAAATTATTGTCTGACCTTCCAAAATGTTAAGAACAAACAAAAAATTAAATATTGATATTTTCACCAGATTTTCACTTTAACCTTCATACTGAGTCACGATTCACAAATGATCGCTGCTGAGTACACGACTGACAACGCTGCTCGGGACGTGTTCTGCTATATTCACCACTAGAATAACAGTAGGGAATGTAAGCCGCGGATTACTCATACACAAGGGAACATCAACGAATAGTCCAATTGCTAATCATTCTAATAACAATCCAAAAAATATTTAACCAGCCATCCACAAAAGCAGCCTAGTCTACGACGAAGGGATTTTGATAGACCACGAGTACCGCACCAAAGACCACTCCATCTACGCCGCCGGACCGGCCACGCGGTACTGCGCGCGCTATTTCGCTGAGATGAAGAACCATCAGTATTACGATTCTTACGAAGTCGGTGAAAAGGTACCATTTAGTCATGTATTATAATGTTATTTAAGTGAGAGACTTTGAGGCCCTTTAGAGTGCCAGGACGCGGTTTGCCCATACTCCTCTTTATTTTATTTGGATAATGTAGGGAACTAAATAAGACCGAATATTTTTAGCAGTTTGGAGGTGCAGTGCCGAGAGATTCTTTAATATTTAGCTTCTGTTCTAGTAGGATGCATGTAGATATATTATTTATAAACATCACGTGAAAGTAAAATAAGTGATGTTTTAGCTTGGAGCCCAAATACGAAACCAGCTGGATCCGTTATTCTCAGAAAACAAACCCGAAACTAGAAACACCATGCAAACCTCTGTGAAGAGTGTTAGTTTTGATTCCACTATCTACCCCACCACTCCAAGGACGTTTGTTGAACATACAGGAGGGTCGTTCAGCAGTAACAAATCGTTAAGTATTAGTACCCCCTTTATCTATTTTTCAGCTATAAGCCCACTGCTCTAAATAATGGATATACCTAAATAATATAAGGATATAAGTTTCCTCCTTTAATTGTTACCAAGCCACCAGCAGGTTACCAGCTCCCAGCAACTCTATAGTCATCAATACATCTTGATAAGGAAACGAAAAACGCTTTATTTTCGCACATGCTATCTTGATATCAGTTATTATTCCATATGCTCGTAGTTAGTTATTCGCTGCCACCCCCTCCATAAATGTATGGAAATGAACGCACATGTGCGTTGGTGGCAGTCAATGCGTTAAGAATTACCATAAAAAAATATGAATAAAACTGACATAAGCGAATTATATTTTTACCCTTGTTATCGCCACAACCAAAAAAACCAACTATTTGTAACATAAAGGCGAGATTCAAAATACCAAACGAAGCAAGCAGACAAAGAGATGGACCGTTTACCGGTGTACAAGAACGCCCAATCGAAATACTGCATTATGCCTGGAGGCTTGCAATATCTAGAGATCCGTTCACCGGGCTTGAAGATACCACATCCATATGTACAGTCTTTGGATTTTAACGTAAGTATATATTAGTAGCTTTATTTGTTGGAACAATTTCGTCATCAGTCATCACCCGTTCTCCGACAATCCAGTCTAATTGTAAATAGTATCAGCAAATCTAGCTTTCTCCATTGGATAAGAAGAACTCCACAAGAAGATATACTTACATTGTCTGGCCTCAATTTCTGATTGAACACTGTCCAAGAGGAGAAACTAAAGAATACTGGGGTAAAATAATTAACTACCTACTGTATAGGTAATTATTGTACCCCAGAATTAAAGACGGTATAGGGAATCGAGGAATCGTGTGCTTATTGTGTAAGACCTTACGATATATACAGCAAAATAATGACAATAGCTAGTTGTACCAACTTATATATCACATAAATATCTTAGCCAACTCTAGCTTACTCATATTTAAATGCTACCCCTTTTTTGCGATTTTCAGGGTTTTGTGATGGAGACATTTAAAATGGGCTATTTCAAGTTACATCTGACCTCGGATTTTATTGTGGATGGTATCACATGTTTGAGTCCTGCAAAATATTCTATCGCACACTACAAGGCCCTCTATGGAAAACCGGCAACAGTATTGAACAATGTCCATATAAAATACACGGTTGGTTTTATATTTTTACCATCAAAATTATGGTCATAATGGCAGGTAAATAAGTTTCTGTCAAAATATAAATTTTGGTACAAGTTTTTATTGCCGACTGTGTTTTTTTAGTATCTGTACATTTGTACAATTATTCCATAGAAATAATTTATACAGACTCTAGCGAGCAAGTTTTTGCCAACTCCTGGTAGAGGTGAAATTTATCGATACAGCCAAGTGTCAAAATATGTATACCTTAATATTAAGACCATAAGGTGCATGTACCTATATATACATATTTCAGCACTTTGGCCGTAACGATATCTCTGGGACCAGGATTGTACCTATACCTATATAGCTCAGGTCCCGCCGCTACGACCAATAAAGCCAGGGATAGACTAGGGAACAAATGTCCTGCAACCCGTGTCGCCAGCGACGTAGCCGCCATCGCCCGACAAACCATGACTATGCCTGCAAGTATCTGGCGAAGTCGCCGGACTTGTCAGTCGAGTTCGTTTGGCATCTCGCAGACAATTGTCGCCGGACATTTGTCCCCTAGTCTATCCCTGGCTCAAAACATACTCAACAAACAACTAGTACTAACATTTATCATGATTCATAACATCGTAGCCTATTTTGACGTAGTTTAAAAAAACCTTTATTTAGACAATTAATAATTAACGTATCTATTACAGACTAAGAAAGTGGACAATTTCTACGATTTCTTCAACTCACCGGGGATTATGTTTTTATATCACGACCATATCGACGAATTGTTTTCAGTAGTCAAGGAAATTTTGCCTCTGGTAATTAAAATATGATATCATTATATTTATTTACTATAATCTATTAGCCATTGAAGAGATGAATAAATAGACCTTTTTTTATAGGATAAGCCTAATGGTGAAACCCTTAGCGAAGCATTGACAGAGGCAAATGAAAAGTATAAAAAGACGGTAAGTAACTAAGATACATTACAACAACTGTTAATCACATGGTATATTCCCCGTTATTTACCAGTAGCTAAACTAAGTGTACTAGTATATTGCAATGACACTTTTTGCTAAACACTTTATGGAGTGATTTGGCGTAGGTTTTAAGTAATCGATAAAAAATCGGGTATAATATGTATATTGTATAGGTTCCTACCTACCAGTTATCGCCAAAATGCGTACTTATAGGGGGATGGCACCAATGTTGAACACTTTAAGCTGACAGGCACCAATGATGGACACAGTTCTTAATTAAAAACCATAACGTTATAAATTGAATATGTACCAACAAATGCACAACACTTGACTCCTTTGAAATAAGCACTAATGTTCATGAATGGTTCCTTGTCCACTACTGGTACCGTCACAGGCTAAACGACATTTATTGTTTCTTATCATTATGTAACAAACCCATGAAAGTAATACGAACCCAATTGTTTTCTTATCTATATTATTATTCAAATACCACTTCGTTCCTTTCCAACTGATCGATAACCTTTCAGTCGGCTATACGCTCTAAGTTCGAGAAGTCTCCTCATGTGGAAGCCATCGCTGCCTACGTGCTGGAGTGGGTGTCGCAGAACGAGCTGCTTCTGCCAATGTACTTCCAGCCCTGGCAGCGACCGGACTTCCTGCATGACCTGGATCTGAATCCCGTCTTCAACGTCACCGAGAAGAAGCGAATGCCGGTTCACTCGCGATTGATAAAAGAAGAATGAGTTGAAAATAAATTTACGAAAGTAATATTCACTTATTTTACTTTGAACCTGAGCCCTAAGGCCGTGGGTTTTCTGACCCGCGTCCGGCGTCGTCTTCATACAAGGATGTTCCGCAATGTGTCGTTTCAGAGAAACTACTCTCAAACATGTCGTACAAACATTCGCGCGTCGGTCGCCGGTAACCGGCGGCGGGCGGGGCGGTCAGAAAACCCACGGCCTTAGTGTAACTTTTTAACGTAACTTTACGTCACGAACGCGTTTGCGTTTCCCATATAAATAACATTATCACGTTTCTTTACATCAAAAGAAACTTACAGTAGAGCCTCAGATTCCATGTCATAGTACTACCTTTCGCCGTCGGCTGTGCATTCACCCTCACACCCTGGAGCCTAAAGGGCCGCGCACTAAGCGGTTTAAGAGGAATTTCCTCCCGCGAACGCTCCGGCTGTTGAATGAAGTCCTTGTCGAGGTTTTCCCTAGGGACAACAGTATATGAGGTTTTTCAAAAATGGAGTGTATATGTTCGTAAAGGGTAGGCAACGCGTATGTAAATCCCCTGGAGTTGCAGGCGTCCATAGGTAACTGCTTACCATCAGGCGGGCCGTATGCTTGTTTGCCACCGTAGTTGTATTACTAATATCATAAATCGTAGGGCTTCAAACTGATGTATAAATAATATTTTTTACAAACAAATCAGTTAAACCGGTATAAGTAACATTTATAAACACGCCTAGCTGAAAGTATGGAAACTTGTTAATTATCTCGCTGATCCCATGATGAGGACGGGTTTCAGACAGTGGAACTCTCGTATTTGTCGTTATGAGGTATATTTTCACAAATACTTATATTTGTTTGTTTGTGTTTGTGCAAACCTTTTAGGCTTACACTTTTAAAAAGTTAAATATTTACATTATTTACCTTCTTCTTCTTTTAAAAAAATATGGCTTCCATCAATAAATCAATCGATGATTTCGCCAATGTCAAGTAAAATAACATATAAGTATAATAACATATAAGTTTGCCCTTAGAGCATGACGTTGTTCGGTAGTAGGCCTTGCGTTTTGTAAAGTGGTAGCTGAACTTTACAGAAAGCTAAGAGGCGGCCGTGACCCCCGGATTGCTGGGTGATGACCAAAATAGTGGTGAAACACGTTTTGAAATCAATTCTTCATTAACTGCACAATTCTGCGTTAGATCACTGCATAATACGCTATCAATATTACACACTAAACTATGTTTGAACAAAAAACAAAAAATATATTTTCAAGCCGACTTCGCCATTTTGAGGTTCAACCGTCAATCCCATTATTTACCTTATACTTAGGCTATACTTAGGCTGACACGGGGCTGACAGTATCATGCACTAATTGTCAATTATGTCAAAGTCCCATCAAATCAGACATTAAATTTGATAAACATTTTTTTTTACCGAATTCGTATTTGTTATTCCTATTATGACAGGAGATCCACCCAGCGGGTGTGAAAGCAAGCCCTTAGAATTAAACAATCTACTGATTAAAAATGTTAACACGTGGGGTAACGTTCAGTATAACATACCGCTTAGGTTATCTAGCACCGAGACTAGGTCTTCAACTGGCATTGGACTTCGCCACATCCCTGATGTCCCGCATAGCTTCGACTGCGTAAGTATTATTAATTTAGACGTAATAAAACTTGAGCATGTAGAAATAACTATTGCGTAAAATCGAAAGATAACTAAATGAATATTTCGGGACAATCTGACACAAATTGACCTAGTCCTATGATAAGGTCAGTAAGGCCTGTGTTTTGGATACTAGCCGACGATGTATATCTAAGATAGATACATATAAAAACTTAAATATATAGAAAACACCTATGACCCAGGAACAAATATCTGTGCTGATCACACAAATAAATGCCTTGACTGGAATTCGAACCAGAATCATCGGCTTCATAGGCAGGGTCACTAGGCCAGACCAGTCGTCAAAGAAGATGGAGTTATTAATTTTTTAAAGAGCAACTTGAGCGTGATACTAGCTTTTTGCACCAATAAACAAGGAGGCATTGTGGTGCCTCCTAAAGTCTACGCACGCTCAATGCAATATGTTGTATGTATATGTTGAGCGAGGAAGCATCTAGATCTGCGGTTTCTGTAACCTTTTCTATCATCAAATAAATAGGCCGTGGACACTCAAACTAATATGTTTACTTTTTTGTTTTTAAATCAAGAAAATCGGCCGATCTTTGCACTACAAGCAAAATCATTATACACACTACAGGGAGTAGTCCAACAATTTTGAGAACCTCCTAAATTCGAGATTTGGCATAACTAAGATTTTCGACAATCCAGTTATTAAAAATCTTGCTCAAGCAATCAACAATTCCAATTCATTTGTAAAGCTGCGTTTTATCTTAGTGTTCTGAGCGAAAAAAGTTGTATACAAATTGTTCGTTCGTTGTATGCAAAATCTACATCTATAGTCTACATACGTACTGTATATACCGTTACAGCCGTATTGAACGCCTTGTAAAAACTGCATTTACGAAAGTCGGATATGCTCCTTTAAACCAGAAATAAAAATGTGGGTTACGGTTATCCCATCACCTATCTAAGTAATTAACTGTCATACTCGATTTTGTCTTATTATATTCTTGATCAGGCGAAGGGAGATATTCTTCCCACATCTTATATCGGTTATCACAGTCAAGGTTTAACTCAAAACCTACTACGTAACATTATATTTATCAATCACTGAAAACATTATTTTATGATCTTCAGTTTAATTACGTACATGAGTTTTAGTGACATGCAAGACAATTTACCGGGCCATGGGAATAATAGCTCCCACACAGTTAAACTCTAACAAGGCCATGGGATATTGTCAACCCACATCCTAATTCTGGTCATACACAATAATGCGTAAATATTTAGCAATGTTTACGATTACATTACCTTTCAACACTCAAAATCTACAAAATGTCAAAAAATTGTTCAACCTATCTACTTCTGTTTCAGAGAAATTAAGGAAAGTGTTCGAATTTCTCTGTAGTTTACTGAAATTAGCGTTCAAGTGAAATTAAACGTCTGCCAAAGATATATCACGCGATTTAGAAGCGTGTTGTGAATGTAAATTATAAAATACAATTTTCAGGGATTGACAAAATATTTTGTAGGAGGTTTTGAGTTAAAACATGACTTCGGTAACCGATATAAGATGTGGGACGAATATATCCCTTCGCCTGGTAAAGGGTTAAGGTATACCCTTACCATGAGTTGTGACAGTTGTAAACTCGATACTCGTTATCGAAAACCTCAATGTCATAACTCATGGCAAGGGTACTAAAGTGAAGGAAAATTAAATTTTTTATAGGGTAGACATTAAAAGTCACCGTGAAGCTTCAAATCATACGAACACTAAACAGTATCTTAACCCCTCATAAAAACGCATTCAATCTTACTCCACTTACTGATAATATATTTACAGAAGATCAATGAGCCACTACCAGAGCGCGTATGCGGCCGCGACATGGTGGTGGAGAAGGAAAGTTACAGGACTACTACTAGTGAATACTGCGTGAAGCCCAACCCGAATAAGGCCATGGAGCGATCTGACTGCTCCATTAACTGCCGCAGGGTGATATTTATGACCGGAGTGGAGAAAAGGGTACGATCTTGTGTCATTACAGTTGTATTTTCTAGAATTCCAGAATGTTCTATATAAAAACGAAAAACGGTCTCAAGGGCTACACAATTTAGTCGTAGCTATTATCACAGCTCATATTTATACATCATAAGAAAAAAATATGAATACAAATTAAAATGTGTACTTAATATGGAGCAATTAGGTATAGATACGGTTTTGATATTCTAACGCCAATCACAGATGTACAGTCGAAAGATATAAGACCTAACTTAGTTATCGCCGATCCGATGTCCCATGACAAGCATCAGCAGTAGTTTCAGTTTTCAACAATTATTTGTTTAAAAAATATTTCGTAATCACGTGAGTTTGTTACAGTAATCTGGATTACAACTAAGTAATAAAGGACAAAAGTTTGACTGGAAAAAAGAGGAGACTTAAATGTTGCTGAATGGTGTCGAAGTATGGTTATTTAGTTATACATTTGACATTACGTATTTAACTAATGTAATCCTTCAAATGTTTTAGTTACAAGGCCAGACGATACGCCAGCCCACAGTGCTATCGGAAATGAAAGACAACTACCGTGGGATCCCCAAATCGCCGCTGGCGCCTCCTGACATCACCGTCAACCCGCCTGACCCGGATTATATATTCGATGTTTGTATTTTACCTTTTGATCGCTTTAGCCCTAGCGTCAAAATGTAGGGATATGCCAGTACTTGACTTGTAAATACGAATGTAAATTTGTGACCGTCCATGGCTAAAGGTCCCTTATGGCAGGTATTGAGTTAAGCACAGATCCTAAATCTACATTAAATAAGCTATCTTATACAAAAAAAATCATGACTCTAAGTCCCATACTTTTTTTTATAAAAAACATTAAACTTACACATGCTAAAACTGCACTTTTGAGAAATCGTCAAAAGAAGTTTGAAACTAGTTTTAAGTGTGTTCCCATTGGAAGTTACATAGATTATGATTGATTTCGTATCTCAAGGGTTTTTTCTTTGGAACCAAGTTATTGTTTTTTTAATGTGACTTCTAGATCATGAAAAAATAGCCTTTGAAAATAGCAACACGCCCATATGGACGAAAGTATAAAAAAAATATTTTTAGACTTTTCCTTTAATATGTTGTAATCAGAACCATTTTATATAGTAGAACATATTTGAGCTTACATTTTAGGATAGAAACAAAAATCACAGGCTACGAATTATTTTTTTTAAATTAAAATGTGATTATTATTATCAGTTACATCTTTCCTAGAACAATAACAAATGTGGTATAGTATGTTCTAAATTATATTTTAATCAGTCCACAGGAGTATCACAAAAGTCTTATTATTATTCTACAGGTCACACTTTTTTATTTATACACGATCAAAGTTACGTAAAAATCACAATTTCGCTGCAATACATTTGAGAAAAGGGCCCTTATGACCAACCATAGACAAAACATATTGATAATTACAATACGGCACAATATTAACATAATTTATTTGCTAATCTTGTATCAAAACAGCAATCCGAAGAAAAAATGTTATTATAAATTTTCAAAAAATATTGATCTGTTATGAGTAATTTTCATTTAAAGGTAACGTTAAATAATCCACATAGTACCTACCTAGTGATCCCGAAAGCCGAACGAGACCACAATATCTGTGCTGTTAACAGTCCGTTACCACTAAGGAACCATTCATAAATCACGTAAGGATTTTTTAGGTGATTTTTGATCCCCTCACCTTCCCGGGTAGGGGTGTGTATGGGGGGGGGGAGTCAAAAATCACGGTCAGACCCCTTATTTCTCATTATTGGAATATGAAATTATTGCGATAAATGGAACTACTACCAATTTATTTGACTGATCTCCATTACATCAAAAGCCGGGAAAATGAGGATTTTCGGCCAAGTGGGTATATACGGCCGAGCGAGCGTGAATGAAATTAGCAAAATCACAACTGTTTGCTATGACACCCGCCATCTTTGTCTCAGTATGGATAATCAACGAAAAAAAAGTTACTTTGCAGACCTAGGCCTTTATATGAAATTCCATTTCCGTCCCCTTCACTTGCCGCGCTAAAAAAACCATACTTCCGAGTCTATTATAAGGAATGTAAAGACGATATTTCATTGCATGTTTGAGAAAACATCATTTCGTATTCGGTTCCTGTGGCCGAGTTCACCACAGTAGCTACATGTAGGTAGGTTTTTTACGTTTTGTAGGTAATACATCTAGTGCAGAAGCCGTCTAGAGATGTTTTGAAGTCAGTCGAAAAATGTAGTACCTACACGTAAAGTAAAATTTAAAATGATCGTAGGTACTTAGGTACCTAACGCCCTTTTTGTTATTAATATTATACTTATGTATATAACTTAAACTTGTTTATAATATCAGATATATATGAGTCCCATGGATTTGCACGCATTTATAGGCTGCAGTGACTGCTTAGGTACCATTAGGACGGCCGTATCCTTGTTTGCCACTGACGTAGTGTACAAAATAAGTAAAATTTGTAAACAAATACTTGTAAACAATTTTAATTATTTTATCTTTTTCATTTTTGTATGCAATTTCCCATAAGGGACCTTTTCTACTAAACTTTGAACTCCATTTTAATAAAGAAAGAATTAACGTACACATCTGACACCAAGGTACAAACATACCCCTATTTGTATATATTACTATTTTACATAGAACCAAAAAATGATAATTTTGAAGGGTTTTACGAAAACGCCAATATCTCCGTAACTAGAAACTGCCATAAGGGACCTTTTCTTATGGACGGTCACATTTTATCTGTCGGCGGGTAAATAAGAATAACAAATTTAGGTGTCATTGGCGTGTTAGACACGACAGAACACGACACCTTTAGGTGTTCTTGGCATTCAAAGGGCTAATCCAAACACTTACTGTTTCTATCCGAATAAGTGCTTTTTGTGTCTGTACGTTTTTTTTAACGTAAAATATCTTTCACTTCTCATGGTCATAACGATAGCTTTTAAGTCATGAATAGGCTGCATAAAATGGCAATTTATGTTCTAGAACATAAATTAAAAACATCTTCAGGCCATTAATTACTTAGTAAGCGTCCGAAATTTGCCATACATGTCCATTGTCCAGGCGTGCCGGCCCTAAAGAAGCTCAACTATTTGGTCAAAACTTTGAATATTACAAAACGATAACAAAATTATTTAATTGCTTTCATTTGCAAGAGTAAACATAATGTATAGTATACATATAACTCGAGCGCAAACGAGTCATTTTAGCCCTCTACTTTTAGCTACTGATTAATAATTAACATTATCTTTGCGATAGAAAAAAAGGGCCCGAGTTGAAAGTGCTCGCTTCCTCCTTTACGCAATCTACTATTTTCTATTCAACATCAAGCGTCGACGTCAAGAATAATTTTCAAACTTTTACAAAACATATATTTTAACTCGACATGTCAAAAAGCTCTCTCGCATATGGCTTAATAATAATTTTCTTAGACAGGTAGTAGCTTGCGGCAGGAATGAGGAGACTCCAATATTTGACACAGCCTCCGGATTCCGTAGATTAATGGACCCCTATGTGTCCACGTACCGGCACTATCATAAACCATTTACCGCTGAAGACCAGTACGGTATCGGTGCCAAAGATCACATCACCTTTTACACGGAGTTCAACACTCCCAAGGTAAGTAAAATCGCGTCGTATTACATTTTGTCACAGTTACTCAACTGTTTTACTATCCTATTTGTACGGCATGGTTGAGGTACCTACAAAAACCTTAAACAGTAAGTTTATTATCGCCAAACCCAACCAATCAATATATTAATCGATCATGCACCTAATGTAAAAACATCAAATATCTAAAAGCTAAAATAAAATGATTACATTTTTGCAAAAGCAATGTATTTTAGATTTACCTTACTTAGATTTGTCTCTACCACCCTATTTGATTAAACAGCCTCTATGCAGCAGCTCTGAAAGGCATTTAACAATTTGAGCGTTTTTCCTCTCGCGTCAAAATTTAACGTTTATGCCAATGTCTGGACTGCTTAAGGGACGAATGTAAACCTTATCTGTCAGTAGGGAACTGCTGCAATAGCCACTTTAGAGGTTGGTGGCGTGGTACTCGTGGTAGGCACGAATTCACGCGACCACTTTAGGAGTTCTTCGCGTTCAAAGGGTTTAAGAAGAATTTAAAAACTTTAATTAATTAACGAGTCTACTCCATTTAAATTCTGTGTGGATTTATCATCATCAAGTATTTTAATTTATACAAAAATAATTGAGACACTGTTGCCACAAGTTTACGAGAATGCGTAATAATAGGTGTTTCTTACCACGTCCCCAAAGTGGAGACATGCAGCATTTTGCAGAAATCAATGCTTCCACTAGGGGGTCACATTCTCATACTAAATGCGCAGTTGTACTTGTAACTCCAAATCGTTGGTATGGAGACAGGTAACGTGTTAAGAATTCTCTAGTTTATTTATTTTTCCATTAAAGTTGCACTGAGTGTGGTAAATAGTGTGTTCCTATTTATTACAATAATTAACAAATTATCTCGCAACGCTTCCTCCTCACATATCTCTAGTGGAATGCAGCTATAACCTAACCTGTCCTAACCTAAAATTCCTTACACGAAAATGTCACTCTTCCTACTTTTGATGCTAGACCCGAGGATTTGGCCCAAAACACAAGGAGATTTGGATGCCTCTCACGGCCAAAGTCCACCGAGGAGTATACGACAGGATTCACTTGAAGAAAGAATACCACGAGGTGGCTGCGTGCCATAACCCCGTCAATAACATAAAAGGGTATGTGAATCTGTATAATCGAGTAGGTACTATTTCAGAATAGTTTTCTGATTAACATTATCCATCTGTCCGGGTGCCCCTGATGTTCGGTCATGAAACTTATTATCAGAACAACATGTTTTCACTATGGAGTCAAAACCCCTATATTTGGTATATTGTCAGATATCGTTTTCCATTGCGGCAGTGAACGTGTTAAATAAAGGTAGCCACTTTTCAATAACTGGCCCCTTATACTGAAAATGAATTCTGTTTACCTACAAATAGAACACATTTTCTAATGGGGTTTCAATTATTGGCCGTCCTTCAATAACTGGGCACCTCGCACTAAAATGAATTCTAATGGCTTATAAACAAAGTTCACTTTTAGTATAAAATGGCCAGTTACTAGCGAATTACCTTACATTTTTAACGTCATGCAGTAAAAATATAAACCCGTATTATTTGTAAAAAAAAATACCTATCGTAAAATCGTTGAGGCTGCACCAATCCAAATGTTTTCCCAGAAATCCCGATTATATTCCAAATGCTTTGGTTATTCTAAATTGATCAGGCACTTTTTCGATAGTCAAATCTAATGTGAACCTCAAAATCAAATGGTTAAAATTCATATGAAACGACTACGGTTGATATATCTTATTGTGCTATAGAAAAGGTTAAGGTAATTGACGCCGATATGTCGAAATCAATGTCTCACGATCTCCTATCTTGCAGGGTCTTCGAATCTGAGACTAAGAAGAAATTCAGGACGCCCTTCGCTATCTCAAGCCTCGCTTCCTGGGGCCATGGGGAGACATTCGACCTGCCTCCGTTCCCTCCCAACCCTTACCAGACTAACATCGCCCCCTTCATGTATTGTAGCGACTACTGCCACATTGCCCAGGGTACACCCCCATATTCTGTCATTGACCAAATAAAACACATCAAACCGCATAAACCTTGCAAGAAAAGATATATTGTGTCTAGAGATTATGAACCATAGTTTATTTTGAATTTATTATTAAATGTCATTCCGATTGATTATTTATTTTCTTCTTTCACTGGTTTCTGGTCTTTGACGCGGTTCTGAAATGGATAAGAAAGAATACAAATAATTGTTAAATTACAACAGTTTACGCTTGTTTGAATATTATGATGAGGTTAGTAATTTAAAAAATAATATTACAATGTTAACATATTAGATTACTGATATTCCTTGATAGAATCTCCTACTATCGCTATAATGTAGGGAGATTCTAGCAACGGTAACGGTAATACATACATATTCAGCCAGTGCTTTTGCCAACGCTTCATTGTCGCGCTAAAACAAAAATGGTACCATTAAACACTTTACAAATCACGGTTCTCTTCGAGATACGTTTGTATAATCGAGTTTTTTTCGTATGTTACTACATAGATTGTGTTACTACATAGACTACGGTTAGCATATCTCTGACGCTCATTGTTCATTTCAATTCACAATGTGACAACTGAAGTTCAAAGTTTCATTGAGTATTTTACAGTTCATTAGCTTACCCCTATGCAGGAATAGTTTTCACATTTTGAGCTCTTGTCTTTTCCAACGCAGGGAACACCCTGAAAAAAGACCGTGCTACATTTCGGAGATGACATAAATTAGGCACCTTGTAATAAAACTCTTGGTACTTATCCCTTATACATTCATACTTAATTCAATATTAATATACTGCGTAGAAGTCTAATACGGGCGAAGAATTAAACCAGACAGATTTACCAGTATAATCATTAACGAAAAGGTTTTTCTTTAATTATACCTATTATACACATATGTAATTAATTATTGTAAAATTTCTGAGCAGTAATGTACTGCGAACATAACGCGATATAAGCTTTTGAAACTAACTGTCAACGAGTGTTTAAGTTAAAAAAATTCGGCCGCAATACATTGACGGATTTTTTTATATGCATAAAATTTTAATTGCACTTCTAAGTAAAAGTTATCTAAATATATTTCTTATGTCTTATTCTACCCTCCGTTAAGAGATTCGCCGATATAAGACTTCCACACTGTATATTAATCATCAGATCATATTAAAAAAACCCACAATATTCCAACGAACCTAAGTACCGCAGCAGACTTGCATATGAGTTGATGTCGGTGATTAATCCCGCCTTGGCGTCAGATTAGTTACATCATATGGCTGGCTAATTTCACCAGATGGCTGTGACAGGGACATGATCACAAAAACTTACATGAGGACACAGTTCTTCCGGATGAACTTTGCTTCTCGGCGTCCGACCCCTCGGGCACGGGGGATTGTGGAAACATCGCGTCGGCTCGCTGCAGGGCGCGCCGGCCCGCGCCGGCCAGAAGCACGGCATGAGGTATGGAAAGGAGGGGGACGGTGGGATGCAGCAAGGGTAGTGATGGCACGAGCGAGCGATCAATGGCTGTAACATTACATAAAGTCAGTACGGGTCTGATTAGCGTACACTGCGGCGACACGCGTTATGTTAGCATTTGTTTAGCTTGCTTGCCCCGCTACACACCCAAAGCAGTTTTTCTTATACAACGACGGTGGCAAACAAGCTTACGGCCCGCCTGATGGTAAGCAGTTGCCGTGGCCTATAGACGCCTGCAACTCCAAAGGATTCACATGCACGTTGCCTACCCTTCTCAAACATACTCGCGAGTGTGAAACATCATCATTATATTGAGTCTTTAATTTCCTCTAACACATGTTATGGCCAATGTGGAAACGCCCACACCTAAGTTATTTAATTAGCAAAATTTGTGTTTTTTTTTGGGCATTTTTAAGACAAGAGTGAGTCTATTCAGACTGAACCGGCGTGCTACATCCTCGACCTCGTCGACACTTACCATCAGTGTGACTGAGGTCAAACGATGGTCAGTCTTGTATAAAAAAAAAAAAAGAATTAGCCTATATAGGGTCTTACGTCTAACACCATTGCGTTAGTATTATAAAACTAGCAATATAATTCAACAGGCATTCATATAAACATAAAAGTACACTACGGATAATAATGATTTCTTACTTTTGATAGAATGCAGCTCGATCTTGGCTCTATTTCAGTCTAAAAAAATAAGAAATATGTTAGTCTTCATATCTACACTAAGTAAATTTATTTTACGCGCGTGGGATGGTAAGAATGAAATGGTTTAAACGATTATCAAACACGACCAGAATGAAGTGACATTCAAATTTATACTACCCATCGAACTTTCCTCGAGTAAAAAAAAGTTATCAAACATATACACAGTGGGCTGTTTAAACCCGACCGATTTTAACCATAGCTTCCTAAGCTTAAATGAAGTAAAAAAAGTGGTACAACATGTAGTCCAAAAACGCATGTTTTTTTTAGATAATCGCGATTTTAAGAATTTACCAAGTTGAAAAATCTCAAGTGTAGCACACCCTAAGAATGTAAAGTAACTTAAAACGTTTCTGCGCAGAAACACTAAAAACTCTGTTCACACCAATGACGCGTCCGTTGCTATGGTTAAATTACAACAAAGCTCGGTTAGCCAATGACTGATCCCGCGAGTTGCACGGACGCTGAGGTTGCCATGGTTAAATTACAACAAAGCTCGGTTAGCCAATGACTGATCCCGCCAGTTGCACGGACGCTGACGTTGCTATGGTTACATTATAACAGTCCCGTCTTAGGTAGGAACATTAGATCCTGTCATCAATGTCAAACTGTCAGAATTTTCGTGGCTAAAGCCCTGAGATCTGTAGAAATGGCGGACTGGCCGATAAAAGCCGATTAGTATTACACGACCAATTTACAAACATTGGTAAGTGGCTCAACAATCCCGGTTCACGACTGTACCTACATACTTGACATTAATTGTCATAAAGTAGCAAACAATCCATGACACATACTCATTTTTCACTGACAGTGCATCGTGTGGTGTCGGAGTGATTCGTTAGGTGTCGTGTTTGCTTACTTACTCTGTTTCTCTATCCGGAATTGGATTTTCTTATTCATACTCTGACCTTAAGATTTGTTCACAATGAAGTGCTAAGCTTAATTTATTTATTTTGTTTGAAAAATAAAAAATAAAAAACTGCGTCATTAAGCCTATGTTCATATAACATTATTTAATTGTAATATCGTCAGAAATACGTGGTTGAAATCGGTTGGGTTTAAATAGCCCACCCTGTATTTTCAAAGAATAAAAAACATTGGTACAGCGGCGCTACCGCGAAACACGATATTCGTAAATGTCTCTATCACTCTCATAATGCCTTAATTAGAGTAGAAGAGAAAGATGCCCGAAACATACACATTTCGATGTTCGCTGTACCAGGTACAGCTAGTAGCAACAGTTGCTAAGCGGAACACAGTGCATCTCACCAAAAACTCCTTCAGTCACACTCCAGTGCATTTTAGTCTTGTGGTACTTACATACACGGGATCATATTTTGGTTTTCTGATGACGGACACCTGTAGTAATTAATTTCATTGTTAATAAATCAGCATAAGTTAGTTTTTAATTTTGTGTAATTATATATAATTTTAAGTACTTTTATACGTAAGATAATGCTTGTAAATTTCAACAATATGTACCTAATATATTATAAATCAGCATATTATGCAGAATCCGTTTACAATAAAATAACATTATTATTTACATGTTTGGGAAGAAATTCGTAGGTTATTTATTTATAATATAATCAGTACGTACCTATAGTAAATAAAATAAATAAAATATTTGGGGCAATCTTACACAAATCGACCTAGTCCCACGGTAAGCTCAGTAAGGATTGTGTACTAGAAGATATATATAATTGATAAGTACATATAAATACTTAAATACATAGAAAACACCCATGACTCAGGAACAAATATCTGTGCTCATCACACAAATAAATTCCCTTACTGGAATTCGAACCCAGGACCATCGGCTTCATAGGCAGGGTCACTACCCACTAGGCCAGACCGGTCGACGTATAGTAAATTATATAATTTTATATATAAATTGAAGTAACATACAATCTTTGTAGTTATAGCACAGCAGTGGGAATTATGTGTTTAGGTTAATATTCTCGTAAGTAGGTACTATTTATTATTAAAATTTAATACCTGAAGTCCAAATCGTGGGCATTCGTTACAGCAACCAAACTATAAAAAAAAGTTTATTTTTAATACAACCTTTTCTAAGTATAAAAATATTTTTATTAATTTCATTATACGCCAGTTAGTTAATAAATATAATAATTAAAAAAAAAACATAATAATTGAAACAAAGGCCTTTTCAAAAGGTAAGTATCGGCAGCTCAATTGGTTAAACCGATTGGGAACCGATTTTTGGAGCACTCGAATTCCAAAAATTTTGATGACGAAAATAATCGCACTCTAAAGTTTCTCACCATTATTTTTTGCACATAATCTATATTTTCGATACTCACCATTATGAATGTCTATCATTCGTTATTCTGAAATACCATTTCAGATTAAAATGTCAGCCGTTAGAATTCGAATACTCGACGCTCGCCCTCCTGTACCCTCACCATGAATTTCGAGTATCGAGTTATCTGTGCATCTCGCTTGTACTATTTTAGTGCCAACGAGATGCACAGATAGTAAACTGATTATCGAAACAACACTCGTTATCGAAAACCTCAATGTCACAACTCATGGTAAGGGTACTGGTATCCCAGAGTCGCGAAAAGAGAACGAGACTCGAATTCGCGAGTCTCGTTCTCTTTTTCCTTTATTTCTAAATATTTTGGAATCGTTAGCAGATGATTCTTTATACTAAACACAACATAAAATGAGATACTAATATTACTCACGCACGAAGGGCAAGGTTTGGAGGAGCAGGGCTTTGCAGGGCACGGTTTAGCAGGGCACAGCTTGCTCTACCATGAAGATGATGATTGGTTTATGAAAACAAATAATGCGATTTCACCGCATCGTTCGCACTAAAATAGTACAAGCGAGATGCATAGATAGTAAACTCGATACTCGTTATCGAAAACCTCAATGTCATAACTCATGGTAATGGTACTGGTATCCCAGTCGCGAATTCGAGTCTCAGTCCCTTTTTCCATTATTTCTAAATATTTTGGAATCGTTAGTAGATGATTCTTTATACTAAACACAATATAAAATGAGATGGGTACTAATATTACTCACGCACGAAGGGCAAGGCTTGGAGGGGCAGGGCCTCGCAGGCCACGGCTTGGCAGGGCACAGCTTGCTCTACCATGAAAATGATAATTGTTTTATGAAAACAAATAATACGATTTCACCGCAACGTTCGCACTAAAATAGTACAAGCGAGATGCACAGATAGTAAACTCGATACTCGTTATCGAAAACCTCAACAACTCATGGTAAGGGTACTGGTATCCCAGAGTCGCGAATTCGAGTCTCGTTCTCTTTTTCCTTTATTTCTAAATATTTTGGAATCGTTAGCAGATGATTCTTTATACTAAACACAACATAAAATGAGATACTAATATTACTCACGCACGAAGGGCAAGGTTTGGAGGGGCAGGGCCTCGCAGGGCACGGCTTGGCAGGACACAGCTTGCTCTACCATGAAAATAATGATTGGTTTATGAAAACTAATAATACGATTTCACCGCACCGTTCGCACTAAAATAGTACAAGCGAGATGCACAGATAGTAAACTCGATACTCGTTATCGAAAACCTCAATGTCACAACTCATGGTAAGGGTACTGGTATCCCAGAGCCGTGAATTCGAGTCTCGTTCTCTTTTTCCTTTATTTCTAAATATTTTGGAATCGTTAGAAGATGATTCTTTATACTAAACACAATACAAAATGGGATACTAATATTACTTACGCATGAAGGGCGAGGCTTGGAGGGGCAGGGCCTCGCAGGGCACGGCTTGGCAGGGCACAGCTTGCTCTACCATGAAAATGATGATTGGTTTATGAAAACAACGATTTCACCAGGCGCCCGTTCGTCGACTATTAATATTAAATATATATTAATTTACATTTTATGCATTATTTCCAGTTAACCTGGTAATTGAGGGCGTTTGAATAATTCCTATTGCATGGATCATTTTAAGAATTCAACAAAAAATCACGAATTATGGGCTAATATTTTGATTTTTAGTTATGCACACTTTAGGTGTCCGAGTGTTGGGGCTACATTGCATTGAACTATTTCTGAAAGCTACTAGGTAACAGATATATGTCATGGTTAATGGGACACCAATATAACTAGGGCCTAAGATGACAAAAGATTGCAACATATCGCGCTATTCTTGTGGTTCAAAAAGATGAATCTTGAGCGTTGCGAGGCTTTAAATGCGTGAGACGGAAACAAACTTAGCGGCCGAGTGAAGCACATATTTTAACTCATTGTGAGCAAAATACAAACTATAACATTACGATTTTGACATATCTTTTTATTAATATAATTAAACGTTTCAATAAAAAGACATGTCAAGATTGTTTACCTTTTTTAACTACCTAAACAGACAGAGTACCTATAGCTCGGAAAGCCTTTTTGTATTCTTTAAAAATAGAAAATTTAGTAAATTAAACATTAACACGGCTCTACTCACGTTTATTTAGTCACTCGCCTATGAGATGGAGGCCTATGTTCTCCGAAACATGTCGCGCGAGTGACTAAATAAACGTGAGTAGAGCCGTGTTAATGTTTAATTTATCAGATATGTCTCACGAAAGTTTAAATACAAAAAAAAGAAAATTTTGTGTTTTTTTTACGTCAACTGGTTGGATGGACTTTTAAATGATGATATCAAATAATTGATACCAATAAGTTGGAATCAATTTATAATGTTTTAGAGTTTGTATTTTGCTGACAATGTAAAAAAATGTGCTTCACTCGGCCGGTAAGTTTGTTTCCCTCTTCCTCAAACAAACAGAGTTTAGTGAGGTGAAAATTACAGAATACGCCAATGCTCACTAACATAAATACACGGCGCACAAGGCGATGAGCAGCGCGTGCTGCAGGGCACGTCACAGGTGGAACAAGATGGCCGACACAGGGACAGGCAGCTCGTGCAGGACTGGCATCTGGAGCACAAGCAGCGCGACCTGCAGCCTCCGCACTAGAACAATCATGGCGGTGTTTCGAGAGGCACTTGAATAATCATTTCGTCCATAGTTCACCACCTACGGCCTTGGCCAGATTTTTTTTTTTTAAACAAAGGTGGCAAACTAGCAGATGGTAAGCAATTACCGCCGCCCATGGGCACTCGCAACACCAGGGGAGTCACAAGCGCGTTGCCGGTCTCTAAGGGGGGTTGGAGCTCTGGGAACCTTACTCACCACCAGGAACACAACACTGCATACCTGAAAGGTGGTCTTTTATAAGGAGGAGGTAATTCTTCGTATGGACCACCCATGCTTTTTATATGAAAACTCGATATTGTGTGAAAAAAGGGTGTGCTCAATACTTTTAGCCAAGGCAAGGGTATATAAACCACTTGGCCTGATTAAGAACTAGGTAGATTTGTGTCATAATGTCCAAAAAATGTAATAAACCCAATTACACATATTCTTCCATCACACTACTCCAGGATTACATACGAATTATCACTTAATATGCTAGTCCTTACTAAGAAACTAGCAGAATATATAAATAAACTGAATATTGGTGATATTCTGTATTTTTTAATAATAAAGCCATCAAACGAATTTACACGGGAAGTTTGTTTGAAAAAATGGCAATAACCCATGGCTTAATTCAATGTAAGCATTCATTTAGGTACTTATCAGAAAACCTTACCTTTAATGACGACGGTAAGCCTGTGTTACTCTGTAATAAACAAAGAAATTATTTGTAGTAACTAATTTCAAACTTTCACATTTATAAAATTTGGAGGATGTTACTTATTAATTTTAGGATTTTTTTATACCATTTTTGATTTCATGTATGTAGGACCTGATTGAGTAGTAAGTAACAAATAGAATAACAAATTAAACGGGACTTAACGCGTTAAAACTAAGAGTATTGTTACAACATTTGAGAAACGTCTGCTAAAATCTATTAGCTACCTTTAGTTTTAGTCTGAAGATCGTGAGTTTAAATCAAGTATATTAAAAATGGCTAATAAAAACAGTCACCCTCCGTTTGCAGCACGTCTTGAAACAAGCTTGAACAATAGCGGTATGATGGAAGACGGCCTTACTGCCACTATCCTTGGACTTCTTCCAGTTGGTCCGGTCCACCACTTGTATGTAGGTGTTGGACAGGCCGAACAGATTGTGTTCCTTGTCTAACGCAAGGACCGTGGACAAGGCTTTATCGGCAGGGCTGTTTTCAGGCAGGTATTCTGATAACGAACTTTCAGACGTGGACGGCATTAATGATATTCTAAAACGAACAGATGAATAATTCTTTATGAATAAATAAGCTAATAATGTCGGTAAGTTTTTAAAGATAAAGCAGACTGTTAAATAAATAATTGTAAATCTACCTATTTTCATTCATTCATTCATCTCAGCCATAAGACGTCCACTGCTGAACATAGGCCTCCCCCTTGGACCTCCACATATACCGGTTGGAAGCGACCCGCATCCAGTGTCTTTCGGCGACCTTCAGGTCGTCTGTCCATCTTGTGAGTGGATGTCCTACGCTGCGCTTGCTAGTCCGTGGTCTCCACTCGAGCACTTTTCGACCCCATCTGCTATCTTCTCTGCGTGCAATGTGGCCTGCCCATTGCCACATCAGCTTGCTAACCCGGTGGGCTATGTCGGTGACTTTAGTTCGCCTACGGATCTCCTTATTTCTGAGTCGATCACGTAGGGAAACTCCGAGCATAGCTTTCTTCATAGTTCGTTGAGCGACTGAGTTTTGAGATGAGGCCGATAGTAAAAGACCATGTTTCGGAGCCGTAAGTCATCACTGGTAACACACATTGATTGAAGACTTTCGTCTTGAAGCACTGAGGTATGTCGGACGAAAAGACATTACGTAGTTTCCCGAACGCTGCCCAACCGAGTTGGATTCGGCGGTTTACCACTTTCTCGAAGTTGGACCTATCTAATTAGACTACTTGTCCTAGGTAGATGTCGTAGTCAACAACTTCGAGTACCGAGTTCCCAACCAAGACTGGGGTGGGCACAACATTCGCATTCGACATTAGTTTCGTCTTTTCCATGTTCATTTTCAAGACCACCCGTCGTGAAACTCGGTTTAGGTCATCGAGCATCATGCTGAGTTCCTCCATCGACTTTGCCATGACTACAATATCGTCGGCAAACCGAAGGTGAGTTATGCATTCGCCGTTGATGTTGATGCGAAGTCCTTGCCATTCCAGGAGCTTGAAGGCGTCTTCCATTACGGCAGTAAACAGTTTCGGAGAGATAACGTCTCCCTGCCTTACGCCTCTTCGCAATGGAATCGCCTTCGTGCTCTGCTCCTGTACTCGGACTGACATGGTGGCGTTACTATACAAACACTTCAACACTTCGATGTACCGATAGTCAATATGGCATCGCTGAAGAGACTCAAGCACCGCCCATGTTTCCACCGAATCTAAGGCTTTCTCATAGTCCACAAATGCTAAGCATAATGGCAAGTTATACTCTTCGGTCTTCTGTATAACTTGCCGCAGCGTATGGATGTGGTCTATGGTACTATAGCCTTTTCGGAAACCGGCTTGTTCGGGAGGCTGGAAGTAATCGAGTCTGTGTTCGAGACGATTCGTGATAACCCTTGAAAACAGCTTATAGACATGGCTCAGAAGCGTGATGGGTCTGTAGTTCTTCAATAGGCTATTGTCACCTTTTTTGAAGAACAGCACCACCTCGCCTCTGTTCCATGATTCAGGCGTTTTGCCCTCGGACAAAACGGAGCTAAAGAGCTTCTGGAGGATTTTAAGTACCGGTATTCCACCCGCTCTCAGAAGCTCTGAAGTGATTCCGTCTTCGCCCGGCGCCTTGTTGTTCTTAAGCTGTTTTAGCGCCATCCTAATCTCGTACAGACTGATGTCCGGGATATCTTCGGTATAATGTTGGGACAGCTTGACTCTTGGATCTCCTACCATGTTGTCAAAGGGCTTTGCGACCGAAGTGTATAACTGTCCATAGAACCTCTCGATCTCGCCTAAAACCTCTGCTTTGGTCGACGCTATGCTGCCACCTTCCCGTTTCAGCTTTGTCAGCTGGCTTTGCCCAATAGACTTGTAATTTGCAAACACTTTGGAGCCTTGGTTTCGCTCAATAGTCTCTTTTAATACAGTTAGTATTAAAGAGACGTAGATCACGTCGCAAGGACTTAGATATACGTCTATTGAGCTGCCTAAATGACTCCGCGTCATCGGGAGACTGCAGCTGTAACGAGCGTCGTTCAGCCATGAGGTTTAGGGTTCGCTCGGTCAGTTTCTGAGGTCTATCCTTACGGCGGGGTCTAAAAAACTTAAACCCTACTGTGTGGACAGTTTCCACTAGCCCGTTGTTGTTCTCGTCCACTGAAGCTAAGTTTTCTAGGCAAGCAAAGCGGTTACAGAGCTCAAGTTGAAAGCTCTCGGGGTTTTGAATATGGGCTCGAGTAGGTCGGAGGGTAGATTTCATCAGGCTAGACCTTCCAAGTTTAATATTGATATTCAGTGACGCTCTTACGATTCGGTGATCACTACCGGTCTTTACCCTGTTGATCACAGAGACACCACTGAATATCCGTCTCTTGTCGGTCATGATGAAGTTTATCTTGTTTCTCGTGGAACCGTCAGGACTCATCCAAGTCCATTTCCTGTGAGGTGGCTTCTGGAAGAAAGAGATCATGAAGAGTTCCTCTGTCTCCAGAAAGTCGGCCAGCCTCTGACCCCTAGGGTTCCGCTGCCCATACCCAAATTGCCCCACTCTCAACTCATCACCGCTTTTCTTGCCTAACTTAGCGTTGAAGTCCCCCATAACAACAGAGATGAGTAGGTTCTCGAAGTGTCTATGGCCCTACTTACGTCCTTATACATAGCATCTACTTCATCATTGGAGTGTGACGAGGTCGGTGCGTATTCAGGTGAATGACCGTCAGCGAATATCTTTTGGATATTCTGAGTATTAGGTATACCACCCTGCTCGACACCACCTTGGGACTGTTGGTCTCCCTCCCGGTGGTAGAGCAAGTTACCAAACTTCAGGGTTATGGTGTCCTCCTCCTCTCTACGGACTTCACATAACCCTACAATGTCCCAGTGTAACCTGCTCAGTTCCTCTTCCAGCTCGCAGATCTTGTCGTCAGTCCTCATAGTGCGCATGTTGTGGTTAGCCGGATTTGTTCCTGAAATTCTTAGCACCCCTGACCCCACGAATGCTCTGACCACTACCACAATAGCCAGAGCACCGGGGATCGCCGGAACCTCGGTTGCCATACGCGCCACGCTTGGCAGGCGGGTTGGCGCGCGCAGTTTTGTTTTTTTTGTTATTATTTTTAGGAGATGCTGCTGCCCATCCCCTGGTGTATTCCCTTAGCAGGGTTTTACTGCAACCACGGGAGGATATGGTGGGGGACAATTCTAAGGCAGGTCACCCTACGGCCTTTCTAAATCTACCTAGGGTTTTTGAAATTACCTTAAGTATTACTTCACCATAAACATCCTTGTCTGTTAGGTCCTCTATCTCTAACCTTGGCACCAGTCAGTGCATTTATTTTGCTGCAAGGATACCACATCTAAGCAATGGTTTTAGGCTTCTGCGCGAACTTACAATTTAGATTTTTTGCAATTTTATATAATTTCTAAATCATAGCCACTAGGTTCAGAAAGAGAACCAACACATACATCATAAGTGCTATCGGGCGAGCCGTACGTTTGTTAGCTACCGATGTGGTATACGAAAATATTCAAAGTAATATGAACGGAAAGTAATAAGACCCATAATTAAGTATCTTAGATAAATTTGTCGTCGACGTAATGTCATGGGCAAGACTAGCAGACTAAAACGGCTTTAAGTACCTACAGCTCATGCGACCTAAGGAGTGAACCCCTCCCTTATTACTCCCAGAAACAGGAAGAGGGGCAACCCTGAAGGGACCCAACAGCCTCTTAGCCACAGACAGGCCACCGCAGTCAGCAATGACTTTATACTGCCAAGCCAGTCCAGCTGCACAAGCCGTGCCTCAAAAGGCCTACCCGTTGTACGAGTAACTGGTGGGAAGGTTAATCTTAGCCCTCCATAAGGGCTACGAAAGAGGCACGGAAGAACCTAGGGAACTATGAAAGAAGCAACTAGATAAAATGTGGGACTTGGGGGACTCACCTTGCATCAGGAGAACCATCTCGACTGTCACTGAGCCACTTAGTTTTGGTTAGGCTCAGAATTCTCGGGTTGGCGCAATTTTGTTCATCCTCGCTGTTCTCATCCTTATCATGGAACGGCTATGAACACCATGTACTAGTGTAAATTCTGCATACTTTCATACTTTTAATTTTTTTTGAACTTATACTACTTTGAGAAATTCGAAGAAAGTTTCATGTGCATTGCCGTAATCAGACAAAAAAAATCCAATTATAACAATGGATTATTCTTTTCTTAAATAAATAGAACTATCTAGATCATGACCATTAGATTACTAAAGCCACAGCGAATACCGATCACCATTTAGTAAAGTAGGTAATACAGTTAGCCCATATACCTATTGCCCAAATGATAGCGATCTGATGCAAATTTTGATAGGTGTTATGATAGGTATGAAATTGATTGAAATCTATGCAAATCAGGTTACTGTTGTATGAAGAATTTATTAACATTAATTAAAACAACATCTAAATATTCAATTAAATTATTGCGTTATATCGAGCGGTAGGTATAAGTCGCTAAAACATACCAAAGGCATTGTTTCCGATGGTACTTCGTCAATTTTCTCGGGACTATATTCAAATGTCCCAAGTTTCACTAGCTCGTGGACAGCTGCGGATCTTTGAACTTCTATTGCAGGTTCGTCTTCTTTACTAGTGCCAACCTAAACAGTTTATGGTAAAAACTTGCATTATAATTGGATAGATTACACAATCTCATCTTGAACTACTAGAATGTCCCGATCGTAAATAAGAAAGTACACATGGCTACAGACTATATTTTGTTGAATTACATATCCCTGTTAACTTTAAAAAGAAATATTAAAATATCTATTAAGACCCAGGATTTAATGAATTGATTGCACCTAAGTTTACCTCTACCTGGACATTGTCAACGTCGCGACTCGTTCGACTGTGTCCAGAATCACAGCCAACAGTAGGATTAATTGTATGGTTTCCTGGGTTTATGCTCTTCACAAGACAAACGTATACCAAGTTCACATTCGGTTCAGAATAACTGCCCAGTACTTGATTAGAGGTCGGCATCGTGTTGGTTTCGTTAGTTTTTATATTAGGAACTGAAACGTAATCAAAATTACAGAAACTGGGCGACGTTTTTAACTCTAGTGTTTAGTAATATATAATTACAATCACCTTAAATATTGTCATTTTTCGTTTTTGTTTTAAATCTTCTTGTTATCATTATTTATTAATTATGCTAGCCATTGTCCAGACTCCGTCTATTACAGTGTAGGTAAAATATTATTTCAAACGGTTTAAAACATGATGAGGGTCCAAAATTTTCACTAATGCAAAACAGATGATTTGATGCTGTCAAAATGACAGATTATTTGAATACGATGTTTCATGTTCTAAGATTCCATAAACCTCTGTGACATAGCAACTCAAGAAGTTTAACCTCTTGAGTCACACGGCCAAAAAATATAACACATAACACGACCAACAAACTAGATATCGGCTAATAGATACAGATCACATTTAAATTAATACGCGTTGTACTCATAATATTATGGAATCCAAGACACCAGGGCCGTTTTTTTCCTGTTCCTTTCCTACCATTTTGAACATAACAGCATTTTTGGGTTAAGTTTTTTGGGTTATTGTTATAGGAACCATAAAAATATATTCAGAACTAACAACTAAACGATGAAAGCGTCTGCATCACAATGAAGTCATCTAAACAAAAAACATGGCGGTCTTAGTGTTTCCCAGAATTATATTCATGATTTTGTGTTGCCAAAATGTACTAAATGTTTTCACATAAGGTACCAACCAACTAAATAGTTGACATAGCTAATTACCTAAAACTAGATAAGGTCACCCGGCTATCCAGTACAAAACCGCCAAAAGGTGTAATTGTATGAAATGAGCCTATTATCTGATTAGGAAGTAATTTTTCACGTAGACAAAGCCGTGTCACGGTGTGACGGATTATGACCCCGTCCTCTCGTAAAATGAAAAGAGGCGTAAGTGTTTATGAAGTTCATACAATGTTACTACTATTAATTATTGGACTTTATACAGGACGAACAAAGTTAATAGTAATGAAATACAAACAATAATAGCCTCAACAGATAGGGAACCAGGGTGTTGGCGTAGTTAAAGTTATATTGACGTTTTGTTCGGATGTAAATGTCTGTGTTCAGTGTTAAATTATTACTAAAATTGGGGCGTTTTAGGTACAGTCAACTAATGTGATTTCTATTAGACCACTTATTACTCACTAAATATATATATTCAATCTGCCACAGACCTCATATAAATGTCACTTTTATATCATATTCAGGGTGATTAATTAAAAATATGAAATCAACTTTTTTTTTCCGATAGAGCATTTATAACCCTCGTCTAAACACCGTAACTCAGCGAGTAATTTAATGAACTTACATTTAAATTTATAACTTCAACCTCTGCATGGGATTGTTTTTCCGTAATAACTTGTTATACTTTTTTTTTAATGTTACTACTTTGAAATAAATGTTTTTTCCACCTTTATTTACTTGTTATACATGGCCTTATTCAAAGGTAAATAATATATTAAATGGGACCCTCACATAATTTTGATGGAATGAAGCTCAGAAACCTTAGCAATACATAGATGAGCATTTCTCAAAAAGTTTGTACATTTGGATCACTCACGTCTTCGATTTTGATTAAAAGCTGTATACTGATAGAGCAAATGATGCTTAACTAGATCTACCATATTTCCTAAAATGTCCCATAAAGTACGGTAACAAAAAAGAAAAGTTGCATACATACTTTATGGGACATTTTGGGAAATATGGAACATCTCGTTAAGCATCATTTGCTCTATCAGTCTACAGCTTTTAATCAAAATCGAAGACGTTATCCAAATGTACAAACTTTTTGAGAAATGCTCAGATATAGTAATTAAATAACGCTTTGGTAGCCAAATTTAGGGTCATTAGGGTTTACTGGCCGCCTGCATTGAGGTGCGAACGGATCATGACATCAGACCCGCAAAAACTACAACAAATGAGTAAAAAACAGATCGCGGCCGCAGATTAACTGACCACGGTTCGCGGGACAGGGTACTGAGATTCCCACGATTGAATTTTTAGAATATAATATGTTCTCAATACTAAATTAACAAAACAATGTATTCGTTCTTGTGAATTTTCAAATATTTCCTCCAAATTCGGTCAACCAGATTCCAAAGATTTCCCACCTTTGAGCTATTTTTCATGAATTTTATTAATTACTATCTTTCAACAAATATCCAATGGCGCTTAAATTATTTTAGGTATGTAATAATACGTTATAAGTTTGCGCATAAACTATTAAATGGGGAGGACCTCACGCCCGGTAGCAGATCGGACACTTAAACGGTAAAAAAATGCAAAAGTTCATTAAACTACGATAGCATTAAAGTATTTATATAAAATTGGAATAACGAGTCGAGCACCATCGTCTGATGATTTAAATAGATCCTGGTTTGTTATTATTTGGAACCACTATTTCTTTAACATTGTAGGTACTAGGTCCTAGTTACTAATACTTAGTAGTCCCTTCGGGCACTACTAAAGCAGCCGAGGTTTCGTGCTCGCGGTTTTTTTTTAAGTAAGAGGCTAATTGATATTATAAGGTGTGATAATTTTAGCTACGCGAATTCGTATTTCGTATTAATTCACTCATAGAATGTTAAAAACTAGATAAGACAGTAGATATATGAAGCGCTTGGGTACCGTATTTAATTACCGGTGGCACCCTGCCAATCTGAAGTTAACAAATTGTAGCGGTGATTCACATCAGCAGGGGTATGCAACCATTTGAAACGACACCTTTTTTAAAATTACATGCCAAATAGATAACGGATAGTATAGATAGCAAGCAATGGCAGTTAGTAGTTAACCTACTTTCATCTTATTTTTATGTTAGTAGGTAGGTTGCAAGCACTTGCATAAAAATAGCAGTGGCATATCTAGGAATAGATTGACGCACCGCTCCTGGTATACCTTATAGAGAAAAAGCAAAAAAAAATAGGAAGGCTCCGGATAAAACAAATTTGAACTCGCGATAGACCGGTTTTATCTTTAGTTAATATGTATCTGGAAAACTGATTTTAATATTTTATAAATTATATGAACGGCTCTACTCACGTTTACGGCGAACCGAACGGACGCTCAGCACTCTTAGTGTTTGAAAATGGAGGCCTATTTTCTCCGAAACAAGTCGCGCGAGTGACTAAATAAACGTGAATAGAGGCGTTCATATCAGGTATAAAATATTACAATATCTCACGAAAGTTTAAATACAAAAACTGACTTTAATAACTGCCACTTCAGTACTTGCTAGTAATTTAAAAAAAAATAGGGTAAAATAATATTAAAACAGCACATTTCAATAGTTGTCGACTGCTGAATCATGCCTGACGAATCAAAGGCTTTGTACCGTATCATTTGTGTTGTGGTCGCTAGCAGACGCACAACTCACCAAGTGGGGTGATGAGGGACGGAAACAAATGCACGCGCCTTAGATAATGCAGTATGATCGCAGAAGTGTTCTTGTTGTTCAGCGGTTTTGTGCTCAAATGGAATGTGCAAGCTCAGTTTGGAAGTAAGTTGTCAAGATTTTGCTTAAGCACATTTTTTTTGTTGGCACTTTAAAGTTCGAAAATTTCGAGCATCTTATACTCCAATTAAGGCATCATTAGAATGACAGCGACATCCATTCGAAATTTCCGAATGTCGATTTTCGCTGAAGCGCTCCTGGAATTAAAACTAATGTTGTAAGGGATATTATAGTACCTATGTAATAAATACATGAGTTTACCAAACATATAATTATCTATCTGCAGTATATGTGTACATTATTATATTAGTATTTAGGTATACATCCATTAAATACAACATACACGGAGAACAAAGATTTGCCCGAATTTCTTAGTTTTATAGAAATTAACTTATAAAAACAAAATTTAGGATAGGATGACGTCAAATTGAGTAGGGTGACCAAATTGTATGCAATGTATTTTCACCTAACTAGGAATCACAAAGTGATTTCATACAAAAACTGAATAGTTTTTTTGCCATTATCTGGGTTGAATGTAATTTTAAATGATAAATGATTGAAACTAATAATTTGGACTAAATTTTAAATGTTTTAGGCTTAGTATCTTTTTTGCGGTAGTGGGTTCAGACTTTTGTGTGTTATTTTTGTAACAACTAGATAATATTTATTTGTTATGGATGGGTGCCAAGTTAGTGTTTAGCATTAGCAACTTGTGCCATGATACCCTCCTAACACTCAAGATTCCACTCTTTGAAAGACTCGCATATACTCGTTCAATTTTGGAATCTTGAGCACGAGAAGGTAAACACTACCTTTGCATACCCATTATCTAGTTATTAAATAAAAATAAAACAGTAATCGTGATAAAAAAAAATAGTGAACCATTTTGGTGCATCTTTTTGTATCTCTCCTTGATGTCTTGCTATCATCAGCCACGAATGCCCACTGCTGAACACCTCCCTGCCTTCAGGAGATCTCCCCCAGTACCCCAAAATCAACCTGTATAAAGCGTTTGCTAAACGACGCAGCATTTATGACAGACAACGCGCATGCGACCAATAATCTGCAACAATACGCAGCCTCGATTAGTCGGCGTTTATGATGTAGAACATGATTATTATCTGTAGCAAGGACGAAATCATATACATGCAATATTTACACAGGAAACATATCTGAATCAGTATTTTGTTTTTTAAAGTACCTAATTCAAAATGAGGTTCTTAATTCGATTGTTGTTTTGGTTGTGGGAACTGTACACCTAACCAGTAGTTTAGGTTTATAATAAGGAAAGCTTACTGCTTATGTTGTTAAAAAATATTAGAGATTAAAATGAAATACCTACCTTAATGTAGCTGAACACCTTGTGATCAGCACGCAGAAACTAATCAGGCATTGTATAGCGTATCCGCATAACGATACAACGAGGAAAAGCAGCCAGCATCGGCAGCATCCTTAGTGCGATAGTGTGTCTGTTTGTTTGTCCGTCTTTCACGGAAAAACGGAGCGAAGAAATGACGTGGTTTTTTAAGAGGAGGTACTTGAAGGGATGGAGAGTGACATAGACTACTTTTTAAAGCAGGAAAACATCTCATTCCCACGAGGAGACTCAATATGTTACATTTTCCTCTAATCATGCGGGCAAAGCCGCGGGCATCATCTAGTAGCTGTATATAGCGCATTAAAATTTCGTATATATTTTATTTGAGACAACTTTATGTTTTCAGTTAGTTTGTAATTTATTTTTCAATTTGTCATTCCTTAAGTAGACTAATAATAACAGAATTTTTAGTGCAATCTAAAAAAAAATAACGCGTGACATAACATAACTTAACTTACTAAAACGGTACAATAAATATAGTAAAGAAAATGATATACAGTAAAAAAACGGTATTTAGCTGAAAATGTCAACTCTGCTTCACATTTATTTCCTTTTTATTTGCTGACACAATTTCTAACTCATGGTACTGCTTTGTTACTCTAACTATGATATCGGCAGCTCATCAACATTATGTATGACACCATACCTTCACACCCATCACTGCTGTAGAGTTAGATAAATTGCCTGCCGCGGAGTAGGCAGCATGTTGTGGTGTTATTATTTTTTTGGTATTCAAAAATGTAGGTATGTTTTATTATTTGTTTTATTTATTAGCCTTTTTTGTCCCACTGCTGCAGAAGCTTTCATTCTTACACGCCTTTATCTATGGCAGTATCAATCCAATATATTCGAAAACGTGATAAATCCCGTCCCGCCATGTATCTACTCGATTTATTGATTGACAATAACGGTTTACACACACATGAATTTAGTCTAATCAATTGATGTATACAATTATAACATTTGTATTCATTTGCTTGAATACGAGTAACATAAGTGGTTATTACACAGCAACGTATGGTCGCAATTTAGCACCTTGGACAAATTGAAAACGGTATTCAAATAGTATTTTTAGTATACATTTGCGTCTTATGAGCAGCTCAAAGTAATGTATCATTCACATTCTCTGTATGTAAAATAATACGATTCAATTGTTTTTTTTTCAGGCATATCCATAGGTGTGGGAATGGGCGATGAAAGGAATAACGAAGGCATAGATTTTAAGGTAAATAGACAAATTTTAGGATTTTTTAGGGTCCCGTAGTCCACTAGGAATCCTTGCAGTTTCACCATGTCTGTCTGTCTGTCACCGGCTATACTCAGTGGCCGTTAGTCTTAGAGAGCTTTAATTTGGTATGATCATGTAAATCATTCACGCGGACAAAGTGGTCAAATAAAATAAGAAAAATAATATTTTAGGGTGCCTCCCCACATGCAAAGTGGGGGTATTTAAAAAAAAATATTAAGTGTATATTTTCCGAAATATCCGCTCTGGAAGTAAAAGTAATGCATGCTTTAACTTTTGAACCGCAAGTCCATAAAAATATGGAAAACATCTTGAAGGTTAAGGAAAACTATATTGAACTTGATCGGTTGAACCGTTTTTGAATTACGGAACCTGCCACAGTGCCCGACATGCTCTTGGCCAGTTTGTATGTTGTTAATTGTTATGTGTCTGTCTCTATGTGTTAGGTATTCGGTTCCGGTTAGTATACCGTTTTCAATTATACTAAATTCGTCGCAGCCGTCTCGCGTTAGTGTCCTTTTCAGTGTTCATTAAAATTAACTTGCGATTGTTTTATCTTCCAGGGACCCTGTCCTGCAAACACCACTTGCATGGCCATCAGCGAGTGCCCTCTGCTGGGGGACCTGATGGACTTCTCCTGCTTTTCGTCGGACAAGTATGGGTTCCTTATTTAAGTGTACCTACTGCCAACGGACGGGATACGGACTCCCAGCGACCCTTACCAGGGTATCCGTATTCGTCCATCTAGTTTGTGAACGTCCGATTCTACGTATTTATCAGTAGTCACCACTCTTGCAGACTTCGGCCCCAACAGCCAACTACTCTCCGAGCTATGTGGCATTACCCTACCACTTCAACTGTAACCCTGCAAACTGTCGGTTACTATGTTTATTTTACTGATATCCTCACTTCAGATTGTATCGCAAATATATACTTTGCAGGCCGATCTTTTCCATTCCACATTGAATGACCAAGAGCCGCCTGATAACTCCAAATAATGCGAACGACCACGCTTCGAACGTAATGTTTTTTAAATTAAAAATTAACACGGCTCTACTCACGTTTATTTAGTCACTCGCGCGACATGTTTCGGAGAACATAGGCCTCGACGGCTGACGTGCACTGTGCGCGACGGGCCGGCGACGCGATCGCCAAATCGAACGGACACTCAGCACTCTTAGTGCTTGATAATGGAGGCCTATGTTCTCCGAAACTTGTCGCGTGAATGACTAAATAAACGTGAGTAGAGCCGTGTTAATTTTTAATTTATCTGATATGTCTCACGAAAGTAAATACAAGTAATGTTTTTTGTTCCAGATATTTCCACCGTTTAAACGAACTGTCGTGTGGCCAACTCAATGGCGAAGACTACGTCTGCTGCCCGTCCTGTGATTGTGGAAAGGTGTACCAAGACGGCACCGAGAAGTGCGGCCGCAGCATGGTGCAGGGGGTCGGATATAAAGGGTTAGGGGCGCATCCGTGGGTCGCCAGGATTGGCTTCACCCGTAAGTTTCTAAACTAATTATATGTAGATCGGTTATTACGTACTAATATGATACTAGAGGATATATGAAGACTGGCTCTCTAAAGTTTTGTCTCTAAAACCAATGAGACCGCATCTGAGAACAGAAGGGAAATTGTTAACGTCGGGAACTCCAATCTGTTAGTTAAAACTATTTATCGAAAACGATGTTTTTTTTTTAAATCAGGAATAATATTTTTTTATTTTTTTATTTCGAGACCCTGGAACGCCAACATCGGCTCCCAGATCTTCGTATGTCTTCTAGTTTCAGGTTTGTCTATACCAATACCTACCTATACTGATCGATCCATTTAGCCCACCCAGTTTTTAGGTTAAAACTATACAATATAATCTTAATATAATTGATGAACTATAATGATTTCAGAGAAAGATAGTGGCATCGTAAGATTCGCCTGCAGTGGCTCCATCATATCAAAACGTGTGGTGCTCACAGCGGCGCATTGCGCACTAGCCAAACCAGAGGGGTACAAATTGTAAGTTTTGACTGTCCTATTCATTATAATGCGTGGCATTGCGGATAAATATAGTTATGAGTATGCCCTTGCTAATATTGGTTGCCTTTATCCTATATTAATTGCTTGACTTTACTGTACGTACTGCTAGAGTAGAGGTTACACGGTTCAGCATATCAGTCAAGATTGCAAGTGCAAAGTAGTCAGATTTGAATACAAGGTATTATAAAACATTATAATATTCGCTTATAAAAAAAATAGGGAAGGACTCCTACTCGTAAAACAATTTTCTCGTAGCATCAAGAGATCTAGTAGCTGCCGTCACAGAACTTCAATTATGTTCTCTAAAATAATTATTACGCATCATAGTATGTTCTCAGATTTATTACTGAAATTATGAAAAAAACACCCTGGTATATCCTTCTAGCCATAGGTCATGTGAATCATGTCATAGGTATGGTAAGAACCGATAGTTTTTTTTCTAAGCGTTCATAAAGGCTCTTTTTACAGGTCTACGGTTGTGGTGGGAGAACACGACACAGCCCGCAGCCCGGACTGTAACGAGTATTTCTGCGCGCCGCCCGCGCAGGCCATTAAAGTGGAAGACGTCATCGTGCACCCTGGGTACGAGCAGAAGATTTTCCGGCACGATATAGCGCTTATCGTTCTCAAAGATGAGATCAAGTATTCTGGTGAGTGCGACTTTTCAAGTGTTCAGCGTGACAACGTAAGCCATGGTATATCCCAAATGTCTATTTGTAACCACTCTACACCATCCACATGTTCAGATGAACATGCACATATCGCCTTGACAATAGAGGTGATGTTCAAATATTGGTGACCACCTCCATAGCTCCGATATATCTGATGGCGGTTGTACAGTCAAGTGCAAAAATACGTACCGAAAGAATCCTTTCATAAATACGTCATACAACCTTATTTACTGTACAATAGAGTTGCTCGGTACATATTTTAGAAACTTGGGCAGTGAACGAATTTTTACACTTAGTAGGCTTCCCGGTTCACCAGAACACGTCCCGTTTTCAATCACGGTGTCGCTGCTGAACCTAGACCACTCTAATAAATTTGCCTGTATGATGCTGGCCTATCGGTCAAAATACTCGATTGTCTCTGTCGAGTCTCGTCTTCTCCATATTTGTAACAATAACCCTATGAAGAATGGCAGCAAACAGCAAACGTTACGAACTTACGAACTCACGATAGCATCTCTAAGCAACAATTAGAGTTGTGGACGCTTAATAACTGATGTGGATAGCTGAAGTAGTTAGCGTACATATTTAATGATATAAGGTAACTCCCTAAAAGTGGAATGTGATGAGAACAAACGATAATAATGTTTTCACTGCTACAACTAATCTATTGAAACTTCTATTAGATTTGCGTAACTCCATTCTGCCCAATGTTTATGTTATGACATTAAACTTTATACATATCAGATGTCTTACGAACAGATTTTCAAGAAACCCCTATAATAAAGTGTACGAGTGTAGCACTTATTATCATTAAGTTAGTATGACACCTATACCCTTACCATGAGTTGTAACATTAAGGTTTTCGATAACGAGTATCTTTTTTACTATCTGTGCATCTCGTTCGCACTAAAATAATACAAGCGAGATGCACAGATAGTAAACTCGATACTCGTTATCGAAAACGTCAATGTCACAACTCATGGTAAGGGTACTAGTTCCACAAAGTTATGAAACCTCAGAGACGTTACGATCCTTGTTTATGTATATTATTATTATTGAGAACAAACTGACAGTCTGTCAACAACAAACCCGTAAAATAGAAATAATGTACTTAAAAAACAATTCATATTAAATTAAAATCCAATATTTTTAAAATGAAAGAAACAAGAGTCAATAAAATTGTGAACAAATTAAATGTTATATTCAAAGACGTAAAAATCATAGTAGTAGAACGGCTTCCGAGCATAATAAAGAAAGCTGCCGTGGACCTGGCCTTACTCACAGAGCAAGGAAGGCACAACAGAGAAATGAGGCGAGGAGTTCGAAGAAGGAGGAGGTTTTAAAAGTAATACTATAACAAAATTTCCCTTATTTACCTGCAGTCAACCAAGTTGATTTATGGGCCACTTCGTACCTCCTATTCTATCTTCACCCATCAGCCACTGATGTACACAAACCTGCTCCATATATAGCCTACAGGCATTCATTTCTAATGGGCGGTAAAATGCCATAATTATAGAGACAGTGCAGTGCCCGGTTCCCTTTCTTCGTTATTTCAGAGAGAAAATCTATATGAAAGCCGCTAAGAGATCTCATAATACAGTGACAACGTGACTGGTTGAAATCTTTGTAGTCGTTGGTGTAAAATTATCTTCTACGTGGATATGAACTATACATACAAAGGTGTTAAAACGTGTAATTGGTTCAACTTATAAGTTTTACTGTTTTTCGATGTTCGAGCCGCTGTTTTAGCACAGGCCTCATATAGTAAGAACTTATACAATTAAATATTATTCAACCAATTCAATCTATAATTACTTTCTACAGAACCAATGTTTCTACGGTAAAGAATTACGCGGTAGCATGATATTTGCAGCAGTTCGACTGTAGTTAGTTTCATGCATCTTGACTGTATACATTTTTGACCGGCTACCAGACAATGGATGTCTGAAAAACCCAAAAACCCATCTGTACCTGCCTTCAGATGATTTTTCATTATGTCTTGTTTTTGAGTACCTTACTCTTTATGTGTATGTATGTTTATTGCAAAATGTAAAATCGTATTTGGGGCCGAATTAATACTTCACGATCATGATAATGGAAACGGATTCCGTAACAAGAACAGCCAAAGGCTGGCTTGACTTTGTCACATAACTAAATATCTTGGAAAGTATAATGGCGATATCGTTTTTTTTAATTTGAAATATACCTACATTTCTTTAGTATTCCAATGCCACCAATGATCCTTGGGTCAGCGAATTTGAGGCATTTTTGTTTTTAAAATCTGCTACAAAATTAAATTTGACCCTGTCAATGTCAGCGTTAATTATTCTGTTTATTTCAGTATCTGTTGCGCCGATCTGTTTGAACGACAAGCCGGAAATCGTAATAAATGAGCGCGCTTTGCTAGTCGGATGGGGCAAATTATCTGGACAGAACAACTTGGTAAGCGATTATGAACCTTACTACTATACAATACGGTTGAATATAATAATGTTAGCAAGCGATTATCTGTGATGGACATTGATTTTAATTCAACGACCTTATGTGTCGTTTTGGATGTCGGATGCGCAAAAAAGTGGAGTGACACGTCATTGTGAATGTGATTAAGAGGATGTAATTATCATTTATTAATTCAAAAGCTAAGGAAACATTGTCTTACGTAGGGTTTGATTATGTGTCTTCATAGCATTTTAGTATGAAAAAAGTAAGCTATATGCCCAGTCTTCTTAGAAAAGGGCTTTTCATTTGTATTTGTTCTCTTACCCAAGTCGAGAGTAATCATTGTTTTACATTAAAGAGAAGTTTTAAGTTAAAATTTAACTAACTTTAACTTGTTCTTTTAACAACTCAAGTCTTCTGTTCAGGCTCAAATCCGTACCCGACATGCTTTATTTTTTTTAGAATCTTTTGACATTTTTCTTATATAGGTAATTAATTAGGTATACGTATCTGTAGTCTCATTTAGTGAAGTTTATAATTAAGTATCGGATAGCTAATGGAGTAGCTATCAGTGTAACACATTTTATACAGTCGATAAATTTGTCGATGTCGTCGTAGATAAAATGTCTACGTAAAATGTTTCTTATGTAATTTGCACTCTACCGTCCCATCCCAATTTTTATAGCGTATATATATTTAATTCAACCGCATACTATAGCCAGACGTAGATTTTAGTGATATAAACTGATATTTATTAATATCAGATTTTATTTTATAATTTAGCGTTAACTGCCATGGCGTAATTAATAAAAAAAAAAATTAAGTAGCAATGTACGGCGTACACCTCTTTAAAAGTTACAGTTGTGACATTACAATGATGTTAATTGTTAACTAAGAAATACATTGCGTGCTGAATTATTTTATATCAAAATAAAAGTTCGCTCTTTTTAAATAATTAACCGATAAATATATTAATAAGTGCCTATTCTATAACCCCTAAAGTTTGCGGTTATATCAAATATAGGTACACGTACGTACATACATTATAGTCGTGTTTTATCTATATTCAGGTGACTCGGCAACAGCAACTCGAAGTCCCCCTGGTCTCGTTGTCCACGTGTGAACGCGTCTTCGGAGACTCCGTGCCCGTCCACGAGGGGCAGCTGTGCGCTGGCGGGGAGGAAGGCAGAGACGCCTGCTCTGGCTTTGGAGGAGCCCCACTCCTGCTGAGCCGGGATGGACAGTATTACCAGGTCACAATATGTAGCCTAGTTCATAAATATGTATACCTTGTGTACCTATACGTAGATAAGCATCAACCAATCTGCGCCCGCGGGTGTCTTAAGAGTTGACAAAGAGAAAAAACCGACGGAACCAAATCAACGGTTACTGCGGTCGCCAACGTGCCTGCCAAGCGTGGCGACTATGGCAACTGCCCCCCAATATGATATAAGTCATATTTGGGTGAGGCTTATGTCCACCAGTGGACGACTTACTGCTGTGCAAGTGATGAAAGCTAAACTCGTTTCCAGACATAGTACGATTTATCAACCACATGCGTGTCAATTTAATTTCAACCTAAGCATTCGACTTTAATGTTCATATTAAATTGTAAGTACTATCCCAAAAATTTACTCTTATTTAAAATAAATAACCAAAGCGTAACTATTTAGAATATGTTTGGGATTTTTGGGGAATGCGGATTGGTGGGGCCTGGAATAGGGTTGAAACATAATAAGTACTCACCTACTGGTGTTCTACCATGTCATTCTGACACAGATTCATATTCTTATAGTTTTGCTATGATCGATTTTGTAATAGCGAAAGACTGACATAAATCCAGAGTGCCATCAAATCAAGTAACACCCGACGCCTATTATTTGAAACAATGTCAAACTACGTTCGCTGGAAAAGTAACTTTTGTTGCCATTACGAATATGTTCTACTAGGCTTAATGTTTATATGTGGAACTGGGGAAGTACCTGCTCCTTACAGAAGATCACAGCCATAATAGCCCTGCTACCTTCCAGGTATGTAGTTTTGTGTTCCTGATGGTGAGTAAGGTTCCCAGAGCTACAACCCCCTTTAAAGGCCAGTAACGCGCCTGTGACTCCCCTGGTGATGCGGGTGCCCATGGGCGACGGTAATTGGTAAACATCAGGCAATCCGTCTGCTAGTTTGCTACCTTTGTTATACAAAAAATTTAATTTGGCAAGTTTTGTTGTTACAGGTGGGCATCGTATCGTTCGGCTCTGACAACTGCGGCAGCGAGGGCGTCCCCAGCGTCTATACAAACATCGCGCACTACTACAAATGGATAAAGGACAATTCCCCTTCGTGATCCTTAAGCAATGACACAATCATTCATTAATTATAACAGATTACACAATACGAAGCGTCAACAAATAACGGCCAGCATACATATGTACAATATTTCTTATAAAAATATGTTATAAATAAACATCCTATTTGAATAGCATGCTACACCATTACGCTCATCATAGCTTTACCCTTATTGTAATTTCAGTAGTCGCGCTTCCAATAAAACCTACCTATGTGTGGTGACTATATGAGACGACATAATCTACATTTTGTGGTTGATGTGTACTAAAAATGCGTTCACAGTCCTCATACAAAATGTTTTGATTTCCTCATATTACGTCCAACCAAATTAGGTACTTCTGTGCTCCGCTTGTGGGTCACTAAGAAACGCCCAGATTTTGATTATATATAATGCTGTCGAATATATCAGAAATACTTCACTTACACTTCTCTGTCAGTCAGAGTAATCTAGGTATATAGTATGAGCGCCATCGAATGCAGTTAATGATTTGATTTTGACAGTTCATACCTGGTCGGTTATGTGGTTATAGTGACCCATGTGTGGGGCAAGGACTTGTGAAGATAGATCGTTGTGACCCATGTATGGGGCACTGGACTGTGAAAGTGTTAAACTCTCGTGAATGCTGATAAACAATTTTTCCGATCTTGTCAGCGCCCAGCGTAACCGCTACTTAATTATACAAATAAAATCTCGCTTAACCAACAGTTTTAATCGATATAAAAATACGTTTGATACTTGTAGAGCGGTATTTTCTCCGGTTCGTCGTCGAGCGAGTACGTGAACAAATGCTTCAGCGCAACAGTGTTGTAGTATTGCGCGCACGCAGCCGTCTTCTCTAGCACCGGCTCGGCGCACAGAGTCTGCGTCAGGTCGACCAGTGCGTTATCTTGTACGTGCGGGTCGAATAACTGAAAAATATATATATATATATATATATATTGCCACTTCTTCCAGCCAATAGCCAGCTCCAGCTACAGTACCTACTTAAGCCCGACCGTCCGTACTAGATATCTTTCAGTTTATTATTATTTCTGGTGACACTTTGTAATGTATCTACAGTTATATTGAGTTGTTTATTAAGGTAGAAGTTACGTTGAGAAAATCAAATGTGCGTTGTACAAATACATATTATTCGGAGAATACAATTGTCCCTTAACGCATTCGCTACCACCCCCTCCAAAAATGTATGGAAATGAACGCACGACGCGTTAACTTCAAACTCACTAAGGTTGATAAGCTTTCTGATTATTATATTTTTTAGATAATCAACCGTATCCAGAATTTACCCGAGTTTGAAGCTAAGGGACAATGGTTAAAACATTAGCAATAAGAGCGGCGTGGTGCGAGCAGCGCGACGTGCGGTAGTGCGACGCGAGCGGCGATCCGAACGGACAGCACTCTTAGTGCTTGAAAATAGAGGCCTATGTTCTCCGAAACATGTCGTCCGAGTGACTAAATAAACGTGAAGCCGTGATTATCATTTATAAAATATGATAATGACTCACGAAAGTTTAAATACAAATATTCTACAACTCATGCCAATTGAGTACATTTTTTCCGAAAACTCCCACATACATCCCTATGTATGACTGTAATATCCTGCAGATGTGTTGCGAGCTCGTTAAACTATTTTTACCGAATAACGCTTCAGAAAGAAGCTTACTCTACGCGTAACTTATAACTTTCTTACCAAGTCCACGGTAACCGTGGGTATAAACTTAGGCTTCATCAATAGCGTCAGGTACTCTGAATCCAGCTGCAGCTCTGTACCTTGCCTGGTTTTCAAACACTTCTCCACCAGTGCTGTTCGGAGTCCGGCTCTTCGAACACACTGAAATGGGAAATCTTTTAACGCTATCTACACATATACATAAGTACTTCTATCAGATGTCGTTCAAACTATACCTGTCTATTTTGATGGATCTAACAAGACTAATCCCTTTATACTGGCCCCTAAACGCGGGACGGGAAAAGCGTACAAATTAACCCTTTATAAGGCAGAGACGATTTGGAAACCACTTAGTTAATAAACATTTACAAAGAAAGAACACCTCTTTTTTATTTAACTATAATGTTATTTATTATATAGCAAATATATCAGGCTTTCTTTTCTTATTTATACTTTTTCGGTCATCATTTAATTTTAGTGTAATTAATTAATCTGAAGTTTGTGGTCAATGAATGCACTGTGCCCGTTAAGGGAAGCAAGCATTTGTCACTGTTTCCATTATACTATTAAAAATACACAAGTCGCTGTATCTAATAATTGCAATTATAGCTCATGTAATTGCGAGTGGCGAGACTGTTATTGGTATGATAATAAGGTCTAATTTTGATAAATCCACTCTCCATCGTGAATTGCAATATTTGCAATAACTGAACTACGTTGTTTGTAGTATCAGGAAAGTGTATCATTTGCCACTTAAGATTAATAAAATTATAAAAGGTTACATGCTATATCGATAAATATTGTAATTAGAACTATTTGCATGAAGAAGTATTGAGTATTGCATGTCACGTATCTGTCAATGAATAGGTGTATTGGAAACAGATCATCTGAAAACTCGAGTGCACTAACGGGCTGAGTGCATATAATGACCACATGTTTAATTGATGATTTCGGTTTTTTAGTTAGTAGTACATGTGTTCCCCAGTGCATTACAAACATGGGAGTGTATTTAACTTTCACGTAGCATATCTGTTTAACTGCGGCCTTATAAGATAAGATAAGATAAGATAAGATAAGAAATATTTTATTAGCACAAAAGTAGGTAAGTACTTAAACAAAAAGAAAAAATAAGAAATAAATGAAGAATAAGTGAAGAAAAGTGAAGCGAAGCAGCGCTGTTGGCCTAGCGGTTAAGAGCGGACTTGCAATCCCGAGGTCGCAGGTACTTACTATAAATACTTAAGAGACTTATAAGAGATATAAATTCTTAAATACATAGTAAACACCCATGACTCAGGAACTCATCATCAGGTATCTGTGCACATCACACAAATAAATGCCCTAACTGGGATTTGAACCCAGGACCATCAGCTTCGTAGGCAGGGTCACTACCCACTAAGCTAGACCGATCGTCGTAAGGATGTGTTACAATATATTTGGCCATACTGACTGCAACTAACTACCTATATGAGGCCCTACTCAATTGAGTAGTACAGTCATATATTACTCATTCTTAATCTTACCTCCAGACTTCCCCTGGAGCCCCCCTCAATCTCCATCTCACAAGCAACGTAAGCGAGCTGCTCCAAGTTGGACTGATGCCGCATTTGGTACAGAGCACAATCCTGCACCATATTGCCCAGGCACTCCGATGGACCATGCTGGCACTCGAACCCGTCGTCGCCGTAGTTAATGCTCTGGAAGATGAAACGTAATGTTAAACAACTAGATCTAGTTCGGTAGTTTGGCCTAAGCTTGAGGGTGTTAGATAATAGTGAATGACATGATTATTTATTGACATAATACTAATGTTGATGTTATTTCTTTCCTGACTATTTATATTTGTTTGACATGCTATAATTATAATAATTAAATTATTTAACTAGTAAGGGATGATTTTTCAATCGTCAGATAAGCACATATCTGACAGATACCCATAGAGTAATTCGTCGAATAGGGCTTATCTGATGATTGAAAAATCGACCCTAAGTATATTAACAAATAACAACTAGATAGGTTTTGTTTAGATATCAGTTTTAAATTAACAGTTTTGCCGACAGAGCGACAGTTAATCATTGTTAAGCCAACAACGATCCCGCCAGACAAACTAATAGAAGTGTTTGTTGTCAGCGAACTCATTAAAAATGACATGTTTTTAAGAATTACTTAGTTATATTTAGTCTACTTTAACAAACATATTTAGTGCAACATTTGTTTTAGCCTATTACAGAACTGATTCCAAACATCAACATTTCAACACCTAAAATAATTATAAACCAGTAAAATTTCGCAATACTAGTCGTACCCTCGATCCTCATTCCGGACACAAATCACTATTATAATGAGGCCTCGGTATTGTAAACGTCCATAGGCTGCGGTGACCGCCTACCATCAGGTGGGCCGCATGCTTGTTTGCCACCTTTGTGGTATAAAAAAATAGAGACCCCATTGTGTCATTGTGTAAATAAAAATGTAACTAAGAGTCTAATCTGGAGACTCCAAGGATCATCGTTGTCGAAGTATAAGCCGAATGAGTACTTTATACCAATAGTCCGTATTACCGTGTATGAGAGTATATAACGGATGGGCAGTAACGTCCGTCGAAACAGAATCAACAGATACTGCCCCCAAGTCATTACGGGGCCGCCTATGCCCAGCAGTGGACGTCTTAAGGCTGAAGGTGATTGAGAATGTATTTTACCCTGGACTTTCCAAAAGGCACGAGTTGCAGCTTGATATGTCTGTCCAACAGTTCCACCGCGGGCCGTAATTGTCGCAGCACGAACTCTTTGCTGTCCACGCACTGGCTTTCGTAGTACACCGACAGAAGCACCTGAAGAAAACATGCTACCTTTTAGCATGAAGATGATCATTGGATGAGCAACTTATAGAGCCTTGAGCACCCTCGCAGGGTTTCTAAACTAGCAAGAGTTTTACAGGATATATTTTGGAGAGTGTGCACAAGAATTGAAAGATTTAATTCCATCTCTGTTCCACCACCGGACGTCCAGGCGAGGGGAGCGGTTTCATCTATACGTTGTTAATATCCCATTCATTCGCACGAAGCGATTCGCTTCTTTCTACCTTCCTCATGCAATTCGCTCCCTTCGTCTGTATTCCCGGAGATATATATTTTGGGTAATTTCAAGGTAAGAATAGGCTGTTACTGAACCAGCGTACTACACCCTCGACCTCGTCAACACTTACCATCAGGTCAAACGCTGCAGTTTTGTATAAAAAAAATAGATCTATGGTGACTTCTTCATAACAAAACTGATGCAATCATCTCTGCCACATTTTGTATAATTATATTTATATCTCACAAGCAAACATGGCAAAGTAGCACCATTTTATGTGAAGACAAAATTCTGTTCCGAGGTGTTCTGATTTTATAATTTATCCCGACAAGTCACGAAGGCTTTGGGCACACATATTTACATATGTAGGCACTTTCGATGCTCCACATTCTGAAGGCCTAGCTGTACCAGACATATGATGTCAATTGAATAATCATTTAGATGAGGAGAGAACTTGTGTTATATTCGTTACATTATACAGTAAATACTGAGGTGGTGATACCTATAAAAGATCGCGAGTGTGTCAGGACTATCACCAATTAAACTATATAAATAATAAGTTCTATAGAAGCAATGCGATTCGCTAAGGCTATAAGTTAATATCACAATTAGGCGTTAACACGTATGCTTATTCTATATTAAGAATTGACTATAGTTGGGTCCACCCGGTGAAGGTAAACGCTGGAGTTATTTTAAAAATATTGTGAGGCGCTATCCTGAGATGAGACTGGCAGAAGTCCAAAGATTAGTGCTTACCATTGTAAACACTCCTTCAAGCACATGCCTAAGCATATAATATATTCAATAAAGTATAATTCGGAAACCGGTAAAGTAAGATTAATTTTTACTACTTAGTTACAAACGGATAAACTCACGTGTAATTATATCGCACTAAGCGATACACCCTCAACGCGAGCGGTGTGTCCTGACTCGGCTTGAAAATGGGTAACAGAACTTACCCGAAACATATCGCCTAATGCGATATAATTACACGTGATTTTATTCGTGTGTAACCAAGTAGTAGTAACAGGGCTCACAACAGTTTTAATTAGATTATTTTTAATTGAAATATATGAGTATAAAAGCGTCTTATTGTACCTACAATCCCATGGTACAGTCAGCGTCATATAGTTAGTTGCAGTCAGTATGGCCAAATATATCGATACACATTCTTAGTGCTATATAAATATTGATGTATTGATATACTTGGTCATACTGACTGTAACTAACTATATGACGCTGACTGTACCAATGTGGTAAACATGAATCTGACCCTTGTTTTTAGCATTCAGTGGTGTGGTATGATGTGTAATTCGAAATTTCCATGTTAGGTTGTAGGTACAGTACAGTCAGCATCACATATTTAGTGTCAGTCAAAGTGGTCAAGTATTTCGTAACACGTGTTTACTGATGCTATGTAAATAAAGATCTGTGCCGAAATATTTGGTACAGTCAGCAGCAGAAGTGGCTAAGCGTTTGAGGTGTTCAAAATGAGGTCAACACGTCTCTATTGTCAAGAGAATAAGAGCGTGTGTAGGTCATTTTGAACACTTCAAACGCTTAGCCACTTTTGCTGCTGACTGTACCTTTGGTTGCAACTATTTGACGCTGATTGTAAAAATGTAAAAAATAAATTGACAGCTTAGGTACGAGAGGTACCTACATAAAACTTTAGTTTCCATCCACATTTTTTTATATTATTTTTTATGATTACAATTTTTAGGACTATTCAGATCTGCCGAGGCTAAAACGCACGTTTTTTTTTGCCAAATTAATGGTTAACAATGATTATCAATTCATTAATTGGTCATAATTAAACATTAATTTTTGCCGTTCGTTCAGAACGCAAAGATTCTTCTGTTCTATTTAAGGAACCCTAAATAGTTAAGGTGAGTTCGGCCAATTTCGGACACCGGCTAATATCGTTTGTTTCAAATTCCCACCATCGCGGCATCGTTTTCTGTGCTGGCAAGGTGACTCGATCCGCCATTTTGTACCGCACCCCTCTTAAGTTCGCACTTGTTGCTCCGAGTGCTAGGACGTGTGTAATTCACATGGAAGCAAAATATACAATTTTTCGTACTGTCCGGAATTACCCTGTGTGAGTTTTTTTGGAATAACTGGTAAGTTTAAGCAATTTTTGTTATTTTTACATATTGCATATTAATTTTATAAAATTTGTGTTAAATCTGCATACTTTTCATGACGATACGACGCATACAAGCCGAGATCCGATTTTATACGAAGTGGTGTATAATCGGACGCAAATCGTCCGATTTAAAATTTTCAGGGATACTCAAACTTTACACGACCTAGGACCTACCAGAATGCTTTGATTTTTCTTCATTGCTACAAGAATTGAGTTACAAAATGAGTATGCCTATAATTATATTGAGTTTGTTTATATTATATACGGTTTTGATTATCCTTTATTATTTATTATAACCGGTTGATTAGAAAATTAAAAATACCTGTCAAAGTTTATTTTTTTATAAAATACAAACACGCATTAGGTAGGTAAATGTAATTTGCGTTTTACAGATTCATCATGCCGCCACGTAGAGTTTCGTACTCTCAACGCAATTTGGAAATTGCTGCTGATAAAGTGAGGCGACAAGAACAATAACGCTGAAGCATTATGAGTGTATGGCATTATTAAATATGATTGTTTTCATTTCTTTCACATTTGTAATTACTTTACCTATTTGTCTAACTTGTAGTTATCATAATATTGTAATTTCTCCAAATAAACGTATTTTTGTTTAAAGTCGTCACTTTCTTATTCATACATATTTTGTTAGGCGCTTTTGCTCCTAGAAGTAAACATTGCATTATTTCATCTTACTTTAAAATTAAGTAAATATTGTTAATGCGGGTAAAAGTTTGAGAATCTCAAATTCTACAATATTTCATGCAAGGTGTAATATCGGACACAAAAAATACAAATACTTATATATCGAGTCGGATATCGAAACCCACATAACTACCTAACCAATTCTCATATATATTTACCAGTGGGTTAAAGCGGATATTTCCCGAAAGTCAACTCTGTGCTAGGCACGATAGGGACTAAATGATTAGCTCCTCCGATATTACACTGTCAGGCAAAAATGAAACTGATGGCGAATTTATCTTTTCTCTACATTTAAATACTCACTACTCACTCATTTTGACGTCTAGATGAATATTAAAAATCAGTAACATAGAGCAATATGTCCTTATTACTTCGGTATTGAAATATTGTCCGTATTCTGTAAACAACCTGAGAAAAAAATTAAATTTTAAAACCTTCAAAACACTCCTAAAAACGTCCGAAACTTTGCCGAACTCACCTTACAGTGGCAGTGAACGGGGCACATTGCGCGCAGAACCGATGGCCGTTGGGGCGGAAAGGTTCTGGAGTGGCGACCACGAACTGGAAGACGCAGCGTAGTTAGGCCTCCCACAAGGTGGAACGACGACCTAGTTAGAGTCGCGGCATACCGCTCAATGTGGAAGGCGCAGGATCGGTCTTCTTAGGTCGTTCTGGGGGAGGGCTATGTCCGGCAGTGGACGTCTTTCGGCTGACATGATGATGATGATGATGATGAAACAGTTACAAATCCAACAATGTATTTGTCACCTCGAAAATTTTCGGTCATTAGCTACGGTAATTAGGGTTTATATAATAGTCGTTACACAAATACCTAGACACATAATAATAACAAAATTATGTATGTCGGAAGACTTGGAAATATTTTAAAGGTCAGGTATACTGAAAATAAACTTATATATGAAATAGTATTTTTCAATGTTAGCCTCTTTCAATTTCAACCATTATTTATAATATAGAACTTAACCCGGGACAATGTAACATTGGTGTGGCCTGTAATAAGAGTAATAAATTTAGGCATCGTTTCCACCCCATAAACGTAGCAAAATTTGTTCTACGACTTTTGTAAATAACTTATTATAGTTTCGTAAATATTATTAAAAAAAAACCGGCCAAGAGCGTGTCGGGCCACGCTCAGTGTAGGGTTCCGTAGTTTTTCGTCCGTCACAGTAAGTGTTCCCACTTAAGAGTTAAAAATGGGTTATTTGATACATTATTGTTGACATATTAACATTAAGTACAGAACCCTAAAAATGAACCCACAAAGGCCGGTGACAACTAAAGAAAGAGTTATAGATCCCAACTATACATGGAAAATTCGAAAAAATTTTGTCAATTTCAGTCCCACCACGAGTAGTAAGAAGGGGTTGTAACACGGAGTGATTACCAGCCAGCGTCATTTGAAGTCAGTCAGCCAGTTTCAACCTAATGTATGGGCATGGAGACTGCATGCTCCGACCCCATTAAATCAGAAAGAATCTTAAAACCGCCATGTAGGGTATGAGCGTTCCACCTACAGCGACATCTATCGGCAAATTAAGTAAACTATGCGCGCGAGCTTGAAGTACAGAGGCAGTGTAAGTTTCTTTTGACTTAAAAAATGTCTCGAATGCGTAAGTGATACTAATATAATATGGGTAACTCTAACGCGATGGTGACATTTCGTTACGTTAAAACATACACTCGTGGCTCAGATGTAGTAAATAATCCTTTCCTATCGTATTTTCTCGGAAATGTTTGTATTTGTCTTACTAGGTACTTCACTCACACTCAGATGGGTACTGAGTGTGAGTGAAGTAGTTCGAACATCTTTCTCTTTTACTCCAAATAAGGTGTCGCAAGGAATTTTTAATATATCTATGAGGTGTCGTAAACCATATTCGCAAATTTCGGACGATTGTCTCTGTCACTCTCTTAACGCCTTAATTGGAGTAAAAGAGAAATACTCGACATATGCGAACTTCGAGGTTCGCGGTACCGGGCCTGAAGTGATGAAGTGTGTATTGTCATTCAATAGAGATTTTGACAGCCATATCTTAGGGAATAAGGGCTAATTTATTAACAATTTGTAAGAAACTATCGCCTTAACGATTTTAGTGCTGGAATAATATAAAGTACCTATTATGCTCGCAAAAAAGCCTAAGATATATGCAATCCTACGGCGTTTCCGCCTTTCTCGAGCGAAAGCAGAGACAATTTTACCAAAAACTCGTAAGATATATGAAATCCTGCGGCGCTTACAGTTTTTTCGAGTTGATAAAGTATGTATGGGGAACAATATTTTCGTTTTTTAGTATATTACTCGATTTTTTTTTTCATACTTTCTCACCGTTTAAACCTTCCTTTAGCTACTACAAATATTTCAAGGCCAAAATTAGCCAAATCGGTAAAGCCGTTCTCAAGTTATAGCGTGACCAAGAGAAATAGGGGTTCATTTTTATATATATAGATTTTTTTCAAAAACTATTGAACCTATCAAGTTCAAAATAATTTTCCTAGAAAGTTTATGTAAAGTTCTACTTTTGAGATTTTTTTCATATTTTTTAAACTTGTGGTTCAAAAGTTAGAGGGGGGGGACGCACTTTTTTTTACTTCTGGAGACATTATTTCCGAAAATATTCACATTATCAAAAAATGATGTTAGTAAATCCCTATTCATTTTTAAATACCTATCCAACGATATATCACACGTTAGGATTAGAATGAATAAAAAAATCACTCCCCACTTTACGTATAGGGGGCGTGCCCTAAGGAAACATTTTTTTCCACTTTTTATTTTTGCACTTTGTCGGCGTAATTGATATACATATTACTGCCAAATTTCAGCTCTCTAGTGCTAACGGTCACTGAGATTATCCGCGGACGGACGGACGGACGGACGGACAGACATGGCGAAACTATAAGGGTTCCTAGTTGACTACGGAACCCTAAAAAGATTTTCCGAGCAAGCAATGTATTGTGAAAACTATGAAGTTTGTAGGCTGACAGTAAACGCCAACGAGACTATTGGATGCTGTTTATTGAAAATACTATTTAGTTTGTTCGAAAAAATCCCAAGTAAGAAATTACACTTTTTTTTTTTATTGTAGAACAAATGTTGCTACGTTCGTGGTGTAGAAGCGACCCATAAAGTTATTGCTTCTATTATAGGGCCACACCCGGTATATTGATGAACGTTAGGTGTAAGTAACCTTAGGATAATCTCATGGTTCAAAAATATTTAAATAATCCTCATAATTCAACATTGAAAGTTTTATGACCTGCATTTTGTGTCTAGGTCCTAGATATACTTCTTCAATGAAAACTTGTTGATTTTTCTTTTTCTCTGTTTTTTTTCTAATTATTGTTTAACAAATAAGATAAGTTTTTGGCTTAAGGATATAAGTAGGTATACTAAATATGAGACATTTTATTTCTTGGTCAAAGTTGGGTCGGTCATTTTTCAGTTTCATTATATTGAAATTCAAAAAAGGTTTCATTCAAATAATAATTGAACAGGTCTTTTTATGTACATAATAACAAAAAAGTAGTCACATTATTCTTAGGTAAGGACTTTGTTAAAGTTAAAGAGTCTATCGGGAATGCACTGATTCGATTCTAGCCCTTCATTTTATATACTTATGCGACTGCGCGTTTTACACTACTTACATATAAGAAAGGCAACAGTAAAGGTCCCAGAAGAGTAAGTAGTATTTGAGAATTAATTATAGGTACGTACCTTTTGAGGTCCTCTTATTCCATCAGCCATGGTCCCGAAAATCAACATAAACACTAAAATCCGATACACCTTCATCTTCACGCGATATATGCTGCTTAAAAACTATACCGACAACTTATTTTTATTTTCAGCACTTAAAATTCATGTAACATTGAATCTTTTCCATTTGTGTAAATAACACGTGTGAATAGTACAATTACTGGTGGTTATATGTTGTTAAAACGTCGCCAATCTGGTTTTATGGATTGTGAGCAGTGCAATATTATAATCTTTATTTATATGTGCATAAGGGTCGTTTTGTTAATTAAGATTGTGAAAAGGGACTGCCATTGCGTGTTTGGTTTAGTAGCCGCATGTAGTCAAACTGCAAACATTTTTAAGGTGAGCGTGTAGGTACTGTATTCATGAACTGTAGTATGAAATGATATTATTAACTGATAGAAGTTATTTTTACTTGTCGTCCGCAGCTAGACTTATTTTAAGCTCAATGATTAAAATCCCACAGCACATTTTCTTGCAATTATAATAGCACCGATCATAGGTAGAAGATATAGTGGTCCGCCGTTTTCCAAATCCGTGCTTAATCCGACTGACTAAAATTTATAGGATTCTAGTACAGTCAGCGTAATATAGTTGGCAGTATTCAAAGTAGTCAAATATTACACCATATAAATTATATGCTATAGTAATAAGATAACAATAAAGATAAATAAGCCCGCAGGGCAGCTTGTGGTGAGCTGTTGGGGAGTAACGACCCCACGGACCCGAGTGCTCCAGAGAGTCGGTCAGGGTCTCCATCTCCGGCCGTGTCTTCGTCGGTCGGAGCGGACCCCAAGGGGACCGGCAGGACTCTCGGCTCTGGCTTGCCTTAATTGGCCGTCCAGAGAGGAGTCGTCAGAGCTATATGCTCGCAGGGTGGAAGTGAAAGATGCATAAGACGCGAGTTGGCACAGTGACTGTTTACAGTCAGTGGGTAGAAAGCGGCGCACACCTCTCGACACCCTGAGCCGCTCACATTGATGTTGCTCCTGGCCGTCTCTACGGCGGCAGTTCCAGGGGTCCATCTAGTCGGCGGCGAGTCACCGCCTGCCTCGATAACCGTATAAACATTGTTATGGCAGGTGTCCGGACCTCTTTGCAATAGCCCAATCTCTAGTCCCGCCAAACCTCAACGCCATAGCCCAGTATTCTTTTACATTTTATTTTCAATAGCCCTATCGCCTGCTGGGACCGGTTCATGGGTATCTATTGCTGTGCCCGTGAATGGGTTCTAGCAGGTGTACTACATAGCAAAATTCTCCAAAGGGCCTCTACGTGTTGATCTATATCCCCACGCAAGCCTTCCAAAAGACCGGGATTTATAGGCCCGAGTACCCCTAAAAGATAAATAATATAATATAGTGTACCCCTTACATTTCATTAAAAAAAATGATAAAGATAAAATGTATTTGTTGTAAATAAATTCTCAAATGAAAAACCTACCTACAAATAACATCATAGAAGATAAAATTTTAAGCAGTTAAATTGACTATACCCTAAACACATCTTTAGGTAACATAATTTCGCGCTTTGCCATTAGATGCGGACTGTACCTCCAACGTACATGTTAAAAAGCCGAAACTGGTACAAGACCGACGATCTTCTTAGATCATCCGATTGGCTTGGATCATAGGCACATAGCACATTCTAACTAGTTGATTGTTTTGTTCTTCTATATACGTCTTTAAAAGTCGCGGTGATAATGTGAAGCATAATTACACTTATTAAGTATTTTTACAAGATATCTTGCTTTTGTGCTTAACAACATAATAACAAACATCCCTTGACAAGACCGACTTTAATTGGATTAAAGTGTCATTATTAAAGCACCTAGAGACCGTAGAGTAGACGAATGGTACATACAACTGCACTTTCCTCATAAATTATTGCTATTCATCGTCAGTTTTTATTGAACAAAACAATATTAATAAAATAATGTTATCTCGGAGCCTTCTGGAAGAGCAAAAATCTACTAGGTACTTTCTGCTTCTGTTGCTGAATTAACAGCAACCTCCAGATTTCGCAATCTATTAAGCAAAAACTATTCATTTTCGTAAGTTGTAATGACTTATCGTAAAACCTGTTGGCTCACAGGCGCAACTAACTACTTAGATACTTGCATACATTACCTATGCCTGATTTAGCAAAGTACCTTATTGCACCAGTTTGCTACTTCATTAGGGGCAACTTCAACATAAACCAGAATTATAATTAGGTAGTATATGATTGAGATATTGATAGCAGTAGCTGCACTACTACTTTTAGATAATTTTCTAATCACTATTCAGGTACTATTTATAAAATATTCTTGCTAAAATGAAGGAAGGGGGTAAGAGTTTTGTATTGTTGACAAGTATCACATAAATGCCAAATAATAGCAATCCTTACTCACTGGACGTACTTAACTTTTAAGTGCCAACAAAAACTTGTGAGATAAATAAAACCAGGACATAATTGTTTACTGTTATATTAGCATTAGTAATTATTTATTACAATATATGAGTACAATGTGTATACTATCGCAAAGGACAGTATAGTGATGCAATAAGGAGCCAACAAGTAAACGCCATACCCGATTACCGTCATTACCACCAGGAAGACTAAAATCTCCATTTCTTTTTATTTTTATCCATTATGTTTGTTGTATTATATGCTTGTGTATATTGTATTTGAATTCTTATTGCTTGTTGTGATTAAATTGCTTGACATAATTGACGAATGAGACCGTCTAAAAACTAGTTGGTGGCATGGCCGGACGTTTGACATTTGGGTACTTTACATATGGCGCCAATATTCATGCGGCGCCTGTGCTGCCCCCTATAGTTATCATTCCGTGTATTTTTACAGCAGACTGGCAGAGATCCTAATTCTCTCAGATCCTATGGCTACAGCTGTACAAATATATTTGTTTCTTTACAACTTGTAGGAGAAGAATAATAATTAATTGTTGTACCTAACCATAACTGTTATTCGAACATGTACCTACATAAGTATTTTTTTACAAGACTGAACAGAATCAATAGGTACCTACAGTTTACAAAATTGGATTGTGGAAGTATCATCAGAATTATATTATGGGACGAGGCATGTGTTGAGATTCCATCTCTATGTTGTGGGTATTCCTTTAACCAGAACAAAGCGCTTTGCTACTACTTTTCTAATCCGCACAGCCAGGGAGTGGAATTCTCTTCCAGCTGATCTTTTCCCGGAGCAATACAACCTGGATGTCTTCAAGTCGAGAGTGAACAAGTACTTGCTAGGTAAGTATGCTCCATCATCGGCGTCATCGTCGCTTACCATCAGGTGAGATTGGGGGACAAATGCTAACCTTTCACTTATAAAAATATTTTTTTTTAGTTATTAAATATTGAAGTCTATTGTACAGAAGCTTAGAAGTACTGGACGTTTCCGGCTACTGCAACTCTAGTATCTAGTCATAAAGTTTATCAATTACGTAACTACCGATCTACCAACTTATACTTAATATAAAACTTAAATTTACATCATGATACTAATTATATCCCCATTATAAAACTTTTTTAAATAATACTTATCTAACACCATCTTACATAACTAATTCAGAAAAAAAAAAATATTTCACTTCATCCTATCAAACTAGACATAAGAGCAATGACAGCAAACATGAAGACATCTAATTAATTTTAAATATATCAATAACTTTTACTAATTGAGCTTTAAGTAGTGAGGGCTACTGGATTTTTTGGACCCTGGTATGTCCTTAAACTACGTCCAACAATGAGAGGTAGGGCACAGGGAAGTACCATTACGCTTGAGTCTTTCTCCTTACAGAAGACTACAGCCATAACAGCACTGCTACCTTTCAGGTTTCAGGGTGTTTCAGGGTGTGTTGTTCCTGTTGGTGAATAAGATTCCCAGAGCTCCAACCCCCTTTAAAGGCCGGCAACGCGCTTGTGACTCCCCTGGTGTAGCAGGTACCCATGGGCGACGGTAATTGCTTACCATCAGGCAATCCGTCTGCTCGTTTACCACCTTTGTCACATAAAAAATAATAATTTAAAGCTCAATTAGGTACCTAGTTGAAGTGCCCTCGCACTTTTCGATTGAAGCCTCTTATTCTTTTCTTTGAACTGATCTAATACGGAACAAACGGGCCTGCCAGTCCCAATGACTGATGCTTCAGATGCAAATCTCTCCTTCGTGGTAAGATGCTCAACGTCGGCATTAGTCTGTAAATTCGCGAGGTTATGTTGATAATAAGTTTGAACTTGGCCTTCAAGATTGCGAATGTTGGAGCCGGTCTGACCGTGTGGGGATACATAGTTGTCCCGTATTTCCGTACGAAAGGAGCTGCAATTGTAACAATGAAAATGTGTAAGGATATGTGCATATTTTTTAATGATATAGGTATAGCTGTAATAGCTGCATAAAAAAGTTTTAATTATGACCCCACATTGGGGGCACGTGGACAGGAAATGACTTAAGTTAAGGAAGAAATGTGTTGAAATGCAACATACAATAAACCCTCCGTTGCGGTCTAAAAGATAAAATCGGATAAAATCTATAGCATGTCTAAAGCATAGATTCAGCAATATATATATCATATTACCGAATAAGACAGTGATTAAAACAAAAATACTGAAAATAGTCTCTTCTCAAACATGCAATGAAATATTGATATTAGGTGTGTTGTTTTATATTAGGCTGTGAAGTATCACGTCTCGGGGTCTGTAATGAAATTTCCTACATAGTTGCAGGCCTAGTCCGGGAAGTGGCTCTATTTCCTTTTTCATTTTACATAGATTTCTGACATGGCATCATGTCATTCGCCCATAAAAAAATACATATCAATCTCATACATGTTTGAAAAAAGGACTAGGTATACCTACAATTGCAATATACATTGAAAAGAGGTTATCACCCTCATAACTCACTATCCGGTAACCTGTTCTTTCTCGGCCTCTGTAGTAATATACTGTTCCTCAATACAACAGTTAACAGCTGATATTATGTATTATACATAACTCCTTTACATTTACAATGTCCACTGGAAAGACGCGAACCTAATACAGAAGTGGCTAAGCGGCAGATCTCTATTGTCAAGAGAATAAGAGCGCGTGTAGGTCATTTTGAACATTTCACCCGCTAAGCCACTTTTGCTGCTGACTGTGTCCCAAAAACATATGTGTGATACATGAGATTACCTTGGCAGCCATTTAGGCTTATTATGAGTGATGATTTCTCGGAATGCATGCTCTTTGGGGAGATTAAATGTGGAATTCTTCCTGATGCTCTCTCTTTCATACTTGATTTTACATCCTTCTAAACGTAAACGCCAATTATCTAATGTAGGCTTCCGGCTTCTCACCTGTAGGTATACGTATAAACATTAAGTGTTTATATAATAGTTCGGAGAACAACCATTTTATATTAATATTTAATAAGCTACAAAATAGTGTATTAGCATGATAATACTATTTAGAATTGTTTACGACGATAATACAATATATCGAATGGCAAAACTTTGACCGGTTTGGCCTAGTGGGTTGTGACCCTGCCTATGTAGCTGATGGTCCTGGGTTAAATCCCAGTCAGGGCATTTCTTTGTGTAATGAGCACAAATATTTGTTCCCGAGTCATGGGTGTGTTTTATGTATTTAAGTATTTATATGTATCTATCTATTATGTATATCGTCGTCTAGTACCTATAACACAAGCCTTACTGAGCTTACCGTAGGACTAGGTCGATTTGTGTAAGATTGTCCCAAAATATTGATTTATTTATTTATATTTACAGCAGGGGTTAATTTTACTATTCATTTATATTGATTAAATTTTTATTCATAAACTTATTTTAATTTTTTTTATTAAGTAGTAATTAAAATTATTTCACTTAACACTTGGTAGAAGTTTTAAAATAAAACTATTAGAATGGTTTACAAAAACTATTTAATTGATTAGGTAATTACTCCTTAAAGTATATTATGACAATTAACAAATGACAATAAAAAAAAAACTTTTTTACCATTAGGTAAGTTCCTTATGTTTAATGTTTAATATTATCTTATAAGATTAGAATAAACACAAACAGAATAATCTTATTAAAATTAGGACATGAAAGCTGAAACTTAATTCTACTTAAAGTAGACCTAATACTATAAAATAGACCTAGAAGTCCTAGAACTACTACATTTTTAGCGGCGTCTCCTTCTTGTACGCGAATGGTCTTCTGAGTTGGGTGAGTCTGATACATTCCTATTCTTTCTTTGTTTATGCTGTCGCTTCCTGCCTCGAGATCTACTTTCTTCTTCTGAATCATGTTCATCCGATGAGTTCCTCCTCCTATGTTGTTTGTAACGTCTTTTCCTGTCTGGCGCCTGAGGTTCATCTGAAGCGGACTCTTCTGATGTCTGTCTGCGGTGTTTCTTGTGAAATTGACAGCATCTACATTTGTCCGTATTAGGAACAAAATGTTTAATTTTATCAGGCAAAGCATCTACAAGTTGTGTCAATCTATTATGATCAAATAAGACTAGCTCTGTTGGTGGTATAGAATGCAGAGCCTCTCGAACTCCCATTTTTCTTGGTAAAAACATTTCCCTTCTATGTTGAATAACTTGTGAGCGTCTTCCACAAACATATTGTAGTAAATCATCTGAAATTTTCTTGTACTGGGAATCAGCTGATTGTAAAGCGTTCTGAAAAGTATTTTTCACTTCTGCCGGTAATGTATCCAAAGCACCTTGTAGAACTTTCTTTTGTTTCAGGAGCCCATGCGTGACTGCTGCAAGAGTTTGGTCAAATCTTTGCAGCATGTCAAATGACTTGCATCTAGGGATCAAACTTTCAAGCTCATGATTCACTTTTAATGCACAGAATGGTGTTGTGGATTCAAACTGTCTCTTTGTGTCTGCATATCTCACAGTTTTCCATAACGGTCCGAGTTTCTGGACATCTTTACCCTGTTGAGCTACATCTGGATCTGGTCTCAGGATCTTGGGTTCAGACACAACAACATTAATGGGCCAGTCAAATACTAAAACATTCTCAGGATCCACTGCTGGAGCACCTTCTTCATTATTTGGTGCTTCATTTACATTACCAACATTTTCTGTTGTTGAATCGGCCATTGTCTGAAAAACATAATAGTAAGTTTATTAATGTGTTACAAATTTACATAGCTACTGACTATTTAATTTAGTTATCTGTGACATATCTGTTGTGTGAAAAAAAATTACTGATTGATGAAATATCTATAGCTTTGCGCTAAATTAAACCCCATAAACCAACTAACGAGATAGATCACCATTATCATTTATAAAACATTTACAGTCAATACTTATTTGTAATAGTAATTAGTATAGCACTGCATAAAGTTTCCGTGATCTTATACAGTTCTAATCGTTGCATATAAAGAAAAACTACTTACTTAACAATTTCATAGTTCAGTAACAAATATTCTAGAAGTTCAATCTACAAACGTAATACTAAAATCGTGCTGAAATAGATGTTAGCTAGTTAGTTAGCTGTGTATATATGTAATGTACTCACCAATTTGTCACTTATCACTATCAGACGTGAAAATCAGTGTTTATTTTGCTTTCTTTTACAGTGAAAATAAATAAAACCCAAACTTTGATGTTGTTGATAATGACATTGACAGTTGTTAACGAGATTGAAATTGATTGAACGAATGACAAAATGAAGTGATGGGATGAACATAGATAAGATTATTTGAGATATAAGTATTGATTACTAAGAATAGTTCATTAACTTCGAGTGAACGAAGACTGAAGAGTAACGAATGGGGGTGAACGTAATGAAAGGACCTGGCCTGGTACCGCCAACAACGAAATTCATATATTTCGAGCATCTTTCCCTTTTACTCCAATGAAGGCGTCATGAGAATGACTGAGACAATCGAAGAACATCGTTTTTCGCGGTTGCGCCGCTGAACGCATAATGGCTCTATACTCTAAAATGTACTATATAATTTTATTATGACTCGTGCCATTTGCTATAGGCATGAATGATGTTGCCAACTTCGCAAAAAAAAGCTATACATATTTTTACATTTGTTGCACAAGTTTAGGGAATATACATAAAGTGACTATTATTTGAACATACTGCTGGTAAACGTAAACAGTAGTACCTTCAGTTACCAGTAAAACATGTCTTAAGGCGAGTAGTCAATAAAATGAATAAACATTATAAAACTCACCCAGGGCTCTTTAGATAAAGTGTGATATGTTACAATATCTTTGGTTACAGATCCTCTACTCAGCTGTTCTGCAGTATAAGGTCGGTGGTGCAGTCTGCTCGTTGTCAGATAAGGGTCCAAGTACTTCTCATATCCTTCGTATGTCGTGTCCAAAGGCTCTAACTCTTTGTGCCAACTTGGCTCTATTATTGGCTGGAAATAAATAAATTTATAATTAGTATATTATTCAGAAAGTGTTTTCACCTCTAAATTATTACATTACTACATTCATTGAAGGACCTCGTAGTTTTCTCGAGTCAAACTTACCATGCTTCATGAGCCTGGAAGTCCTATCGCTAAAATCGATCTACCTTCGATTCGACGAAAAAGGAAAGCCAAATAGACGAACGAACGAATGAAGTGGTTGAACCATCTGCTTAGGGATTTTGAGTATCTTGATTTGATATTGACATACCTGCTACAATTAATTTTACAGTGTTACTCACCGAATCAGGAAAGCACGCAGGCTGCTTGTACTGATTTTTATCAGTAACCAGGGTCGGATAATATTGGGGTATTTTGTATGCATCTCGCTTTTCTGTCGTGCCATGTGTATTGCTCAACGGCGGCTGGTCTGTTAACTTAAACAAAATTTTGACAATGATAATTTTTATCGGCCTCCTAGACTAGTCGGTAGTGGCTGCGAAGCTTGAGGTTCCGGGTTCTAAATCGGGCCAAGACATTTATTTTTGTGTTTTATCAAGTTATATAAATAGTTCATTATCTAAAGGGTTATAGACGTTATAGTACCTACATATTTAAGTATTTATTTTATTATATCTTTTTATCCATCGATTAGGTAGGCACCTACTTAGTCGTCGTTTCGTCGTCTAGTAACTAACTCCATTATTATTACAAAACTTACCTACATAACAAGCGTATAGGTTTGTAAGGTTGTCCAACAAAAATAGCATGAAATAATTATATAATATAATTTGTAGCAGCTGTTACACAGTCCAGCCACATCCGGGTCCTGTGTTCGTCTTGCGAGTCGCAAGCCATCCATTTGCATGAGATGTATGTACATTCATGCACATGTAGGTACTTAACTTTTGCCGTATATTGAAAGAAAGAAAGACGACCTGAATTGTAAATTGGTCTCGATCTACTTACCCTGCGACTAGGAGGATAAACATACTGATTTTCAGTACAAGCCGTATGTTTGTTGAACCTACGCGTCTCCGGAGACTTGTGCTGGAAGTCCTCACAAGTCTGCGAGCGCGTCAGTTGACTGGTCACCGTGTAGTCCCGGTCGTAGAAAGTCACTTCCGGTACTGTTGATTTCTAGTAAACATTATGTTTTTATGATTTCCCGCATTTTTTATAGCGACAGTTTACAATTAAGATGCAAGAAGAACACGGTTGTTAGAAAGAAATTCATACTGTAACGAGGAAGTAACTTTTTTAAACACTGTACCTATGTGGATCATTCATATCGTTCCCTTAAAAAGGCGCCAAATTAATAAGACGTTCGAGAAGATTTGACAATGTTATAGATAAGTATTAAACCCCTAAATAAACGTTGACTGTTAAGAGACAAAAGTTAATCAGAACTTCAGATTAACCTTAGATAATTCTTTAGTTACGAGATTAACGAGATGATGTAGTGTAGGGACGTCCGGCCGGACTTAGGCGGGCTGTCGATCGCTTGATGCATTCACCCCATTAGTCACGAGATACAATGTAGCTTTATTTTATTATATTCATTAACTAACTCTAAAGATATCAGAGGCCTGCATGATCCTTGTGGGTCATTTTAAAGTTCCGATAAACGTTCTGTCTCGGTGCGAAAGGAAATTCTCCATAACAGGAGTCCTTTAAAAATATCAATCTTACCAATTCTTGTACAACTTCAGGAGTCGGTCGCCATCTTCTCCCAGTGGTTTCTCTAGACTCCCCGGTATGAGGGAATTTCCTTACTCGAGGATTTACATGAACCCTGTCCCAGTAAGTAGGGTTTACTTTTTTCGGGTATTCGGCATGCATTTTAATTCAAGTATAAGTTTACCTACTACTAGGTAATACACTGCTGCGTTGTTTGATCACGACCAGTGCTATTGTTTGTATCCAAGCATTTATTTGTATCGTTAGCAATATCTGTTTTATTATATCAGCGAGTGATGCTTGCTTTGTTGTCATAGAAACCAACTAAGTATGTGACTCCGTGTTTGGGACTTTTCTAAACATAGTGTATCCAATTGACAACATTTCATTTTTTCAATAAGTCTCAGTTCTAATGGTGTTTTATTAAACTTGTGTTAACTATACAAAAAAAAATTTTTGGATTTTATTCGCTTGAACTTTTGGAAAAAATCGTAATTTTGTGTAAACCGGAAGTATGACGTCACTTTACCAAAATAAGTTATCTGTACCAGTACTCATTTTCTTACGGTTGACGTTTGATAATTTGTGTACCACATTTGTGATATGGATAACTTAGCACAGATAAGAGGGGCTAGAGGACATGTCTTCGTCGGACGTTGTCGTTTATGTCGAAGTGAAAAGAGATTCAGGAAAATGTATAGTGCAATGCAGAGTCAGTCTAGAGCAGAAGATCCGCTCGAAGCTAAACAAAGTGACTGCATGGATAGGTGAAACCAGTGAGACTGTCTGGATGTTTCCTGTCATGACTGCAAGGCTTCTGAAGGGGGTTGCAAACACCAATTATGATTTTTGATGTGGCTAGTAAAGAAGACAGGAGCCTTCGACAACTTCTATGTAGGAAATAATTATGAGCAATTTTAATTTAAATAAAGCTTTTTTTTCATAATATCTTTATTATTTACATTTCACTTTATGACTACGTTGTATTTCTAATGAGCTATGGATCCCTGTTGTAAAAGGAAAGTATTTTTGCATTCGGCAATAAAACAATATTTACTAAATGCATACGCATATTGCTTGTAGTTTTAGCCTTGGTACATGACTTATTGGAGCATAATATACATTCAATTAATACAATTTGGCAAGGTAACTGAATTAAGAAAATTTGATTGACCGTATGACCACGGCATGTAATCTCTATAGTCAGATTTCATGCCATAGATAGCTGTCAAAGCTGTGACAGTGCAAGAACATTACTTGACATTTCGCCATCTTTTTGCCAAGCGGCAAGCACTCAACAGACACACCACTTGTGAAAACAATATGAACAAAATAATGATAATATTATATTAGTTGTTATAATGATGTTTAATTATTCATACTTAATATAACAATGTAAGTTCTAATGTTTTAAGATATTAATTTCTGTATTAAGACATTAAATTGTATTTAGAGTCTCTTATAAAATATAATTTGAACGGAACGTCCTTGAGCAGCACCGTCTACAAAAATTTGAAATTTCACATCGTGAAAGAAAAATATATATTTAGTGTTTATAATATGTACAGGTATAATAGTGATTCAATTAAATTGTAAACAGGCTCCAAGTTTTGTGATGATTTGTTGCAATTGCTCGTATAAGTAAATATAATATGTTAAGGTATCGTATAAGTAATATTATTGTGTTTAGTGTTGGAAAATGCAAACAGGGCACATGGCTCAATTATAATAACTGGTAAACTTTTACAGCATGCTAGACCTTGGTTTTTAAACATCATATAATTAATAAAACTGCTGTCTCGTTCATTATCTTACTGCGACTGGGCCACTGCTAATCCCCAACTTGGCTGGCTAAACTTCTGATAGATCATTCAATATGTGAATGTGGCATCACATATTTTTCAACTGCTTAAGGATTTCTGCTTCTCTTTATGACCTTCTCCCTGATTATATTCATCGTCCTGCTAACCTTGATTACATGCACACATTTGTGTATTCCTCCTTTGTTCATACTTTGGCTAAATCTATGAAAACTAAAAGTTAAGTTCAAACAATCTGCTTTCATTGTTGTATTGCCTATATGTAAGAAGGGTAAAAATATTTTTTCATATACTGTTTTGTAAATTGTTTAACATTTTATCTCATCTGTTTCGTTGTAGGTATCACATACAACCAATCATGAGTCTTCACATCACCAAACTACAAAAATATCTATCTATCTTACAGCAGTATGAAGAACTAAAGCAAATTTTATAAAGGTTATTTTCTGCATAATAATAGATCATTTTTTGCCAGTTTTTCTCTTTGTGAAGATTGGTAAGTGCTTTACTATTTATCTATATATAATATATGTATTATTGGTTTAAAATCGATTTTATTGGCTTAGCTACCCAACCATCCAATAAAGATAAAACAGATACAAAAACTTTATTTTTCAATTGAGATTTGAGGCACATTACAATGCACTTATAAACAACAAAGAAAAATCTACCATTTCTGTGTTTTTGTTGCCACTTATAATAACAAACTAAAAATATACTAATTATATAGAGGGGCTCTCATACAGCAAACATGATTTTTTTGCTGTTTTTTGTTGTAATAAATATATACATATAATTTATAATAATGTCTTCTTTCTTCTAAAATGAACTAACATCTATTTATTTATATTTTTTATGAATTTATGATATTAATATGTACAGTAAAGTGCAAAAATATGTACTCAAAAGAATCCTTTCATAAACATGTTCTACAACCTTATTTACTGTACAATAGAGTTGCTCGGTACATATTTTTGAAACTTTAACAGTGAATGAATTTTTACACTTGACTGTACTTAATATGTTTAAAAATTCAACTTTCAGTCTCTTCATTTGAATCTAAGACATTATTGTTACAGTGCGTATGTGGTTCACAAACTATAATAAATATTACAGGACCTTCTTACACAAATTGGCTGAGCCCCACGATAAGCTCAAGAAAGCTTGTGTTGTGAGTACTCAATTTGGCGTTGCTATGAAGCTCAAGACTATATCCCTAGGTCCATACGAAGTCGAAGGTTGTATGGAACATGATCACCACCGAGTGAGAAAATTGGATGACGCGGCAGAAGGGCCACATAGCACCACTACCTCCTGTGACAACATGAAGCGCTAGCCAAATATAGAGTGAATAAGGTAAGGTTCTTTATTTTGCCTCATCAGAGGGCACCACAGATATATTAGTATGTCCACGCCAAGAGTCAGAAATTTGATTGAGATATTGCCTTCCATCAACTAAGACTAAACTAAAATAAGTATTTAAACTTACGTGAGACATATTTAATAATTAACGATTAATACGGTACTACTCACGTTCATTTAGTCACTCGCGCGACATGTTTCGGAGAACATAGGCCTCCATTTTCAAGCACTAAGAGTGCTGAGTGTCCGATCGGTTCGCCGCTCGCGTCGCCGGCCCGTCGCGCACTAACGCGCGCCGCGCTGCCCGCGCCGCCCTTGATGTCAAAACTGGTTGAGGGCGGTCCGACACCGGAGCCGTTGTAACGGTAGGACGCGGGTTCGAATCGTCCACCAACAACGACTCTAAGCACACCGAACTCACTGTGTCCACTAAACTGTTACAACACTCCTTAAGGTTTTGATGTTTCCCATAGATGGCAGGCTTCCATGCTGGCGGTACAGCCCAACCACCATCACGATTAAAATTTGGACGACGCCCAATCTCAATCGCTTCGCGTATTTTGCGTGGTACGAAACATTTTTCACGCACCAGCAATCCCGTCTGGTCTCGCTGCACCAATACATCCAGAAAAGGCAATGCCCCATTAGACTCTTTCTCTGTGGTAAACTTTATTTTTGGATGCATGTCATTGAGATAACTAAGCAGCGGGCCTACGTCTTTATCCGACACCACCGCAAACACGTCATCAACATAACGCCACCAGTGTTTCGGTTTATAAGGACAACTTTCCAGCGCCCTCCGCTCAAAGTCTTCCATAAAAATATTGGCCCATTGCTACGCCTTCAACTTGCAAAGTTTAGTGGACACAGTGAGTTTCGGTGTGCTTAGAGTCGTTGTTGGTGGACGATTCGAACCCGCGTCCTACCACTACAGCGGCTCCGGTGTCGGACCGGCCTCAGCCAGTTTTGACATCACTCGCGGCGCGGGCAGCGCGGCGCGCGTTAGTGCGCGACGGGCCGGTGACGCGAGCGGCGAACCGAACGGACACTCAGCACTCTTAGTGCTTGAAAATGGAGGCCTATGTTCTCCGAAACATGTCGCGCGAGTGACTAAATAAACGTGAATAGTATTAATCGTTAATTATTAAACTAAAATAAGTGTTTTGCTTTAATGTCAACCTGAAAGAGGTGCCCAGTGGAAAACCATGTTTTTGTTGAGCTGTTCTTAATGATACTGTTCTCATTGTGTCCTTAATTAAGTTACCATTTTTATGCCTTATGTAGGTAATCTATGTTTATTTTAAGGCACACACTAGAGTTGAAATGTGTCTTCATATTATGTTATGTTTAAGTATAACTACTATCTTATACTATCTTTATTCGTTGTTATAAGATATCCCGCTAAGTGTTATTAGTTATTACCTATTGATTAACTTCGTGCCATATACTGTTGTTTCCAAGGTCGTTTAGTTCTACACACAAAAACTGGCCGGTCCCATCATCATCAACATCTGTCATAAGAAGTATCTGCATCTAGCGTCTCCTGGCGACCTTAATGAGGCCGTTTGTCCATCTTGGGGGTGTTCTACGCTACGCTTGCTAGTACGTGGTCTCCACTCGAGCACTTTTCAACCCCATCGGCCACCTCTCTGCGTGCAAATGTGCCCTGCCCATTGCCACTTCAGCTTGCTAACCCGGTGGGCTATGTCGGTGATTTTTGTTCACCTACGGATTTCCTCATTTCTGAGTCGATCACATAGAGAAACTCCGAGCATAGCCCTCTCCATAGCTCGTCGAGCGACTGTGAGCTTCGAGATGAGGCCCATAGTAAAATACCATTTTCGGAGCCGTAAGTCATTAGGTACTAGTAAGAAAGAAAGAAAATAATTTTATTAACACACTTATTGAATGTACAGTACAAGAAAAAGAACTTAGGCTAAAAGTGTATTTTGTGTTAAAAGGTCCTCACTCAGCTTTGTGTCGCGAAGTGTTCCGTGTGGAACCCGACGCGACGCTGGTTTTCAGTGAGACCCATTGATTGAAGACTTTCGTCCTGAGGCACTGAGCACCTGAGGATGAAAAAACATTACGTAGTTTCCCAAACGCTGCCCGAATCCGAGTTGGATTCGGCGGTTGACTTCTTTCTTGAAGTTGGACCTAGGTGCCTAATTAGACTACATGTCCTAGGTAAATGTACGAGTCATCAATTTCGAGTATCGAGTTCCCAACAAAGGCATATCGAGCATCATGCTGTGTTCCTCCATCGACTTTCCTTGACAACGATATCGTCGGTAAACCGAAGGTGAGTGATGTTCATCGTTGATGTTGATGCTATTACGGCAGTAAACAGTTTCGGAAAAATGTCCGTGCCACATGTATCCCGTACATCTGCCTGCGCGAGATTAGTATGGCTCTAAAACAGCTCAAAAACTTCCAGCCTCCCGACAAAGTCGGTTTCTAAAACGGCATAAGGAACGTAGTGTTCTACGGTAATAAACCCTTTTTCATGCGTTCATGTATTACTTCAAGTCAGACAGAAAACCAAGGAGTACATAAAACTTGCCCCTCTTGTCTGGCGTTTGTGTCTCTGAGCGAGTTGTCTTAAACCGGTCAGTGGATCGCTTGGGGAAGGCCTATGTCAAGCAGTGGATCCTTAAGCTGATATAATGATGATGATGATGATGATACGCCATCGGACCCTATCTGCACAAATGAGGCCATTTATGTGTAACGATAACATTATGGTTTAGATTTATGTCTGTATAGTCCAGCTACCACATCCACATATCGTTTTAATATGGCTCTGTAGTGATGATAGTGATATGAATTATTTTGTTGGTTGCGTTAAGTAAAACTTGAAAAATCTAAAATTTAAAAGAATTCCTATGTTATTTTCCTATCACAGCGAACTTACAATAGTCTTAAAGCGCCATAGAACTAGATAGCGCATTACGCTACCCTACAGTCAAGCTCTTAGAACATCACGGTGGTTGTTTCTGTTACTTAATTGAGCTGGGTAAAATATCAACTCAAAATAAAACTATACCTCTGAAACCATAGTTGACATATTTAATTTTATCTCCACCTAAGGCAGGTAAATAGTTTTTTTTTAATATGAGCGTAGCCTTACCCAACATAATTAAGTTTTTTATTTATTTATACATTTATTAAAATCGATATACATATATTTATATTTTATTGAAAATAAAACTCAAATTGGCAGTGCGGTTACTACGACATACGGCTAGAAGTCGTCATAACTAGACTACAGTTACAGTAATACTTGGTTATTATTTCATATTTTATTTGTTCAAAAACTTTTATAAGTATAGTGATTTATGAACTCATAGGTTCCAAATTCTAACCAGCAATTTATTTATGTGCGTAATCAGCAGTGGCATGGCAGCTACAAATCTAGGCGTAATCGTGACGTGGACGAAGTAGCATTAGCGAGGTTCTACTGTACAGTCAGCGTCATATAGTTAGTTACAGTTAGCATGGCCAAATATATCGATACACATCTTTATTTATATAGCAGTAAGGATGTGTATCAATACAATACAATACAATCATTTATTGATAAAAAAGTATTTTACATGTCATTGTTTACATATTCTAAATTCTTACATCTACGTACGGTCTGAGACTTTAATTGTTGAGCCATTTAGGGTTCACCTTACAGTGGGCATTACATAGAGTAAGCATTAAGCAAAAGAAACAGCTTGAACCGTAAGTGGCTCAACAATTAAAGTCGGTGACTGTACATATAAGTCATCTGTGCATTATTTTAAAGTTAAATACAGAAACCATATCTTACATTTACAAAAGTCTGTTTAAATAGTATATTTGTGCCATATTTATATTCTCATATCAGATTAAGTACTTACAATGCCCATATATTACTTCTGAATTTTATTATTGTTACCACTACAGTTTATGCGTTGAATATTATAATTATTTAGTTTTAAGAGTTTTGTTACATTTGTTTATTTTTTTAATGCAGAAGGGTCTCCACGGAAGATCAGCGTCAGGGGTCATACGGCACCTGACACAAGCTGAGTGGAGGCCATTTCAGTGACACTCCTTTTCTTGTATTTTTAATTTTAAATGTTTTATTTTGTTCTGTCCTGAATAAATTTATTCTTATTCTTATTCTTATATGACATATCATATTAGGTATGTAATATGTTTAAAGCTTTTGCTTATAAACATGGTTACTTCTTAGGTCCACCAGCCGGCTGCCAAAAATGGGAAGCAGTTTTTTATTTATTGGTGTATACGGTTATTGTTGCGTTTTCTGGTGCTTGAAATAGGCATCCAGGGAGTAGTGAGCTTCAGCTACTAGTTTATCTTTAAGTTTTTTAACAAAGGCTACATAGCTTGTTGTATTTTTTATTTCTTGTGGCAGTGAGTTGTAATCCTTGGGTCCAACCGTGTGTAAGCATTTTGCCGTTTTTTCGAGACGCGAAAAGGGGGGTCGTAGTTCATCACACCGCCTGCAATCTATAGCTCTTGTGTCGCCGCGATTGGGAAAATCGGATAGGTTTCGTCGCACGTATTTTGCTACCTCAAAGACGTACAGGCATGGTAGGGTTAGGATTTGACAGTTTTTAAACAAATCTTGAGCTGGATGATCACGTGGAACCCCTGATATGTTTAAAAAATGTGATATAGTAGCCGCGCAGCCAGCTTTTGCGCGAGGAATGGTTTTAACCGGTCTGTGGCATCGCCCCAAAGGTCTACACCATAGGATAGCAGGGAATGGAAATACTCGAAGTAAGCTTTCCTGACATTGGAAGGGTCGAGACTAGGAGTGAGTCTACCCAGAGCAAAGTTAGCCGACGATAAGCGGGAACATAGCTCCTCTATATGGGGACTCCACGATAGTTTGTAGTCAATGGTGAGCCCCAGATATTTAACTTGGTCCACCTGGGGGACTGGCTGGCTATTACACGTGATATTTAGTGGCTGATCCTTGCGGCCCCGCAAACAGAAGTGTACTATATTGGTTTTGTCTACATTCAGTATCATGCCATTAACTGAAAATTAACATGCCACCTGATTCATGACCTTGCTCGTTTTTGCTCTGAGTAGATCCTGACTATCTGCCGCCACGATCACACAACCGTCGTCGGCGAACATTACAATCTCAGCATCGTCCGTGGCGGTTGTGAAATCGTTCATCAATATCGAAAATAAATTATTTCCAATCACGGAACCCTGGGGCACCGCCACGTCTCCCAACTCCAGAGGGTCAGATCGAGCGCCGCGGACTGACGTTAGCTGCTTGCGTTGTTTTAAAAAGGACGCAATCAGGTTTAGGATGTTGCCCGCGACACCGTAGTGTTCTAGTTCGGCTAGAATAAGGGGATGACTAGCCAGCTCAAAAGCGCGCGACAGGTCACAGAATATGGCTGCAACCTCCCGCCCGCTATCGATGTATTTGGCCATACTGACTGTAACTAACTATATGACGCTGACTATACAGGGTTGGGCAGATTAAGTGTCCTAGTACTATATCACATTTTTTAACATACCGGAGCTTTGTGTAGCGAATCAAACGAATGTTATGTTTTTAATAGACAATTTGTTGCCCTTTATGGTTTCAAGACCTCACTTTGAAATTGTTTCTTTTTGTTTTGTTTCAACAATAGACGCAAAACGTGATCTTGTTGTCGATTTAAATATGTTATGTTATGACATAATATGTTATGTTACTTATGACAGCATGGAGTCGAGCACCGTGTCGACGCGCGGGCGCAACGCGTACGGCAGTCGCCGCGCATGACAAAAAATAGGCTGAGCCCCATCGCGCACACACAGCGATGCCTTGCCTACGGCTTATGCCTGGAAAGTACGTCGACAATTAAAGTCTCCTTATCCATTGGCTCTTTAACAATAGTCCCGCCGTTTAAATTAAAGTTAGACACCTTAAAAGATGGAATCTTTATGCCCAGCTCGGCGAGCCATTGATGGCCTAGTAAACTGGTACAACAATTACTAATGATATAAAAATTTAAGTTTTTCCTTCTATTCTCGAATGCCACGTCACTTTAACTTAATTTTGTTAGAATTTGTAACATGTGTAGTCATGCCTATTGCATGTGAATCCCGCTCGGCTGCCTCTAACGCAGTAGCAATTGTAACCACCTTGTTATAAGATTTTTCCTAGACTTTTCCTCTGCAAATAATCACTGTCTAACAAAATCACTATTTACGCCATAAACAAATTGATTTCTCATATTATCGTCTAGAGTCGTCCCAAAATCACAATACTTTGATGCTTTCTTCAATTCTGCCATAATATTCGCCATTGCCGACATATTTATAATATTTCTAGCATTCCGGAGTGCTCCGAACAGATAGATAGTACTTGTACAACTTTAAAGTTCGACAAAACTTTTATCTATACAAGATGCGTAGACATTCGTCAACTTCCCAGTGAGTAGGAATCACACATGAGTATTGGCACTCGTACGTGAATAACAAGTTTTAGGTTTATGTGTCTCTCCGCTACCTGGCCTACTTATTGTTTAATACTTATTTCATAAACCAATCCATTTCAGTTTAAAACATTTCTTTTTTTATGATATAGGAGGCAAACGAGGAGAGAGGATTGCCTGATGGTAAGCAACTACCGCCGCCCATGGACACTCGCAACACCATAGGAGTAACAAGTACGTTGCCGGCCTTTAAGATCCCTACACGCTCTTTTCTTGAAGGTTTGGATGTCATATCGGTCCGGAAATACTGCACACGACAATTTATTCCACAGTTTTGCTGTGCGAGGCAGGAAGTTTCTAATAATAATATAATTACAACGCACGATTATCTAACACTGCCAATACTACCATCATTGTGATCCGTGAACACATGCCTGCTCGTGTTTCTCCCCGTTATTAGCCTTGCTATTCGTGCGAATGTCTGACCGTAGCATGTGAAGAACACCGGTTATATGCGAGTTGACTTCGCGCACGAAGGGTTCCGTATACCGTTATCTATAAAACAGCAAAAAAAACATAATTATCTGAAAAATAAATTTTGTTCACCTACACATAGAACATAAGTTGTTGACTCGTACGTTCACCTAGGACAAGTAGTCCAATTGGGGTAGGTCCAACTTCGAGAAAGAGGTAAAACACCGAATCCAACTCGGTTGGGCAGCGTTCGGGAAATCGTAATGTCTTTTCGTCCGACATCCCTGAGTGCCTCAAGACTAAAGTCTTCAATCAATGTGTGTTACCAGTGATGGTTTACGGTTTCGAAACGTGGTCGACGAGCTATGGAGAGAGCTATACTCGGAGTTTCTCTACGTGATCGACTCAGAAATGACGAGATCCGTAGGCGAACTAACGTCACCGACATAGCCCACCGGGTTAGCAACCTGAAGTGGCAATGGGCAGGCCACATTACACGCAGAGAAGATGGCAGATGGGGTCGAAAAGTGGTCGAGTGGAGACCACGCACTAGCAAGCGCAGCGTCCTACGCGTCGACCCACAAGATGGACAAACGACCTCATTAAGGTCGCCGGAAGACGCTGGATGCAGGTCACTTCCAACCGGGCCATGTGGAGGTCCAAGGGGGAGGCCTATGTTCAATAGTGGACGTCTTATGGCTGAGATGATGATGGTGATGACACGTAGAACACATTTTCTAATGGTGTTTCAATTACTGGCCACCTCACACTAAAATGAATTATAATTGCCTTTAAAACAGTATTGTAGCCTATAGTAGTGGCCAGTTATTAGCGAATTACCCAAATGTGTTATTAAATTTATTTTTATTTTTTTCTACCAGACCGTATCGTCGTTATCTACATGGCGTGGCTCAAGAAAGAGAAATCTCTCCCCGTAGACTCCGTGACTTTCTTAAGGTATACATACCACCTATGTGCAAATGGAAAACCAATTGCCATCGTATCTATTTACTTATGTAGAAACAATTTACAACCAAATAACAAAATTTTTCCATTCCGACTTTTTCTTATAACCGATATTAACGAGGGTACGTCACTCTACGCACGGCACGACAGAACACTGAGCCAATTTTGCGAATGCTTGTGTTCTTGCATTAAGCTGAAGAAGATATTTACCATAATAACATTACCTAATGAATTGAAAATGTTATATGAAAAGTCGATTTTGCCAAATTCAGCTTTTTTACCTTCTTTGATTGGGCAGATCGAGCTGCAAGTTTAAAGTCTAGAGAAATCTAAACAATCAGTTAGTACAGTCACTGACTTTAATTGTTGAGCCACTCACGGTCCAAGTTATTTTCTTTTATTTAATACTTACTATAATATGAAATGCCCAATGTAAATTGTAAATTGAACCGTAAATGGCTCAACAATTAAAGTGCCTGACCGTACATTAGTCGTGAAAGGAGTTCATCACACTGACATAGAAGGGCTCTGTGGCAATATCTTAGGGAAAATTTGCCTGTGAGACTGTTACCTTTATTTTTTGTCTACGCCATATTTTGCTTCGCGTGGAGTAATGCGGGTTTTAATGTTAAAATGAGACTGTTAAACTATAAATTCTATAAAATTCTGTTGATTTGACTTTACTGGTTGATCATGCTGATCTTGATCCTACGTGGATTATCTCTAGGTATGTGATAGAATCAGAAATGAGGATGTAACCGATATGCCTCCCAGTATTGCGCAGTTTAAGTGGAAATAGGCAGGCAAAGGAAGGCCGATCGAAGAGTGGCGACCACGGGTAGGACAGCAAACCGTAGTACGCCCCCAAACAGATGGGCGAATGGCCTCATACGGGTCACTGGGAACGGGTGGATGCACTGTGCTAGAGATCGGTCCCTGTTGGTTTATGAGGGGCATATGTTCAGCAGACATCCGTGGGAGCTATCGGAATAAGTTCGTTTTGTTAAAAAATATATCTTTGTACAGAGTACTGACTATCCTAAAATTATACTATTAAACAGAAACAAATAATATGTCTGAATTACATATGTTACAATAATTCTTTTTTACTAGTATTGGGCGATGCGACCTTTTGTTCCAAAAAAAAAAGAAGAAAAAATGTTTCTTTCGTCTAACTTCTTTTTTTCATGTTTTAGGTGCAGAGCTCAGGTGGCATATAAATGAACAACCCACACAACAAAACGCTGAAGTCATCACCAATCCAAGCCTGCAGTTTAAATCTTCACACATCCAGAAAAAATAACATATCTGCTCCTTTTTACCAAACACATGGAGAGTGGTGTAATTTTCTGGTAATCCATTTTTAAGACATATACACCGTGCCCGTCAATAACCCGAAAGATTCATAACAAGCATTCCTGAGGTCAAAAGAAAGGAAAAACATTATATGACTTTAGGTCAAATTCGCCTGAGTTCCGGAGTTAATGCCAATTAAAAAAAAACATAAAAATTATTGTAACTCAATGAAATATGCCCGTACAAAGACGATTTTACCACTGTGGCGCCTAGTCTAACGACATCCATAGCGACACAAATGTCAATGTGATAAGGAACACTTTTCTTTAACCAGTTATGATATGAAATAAAATAAAAAACATTTTGAGCGATATTTTTCCTAATCAAATTTACTTTCTATGCTTACGAACATTCAAAAAATTAAAAAAAAAAAAACAAAAAAAATTTTTTTTTGGTTAAATTGTCCAAAAATTGTATGACGTTTTTTACTTGTTTTAGCATCAGGAATAAGTGGTTAGAATCTTTCGGGTTATTAACGGGCACGGTGTATATGCTATGGACCAAGTGATAACTTGGGTATTATTGAAAATGCCCGGGCATTATGAAAAACACCCAATATCAGAGAGCAATTTGATTATACATATATATTCAAATTATTAAGTTGACCGGGCATTATAAATAATGGCTATCACCGATTGGGCAGAATACTAAGCTAACAATATCGACCAAATGACAGATGATTTATTATACATAATGCTCAGGCATACAATTTTGAGAAAACCAACCCCCCCATCAAATTTTTCATACAATTAGTACTGAGTTTTGACAATCATATTAGGGCAAAACAGAAATTCAGTCCCAGAGTCACCGGTAGTACGACGTACACGTGCTGTACGACGACGAGCGAAGCGAGGAGGAGTGTTAGGTTTTTTGCGTTCACAACACAGCCGACTCGCTAAGAAAAAAAAATCAGTTTAGAAATAGCTGTAGGCCATTCTGCCATCCATCGGTAACTGTGGTTAACACGTGTCACGAGTTTGTTTCTCTCCCCGACCAAATTGCCCAACGACGATGTAGCAGTATTCATAATGACCAGACAATGTGATAAATATTGAAGTTTAGCTTGTCACTTGCCACATGGCCCAGTATAGTTAGTCATTATTCATAATTCAAGTCATTACAAATAATGCCCGTCCTTATCACTTGGTCCATAACATATACATATGTTTAATAAAAGCAATTTCATAGAAATAGAAAAAACTATAGTATTTCACGAAAATATCATAATCAGTTTTATATTTGAATGCATCAGACCGTTATCGACAATCAATAACTATAAGTTTAGGTAACGTGAATTCTATATACCTTGCACGAGACATAAATCTAATACTTGTAACGAATTTTGTGAGAATACATGTCTGAATTTTTCAGATAGACGTATGCTATATATGTTATTGAAAAGCTAGATATATATTTTTTAAGAAAGTATTTTTTTGGTTAAAGAAAATTCAGAAGTTTAAAAAATACTGTTGAAAAATGTAACCAATTTTTAAATTTTCGTCAAATACTATACTATTAAATACTATTAAACTCGAGCTGTTAAGTAAATAGAAGCAGATATGTGATTGTTTCTGAAGCTTGTCCTACCTGTCCGCCGGAAGGATGGAGGGATGGATGATGGCTACCGGGCTAAATTAGCTTAACTAGCTATCATACATCTGTGCCAAGTAATTACATTCGATACCAAAATTGTGTACCTTATGGCCCTACCACGCGTATCTCACAGGAAAATACGTTAAAAGCCCATCAGCTACAAACTATGAGATCGAGTGCCTGAGTGGGGCTAAGAATGGCTGGCGGACTGGCTTAAGACTTGCCTGGTACCGCGAACATCGGGCCTCTTTCTCTTTATGGCGTTATGAGAGTGATAAAGACAATCCTTCGAAATTTACGAAGATCGATTTTTGTAGTAGCGCCGCTGTTATTATGTTTTTTTAAGTTATTTATTGATTGATTAGTTTTTCTCTTTTTGTCTATACAGTGCGTAAGTCTCACTCGTATCTCTTAACGGAGGGTAGAATGGGACATAAGAAATATATTTAGATAACTTTTGCTTAGATGTGCTATTAAAATTGTATCCATATAAAAAAAATCGGCCCGCAATGTAATGCAACACACTCGAGTTAAACACTTGTTGACAGTTAGTTCCAAAAGCTTATATTATATCCGGTAATGTTCGCAGTACATTACTGCTCAGAAATTTTACAAAAATTAATTACATGTGTATAATAGGATTAATAGGTATAATTAAAGAAAAAACCTTTTGGTTAATGATTATACTGGTAAATCCTGTCTGGTTTAATTCTTCGCCCGTATTAGACTTACACACAGTATTCATTTTTAGTCTTAGTCTAGGTTTTTATAACAGTTTTATAGCAGTAAAATATAAAAATACATGTAACGTATCAATGTTTTGATAAACCTCCGATGTGCCTCCGGCAACGGGACAGGACCCAGGCTGTCGTGTCGGTGGGTAGGTCTGCACAGATAGGAACTGTCGGAGTATGCGCGCTGTGTCCAGGATTACCGCCTTCTGAATCTACCCACGTAGAGCGAGTCTCGAGATTCTATTATTAGTATTTTTGATATGTAACTACATTTTTTTTTATTGTAATCTTTCGCGATATAAATCTAGAAAACAAATTTTCGAAAAATTACATAATATGTTTCTAATTTTGTGTCACCGCCATAGAAAATGGCACGGGAATAACATCTTTACCAAAAATAACACATTTATAATACTTGCTTTATTTTGAAATGTACCCAGGAGCGACATCCATTAAGATATTTCGGTAATCAAAGCAAGTTTTACCAATAATTATATAACACGTATTGTTCAAAATTCGTATTGTATGATTGTTTTGTACTTTAAAAAAAATAAGTGGTTTCATTTTAAACACTGCGGGGCCGTCTCGATTATGTGTTTTATAGTATTTTTTTTTTCTATTTGTTTACTAGTTAAAGCAAAAAAATTGACTGTAATATGCTGTAATATGTATTTTAAAACTAACTGGTAACTCTCCTGTTTATTTGTACAATATTTTGTATGTAAATAAATAATGTTTAATTTGACATTACTAATTTTAATTTATTATCCAAAGTTAAGTTTCCCGCTAAAATATAGTAGTCGAGGAGAGAAAGGGACGAGCTATAGCTCTGTCCCCCTCACCCCTGTAAAACGAGTTAATGTAATTGGCAGAAACTAGATGGCAGCTCTAGCGGGTGTTAAATCAAGTCATAGATATGCCTGATAACTCTATTGCTCCTATTTACTCTATGGGCATTCAAAATGTCATGTTCTATTCTTGCAGCCTTGCTATTGGCCAATATGCCTCTATGACAGTGGTGCGTCTGATACGTTAGTATCTCTTATTAGTCTGTGCGTATGACTGTCAGGCCGTCAGTGTCAAGTCAAGTCTGCAAACTTTTTTTTCAGTTGCCCTGGAATCTTGGTGACGTCACTTTCCCAACCTTGTGACATACGCTCTTTTAGAATGAACTGTTTTTCAAATGGATTTTTTGCATTATAAAATCACTTTTTCAGAAAAAAATAAAAATACGGGTACATTAAAATTTCATCTTCTTTCCAATAAACTCATTAAAACTAGGAGTTAAAAATATGAAATGTTGTCACGTTTTTAAGTTACGTTATTATTATGTCAGTTTTGTGACGGTAAATGAGTATAAAAGCATGATTTTTTACTGTGTAAAACGAACACCAAATCCAAGTAATTTATTTAAATTTGATTCTTAATAAAAATATTGTCACAAAAGTAAATTAACTTTTCTTAACTCCTCACGCTAATTGGGTACCTACATCGTTTCCTCAAACTCCCGTTTATTAGTTTAGCTACTTTTTAATTCCTTTTTTATAACATGGTAAATTGAGAACCATTTCCTGAATAGGGGAATTTCTTGACATAGTTTTGGTACTTAAATACATGGCAAGAATACTTCTAGATACAAAGGCACATAATGCGTTGTAATATGAAAAGTAGAACCTAACCAACAATAAAACAAAACTGATAAGTTTGGTAAAAATTCGTTTATTCTCCACAAGTGACTGAAATTGTTATCAAAACACAATATACGTGTTATTATGACTAATGTTAAAATACAAGACTGCAATAAATACAAAATGTAGGTGCGACCAAAGTCACATATTCAGAATCGCCGCCTACCACAGATAATAAAATGATGGTATCTACTGGGTTTTATATCTATAAAAATATTTTCTGTGGCGTTAAGGCAAAGTTAGCTCATCTGAATACATTTTATTTTGATTTCCGAAAAAATTTAGCGACTGGTTGTTATTTTTTCGCATAGTTTATTCCACAGAGTTGCAACACTGCGTTAAGCATATTTCCTTAAGATTAGGTATAAATAAATTATATTACTAAACGCCTCTACGAATATACAAAATCAATACAAATCCTTAAGTTACTAATACGAATTACATCACAGTTCATAAACAAGTTAGTATTAAAGAGTTAAATATACTTCAAAAGTAAAATTTGAAACTAGACATTTTTGAGAAATAAATTTTAAAAGTCAAATAACAATTTGGTAAGAATATTAGCGTACTCAGGTTCACTTAAAACCTAGGAACAAATACCTACATATCGATTGTAGGAACAGTTGATTTTAATAAAATACAGGAAAGAAACATAAAGTTAATGAAATAAAAAAACGCTTTTCCACAAAAATCAATCAAAGCAAACCAAAGCACACATAGTAAATTTGTATTTCCAAGACAAATCGAATCTGATCAGTCGCTCTATATGTAAGTATAAAACCTCACTTACATAATAAGATTGGGTAAAAAAGCTACATTTTTAAATGACAATTAGTATGCTTATGGTTGAGTAGCATTTAAAAAATACTGTCTAAACAAATTATGTACTTATACATTATATTATGGTTAGCTTTAATGTTACTAGCTGGGTAATATCGTTAGAAAATATCACTTTATCAATATTGATTATTTTGTTATGAATGAGTATCCTCTAAACACGACATATTTATTGGTACTGAGAGTTTCGGGGTTCTATTTCACTTATCTATTGCACACATTAGTCCTTAAGATTCTTTTCCTTGATTAAGAGATTATTTTGTCTTTAATACAAGAATTTAGACCAGAGTAAAATTAGGGCTTTTTTTCGATACAGATAAGTAGATTACGATGGTAACACCATGAAGTCAGCTGAAAAGTGAGAAACCTTCAGCTCAAACTCTGGACTAAAATCACTAGCTCTAGCGTTGCACAGGCTTCAGACCAACGCGTAATTATATTGTACGTGTCCTTACCAACATAGAAATCTAGCGAGAACGACATGGTTGAACTGAGAAAGCATCTTAAATGTTTCTCACTCGCACCATGGCTCGTTTTTCAAATATTCGATCCGCTTAGGGGTAGGATAGAAGTGCCTGCTGCGGCCACGCGATTTTGGCATCTATCCTCTTGTAAGCAAGGATGAAGTTCTGTCCATTCTTCTCGGCCATCACTTCTTGGGGGCAGTCATTTTCGTTGAGCATCGTTTCTGTAAAGGATTTATATAGTTAGAAGTTAGTAAGAAGAATAATTTTATATAGTTATTATAAGTATAGATATTTGTTTCTTGGATATCTGTACTTAAGTTAAAAGACTAGAAACTATCATACAAATCATGGTTTGATAGTGTCTATACAAAATTATAAACAAAAAGTTCTCGACTAGTTGTAAGGATACTTCTCGAAAGTTATGGTGCGGTGCTACATTTTATCAAAAACAAAAGCATAACCTGAATTTTAAAGATATTTGGTAAGAAAGCACAAGACGTAAATTTATAATTGAAATTGGAATTTTTGTGAACAGCGGCACGCGCAGCGTAGGCTCAGGTCTATTAGCCATGTCGATCACACTGCACTGTCTCGTTCGGATACGTAACGTATCGTCACACTAGATAAAGAGTGAAGCGCGAGAGCGACACTCACCCTGCTCGTCGTGCAGCGCGAAGAGCGCGTAGTCCTGCGGGTTGGTGATGGCGGCGGCGTGCGCCAGCGCGCGGCACAGGTCGCGGGCGCGCGCGCCGGGCCGGCACGGCAGCGCCACGCGCCGGATGGAGCCGCGGCACTCGTCCGGCAGCGCCACGCGCACCACGCAGCAGCCGCCGCCCCCGCCCCCGCCGCCGCTCTCCACTGAGCCGCGCCGCCACTGCCGTACCATAGTACTCAATTAGCGACACGTACACGACACTTGTTTTTTATTCATTCGCATAACGTAATACTCCTCATTTAACAGTACTCACAGAGTGTTTGCGTCGAGCCATCGACCCTAGCAGTATAGGCTGTTACCCTAAAGTACGAGCAGGTGGATGTGTTTGTAATGATCCACTTTTGCTACATCTAGTTGTAAATTAAAACTAAGATACTTCTTAAACGACCTGGTTTTGTACACTTCAGTAAAACGTAATAAAAAAAATGTTAATATAATATACTGCGGTCGATAACCTGCCTGCCAAACGCTGCGGCTATAGCAACTCCCCTCACATTTGGAGGAGGCCTATGTTTAGTAGTGGACGTCTTAATATAGTGTATATTTTTCAAACATTTTCCTTTATCCTTAATTTGGCAACGAATGCTATATAATTAATAGTAATGAGCGAGCGGTCGTGCTGTACCTAACATGGTTACTTTGCATGGTTTCAGAAATAACTTCAACTTCTTACGTGTACCGCGAATCAACTTCAACTGATTCCTAACATGTCAAATATAAAGCAGTCTCAAATAAGCAGGGATCGAATACAGGTATTACTTTCATACAAAAAAACCGGTATTTAATTTCGATATCTCAGTTGTTATTACATATTTTTGCATATTATTCTACTAACCAGATAATGTATTTAGGGATAAGCTCGCCTTTGTGCATATCTTTTACATTCTTCACTGTTGTTTTGTTGTTTCATTTGTTTATGTGCAATAAAGTGATATATACATACATACATGTATTCTTCTCACCTAAATACCATAGGTCAAAAGAAAAATTACAAATTAACTGCAATATTAAGAATTTTTGTAACACCGATAACGAACCCTGCCTGCAATTAAGTCCTTCATCTAAAGGGAGCTTACCGGTGCTGCGCTATCCGGGCCCGGCTCCGGAGCCAATCTCTTCAGCACCGCGACAGCAGAAAACAGCGCAGTGAGGTAGTATCCTCCTTCTCCGGCCAACAAGGCCGCCGGCAGTAGACCGGCCATGAGTTCGGCCTCCAGCTCCGCGCACACCAGCCGGCAGCGGGCCACGGTCCACGCCAGCACGGGCAGCAAATCATCGGCACCGAGAGCACGCTCGCCTCGAATCTGAGAATCACATTAGGTACAGTGAGAATGAATTCAATCGTAAAGTATCCATGCAGTACTGAATCTGGGTGTTTGTACCGTACAACAATGTGTAAATGACCAGCTGACCCCGCGAAATTTACAACGCGTTACAAATTTAGGAGTTGAATTCTAATAATCCCTTCTCAGTGGTTGCCTGAAACTGGTTTAGATTGATGGAGCAGATCCAAAGTGTGCACTGCGAGGGGGCATTGAGACCGGAAGCATATTGGGGTTTAATATATGTATAGGGCTTCATTTCGCGACATCTTAAATTTTTTGTAGTTTCTATTCAATCAACGATGAGTGTATTTAGATAAACGTTATCGTTAAAAATACTCCCCTCCTGATTTTACTTGAAATTCAAACATCAAAAGGTAAAATTAAGCAATGTACTAATTAAGTATATGGCTTTAAAGATTTGTACGCTAACAGATTAGTTAGTAGGATTAGCGTAGAATGTTGTTACAAACCAGGCGATACTTTTATGCCTTTTCATTTCATATATATGCTTTAAGCAGTTTTGCAAGCTTCTAAATTCATGCATTAGATAGTCTCATCTATGCGAAGTATTGGCACTGTGGCGATACGTGATAGTATATTTTCTAAACACTACACAGGTTCAAAGACACGGATGCAATTATTAAAAGCCTGGAACTCCAATTTTTTTTTAACCAAGTTTCACATTTTCGGGCTGGAGATTTCAATGTTATCGGCGCTAATAAGAAGTTAGATGGTTTTGATAAGCTGTTTTAAGGTTAGCCCTAACTCACCCGTATCCCATAGGGGTGCAAGAGCGCCTTCGCACCGGTCAGACGCCCGGGCGCGGTGGCCGACCACGGTTGACTTTTCAGCTAGTTAAATATACCACAAGTTAATCATAGAAAAGACGTCTAGTCTGAGACATCCGTTCATTCATAACTTGTTAACTCCACAACTTTACTACGCACGTCATCGACGAATCATTGTGTTACATTTGTTTTTTTTTTCATTGAGTTGATGCTTACCGCATTGAACATGACAGATATCGCAGCGAGGAGGTTTTCGAGTTTATCCAACGGGGAGTCCGCCTCTTGCATCTTGAGGAAGTGCTTCGAAATCACAGCCAGGACCGCTGATGACGGGACTTTGGTGCATTCCTGAAAAACAAGAAACTTTAGTTTTATATATAGTCAATTCAGTCGGAATTGAGGGATGCCGTGTCGTAAGTCAGAGAAGGAACGAAGAGATATAAAATATTCTTGACTAAAATATTCTTACCGTAAAAAAATCCGTGAATTTCCTAATTTGCAGAATTTCTAAAAATGTACGTAGTAAAAGTTCATATTATTCATTTCTATTTGCTTCTTGTTCACGAGGTTAATAGTAATAATAGGTACTTAAATTATTATTTCGCCTGTGAAGTATTACACTTATAAATCTATTTTTTTTTTGTTCATTATATTTTTTAGTGAAATATGTACGATAATATGTTTCAATTCGCCTAAATTGTATTCGCCCTTCATCCGACAAATGCTCAGGCGTCCTCGGCTTTGACGCATCTACCCTCATGCTCGAGCCGCCTCGGATGGCAATGCCTCGCTGGCTGCTTCAGCTCAGTGTTATCCTACAGACGGCCGCTATGTTGGCGTACCTTGACGCCGAGCTGCAGCGGCGTGGCGTGCTGCGCGCGCTCGACGGCGGCGTGCAGGCGGCGCACGTCGGGCGCGTGCCACGCCGCCAGCAGCGCGTACAGCCGCGCGCGCAGCGGCCGCACCACCAGCCGGTGCATCACGCCCTCCAGTATGGCGTCCAGGTTCAGGAACTCCGTTGATTTCAACTGGAAAATATACGGCTTCGTTTGTGTCTTGTTTCAATATGAATGAACATCTTCTTTTTATGAAAAAGACGACTTCACTCTACCTCTTCTTCTTCGTTTGTTTAATCAGTGGCGCGACATGTTTTAAAGAGCATGGCGATTTCACTGCTGTTCAAGTGAGCGAAGTCGTCTTTTGCACAAAATATTAAAATGAGAAATGTTAAGAGAAAATACAGTCATTCTCTGACTGCTGAGGATCATCACCTCGCTGACATCAATTTGTCGCTAACGGTTGCTTTGCGGAAAGTGTTGCTTAAAATATGATCTGTTATTTGATCACACCAATACAATAATTCAACCTATAGTGTTGCATGTTGGGTAATTGTTTTATTAATGAGAATATTTCCAACCTTTCAAAGGTCGAACTTGCATATATACGACAAACTGACGACGAAAATGAAAATTAAACACATTTTGAACTACTGTAGTATATACCCCCATTAGTAACATGGCTTAGTTTGATTTCGTGTTTTGTGTTTACGCAGAACAATTATTACCTTGAGCCTCTCTTTTTCAACTTCTTTCTCGAACTCTCGCTCTCCGTGCTTCACTAGATAATTCTTCATACCAGACATAAATTGCCTCATGTTGCGCATCATCACCTAGAAATACAAAAAATATTATATCAAAAAGCATATATCAGTCTCAGAAATGTCCGCCTTCTCAGTCCAACCGCGACCATGAGGATCACATCACGTCCGGAAGAATTCAGGTAGGTATCCTTAAGTTTCGATGCGATTAAGGATCGGTTGCACCAATTCGTTTGTTAAAGTCACAATTTCATAAGCGAGAATTTCTTGAATGAAACGTTTGACAGTTTTCTACGGCGGTGGCAGCTATGCCGCCATATTTAAGAATAATAAGTGTTGAAGGGGTGCAACCATTATGATATATTGTTTCATAAGGGCTTACCTGCGGACAAGTCTCCTTGGAGTCAAGTGTGCAGGCGATGAAGTTGTCGATGTTCTGCGCGAAGGTGGTGCTCTTGTCCTGCGCGAGATGTAACGCGTAAGCCCGCAACGCAGCGCCCGCGCCGCGCGTCGACCGCCCGCCGCGGAGTGCACGCACGCGACCCGCAGCTGAAAACACGAGGAAGTTGATATAGTTTGGCAAGAAAGTTTCAAGAAAGTACCTAGGTATCCTCCTAAATAAATGAATGACTAGGAATTCTTATTTTACTACCAATGACAATGGTTTAAACAATATAAGTTCTAAAGTTTAACAATATTTGTAATAGTACTAGTGCTTTAAGATTTTTTACGACGTGCAATTTACGTAGCTTCAGCTTAACGAGAAAATTTACCTACCAACCTACAAATCTGTAGGCATTTCGTGGTTTATTTAATAATCAAAAGTACGTATTAGTAACGAGTAGTAATATTTACGTTAGTTCAGATCCACACACTTCGTAGGTTACCGCTATCCGCTCTCAAACTTAGAAAGAACAGTAGGCCTAGCACAAAGTACTTCTCTTTAAATAATTCTTTATCTCGAAGCGAGGTACTGTCGCGCTAATTATGTGCTATTACTCTATACTGTATTGCGAATCCTAAGTATAATAAAACAAAGAAGTTTAGCGTAAAAACAAATCCAGTAGTACGTACCCATTTATGCCTACTGCAGAGAATTACATAAGACTCATCAGCGTGGGTCCTTGTAGCTATCAAAGAAGATCCTATCCTTTAGCTAATATTAACATTTGTTAATATTAGCAAATTAGCAACGATTTTGATACATTGATAAGATATAAGTAGGTAATCGACTTGTGTCAACAATCTTAAGCTTGTAAAGACTAGAATAACACGTGGGCGAATTAATCACACCTTCGAGTACGTATCGCCATAGAGTATTAAGTTGTCACACTTTTAATAATACAAAGGAAATATAGTAGGTAACACATGTTGACTTCTGATTCGTTTTCGGGTATCCTCAGAAGTAAAACACGGAACCCTTATAATCGGAAACAGTTTGTTGCCTGTTTGTTTGTCTGTCTATCAACAGGACCCTTTCTCGCAGGAACGCGTGGAGCCGTTGAGGCAATTTTTTATTTTTTTATTTTATTTATAATCAAAATTTTATTTTTTATTTTATTTATAATTGTCGAATTAAAATACAACCGAAAAAACTAGTCCACCGTCCCTTGAAGCGGTGATGCAATAATGAAAACTTCTGAATGTGTACCTATATGGGAGTTTACAGAAAAAAAAATGCCCCCAATTAACGTGACGTGAAAATCATTAAATTATATCAGTTTTGTGACGATAATTAAGCATGAACTCTGTATGGAAATTCATTTTTTTGCCTTTTTTCGCATTGTGGTACTGCTTAAAGTATTTATAGAAATTCAACACCTACATAATTATCGTCACCAAACTGACACAATTATGTCTAAAAGTCACGCTAATTGGTGACATTTTATTCTCAAAACTCCTTTAGACACTCTCAAATTCTAAAAATTTATAGCTAGAAATTATAGGCGTTTCATTATCTCTCTGTGTTAGACCCCACCAGTGTCGCAATATCCTTATTATAATTTCAATTTATGCCATCTGTTCAAAATGTGGGACACAATGACTAATGAACCTGATACCGATCATTTCAGTGCAATAACGTTCTAATTATTATTAATGCAGCAACTTAACAATTATAACTTATCTGGTGCGCAAATGAATAATGCAGACTTTGCGTAAAGTTTAAGTGCCACTATGAACTTTAGTTTGATTTACGTTGGTTTTTGAATACTAAAATGAATATAAATTAATTATAAATTGAAATAGATAACATATATTTAAGAAAGAGTGCCTAAACGCATAGATGTCCGAAGCATTAGGTCACTTTCTCTATAAATGTATTTTATCTATTTATAAATAGATAAAATATATGTATTAATCTATTTAGGTAATACTTTATTTTACATAGATAATACATTTCAGCCATATGCCGTCCACTGCTGGACATAGGCCTCCCACAAGTATGACTTATATCATCTTGGGGGGTAATTGCCATAGTCGCCACGCTTGGCAGGCGTGTTGGCGACCGCAGTAGCTGTAGATTGGGTTTCGACGGACGCTGCTGCCCGTCCGTAGGATTTTTCCCTTTGTCGCCTCTTACAACACGCGACGAGGGAGGAGATGGGGTGGTGCTATTCTAGCCAGCCGGCATCACACGGCATATACTTTATTTAAATAATACAAAATGATTGCAATATACTAGGCCATATCCGGAAGACACATGTACATACTTATGTCATATTTGAACATAGATAATGTTATTTTAATTAGGTTTACATTAGATAATTATTTCACGTCAAGAAGTGCGTTAACCTTAAGAGAAACGTGTGGTAATTATATCAAATATTTGTAAATGTCCCAGCGGATACGTTGTGACAATATTAGATCTACATAGTCGTTGAACCCACTAAATATCGCAGTATTTACGCAAGAGGGATGACTAGACATGTTACAAACTCTAACAAAATTAAGTTAATTAGATATCATATTAGAATATATGTTAATAAAGAAAACATTGAATAATTCTATTGAAATGTTTCAAAGACAATTGACAATAAAATTAAACTTAAAAAAAAAAATGCCAAATTAAGAAACGTATATTCATTAGATTCCTTACATTTTTCAGAAATAAAATGTATGGTAGGTACATTAATGCTATAGGTATTTTAAGATCAAACAACAATTGAATTCTTTTTCCGTATTGAGTGAGGACGACCTAGGCGTGACGTCGTAGTTAAGTATCATATTGTAAGGAGCGTTTTGAGAGGAAAGATCGAGTTTCATACTTTAACTCTCATTTTTGACTTTTGTTTAGCTTTTACTTAATTGATCCCATAGCGATATTTGATCCTCAAAACGAAAGAAATTGGTAGATACCATTAAAAAAAAACGTCTCTCCTATTCTATCCCGATGGATACGCAGGCTACCTATTTAAGGTACCTACTTATATTGGAGGAATAAACAACTGCTTGCCATAAATTATTGTTACCTACACAAATAAGCTTTAGTGCAGGTAGACGTCACAAACTCTTGATCTTCAATCACATTCGTTTTAGACTGCTTCGCACAAAACTTGCATTTAAACTTTCTACACACGCCGCACAAAAATCTCTTAATTGCTTTAAGAAAACGACGAATAATGTTCACTTGTTTAACCTTCGTTTTCTGATCCGCTTTAAGATCCTTGCAATGACATTTTGGCGGTGCTACTACGATGTCAGCTCTTCTTTTGTTAACATTTCTTTCAGCTAATGATTTACAGAGTTGTGTCATAGTACTAGACTTAGACAACCGTTGCTGAAACTTAGGTTCATGCAACTGGTCTCGCGTGGCGAAAACCCAATCGCTCTCCATAGCAAATCCGTCCAACGAGTCAGTGCGAAAGTTTCTGATGGTTGTCAACGCGACCAACTCGTCACGCGGCTCCGATACTGCAAGCTCTTCCGAAGCTTCTGAGCTATGTGGCATAAAATTACTAAGAGAGTCAAGCTTCTGTTTACTGTTATTAGGTTTGTCAGAAAATTTAGCGGATTTTCCACGAAACAATCTTTTTAGCCACTTCATGTCGATCGCAATGTTTTCCCGCGCAAATTTATAAAAGCGAGTGCACACACGAGCGCCGTGTAGCCGCGTGTTAGAACTACTGAACGTATCTGGTTGTGAGTAAACTCAAGGCACGCGTAGACCTTTACCCTTTATCCGTTGTAAATGTATTTACACTGCAAATGTGTAGTACCTAAGTTAAGCTTTACGGCGCATATTTCGTTATCGGCTCATAATGACAGCTGCTGAACCATTGTTGTAATTGATTGATTGATTTTAATTTATTTGTCGTTCAAAGTTTATCGGCTCGGCAGTCACACCCCTAGTTAGTGACATTTATAAGTAGGTCTCTACGTAATGAACATGCGGTAATGATATGACGTTGATTTGACGACTTAAATAATTTGTGATTTGAAATAAATGTTGTTAGTGGCGGGATCAAAAAGGGTTTAGGTATAATTTCAGCTTCTTGTTATTTTTGTGTCCATTTCTGTGCCGCCTTTATACCTTTGATACAATTGCCATTAATTATTATGTACTAACAACACTATCCATATGTAAGATGATGATGTGAATTAGAGGATTAGTTAAGTAATTACTTTATCAATGCGACCAATTAGTTAATGTATTTATTGCTGCCAATGTGTTATTACTGACAGCGGTCTTGTTAATCTTGCAAACATCAAAAACATTTCCTTTATTTCTAGCAGTTTAAGATTTTTTTGCTTATAGAGAGTCGTGCCCTCGAATACAAAAACATTTAAGGACGAAAATAAACACACCAAATTTTGTGTGTTTATTTTCGTCATCATTGTTTCTGCACTAAATGTAGATAGCCACGATTATATGTTCCTGTCAATCATCTCTAAAATACCATTGCTTTGTTTCTGACCGAGTTTAAAATATGTCAAAACATTAAAACAGGGGTTTAAAATTACACATGACATATTATTTCCTCACTGAAACTTTCTGCTATATATAATTTTTGACCACTACACAATAGGTACGGAAAACATAAAAGTCCCGCCGTTTTTTTATATCTAAATCCTTATTATTTCAATGCCTGCAATACCCCTTATTGGCATTGCAATGTAACATAAAATTTAAAAAAAGGTTAACAATAACATGTACCAATGTACAGTCGCCATCAGATATATTGGAGCTGTGGAGGTGGTCACAAATATCTGAACATGCACTTTATCGCCTTGACAATAGAGGCGTTGTTCACATATTTGTGACCACCTCCACAGCTCCGATATATTTGATGGCGACTGTACTATAAGAACAAATTTTAAAACGGTAGCTTTGTTCCAGTTACCTTCAGACTCTGTGCAAACTATAAGAGAGATAATAATTGTAAATAATGGTAAGTAACTTGGGTACGCATTATTATATATGTAAACGTGTTAAGGAAACAGGATGGCTGGGAAAAGTAAATATTAAATGCAATTATTTAGTTACACTTTGCCGTTTAAGTTAAAGGGTCAGACGCAATAAATATAACAAGTGATTTGATTTCGCCTTATAACTTATTTACTTAGTAAAATTGTTGTGTTTCTCGTCCTAATTGAGAAATCTTGAAAGATATCCCCCATGAAGTCATGACTAACATCCCATATTCCTAAAGAATATTTACACTTTCGACTTACGTCTTATCCATGTTCATCCTTAGACCAACTTGCTCAAAGGCATTACTGAGTAACCTCAGTAATGCCTCTGAGCGAGCAATGTACTTAAATCCTCCATGGTATCAGTCAAGACCACCTTATCGTCGGCATACCGAAGGTGAGTGATGTACTCGCCTTTAATGTTGATGCCTATGATGCATGTGCTAGTATAAATTTGCATGTTTTAACTAACAACGTGAATTCGCAGGACAAACATTTATTTTCCGAAATTTTTTTGTTTCAATGCGCTTTCTACATACGAATGTCATTTTGGCTACGGCCACAGGATTCGAGAGACTTTATACAAGCGGATGTCCATTTCCAAATAAGGTAACAAAATGTGTCTTCCGCTAGTATTACAAGTTACGAGCTATTGTGATATTTGATTGATTCTTACCTAATAGGGGGTCTAATCGATCCCTGAAGCTCTTGGCCCGCGTCGCCTCCAAAGGCGCTCGTCTTGGGATCGGGGACTCCCATTCGCAAGGCTCGTCCTATAAAAACAAATGAAGGTATCAATGTGGGTCTCTCGTAAATCGCTCGCGTAAAAATACGTGAGCATAAAGAATGTCTGAAGTGTAAAAATATTCTTTAAGTAAGTCAGTAAGATATATTTTTGCGCGGATTAAGTCGATACAAATTTTTGCACTTAATCTTATACTACTTACAGTCAGCATCATATAGCTAACAGAAATAAAGTGACAACAATTTTTATCCATAATGTTGTACATGAAATAGATGCTGACACAATTTTTTTTTTTTATAAATGAAACATACTATTTCAAGTGATTGAGGGCCGTTGCCGGGAAGGAGCCCATCCCACTGTGCGCTGTCCCAAGGTTCAGAAAAGACTGTGCCGTCGTCACTTGCCTAAAAGAAAGAAATAAAGTTTTATTTGTGTAGTCCTACGAAGTCCACTGTTCATTTTTAGTTTATTCTGCAATGAATCGTAATTAATGTTTTCTAACTTTACTCTGTGCACTTCTTTGTCATGTCTCCATTTAGGTAGATTGTTGATTGGTGGAGAATGCTATTAATAATAAGTGCACCATACCTTTTTTTTCTGTGCAGTAAACTTTAAATCATCATCATCATCATCATCATCTCAGCCATAAGACGTCCACTGCTGAACATAGGCCTCCCCCTTTAAATATTTAAAGAATATTATGTTAATGGTATTGTATTGTATTCGAATCCAAAAAAATAATATTTCCTTTTTAACCGTGCATGAGGTTTGACTAATGACATTTTATTTTAGCCATTCAAAACTTTGATGGACCAATGACAACTATTTTCTGAGAGCGGTAATTTGCTTATTGGATAATATCTTAAGCCGAGGAAGGGGGTAATTTTTGGTAGGCATTTTGGACTGAAAACGAAGTATGTATATTCATTCGCTGGTTAGTATTTAGTCTAAAACCGATATAAAAAAATATATGGTTGCACTAAATTTATTCATAACTAGCTGTCCCGAAACATTTATATTTATAAGCATTAGAATACTTCGTGATTCCGATATGAATCCAGCATATTGTACCTACGGTGAGAATTTGAATTGTGTGGCTAATAGTTTTTAGCTGTTTATCAGTGATCACCTCTACGCGCAAGATTGTTTATGCGGTAAAAAGAATATCTGTTTTCTGACAATTTTTGTCATTGATAATAAATTTTGATTCCACATAAGTTTATTTTTACGCTACAATATCAGGTTCGTAACTAAAAATAAAAAATGTTCCCCGTGTTGATTGTTTCGTAAGGTTAATGATACCGACTATACCTGTTCGGATAACGGTCTGAGATCATGTACATTGTCATAGCAGGAGGCGCGCGGCGGTGCCCGCTCCTCGGGCAGCGCCACCGGCTCGGAGTTGAGGTGGAGCTCGGGAAACCTAAATAAAACATAAGTATCCATAAGGTGATCTTCAATAGTATATTACGTACCCAGGGCGGTAAAACAAAAAATGGCTCAGATCGCGGGAGGTGAGGGCCATAAACAAGCGATCTGAGGCCTTCTTTATTACCGCCCGTGGTGCGTACATAGTTTTACGTCTGCATCTGGGTGTAAAGTGAGATTTTCCGTCGCGCGCGAGGGCGAAATAATAAATTACTCTAACCGCCCAGTGTGACGAAAAAAGTTTTCACGCCACTGCTCGGAAATATGGCCAAAGACGGATTGAAATGAGAGTAGAAAATTGCTCTTGGTAGCACTATTCAAAAACAGTAAAGTGTAGTGTTTTGCGGGCTGTTTTACTTTCTACTCTGCTATTGGTCGATTATTTTTGACATTAGTAACTCATATAAATTTTCCGGGAAAAAACATTTCCTTGTCATTCAACAACTGCCCTAATGCGAATATCAATATTACTTTTATTTAAACTGTGTATTATACTGTGTACTCATCCTGTTTTATTTCCTTACATTAGGCATGAACAGCACCATAGTAATGCCTCGGTAGAAAGTGCAATAGATGGACTCGCATCTTCGGGGACCTTACTCGTCCATCTATTGCTTACTTTCTATACCAGGGCACCAATGTAGGTTGAAAACGTTATTTTATTGCAAGCAATCCATGATATGCAAACAGCTATTTCCAGCTGTTATTAATTGTGTTTAGTGAAGAACAGAGTGTAGTAAATCTAGACCTAGTTAGTGGACACATTCTCCTTAAAACTTTACGCGGTTGTACAACACAACACAAGTCAGTTCAAATGTGAACTCTGACTAATCAATGTTAATTTATAAATCTGGGGGCACAGCCCTCGCTAAAACGAGCAAAATAAAGAGGCACGGTAGTAGTACCATTCATTCAGGCCATTTGCAACACCATAATTACCACATTTACCTTTGGGCAACGACCTGATGCACAGTCAAGTGCTGCGCCCCGTCGTCCACCCCGCTTAACCTCGTTTCCTGCTCGGCTAGTGACGGGAACGTTCCACTTTCACTATTGGAACCTTCGTCGTTCTTGTCTGGAAACGATAAAAAACTTCAGTTAATACTTCTAACAGACAGGTGTAAGCTAGACAGTAGCACCAGTGGAGTATAAATATGTGATTAAGAAAGTTTGAGAAACACAAACAAATGTTCTGGAACGTAGGCTATTCCTAAAGTGATCAAAAAATCAGCCATGAAAGTAAGGTTTTGCATCTTATCTTCACTTTGCGGTAAATACCCACAGGTCACTTTCATGGCATGCTCAAAAACACTTTAATACTAGCCCTCATACCAGATGTACAAATTGAGTGCAAAAATGATAATAATACTGAAATAGCACGGGCAGCATGACCCTTACAACAACAAAAAGTCGCAACATAAAGATGCCTTTCCACCAGAGCTCTGCAGCGCTACGTTTACATACAAATAACACATAGCTTCATAGCATAGCTCGACCGATTTGTATGTAAACGTAGCACAGTATAACCGCGTGATCCTCCCTGGCCGGCCCCCCAAGCCCGATTTGGCTGGTATTGCATTACTTTTATGTACCAGTTATGTACTTTATGTACCAGGTCGGAAAATTGTATGTACCTCTTTAGTTTAGAAGATATTGGCCATTAAAGGTGGGCCGGCTGTAGAATGTATTCCCTGGCCGGCCCCCGCCCGAAACAGACGAAATCCACCACTTCAAAATATGAATGTCAGTAACAAAATAATGTACCTGTCATGTACCTTCTGAATATACCATTTTATTGTAAAGAAAATGCCTTATACGTTTTTTTTTCATAGATTAAACTATTTGCGTACGAGCGCCTGTGAAAAGTTAATAGCAACATTAAAAAATGTAAAGGTTAATCGAAATGGCCCAGCTTGAATATGAACTAAAAATCATGATTATGGTGCGTGTAATGTCCATTATGTACTTTAAAAAAACATTTACGCGCCTTTTTGCAATTCAGGAATATTTTAGTGTAATAGTAATTAACCCTTTATAAGGCCGCAGTTATAGAGATATGCTACGTGAAAGTTAAATACACTCCCATGTTTGTAATGCACTGGGGAACACATCTAAGGCAAAAAAAACCGAAATCATTCATAAAAACATGTGGTCATTATATGCACTCAGCCCGTTATTGCACTCGAGTTTTCAGATGATCTGTTTCCAATACACCTATTCATTGACAGATACGTGACATGCAATACTCAATATTTCTTCATGCAAATAGTTCTAATTACAATATTTATCGATATAGCATGTAACCTTTTATAATTTTATTAATCTTAAGTGGCAAATGATACACTTTCCTGATACTACAAACAACGTAGTTCAGTTATTGCAAATATTGCAGTTCACGATGGAGAGTGGATTTATCAAAATTAGACCTTATTATCATACCAATAACAGTCTCGCCACTCGCAATTACAAGAGCTATAATTAAAATTATTAGATACAGCGACTCGTGTATTTTTAATAGTATAATGGAAACAGTGACAAATACTTGCTTCCCTTAACGGGCACAGTGCATTCATTGACCACAAACTTTAGATTAATTAATTACACTAAAATTAAATTATGACCGAAAAAGTATAGATAAGAAAAGAAAGCCTGATATATTTGCTATATAATACCATTACAGTTAAATAAAAAAGAGGATGTTCTTTCTTTGTAAATGTTTATTAACAAAGTGGTTTCCAAATCGTCTCTGCCTTATAAAGGGTTAATTAATTAATCCGCCATGTGGGAAGTTGATTCGGCGATCATTGTACCGATAGTTGTTTCCGCGAACGGTCTCATAGCGAAGAGTCTCGACCAACATCTTGAGAGACTCTCGCTACATGGTTGTGGTTGGATCAAGGGTCAGATTCAGAAGGCGGTAATCCTGGACACGGCGCGCATAGTCCGACCGTTCCTCTCTCTGCAGCCCTAACCACCGGCAGCCTAGGCCCTGCCCTGTTGCCGGCGGCACTCTAGGTTAGGTTTTTTATAATGTTTTTATTGTTTTGATACGTTTTAGATGTATTTTTATATTTTACTTTTATAAAAATGTTATAAAACCTAACCTAAGATGTAAAATGAATAAAGAGAATATTAATTAATAATTTTATTTTTGAGTCGTAATCTCGAACTGGAATAAAAATCTAACCTAAGTAATATTTTAAATAAAGTGTATAATATTAAAAAAGATAATTTTTACGCAGTATGATCTTTCAGTTCTACTTCAAGCTGGGCCATTTCGATTGACTTTTACATTTTTTAATGTTGCTATTAACTTTTCACAGGCGCTTGTACGCAAATAGTTTAATCTATGAAAAAAAAAAACGTATAAAGAATTATTATTACAAAAAAATGGTTTATTCAGAAGGTACATGATAGGTACATTATTTTGTTACTGACATTCATATTTTGAAGTGGCGGATTTCGTCTGTTTCGGGCGGGGGCCGGCCAGGGAATACATTGTACAGCCGGCCCACCTTTAATGACCAATATCTTCTAAATTAAAGAGGTACATAAAATTTTTCGACCTGGTACATAAAGTACATAACTGGTACATAAAAGTACTGCAATACCAGCCAAATCGGGCTTGGGGGGCCGGCCAGGGAGGATCACGCAGTATAACGCTGGTGAAAAGGCAATATAAGAGTGTACCATTGCCGTTACATAGTTCGCAATCGATCCCATAATCCAGCCAATATAAAATAAAATAAGGACTTACTTATAAATTCCCAGCTAGCATCAACAGTCCAGGTATCAGTTTTGCCAGAGGGTGGCTTGTTGGCGACGCGCGGTGGCTGCACCGGCTTCATCTTTGGTTTACTCCGCAGAGATACCAGATTGTCCACCGATGTTGACGTATTAGGGGATGAGGCTGTAAGGGATATTGAACCTAAATTCATGAAGTGGTTAAAAAAGCTGTACCCATACTGATATGGGTTTAATACGAAAGAATGATAATTCTGGTTTTCAGACATGTGACGAAGAGAACGAAAATTGGTTAATGGTATTGTTTGTCTTTCCCACGCAAAATTCACAACTGTTAAAATGTAGGATAGTTAGTTTGTTCAAACAAGTCCTGTAATCTCATCACGCCACGTTAAACCAGAGGTGTAGAAACTGACATCCGTCCATGTGTCAGTAAGTTCTAAAATATTAACTGTCTAGACGCGAATACTCAAAATTATCGTGAGATTCAAACCTACTAATAGACCTAATTGTATAGAAGCGGAATTGTATTATGTTACCTACATGTCGAGCAATGTTCGACATGTTTTTTTTTTATTTTATGATATAGAAGGCAAACGAGCAGACGGATTACCGGATGGTAAGCAACTACCGCCGCCCATGAACACTCGCAACACCAGAGGAGTCACAAGTACGTTGTCGGCTTTTAAGATCCCTATACGCTCTTAGTAATTTAGTAGGTTTGAATCACACGATAATTTTGAGTTTAAAACTTCTAAAATGTAACTTTATACTCATTTAGAAAGAATGTGACCACTTTGAACAGTTATTAAATCCAAAGGCAAGATGTAGATAATTGGTTACTCACGAGACAATTCCTCTATGCTGTGCATATCCCGAAGCGGGTAGTAAGGATGGTTGTGCGGTGGCTCTGAGTACCTCTGCGATGAACTGATCCCAACTCGAAGGAGTTTACGCCGCTGCACCTGTGGTAACGCTGCCTGCAACGTAAAAAATGTTTTATACATAAATAGTAAAACCATTACAACTTAAAAAAACCATCCGTGTCGATGGTTTACAAGTTGTAGTTCAGAATTTGATAAAGACTTACTTCTTTAAGAGTATCTACAGGATCTGCGTAGAATGGACTTCCAGCATTATCTTTATCAGAATCATCACCATTCATTTGTTTTACACAATCATCTTCTAATTTCACAGTTTCCATGCTTTCAGTGTTGTGAGTCTCTGATTTTTTAAATGTGGCTTCGATTTCTTCAGTCAATTTCTTATTCATATTCATAGAAATGCTAAGTTTATCTGGCCTCTTTGGTATTAAATCTCCTTTGCTGTTAGTTGTCGCAATCAACTCGTTGGAGCCATTGAAACTGTTTTTAAGTGAAGTTTCAGACAGTTTCCTTTTTTCACTTAGGTTTTCGCTTGAATTAATTATATGTATGTTCTCCTTTTCAAGAATAGATTGGGTACTTTTTGCTGCGTTTAATTTAGCTGAAATGACGAAAATATTAGAATAATTCGAAATTCACAAAAACAAAACGATATTTTAAAATCATTGATTTCCTTACGTAGTGTGTCTGGTAAGAGATCAGGTCTTTTGCTCTTCATAAGTCCATTGTGTACATTATTGTCACTTTCCGATTTTAAAGGTTTGAACGATGAGCAACTATTACTTTCAGGTCCCCATATGTCTTCATAGTCAGATACTTTATCCATCAATGAACTTCGATAATACACGCCTGGTGATTCCAAGATATCAGATTCCTGCAAATTTTACAAAGAAAAATTAATTGCTGATCAATAAGACTTAAAATACATAAATTCAAAATAACCGAAAATAAGGCTTCCATTGAAATGAATGCGTGCGGTTAGTTATGACCATTCAAACGTAATTGATATCCCACAAACACAAATCATATCGGTTTCCCGTCCTACCTGATAATGTCTGGATTCCTTTCGCAGGGAGTGCTTACTCCTCCTGGATCGACCAGAAGGTGTAGTCGATGTAGTGTTAGAGTTGGGAGACAACACTTTATCTCTCTCCTTCCCATTCAAAGGTGACACGACAGATTGATTTGAGGTTGGAGAAAACACATGCTTATTCGTTAAGGGGGAACTTCTTGAAACAGGTGAGAAAATCTCACTTTTATTCGTCTGACTTAAAGGAGAAAATACGCCACTTTTAGAAGAAATTGTATCGTTTGACACAGGAGAATTTATCTGGCTTGTTGGAGAGAAAATACCACTGGTAACTGAATTGGTACCATTAGGTGAAACTAACTGATTAGGTGAAAAACTGCTCGATTTGGTCAAACTATTGCCCAGCGGGTCAGCGGAATCAGAAGTGTTCGTTTGAGATGGTTCTAATGGCGATCCAGGTTCAGTGTTCTGTTCAATCATTTGTCGTTTTAAACTGCCGTGCAAATTGGCTGCCAAGGTACTGATGCACTCCCCCTCTGGCGACATGCGATGCATCAAGTTCTATACGGGACAAATATAGGGTTTTTAGTTACTAAATTGTGACACCATAGATTACTTCTAAAATTAAATATTCATGAGGTTAGAGATGGTTATTTCCAGGCAAGATAAGATAATAGCATGCTGTTTGAAAACGTACACACAATAATCACGCCGTTCGTAAGGTTTAGAATTCTCACCTGCTCGTTACATTCGTCATAGGCTTTTGCATCGTCCATGATCGTAAACACATCTGTCGCACTGTTATTGTTGATAGTGTTAGATGCAAGGGTTAGTTGTAGCCGGTCACTCCGAATGCTTTCGTTTATTTGGTGATTGTGGATCTGAGTGTTATTGACGCTAAACGTAACTGTTGTCGTGACTGTTATGTTTCCGTTTGCTTTGTTAATAGGGTTGAAAGCGGAAACTTCGTTCTTAGGTGACAGGGACTTGGGGAAGGGAGGTTTAGCCCATCGAGGAGGCGGCGGTGGAGGAGTGGTCTTAGCACTGCCTAACAGCGTGGGAGAATGTTGCGAGTTGGTAGTAGGGAATGTGTGAGGTTGTGTTATATGAGCCTGAAAAACAGGTAACGCATTAATACATGTAATTAAATATAAGCTGCTGTTAAATTAAGTCAAACCTATACTTACGGTACTAGACATAAGGCTTAAAGTATTAGGAGGTGTCGGCCTGGGAGCACGAATGAATCCTCCATTGGGTTTCGCTGGTGGTGATGGGGCTTGTCTGCCCTTAAAAGTGCTGAGGTTCTGGTTTTGACTCGGAGGGGAACCCGACGCATCTATTGATGACATCTTAAGCACAACATTTTGTTCATTCTCTGGGCTGAGTATCTGTTCTCTTGAGTTTGTTCCTATACCTGAAAATAAGTTAAGTTTTACAAATTCTGCTATACGATTCGAACCTGATCATTATTATTTTCTGAGTTTCGTATGTTAGGGCTGCTCACGTTGCAATCGGAAATATAAATTACCCATAAATGTACTTACATACACTACTAATAATACCCGTGGTATTTATAAAATGATGTATCTTACATAATCTAGGAAAAGCTGACCGCTAAAAGTAACGAGAAGCAAAATACAGGTGCTATGCTATAAAAATTGTACGCCTCATCTTTCGGTGCTATGAAGGTATAGCAAAACTGGCAGATATATAACATTTATTTGTTAAATCACTTACTTGCGTTAAAACTGCTTAGACTAGATCCGGTGTCAGAAGGAGTGACGGCCATAGGCACGACGCCATTCTGACTGGGAGATAGCAGGTTTAGCGGATTATTCTTCGGGTTAGCCATGGGATAGCCCCAGAACTCTTGGCCCAGCAAGGCTAGCGAGCTGAGCTGGTGTCTACTCTTCGCTTCGCGGAGGGGACGTGGTAGTAGCAGCTGGACTGGTAATTCATCACTGGAATAAGAAAAATGGCTCTTGTAAATATATACCCGTCTCTGTCAACGTACAATAGCATCGAATAACTATACTTATATATATATATATATATATATATATATATATATATATATATATAAATATATATATAAAATATAATCAAATATATATATATTTGATTTAATAAGTCCCCTAAAACCCTTTCGTTCTCTAAAATGAGCTTTATAAACTGATTGCACGCGGACTACATTCTTTGCCATTTACGTTTTGTACATTTTTTTAATTTCTGTCTCGATTTTTGTTTAAAAACAATAATGATTCTGAAACAGTGTTAATGATGAAATTTACATCTAATTTAAAAGAGGAAGTAGACATACAAATCAAAGTTAGGCTACATACAACTTTTATAATTTAACTAAAGATCGAATGGGCCGATTCTGATTGTCTGGTTTATTGTATTTGTCTCCTCTCATAATAGCAGAATATATATTAGGTACTTGAAATATCTAATAATTAAACTTTTTTATTTATTTATTGCTATGTACTAAAGAGGAGTCAACTACAGTAGTATGAAACAAAACAAAATGAAACACGAAGCTTACCAGCACTGAGAGTAATGCGCAATCAGCTCCGGTATGTTATCGAAACGATTATGCGACGTCTCGAGGCCTATGCGGCCTCCGGAGGCCTGTATCAGGTAGTGTTCGATATACGGCCCCTTGTCTGCCGGCAGCCGCACGCTGATCGCCATCGTGTCCGGTTGACTCGACTGCCGAACCACGAAGTTCTGGAACATTCCAAAATATCATAAGTACGTAGGTAAGGCACGGGCAACTCGTATTGTGGATACCGCGATGTTTGGCACATACATTTTTTATAAATATATTCACCACTACTTATAGGTTATACTAATATGTATTTAGGAAACAACGGAAAGTGCAAAGGAATTGGTTTTATCTTTGAGTAAGTACCGTGAGAATTTTTGCACGTGTTATGAATATTTTACTTAAAGTACTACAAATGTATTTATCTTCTTTTTTGTTGATTGATGATCGACTTAATTTAAGGTATAAGTTATTGTTATAGTTGTATGTATAAACGATACAATACATAGCAATAAGAATAACTTGTATCGGTTAAAACTACCGGCTACCTTTTTAACAAGATGCATGTTTCCATTTAACCTTGGTATTTAATTGACGTTATTTATTAAGTTTGATACCCTACAGGATTCTATAATACAGGATATCTTTGCGTGTATTTTTATATCCCTAATTATACATATAAGCATGAAATAATTCGTCACATCAATTAGTTGAAGAGGCAATTTCATTGCGTCACGCATTGAACAAATTGTACAACATGACATGACAGCGAATTTTATAGGTAAGTGATCCCTTGTGTCCTCGATCCAAATGAAGCGTGTTGGCACTTAGATCCCAGACAAGTTTGTGTCCTGATAAGTTGCATCAAAGCCTAATGATATAAATATAATAAATAATAATATTTATATCATTAGGCTTTGATGCAACTTATCAGGACAAAAGTACTAAATATTTATTTAATTTAATACCACTTATTATTTATTCAACAGGCAGGGAGAGTATTACTGCCTGCCTCTAACTTCAATTAATTAGTAAATCAACATACCCCTTCCTCCTTCCCCTGTAGAAGATGGAAGGCGCCGGCCCTCTGGATGCCAGGAAGAAACCAGACGGGGTGTGTTCTGATCAGCCGCTCTAGAAGGCCGATGTCACAAGGAGGTTGTTCTTCTGAGCCTGATGACGAATCGACGGAAGAACAGTCCCCGCGTACACCTTCGCCATCCGAGGAGAGGCTCTCTCGACTCTGTAAGTAGAAAACGTAAAAATCACTAATGAAATTACATGACATTATGTGTTATTCATATTAAATAATGTTACTAGTTAGTAACCAAAATACCGGTGAAGAAAATACCAGAAAAGTATAGTGTATATTGAAAGTTGGTTACGCAAGGTATTGGTCTACGATATACGTGGTAGTTAAGTTGTTTCAAACAGAGCTGAACGTCAAAATTATGCAAGGTAATAGACAATGTGGAAAAAATCAATAGGTTTAAATCCTTAAGTACTTTTTCACGTCTTTACAAAAACCAACAAAACTACATTCATAGATTTTCTAAAATTCGTTTGTTTCCCGGGGTTAAAACCAGTTAGGCCCATATGTACCACTGTGGGTTGGCCAACTAACCCGGGGTTTACCGGTTAAATACATATGTATATCTAACCCTTAACTCTGGGTTATTGGCTAACCGTGGATGGTGCAAGTGGCCTTAAAAATTAAGCCCCAGGTACAATACGATAAACAAACAAAATAATCTGCACACGGACATTGTGAGACCAGGCTTACCAGACCTTAGCAGGCCAGCTTATTTATGGGAAACAGAAATGCCTACAAAAATACCGCCTATTTGTAAAGAAATAAAAAAATAACTTAGATAAACGTCGTTATACGCGATATTTTTACAGACACTTTTTATCTTGATTAAATACTTCCAAGCACCTCTATAATTTAATATAAAACGCTCAAAGAAAGAATAATAATCTAATATTTTTAAGCTTTAAACGTCCTCCTAATTAGGAAGGCCCCTTGTTTTGTTTACGAAATATCATACAAATAGTCCCTCTGTAATTATTCTACGGGGGAAATAAGCCCCGTAAGCCCAGGCTCAACTCTCATTGAGGGATCTACGTGTGTGTATAGCTTAAAATAAAGTGAATTTTATGAGGATATTGCGGTAAGTAAATTATATTGCCGGTTGTTTGTCTTCTCGCGTAAACGATGTTGCTATTAAGATAATGTGTTACAAAATTATACAGTAAACTGCGAATTTATACATCCTGAAATGTGTTTAGGTATTAATTAAGGTTCACTTTTTATGCTTAAATTTATAAACGCACACCCTCTCACGTATTATGACGTTGACGAGTACCCGGACTTTATTTAAGTACCTAGGTATTATTTTTGGGCATTTTATGGAACTCTTAAGAAGTGAAATTGTTACAGTATTGTGAAAATTGCTAACGTCCTGCCCCTTTTTGAACTTCTACTTCACTAAACATGTTTTTCTTAAACAAATAGAGGAAATAAACGCGATGGTACCCTCGCAAACTAAGACACAATTTTCAAAACGCCCTACAAACAGAAAGGAGGCTTTGTGCACAGACTTGGAAATATTATTACTCGATTTCTCTAAAAAGGTTCTCGGTACAAAGGCAGAAGGCACCCAATTTCATGTTTGCCCGAATTTCCCTCACATATATTCACTATTTTAGTTGCATATTCTACGTTACAGACGTCTACCCTTTTTCCGGCGGTCAATGCCTCCAGATAAGGCTGTAATATAACCAGAAGTCATGATAGCGGCTTGAGATAAAGTGTAAAAAATATGCTCAGAAGCGGTCCCAATTTTCCTATGTTTTTTTTTATGAATATAGCTGACAGGCATCTTAAAACATGGGTGTTCTGAGGGTGAGACATGGATAAACCACATATAATGTACGGTGTACATGTCAAACAGTAAAATAAAGAATATATTAGACTTGGCTTACTAAAGGCACGTGTATAAAAAAATAAATCATTATAATGATTTATAATAAGCTAAAAATTGCATACATAGATAAGATAAATATTCTTATGGCGTTGTTCATAATCGCCTGTCTATATAAAATAAAGTTAATGATCATTTGTTTTCTATCCGTAATTGTTACATTTGTATTTGATAAGAGATTACATAATTATCACAGTAAATTATTAGCCAAGAGTATATAGAATCTAGCATAATACTCGTACCCTATACCGCAATGCAAGTTCTACCATCAAACCATTCAAAGCCGCAGATTCATTTTCACCCGACTTTTAAGTCAGAGCTGCTTTGAAGGAGAAATCTTGGGTAAGCGCAAATTAGCTGGTGTGCATTTCAAGCAACATAATTTGCAGGGAAAAACTTCTTACTGCTGCTATAATTGCGTGAAAGTCTGCCTGCAATTTGAAAATGGATTTCTAAAGTCAACCGTGTAATCAAAAGGATTCAAGTAGATAGTATATTTTGGATAAGTGGAACACATAAGGTAGTTAGTGGTAGAAATTTAGGTGCAATTTAGAACTTGTAGATAATGTCAATGACTAACTAGACTGACGCAACTAGAAAGAAAATGAGATCAATCCATATTGATTTTGACGTAAGTGTATGGAAATATGTAACTTCTAATCCCTTTCTTGCGGTTCAGTAATAAAGTATACCTAAACTGTATTTTTGGATTTTGCAATTTAATATATAATATTTCTATTTAGCATCTAAAAAATCAAAAGATCTTGCGACTATATTAGGAGAAAAAATATTAAATATTCATATCGTTTATAATAATCTTACACAATACTAAAAAATTACTGCTTTCCTCTTTAATAAGTCAAAGGTATGTATGAAAGCAAAAAGTAGCACTGAAGAAAAAATTTTTTTTTGTTAGTTAGTCTAGCGTAATATTAATTTTTAAAAACATCGACGCAAGTGCTTTCGTCCTCTTCACTGTAAGTGTGTACATATTTATAGTTTAACCTAAATACTAATTACAACTGTCGGTCAGTCCAACCGTGACTTAGTCTTTAAAGACATGTAGACCTAGGACAAGAGGGCCCGGGTATGTCCTTAAACTACGTCCAACAATGAGAGGTAGGGCACAGCGATGACCATCACGCTTGAATCTGGGGCAGCCCAACTGGGGAAGTACCTCCTCCTTACAGAAGACCACAGCCATAATAGCACTTTTATTTATTTTTTTATGACATAGGCAGGTATGTAGTGTTGTGTTCCTGATGGTGAGTAAGGTTCCCAGAGCTCCAACCCCCCTTAAAGGCCGGCAACGCGCTTGTGACTCCCCTGGTATTGCGAGTGCCCATGGGCGACGGTAATTGCTTAACACCAGGCAATCCGTCTGCTCGTTTGCAGCCTGTCATAAAGAAAAAAAAAACAGGGGCGAGATTGTATCTCGAGCCGCGATAGACTACCCGTCCCTCTTTAAATAATAAAGTTAGAAAAGGACGGGTAGTCTATCTCGCCTAGAGATACTCTCGCGCTCCTCTTGTGCTAGGTCGCCAGGGCTAAAAATCATCTAAGTGTTTGACAGCGAGCATCAGTAGGTACAAACGCGGTGTTATAACGTAGTTCATCAGTATTTTTTATCTGTCTTACAGATGCAGAGATTGTGGTGCTACTGAATAGTGATGAATTGCAAATCAGAACTCTGAATACGCTCTAGCTCCAGCCTTCGATAATTTAATATTTAGTCGCATGCAGCCGCCAGCCGAGGCTATTGTACCAATAATTAATATTTCAAACTGAACTGAACTACCCAGCGCTCCAGAACACACTTCATAAGCCGATTAAGTCAGCAGTCTGCCTCGGACAAGCCTCTTAGGAACTCCAATTTTAAACATAAATCGTTGGTCTTTAAAGAAAATATCTTTAAATATTGCGTTCAAAAAGCTATTTATTTTTCTAATACATTTTATGATACTTTTTAAAGCTTTAACATTAAATGCCAGGTACGCTTGTCATCGAGAGATTCGTACAATGCCCCCTTAATTTATTTAACCGCTAACTGCGTTCGTTGAATTGAAACAAATGACACGATAATAATTAATTCGAAGCAATTTGGGGCTTTTAACACGACAATAATTCTGCGGAAACGCGACAATCTACACGATGAAATTAATTTCACAATCGGTTACAATAACAAACGTGGCGATGAAGCCATGAATCATACTGCACAAAGGCTCGCTCGGCAGCCAAGGTGTTAAATTTAAGGGCACAATAGTCCAGAATCCCGTTCAGCTCGCTAGCGACACCTCAAATATGTGCCTCGGGATTTATGTGCCAAGTTAGATTGCAATTAGTTTTCTTCGGCGAAAGCGGTCGTTAAGGGAATGTACTGACATGTTATAAGTTGGATTTACCGGAGTTTGGGTAACCCAAATTGTTATGAAAGTATGCCGAATGTGAGCACTTGGGTCCCTTTAATCGACCTGTGACGACACACTGCATCACTGCAAAATGTACAGTAGGTACTTACACTTAACACTCTGACTCCAATAAAGATTTTCTCTGTAGGTTGCTTGACACATGACTTTAAAACAGGGATCGAGTATCGGTAATATATTTTTACAAATCAACCGGTAGTTAATATTAGTATTTAAATATATTCATTTTTTTAGTTTTTTTTTTTCAATAATGTAATTTTCTTACCTACGTTTAAGAATATGAACAAAAAAATAGTAATTACGGGAGATATTTCCGAGTTATATCGGCTTTGAGCGATGTATACAAATTATCAACTTGAGCCGAAACTAAAAAACCAAAAAGGCTGAAATCGATCGATATCAAATTATTCCAAGATTGTTTGACTTTAAAGATTTATTAAGCTTTTATTACCATCACCAAATTAATGTTAATTCCTATACATAGAGCTTAGAAATTCAAACGCGAACAAATTTTCATCAACGAACTGCATACTCTGAAACCCCTAATCTCTTAAGAGACATCTGCGTCTCGGCGAGACTCATAAAAGTATACAGCAGTTGACGTTTAGTGTCTCCGGGTTCCCGTTTACGCGAGTTGGCAACTAAGTGCCAAGTACGGGCACGTGCTCTCAGCTCCGGAATGGGTGAGATGTTTTAGCCGGTGGCTGGGCCACCTGTGCCTTCGAAGATGGGGTACTTATTGGGTTACATTGTCGGTCTATGAGACTGCAATGGGCGGGGTCAAGTGTAGCGTAGGAAATTCACAAAAGGTACAAGTAAGATCATCTTAATAACGATACATTTTTTTAATAAGTGTATTTTTGTATGTACCTACATCTAAGAAAAGGATTTTATCTACGTACATGTCATAAGTGCTCTAAAATGCGTCCAGAAACCGTAGGCAATGACCAGCATTACCAACCATGAGAAAGATTTCAGTAGGTAATGTTAACATTACCTACTGAAATCAGTAGGTTATGAATTTAAATTTGGAACAGCTGTCAAATTCAAGTGGGGTGTCTAATCTAGTATCTATAGATATTAAAACAGCCATTGATACGAAACGCCAATTCGTTATGTTTTTTTAATATAAATGGAACGACATTTGAACTCGAGTGACAGTAGAATAGGGAGTTCATTCGCTTGTCTATGGTTTAAAAAAAAATTGACTGAGATACGAAATACGCAACGCCGCCGTTCCAAGCTGTCATTTGTTTTGTTCGTTGACTTTTTAATGTTTACAAGTAACCCTAGTAATAAGTCATTTCCCTACGGTTTCTGAACCCATCTTAAAACACTTAATGATATGTGTGTAGATAAAGTAGTGTATGTATCTATACATAATTAGGCATGCCGAATTGTAATGCCCTTCATTATGCACAGATACATAAACTACTATTTATCATAATTACATTACTGGCAAGTGCTGTAATAAAATTATAATATACCAAATGCATAGTAAATACCTACTCGTATTTGCATTATGTATTATTGGAAAAAAAGGACTGCCGAGTTTCTTGCCTTTTCATAAGTGCATTATGAAGTACCCAAATTAAAGAATAAATAATTTTTATTTTATTTTCATATATAAACAATATTATGACTCTTCAAAAGTTTCTCTTAAATCAAAAAACATTCCGGAAAAAGTTTCAAAAGTAAATTTAAAATTTAAAAAACGAAACGCAAACAAATTCCAAAACTTACGAAACCATGTTCAAAACTGCAAGTTCAAAAACCTTATTCAATATTCCAAAAGAACTTTCCGCAACTTGGAACTTTTAACGAGCGTCCGAGTTCGAGCAACAGTAAAAAAAAAAAACACAACTCTAAATATATACAGCGAGTTGAAACGGGCACCGAATAAAACCGTTATTACTTGGCAAACTTACTCGGCGACCCTTTAGTTTTCTTCAAGTTCAATCAAAGAGAGCAAACAGTGTTTGTGGTCCTGGGATGCGAGGGGGTGTATGACTCACGCGGGGTTAAAAATCAATAAGGCGGCCGGCTCGACCCGGCTGCGAATTATCCAATTGACACTTGGCTTTCTATGGCTAAACTATTTATTCCTTGTGAATGGTGCGACGGTTAATAAATTATCATTATCGCCTTGTAAATAAGGTGTCACTTATAAATATTCGTCTCGTATCATTAATCATCAGAAAATTATGGTAGTTATAAACATTTTAACGAAAGCTACCTTGTAAAAGTTGCTTATTATGATCGAATTGTGTAAACTTGAAGTTTTGTAATCATATGTAGGTATATACTTTGAAGTCATATGTGACATATGACTTCGGAACTTCAAGTTTACACAATTCGATCATAATTAAATCAAAAGGAGTTCTATTAAAAATTGATCAAATTTTCTGGTATTTTTTATCAATAAGTTACGCGCCGACTGTATATCTGGACATATATATTTTTATTACAATTGCAAATAAATTGGGGCTTATTTAACAATGATAAGATGGACATATAATAAAATCATATTCCCCCACATTTTATTCTGGAAAATGCACCCGGTGCATGCTTGGCGGTGCATTATAATAATGAGAGCCGGAAACTGGGCTGGGGTGCCACCGGCTGGTAGTGGGGTTCTTTAACCGTATTCGTTACGACGGCTGTAATGTCGCGTGCGTAACTACCATACTGCTTAGTGATATAAATATCAGGGAGTTTTCAGAAAAAAAGTTTACTCAATTAGCATGACTTGTAGAAGAGTTATATTATGTCCGTTTTGTGACGATAATTAAGCATCAAATTTCTATAAATACTTACATTTGGTGTTTGAAACAGTTTGTTACAGTTTCTTAACTATAAGCAACATTACAAGTATTACAATACAAAAAAAATGTAATTTCCATACAAATTTTATGCTTAATGTTTGTCACAAAACTGACATTATTAAACTTTTCTACAAGTCACGCTTATTGGGTATACTTTTTACATAAGTATGATTTACAGTAGCTTTGACTCATATGCGTAATGGCCAGCACATGAGCGAAGTTACACAATTATTAGATAAGATGAAAATATGTATTAAATTCTTACGAAATGTCATTTATTTCATACCTACCTACGGTTTGAGGCCATTGAAGAAAAAATGAAACTAGTTCAATTTCATGACCACTACGAGCCCCAATGCAAAATAGCTCGTCTAGTCGCAATTCTGCATGCGTATTTGTTTTCAAAAACTAGTATTTCTACCCGAATCGACTTTGATGATTAATGGAATACACTAGACGCAATGTCACTAAAGCTAGCTTAGTTTTGACTTGTACAAAGTGTACATCTCGTTATTTATTTTAAAATAATTTAATTATAAATATTACATCTCACACGCAAATAATTACGTCTGCTTCATATTTAAGGCAAAATAGGTCGTCTATTTAAAATAAAACCTGTTTACCAGGGTTCGTAATATAAAATATTATTTTCAAATTGAATACGGAATGTTCTCTGTCATGTAAAATGACAAACCACTATATAAAAGGGCAAATTCAGCCTAATTTTTCATTACTCCAAATCGTTTTTCTATCGAGATGGCACGAGGTAAGAAGAAGTGCGGAAAATTATAATCTCCAGTAACAATAAAGGCAAATCTACGTACCAAATTGCCAAGGACCTTTCTATGCCAAGGTCTACAATCCAAACTATCATCGAGCATCATCGAAAACACGACAAAATTTCTTGTTTAAAGAAATCCGGCCGCCCACGAATTACTACTAAAGCAGAAAACAGGATTCTGAGGAAGATCATCAAGAAAAATCGTCGTGCAAGAGCTGGAGAACTTACGGTACTATGGCGTGACGCAATTAAAAAAAACATTTCAGTGGATACTTGCAAGAGAGTGATGAAGAGGATGGGCTACGGTTTTTACACTGCTAAAGAGAAACCGTTACTTACACAACGGCAGAAAACTAACAGGTTGAAATTCGCCAAAAAGTGCAGAAATTGGACCGTCGATCAGTGGCGTAAAATTATATGGAGTGACGAATCTAAATTTGAAGTCACAGTAGGCGATGAACGAAGTAAAGTCATTCGCGAAAAAGGAGAGGCAGTTGAAAGGGGTTGTCTTAAGCGTAAGGTAAAGTTTCCAGCTTCCTTAATGATTTGGGGCTGCATGTCGGCACAGGGTGTCGGCTGTCTGCAATTTATAGATGGAACCGTCAATGCCGAAAAATACAAAAGCATCTTACAAGAGAGTTTGCTGCCGTCTATACGTAAGTTAAAGTATAAAAATGCGTATACTTTTCAACAAGATGGTGCCTCATGCCATACCGCTAAAGCAACGATGGCGTGGCTGAAAAAGAAAAAAATACCTACCATGTCGTGGCCATCCAGCAGCCCGGACTTGTCTCCCATAGAAACGTTGTGGTGGAAAATGAAGAAGAAGTTGCGAAAGGACCCGTCCAGATCAAAAGCTGATCTTAAAGAGAAACTTACCTGTGTTTGGAATGAAACAACCCCGGAAGAGTGTCGACAGCTGGTAGATACAATGCCGCTCAGAATTAAAGCCGTTTTAGGTGCAAAAGGAGACGCCACCAAGTGGTAGACGTTCTAATCTGCGTCGGTAACACTAAAGACGAACTTTTTTGCATTTTAGTACAATTGGTGAAACAATGTTTTTTTTTATTACCAAGGAAAGTTCGTTTTTTTTTTCATTGAATAAATAAAATACGATTTATAACTTATACTGTTTTTATATTGCTAATTCTTCCAAACACCTTCGTCCCCCAGAATTTTTAGGTTAACGTTAGTTTAGTACATTTTTTTCCTACCAGACGTACTCATTTGCATTGGGGCTCGTATCTGGATTGGAATCGAGCTCAAAAGATTCCCACCCAATATTTTCATTAATAAGCAAAATGCATCTTACATATTATTATATTGAGTTACTAAGGCATTTTATCAAATCGACGAACTTTTACTTCTAATCCCTATAAAAGTTAATTTATCGGGCTGTCCCCAACACTTATGCCCCTTCCCGCCCATCGGGGGACATAATCGCTTCCGATTAAAAAAGGACACCGGCCCTGGTTTAATTTGCACCCAACTGTACTGAAAGGCAATCGATTACTAGACAATAGGTGCATCCACTCTGCAGTCATTTCAGATTTCACGTTTCGAACATTGAATTGTGCGTCAAATTTATGCGATCGAAATGTCAACCTTTGTGTAATTCCATCGGACCATAAAACGCAGACAGAAATTTGAGGCGATGAATATGAAACAAATAATAACATGTGCGAACCGAGAATAGAAAGACATATTTTATTTGAAAGATTAGTATGAGGCACAGATTATTTCGTGTTATGAAACGTGAACTAGGAGTAAACGTGGATGCAACTAACATACTAAGTTAGCACGAAAGAGCCAGAAAGAGATTTATGTAGCCAGGAGGTCTATGATACATCAGCCACCAGGGGCCTATTTCTCGAACACTGGTAACTTGTAATACAAGCGGAAGTCTCTTTTTAACAACAAGTGTCAAAAAGTGTAAACAAAAAGTTGTGAGTACTAAAAATTATGAGATTTCAAAATGCATATAATTGTGTCGAACAAGGTGTTTTCTTGTTTAAAAAGCCTCAGATACATATTAAAACTATTAGCTGTTAGTAATTACCTAATACTACTTACTTTCTCGCCCCCATAATGATTAAATAACTATACGAGTACAAAATGATATATAATTATCGTACCTGATCATAAAATTTCACGAGAATCCGTAAGGAATGTGGAATGTCTGGTAGAAAAGCGGACATCCCGGTAGGTATGACGTTATGAAATTATTTTTCTTAATTTTCTCTCTTTTCTCACCTTGGGCTCGCAACTTCAATGTGTTATAAACAAATTTGTTTTTGACAAAAGTGCCCATGTTATTAATACGCAATACCAAATCTTTAACGTTATAATGAATAAATAAGTAGGTTATTAAACGCTAATTAACATTTAACATTAATAAACTCGCTCAATATTTATCAACTCTCATTTGCTTTTCAACTTAACAATAAAATTCAGCGCATTTCAGTTAATATCCACTGGAAATTGGAAATTAGTTCATAAAATGAGAAATTAATATAATTATTAGTGAAATCGCCAATTTGTTTGTTAAAATAATGATAAATGAGGGTCGTGAAATATTAATTTATTGCGTTCCGTTTTAGAGTATTTGATAATTAAATAATTGATTTTGAGGGAGAGTTGTTGTTCGAAAAGTTTCCTTGGATCAGTCTGTATCTTAAAAATATATATTGTTTAAATACATCAACTGCAATACAAATGTAACTACGTCTGACTAATTGCACACACGACTGACACATCCACGGATATCGAGCTCTAACGATGACCCGAAACTTAATGACATGTGGTTGACTTAAATAGGATGCAGGTTTGAGAATTGAGTCTCAATCAAACCTTATTTTGTTATTTTCAGCATATTATGATAGAACATGCATTAAGGTTTGACAGCTGAATTTCAAAACAGTTCAAATTAAAGTTCATCTACTATAAATTATTATTTATTAATTACGTCCTAAACCCGACGCGACGATTATAATTTAAAACGTTTAGATACTGGAGCCTATTTCATAGCATGAGGGTGTCTAAAGAAGTTAATTGCCTGTTTAGCATACGTTATGGTGACATTACATCGGGACAAAACACATTTCAAACCTATTACTACACCAGTAAAGTGTGTCCGCAAAAACCCAAGTCGTTCTCACATGTCATTTACGGCCTGGAGGCAGTTAACTTGGGCCCAAGCATCCTAATTTGAGGGTTAATTGTCAGCCCCACGGGCTGCTAAGTGTAGTGTAATGAATATTATGCTTTTAGAACATCCCTCTAACTTTTCGGGACCGCAACGCGGTCAAAATGGCTGCTGCAAATTTAGTAATCAATAATGTTGGCGAATCCTGAGCGTAGGCGGTTAGTGGTCGTGCCTCTAATTTATGCTTCTAAAATGAACTTTTCAATTACACTCATAGTAGGGTCCTACATAACAATTAGGTCCAAGTATTTCCTAGTTAGGGACATTGTGAAAGTCAAGGGTTTTGAAGCCAAATATTTGATTCCATTATATATCAACATAATCCACTCCCCCTCTTACGTAACACTTTTTTTTACGTAGCCTATGTTGTGTCCCACTGCTGGGCAAAGGCCCCCCTCGCGTTAGCCACTCATCACGGTCTAATGCATGCTTTCGCCAATCGCGACAAAAAACCATCCAGGTCATCCCACCATTTCCTTTTAGATCTGCCTCTGCCCCGGCCGTAACACTATATAGGTACCAAAAAAACGTGTTATCACATAAGCAGTTAACCATTGACTACAAAGAAGACTATTTTTGTTTTAAATCAGTAATGCTAGATTTTATACATTTTTAATGTATTTAAAGAGAGACAAGATTATTTATAGTGTAAGCATCCTTCAAACAATTATAAACAATTTATTACCCTAGGTCACACATGACATGAGCCCGTAACGTCGAGTTCGTGAAATAAGATTAGCATCTACATAGCACAACTGATGTTAGAGGCATATTGATATGCAAACTTGCGTAACTATATTTATGTACGACGTATTAAAGAAGAACGCTAATCATTAATCGAATTAGCGTAACAAATTTTCAAGTTTCTAAGATATCTCTTTCGTTCAAGCAATGACAATAACTCAGCTAAACAATTCAAAACTTTCACCACCTTTAAAATATGTCCAGGCGGTATCGTAAACAATTGTCGCCGCTCATTCCATTTACTCCAACTTCTCGAGGGCAAGAAGAGTTTGGAAGGGTTTCAAGTACTACACAAAGCAACACCCGCAATTGAATGAGAAGTGTTGCGGCTCAAGGATTCTCCTGTCACAGACTGAACAGAGTGCACCCGTGTTTCTACGCAAATGTTGCGGAAAAACAATGCAATTTTAAAGCAAGGAACCAGTGAATACACAACATTACTCGACGATAAAGCATTTTATTATATTCTTGTGGGGTTCCGAGTTCAATTGTTGGCGGCAATTTAAAAACTTTTACTACAACCGAAAATAAAATATGCAAGTCAAGACTTCAAAATACAGATTTAAACTTTTAAAATTGCTGCGGCTGGTTATTGTAGTATGTAAACATGAACATAACTTTTGCAGAATCCTCTGCACATTTAAACATGACTCGACAAAATAAAAGAACTGGCTTTCAGCGGCGATAGCATGATTGTGCCGCAAATGTGATTTCAGAAAACATATTGGAGGGTAAGACACTTAGATATATAGCGTTATTCCCATCCTATTTGGCTTAATGGAGGCAAAATAGAAGGAGCGTTTCGATCTGAATCGTATTCAAAAACACCCTTTCCACCGTTCCACAAATAAACGACCAAATCTAATTTCAGCCCGATACAATATTTTTCCGCGGATCGGCTCATATTCAGCAAAGAAAATTCAACAACAAATTCATCGTCAATATTAGGATAAGTGTTACGCGAGTGGCTGTGAACCAAAGCGAGCGAGTGTCCGGAAACTTATACATCGTCTATCTAATGCGTAAAACAAACCTGGGAGTTTTAAAAAATTGGTACACCCAATTATCGAAAGATGTAAAAAAAAGTTAAATCACTGTCAGTTTCGTGACGACAATTAAGGATTAAATCTTTTTTTTTTTTTTTTTTTTTTATGACATAAGGTGGCAAACGAGCAGACGGATTGCCTGATAGTAAGCAATTACCGTCGCCCATGGGCACCCGCAACACCAGGGGAGTCACAAGCGCGTTGCCGACCTTTAAGGGGGGTTGGAGCTCTGAGAACCTTACTCACCATCAGGAACATAACACTAAATACCTGAAAAATAGCAGTGCTATTATGGCTGTGGTCTTCTGTAAGGAGGAGGTACTTCCCCAGTTGGGCTGCTCCAGATTCAAGCGTGATGGTCATCGCTGTGCCCTACCTCTCATTGTTGGACGTAGTTTAAGGACATACCCGGGTCCAAAATCTTTATGAAGATCGACTTTTTGCCTTCTATTATGTTGTAATATCGATTGAAGTTTATAAAATGAACATCAAAACCAAGCTTTTATCGATATTTAATGCTTAATTGTCGTCACAAAACTGACAGTGATTTAATTTTTCTTAACAACTTTCACTAATTGGGTGCACATTTTTTTGAAAACGCCCACCTGCGGGAATAGGACCCCAGAATACAGCTACGGTAATGCAATTCAGCATGCAAATAACGAAAAGGTATAACAAAAGGAACTCGTAGAAAAGTTCGTAAAACTAAGAACTGAACAAGACTGGAGCGGTTCGGTTCATTAGTGTAGATCAGAGAATAAAGTTTCAACTCCGCGATTTACAACTTTTAAACTATTTAAAAGACGTTGTTATATTCTTAACTAGTAGTTTATTTAAACTGTAGAAAGTAGTATTGTCTGTTGCCGCGATAATTAGTTGTGTAATAAAGAAGTTCAGTCTGTCCGGTGACCAGAGACGCTGCAAAAGGGCTCGAAACATCGGGATGTAAGTAATTTCAATTCAGTCTACGAGATGATTTTTATTTTTTATACTTTTGTAGAAAGTAAATTTTACAAATAGGCAATTGAGCCGTTTGTTTCAGACTGTATCTGAATATAAAATATAGATTCAGTTTACTTATCAGTAACAGCGATGACATCGTTTAGATTTTGGTCGACTCTAGTAAAATTCTGTAGTCATGACGGGTAACATAATTTGGTACCTATTGATATTTAAATCGAAAGAAAAATTAAAAAATTATTACTCGCAGCGGGACTCGTACCCACAACCACTGGATCACTAGCCCAGTGCACTACAAATTGTGCTATATGAATTTAAATATCGAAGATATTCGCTAGCAGATGTTTCTGCATTATAAAAAATAACGTACGTACGTATTTAGGGAAATTATGATTTTATTACAGAAATATCACTAATCTTGCTTGATTTTTTCTCCTAATGCGCAAAATAACTATTACTGACCTGACTAAGGCTGTCTCCAAGACTGTCTTCAGCATCAACAGGCCGAAACACCTGGTTCTCTTTCATCTGCAGTTCCCTTCTTTTGCGGTCCTGCGTCTCCCGCATCGCTTGGCTTTGGAGTCTCTCAAAGAATTCCCTGGGTTTCAGCGGGGGAGGGTCGTCATCGGGCGGCGGGGGCGGGGGAGGGGGCAGCCGGGTGCGCGGTGAGCTGCGGATGAGAGAGCGCTCATCGTCCTCCGTGGAGCGCTCATCGTGTTCGGAGTCCGAGCTTCTGCTGTCCCGCCGCCTCACGCCTTGCAAGTGTGGTTCGAGAAATGTCGCATTTCTGGAACAATCAGAAAAACCGCAATTAGAGGAATTGTGATAGTTACTGGCGGCATAGAAGCAGATTCCTGAAGACTTAACAAATGTTCCCATAGTTCAACAATTTTCTTTGGGCTCATGAAGCAAAGACATTGAGATATTATTCTCCGTCTTGCTTGAAAAAAATGACCCACCACCACTGATAGGAAGTATAGGTACTGTCCCTAATTCAGGGTAAGGCAACAATTTTTGCGCAAAACGGCTAACTCAACTTTTTTGTAACTAGATTTCTGCCACACCCTATAAATATGGCGTTATGACTAAGCAGACTAACATAATAATGACCTTGAGTTGGAGCCGTGCCAAACAACATTTTAATTAAATGGCAAACTGTACGTGTGTCTAATAACCCGAGAGACGGCAAAGTTTGCCACCTGCCACAGTCACGATACAATTTAGGCAACAGTACATATCTCCCCTCATCTTATGGCAGTATACATTATCTTAGGTAAATTCAACCAATTTAAGAGAGTCCTTTACCGTATTGAAGTGACGATATATTATTAGGGATAAGATCTGCTATGCATTTTGAGAGAAAAATATGTATCAGATAAATTAAGATATCAGAAGAGGCGGGTTATTTTTTATTAGGCAAGACGGATATTGGCTTCGGCTTTGCCTTATCTTTATGAGCCTAATGAGAATTATTGCTTCGTTAGAAAGTTAGTAAAGCCGATGGGAATCGGCTTGTATGGACGGGCTACTGCTCCAAAGTACTTTTTGTGTAAGCATATTTCAAAAATACTACTGATTAAAACGCTCAGTTTACTTATTGTATTTCGTTCTATCATGGGTCATCAGTTATCATATTGTGAAGAAAATAATTTCATTAATACACGTACACATAATGAATGACAAATACTAATAAGTACAAAAAGATAACTAAGAAACAAGATGCGAGAGAAATATATGACAATATTTATTTTTTATACAAGCCGACACCATTAAAAAAGTCTGACCACAACTAGAGAGGAGTTTTGCGTAGACACATGGGGCGCTGACCAGACCAAACGGACATTAACTAAGATTTATTCCCAGGCCACAGCCGACGCCGTATTAATTAAAAACCTCTGCACGACTGATGGCAACACCAAATGCGTTTACTAGGTGAAAAAATAACTTCAGAAATCTCCTACTCAACGTCATTTGACGATTGCAAACTGAACCATGTGTCAAAGTTATAAAGCTGAAGTTACAGGAACTTGTTAAATGGTTTTGCGTATGGCGGCAATCTGCAGAATGTTGCCAGCTCACAGCGATATTTTTCAGGTGCTTTTGGTCCTATCTGTATTTAATACTTTTTGTTTTTAAAATTGAAACAAACGAATATCTCGTATGAATATTTTCCGGTCTTGTTAGTAAATGGAAACTATAGGCTGTCGTATACTGTCACTATATTTACCAGCGCTTGACGGATTTCGTTTATAAATTCGTAGATACTGGTGGCCACAAAAGCTTTGCCAGTCTATGCGATTTTGTTACAATCGACTATAAACCTTCTCGAAACGATCACAAAGTCGTTTGTTCGTTGTAATTGACATAGTTGAAGTTTGATCGTTGCAGGGAATAACGGTGCCGATGAAAAATCGCTGTAATAACGTTGTCGCCATGACGCGGAGTTGACACTCAATTTGTCAGAGGTGCCTAGGCCAGTGCACGATACGATACCTACACTCACGTTATGTGTACCAGTTAACAGATTGGCATCGCGTTTTGTGTAAAGTTAGATAAATTTTATAAGTCGTACAAACAAAATATAGGTATGCAATACGCAATATTATTTGAATTGGAAAAATATTACAATATCATGGTAACAAAATAGAAGTAGTCACCGTGAAAAGTTGTAAAGGTTGTTGTTAAGATTATAGCAAATTTTATGTCATGTTTCTCAATTAATGTAAAATAAGCTGTTTAAATTTGACCACAGCTGAGCGAGCGCACCCTATTTCGTAAAGATTCTGCTGAGAGAATTTGATCTCTGCCTACGAAACCCATAAATCTAATCGTATCATGTATCCCAAAAGCGGCGACAAATCATCGCGTCACAGTCGGTCATATGACGCCATGGTCATTACAGGGGCATCATTTCATTCGATTAGCGAGCACGAGTCGGAAGACAGACGAACCAGTATTCCAGCTCTCTTCGAAAACGAATAGCATCAATGTTGAGATAAGGTTATACTGGTTTTCCGTGGAAGTCAAGCAACGAAAGAATATGAATCACAAAGGCTGGACGGGATGACGGCCAACGCAATTAATTAAAACATCATATTTGAAGCCAACACGGTAACAGGTGGATCTTTAATGAATAATTTGGTGTCGGGTTGGCTGAGTTTTTTAATATGCATGAGTATCGAGCGGATCTGAATTGATGGGAAAAAGTCTCGTGTAATTATGATGAAAATATTTTATTTATCGTTGCAATCACTTCACGATTACACTTTTGGCCGAGCCTACTAAGTTATAAAAGTCTTGAGTCTTGAGTCTTTATACGAATTACGAATAAAGTACGCCATTATTGTAACCTCGCAGTTCTCTCTCGTCTTCAGTTTTTTCTAATGTAACATTATTCGGTATTGACATTATAAAAAAAATAATGTTATATATCCATGAGGTCTATCACATAATCACAGCGCTTCACCGCGTAGTTACAATTAAGCTTCGCCTACATCACCACACTACACTAAAGCAACAGATTATTTACTCACAAGGCCCGGAATCAGGAGATTAATTGCACATTCCGTACCCGCTACAGGAAAAAAGGCATTTCCTTTGCTTACCAGGGCTACCTTATATTTAAAAACTACACGACACTATTTTGATTCAGACGAGCAACTTAACAGGTTTTGAAATAATTAAACAAGTACTTTTTCTGTTTGTCGATTAATTCCGTAACGGCTAACATCAGATTTTCACTTTCAAACTTCGATTCGTAAGTATTTCTTAAAGTACTTATATCCCAAGACAATAACCGTTTCTCATACTTATTCTATCAAGACAATCTGACATTTAATTTATGAACGTGACGAATTATGTTTGTTTAGGAAAGAGTCGCTACTAAGTAGCTTTCAAAATAGACATCGTTTTCCTCCGAATTATTTGCTTGTTATTTCTTCGAGTCACTTAATTAGGATTACACTTTCGTGGACAACCCTAGGCCGCCATGTTTGCTTGGCATTGTTTGTCATAGTCCGGTGCCAACCCTAATGGTCGGCTTTTGTTTTTCTTCATTTAGTCACGGCCCCGAGGGCTTCGCTGTTATTTCGCTACACAAAAGAATCCTCAGTACGCCATAAAAGGGATTTAGGTTAATTTAATACAACGTGAAAGAAACCTTTCTTTCTGCAACGAAAATTACAAAACCACTTAGTATTATATGGTACAAAACACTATGTCAAGTATATTGCAAATCAAACTACATAGTTAAATTTTATTTCACACACGTTTTGCACTCGTAAGATATTCAAAATCGAATTTGACTGAAAATTTGTCACAATCCTGCTTACTCTAAGCCGACACAAAATATTTCTGACGACGTTTTATCGATACACGATAAAAATTCAAACGAATCCTACAAAGAGCGTATTTCCAGAACGTATCAGCATGAATCGATTCGAATTTTATTCATTTCATATTTATTGTAGCACTTTCGTAGTCTGCATAAAATGTCGCGAGATACGCTCAAACGAGTGAAGGACGCAGGACTGAAATACAGCATAAATAAGGTTTTGCTCAAAATATAGTAGACATACACAGTAAAACAACATTCAACTGTGCAATGAATACAAGCAAATTCGTACATTTCACCAGCACCGCAATAATATTTTAAGTTATTATATTCATAAATATCAAATTATGATGTAGGGTCTATTTCGATTGTTGTTTATTTCTTATGTTTTTCTGTCATAATAGGAGTCAGGCTCGGTACCGCGAACATCGAACTTCGTATATTTCGAGCATCTTTCTCTTTTAGAAGGCGCATTAACGCCTGAAGGCGTTATGAGAGTGTCGGAAACAGTCGTCCGAAATTTACGAATATCGTTTTTCGCGGTAGCGCCGCTGCGGACTCGTGTTACTAAACCACTTCACCCAAACTCGTCTGTTTAAATTATACTGTCATGGCAATCTTAATTTCAGTGCCATTGTAGTACTTATACTTATTCACTATTTTAAATGATTGTACTATTCGCAACATATGTCGGAGCATCCTGCGAAGCAGTAAATGCAACGGAAATAGATGTGAAACCGCACAAGTTACGTCTCTAGTTACAAATGGGGGATTCCCATTTTGCAACAAACTTAGGGTTCTGTATTTTCGAGCAATGCAAATCTTGTAATATAGTACGAGGTCGGAGACTAACTATCAATAGATAAGCTACTGTTTAAAGTTTTATATCATAATTATCTATTTTATTATAATACCAACAACTGACTGAAGTTGAAATAAATTTCTCAATCACATCACTCCCCTTGGCCCATCGACCCGTTGAAACGCGTTTCACTTCACTAAACATAATCTCATTCACATTTTTCAACTCTCACCCTTTAAAATAAAATAGATAATTGTTTGATAGAACTACGCCGTAAACCTTAAGCGTTAACGTAACTCTCAAGTGCCATTGAAAGGCACTTGTACCATGAACCGATAACGGGCGGCACTTCTGATCACTTTGCACTTGCACTGGTGTATAGACAGACCCTGGTGAGCCCTGGCACAGCATTGTATGTTACCACATCAATTTGAACCTTGTCGACAGAGGCGTAGAGTACTTTTTCGAGGATTCGTCTAATGTCTGTTCGCGATAGGGGTGTGCGATTGATAGTTTCTAATCACGATTTCTATTCGTCAGTAACCAGTGGTAATGGAGGGAAGGGAGTAACTAAGTAATTAACGATTCGGTGCGAATCTCATCTCCAAAGGATCTTCTAATTTGTTGGAAATCGACAATTAGGTACGCATGATTTTCTTTGCCGTTTACATTATATCGTTTTTAAGGAAACTCGTTCGTAACCTACAGTATCATCTAAAAATCGGAATACAGTCGCCATCAGATATATCGGAGCTGTGGAGTTGGTCACAAATATCTACTATAAATACTAGGTACTTAAAGAAACTACTGCATCATTTTATATTTATTATTGTGGAAAATTTAGCCAAACCTTATATCAGGAAATATTTTAACATCACAAATTATTAAACCATTTACCAGAATGTCAAGTCAATGTCTCAGATAATATTGCACCTTATTTCGATGTAGTTAGGTTTATATTGATTCACAATTATGTAAAGGACTAAATTATCTTTCAGCATCCGACGCCTAAGGCGATTATCTCAACTGAACCTGGCTTCATACTCAGCTTTCAGTCTCCAGTCAGTGTTTTAACTAGATTTAAGCGTTGATGTACATTTAAATCACATTTCGTTAGCTCGACAGCATCAGAATAACTTGATGAGTAGAATTATATGGATATAATTATAAAATAAAGTCTTTGTTTTTCAATGTAGTTACTAGTGAGCGTCAAAGAAGTCACTAGTAGTTACCGGGTAAGTTAAATCTTCAACCAACTCAAGAATATTATTACATGCTAGAAGCTCGGCGGTACTTCAAAAGGTAATAATAAAGCAGGTACGCTTCACAAATATTCATAGACAACAAAGAAAAGAACCATAACGTTAAGTTAGCACCACGAAATAAATCCAACTCGGCATATTGCTAACTACTTAATGCTACCAGCGATAAGCTCATTCGGTGATGCAGCAGCAGATAGATAACACAAAAAGCTACAGTATATAAATATACCAAAAAAAACTGCACTAGCACTTCAAATAGTCCTTCTTTACGCCGCCATGTCAATTTTTATTGTCTTTTTCTTTGGATGATCTAGTAACATTTTTCAATCCAATGTCATCAAAATGGCGGTTCATAGCTGATCCGAAGTAAACATCATGTTTGTTCTCACGAGAACATGTGGGCTTCAAGCTGAAGGAGAACACAAATAGTGTTTTAAAGCCTGTATCGTCAAAGGCCACATAAAGCACACAATGACGTTAACAATGCGATATTGCAGGATGATATCGCAACGCCCACATCGCCTTTCAAACAATCCTTCTGAACTCTCACGACACCCACGGGATAACGTTATTTCGAAATCGCAAGCACTTCGAATTGCATCCTTAATGCTAAAAGGGACTTTGGACTACGATCTTTTATCTTATATCAAATCAATAATATTATTTAAGTTACTTGATTATAAATATTTTTTTAACAATTTTGTGACTTGTTAATTAATTAACCATTTGGGTGTCAAAAGTGACGTGATGTATTATAGACCAAAGGAAAAAAAGGCTATGCGACCGTACCCCTCGTGTCTGTCAAGTGTCAATGTGTAATTTATTACACCATTAGTAAAAAAAATCCAATCCTTGTGAGCTTTAATCATTAGTTCGACATAATTATGCAGTTTTTATATTTAGTTAAAATACGACGTACTCGTATGTAAGATATCTGTACAGACTTGGACATTTTATGTATGCATGAGAAATTTCAAATCTTCGATTTTATTATTACATAGGAAATCTTCTTCGTATGCAAATAATTAATTAGCCTGAACAAAGAAAGATATTCATAGAAAGTCCCTATTAAACATAATATTCACTTCCAATAACAATAATAGAATCCCTCGAGTGCGCGTGGGCAGTGGGAAGGCAAGTTTCCTTCACTAATGTCATACTGGAAATGTATACTTTCCACAGGAAGTGCGGGTTGCGATATCTATCGGTGCTTATCTCGAGCGAAAGTTGAATTTTATTACACCCATATCAATTACTTTGTCGTCTTAGGCTGTCATCTTATCCTTTGCCATCGCCATCGCTATATAGAAGTTAGCTTTACTATGATTATTACTTAATGTTAAATAAATAATTTTAATACGTTTTTAGGGTTCCGTACCTCAAAAGGAAAAAACGGAACCCTTATAGGATCACTTTGTTGTCCGTCTGTCCGTCCGTCCGTCCGTCTGTCAAGACCCTTTTTCTCAGGAACGCGTGGAGGTATGAAGCTGAAATTTATATCAATTACTCAGGTCTACTGTCCCTTGAAGCTGTGAAAAAATCAAACTTCTAAGCCAACGCAATCAAAAGATACAGCCGTTTATGCCGCAAATTTTCGACACTTGCAAGGGAATCAAAACCTACAGGGTGCTTCCCGTGAACTCAGAATCTTGAAATTTGGTACGAAGCAACGTCTTATAGCATAGATAAAGGAAAAATTACGAAAACCATAAATTTTTAGTTACATCACATAATATATATTTTTTTAATAATTTTAAACTTACTACCCATTTCCTCATAAACGCGTAGAGGTATTAAATTGAAATTCATACCAAATACTCAGGTCTATAATACCTTTAAGCTGTAGCAAAATCAAACTTCTATGTCAACGCAATCAAAAGAAACAGCAATTTAAGCTGCATATTTTGAAACTCGCAAGTACTCGCAAGGGAATCAAAACCTAAAGGGTACTTCCAGTCGACCTAGAATCTTGAAATTTGGCATGAAGCAACGTTTTATAGCACACATAAAGGAAAAATTCCGAAAACCTTAAATTTTTAGTTACATTACAAAATATATATTTTTTAATGAACGAACTTTGTAAACCTTACAGGTTTGTACGGAACCCTCGGTGCGCGAGTCCGACTCGCACTTGGCCGGTTTTTTTTATAATAGTACTATTGGCTTCGCACGCGTTAAGAAGTATTTAAGTTATTTTTAGCACACTATCGTTCAAAACATAGTTTTGTATGTATGCATGCTTTTTGTACGGAAAATGCCGTTTTAGCTACAAACGCCTACGTCATAGTAGATTTATGCATTCAAAAGTCTCAGCCCGATCGGTTTAAAATTGACAAAGTTTCATACAAACTGTCATCCCCTATTTTATCCCCTTGGGGGTAGAATTGATCAAAATCCTTTCTTAGCGAATGCCTACGTCATAACATCTACCTGTTTGCCAAATTTCAGCCCGATCCGTCCAGTGGTTTGGGCTGTGCGTTGATAGATCACTATGTCAGTTAGTCAGTCACCTTTGAGCTACATATATATTTAGATTTGGTACTTTCGATGCTATAGTATAACTTTCCCAAGCACCTACACACAAGCAAAGAGACATAACACTTAAAACATAACTCACCCTTTAAAGTGGGCATAGCCAAAACATTAATGTAATGTTTGTCAGATTTGCTGATGTGTCACTTTTGTCTCCATCGATGAATAGTTGCCGGGTGAATTAGATTTACTAACAACTAAAGAAATATTGTTGGTGGTTTCTATTAACATATTAGTATTCAATTCGTCTTGGCCTGCTCTCTGTCTATATCTGTCTTAAAGTTTGGCTACACCGTTGATTCAGACCCGGTACCTAATGTTGCGTTTATAGCGCCAATACGTCCTAGCGTCATATCACTTTCGTTTGCTATATTGTTAAATGAGGTAAAACATTAATGTTTTGATGAAACGCGAGCTATAAACGAATGCGTCAAGTTCCCGTAACTATGGCTTTTAAAAATGTAGGTAACACGAAAATGTACAATTCACTTTTATGAGTTACGCTTAAGTTTGTTCATTTCACTCGTCCCTTTGAGTTTGGACGTTAAGAATAAATTGTCTGTCCATTATGCGGCATTAACATTACAAAGATGCTTTAGGTCTGGCCTGAAATTTTAAAGTGCTTGTGTTACTAAGGATGTAGGTATATCTTATACATTATGTAAAGAGAGTTATCGAGAGGAGAGTTGAGAGTGTATTTAAAATGTACAGTTTAGTTACTTCCAATAAGGAAATGGCTATATTATTTAAGTTTTTTTACGAGATGGTGAAATCATCTTTTTATAAATTACCCCCTACTCATCTAAACAGCACTCCGTGCGAAAAATTCACACACTAATTGATTTTTTTGATGAGATAAACCGAATAATTATGCAAAAGTAAGACGTCAACAGATAGTCTTAATCCGGCAGATTAGAAGGGGCGATCAAAGGGAAGCAAATGGTAGCATCCCCTCTTTGGTTAATATATAATGAGAGCTTCCTTTTAAAGCCCATGTTTACATTAATTTACTGCATATAAATGTTTCTTGGAATCCTGTTTATTTTTAAGACGAGAATTCCTCCTTTGCCTCCGGTTTAAACGAATATTTGTAGGTAAACTAAATATATTTAAGGAACTGGTAGTGAAAACTTACACATCATTATCTACGTGTCAATATTTAATAAATTCTATGCATTTTGATTTATATTACAATTGATTTAAAACAGTAATAGATACCCACAAATCATATCTTACAAAACTTACATTAGTTTTTTAGTAGCAAAAAGATAAAGAAGAATTTAGGTATATTATTTACATTAAAAAATAAACCAATTCTAATCGACATAAAACAAAAATAGAACCAGTCAGTACACCCTCAATTAAAGCAGTTCTTCGTAATTCCGTATCTCATTTTGAACAGTTTTCTAAACAAGTTTTCTTTTTTATCATCGGCTATATCATTCGTTGCCAAGGTAAACACGAAGCCAGCATGCCCATTAGACATTGAGCGGGAATCCAATTATCCTTATTATGTCTCGTACACTTCTATTTACTGGTATAATAACTGTTCTTTGTATTGTGCTTTCGTAAGCATTTTTGCGGCTCGGTTTTTTGGTAACCCTATTAGATTGGACTGTCTAATTAAGTGTTGTAATACTAATTTCTGATTGCATATAGTCAGAATTGAGTTTTGGTTCTCATGTTTGTAATGTAAGGTTAAATGTGTATACATATTTATACCCTTGGCTGTACTTAGGTAGGCACTACAAAGTCACAGATAGGCACAGAGAATACTGTAGATTTTAAGTTCCTCCCAAAATGTTGTTTCGCACAAATCGCTTAAACTGAAGGGTGCTGCAAAATCGCTCTAATAATTTCAGTATTTAGTATAAAACTGGCCTAAACCTTGTATTAGGTAGCAATTGGGAGTGGAGGATAAACATGGTTAGGGTTCGTAAATGATTCCCAACAGTAAACCACGGCTTCTGCAGCTCAGCCCGCCTTGCGGCCCGCAGACAAATTACTGCAATCAGCCTGTGTTCATTCCATTGCTTGCGCGTGTCACTTTTTTGCGAACCAGCGTATACCTGGAGATTTGTGACCACACTTTAGCGATGAATGTACGTACACTGGATAACCTGAGGTCTTCATTAAGTAGGCTATTTGAATAAATGGCGCAGCCCCGTGCTGTACACCGGGCGACACGACGGGACAAAGTTGCGTCGTCGCAGACAGCTAGACTGTTATTATAGAAAGTAAACAAATAAAAAATGTATCAATGATAATATTCATTGACAAATGATTGTGGAAATGTATGAGTGAGAGTGCAGAATTCTATGAAATATGCAACATTATGTAAGAGTATTATATAAGTATGAAATATTAAACTAAGAAAATTTATAATTGAAAAGATTTCACCGATTAAATTCGAGAATCGTTTTAAAACACTCAATCAATGTCAATATCGGTCGAATTTCGCACGAAATGTTACAAAATTACTAAATAGGTAATTACATCGTTATAAAACGAAGCATCACCATTAATGTTCGCTATCGGAACTTAGTCGCCCACCGTTCCTCGGTTCTGTTATATATAGCGGGGACAAACAAAAGATGGCTTAGCGGTTGCAACGAGCTATTAGCAGTTGACAGGCGTGATTGAGGCGGGTCATTTCAAGTCGAATTGACTGATGCCACTGATGGCAGTCTTATATTGCCGTCTGTCTGTAAGCGGACGTTAGAGATTCACATATCGAACTCTTATTATATTACGTAGACCTACAATATGCCTTTAGGAAACAACATTTTTTTTATCTTATTAACAAAATTTACAATTATAAAATGTCGAAATCATCGGTTGTTTTGAACAATATTAATTCTGATATAGCGTGGACAAACAAAATATGGCTTAACGGTTGCAACGAGCTATTAGCGTTGACGGGTGTGATATTATTAACAGAGTTTAGAATTCTAATATTTCCACGGTATCGGTTATCTCACTCAATATATTAGTAATTGACATTTACTTATTTTAAGTATCGATGACAGCACTATTTTGCCACCAAATCGAGATATCCCATGTTTAAAGCTAAAGCGAATAAGAGTGATAAAATTTTAACTGAATGTATCAACGTATAGTTATTTATAGAAATAATATTTTTATGATTTGCTCCATGTATGTTAGTAACATATAATGTGTGAAAATGATTTTGAAGCGCCTACCCAAAAAAAATCACGTCAAATACTGATCTGTTATTTGCAACTTGTTATTAGTTGTCAAGTTGGGTGACGGGAAGGAAGGAACACCGAGAAAACACGCGCACATTTACTTCATATTCTTCATATTTCTCATACCCCATGAAAGTTATCCTCACCTGTTTATAAGTGTTTTATTTTCTAAACAACTTTTTTTTAAACAAAAATATTCGCGACACTTTTAGACCAGATTGTTGGCACACTTCTTTATCATCGCGTAAGTGCTTTATTCTTCGCGTGTAACATTTTAAGTAACAATCGTATAGACGTCGTTGAGGTAATTGGATTAGATTCATGTTATTTGCGATGTAATTGAGCCAGCTAAACTGGTGTATCCATGACTGTTGGCTAGACCGCGTGCGATGCGTGCCAAAACCAAGCGAGCCAGCCAATCGAGATATGGAATGTTTATGTTTCCAAAATGCTGTTAAAACTCTAATTGCTGTGTTGAATTACATTTATTAATTATTACCCCAATTTATCGCTCCGTTGAAGGCCTGTCATTACTTACTTTGTAATAAACGAAACAGGCAATGAAATAGACAATATAGATAGGATATTAAAATTTATATTTAAAGGGTATAAACCATTCAAAGACAGCAGCGCTAGTCGAGATCAAAGGAGAACCTAAGTTATGCAACATATATGCTAGTGCATTGAACGATTCATTTCAGTCTACCAGGAGTTTCAAAGTCCCAAGGAGTATTAGAAATAATAGCGATTTGTTCGCTATTAATGCGGGCCCCCGTCGAGCCGAGCTCTCAAAGGTTGAGATGCATTAGTCGCTCGGCGACTCCGGGATTCAATGCTTTACACTCCAATGCTTCTTGAATGGGAAAAGCAGAGGTTAAGATTGAAAACTTTATTTTATGTGGATTTTAAACATTCGCTTGTGTTTAGAAGACATCGAATTGTTCAGGGTTTCTCCGAACATTAAGTGAAGGCTATAACGCTGAACGATTAAACTGTTTAAAAGATGCGTATCGAAATGCAAGGTCATTCCAAGATAATAAAGCTAACTTAAAAGATGCTCGTATATACGAAGTTAAATAACGAGATACTCCAGTAATTATCTAAGATATAAAGATTAAAAAGAGTGTATGGGAATAAAGAAAAAATAACTAGGAATAAAAACACAAAACTCCAATGCAAAATCTTGAAACACTACTCTCGCGGGGGCATATTAAAATCTGCCTCTAAAAGCGAGCACCGAGATAGAGCACTCAGTGCGCTGCGCTGTGCGCTCTCAGAGCTGCATCCATTTTGCATCCCACAATATGGCGCTTGTTCCATTATCCTTTATTAAAACTGGAAAGCTGATTTTTATTCTAAACCTTAATAATGTACAAACTCATTAGAATTTCCGCCGCATGCTGTGTTTTATCGTTTTACAAGATTGGGTTTTATAAACGGCCAGTCCGTGTCGGAATTCGAATCATTTTAAATTTGAACGAACAGGGAATATGAATGTAAGCAAATTGTTTAACTGAATTCATCGGACAATTTAGTCTAAATTTGGAATTTGAATGTATGTCATACCCAGTGCGGCTAAAATTAAATTGCGAGCTCCATTTGCGCGACATGTGGTAATACGGTTGCAACTATTTCCCGTTTGATCGTTTCTGAGTTATGACGGCTTGTCAGTTTATATCTCGAAAGCTCGAAACAGATTAAAGTTGGCTTCCGTTTACTAAATTACTTGTTTAGATACTTATTAATTTATGTATTATATTGAGACCGAATTTTACGTTTTCAAGTGACTAATATAACTGTTGTATTAATAGCAAAAATCCGGATGCTAAATGTTAAGCTTGGCTGGATAGATAAATAAAGAAAAGGCCCTAATTGCAATGAAACTAGCTGAATTGCACAAACAAATAAACCTCGGTGATTGGCTACAAGCATACAATTCAGGCAACATTTAAGTTGACTATCGAAATGGAGAACTCAATTCTAAACTTTTAGAATTCAGAGATCAAAGTTCTACTTCCTGCTCATAAATCAGACTTAATTGCCCCCAGATCAGAGAAGCAGTAAAATGCTGTCATAATTCACAAACATGCATGCAATAAACATAATATTATAGTCTAATTATCAAGGTTGAGGTCATTGAACTCTGCAGTGAATAGTAGTTTCGCAAACTACGTGATTATACCGATTATATTAATTATACAACAATGGCATTGATATAATACTAGGAGTGCGGCGATGTCGGCGAACAGCGCTCGGGGGTATTCCTTTGTAGATAGTGACTTGTTTCGAGTTTCTTTGAGGCTTTCGCCATTGAGGATATTAAATCTTTTGTATGCCATGGTTTAATGGAAAAAGTACAATAGTTTATTGAGATTAAAAGAACGTAAGGGTTGTCTGCGAACTGGTACATTTTGTAGCGTAATAACACGACATGATTCTATATTATTACTGATACGAATAGTTTTATAGCCAATTGCTTTCCTGTAAGCTGTTGAGATAACTAAATTGCTTTTAAGTTTTAATCATACATGTATTATTAAATATCTACGGTCTAGTTTTAGCAATAAGAGAAGTAGTAGGCTAACCGACTACTTCTATATCGGCTGTTATAAAAAAAAAATGTGACACAAGATTATCAAGCCGGCATCTGGTCATGATTTGGAACAATTTTTACTATGGGATCAAATTTGTAAATAGTACTAACTTATAGTTGACCTTTTCTATGGAACATCTCAATTTTTATTTAATTAACAATCTTGACCCCATAGTAAAAGATGTTCAAAATCATGAACAGATGCCGGTTTCATAGTCTTGTATCACGTTTTTTCTAACACCCTGTATAGCAAACAAATAGAAGTAGTTAAGTACCTAGGTTAGCTGTATTTTATTTGAAAATAAATATAAAAGAAAACAAATGACAGTCATTGACTTACGCAAGCAACAATAATATTTGACGCGCCAAAACATCAACAACGCGTCGTCGCCCAAATGCTATCGCGTAAATTGATTCGTCAGCCATTGTCATAACTGGGTCAGCGATAACACGGATTAGTACATTGATTAACGTCTTGCCTCACGTCTTGTGTCATGTTGGTTTAGCAGATTGAAAGTGACGATCGGACGTCGCCATCAGTATTTGGACATAAAGTTAAGTACCGACGCGTGGGCGTTTTTGGAATCTCTGAGTACTACAACAATAGGTTTAGTGTTTGACAACAGGAAGTGAAATCCGAAAGTGTTTGTACTGTGGCAATAGTTGTGTTAAAACTATTCCAATAATACAAAATTTTGCCGTGACCCCGCGCCAGATTTAGCAAGTACATATATATGTAATTTACGTTTCTTGGCAATCTATGTAGACATTGGATTAAATTGCGTGGGTTCATTCACTTATAACACACCAGTTTACTACAGCGTGTATTGTTTATGCAAAACACTAGTCTCATTCAATATAAATATAATACACTGAGATTAACTTTTAGAGCCCCATAAGAAATAGCTAACGAGAATGACATTTAACCGCCGCTAAGGCTTAAAATAGCTCTAGCTCTACAAAAAACCGCAAATACATGTACAAATCTTTTGCAGAATGCTATAACTTTCACACACCTCATATCATTGTCAAAGAATTTTCCCTCAATATCAGCCAGATGTCGGAGACAAAGATTGCAGCCCCATTGTTACAAAACGCACCTTCACAGAACATAAACCGTCTTGCGCCATTGCACGCCCAAAATGTCTCTGCAGGAATGCTCCCTTCACTGGATACAACAGATTTTAATAGTTATGGATATAGCCTTTTGCTTATGCCCTATTTAAGGCAGGTGCATTACATTTGTTACAATATTTAGACTGCAAACATTATGGTAACTATGATATAAGTACGAGTACATGCCTAGGTATTTTTACGTTAAAATGTTTGTGGCACATTTTTAGTTAACAACAATTCAATATAAGCATAGAACAAACAGTAAAACTTGATGGTAATGTATGCTACAAATTGTGTTGCTGGCAGTTAATAGTTATTATGTCAAATTACATGCAAAACATTAAATGCAACAATCCTATATGCTGCATGTTCTGAACTCATAGGCTTGTTAATTTTAGTTCCAGCTCAAGTACAAAATGTAGTCGATATTAAAAACATTTCTATGCTGATAGAATTATCAGCTAAGCACCTGTACCTCTTATTGTTCATCTACATCAAGCTATTAATTCTAGTACTACATAGACATTTAGAATACAAGGCCGCTTTTGAATTCCCTGCCTAATCTTTTATTATTTTAAAACCTAAACAAACTCAAATGTATTTATAACCTTTACAAATGACCCCTTTTACCTAAGAACTCCACTAGAATGGCGTCCTACACAATATTTTGCTTCAACCCCCGTTCGGCGGGAAAATAGAAAAACACTTTGGAGTCATTTCCTTTCGAGGATGTACTGTGAGGGATTCATTATCAACCCTCCGCAAGCGTCTCGGGGGTCGCATGTGAAAGACGTAGTTACGTTGAAAATGTGTGCAAATCGCATTGTTATGTGGTATGTGGCACACATATTCTATGTTATAGGAAAATCCCAAGTTTTTGTACTTATAGTCCCGTACTGTCAGTGTTAAGTCTATTCAAATACTTTCTATTAAAAACAAATAATATTTATTATTCATTCCTGCTATTATAAGGAATGAATCATATATTACTAAGTCTAGTTTGTGTAGGCACACTTATTTGAGAATTAGTACAAAAGAGTTCAAAAACGTGTATCGATTTATTCTCTTCATAAATAAATTCTATGACTTAATTTGAACAAAATAAGAGCAGTGGGACATATATGTTTGTATAAGTTTTGTCATGTGTCAAAGTATTGTATAAGTATATACAGTAAGCAGCAGAAGTAAATCAATAAATACATCAATATTATGAGGTTTCTAACATTGGGCAGGAAAGGAAGAATTTTCAAAATTTTTCACCTACAACTTCGCAACGCTTAACAAAATCTGCAGTGTACTGACGCATACAAAGCCGTTCAAGGTATATCCGAAGGCTTAACGCGTTCAAAGCCTCTTCGGGTCAGTTGGCTTCCTGAAATTACCCCGTTTCACGTGAGAATGGGCCGAAGATTTGGGGTGCCGTGATTGAGATGCCTCCTCAAAACGGTTCGTTACTACACTCTACTGTAAACTTGTACCTTCAATGTTTTGCTTGTAGATTCGTAACCATCTTAGGAACTGGAACATTGTTTTTTTATTTATTTATTGAATATTAGGTACAAACTATATTCAACTAAGAATAAATATTTATTTATGAATTAGTTTGATTTACCTTGATTTTTGCTACTATATAAATAAAAAAAAAACAATTGAAATAAATGTCATATACCTAAGAAAAAGTGAGGAGGACCTATCTCCCTCCTCCTCCTCGATCCTCCGGAGGTCCTCGTAGCTTTTTCTTAGGTATATGACATTTATTTCAATTTACAAAATATATTTTTTGTTAATTTGGTTTGTACTTTCTGATTTGTACCTATATTATACCTGTTTATTGTTTTATCACCTGAATGAGCTAAGTGATCTCAATTATATATTTACTTAAACAAAAGCTGTTAGCAACAAGCGAATATTATCATTGGTATTTTGGCAAGCAGTTTGCCTACTGCTTTATGGAGCTATAAACTACATAGAGTTCAGTGCATCTGTAATTTAACGTTCGGTTATTGACCTGACCATGTATTTGAACGATACGAACATAATTTTTGTAAATATTTTCTGCCATGAACCTCAATTGAAATATATACAGATGTATATATATTTTTTTTTAAAGCTTCTACGCTAGGAATTTCTCCCTTAGGATTTAGATATTAATGTGAAATGCAAATCGGGCGTGACACATAAACGGAGACGTCGGTTATTCAACTCAACTGCTATATGGCTCAACAATCCCTGTATTTGACTACTTGATCAAATCAAATTATTTTTTATGAAATATTTTAATTTGCTTTGATTTTTAAGTAGTAATACTACTATATAAATTAAAAGTTGAAATAGATAACATATACTTAAGAAAAAACGACGAGGACCTCAGGTGTTCGAGACGGGACCGGAGGTCCTCGTCGTTTTTTCTTAAGTATATGTTATCTATTTCAACTTTTGATATAAGTATATGTTTATCAAGTAGTGGCAACAAGAACTAGCATTAGAAAGGTCAGTTAGGGGCTATACCAATTCCTCGAATTAGTTTGGCGAATGGTCTCTAGGATTGCATAGGGAGTCGTGAAAAATAGAAAAGTATATTTTAAACATCAACACTTCTAAAGTTCCATTAGGTTGATAACTGACTCGTACACAAAGCAGTTACCACTGCACCACTTAACGATCTTCTGGCATCTTGAAACTCATTATTACGGGCTTGTAATCTCGTTGTAATGAGGGCTTTATCGCACGCTAACGGTACGGGTTTAACGGGTAAATAAAAAACCGAATGACTCCGTTTTGATAAATAAAATAGTTTCAGTTGCTTTAATCAAGTGCCAAATTAAACATAATATTTAGAAAGAAGCAGCGACATTAAAACATCCTGATATAAATACTATATTTAAATTTATATAGAACTGCAACATAAAGTTTCAGTTCTGAGTACTGTTACAAACTTATTTATTGTGGTAGTCAAAACTGCAAGCGTCGTGGCTTGCATACTAACTTCGTTATAGCTGTTTGCAGTTGGTATCGTCTCTTTCGCTGGCAAAGATAAATTGGTAACATTAAATAAACATTCTACGAGTAAAAGGTCATACTCTTTTTTTTAGTTTTGTCGATTATGAACTTTGGTAATATAAACCTAAGGTCCAATTTAGAATCCATGATAAATGGCAAAGTGTCTAAAACAAGACGGTAGTCTTTGCAAATATACAGGTTGTAAGTAACGCAAGTTGTCTTAAATATGTAGGACAGGGTGGTTACTTAATTTATATATAGGTAAAGGATGTAAATGCTATGCTTATATGTCCTATGGCCGAATTTTTTTTAATTTGAAAAATAAGTGATTACCAATGGTTCTACTCAAACATTCTTGTTTGTTTGATTATTACAAGAAGTTTACTTGCTAATATAATGAAAACTGTTGTGAGCCATGTTACTATTACTTAGTTACAAACGGATAAACTCACGTGTACTTATATCGCACTAGGCTACATGTACATGATTGAATTCAAGACAAGTCAGGACACACCGTTCTAAGTTCACATGAGTTATCTGTTTGTAAGTGAGTAGAAGTTTACTTGGTATTCTAAGATAGCATTTTGTTCATTTGTAACCATAGCTATCACTTTCTAACAAGTTTAAGTGCAAAAGTGATGCATGATGTGATAGGCGGTAAAACTGCAATCGGCTTGTTGATGATGAAAATGTTACATAATGCTTTCCGAGTATTTTTCACTTTACGCTACTCATATTCTATATCTGTTCCTTTCTCTCTATCATCCTTTCATTCTTCTTTTTCTCGCAGCTAGCTTGATATCTCAATACCTCACCTTACCTTTCGGTTTATATAAAACGTAAGCATATACACTGGTATGACATGCTATCTGAAAAATATATATGCAAGTAGGCATTATTGCATATATATTTGCACACCTTACATTACCGAGAAGAAAAAGTAAGTTTTGAAGGTCTTCCGCAAAAATCGAAATTCGAAGATTGACAATCTCACTCTCTACATAGCTCTTGCTTATGCAAGCGATAAAGAGCACATATAAGATCGAACAAAGTGTTTTACGCTGACTTTGCCTAGAGCTACTGTTTAAAAAAAATACATGTTTTCCGTATCATGTGTCGGCACTCGTTTAAAACTTGTTCATATCTGAGCTGGCGCTGAATAATGTAGGGTGCCGAGCGCCGACAGCGACGCTCTTTGCGTGATGACACTTACACAACATGCAACATACGAGAGAATAATATTTTTGTGCCTACAGCGTCGTTCATAATCTGCAGCACAAGTAGCTTTGCCTGATAAGTTGTATATTATCTATACACGACTTAATTGGTAAGGCGGCAAAGCAATGTTTGTAGATTGTATAGTGATAAGAACGCTGTGAAGAAAACAGATACAGCTGTTTTAATAGGTATTGCACAACCCTGTGTACTATATAGAAAACAAAAAATTGCTATATACAATTACAGATTTGGCCATACTGACCAATCTAAATGGTCCACCCCGTATATAAAAGACATAATTTAATAAAATTATCTTCATGATTCCAAGTTAAATAAAATAAACTGATTTTAAGCGATATTAATATATTATGATATTTATGATATATCATGCCACAAAAGTGTCAGAATAACCGCAAAACTCGTGCCAATGCCAACAGCTCCCGAAAAACTCCTCTCGTGACATTCCAAACCATTTCGAAAGCTTGTTCGCATCGTGACGATCAAAAATAAAACGTCTTTCCTTATAACACAACTGACATCTGACCTGAATACGCGAATAAACGATGTCGGAAACATAATGCACCCATAAAACGATAAAAATCACGTAAACTGGTTACGATTATCGTAAAAAATCCGGGAGGTCGCGCTGACCAAATTGTCCACTTCCGCAGTATTATTATCCATATGTGCACAATTTGGTAGGGCAATAAAGTCAAATGTTTATATTTAGTCGCGTAGATATAAATAGTGGTGGGATTTATGCGCGCGGCCGTAGCGAGACTCAAAATGTATTACCCCTAGATATTTTGTCTGTCGTGGTCCTGGCCGCATGCCAGTCGGATCACTTTCGCCAAACTAGATGAAGAGAAAATATAATAATGTCTACTTCAGAAAGGTATGCTCTGACTCACCCGTCGGGTTCATTTTGACGTAATAAATTTTCCCGGGCCGTAATTCAGACAGATTATCTAATGTTTATCTTGGCAGAGACACTGCATCGCAAACTTCCTAGTGTAAACTTCACAAGTGGATCAGAATGGCATTTTATACGACTCTCATAATACTCAGTCTAAAGCCGTTAGGTATGCAGCCTCTTTAAGTTAGGACATAAACCTATATAAACGTCTCTCAAGTGGCTTACAAAACAGTCTTTCTCAGCAGTCTCCAGGCAAGCAAAAAGTACTTACCACTATATTTTCTAAACCTATTTGCAGTTATTCAGGGCAAACGCGTGCCGTACAGGCATGCTCACAAAATAGTCCTTAGGGCACGTTATTTTCTACTAACAGGGACTGTTTTTGCATGGCTCGAGAGGAATTTGTGTTGATAGTTGTACTAACTCTTTAGATCCAGGGATTACGCCGTGAAACAGTATTCTGGAGTGGAGTGAATAAACTCGTGAATAACTAATCAGGCCTGATTTTATAGAGAAACTACCAACGACAACTACTGGAACAATAGTTATTTGTGCAACAAGAGAGGAAAGTTGCTTTTTCTTGCGAGTGTTTATTTTGAGTCCCGAGTAAGCGAAAGATTCTATAATTGAATCACGAGCGTAGCGAGTGACTCTAGTGTTAGAATCTTGAGCGTAGCGAGGCACTCAAAAACACGAGATGTAAAATAACTTTACTCTCGTGTGACACATACAACTATGTCCTCGTAATACTATTAAATTTAACTGAGGCATTATCAGCTTATGTTTGCCGATGCATAAAGGTAACGAATGTATCCATGAAGATGTAAGCACGATTTTACTGTTCAATTCTTGCTAATGTTGCTAATAAATCCATCCAATATAATTTGGTACTACAGTATGACCACAAGTGGTCGGGTCTCACACAAACCACGTTGTGGCCTTGTAACACTCCACAGCTAGTTCAGATGTTTTTCAGTAACAATGGGCCTAGCATATGAAGGAGGCGACAGTATCTTCAACCGAGATAGACTATCCCTCTTTAACTAATATAGTAAGAAAAGGACAGATACAGACAGTATCTCGCCGCGAGACAGTCGCGAACTTCATATGCCTGGCCTACAGATCTTCATAAAGTAGTGCAAACTTTTTAGAAATTTCATAATAAGTTTAGCCGTGGCGTTACTACTTTTTACAGTTACCATTACATGACTATACAGATAGTACCAAACTAATACAGTTTTGGAAATATATTTAGCTTGATAAAAATTACAAATAACAGACATTTCGTATAGATTTCTACTTGTTAGAACTTAATTTCTATACAAAAGATAAAAATTATAATGCAAATCTACTTTTGTACTACACCAACGTTACGGTAATAGGTAGTATTTCTACTTTCCTATCATGACATGGAATCATCAAGAAACTCATTTAGAGCATAGGCAGAGAGAATCATAATGTCCTTTTCTTGCAGACAGTGTACTCTCACTGTCTGCTGCTGCCTTATTTGGAAACAATGGCCAGACTATACGAGTATTATGGTCCAACCGAAATTTGTTAAACAAAAACAAAACTTACGTTCGCGGTTTCGTGGTGGATGCGATTATTACCTGAAAGAAGAAAAAAAACATATAAATTATGTTTCAAACACTGCAATTTCAAACGCTAATAAAATATAATAAAGCCGAAAACGTGACCTGAATGATAACATGATCTAAAGTTCCAGTGATAAAATGTTTTAATAGTTGTTTTTTTTTACCGACTTAAAAAAATATTTCGACGGAACATTTTCATAAATATGAATTTGCGTTCGTAAACTTGGATTGAATTATATATGAACATGATGGAAGAATTCCAAGACAATAAAAACTTCTCTTAAATTACAAATATATGCCTTCTATATAAAAATAGAATTTAACATATTTAAGAATGAAACCAGTTGGAGATGTTATTGCAATAACAATACAGTCCTCTATTATACATTCAGCTGTTACCAGTTTTATGAGTTACATGTGATAAGTTGAAAGACTATAGCGTGTGCAAGTTATTATATTAATTGATTTAAAATGGAAAAATTAGAGAAATCTCTTCTGGACGTACGGAATGTGGATTTGGACAGTGTTTTAGAAAAATTTAAAGTGTACGATCGTTATCACGCGGGTTCTATAATGCTTTTAACAATGGGACTTATGTTAGAATTCATTTGGTACACTAATCATGTTATTGTGGCTGGGAAAGTTGAATACAGGTAAGCTCATTTGAATTATTCTGAAGTGAAATTAAGGTGAATCTTGAGCTAATAATTTATGACATGTTTGCATATTCTTAATTTTGGATTGGTGAAGAGCGAACGTTATGTACATTCAGATATACGTACAATGTCGTACCGTGGTACTACAGCCGAGGTGAACAAAAAAAAACGCGGAGGGATCTTTTGTCAAAACGTTTTGACTAATTTTCAAAACTATGAAATTTCGTCTCGAAGGAACATGTAATAGGTATACTAAAAACAACAGATACAATACAATATGCACTAATATATTTTTCATCTCTCCTGTTCGGAAAGTTTAACTTTCACGAGTAGATAGCCCGGTTGAAAATTGCATTTCCTCCTCTAGGGTGGAAAGTATTTTTTTTTTAAGTTACGATGAGCAACGGAGAATAAGCTTAGGCTTTTTAAAATATATCCAGTGTCTGTACCTCCATTCATTCAAAGCGCTACAGACAGCTATTGCTATCTCTTTCTGTCTCATGAAAAATGCTAATGTCTGTACCTCCATTCATTCAAAGCGCTACAGACAGCTATTGCTATCTCTTTCTGTCTCATGAAAAATGCTAATGTCTGTACATCCATTCATTTACGGTGGTACAAACACATATTGTTATCTCTTTCTGTTTCTTGAAAAAAGCTAAGTATTAAAATGTCTGAAACCACAGACAATCTAGCAATTTAATGAATGAAATTATTAAATAATGGGCACTATAGACTAAATTCGCACCCAATTAAGTATTCAGAATCAACTGCACATACTTAATATACAAGAGACCCAGGTTTCTCAGAGAATTTCAAATATAAATATGCCTGGGAAAACAGTCAATTTGTCGTTTTCCAATTGCTCTAATTTCACAATAAATTTTAAATAATAAGTACCTATTTGTAGTTTTAGTAGTGGAGCTTTCTTTGCTTTTTCTTTGATTTAATGAATCTGTTTAATGAAATGAACTTTCTTTTACTTTCCTCATAGTCGATATGAAAAGTAGAGTGTTTAACTCGATTGAAAGTGACCCATTTCACCTTCGAACTATTGGCGCTCTCACTTCGTTCGAGCGCCAAAATATCTCAGGTGAAATGGGTCACTTTCAACCCTTGGTTAACAATCTACTATATATATTTACCTATTCCGCTACATTACTAAATGTCACTAATTTTAGAATTCACTAAAAGCCTGCTATTATTTTCGGTGTATTCCCACTAATTATATATTCTATTGCAATATTATTTTAGGCTGTTTTCAGCAATGTAAAAGGTTATATTGTACAGTCGCCATTCTGATATACCGGAGCTGTGGAGGTGGTGACAAATATCTGAACATGCACTTTATCGCCTTGACAATAGAGGCGACTATGGCGACTGTACCTATTATGTATTATTTACTTGCCAGCTGTAACAACACAAGTGTTTCTTGTAATAGTTGTGTGTACAGTCGCCATCAGATATATCGGAGCTGCTGAGGTGGTCACAAATATCGGAAAATGCACTTTATCGCCCTGACGATAGAGGCGTTGTTCTGATATTTGTGACCACCTCCACAGCTCCGATATATCTGATGGCTACTGTAACTGTAAATTTAAGATGCAGTATAATTAAATAATTATGAGAGGAAGGGTTTTCATTTAAGTTATCTTTATAAAGGGCGTCTGGCTTCTTCATTAAAAGTTAAAAATTTGTTTGAGATGAGGATCAACCAAATGACATTAGTAGACAATTAGTCTTGTTATTATAATAGCAAAGATATAATATAGGTAATTTCACAATTAAAACTGTTGTGAGCCATGTTACTACTACTTAGTTACAAACGGATAAACTCACGTGTAATTATATCGCACTACGCGACATGTTTCGGGTAAGCTCTTCTTCTTCTCAATCTTCAAGCCGAGTCAGGACACACCGATCGCGATGAGGGTGTATCACTCACTCATGCAACATGTCGCCTAGTGCGATATAATTACACGTGAGTTTATCCGTTTGTAACTAAGTTATAGGTAATTTTATTCGGACGTCAAATTGTTTGCCATCACGACATAAGTAATTTGCTTAACAATCGCATATAAATTATTTTGCAGAAGCTAAATTTGGAACTATTCGATAGATATTTAAAAGAAGTTGGAATTTAATAAAACAGAAAACAGGTATTGTGATTTAAATAAAAGTAAAACTGCAACACGAAAAACCGGTCATTGCGAGAATTATGTAAGAGGAGCCAAACTTGATAGTTTTATTATAATAACTATGTCGTATGCCATAAGACATAGTTTGCCTGCATATGTTTATCAGTAAATGATAAATAATTATTATCCTTTTTCAGATGCAATAAATTTAATTCACAGTTAAGTAATCAAAGCAACAGCTTGAATATTAGTAATTCAAATATATGCACTAATCCTGAGTTGTGTTCGGAATGGGCCTATGACGATCCCAACAGTTTTGTGGCCGAGGTAAGTTCCACACGATATGTAAAACTCAGTCTGGTAGGAAATTATTATGTCTGTAAAGGGGGCTTCTTTAGTTTCAGTTGGCATGTCAAGAGTGGAAGAGAACTTCTGTCGGTAGTGTACATTGCTTCGGGTATATGCTTGGACTTCTTAGTGTTGGACCTTTATCTGACAGGTATCAAACATTGAACCAAACATAAATTATAGACAGACATTTTTTTTACGTTTTCAATGTAATAGCGAAAGACAAACATCGATCTCTAAAGCAAAAGTTAGAATAGAAAGAACGATGAAAGATTTATAGAACTAGCAAAATAGACTCAATCCGTCCAAATACAGAACAAAAAAGAGATCAACGCATTATATACACAATAATACAGATATTAATGACAGAGATACTGCGTAACAATCAAACAATTAGTTCAAATAAAATATTTGAATGGCTTTATAATATATAAACATATAAATGTTAAGGCACTGCTCCACCTCCTGACTCGCGTTTCATCTGTGACAAGTGTGGCAGGAGATGTCGCGCTGCCATCGGACTACTAAGTCATCAAAGACGTTGTCTCGGATCTATCAATTGACTGTGTTATCTGTAAATGCAAACTGCAACAATCATCTGTCAAGATGTCGTGGCCAATGAAAGAGTTCAGGTTAATATAAATATATTGAGATATTTCCAGGTTCGGAAGAAAGACGCTGATTATTGCAACGGGCATAGCAGGCGGTACGTTGGGGATAATGAAGAGTTTTGCCAACTCGTATTGGCTTTACATTACACTTGAGTTCCTGGAAGCCGCAATAGGTGATCCGATTTCACCAATATACACTCTAGGTAATAATGACAGCACTTCACCATCATAAATCTAATTAATTAATTAATTACGGCTGGCTTCTTCCTTGTCCGACGAATTGGAATCGCCATCCAACGGGACAATTCCGCCAGCCTTCTAGCTCAGAGCTCAAGCCAATTTTCTACTTGTCATAAAAAAAACTGGCAAGTAAAAAAAAATACTAAATTGAAATTATTTTAACTTTCTTACAGCTATTGAAATGGTGGCCTCTAAATCGCGGGCCACATATACAACTATATGCATGACGGGTGCTGGTCTAGGGGGGATACTATTCGCCACGGCAGCTTGGCTAATTCCTTATTGGCGGTCGTTACTGAGGGTCCTGTACGCGCCCGGACTTCTCGCCATATTTTTCATTTACTTGCTAGACGAAAGCCCAAGGTGGCTCCTAGCCAATGGAAAGAAGGATGATGCAGTAAGGATAATAAAGAAAGCAGCTAAGCTTAATAAGATAGAAATTAAAGACCACCTAAACACAATTTCTTATGAGAAGGACAAAGGTCCAAGCTTTGCAACAGTGATAAGAGACACGTTTAAATCAACATCGTTAGTGAAACGATTTTTCGTTTGTGCAACATGGTGGATTGCAGGCACTTTTGTATATTTTGGATTGATTGTGAATTCAACATTATTGCATGGCAACAAATATATAAACTTTGGATTAACAGCTACTATGAAATGTCTAGGCAATTTTTTTGCGGGGAACATAATTAATAAGTTTAACAGAAAAGTTCCTTTGATAGTGTGTTTTGTAACATGCTCTTTTCTTTGTGTTGGGCAACCGTTTTTACCAAAAAGTAAGTAAACCATGTGTTTATGTAATTTTGTCTTACGGTGTTTATGACCCAAATGCTACGACCTATCTGCTAGGGAAAACAGGAGCATAAAACCGCTTAACTGCTCAAGGCACCATTTTGAGACCCAAATTGTTCACATAAATTGTTAACATGTGCATCCTCGGGACCTATGAAAAATATACATAAAACTGTAGAGCAATAAGAAGAAAACAATATCCATTTGAGTAGAAAAACACTACCAGTGACTGCATCTAGTTTCATATATAACGTTACGATTAGGTAGACTGACATTACAGGTATACATGGTAAATTACTCGTTTGATGCCCTGCTTCCACTATTTACAATTCAACTACACTTTTCAGATCTTCTGTGGCTACAGATAACCAACTACATGGTGGGCTTTTTCTTGTCGTGTACAAGTTTCTGCATTATATATATATTCACGTCCGAGCTGTTCCCAACGCAGTCTAGGAACTTCATGCATGCGCTGTGTTCCGCAGTCGGAAGGATTGGCTCAATGATATCCCCTCAAACGCCTTTGTTGGTAAATATTGCAGTAAAACAACTTTTTAGTAACAGCGCGGAAAGTTCTTTGCAAAATTGAACGATCTGAGGCTGTAGTGTAAGTTTATTTTGACTTAAAAAAAACGTTTACGAACGCGTAAGTGATAATTTTATGTATATGGGAAACGCAAACGCGTTCGTGACGTAAAGTTACGTTAAAAACTTATACACTCAGGGCTCTGGTCAAACCAAAATAATTGATTCTAAATATTGCAATAGTCCGCAAACATGATCAAATCGAAACTAAGATATTTCTTATAGTATACTCGTACGATGTTGAAATAAATATGAATTCTAAGAAATATACACAATTTAGAACATAATATTTTTTCGATAGTGCAGCTCTAACTATAGAAACAGTTTATCAACTATAGTGGATCAACTATTTTTAATGGAATTTTGTTCCGTTGAGTTTTAATCAAAGGAACGATTGTTATTTAACTAACACACTCAATAACTGATGACCAATGCCAGGATAGGCTTATGACTGCTACGCAATCATAAAATTTAAAATCCGTTCGGGAACCGCGCATTCGTAAATTTCGGACGATTGTCTCTGTTACTCTCGTGACACCTTAATTGGAGTCTAAGAGAAAGATGCCCGAAATATACGAACTTCGATGTTCGCGGTACCGCTCCAGAAGCAAAACCGCTCATTTTAAAGAATGCTGCAGGAAACGTAATCATGCCTACAAAGAAAATCAAAACACACAACATAGATTTATCTCGATCTATGAATTGACCAATGGTTTCTTTCCCATTACAGATGGTTTACTGGTCTGGTCTTCCAACAGTAGTGTTCGGCGTGGTGTCCCTGACGGCAGGGCTAGTGACGCTGCTCGTGCCGGACACGGCGGACCAACGTTTGCCGGACACAGTGTGTCAGGCAGAGGAAATGGAAAATTGTAGATTAAACAACTCTCATAATACTTAACCGAATCGTTGTTTTATTTGTATATAACGTTAAAGAGTTATATAACGTTGCCAATAAGAACAATTTTAGGAGGAAGATTTGAAAAATCAACAAAAAATAAGAATTGGTGAAAACTTTTAACTTTGGAAGAGTCTTTTACTAAATTCTGGTTTAGTTAGTAATTATCCAGATTTTTCACTTATAAATAATAAGAAGTATACACATTAAATAGCAACAACGATTAAGTGTCATCCCTTTAATTTTCAGTATTATATTATATTATTCTGTAAGCAATGAGAGGACTTCATCTTATTGCTTCACCACTCCTATCCTATCCTAGGACTAAATAGGCTTAAATAAAAGGAATTTCACATAAATAATTACAATATCTATAAACATAAGTTACTTGATTAATCGAACTCTTCTAAATGCTAGCATCTGGCAATGTTATGAAATAGCGTGCCTTATCTCTTATTCAAGCAAATACAAAGCAAATATATATTGTTACCGTAACCGTTAGTTAAATAAAGGTTCATTTCACGTGATAAGTTGTGAATAGTAGGCCGTATTAGTGATAATTTTAATTTATTTAAAATGGCGAACCCACTGTTGGGCCGGTTAGATTTAGACGATGTGTTGATCAAGTTCAAAGTGTATGATCGTTATCATGGAGTGTCCCTTATCCCTCTCACTGTCGCACTTATGTTCGAATTCATGTGGTATTGTAATCATGTCATTGTTGCCGAAAAAGTAGCATACAGGTATGTTTATTCAAATGTTATTTTAACTAATTTAATTGAAAATGTATTTACAAACATGTTTGTGTGTGTATATATTTTGTTACTAAATCTTTTTAGTGCTCTTTCAAAGAATATTGAGTAGATTATATTATCTTTTGTAACAATTCCTTTTTCAGCTAATATGTTAAAGTTCTAGTCAAACTGTGTTTATGTATGTTTCAAATTTTTTCTAGAATAATAATAATAAAAGTATTTTAGGTGTATTACTACGGAATTGACTGACAACGGGAACTCTAATATCAGTTATGCATATAATACAACAGAAGACTGGTGTAAATCTCCTGAGATGTGTCCAGAGTGGGTTTATGATAAACCTGATAGTTTTGTAGCTGAAGTAAGTTACAGTATACATATGTGCTAAAAAACTGGTTGCAATATACAAAAATTACAGTCATTACTCATTACAGTCATTGACAAAAAATGTGTGTTTTTCAGTTTAGTTTGGCATGCCAAGACTGGAAGAGAACATCGGTCGGAAGCATTCACAATATAGGATTTATGTTTGGGCTACTCATTATTGGACCTTCATCTGATAGGTAATTAGTTTCATTTGCTGCCTGTCCTTTAAATGTTTATAAAAGGTTATTCCGTTAAGTTGCATTTACTGTTTTTTATTTTCAAATCAAAATTGCCATTACTTGGCAGGTTTTGACATGTAGGACAGATGGTTAAGTCGTATAGAAATTACAGACACGACACATAGATATAGTAAAAGATTAGACACATAGATATAGTTATTATTTAGTAAACTGTACTATACAATATTACTTTTAAGGTTTGGCAGGAAGACTCTGGCTATTATAATATGTGTGGCAGGCGGCACGCTGGGATGCTTGAAGAGTTTTGCCACCTCATACTGGCTTTATGTAGCGCTCGAGTTCTTTGAAGCGGCTGTAGGTGACCCTATGTCTCCAGTATACATGCTAGGTAATCAAAAATGTTACGTGTAAGCTTAAATACTACTACAATTAAATAAGAGGCAAAACCAAACCAAGATACAGCTAATCTCCTAATGCTTGTTACAGCTATAGAAATGGTAGCAACCAAGAAACGAGTTACTTATACTACTACCTTTATGACGGGTCTCGGTACAGGAGGAATTATACTGGCATTTGTTGCCTGGCTTATCCCTTACTGGCGAACGCTTCTGAGGGTCATGTACGCACCCGGGATACTTGCTCTATTCTTCATTTACTTACTAGACGAGAGCCCCAGATGGCTTCTAGCCAATGGAAAGAAGAACGAAGCTATACAAATTATAAAGAAGGCAGCTAAGCTAAATAAAATGGAAATAGAAGAAAACTTAAACACCATTTCGTATGAAGTAAATCAAAGCCCGAGCTTTGTTACTGTTATAAGGGACACGTTCAGATCGACATCTTTACTAAAGCGATTTTTCGTTTGTTCCATCTGGTGGTCTTCAGCAACTTTTGTCAATTTTGGGTTGATTGTCAATTCCACATTATTAGGAGGCAACAAGTATTTGAATTTTGGTCTCTCATCTGCTATGAAAAGTATTGGTATTATTTTCTCAGCATACATTATCAAGAAGTATCAGAGAAAAATACCTTTAATATTTTGTTTTGTCTCTTGCGCCATCCTTTGCGCAAGTCAACCGTTCCTACCAAAAAGTAAGTTGTATGCATATTGCCTTAATGTTGAATAGCAAGTATTATGAATCTCCGTAATCTACACAGTTTTGTTTTTAGAATTGTGGCTGCAGATAACCAACTACATGGTTGGGTTGCTGTTATCGTGTGCAAACTTCTGCATCATATACTTATTCACCTCCGAGCTGTTCCCCACACAGTCAAGAAACTCCATGCATGCACTTTGCTCCTCCATCGGAAGAATTGGCTCTATATTAGCACCACAAACGCCTTTATTGGTAATTACACCTAAATCATTTTTCCGAGTAACTAATTTATGAATTTATTAATAATTAAGAAATCAATTCATCTTATTATTAGATTTAAATAGTTATTAACCAATTTGTTTAATTTATTACTTTGTTTACTTATTCATAATTCTAAGCCGACAACATCTAAGTAGATACGTATACTGCTAAATAAAAGGTTTTTTCAACTGTTTTGTAGATGACGTACTGGTCGGGTCTGCCGACACTGATGTTCGGCGTGGTGTCTCTGATCGCTGGGCTCGCCACGCTGCTCGTGCCCGACACGGCGGACCAAAGTCTGCCAGACACCGTGTGTCAGGTGGAGAAAATGGAAGCTAAAGTTTTGACAGAAAATCAGTCTAGGCGTAACTGAGTTGTTTACGTTGAAATGTTTTGAGAAATATATAATCCAAATTAGGAAAATAGTTTTGAATCATTGTTTTATTATTGGAATGATGATGATTATTATTAGGTAAGGTACTTATTATTACAACTAAAACTTAGTCGTATACCTATATACAGTCAGCAGCAGAAGTGGCTAAGCGGTTGAGGTGTTCAAAATTAGGTCAACACATCTCTATTGTCAACCGCTCAGCCACTTTTGCTGCTGACTGAACTATTTTGTTTAGAAAAGGACATTTCTTTAGCTATACGCTCAAATACGTCACCTACACGTGAAAATTTTTCGTTTAAATTTAACTAGGCTATTAGAGAATGTTTAATTGATATCACCGGCAAATATGAAGAATTCGTCACACAGTATATTATTTAGTATATTAGTTAATAAAAGATGGCTGATGAATAATGCTACTGGTGGCAGCTCTGCGTGGCACCTACTGGTAAATGACATTGGTTGTTCAGTCACAGTATGTATTATTATAAATTAGAAACGGTCGAATTGGGACATTGTCTCAGTTGTCAAAATTACGTCCAGCAAAACACTATTCGTATGCTAAGTGTTTAGTTCGACATAAGTTTTTGTGGTTAGTGGTTCGAGTTTTAAAATAATAATTTAAAATAAATTGATCGTAATGACGATTATTTCATTAGAAAAGCTGGGCTTGGACGACATATTAGTAAAGTTCAAAGTAAATGGCCGTTACCATGCAGTCGCTTGTGTGTTCCTAACATTAGGAGCTATATTTGAATCAATGTGGAATTGCAATTATGTTTTCGTGACCGAAAAAGTAGGATACAGGTAAAAGTTTATTTTTTAAGTTCAGTGAGGTAAACCTTTACTACCTTTTTCAAAATATATGGGTTATAATACTTCAATACACTTAAATCTATAACTTAAACTACAGTCTGAAGGTTCCTTATCCACTGTCTGGGATTTACAAAGTTGTCTTGTATATAACATTTTTAAAGATTTAATAATATACCTCATAATAAACTAACAATAAGTATATATTACAGATGCGTTGACGATGTTTCACAGTCAGTGAACAGAAGCAACCCAAAAATCAGTAATACTGTTATTGATGCAGAATCGTGGTGCAGAAATCCTTCAATGTGTTCCGAATGGATTTATGATGACTCCGACAGTTTTGTGGCTGAGGTATTTTGATTAGAATTGTTCTTATAATTTGATGACTAACATTAAAACGATAATATCAATACGTAATTTCCAGGTACTGTTAATGAGCCCGAATATATCTTTTTGGTGCCTTATGCGCGCGATATGAAATTCTAACTCTTTAGTGTTTATCAAATAACTGTATACTGCTACCTTTATTTGTATTGTTAACCTATTTTTTGTATTTGTTTTCTTTGTGGTGCAATGAAGAATATTTACGTCCTTACTCTTGATCTGATGTATTTGATCTGATGTGATGTAATTCACGATTGGTATTGATTTTCTAGTTTCAGTTGGCATGCCAAGACTGGAAAAGAACGTTAGTCGGGAGCGTCCACAGTTTCGGATACATGATTGGCTTACTCATCGTTGGACCGTTGTCTGACAGGTATGTGATAAAGAGAAGTTGTGATTCGATTCGAGAAATAGTCGGACTCTTAACGTCTCCAACGTTCTAACAATTATATGAGTGTGAATATGACGCATGATGTGACAAGTATCAAAATGTCGACTCCGTTCTGCGCAGTTGCTATGCTGCAATATGATAATATGAAACATAAATGCTGCTATCAGTACTTTCTCACAAATTGTGGTACTCATATATATAGTTCATAACATGACACTATTTTACAGATACGGCAGAAAAACGTTACTCATAGTAACATGGGTATCAGGTGCAGTTATAGGGACTGCCAAGTCTTTTACCACCTCATATTGGTGTTACGTCGGACTTGAATTTTTGGAAGGTGCAATAGGCGACTGTTGCTCGCCATTATTCATGCTGGGTAAAACAATTTGTAACTATATTAGAAACCATTTAATAACATAGCGATTGTATTATCAACGAGTAACGATTATGTACACCTTGTTGCAGCTCTTGAAATGGTGGCAACGAAGTCACGAGTTACATTTCTAACTTTATGTGACATGGGTTATGGAATCGGGGGCATTGTAGCATCCCTGATGGCATGGTGCATTCCATACTGGCGGACTTTACTGAGAGCGCAGTATATGCCCGGTCTACTCTCTCTATTCTTAATTTATTTGCTTGACGAAAGTCCCAGATGGCTTCTGGTAAAAGGGAAGAAAAGTGCTGCGTTAGAGATAATACGCAATGCTGCCAAAATAAATAAAATAGAGTTAAATGAGAATCTCAACATGATATCCGTTGAGAAGGATAAGGAATCCAGTTTTGTCGCCATGTTAAGAGACACTTTTAAATCAAAATCTCTATTAAAACGAGTTTTCGTTTGTATCGTGTGGTGGTTCACATGTACTCTGGTCAATTACGGATTGACTTTAAACTCGGTGATTTTGGAAGGAAACAAATATGTAAACTATGCAATTTCATCGGTCATGGACCTCTTAAGCTTCATTTTCGGAGCATACTTCCTTATCAAGTTTAACAGAACGGGTCCTTTGATAATATTCTTCGTGGCTTGCGCGTTACTTTGTACGGGGCAACCGTTTATACCGAACAGTAAGTAAATATACTCAGTTCACCAGCCTTATTTAAAACTACTGTGCCAGTTTGTTGTATTTAACAATATCGAATGATTTTTGCCAAATCACATAGCGAGTCTTAATATATTTCTAAAGCTTTTATCAAAATAAAGTTATTTATCAAGTATATTATTAATTATAACATCAACATAGTCATCATCATCATATCAGCCCAAGGACGTCCACTGCTAGACAAAGGCCTCCCTCAAAACGCCACCAGTGGATTCCTGTGATCTTTACCAGAGGCTCTAGTGTAAATTTCTTTTGACGTAAAAAAACTTCTCGAACGCGTATGTGATAATGTTATTTATACGGGAAAATCTAACACGATGGTAAAGTAATATTACGTTAAAAACTTACACTCAGGGCTCTGGTCGTCGGTAAAAACGTAGAAACGTAGTGTATCTAGTAAACTTAATAATACATTATATTAATATCGGCCACTGATAAAATAGTTAACCAACGTTGAGCATAAAAAATTATACGTACGTACCTATATCGCATACAATTAAAGCGAGTAAGAAAAAAATACCTGCAATATTTATTTACTTTGCAGATCTCCTTTGGCTTGTGAACTCAACGTACATGGCAGCAAAATTTCTATCGTCTATATCGTTCAATACAGTCTACATATTTACATCAGAACTGTTTCCCACTCACACTAGAAACTCGATGCACGCTTTGTGCTCGTCTCTCGGCAGGGTTGGATCTATAATAGCACCACAGATGCCGTTGTTGGTACGTATGAAAAAATCTCAATGGCAGGTATTTTAAATATCACGCCAAATAAATTTATTCCCATCAAAAGGTTTTAAGACAATCAATAAGACTACAGTTTGTAGATTACTATATTATATCATATTATTTCCGTTAACTTTTAAAGGAATATACTTTAGAAAGAATCGTTAATTAATTGACCACTTAATCTTTTAATAGAGTTAAAAACGCACCGGTCATGATTATATGTAGGTCTTATAACTCTGAATGAATTCTGTTCTCCATATTTTTTTCTCTTGTTCTTATTTTAGTTATTTTTTTTTTCTTTTCCAGATGGTATATTGGGCTGGTATACCCAACGTGATATTCGGGGCCGTATCGCTTGTAGCCGGACTGTTGACGTTCGCCGTGCCGGACACGGCCGACTGTAGCCTGCCAGATACGGTAGGGCAGGCGGAGGCTCAGGATATTGGGAGTCAAAAAGTGGAGTCGCCCAAAGAGTGATGAATGCGTGGGGATTGTTCCTACATGTTGATTGCATAAATAAATATTATAGAATGTTAATGTAAGCCTTATTCATCACTGTATAAATTAAAAAAATACATTTTATTATATATTTTGATTGGCGTTGGTTTTTAAGTCGACACACGAGCGGGCTTAGTCACTTTCTTAAGTAAATGTAAATACAATAATAAATGAATATTACAGGGCATCCTTACACTCAAGAAGGCTTGTATTGTGAGTACTCAGCCAACGATATATACGACTATAATATACAAATAAATACATATTTAAACAAAATCACTCTAAATGCCTATAATTGGTTTTGAATCCAGGAATATCGGCCTCATAGGCAGAGTAGTAGGTCCACTAGACCAAACCTGTCGTTAAATAAATGACGTATGTATATGTCCTTTAATTTATTTAAATTGAAATGTAAAATGATATCGTTATGTCTTTATTATAGAATTATCCTATTCGGTTGGCCTGAGTAATTTATAAACATAGTACAAAGTATTTATATCAAATATTAGCGTTGATTAAAACTTACTTACTGGTAGCAAATTTACGTTTATAAATAAAAAATGGATGTATCAGTATTGCAGTGAGCACAAAAGAGTTTTACCACGGAAAGTCTTTGTTCCACTGTTGACAGCGGGCCCTATTCAGACATTTTTCACATAACTTAAGGAAAAGTCAATTTTCCGAGGTGCTGCAAATTTATGGTATTTTCACCTAGGTAAGCTAGTATGTATATATTTTTTTCTTTCAACCGCAACCACAGCTTTCAGCCACGACATCCAGTGCTCAGAGCGCTGCAATATTATACCGACATAATTTGTGATATAATTAAAACTGTTGTGACTCATGTTACTACTACTTAGTTACAAACGGATAAACTCACGTGTAATTATATCGCACTAGGCGACATGTGTGTGCTCGGGGTGAGAGTGTATCACTCACTGAGCGAGCGGTGTGTTCTGACTCGGCTTGAAAATGGGCACCAGAGCTTCCGAAACATGTCACCTAGTGCGATATAATTACACGTCAGTTTATCCGTTTGTAACTAACAATAAGGGGTATGATACATTGTGAGAAACATTTTCAGTTCAGTCCAAGACACCTGAACTGCTTCACTCGTATTAGGTCAAGATACTGCAGTGGCATCTACTGCTGCCAAACTAAGGGGTTACCATTATGCCTCCTTAAGGGCCCGTCTTATGACCCTCTTAATTAATTTGAAACTTTCCGCGGTCTCCCGTGGCGAGCAATTTGAATAATAGCAAGGATAGGGTGTTCCACCTTAATTTTAATTGCAAATATTTATGTTAAACGAGCCTCCAGGCGATCTACCAGAATATTGCAAAGGATGATATATTGGCTGGAAAATTTTGAATGTTTACGGAATCCAAGACTGCTCTGAGTAAACAATGGAGATTAAATTTGAATTCAATTTTAATAAATCAAATGACAATTATTCTTAAGTTTAAATGCCGTTTAACGCTAAACGGGGTAAAAGTTACGATGGCAAATTTATCTTTTATTTGACACAGATTTTAGGGGCCGTTGCCAAGCTAGAAAATGCAATTGAAACTAAAATATTATTTGGAAAAAATCACGTGACTGTTCGTTACATATAAAAATCATGTGTGCCCACACATTTTGTGATAAGCCGAGTATTCCAAAAGCCATTTCACGTCTTAATGTCTGATGCATCCATCATGAGAAGCACGTCCTAGCAATATGTAAGGACACCTCAGTCTGACGAGACCAACGCCAGACGGCACTAACGAGCCTGCCTAACGATACGCAATTCGACGAAACTACTAACATCAACTCGCTGAAGTAACCTTTATCTATTGCTATTAAGGTACATAAATGATCGTTTAATTGTAAATATGGTAGGTATCTGCGGTGTTGGGTATTAGTTAATTAATAAGCAAATTACCATTTATTAATCAGCTAATATTTAAAATTACTATACATGTCGAAAGCAGATGTTTTTAATTGATAACAGATTAATAGCCACTTGAACTATCAAGGGTTAGCCGCTAACCCAGAGTTAAGTGTTGTCAAATGTATGGTCTAATCTGGTTAACCTCAGGTTAGTTGGTTAAGCCCGAGGTGACAAGTGCGCCTAACAGTAAACCTGCAGGTGTCCCGAAATTTTTAGATGATGATAAGGAATGTGTTTATAAGTATATCTATAGCTACACAATGATTTTTACCTCTTTGGCACTGAGTTATGCTTGGAGTCAAACAGCTTTTATTAGGTGTTACAGTTTTCTTCTCGGTAGTTACATTTATAATGCATGTAACATTAATTTAAAATCATTGAAGAAAAAAACTGTTAATCGATTTTGAACAAAGCAAACAACCGACAAACTGCAATGACCTACTTACCACGGCATCAACAAACTGAAACACCAAATCAACACAGTCACGTCAAAATCAACACATCAAGCAAACATCCACTGTTTTCAAAGTTAACAGACACATAAAACTTTTAAAGGACATTAACCAGATCAGTTTAAACACAGCTTCTACGCAAAGGTGTGATTCGCAACTGAACGATATTAGCTAAAAAGATTCCAAAGGAATTTCGCACGGCACGCTTCTATCCGTCACTGTCGAGTAATTAACCACACAGATTACCAAACTTAGACAAACACTTGTAGACAACTTTAACACGTTGGTGTAGAAGCTATTTTTAAATGTACAACTGTCGTTTATTATTCTATGATCGTAAAGATGAGAGCGTGCGACTCGCGGGAACTCACGCAATGTCTAGCGATGTACTGATGCGTTTAAAATAAATACGCGTTGCGAATGCGTCCTTAACGCGAACGGGTGCGGGTGTCGATTCGCGTTCACGAACGGATAATCATTGTATACCTGTGTATTTTTGTTTGGTGAACTGTTTGATTTCACGCATCAACAAACTCAATGTTTGCTAACTGTGTTTACCTACATACTCCATCACTTGGCGGATTAAGCTGATAAGGTGGAGTAACTAAACATTAATACTATGTTATATTACGAGTATATATGTATGTTCGTACTTTATTCAACTCAAATAGCGCATTTATAAATAAATAGGTATTTTGGGGCAATCTTACACAGGTCGACTTAGTCTTACAGTAAGTTTAACAAGAATTGTTTTAGGTGTTAGCAGTCAATTTACATGATAAATAGATATATAAAAATAGTGTATATTGTCCGTATACCAGGCAGATCAACTTAATCTTTACCACATGCCAAATTGCCAATCTTCAACTTAAGGGTCATGCTAATATCAGTAAGCATATTGACAAAGTTTACCAATAAAAGCAATAAAACAAGCGATTAAGCCCGTTAACCGGTAATGTTACGGAAGTTTGTCAGGAATAATATCGAACGGGCGCGCGACAGGATCAGAAGGCGTATCGCGAGGATCGAAATTCGAAACTTCATTATCTCCCTCTCTCATCGCTCTTGCTCATGCGAACGATAAAGAGGCATATAGACGAAAGATCGAATTAAGTGGTCGCGGCCCTCAGGACGTCATGTGCATGGCCGTTGCGGCCAGCTGGCACCCTCGCTTGGTGGCAACCGACCATGACAACCGCGGAACTATATGGCTTTCGTTACTAGGGTGCTAGGGATGATGACATTTCAAGGAGGAATGTTAATAATACCAGAACGTCTACCATGGTTGACAGTTTATCGTCTATCGCGCTATCCGTCACTTTCGCACTCACATACTTGTTAGAACGTGACAGATATTGTGACAAGTGATAAATACCCGACCATATTAGCCTAGCTGATGGTGGTTAATAACGCAGCTGCCATAAATATGCAAGTAGAAATTATACTTACAAAGCACTACGTGTTAACGTCTTCTTATAAATGACATAATACACTCACGGCAACACCTCACTTTCTATAGAATCGTCGTACATATCCACAAGTTTTCATTGTTCTGGATTGAGACCGTGTTTCGCTAAGACAGACATCATTCATTCACTCCACAATTTACAAAACTTGATCGATGATGTTTTGCCATCAGAATAACACCATATTATATATCTCTATCATAAAGTATCATTAAAACATTTATAATAGCTGGATCTGGCACCCCCGGTTAGTGCCAGCCGACCATGACAACCGACTGGCCTTGGATGCCGTTTCCATGGTAACAATTCGACATATGAAGCCGATACTTGAATCGTAAAGGCGTCCCATTAATTAATGTTATTGATGACCTTTCAGTTGTTTCTTTCTTAGATTTGTGATAGACTTCTTCTTAATACGAAGCACTACATCAAAACTGTAGTTACTGCCATACGTAGCTCTCCAGCGGGCAGTTTGGGGGCAAGGTAAGGTTTACAAAAGAAACCTCACGATATTAATATGAATTTAGTATATGTAAGTTTATTAGTTACCCGTTGACATTTAGTAATTTCTAATGTGAAAATACTCTTTGAAGTGAGAAGTTATCAAATTAACTACATACTATTCAATCCTATTTTTATTTATAATTTAATGGAGATAGAAAATAAACACCAGCCGGTTGCCAAATACTAAGTACAAATAGCTTGTTCTGACTACTCGAAATTATACTTATTGATTGATTTATGAACCTTATTTGATGCGACGTGTTACTACTCTCTTTTCCATCATATGCAAATTTCAATTGCCTGCCTTAAGCATGGTATGTTAAGAATCTGTATCTACATAATATGGCTTGGACCATTTATATACGGTTCAAGTGACTGTTTAATAGTTTAAAAAAAATGAAGACATACATTAAGGACGCCTGAGACATAACGTTGCTACATTATTACTAGGAAATGAAGAACGACTTAAATGACTACAAAAATTTCAAATTTCTGTGACGTTATAATAACTACACGGGTGAGAAGTTATTGGTAATGAAAGTAGGAAGCGCTCGGTCACACGCCGTGCGCGCACGTGCTACCGAATACTTTTGGAAATTGCTCGGATTCGTCACGGTCTGATAGGACACAATCGAACCATATCTGGGGAAAATTAGAAAGGCATTTATGCTTAATTGTAATAAAATGTGCTCCCTAAAATCGATCGGTGCGACTGGAACATATAGTAATAAATAATTCTTGGTAAAGTATCGGGTTTACACTTACGCTAAACAATTTTGTAAGGTCGAGTTCATATATATGTATAAATATCTCTTCACCTTAATCCACTGACATATCATGTAATATAGTATACATATTTATTAACTCTAATGTAAAAGTGTTTCAAATGTGTCTTGACGACATTTAACGGAATCTATAAAGTACTTAAGATATTGGGTGAAAGAATGAACTACTGGGATATTGGTTAAAATTGTGAAAAACAATCATATTATTATTAACAATATCCAATGGAAAAGGATTACACAAATGACTGTACAAAAATCCAGGATCGATTTATGTAATTTTTTAATAAGGGAAAGTGAATGAACTAGCCATTCTACTGGGCTGGGCCCATTTGTAAAACAAATAAAGTTAAAACAAGTTAGGAAAGTGTTAAATGTACCCTATGTTGTAAAACCTTTGCAAATATTCAAACAAACGCATGCGTGCTGTGAATAAAGATAACAATGGATTACAAATAGCAGCCAACTAAACGGTCAATGCACTGAATTCTAAAAAAATACATAAACTGTCTCTAGCAATATAACGTTGCGCGTGGCAATGTGTTATCAAAATAGCTAACTTGTTTAAAAAATCATTAAAATAAATAACACGGGAAAAGGTTCATTGTTTTATCTACATAGGAAACTAGGAATAGCGTATTGACAAACTGTTTCTTTAGAAGCATTTTCTAATCCGTGAAATGGATATTTAAAAAAAAAAAACATTTATAATAAAATTGCATTTATTTTTATCAAAAACCAAGCAATCTGATCCGGGCTCAATTCTAATCCGAACTGCTATTTTTATGCATTGACGTAAACTTTTTTTTTTTGTTAACTTATACGCCGATTTATAAAGCTATAACGATACTCCAGCCCATATAAGTCACTGGCACATACATCTTAAATGGTAGGCGATAAAAACACGAAACGAAATAGACACAGCACGACAGACTTATGTTAAGTTATATTGTCATGTACCTATATATTAGAATATATCGCCCCGCCGGGACCGGGTGACGGCTCGAGCTCGTGGTAACTGAAGCACGGACAGCTTTATGAACTTCTCACAAGAATAAACGCTTGTCAAGTGAGTTCTTTCTTTAATATTGAATTGTACAATGATTATAGGTACTTATACAAATAGCATATTGGCAACACTGCAATTATCTATACAGTCAATTATTTCTTGGTACCTTGACATAGTGACATGAATATGTGATCTCTGGCGACTTTCATATAGAATTTCACTGTAATAAAGTGCGAAGCCAAGAAATACATTGGGCTTGCTGTACACTAGGTCTTCAGAATCTTGAGTGTAATGGGATAACCCATTCAGCCTACAACATATTTTATTTAAGCACCCAAGTTATGAACATTTAACCAATATATAACCAAATATTCCTAATTTTGAGCGATATTCCTATAATAGATTTATTGTAACAATAAACTTAGCTAAATGTTGGACTGATAGTTTAGCATTTACCGAATAACGTCAAGTCTGGAAAGTTCTATCCTCCTCAAGGGATTAACTAGTTCGGTAAACCAAATATCATAGTGTGTTTCTTAGAATAATAAGTCATTTCATTGGAGTCGAAATTTAAGGTGCTGAATAAGCAGCCGAAAATGTAAGGTAATTTAAGTAACAGGCTAATTTAAGTCTAAGTCTCGGAGGCTTACGTTCTGTCTGGGCGTTTGTCGTTGAATATTTTACGAGCTGAATCAGATAAGAGCAAAATACAAACACTATGAAACTAAGAGAAAAGTCTTATGTCGGGTAAATGTCGAAGCTGTTACGCTGTTTTAACTAATAAGGGAGTTAGGAGACAAATACTAGAGATGGGTTCAATATCAGAGTATGTGGTTTGATATTAAACTCACCCAGGTTTCGTGGTTGAGCTCAATCTAGTGGGATTTATGAGCACGTTTTGACACACTATCACATAATTGACATAAACGCATGTTATACCGAAAATTCTGCCAAAGAAACGGTAAACCAAATTTATGTGACTTAGCAATACAATTCTGGTTATGGGAGCTTCATAAAATAAAAATGGTCCAAATAAAACATAAATCAGCTTTGCTGTGGATAGTACTTAACAGTTTGTTTAAGTGCTAGTAGCTTTGGTACCATAGCCGCCATACAAGAGATGAAGAGGAAGAGCCGTTTGCTGATACTCAATTAAACCAATCATCGTTAAAATCCTTCAAATATTCATAATATTCATAAGAAAGACTTGAATCTTAATCTCTGTATAACCGTTATTGGCCAGTATAAAAATATTACGCAATAAAATTCGCGTTTAACCATATTGGGTACGCTAAAATTGGACAAATTTATGGCAATAGGCACATTAACACCAATTGCAAAGATGACTTATGCCAAATTGGACGTAGATTAAGCAAAAGGATCCATTCCACAAAATCAGTGAAAATAATATAAACTGTCTGTCAAAAACGTAAGTCATTTGTATTAATTAAACATTTGTGACTTTATCTATAAACAGGGACCTTATTGTCGATGACGCTTATGTCGTTGTTCAAGACGATACAATACAAACGCAACGCGATTCGATGTAAGTGCCATCGACAATAAGGTCCCTTTTCCTAGATAATGAGACATTTTCCAATTGATAACGTTACGCATGTCCACCACGGCCGGCCATGCAAAAAAATCACTCATGTTTACCATTTTTCTCGTCTCTTACAGTATGTTATCTAAACCGACCTCAATAATTAATTCAGCCGAGTCTGGTTCAATGTTAATCGCCTTGGGGATTACTAGAGCGCGTCGACCGCAAAACTGGCGTTTGGCAACGATAACCTCGAAGAAATGCGCTTTTTAAATGCCATCGAACGGTAATGAGAGGACACTGGCTAGTCGTATTGCACTTGTCAAATTGTCTCTGCTTCGTCGTGGCTCTGCTCTGCTGATATTGGCTTGTCGATCAAAAAAAAATGTTGCTTTTGAAAGAGAAACTTACTATACGTATAAACAATATTTAGAAAACTAACTGCAGTTAAATAATAAACGATTTTGCGGAATGAGCCCTTACATGATCAAACATTTAGGTATCGTACTCGTACCTATAAAAAAAAATACTTCTTATAATTTTTCACATAATTTTGCCTGGAACAAACTCGTTTTAAAATTGCCGTTTCATATAATCCAGACCATTTAATTTATTACTGTAATCATTCTATCATAAAAGACGATATAAAACTGATGTATCCTTGCTGAAGTACCTACATAATTTCTCCCGGAAATGCGTAAGAAAATAGTTGTTAAAATAAATCAATGTGAAAGGTTTATTTTGTTTAGACGTTGCTTTGTTTGTTATGTTTTCATACCCGATCGCCGCTCCATTAGGAAACATCAACGGTCGCTATTGAAGAGTGTAAACTGTTGAATAAAATATCTGGGTCACTTTTGATGCTTTAGAAAAACAGTTTAGGATAATATGCTCTTCGTCATTACTTTGTACAGAAAGTGCAGTGCACTATACTATCATGGGTGACCAAAAGAATAAAAACATTTGTAAATGTGTAATAACAATAATAACCTAGTACATACTAAAAAAACCGGCCTAGCGCAAGTCAGACTCGCGCACCGAGGGTTCCGTACGTAGGCGGGTCCTCCGCAAATGTCGGCGGAGGTTCTCGTCACTTTCCTTAAACTAAGTATACGTTATCTATATTCAATTGAAAAAGGAATACCTAACATTTATGCAATTGCAATTCTTTAATCATTATACATTCTGCAGTATTACAAAACTGATAAAGGTTCTATACTAACTCCTTTTATTGATACTCAATGTACATACCATATACCTTGAGTATCAATAAAAGGAGAAAATAATACATATAATTATTAGTCACTTGTTGCGTGTGTACTAAACATGCAGTGTAGTGATTACAATTATCTCTCGTCTCATCTCGACTAGACTAGTGTATCAATAGGCACGTCTGGTAAAGCTTTACAATTTCTGGTATTTTAATCAAGTTGGTATATTGCAAAATAGTTTAGTACTTTTTAAGTAAACTATTCAAAATTACTATTATTTAACACTAGTCGTATATTGTTTCGTATTATCATCGTTCATCATTCAAATTGGATTTTTGTAAACAATATTTAGAGCACACATACATTAAAAATATTAAAATCTAGAAACGGCTTAAAAAGAAGATATCGGGACCCCACAGAGCAAATACAGTGCAATGAATGGAAATCCTGCGGGGGAAGCGTTGCCTGCAGGGAATGAAAAATGCCGCCTCGGTCCTTGTTGGGGGAAAATTATATACTCATCTTCTTACAAATAGATTGTAAAAGGGTATACCCTTGTGAGTGCGAGGACTTTCGTCAAACTAATACGCTCCTCGGGCTATGAGGGGCTTCGTGCTGGCATGTCACTAGATCTCTTACTGAATAAAATTTAAAAGGCGATTCAATAATACTATTGCAAAAAGGAAGTAGAAAATATATTTTATTGTGCAAATAATATTACGGAAACTTAATAAAAGAACCAGTTAGTATTTGCCTCCGCGCTATATGTAAATGGGTTTCTGAGGCAAATGCTCAGCAAAAACTTAAGCTTCTAGGTACAATGTTAAATCAGATATTAAAATTTAATTTGCAAGTCAAGTTAATGCATTTGGAGTAAAAACTAAAACGGAGCGAACTAGCTCTTGTAGACGGGAATAAAAAGCTGAATAAGAATTAGCCAAGTCGCCGTCCGAGGTTGTCCCAGACGCCTTGTTTTTGTTCTATTCACCGAGTAATTTCTATAAGTTACGAAACGGCAGACACTTTAATAGCGAGAATTTATCGCGATCAATATCGTCTGAGTATTTCGAGTACGCGTTAAATTTTATCACACGAACGTCTTCAGTTGGAAATTCCATAGATTCCTACCGTGAAGATGATAATAATAGTTCAAGATGGCGATTTAGAATCTAATATAAATGATAGCGATGTAAACTGCGTTTCCTACACGGTTCTGCGAGATCAGAGGACTTATTTTAGCCACTTTATGTGAATAGGGCAGGTCTGTGACATTCGATAGGGCAAGTTGCGACACTTCTGATGCAGTCATCCTAATGCCTCTGATATTTCGACCGTATTTTCCTTCTATCAAGGTCGATATTTACTTGATGAAACCTAAAGCGAGCTGCTACTTATGAAACTCAACACTTTCGTTATCATTTTAGGGTTTACTTTTCAATGGATCCAAAAATGCATTTATGAATGCGGTGGTAGTGAAAATACAGGCAATGCCTTTGTGTTATGTGGCTGGTGGTGACAACTTTATCGTTTTCCCTGTCGACCACGGTGAGACAGTGTTTATTAAATATTAGGAAACTTTGGATTTTATGCTCAGCTTGTCACTTCTTAAACGACAGTCGTACTTATACATACGCCTGCGACGTGTTGGAATGCCGGTAGTTACCTGTGAACAACAAAAACGTAAATTAGTAGTGGTTACAATTATAAGCTTTGCTAGCTAAGTGTTAGGTAAAAGAGCCTGGGCACTCAATCCGGAGGTCTAAGTTAACATACTATGCTAACGAATTTTGTCGAATGTACGTATGTACGAAATAGCATTTGATATTTACCAGTCCAAAAAATATGGGAAAACTTGCAAACAATTCAAAGGTGTATGTGAAGCCCCAATCTGCCTTTGGCCAGCGACGTGTGGACTATACCTCCCTTCTTGTTGTGTATGAAGGGTATGTCCACTGTGATGGACATATAATAGGCTAGCCAATGATTAGTATACAATTTTGAATGGAATGTTGACACACACTCATCGGTAATTATTCTTATACCTACCTGTATACATAAATTATATTAATGATGAAGAGCCGAATAATTAGTCCTTTAGTTCACCTGCATATTTAGTAAGTAATAGCCTTTAAACAAACTCATACTTATATGATGAAACAAACACAGTCCGATAAAACAAAAGCTGTCTCGTATTCAATGATTGCTAGAGAAAAAGCGAGGAATGGCAATGAAATGAAATATACCAAATTCTGCAATAGAGCACAGAAGTAATTTCCAGGATGATTCCACTGCGTAAACAGTTTCACAGTTTGAAATGTCTTTGATGTCTTGACGCTACTTAAGTAAGACAATTTAGCTTCTCACGAATCCCTTTGAGGGGTCCCCGGAGACTTTTCAACAGGTAACTTTATAGCCCTGGAGTAAATGCGGTCAAAGCAATTTCGTTGGAAACGTTTCGTCTTGTTTCACTAATAACTTATTCGTAAACCAGTATTAAATACTGACAAAAGTTGAATCGCATTTTTCAAATAGTCTTAGAGGGCTGTGTAGTAAATTACACGAAGCAATATAAAAGATCAAAGCTTGACATTTTTATTTAGCTTGTCTTGTTCGTTTAAAAAATGATATTTTACGAGGCCGCCGTGATCTTAGCTCAGTTAAAGCCAATATATTAGAACCACGTCTAATCGAGTGGTGTGGTGAATCGAACCAGTAATGATTGTAATAGTTAGTTAAGACCCTACATCGATTTGCGTTGACCATGCCCACCCGTTAGAGACACATCTATGCCTCTCGTGCAAGAAAGTAAATTTGTTTTGCAATTTAAACTATTATGTTATAATTTATAAAGTTTTGATGAATTTCGCTTCTATCACAGTCTTTGCCTTAAACAGAATACCATATTTTTATCTAATACCGTTGTTATATATTATACGGTTAACGCAAGCCAAGAAAAATAAGGAATAAATGAACCAAACTTTAGATTTTTTCTATCGACATAATTTTCAACAATTGTGTTTCGGCTTCTATCAGTTACTAAAATATATAGTAAAAAAACATATGTATATCCGAAAATAAGCCCTATCCCTATTCCACGCTGGACCGTTTGATATAGTACATTATTTGTGACATTATCTATGGTAAGGGACCTTATTATCGATGGCGCTTACGCCGTTGTTCAAGATGCCGCAATACAAACGCAACACGGTTCGACGTAAGCGCCATCGACAATAAGATCTTTTTGCTAGATAATCTCACATTTTTCAATGCTTGGCTTTATTTGATTCATCGACGGTGTAATTGGTTGCAGCGCTACGTCAGCAGTGAGTGGAGCTCGTATGTCATCAAGTGAGTGTTTACGACCAGAATTATACGTTTAAGTTTTAGAATGGCTATTTTACGACTTCGTCATAAACTCGAAAGTGACATTTATAGTTGGTAATATACTTGTGTTTAACTTAAACAAGTTATAGAAATAAATTAGAACGGAAATGTTATGAAAGTATTTGAAATTATGATGTTCTAGCTCGCCTTTGGACCAGACCCTCCCTCCCTAAACTGCGATCAGATACCACCGGAGAATGGGCAGCAGCCTTAGGATGGTGGAACATATGCGATCGCCAACCCGCCTGCCAAATCGTGGCGATTATGGCATTGAACCCCTTACACAGAGATCTCTCCCTTTGGCAGTCTGTGAGGCATATATCCAGCAGTGGACGTCCTGATAGAATGTTCTACTTTTTTTAAATAACATCTTTTTTATTTAAAAATTTTAGTCCAGACCACTAAATCAAATGATTTCAGATGAGTCCTAATATAACAAATTCTAAAAATCCTTCCCTCTTATAGATAGTAAAGAATCTAAGCAATTTACAAAACTCGGTCACTCGCTAGCCGGTTGTATTTTTAAACAGTGCCCTTTCCAAGGACCAAGCCCGCGTAAGACCAGCAGCACACGGGCGTGGATTAATGTCCCCGACGGACGAGATTCGGTCCCGGGTCACCGACCCCGGGCCGTGTGCACACGATCTTCGATAATTGTGTTGATTCGCCACGCACCGAAGGTTGTCATGTGGGTATCTGGAACGGTGCAGCGATACTAACCACTTGTTGGTATTTTCCAACTGTTCTTTATTAGATAGATTATTTGTAGATTTGTACACTTTATTATTTCACAAAAAAGATGTTTTCACAAATATCATTACGAGAAAAAAATGTGTTAGATAAACGAACAATTTTAAACACATTATTTTAACAATATAAAAAGGACAGGCAGGACGGACATGGCGATAGGTCTATAGTAGCCCTCAAACGAAGAGACGACTGAGGTCATAAAAGTCCGGGCGTGGGCCATAAACCTCGAGCATGAAGCATAAAGAACGGGTCTAGCAAAACAATGGATAACTGATAACGCGAGCTCAAGGGTTTTATGGGCCCGGTCGTCACTTTGGTTAAGGGCTAGTATAGCCTTTAGGTTTACAGTCTTTAGACATGTCCAGTAACATGACAAAACGTGTGTTCTAAAAGTTTTCTATATTTAACCATGTTTACTCGTACACTTATAAGCACTTAAATATGTATACATTTTATTGTCTTTACCTACAGGAAAATCCAAAAATAAAACATTATATCATAAATAATATATAGTTCACCATATGCAAAGTAATTTTAGCAATTCTAAACTATGACGCATGTAGGAGAAAACCCTATTGTTGAATTGTTTCATTATGGATTGACTCATTGCTTTACTACCAATCAAATAAAATACGAACACATATTCGAAGCAAACTGCAGTTTGTTGTTACAAAACGCTTATTACTAGTCTAAGCTTACGGATATTACAACAATGGGTAACTACAAAATATCCGTGTTTATTTTAGGATATAACATTATATTTTCTAAAAAAGCCTTTATCTCACAGAAGACATTAGTTGTCTTCAGTTATTTTACTAACACATGAAATATTTTTTTTATTTTGTTAGTAGACTATAATAGTGTTTCACTGCTGGGCAAAGGCCTCCTCTCTTTCTCGCCATTGTTTCCTATCCAATTGGATTGATTTGGATTGGATAGAAATACGTATATTCTAGGTTAAATAGGTAGAAACTAAATTAGTTTGCGTGGTCAGTAATTTCAGGCAAATACTGCTAAAATTACGAATGATAAACATGATAGCATATTACACCTGTTATTTACATTTTCATTCGATCGTAATGTTGTTTTTGTTTTCAATATTTTCATACCATACCATACCATAGTGAATATCTACAATTTATTATTAGCAAAAGCAGCAACGGGGGAAATGAGACGTAACTTATTTAAATTCTTACGATTTTCACACATGAATCACAAATAAAACGGGTCTCAGTCGCTTTGAACTTAGATTTTTGTCGAGGTTTCGGAAGTGTCGTGACTTCCATGGTCCCGGCCGAAAGAATCTAGTTGTCTTTAGTTTTATACGCGATAAGTCCTGTTTTATCTACAATTATAAAATTTATAAAAGACGTAACTGCCAAATATTTCGTTGGCATATGTATACCGCTAATACCGATATAAACATATAAGAAGTTAGCCTTCTAAATACCAAATCACTTGCCTCCGGTAAAAAGTTAGTAGGATTCATATATTTACGTTATCTTTAAATCACTTTAGAATGAAAAAAATATATTTAAAAACCCTGGCTTTATAATTGAGTTTCTTACCCAACCATATTGTTACTAAGCTACAATAGACGTATATCTGTCCTAATTCGACGCATGGGCACTGCTCTTACTGCATTGTTTATGTAATACCGTAAGCACTTTGTCGATCGACCATGGAAAGAAAGGTCAAGCAATAACGAACTTTGTGTCAATAACATAAAGCCCATGACTCTTGCTCGCTCTGTTGTAGTTGTATTTGACCGAGAAAGGCTCGCATCTCGCATGTTCCATCCAGCTGTAACCGAATTTGATTATATTTATTATACGTAGCTAATGTAAACTTCGGATAAACAAATCCAAATGTACAAATTTAGTTGCCCGCGTTTTTAAAGAATATTTTTTTACATACGAATGCCTTCTTACAAACGAAAGCATTATTTCCGACAGTTAATTTATTTTGAATACGCAATGTCAAAGTGATCCGAAACTTATGTTTGTATGTCATATTACTGGTTTTCTTATGAGCACGCCGGAGTACTAAAATCAACTGATCCCTTTCAATAACTTTTTCAGAATTCAATTAACTTTGCAAAATATTTACCAAGCAAAAAATATAACGGTCGAGCAAAAAACGCTAAGCGCGAATTGAAATTCCCGAAACGTTTTGCGAGATTGAAGAGGCTTTTATGGAAATGGACCGAGCGTGCATCAGACGATAGTAGGCACCCCTAGTATTACGCTCCAGCGAAGAGCGATGGCGACTTTACTTGATCGGAGATTCTATGAAGGTGCGTTTCCAAATTCCAATGGCATGACCATCAACTCCAAGTGACCAGAAGGGGTAATGATTGTTCCAATTTTTAGGGTTCCGTAGTCAACTAGGAACCCTTATAGTTTCGCCATGTCTGTCCGTCCGTCCGTCCGTCCGCGGATAATCTCAGTGACCGTTAGCACTAGAGAGCTGAAAATTGGCAGTAATATGTATATCAATCACGCCGACAAAGTGCAAAAATAAAAAGTGGAAAAAAATGTTTTCTTAGGGTACCCCCTCTATACGAAAAGTGGGGAGTGATTTTTTTTTTCATTCTAATCCTAACGTGTGATATATTTTTGGATAGGTATTTAAAAATAAATAGGGGTTTACTAACGTCATTTTTGGATAATGTAAATATTTTCGGAAATAATCGCTCCAGAAGTAAAAAAAAGTGCGTCCCCCCCCCCTCTAACTTTTGAACCACAAGTTTCAAAAATATGGAAAAAATCTCAAAAGTAGAACTTTACATAAACTTTCTAGGAAAATTATTTTGAACTTGATAGGTTGAATAGTTTTTGAAAAAATCTATATATATAAAAAAGAACCCCAATTTCTCTTGGTCACGCTATAACTTGAGAACGGCTTTACCGATTTGGATAATTTTGGTCTTAAAATATTTGTAGTAGCTCAGGGAAGGTTTAAACGGTGAGAAAGTATGAAAAAAAATCGAGTAATATACTAAAAAACGAAAATATTGTTCCCCCATACAAACTTTATCAACTCGAAAAAACTGTAAGCGCCGCAGGATTTCATACATCTTACGCGTTTTTGGTAAAATGGTCTCTGCTTTTGGTCGAGAAAGTCGGAAGCGCCCGAGGATTGCATATATCTTAGGCTTTTTTGCGAGCAAAATAGGTACTTTATATTATTCCAGCACTAAAGTCGTTAAGGCGATAGTTTCTTACAAATTGTTAATAAATTAGCCCGTATTCCCTAAGATATGGCTGTCAAAATCTCTATTGAATGACAAGACACACTTCATCACTTCAGGCCCGGTACTACGAACATCGAAGTTTGTATATGTCGAGCATTTCTCTTTTACTCCAATTCAGGTGTTAAGAGAGTGACAGAGACAAACGTCCGAAATTTACGAATATGGTTTACGACACTTTATTTGGAGTAAAAGAGAAAGATGTTCGAAATATACGCACTTCGATGTTCGCGATACCGCTCCGGAAAACTGCGGCGCTACCGCGAACATCGAAGTTCGTATATTTCGAACATCTTTCTCTTTTACTCCTAATAAGGTGTCGTGACTCGTGACAGAGATAAGCGTCTGAATTTACGAATATCGTTGTTCGTGGTAGCGCCGCCATTTTACTCCGCGTTTAGACATGCTGGCTCGTCACTCGCCTCGCTATTCGTCGAAACGTTCGACGAGACTTTGCCCATACAAAACGTTATGCGAGCGACGAGAGGAATGGCGAGACGTCCGCGTACACATGCGTGCTCGCGTTTCGCCTCGCCATTCGCCTCGCTACTCGCGCGAATGTGTGGCGGCAGCATCATGTATAATTCTGCGTTTAGTTTTAATCGTAAATAAGATTCTGCACTAATATTCATTGCCCAATGCGACCGTCCCCTGCGTTGTCATCTGAGTGTGAGTGAAGTAGTAAGGCAAATACGAACATTTCCGAGAAAATACGATAGGAAAGGATCATTCACTACATCTGAGCCCCGAGTGTATGTTTTTAACGTAACGAAACGTCACCATCGCGTTAGAGTTACCCATATTATATCAGTATCACTTACGCATTCGAGACATTTTTTACGTCAAAAGAAACTTACACTAGAGCCTCTAAACTTTAAGCTCGCGCGCATAGTTTACTTAATTTGCCGATAGATGTCGCTGTAGGTGGAACGCTCATACTCTACATGGCGGTTTTAAGATTCTTTCTGATTTAATGGGGTCGGAGCATACATGCCCATACATTAGGTTGAAACTGACTGACTGACTTCAAATGACGCTGGCTGGTTATCACTCTATGTTACAACCCCTTATCCATGTTACAACATTTTTTCGAATTTTCCATGTATACCTAGTTGGGATATATAACTCTTTCTTTAGTTGTTTCCGTCCTTTGTGGGCCGGTTTTTGGGTTACGGTACCTACTTAATATTAATGTGTCAACAACAATGTATCAAATAGCCCATTTTTAACTCTTAAGTGGGAACACTTACTGTGATGGACGAAAAACTACGGAACCCTACACTGAGCGTGGCCCGACACGCTCTTGGCCGGTTTTTTACAATGAATCTCACAATTCGCAACAATCGAATTTTTACAATTAATCATAAACAGTAATAACCAACTTTAATTTGTTATCTGAATTATCCTATTCTTTTTCTTTGTTCGTAAAAGACTTGAGAATTTAGTAACGTTATTTCCGCTACCGCTTCTGATTTACTAGCCTATGCTATTTAAATATTAACACGGTTTCCGCAATTTAGATACACCTGATGTTCAATGTGTTTCAGTTGCATTAAAGTTTCAGCCATCGCTCGGAAAATGTAAATGTTCATTAATACAATGTAACGTCTTTATTATGCTTGGTTTTATTCACAAAAAACAAGTAAACTTAATAGTAAACGTGATTGTCGATCATATTATCAAACAACATTATTTCTCCAAAGCTCTTATTGACTCTGTGTAAGGATTTCTTAATAAAAATATACTTTTTTTACTATACTATATTATGAATAGTAAAAAAGTAATTATATAATAATAACTAAGCAATGATATCAGTAGGTAGCAGAAGAATAAAAACCTATATTAATCCCTGTTTTGGGAGTACCAGCGTGCAGACTTACGTAAAAAAAATACAATATAATTTTCTCTGCAATTGGCATAATACTTGAAATGTACATCGTACAGATCCATGCTGTCCATGTATAATGATGTATTAGAAATCGTTTAACTCATTAAATACTATCACCCAGTTAGTGCTATAGGTATAATTAAATTTATTAGCTTAAATCGTTTGGTACTTAAAGACTGTATAAAACAAATATTTTATTACAAAAATAATTTAAAACATACGTATACCTATTAATACATAATTGTAGATATTCCAATATGTATTCCCCTTTCACAGATTATCTGTACGTTTGATTTACTGTTGACTTCCTCGATTGCTTCAAATTCAGAGTATATTTCAATTGTCAACTTTAGGTACTAAACATTAAAGTGGAATTTTGTATGAGTAACGTTAAGATAACCTTTAATACGACGGAAGGTACCCAATACGATCCCGCAATAATATAACGATAAATTCAGTATTATTACCCTTTGGATCTTCTATTACTCGCTTGTCTATGGGGATATTAATTAACTTAAGCACAAAACCTTTTTTTGCTGATGTAAATCGTTTTGTATTAAAAGTTTACTTGTCTGTTAAATTAAACCACTGAAAATAACATAGAATAGAATAGATCTTATATAAATGTTATTATTTTACAAACCAGACGTGATTTTGGTATTACAATCCAAATATATAATTTAACTGAAACTACAGTCAATAAAAATAAAACTAAATTAAATAGGTTACTATTCCTAGAGTAAATCTATCTGATCAGTCATCAAATCATTACGGTCAGCTTCTGAATCAGCTCTAATTGAAGAGCAATATAAAATAGTCATTAAAGGATTTATAAAAATTTTACCAAACATAAAATACAACTACAATTGCTCATATTGCAACTATAACTTAAACAGGCACATCATTCAACCCAACCAGGAACAGGTGACTAGTGACAAGATAGTCAATTATGTACATTGGTTCATTCACTAGGCATGTATTTACATTAACTAACACGGAACTAATACGGTCGACTTGACGTATGAATCGTATGATCACTTACCTACTATATCAATGACTAAAGGATTTATGTTCCACTCATTATACACGTACATACGCCAGTTTAACTTTAATTGTAATTTTTAAGTTGGCATTGCAATAAATAGCATAGTCTCAATGGTAAACTCTTTCAATTCATGAAGGCGAGTCGATTAATCAAATTTAGACATCTTGCCTATTAAGCCGTAATAGAAATAAAGCAAGTCCGCTCCTCTTTGTGGAATTGCAAGAGCTGTACGAATATACGAAATAACTGGGTATGTGTCATAAGGCAAGATAATTACTGCGTTTTCCCTTTCTTCCTGTGTACATTTTTCATTTATCATTTCTGTGTCATACTATACATAAATTCACAAGTGCTAGCGCCGAATGTCTAACATTGTTGACAGATCGGTATTACTAACGCCTGTGTTTATGAATCAACCTCATCCTATACACTTAGGTGGCATTCCTTAAACACTACATGCTATCTAATCTATATATAGAAACGGAGACCGTCACTGGAATGATAGTATAATTCGGTGCGTGTATCAGATTACAATATGTTAATTTCATACGTGATAGCGGCTTGTTTGAGTGTTGAAGGCGGGAAATCCTTTCAACTCGGAGAGTTAACGCGCTCCCTAAATAGAACACATTGTGTATTTAATACTCATTACATTTTTAACTAACGCATAAAATTATTTGTATTCTTTGTAGGTGAAAAACTAAGCTAAAAGACCTAATTTATGTAGAAGTAACTTGTGTGTACACGCATGTCGGCGTTTTATATTCAAATTTTGATGTAAGTGCCCTTTTTTAAATCTTTAAACTAAATACATACACGCGATCCTTCAGTTAAGTTTTTCACCTATAGCATCATATCACCTATCATATATTGTGCAATTGTGTTATAAAAGCTTTAGGAGGTTAAAGTGTGATAATATAAGATTAGTGTAGTGAATACCGTAATATTTATTTATAGAAAAAAGGTTTAGAGAAAGGAGCACGAAATATTGTGATTCAGGAACTGCGAATAAGTTGAGTTCCGGACAACATTGCTGGCCTCCGTCAACAACGACTCGACTTCGTACGTAAACACACGGCAATTCTTTATCTCCAGGTATTTGTATAGTATTTGTTATTGCGAGCATATTCCGTAACTAAGATGTTTATTGAAACTATAACGACAGGCAATTGTTTCTAGATAATGGCGAAAGGGACAACAGTGGAACAATAGGTTACAGGGTATGGTGTAGTGAGGATAGATCCTCCCTTCAGGTATACCTCAAAATATATTCTATAAGAGTATGTTTATGAAATTCTATACGAGTATCTATTTAATTAGATGTCATATTCTTAAGAAACAGTGACTAAAACCAAGCGGTGCCTGGTGACGAGATACGATTAATTATTATGAAATAAAATATTTAATCATAACTCGTGTTTTGGTAAAACTGACCAATAGATAAAAGCAAGATATTGAATAAGAGTGAATATTACTAGAAAATCTAAGAAACCTAACCGGAAGAATTACCCAAAATTTGTCATTTTAGTAAGCTGTAGATAAATATCATATATTTATTTTTGCATTACTGAATGAATAGAACTAAAAACGCCCTCTTTTATGCTCAATGGCCTCTAATTAGGGTTCAGTAGGCGGCAAACGTGTCGAGCAACGGTGTCCGCCCACGAGGTTCCGGGTTCGATCCTTGATGCTCGACCCCAATCTAGTGAGAGGTGACTAAGTATATACATGCGTGCAACTTTATACGGTTTTAAAGTCGTTGGACTTTATTTCGCCGACATAAGATCAACAGTAAGTTTTTTTTTTATGACAAAGGTGACAAACGAGCAGACGGATTGCCTGATGGTAAGCAATTCAGCGGAGCACAGCGGGCACCTCCAGGGGAGTCACAAGCGCGTTGCCGGCCTTTAAGATAAGAGTACGCTCTTACATGTTTTTGGCTCAATCAAATATGCCTGGGTCTGTCTTAAATCCACAGATTTATGGCATCATATTGCATACACTCAACATACTTATTGAATATTCCTTCCATAATAAGTCACCTACCAAGCGTGTTAGTAGAACGAGGTGCTACATTTCTTCTAACAAACTATGCTTCTTTTCACTCTCTCCTTCCTTTTTGCATTACCTGTATAAACTGCTTTTAGTTCTTCACTTCCTGCTACCCAAACAGTCTCAAACAGATCGCTTGTTAGCCATGAGATCGCTTGTTTTTAATCGCTTAGCATGTTATATTAGTAACTGCTTATTGGTGCAATAAAGAATATTTACTTCCGAGTACTTCTGGTATCCCCTGACTGATGGGACAGGATTATAATACAAAATTGTTAATTCACTCTTTTGATATTATTTTCTATGTATTTAAGTATTTATAATTATGTATTTATCTATTATATATATCGTCGTCTAGTACCTACAACACAAGCCTTACTGAGATTACCGTAGGACTAGGTCGATTTGTGTAATATTGTCCAGAAATACTTATGTTTATGTTTATTTATTTATTTATTATGTTGTATGAGCTCATATTTTTGCACGTGGTAGAGCTGAACTTTTTTGCAGCATCTTGGTAAAATATTATTACTAACGATGGACTTAAGTACAATTTTTGTAATAAGATAAAGATGATGAAAATATTGAAGTAACAGAGTGAAAGTACAACTTACTTACATAATATAACACTTATTTAAAAATCGATAATCATTAACCCAATCTTCTTTCCATTTGCGGCAACGGTGAAATAAACAGAACCACCGCACCGAAGAGAGAACCGGCAATATCAATTTGCAAAATATGAACCGTGATTCAATAATGAAAATCACGGCGGCATTCATACTGCAATTTCATTATTGTGAACAGATATTGGATTCCTCTGCGGAACGCATTCGGTAATGCTCGGGGGACAGGGAAGGCAAAAGTATGTTTCCACTGACACAAGTCAATATTCACCGATACGGCAAAAATTTTGCGGATTAACGCTCTTATCTTGATGTCTATTTTTATTTTTGATTATGACTTTGGAAAGAACACGAGCAACAAATAAATAATTAATTGAAATTACTGTACATGATTTATTATCTCAATTTTCCGTTGTCTAAATGTTATAAGTCTATTTTTATGAAATTTGTGTAGTTGTGTAAACAACAAACGTGTAGTTAGGATGCAAATATGATAATATAACGTATTCGGCTCAGGTCATATGTCATATTATTTTAGGACATAAAAAAAAGTTTTGTCAATAAAGCATCATCAGATCATCCTGAAAAAAATTGTACGAAGATTTTAGATTTAAATTAATACACGCCAGATTCACAACAAAACAAGTTAAGAATCTAAGCAAATACAACTTTGTACGTGTCATTGAAATTAATGCCAGCATCAACAATGCGTCAAAAACTAAGCGTATCATTGTTTATTTTCTCACACTGGGCCAGCAAACAGACAGCATCCGCCCCGTACTAAAGAACAATGGAAACGCTGAATAATACAAAATACGGAAAAATGAATCAACTTTCCACTCCATTCTGAGTAGGCTTTATATAAAAGGTATTAACCCAAACCCGGCCACGGGTTGCACAAAGTAACCTAAAGAGGCTTGCTTATTGTTTAGAAATGGCAAATGCTCTGTACCCTTACCATGAGCTGTGACTTTGAGGTTTTCGATAGCGAGTATGTGTATCTCGCACTGCGAGATGCACAGATAGTAAACTCGGTACTCGTTATCGATAACCTCAATGTCACAACTCATGGTAAAGGTACTGTTAAGTTATCTTTATTGTTCCTACACCAAGATATAGGTTCTATGTGGTCTTTAGAAATATATATATATATTATTCGTTAGTGTTTATGAATTTCATCAGTTCATAAATGTAGTTTGTATACTTTGGTAGCACACTATTAGCATAAAAATCATAAGTGATATAAACAAGTGAAAAGATTACAATCATATGTGTACTTCATATAAACTATATGTCAATACTGCAGTGCATAGTTACAGATATCCCATTAGGAATTTCAATCAGAGCATACTCGACGCAATGCAAACAATTTAGTAAACACTGCATACAATAGAGCTACATGCAACGCATGTATAAAAGCCAGTCTATTAACTTGTAGGTAAAATATTTTGCTTTAATCGTTTTCCCAAACAATCACATAAATAAAATGTACATAAAATATTTACTTAAGTAGCTGATCAGTTTTTACTAGTGAGCATTAACAACAATCGATGCTTTAACGAGGAAGCTGTTGTGTTTTTCAAAAACTATGAGTTACATGATACAGGGATCTAATACCGGTGATTTATTCATTCAATTTACCACAGTTAAAATGTGGTCGCCCTAGCGTGTCTGACCCGTGTTTTCTCGGCGTTCCCATATAAAATTGCACCGCTAGTGTTCCCGGGCCCTTAAGTATATACGACTACATATTATTACATTTTCTTATCTAAAAAATTACAATTTAAGAGTATCAATAAAAAAAATTGTACCCGATATTTTGAGTTATACCGGTAACGTACACTGGCAAGATATAGTGCCCAGCATAAAAAGTGACAGTACTGATCTTCATACTTATACCTTGTCAGAGGACTATGTTTATTAAATTCCACGTATAAGAGGGCGGGATGTTAGGGTTGCGCAGGGAACACAGCTGTCAATCAGTGGCGGTCATCGAGCCGGACGGAGGTAACCCTACACGCGATAATCGACTATCGGAAACATTAAACTGTTTATGTCCGATATTTACTGTGTGTACATCAAGTAATTTGAGAAGATAGACAACATATTACACGTTCTATTTTATGTAATGGAGGTCGTTTGTAACATTAGGAAGGTCACTCTCGTATATAAACACATAAATTCACCTTCACTCATCATCATGTGGTTATACTTATTTCAGCCGAAGAACGTCCACAATTGGACAAAAGCCTCCCCCAAGGTTCGCCAGTACGACCAGCCCCTTGCTATTTGCTTCTGCCAGCGGGTTCATCACACTTTTGATTTCTAATTGAATGATTATTAGGAAGTTTCTGTTTGTTTTGTATAGATGTACTTACCCATACGTTCAAATATATTAGTAGCATTATACTAACTTGTTAGTACTAGTGAAAAGGTGAGTAAAAGTATAATAAAACGAATGTGTTTGTCTTTCAAAAGTCCAAATTGAGATTAAACGTGGACAGCAGTATCGGATCAGTACGTCCTCAATTACACAGCGAAAGAACAAATAAATAAGCCTGAAAGTGTTTAAACATCGTATTCAAATCAATCACTAAATTACAAAGGCGGCTTTAAGGTGTATAAAATAAAGTTCAAAGTCAAATACAGTATAAAAGTAAGAAACATGGATAAGAAAGTAATGATTCGAATTGCTTTACGGTTGCCGGCCCGGAGCGTTCTGTAACCTAATACTGACAGAATCTAAACCAATTTAGTAGAAAATCGACTTAAAGTCGTCTGCGCTTAGGTCCAATTGACAATAACAATGCTTTAAGGACTGTCTGACTGGCTCCGCATCGGAGAGGCGTTTTATTGGATCTCGATATTCCGCAATGTGGACTTGTATTGCTTTTACTCTCGAAGCAATATTTACGTCAATGTAAAAAACAAATGAACAGAAGGCTTACCGCGAAAATCGAAATTCGCTAATTTCCAACGATTGTCTCTGTAACTAGAGTAAGGCAAAAATCGAATGTTCGCGGTAAGCCATTAGTTTAGAGTGGAAAGAGTACAGTCAGCGTCAATAGTAATGTAGGTATGAAACAGCGCACCAAAAGTATCTACCGTCCTATGTATTTTTTACAATGGAGTTATTTTCCTCAGTTCTCGTTTCAAAGTTTTTATCGCATTTCAATTGATAAACACGCAGAAATCCGTCTGTTTTGAAGCAAATAAAAAACGGTAGATACTTTTGATTATAAATGTAGAATCGATGCATTCACAAAAGAAAACATATATACTGAAATCCAAACGTATCACTTTTCAAAAATAATCAACTGAACTCGTCGATAATTCCCGAAAATCCTTTAGTATGTTAAAAATAAATAGTATTGACGACAAATCCTTGTCAATATCGACTAGATTGTTAGCGAACATTTTTTACAGGGAAACAAACAAATTTCCTGCTCCATGGCTTACTTTTGTTTTTCTTTTAACAAATAGCCCTGAGCCATCAATTTTGTACCCCAAGAAATAAGTAGCACCGAGAGGCTAATAAATAAATCCGTTAGTTGCTTATTAATATTGATAATATAATTTTTATGAATATTTTACAATAGGATAGGATCAATGTTTTTTATTATCTAACATAACCTAACAAGATTCAATGTATCTATCTATATATCTATTTCAAATGGCGTCTATATTACTAGAGTTTTGATCTCTGGACAGGTAGGTAGGTAAAACACATCTGCATAATTAAAGAAACAAATCGAGTGTACATTACTACAAATATCCAATGAAATGCATAGCAGACACACGTACTTAAATCAGAAGAATTACATTAAGAGGAAAACATCGTCGCGTCGCCCTATTACATCAGCTGCTTGGGTTAACAATAGGTAACTTAAATTACCTATCACTTACATTTGATTACGATCATTGTTAATTACCAGATGCTCCTTTGATTGGTCTATTGGGGTAATTTGATCGGCTTTCAAAATTAGCCCCGCAGGCGACAAAGCACAAACAAGGGATCCAATAAAAGCAATATCCCGGCCCGGTGGCAAAACAAAAACATTTTCAATTTAACGGATTTCACGGCGTTCAATTAATTATATGAAAATTATTCTTTTGGGCTTACAGAGGATTATTTACAGCCGTCGCTAAAAGTATAGAGCATCCAAGCTATTTTACACTAATTAATACTTTTGATATAAAAATAAAGGATATAAATTACAGTGCACTCTATTTTTTTTAGTTATCATATGTCATTGTAACATTTATGATTCGTTATGACTGAATCTATGAGCTACACAATTGATATCCAAAAAGATATAAGTTATTTTTTATTTCAAAACAACCGAGTTCGATTCCCGACATGAGCACAAGCTTTTATTTCGTACGTACTTAAAATCAATGACAGTTTCTAAGAACTGATGTGTTTTGTATGATCCAAAGTGCCACCCTATATTAATCAACCTGCCCTACAAACCACAAATACCCTATTAATTAAAATTTATCTGCATAAGAAAAATTGTATCTTTTTTAACTCAAGCTCGAATACAGAATCCGTTGTTATCTATAGCCAACATAAAAATACAAACTTTTTATCTGTCTACCCCCCGGCAACACACTTTATGTGTGTGTTTATCTCTTATCTGTGGCTTAATAACGCCATCTCCATTGCTCAACACGCGTAGGCGACTGTAGGTTAGAATAGTTTTCGCGCTGGCAAAACGCCAGAATCACATCAATACTTATTAAGCTTCTTTTCCCGCCAATTTACCTCAAGCATTTTCCTAATACATATATTCCGCTGATTACCCATTCCGATTTGCTTAATTCTTCCCTAATCTTCATTTAGAGATAGCATCTCGTTGTTTTTCTTGTATCTGAGTATATTATGCTGCTGTAACTAGGAAACTACATATGAACTCTTTAGAACTTTAGCTTCCTATACGACAGTTTCTGAAGAACAAAACAAGGTCGACAGATTATATAGGTATTTATCAAATAAGTATTATACATACTTATACTCAGATAGGTCAGATATTTGACAAACCAAAAAATACCATTATCAATTTGTGGTAGGTTCTAAAGTCAACGTCATAGTTGACGGCATTTAATGTAGTAAAATACGATATAAATTCTATTGTCGATATTAAAATCGAAAGAAAAATAGAAAAAAAGCGGGACTCGAACCCACAACTACTGGATTTCGAGTCCCGCTGCGAGTCAAATTTTTCTATTATTCTTTCTGCTTAATAAATATAAAAACGAAATGTTATCGTGTATCCAACTTTGAGTACTTTGGATGCTACAAACTATATGACGCTGACTGTACATATCGTAGTACATTCTATATGACTATATAGTATATACTATATAAATAAAGAACATGTAATGTGTAGAAGAATACTTAATATGTTTTTCTAGGGTTTATGATATGTGTCTATAGGTAAATTGAACTATTAAATGTGTCGCTTCACTTGAAACTGAGAGGGGAACCTGCTCTAAGGTTGATTATTTTTCAGATTACTATACACTTTTTTTATATAATCAACCTTAAAGCAGAATGGATTTACCCGAATTCAAAGTTAAGCGACACAAATATCCCAGCCAAACTTTACTGCAGACACGTCTGTCTCTCGAAAATTCCTCAACTATTTTAATTAACACTGGTGATTGAATTTTCATTGTTCCAGCTCCACGCCCTGGTCTATGTAGACTACCCAGTAGACTGTAAAGCGGAGATAATTGCAATAAATACTGCGATTTTGACGGCCTGCGAATATTCCGGCTGGCTGTTACCTTGGTGACTCCCTAGTAGGGAGAAGTAGGGAGTCCCTAGTAAAAAGCGAATAAGGGTTACTTCAGTAGAATCTTGCTAGGATATACATTAAACTTAGGTGTTGCTTAGCCATGTTAGAATGGAATCGTTTGTTACTTATTTAAAAGTACATACAGGAAAAAACTAAACTATAACTATTTACTAGATTTATTTATTATTTTTATTGCACAAAAAACTTATTGCACAAAAAAAAACTACTGTACATAAAACGAATTTAATGCCAGAAACAAAAAATATTGTAGGCGTTGCTTCTCAAAACGATAGCTTATCAAATATAACCTAGAAAGCACATATCATAAATTAAGTTCATATCCAAGGCAGATAAAGCGGATTATCCATTCACTGTTTAAATTATATACATTTAAATAAAATTATATTTACCAACTGTACACATACCTATTTAGGTTAAATATCTCTAATGTCATCACCATAGTATGTAGAAAGTGTTAAAAAAAAACAAAATAATAAACCTAACAATAGCTGCATGGTCTTGCTGGTATTTCAAATTATCTAATACGTGACTGTAACACATACAGCTATAAAGTTTGTTAAATACATAACATCTCCCAAACCAAACCCATTACGGTCTATTGATACAGAATTACGGACATTGTGCGCAGTATTAATCGGGCAGTGTCAATCCGCTTAAATCGGCTCTTAATTAAGGCCCGAGGCCTAAGCCTTTATCTTTTGATTGACCTGCGCGTGGCCGTGGGCCTATTGTTTTGTTATGTTTGGATGTCCGGATTCCAATCGATTTTTTGAAGCAGGTTGAAATGATTTTCGTTTCAACCTTGCATTTTACGGAGGGTTATCATTCGTGAATAGATTAGAATCTATTAGAACGAATAGGATCTTCCTAACTTCATTGGTAAACAAGGTTTCTGAGTAAGTATCACTAGAATATCATGAACTCTTTTCTTGATGTAATTGAAAACAACATGTGATTAATTATTTACTTTAACCAAAGTTCAAAAATTGTAGAATTCAAAACCGCACTACATGCAAGATGTATATGTAAAGTATTGTGAAGTACAAATGAAACCACCACAGCTGATTATAAACTGATTCATTATTGTTGTTACCTGCCGCTGCTACCTACCCCTACATTTGTGTCTACCCACATACTGACAGTACATACGTTTATTCTAAAGAATAGGAACAGGAGGCTTCACATAATATTGGTTGATACTGATACCAAAAGTATCAGTTTCAAACGCACGTGTATTAAGTGTATCGCGTGTACTTTATACAAACAGGTAAGGTATTACCTATAGAATATGATGAGTCACCGCACAAATCTGACGCCAGACAGAAACCCTACTTCTGCTAGCACTAAGTACGTCTGACCGGGTCTTAACGTAAGTTTCAGTCTTCACTAGCAATTAACTTAGCACACATAACGCTCATATCACTGGTGGCCTAGCGGTAAGAGCGTGCGACGCGCTATCCGGAGGTCGCGGGTTCAGCCCCCGGCAAGTACCAACGCATTTTACTGAACTTACGTACGAAATATCTTTCGATATTTACCAGTTGCTTTTCGGTGAAGGCAAACGTGAGGAAACCGGACTAATTACAAAACCCAGTTTACCCTCTGGGTTAAAAATCATACCTATGGCAGTCGCTTTCGTAAAAACTAGTTACTACGTCAATTCCTGGGATTAGTAGTTATACGGACCCGAGGCCTCAATTTGCCGTGGCAAAATGCCGAGGCAACGCGAGAAAGATGAAATAACGTTTATATATATTAGAGAAAATCTTATCAATCGTACTCCCAAACATCGCTCGAACAACCTGATTACGCAACGTCATTATATCAGGAAAGGTTCGCAAGAACACTCAATCACACCCATTCTCATAAATTGGTTTAGTAGCGAACATAAGTAAACTACAATACAGAAAGTCGCAAATAATACACCACATATAAGTCTTTACGTAACAGAAGAGAAAAGAATTGAATGATATCTAATTGCTATAGAAAATGTAACAGACAATAGTGGACAATAATTTGCCGGTCAATTTTTGCGTGAAAACGTTTCGCTTTTCAAAAGCCATTCGTCGGAATGGGCTCGTTAAAGCTGGCATTTCATGCGTTTAAGTGGAGCATCCATCGAGACAATTTAAAGAAACAGTTTGTTACAATTAGCATCAGGGACAGTGAATGAACGGTTCAATTGTACACAGCAAAGCATACCTACTTGGTCAAGCTTGATTCTATTTGAGCTCTATTGTGTTGGGAATAAAGACCACGGCTTACCATATTAAACAACTGAAAATATTATATTTTCTCAGTAAATTCGCGAGCGTGGGCTTCTTAGGAAAACCAGAGTAATATGACTTCGAGACCCGCAGTAACAATTCGCAAGCGAAGAGCGTCTTTTAAACGGTTGATTCGCCCGTGCTCGCCAGCTATTTATGTGAGATCATTGGTCGTAGCGCCATTCAATTAAAACTCATCAATGAAGTGTAGAGTGAAGCACTTAAACTACGCTCCTCGCACGGCAACCGGCCGATTCGTACTTTGAACCTTATGCGCCTCTTTATTTGATTGAAATGTTTAGCAATTTCGTTTTTATTTGCTCTTGAGTATATGCTCACAGTATTTTGACTAAACAGAAAGGAAATCATTACTTAAATTCCTTTATAAACTACATATGTAATAAAACTAATAAGATACTAAACATGACACTGTAACCTTTTTAAACAAGCAAGCACAATTTACTTTCGTTAGCGACCGCTTCAACAATTATGGCAAATTAACACAACGCATCACTTTGTGCTTGTTAGGCTATATGAGTTGTTTTATTGTGCAAATCAGTACAATTAGCATAACAAACACTGCACAGGTATGTTCTGATCGCTCGGGAGTCGAACAAACAGGTGAAACAATACTAAGTGCAAACTATATTTAAGATTTGACTTTTAATAGTTTCAAGTTTAGCTTTAGTAAAATGTTTTTATTCCACTATTTCTTAATTCCTACAAGCGGCTCTAATAACTAGACTTCTATTTGAAAGCACCAGTTTCTAATGAGGATATAAATATAATCAACAGGTATTTGATTGAACGGATTTGCGATATTTTTATGTTGCCACAAGTATTTTTTTTTGTTTAATATTATTTATAGTATGAATATTCTTACGTAATTTTAGTAACTTGTATTTTTAAAGAATATAATAAATAAATAATGAAACCAGTTCCTATTTTAATCCGAAACAATTAAAACATTTGGACAATATGAGGAACTGAAATCTGAGCATATTCTTAAATTGTACTTAAGAGAAATTCATTAAAAAAAAAAGATTAACCGATTCGTTGCATCTTCTATTTTCAAAAACTTTTGTCTGTGGCGGCGAACAATTATTTCATGACGCGGCAGGCGTGCCTTACGTCATATAATGTGATGACACTCCTCTCGTGTCATACGCCACCCGTTAAAAACATTAAGGACTCGCCTGTCGTGCCATCCGCACTGAATTCGCAAGTTCAATACTCGCCTATTGGATTGTAATATTTATTACAAACCATGAGTTGTGACATTGAGGTTTTCGTTAACGAGTATCGAGTTTACTATCTGTGCATCTCGCTTGTACTACTGTAGTGCGAACTCATGGTAATGGTACTGATAACAAAACTGGTTTGAATAAAATTTCGCCTCGCATGTGCCGGATCTGCGCAGTTGCTTGGTAGCAGCCACACGTCCACTGGGCAGCGGCGCGGCGTGCCCGCTAGACCGTACCGCGCTCCCAGCTGCATAGATATCGACTTTGTAACGCCGAATCCGGAGATGCACTTTATTTACTGTAACTGTTATAGGGATCTTTTTATGCACACAATCCGTGCCTGTTCTACAAAGAGGGATATGCAATGGAAGAGATTCTTGCGAACAATTCAGTAGAAACGGACTTTATGCCATGTCAAACAAGGACAAGTTTCTGAATTAGTGTATTTTTTTATGTGTTGCCTTAGTATATCTCTTTGGTTGACTGATTTTCGTATCTTTATTTTATTTAAAAGCTTGTGCGTCCAGTGTGGTTTTTTATAAATTTAATCATGATTTGACGACTATCAGAACGTTACATTCTACGAATTTTAGTAAACTAAGTATGTCTGTCTTTAAAGAATATATGTAATACAATAAATATACTCATACGTAAGTATTGTGACTTGTGACCAATTCTCATTTCGATCCGTTCCGACTAAACCATTAAAAATCAAGTTGCAAAAGTTTTCAAAGCTTATTTATAATACCGAAAACTGAAAGGTATTGCGGAATATCCAACCGAGGTTGATGAGTCACAAACATTACGGAATCACCGCAAGCTAAAAAGTTTACAAACTAAGTTATAGATGAAAAACACGTCCACACCTGTTAATAATTAACATTGAGATCGTTCTAGAATTCCATTATCTAAGTGATTGACATCCCGCGGGATCTGAGGTTGATTCCAACGTCTCACTTAGCTTGAGTAATTCGCCAACTCAATAAACCACTATAACCACGCTTCCAGTTAACGCGTAGTCGTTAGGGATATAGAAGTCAAGTTCCATTGGTTCACCCGCGGACTTAGGTTCAGTACAATCAATGGCAGGCATCCGCTTCTGCCTCCGGGGACGTCCATAACAGGCCCAAGTTATTGTAATGAGGAGGACAGGGATATTTATGCCCCGCCACGCGCCCCGAATACGCAATGAGTCCGCGACAGCCTCCGGATATTCAATATAAAAGCATACCGAATTTCGTTATTTGCAACGTTATTTACCGAGTCAACATTACCGTCAGGTGTCGATCTTTTGTGTTGATGTACGTAAATTGGTACGAATATGCTACGCGAGTGGTTACTTTGCAACAGTTTTGTATTACTGTTATCCTCTTTGTCCATTTTATTTCGCGGCGTTTCGTGAATGTAAATATTATGTTCTGTATAAAAGTAAATGCCCACAATATAAGTCTTTTAATTAACAGTTTATTCGTAATTACACTTTACATGTACTCGTACGTGTGTGTTTCTTTAAAGTAAAACTTTTTACCAAACGGGGTAAAGAATAAGGTTTACGTTCTCGAATGTAGGTACTTGTTAATTTGGAATAATATATTAACATATTTAGACTTCATTATAACACAAAAAATTGACATAATGCCAAATGACAGTTAGGAATTTAGGTTCGGTTGAATAATATGAGCTTAAAGTGTTGGTATTAGATTGAATTTATAATGGATACAATTTAATATTCGTCGAAACGCGATGCAGTACTAATCTGAAATAGGAATTAGATTTAAATTACACTACAGTTATATTTGTAATTAGTTGAAGCACCAAATCTGTCATTTCTGGCTGCATGTTAGAATCTGATTACTTTGGCTTTAATTGGAATATGATTTTGTGTGTTTTACTATGCAAATAGGCAAATTTAATATTTATGCCCGTAATTACTATTAATGAGAACCCTTAAATCCCAATTTATCTGCACATAAATAGGTACACCAGTACAAAAATATAATAAATTTTATAATTCATATTTCTTTTCTCTGCCCTAAAAAGTATTTAAAGGGCAGGAAACTCGTGAAAAGGGTCTTTCAAATCCTTTCACAATAGTAAGACGTCCTGTCTATGTGGAAGAAAATTATTTCCCCGACGACCTTTTGTCGACGTCCTATTAAATATGGCGCTCGGAAAATATGTGGCCCTCCGTATGAAAAGGGACTTAAGTGTGTTGGCAATTGCGCTGTTTTAACCGAGTAAGTAATACAAATTTAACGGTTTTAAACGTAAGTGTCAATTCCACAACGTTCCTTTTTAGGCTGAACGACACATATTATCGTTGGATGTTAACATTGGAGAGCCAAACTTGTCAAAATGTTAGGAAACGCGTAAGGGACATGGCATGACGTATTGCATTCCTGATGACTCGGACTATGAATAACATTCACCCGAATTTTAATTTGTAGTGGTCTTTTACTTTATTTCTGAGTAGTGATCTGCAAAGACATACGCGAAGTAGGCAGACAGAATGTGGGATTTGTTTTTGTAAGTCAGGTATAATTTATAATACCAGGGTATAGAACGCATTTTTAAAACCGAATCTTTAATTTATACCTTGACTGTATTTACTTATACAAATGAAATTGTCACTGATTTTTACTGAGTCGTTTTACATAACGCCGGCACTGCAACCAATAGGTATAATATATTTTATAGAATCAATAAACCGAATCCTCCAGTAATTTTTAACATTCACTTTCTCCTGTGCGAGTATGATGGAGTGCTCAATCATTCTGGAAGTAAATCGTAATGTTTTTAATGGCGGCCGATGACATGGCAATATTGGACGGCGCTTTTGTACGAAATGGCGACATTATTTAATGATAAACTGTACAATTTTATTTTTTAATGTCGTTGCACCTTCCAAAAATCATTACACAGATACCAATTATTACCTACCTACACAGATAAGATTATTTATGGTCAGCAATCATAACAGAACCTAAATTATGCAAATAAGTTTAAGTGTATTTTAATCTTTAGCTTATGAATGGATTTTCCCGTGTATTCTCAAAAATAATTTATAACTACCATGGAACATTTAACTGTACCTTCTATAGGTAAATAAAAAATTGGGTCGTTTTCGTTTTCGGATGCGGATCTTCACTGGCTCGGCCATCAGTCACGTCATGAGTCATCTGGTTGTGAGATGGGTTTATGACTTGTTGGGAGGCAATTCGTGTCAGTGTTATTTAACACAATTGCGGTTTCTGTCTATGAGTACCATTAGAAAGTAAACAATTAAATCACCTCAAGGTATATAGTAGTATATAATAGACAATGTAAATAAATAAATAAAGGACATTCATATACAAATTGACTGAGCCCCACGGTAAGCTCGAGAAGGCTTGCGTTGTGACTACTCAGCCAACGATATATATAATATAAAAAATACTTCAATACTAAAACACCCACGACTCGAGAACAAATATCTGTGCTGATCACACAAATAAATGCCCTTACTGGTATTTGAACCCAGGACTTTGGACCTTGTGATTGTGCCCTGGTGTTGCAGGCGCTCATGGGCGACGGTAATTGCTTGCCATCAGGCAATCTCTCTGCTCGTTGGCCACCATTGCATAAAAAAGGACTATCGGCTTCATAGGCAGAGTCACTACCCACTAGGCCAAACCTGCCGTCAAATTTACCATAGTTAAATTACCATCACCATACCAGTGCCTAACGCCCATACAAAGGAGACCGTTTTAGTTGGTTTTAAGTACCCAGTGTGTGTTTTACACGTTTACTTATATAGCTACTGAATATTATTGCAATGTTAGCGCTAATTTGGTTACCCTAGCAGTTGAAACATAAAGAAAAGATTAGGAAGGACTTTGATACAATTTAATTATAAGAACCATGCATAAATATATTTAACATGAAATGGGAATTGCCTACGTCTAAAGCCACATTATGTAGTCGCCGTACTTGCGATAAAAAGTGAATTTCCATTTTAAGCAAAGCGTTGCCAACTTATCTTAAGCGCAAGACAATGGATGAGAAACAACCTTGGGTGGCCGGATTATGCGTGAGTGCGATGAATTTCTAATATAAGAGTTTAAGAGAAATAAAATTGGGTTACCATATTATAATCTGAACCCAAAATGTTTTTCTAGTAGAATAAAACGTTATTGAAAGCCAAAAATAATTCATCTGTTCACGAATTAGTTTCCTTAGGTTCGATTTTTCAATCTTGAAAATCGCGCATACCGGACAGATACTCATAAGTAGTTATTTGTAGGATAGGGCTTTTCTGAAAATTCATAAATCGGACCTTAGATCCTGATCAAACACGCACGGCGTCGATAATATGCACGTGGTTTACGATATTGATATTTTAATTGAATAGTACTGAAGTATATACATACCTACTTGCCTAATTTTATGACGTAGGAGAAAACCGTCATCGCAAACATATAGGTACATAGTCATCTGTTAACATTATAATTTTGCCCCCTACATTTGTGAATCAGATAATGTAGGAAGATACTAATTCTCTTATCAGTATTCTATAATAAAATTAAAGATGCGAACTATTTACAAGCATGGACTAAAAGAGATACAATTAACTAACAACCAAGTAACAGATAAAGCAAACGTCGACAAAGTAAACGAATGACTACGCTAAAGGGATCTGCTAAATAGGAGAGAGATATTATCGGCGCTAGTGACGAGGCATCGTGTCGCGATAAACCTCCAATAAAGTGGTTTGGACTCATAGAGAAAGGAGGATTCAGAATCACAGTGACAGAGGATTCGTAATCCGGTAGGTTATTGTTTTGAGGGGTTACGGGACGTGTACTGATAGTTGATAGACAAACGTAATAAAAAAACACAAAAAAAAAACAGATTTATATCTCGTTCTTTTGTTGTAAGGCATACCTATTATTGAAGAACTAGCTAGTCCCTCGTTTTTAGAACTTAGCAGAATACCAACCAAAACATTTTTACTCCTGAGGATAGACTGCGATGAAAAATACTCACGCACTCAGTTACAACGTATTAAGCATATATGCAGTCGACGTTTAGTTAGCAAAATATATGCGGCTAGTGGTAATATAAGAAGTTTCCATAGTTGAATATTGAAACCTAGGTTATCTTAACACTACTGATTAAGAAACTTTACTGCGACTAAACGGCCCAACATTGCGTCCTGATTATCGGACGCCGCCTTATCGAGCGACTTAGTCCGCCCCAAATTGAGTGAGCAAGAATTATGGCCAAACTTCCTACATGCCGCGAATTAAACATAATGAAGATTACCATCAGATAAAAATTTGCGGTAAACATCTTAATAAGTCTTCTTCCATCATCGATTGCATCGCGTGGATTGAAGCAGGTGAAATTGAACGCAATGGATTCAATCAGTTTTCTCTTTCCAATAAGATCAAAAGTGACTATTAGAAAAACAATCTTAATAAAATGCTATTGAGCGGTAATCTTAACCTTTATTGAAATAAAATCCAATCCTTATTAGATTTGAAAACCAATGTTTGTTAAACGTTTTCAACTAATAAAAGTAATATTAAGGAGCCGAGACACGCCAAGAGGGAGGAAATAAAAGGGACGAGAGTGAAATTGGAAAAACTTGTTACAGAATTACTCGGGATGAAAAAAGAAAATAAATAGACCCCTACTAAAAGTTGGCGGAACAAGCTACGCTTAGCTACTTTATTTACTTGGGGGACGCTATTTGTTTAAATCTAATAAGACACTTTTCACTATGTATTAAAGAGATAAGTTTTATTACTTTCTTGATAGAATTTTTAATCTTGTGCACAACTACTACTATATGTTTTTTTTTATAATTACACAAATTTAAGCAAACTTTACTTTCTTAAGAAATTATAAAATAAATGATGATCGTTTCTTAAGCTCCAGCAGACGCAACACAAGATAATTACATATTTGTAACTTTAACAAATGGTAAAAACCACCTTGGCTAAGTTGATAATTCGCGCAGAACCCATTAGAGCTGAACAATCACGACAAACAAAAGATAAATTAACCATTGACGTGACTACATTTCCGTACTAACCTCTTACTCCAGTTTCCGATCTCAGCGTAGCGCCGGCCGTTTGTACATCCGCTCCTCCGCACTTCATTTCCTCTGAACGTCTGCACAGAGTTCCCGTTAGGTGTTAATATTCCGTTGGAGCCGTTATTGTTCCGCTCCCTGTTCCTCGGGAACGTCCCGGTCCCGGAACGGAAGGTCCCGAGCTGGGGTGTTTGGGTGTCGGGGCTGAACTGTTGGAGTGGAAGTGTCACGTTTCCACTCCAACTCTTACGATTCACGGCGAAAGTTTTGAACGTTCCATTGCCATTTGTCGGCGACGGGATCGCTCCGCAGAAACTGCTCCTATTATGACTGTTTTTGATCAGCGCACTGTTCTGAAGAGACACTTGGGGCTTGATCGGCACGAGGGGGGATGCCTGGTCAACAGACATCGTCCCAACTGTAGGTTAAACCTTTTTCACATCTACATTTTTGTCTGCAAAGAAGAAACAATGAGGTTAAACTCTTGTGAACGAAACCTTGTAGCTATTTCCAGAGTTGTTTTATCTCCACTAATGAAAATGGCCTAGTTAAGTACTGATTAATATGAAGACTAATTGCGAGTCCCTGACTTGTCAATAAAGGTTATGAATACATGTTTGTCAACATAGTTACTAAGGCCCAGTTTGAGTGAAGGATCGCACAATAGGGTTCAATTCAGGTTAATAGAAGTGTGTGTTCCGTAATATCAGTGACATACAGGAGACAACGATTTTAGATTTATATGCGGTGTAAATCGCTAATTGATAATAATAAAATAAATGCTGGAATACAGCAGTCATTAACTTTAAATATGACAAACAATTTTAGTGAACATTATGATTTCCGATGTTGGATAGGAGGATGCAGCACGTAGGTATAGCATGCCTTGAGAGTAATGGTTAACCATGCAAATATACTTGAGAAATTTCAGCGAATATCATCTTGACTGGGTACCCGGCTAAAGATGTTTTGAAACCGGTCTCGTACCCTGAAGAGTTCATTATAAATTTCGGTTTCTAAAAATCATCTGTGCCGTCTTCAATTATATGGTACGTTTACAGTCAGTTGTTTATAATTATAAGGGTTATTTATAAACGGCTCTACGGCAGTAGCTATTATCGACAAACGATAATGAGGTAGGTACCTAATTGGAATTGGCATAATTACTTTACGTATAACAGTTAATGGAACATAACCTAAAAATCTATAATAGCATTAATAGTCATGCTCAACGTAGCGTTCCATATCACTCATTGTTGCATTTAGATATAAATGGAAACTCATTAATTTCCTCACCTTGGCCTGCTCTCATTTGGTATTACGGGGATTCTAATCACTAGGTACAGAGCAAATCAATACAACCGAAATGGAAGGAGCCCTTTTTGTAAATTGGCATAGGCTAGTTAGGCTGTATACACCGTTCCGAATGTTAGAGTGAGCAGAGTGTGTTAGAGAAGGTAGCCTGAGAAAAATCCAGAACCCTTCCGTACCAGCGGCGCTACCGCGAACAACGATATTCGTAAATTTCGGACGATTGTTTCTGTCACTCTCATGACACCTTAATTGGAGTAAAAGAGACAGATGCCCGAAATATACGAAATTCGATGTTCGCGGTACCGCTCCAGACTTGATTTTTAGTACTGGAATACTCCTACTGAGTTCACGCTTCCAGCGAGATTAGTTTAGGACTTAACAACAAAATCTAAGTGATGTGAGTCCGAAGGCGAAAATTTGTGTAAAATCCAGTACAAACTGTAATGTAAACTTTAAAATTTTAAATTGAAAATAGTACCCAATCAAGAAAGTCGAGATTGTATAATTTAATCTAGTGAAGATTATTCTGAAATCAATATTTAAAATCATTAATTGCCTTTCATCTTCTCCAAAAACCTGATTTTTTTAAAGACCGCATAATAATCTACATATATTATTACTATTAGTCTCAAAATTTACATACCTACCTTTTTCTCGATACATACGAATTACCATTAGTAAACCTTATTGCGAAGACATAAGGTTACAATTCGACAGATCAGGATTTGGTAATAGTACACACAGCAACACTCATAGCTATACATTGGTGGTGGACTTTATTACATAAAGCATAAGGTTCACCGATGTATAGCTAAGAGTGTTGCTGTGTGTACTCGTCTAAGAAGCTGCGAAGAAAATCGCAGCGCACCGTCGTCGTCCGGCGGACGCGGTCAATTTTGCATGGCCGGTCCACTCACGCGCAACGCCGTTACGCAACGCTTACACAACCATTAGGTTACTTATACAATTCCCAAATTCAATAGAGATTCGTTCCGTTATAGTGTAAAGATTTGTTCTTATGATAAATGTGTTAAGTGCTGTTTTTATATTAAGCAGAAACATCTGCTAGCATATCAAAGATATTTAAATCGAAAGAAAAATAGAAAAATTTGACTCGCAGCGGGACTCGAACCCACAACCACTGGATCACTAGCCCAGTGCACTACCAATTGTGCTATATGAGTACCGCTTAGACGTGTAAAATTTTTCTATCTTATCCTTCCTGGTATACGTCATTACGGCTTACGTGTGGACTGGGCTAGTGATCCAGTGGTTGTGGGTTCGAGTCCCGCTGCGAGTATTAAGTGCTTATAATACCACGCTTATTACATTCACATGTACACTTAAATCCAGCTTTTTATTGCATGGTAACAGGGTCAGCAATAGATATGAGGATTTAAAAAAACATGTGGCATACAAGTAAAGCATAATTATTCTTCTTGAAGGAATGGGAACTTTGTGATATTATCTAGACGTGCGGGTTTCTATAAAAAGTAAGTGAGACTTCGATGTCTTATAAACATGTTGGTACTATCTGTTTCACGTAATCATTGTACTATTGTTCAGCGTTTTAGTTCTTACTTTGGTATGATAAGTGTTGAAAGTGATAATTCGTCATTATCCAACCATTTATGTAACCAAGCATTCACTTTGAAAATTATTAATTGATAATTGAAGTAAATGTCAGCAATTTAAGTATAAGCTGATTTAGATAATTTTGTATCGATTTCCGTTACAAACCTTTTTCAAATTGTAATGTAATCGACGGCTTTCAAACTGTTCTTGCTTATTATATTCATTATAATTTCATTGAAGATAATAGTAGCTGTTAAATCACCAATAGGTGTTAAAACATATGGGCACAGGTATAATGTTAAGGAACTAAGGGTTGGCATTTCATTCTCATCCGTTTAGAAATTTTAATCTCTTAGTAGCTGTTAATAATAGATAGACTTTAAATATTTCATTTAGTCAACTCGATCAGAAAACACAAGACTCAACTATTATGTATCAATAGGTGTAACAGAAGAGTTGTCACCTGCAGAAACAGAAGTATTATCTCTTTTATTACTGGACGGAATAACAAGTTATAGATTGACCCAAAACAATTTTATCTCTTTCTGTAAAAGTGTTACAAACATAATAAAACACGACATTTTTTACACTAGAGCGGTAATAGAAGCCGTCAATGTAACGTTAGCGCGGCGTAAGAGCGTGTCCAAAGTGTCAGATTATCCAATATCGATTAGAGACGCGCCATTCTTTGTGTTAGCTACAGTCGTTTTTACTGCCTTTGCCTGCTCCTGTTTGCTTTTTATCAGATTATTTACTGAGAGTTTCATTGCAGAAATTACGAAATGACACTACAGTTTTTACTTGATAGTTACACCTAGCCCGTTGCTAAAACTTAGGTCGAAATTACATGACTTAATAATTAAGACATTTTCTTTGGAAATACAGGTTTTGTCCTAGGACGTCCCTTTAGAACGGTGGATCCTATTATACGGTTGTTAATCGGCCTGCAAAGCGTAGCGATTACGGCATTTGTGTGGCGAACCGGTGACCACCAAAACAAAGTCCAACAATGCTCGACCGCGGAATGTACAACCCAACAAATGGCAAACATGATGTACTCGGATTGCTGGGTCGTCCATTCTCGGGCTGCACGTTCTCGGTCCGTACAAACGTGTTACGGAGCAGCAATCCGAAGCACATTTTGTACAGGGCTGTCCCAGGACGGATTGCATTGTTGTAATCTTATCTATCGCGCTATCCATCACTTTTGCACTTACATACTTGTTGAAGCGTGACATATATTGTGACAAATGATAAAAACACGACAGACGGAGGCTTATGCCCAGCAGTGGACGATCGTGGCTGAAAGGTCGGCTGATTGGAAACCATAAGTGAATTTAAATCACTTCCGCACACAAATCATCAATCCGAGGTTAAAATCATTCAATCGTCATTTGTCGCCTGTATTTGTGTCGCACAGATAATAATGTCATTTGAAAAGGAATATCTATTCGAATACAATTACCTACAACAAGACGTGACTGGTTTCGGCAATAAATTTACAAGTCAAAGGACCGAGTTCTTTGCTAGTATACAAGCGAGTCTATATAGTTTCCAAAACAATATATATTGATCTCTAGACCAGTAAGAGTTATCTAAAAGCGAAGAATTTACTTGTACTGGTTTTTCCTGGACCTCATTTAGGTAAGTCAGCGACAGAGCAAATGGATTGGCATGGTAGACCTTGACTGAACAGACAAAGCAAGTGCTTCGTATGTATAAGAAATTTGTTAAAAGTAAACAATCAGTTAATACAAATTTTGTATTAGGAATGAGTCCATAAAACTTCTCGTTTTAACTACTACACCTAAGTAAATGTAAGCAGTTGTATTATGAACAGATATATGAATGTAGGTAGATGAACAGAACTTATGTTTTTAGTACAATTTTAATAAAACACACCTTGAGGCGAGTTCCATTTAATAAAGGTTTACAGCTTTTCCTCTCCTCCAATTAATTTATATGGATATATAAACCTGCATTTGTGCATGTATTATGTATCTATACAAACTCTTCGTATTTAGGTTGCTCCGTATACAATTACAAAGTAAACACGGACAAAAGTACTCAGATTTATCTTGTTTATATGTTAACTACTCACATTAGTCAACATATTTCTTAACCTACCCCATTCTGGTTACTGTGTGTAGGCTAACACTTAAAACTCAACTAAAAGGTGTAATGATAAGATAAGTTCACCAAAATTTAAATTTATTACAAGGTGTTTTAACGAGATAAAAATCGACTGTAAAATTAACGTTCTATCTCTTTTACTCAACCTTGTTGGTCCATAAATAAAAAGGGAGAAATATATAGGGCTTTAAAAAACAGCGTCACTGGTATTATTCTATAACGCACAAATTTACTTTGAAAAACCAGCCTAAACGTGATCCCTCATCACGAATATTTTTTAAGGATCTGAAGCGCACGTTACGCTATAATAACTAATAAGATATCTGAGCGAAAAGTTCTTTAAGACAGTCCCGATCATCTGTCAGGAAGGTGCGTCCGCGCAGGTGGATGGTTCATTCTTTTTTAATTGGACATTTACTGCCATCGGCATTGTAATTAACAAACTGGGCTCCGCAATTAACCACGTGCCAATTGAATTGCATCAAAAAAGTGGAAAAGTGGGATAACGGATATTAGTTGTTACTGTGAAAGTACAAGAATTTTCAATAATTGTTTCATTAAACAGGCTTCAAATTATTTCCTTCATTGGTATTAATTGCACTGACTTAAATTTTGTACCAAAGAATTGATTAAGTGAAATTGCATTTTTCTTATTGAATGACATTTTGGTGCTTGTTAGATTAGCTTACGATAGAATAAACGAACTGTTTAAGACGCTGTTTTATTTATATATATTTATGCATATTTCAGGATATTAGAAAGCACTAAGCAAAAAAAGATAAGACTGAAACAAGATCAAACTCAAACTCAAACGTTTATTTAGTAAGTAGGCCACAAGGGCACTTTTACACGTCGAGTAACATACAAAAGTAAAAGAGAAAAATAATAACTACAAATCGGATCGGATTTTGTCTTAAAGTACCTTTATTTAACAAATTCCTTCTTCTTCATTAGTTCCCTTTTTCAATTAGTACTTGCTATAAAATATCAACCACAACCAATCTTTACCGCAGGTAAAGCTAATGTACTAACTTAAGACAATCGCCGTCAAAAGGCAGTCGGTTCTCAGGCTGGAATGTCAACACTTTAGTGAATCAGGGCCTGCGCTTGCGCAACACACCTATTACTCGGCAAGGAGACAACAGAGTCAGCCGCACGTGCGCGGCGACTGGTTTTACTCGAACCATTTAACCGTCCAATACAGTAGGCCTACCGTGAATATAGAAAATCGATAAATTCGAGCATCTTTCTCGTTTACTCTCATTAAGGCGACATGAGAACGACAGAAAAATGGTTAAAAATATACGGATGTCGATTATTGCAGTAGTGCGAGTATCAATTTTAACTTTCAATAAACTCAGGTTGAAACTCACGTTTTTAGGTTCGAAGCTAGTTATATGAATTCTGAGCCCTGAGTGTAAGTTTTTAACGTAACTTTACTTTACGAATGCGTTTGCGTTTCCCATATACATAACATTATCACTTACGCGTTCGTAAACGTTTACTTACGTCAAAAGAAACTTACACTAGAGCCTCTGCTGTTTTACGTCCACATTTAGAAAAAACTAAAGGTATCTAAATTAAACTAGTAAGTATATTAAAGTTGACTTGTAATAATGTTTTTTTTTTTTTTATATCCTTCTTTTTTAAATAGGGATTAATTGCTTTTTTATAATAATCAAGAAAGGTCAACGTTACCATATAATGTTCCAAGTGTTTAAATTATTTTTTGCACAACCCCACTATCCCCTAAATCATAAAAAAGATTCGCAAAAACCGTTACAATAAACATTGGAACACTGTCGCAAATTCAAATTCTTTGCACCTCACTTCCTCTGCGGCACTTTGAACAATAGGTTTTATTTGATGTTCCATAGACAACAAACACAGTTTCGAAACCGGAAGCAACTAGCCGTAATGGATTATTAATACGTGCCTGAGTCGAGTACAATCCTTTTTAGTTATTATTGTTTTTATTACAGAACACCTGTGCCGTCAAATCAATTTATGTAGAGTAATATCCATTGTTTCTAGTATCACCCGGTGGAAATCAATGGGAGAAGCCATAAGAGTACCTTGTCTTGTAAGACTGCGTACAACCATGTACAGTCAACCAATTTGATTTATAGGCCACTTGGTACCTTGTCACAGTGAAAATCTATACGAAAGACGCAAAATATCTGTTAACTTAGTCACTGTGACAAGGTTCGAAGTGGCCTAGAAATCAAATTAGTTGACTATACTTTGAATTTAATGTATTACTTCTTGAAAAAATAAGTCCCGCTGAGTTTCTTATCGGTACATATAAACTTGTTAGGTCAGTGTGTAGAGTTAGACCCGGGAAAGTTTTTGACGTTCAAAAGTGCATTGTAATGCAATATACGCATCGACGAATTAATGCAATTTAGGCACCTAAATTGAAAAATGAAGATCTTAATATTAGTTACAATTCAGACACGGCTCCTTGGCTATTAACTAGATCCATAGCAATTATTAGGGCGTCTCTGACAATTATAATATTTTTTATTACTTAAACAATGAAAGCTTCTTATCAATTCATATATTAAGAAATACATATAATATAGTAAGATATATAGTAAGAAATATATTTAATCTGCGCGACGTGACGCAATATTCTTTTACAACTTTCTGAAATGGGTCGACAGGCATGTAAATATCGAGGTATAACTTGTGTCCACATATTTAAAAAAAAGGTTTATGTATGTCCAAATGCGACATTAGATAAAATCTATTCGGGGGGTGACTTTTGTAAAATTTTGGACAATAGACAGATTATAAAAAAATGGCATTAGCATAATAAAGAAATTTAAGTTTCAGTATGTTTTGTGACAATGTTAATAAGATTACACATCTGCATAGCAAATATTTAAATGTGTTTGAAGTAATTATCAGGGTTAATTAGTATAGACTTTAATTACACAGCAAATATAATGAGGAAAATGCATTAAGGTATTGAAAGGTAATAACGGTGTGTGGTTTGAACACGAGAGGTATAGGTATGTGAGAAGCCACAATGTTTAGATTCCAGTTACTGATTTTATTAAACTGAAATATAAATAAACGATTATTTTAAATATAAAGACCAAAGGCCTATTGCATAGCAACGTTTAACTTTTAATGTTAGCGGAAGTTTTTTGCAATTCCTTTTATTAGAAAGAGAGTTCCACTGATATTATAATATAATATAATATAATATATAGACCCCAAGTTACTTAAACATTACGTACACTATTATTAGTTATTTACAATGAATGTAGAAATGAAAAGAGGATACAAATGTGTCAATTATATTTAGTCCCTTAAATATTGTAGTCAAATGTAGCTACTTTTAATTACGCCGTGAAATAAATGTGTCCAATACTCAATTTTAGTAAGCCCGACAGACAAAGAAAAAAATAGTCTTTCAATTTTTATAACGTAACTGCAATTAGTAGTATAGCTTACTACCTACTTGTACTTGGCTTATAGTCGAAGTAAATGTCAAAGCATGCATTTGTGTAAAAAAGGGGAGAAACACCAGTATTGTTAGTTCAACAGTGGGCCGAACCAATAACAATTGATTTGTATTCGGCGCACGCTTCGCAACGCAAAAGCCACAATGTGCGAGCAACTTCCGACTACTTCGCATTATTTTTATTTACGGCACTTATTGGTTTGGCCTTAGAAGTAATTGGCCTGTTATGTGCACAGTGTTGCTTAACCTTTTGAACGCTTTTCGTCTCGCGTCAAAATATGACGTCGTGTACGCCATGGTATGACTTGTGAAGAACAAATATAAACCTTATCTGTCAGCAGGACTATTGCTTTGACAGCGTCCGCCGTAGCCACTTTAGTGGTCGGTGGCGTGGCAGGCACGACATCACGCGACCATTTTAGTGGTGCTTGGCGTTCAGGTTAATCATTAATATTGAAGTTTATGTATTAATATATTTTATATCCATCTCCAATCCTTCCGTCTTATATCTTCCGCCAACTTCGTACCACCTAACAGTTTTGACACTAAAAACATTAACATATGTCCAGCCATTCTTAAGTCATAAATGTGACATTATCTATGAAAAGGGACCTTATTGTCGATGGCGCTTATGTCGTTGTTCAAGACGTTACAATAGAAACGCAACGCGATTCGACGTAAGCGCCATCGACAATAAGGTCCCTTTTCCTAGATAATCACACAAATGGTGTAACTAGCCCGAATTTGTTTAAATTATAAAGACGATTTTCATCACAATTCTCAGTCAGTTATCGCTTACTACTAAGGAAACAAATTTAATATTATCTTTAGAGCATCCAATAAAATCATTAGCTACTCAACTTCAGGAGCTGACAAACAGTATAATAAACTTGTAAGTACTTCAGAGTACTTCAGAATAACTAACTATGGGCCAAGAAGGCGATAAAAACATTTCTTACAAAAACACGGGCAAGGCCAGGGGCAAAAAAAAGCTATACTGACTTTTTTTATACTGAAACTTGAGCTTAAGTATCTACCCATATAAAGAGGCCGGAGGCCGTTATAAAGTTTATCAGTTTATCGCGATCCAATGTTAAGTTAATAATCGCCTCACTGATATGTTTAGATAGACTTATATTGATGATTATGGATTGAAAAATATGATTTACTAACATCTTCATAGTTACACAGAAAGCAACGTCATCCTTATAATGTCTATCACAAAAAAACAGAGTGCTTATTCTTAAATCCATATAAAATGTGTACGAAGAAATAAAAAGTATTATAATTTAAATAGATAAATAAGACACCCGCCAGTAAACGTTACATTTTTAATTAACAACTAAAGTCTATAAAGGTATCATTATAAAAACTAAATGTAGTTTTTTTGTCTTCGAACTATCATTCATTGTGTTATGCCACACCAGACAAGTACGGTCAACAAGTCAACAACATAGATATCATTCAAGCAATAACTATCCAATTGATTCCGATTATGATAAGTTTCCCGGAAAGGCGCGGTGTAACTGTCTGAGGATATTGCGATGCGACTCAGGTTGGGCCAACAACGTTGTTGACTTAGGCAAACGATGCGGGTTGTGTCAGCGATCGGGAATACTAATGTCAGGGCAAATCTAGTTACACGTGGATGATGGAACCGACGTAAATGAGCGCAGGGCTGCGTGTGGTTATATGTATAAAGTACCTCCTTTAGTTTTTACTAGAGGTGTCGAGTACTCGACAAGTTGCTGAGATGCCCGGTTAAGGAAGTTTCTGGCGCTGAACAACGTATGATTAGTTCGTTAATGGCCAGATGTCATGTTGGCAGATGACATCTCAAAACTTTTACAAGATAAATGTAGATTTGACGATAATAACGATAAAACCTAACCTAACCTTGCTACTGCTACTTACTACCAGCTTTACGTATACGATAAGTCGCTGATAATTTCTCTGGTCTAATCGTTTCTTTATTCTTTATAGTAAGGTAACATTTGTAATTGTAATAAACGAGAAACAAAACAGAAAATTAGTAAGGTTTTATTAATACGAAGGCGGGAACAATAAATAGCGAGCGAGATTTGAACATAAGTAAAAAATTCCAATAATAAATTATTAGTTAGTGTAGAAGCATGCGGGTGTTTATTGAGTAAGATTAATGATCGTCTTCATTGTAATTTAAAAAGGAAACAGTTCATTAAATGTATCACTTGAAGGCCACAACCTTGACAATAACACAAACGCTCGTGATAAGAAAAACATTAAAATGTCATTAACTTTATCTCCAGCACAATAATTTGTTGAAAAGTTAATGAAAGTTTTTTACTCACACATACCATTAAATAGTTTTAAAACATGCAATTGAGACCAGAAACGGTAAAGTACATAAAACACAAATTATAACAAAGGCGTGTTACACACAAATAACAAATATTTGTTTCGTTATACACGCAGCAAGACCATTATCTTTACTGTTAACTTCAGTTCAACTTTCTTATTATCACATTCTACGAATCTAATTAGAAGTTGCGTGCTATTTTACAACAACTCACGAATTTACAACTCGCAACATCGGATCGAAGATGAAAGCAACACCGTTTTCAACAACTTTCAATATTAACATTTCCGTGATTAATCGGCACCGAAACAAGACGGAAAAGAAAGACTTGGCGATAATTTAATAAGAATTTAATCATCAAGTGCAAAGCTTTTACGTTTAAGAGCGATCGGAGCTCATCCTTAATGGAAGAGTCATTAATCAATGTAAAAAAAAGGTTGACGCGAAAAGAGTTTATAGAAGATGGCGCAAAAAAAGTTTCATTATACGCGCGGGCACGCGCTATCAATATTCATTGTTAGACCGTATTTTGTTAAGATTGTTATTATGATAAAGGAAGTGTGCTCGGAATTGTAAAGTAAACATTGTCAGATCAAAACCTGATTTCATTTAAAATTTGTAAAAAGTAAAAACATATAATCTTGACTCACAAAATTTTGTACTTATATAAACATCATAAGCTTTCCAAATACAAAGGTTATGCTAATATTTTAATAAAAAAGTTAACGCCTATTGTGGTTTCTCCAAACAAAATTCGAACTGTTACTTTACTCCCCTCATATGTCAACTTGGAAAATAAACAATAAAATTGGGACCAATAGATTTCTTATAGGGGTCACATGCTGGGAGACTAATGCCTGCATGTGACAGACTAGCTAAACATCTTGCGCGAATTGTGCCACAAATGTATACACGTTTAAAGTAAAGGTAGTCTATTTTTAAAGAAATACCCTACCTAACTAAATAAATGTGCAAAAAAACGATGTAACTGCAAAGTGGAGTCCGAGTATAAGTAATTTGAAACTGAGAATATCGAAATGAATGTGAATAGGTTACTGTCACAGTCCACATACTGTACCAGGACCCTTCACATGTAGGTCAGAGAAAGAAGCATGACGAATCGCTCTCATCACTCTTTAACGTTATAAGTGGGAGCCGGGCAGATAAGATTTAGACTAAGCCGCCTTTGAGGTCGCCTGTGATAAATGAATTTTAGACGATGAAAAGGCGGCATTGTGAGGGAATTTTATCAGGCGTTAAGCTTACGAAAAACATCAAATAAACAAGCTTGCAGTAATTTTGCATCATCATTGAAAAACGCCACTTTGAGCCGTACTTTAATTTAGATGTTGAAGTTCTTGTCAGCATCTAGCGAATTATTACGAGCAACTAGAACATTCAAGTTATTTGAAATATATATAAATCATTTTAGACAGCAAACACTTGACGCGGTTAAACTCAAAACTGCCGCGGCGAGCTCATTAACATTAAAGAACACCATACGTGGCTAATTGAATTCAACAGACATTCTTAGAATTTAGGCACCAAGCTCGGCAATGGCTATGAAGTGGTCCGCTACCCGCAATATAAGGAGCACGAAACAATGGCCGCGGTTGTTCCGGAGCGTCTGCAAAAACTTCTACAAACTCATATCACATACCGTTTTTAATTGAAATAACAATCTTAATGAGACCCTCATAAGGTTCACATCAGATGGCACCTCGTTTCAGATATGACTCTAAGAAGGTAAACAGTGAATGCATTAGCAAATGTTCCGCTACACACAAGGGTAATTAAAAAGCCATGATGCTAAGACGGCGTGCTTCCAAAACGGTAATTTAGATTGCTGGTTATTACTGGTAGCATAACATTATTATGATGTGAACTGTGAACCGAGAAATAATTCAGTAGACAATCGTATTGCGTATTCGAGGTCCGATTGAGAGTGGTTTCGTAAGCACGATCGTCGATCGGGCGCATTCCATGGCGCGGTGCAACGCCCCTAGAGGATAGACCTGCGCTATAGAATGCTAACTATTACTACGAAGCGACGCTACCCATCTGATCGGCAGAATCTTTCAGGGTTTCGGTCAAGATTCGAAAACAGAATTTAGGTTTACCTAAGGCAATAACTTAAGTGTCGCAAACATTACGATTATCAATTATCATATAGGTAAGGTTAAACTTAGACATTTGGAATAAAACAAGTATGCATTATTAATACAACAGTTATTACTAAAAAACTGAATGACTAGTTGCTAGTTGTTAATGAGAATACAAATATTGTAGATTATGTACGAGTACCAAATGTCAGCGATCGGAATAATAATCCAGCAAATGTTGAAAAGATAAATGCGAAAATGTTAGCAAAAGCATTGCGTGCAACGAAACGTTTCAAAGTCAATGTAACATTATCTTATGATCAGTTAAACGCAAACATTTGTACTCGCTGTATCAACAAGACGTTATTAATCTTTGTATTTGCAGATTCGCGATATTTGCTCCAGTGATCATGTAATAAACCTTTATCACCACATATATTTTAAAAAACTTTGAAAGCACCAAATTTCGATTATGATTTATGATATATAATCTATAGAGTTACTGACTGCACATACCCATTGAATTTATCCAAATTGGTATAAAATTAATGCACAGTTTAGCCCAATTGACAATTATAATATAAATTGTTTTAGGACAATTTGATTCGATTCCCAAAATAGTAAATTGCCTTAATTTATATAGACGATCTTTAAAAAAGGAATTTACGAGTATGGAGTGCAATACGAAACATCTGCTAGTGCCATAACTTTTCAATAAATATGTAGGTTGTTAATTATTAAATAATTTTTAAGCACACAGAGGCTTTAATATAGGGAATATTAAAGCCTCAGTCAAGTTTGGACACTTTCCCAATTTTACAATTTAATTTAGGCCGTTTGTTACTCGTCATGCCAAAAAGTATAAAAAAGCAGTTGCTTTTTAGAAATTGCTTTTAGGAACTTTCCTATGCTGTAGTATCATCAGTCATCAATCAGCATGTGGGTCAATTTCAACAGTACTAGTTTTTTGTGTCATTCCGGTGTAATTCTTTATTTACGTTTCTTTGATGTTTCTTTTAATGTCAATCGACACCTCAAACTGTTCTTTGATAAGCCTCTTACAGAGCACTTGATATCTTAAGCATTTTGTGAATTATCGGAGAATTAAAAAAAAATACTCGCAATGATAAGTATACACAGGAATGATATAACACTCCACCTGAATGACTTATTTCCACCGGAATGAAAAAAAAAATACTCGCACGTGAATGATAAGTATACACAGGAATGATATAATACTCCACCTGAATGACATTTTCCCCATCGGAATGAAAAAATAAACACAGGAATGATATATATACACTAAAATGAGAAAAATGCTAAGAACTGCCTAAATCAGCCAAGTTCAATAATTAACCGAAAATTTATTTCGAATGCCTATGTTCAATGTAGAACTACTCCAATCTAGCATATCGAGTATTTCTTTAAAAAGTGCCACTTTTAGCTCGCTCCTTTCCTTAATGAGTTTCCGTAGAGCCTTTTAGTTCTACTGCTCCGTTGGGCCTTGAAGAACTTAGACTCAGAGCTGTGGACAGCTTCTACAAACCCGTCGTCGAGTTCGTCCACCTCGCTTCCTGGACAATCGAAACGGTTTCGGAGCTCTAACTGAAAGCTCTCGGGGTTTTCGATTTGGATTGGTGCTGGCCGGAGTGTAGACCTCATCAGTCGCGAACGTTCTAACTTAACACTTATATTCAATGTGCCCCTAACCAGACGGTGATCATGATCACTACCGGTCTTAACCGTATTGAACACAGAGACATCATTGAATATATGTTTCTTCGTCGACATGATGAAGTTCTCGTTTATTGTTGCACCATCAGGACTCATCCAGGTCCACCATGCTCACGTTTCTTGAAGAAAGAGTTCATCATATAGAGTCCCTCTTTCTCCAAGAAACCAGCCAGTAGTTGGCCCCGGTGGTTCCGACGTCCGTATCCAAATTGCCCCACTCTCAGCTTCCTAGACAATCAAAGGAGGGCGACCGCCCTCCCGGAAGTACAGCAAGTTGCCGGACTTCAGGGTTATCGTGTCCTCCCCCTCTCTTTGGACTTCAGATAACAACCCTTCCTCCAATTTTCAATTATTCAATTATTAAATCATTTAATATTTTAATATTAGTTATTGCCCGAGGTCGATAGCTAAGAGATGTTTCCAAAAAAAAAAATAGTGTATGACTATTTTGACTTTCTGCACCAGCGTTTTCAGTCTTGCCATCAAATTTTATTGCTTGGGATATTCACCCATGTGAGGTTGCCAATGTGCAACGAGTACCAAAACATAATAAGAGAAGCCCCAATGTCGACTATATGTAGCTACCGAATGTATTAATTGAAATCGGATATTAATTAGTAAGGAAACTCTATCTGACAGTAATAACCGATTGCTACACAAACAGACACGTGCGAAAACGGGGTCGCTTGCGCAATGCCGAGTTATCATAGATTGTTGCCCTCGCTCTGCTAACGGTGCGGCAGGTAGTGCATTGTTTTGGTCGGACTGCGCTCCGATGGATTTGCACGAGCCACTACCGACAATATTATTATACTTTGCACAATATCAACTGGCGATCACAGTTATTATGCTTTTTCTATTACGCATCCTAGAACCAAGTAAGATTGAAGGAGATAGATTATAACTCTAGTCACCAATTGATACTGCTGCTACTATAGTCGATGGTCGAGTCGAGCTCGGAAGATGTGTCACGGAGATGTGAGGCCGTCATAGCACTTGCCTCGAAGATGTGTAAAAAATTTGATATTAGAGAGTTTACATTGAATTGATCTTGAGTATAGTTAAGAAGTACCGATCGCGTAATGGTATCCGTAATTTATCCGATTCTAAATACTCAGTTATTCGGTCACTTCCTTTACCTTCATGTGCCTTCATCTAATAATTAGTAGAAAACACATAAACTGCAATAAATTTTCTCATCTACTTTAAAGGTTAAAGCACAGAATTAAAAGGCGAAACGTTAGTTATTAACACTTTCGTTGGACTCATGTTTAGAGATTGTCCAACCGAATATATTGATTAAAGCTAGATGAAAATTAGAAGCACATAAATTCAATCATAAGCTGCCTGTCTACAATATAACTCAAACCAAATTAGTGCTAGTAGTAACTATCAAGGAATTGCGCATAAATTGCAATGTATACGGTTGTCCTGCGAGTTGAGCGTTAGTTGTCGCCTGATTTATGGTCACCCTGCGCGGGGAGCAGGGCGCGACAAACGCATTCGAAACGCTTCGACACACTTTGTCGTCAATTGTCGAATTCTGTGTATGCACAGTATGGTTGTGGATTATTTCAATGTATTGTTTAAAAACTTTACCTGTTTCATTGTAAGTTAGTATACAATTTTTCTTAAATGAAGTTTGGTCCTTATCGATCATGTCATCGTAGGAAGATTTAAGGAGACACAAAGACTGTTCGTTTATAATATCGAATACAAGCAAATGTGTCCTTTGTATCCAAAATGGTTTGTCTGATTTAGTTGCGATTTTCAGTCAAGGATATTTGATAAACCAGAGTTGGTTTTAAGTGAGAAGACGGCGATGTTATAAACTTATAGGAGTTTATAAATCTGTTGATTTCGTTCCGTCGATAGGGTAAAACCCTAGTCAACGGTAGTAGATATCAAATTCCAGTACCTAACTTGAGATTTCTCTTGCCTACGCATTTGTTAATCAGCTAAAAATTTTACGGTATCTAATCGTGCGACGATGCCCACGCGTAAATGCCAAGCTATCATTATTAGTAACTACAACCTTTCTCTTCGGATAAGTATTTATTTTTATTTTAAACTAGCGCCGTACGTAGGTATGTTGCTATAACATATTTTCTGGCTGTACAATTAACTTACTTGGTCACCAATAACGTGTGCAGTATAAAAAAGGATAAACGGACAAGAGCATCTGTCAAATACGTCACGGTCATTGTTTATAATGATTAATGCCACATATTCTGTCTCTTTCTCTCTAATGTTCTATTCTATCTCATAGATGCAGCAGAGCTTCAATTGTTTCAAAGATACGTCCAAATCCTCGTGTCCGAGGGATTACAGACGCCATTCAATGCAATGAAAGTAATAATCGAAAACGCGATTAGAAATGATATATTGTTAATCCGACGTGCGATGAAAAATATCGGTGCAAATCCAAATGACAAAAGGGGCCAATGTCAACGACCTTAGCACCCTATGGTAACAAAAAGATCGGATAAAAAGGGGTCTTGCGCCATTATAGGACCAAATGAACGCTTGAATGGTCAAATGAGTTGTTGATAAGCATTTTTGGTTCCATCTGGCACGAGCGGCAATAACCAGAAGTATCGATTACTACGGTACTCTTTTACGCATAGCTGGCCCGTCAACCGCTGTTGAATGGCTTAATACTTAGCGATTGTTCATGTCTTGAGAATTATTTAACTTTTTTTTTTTTTATGACAAAAGGTGGCAAACGAGCAGACGGATTGCCTGATGGTAAGCAATTACCGTCGCCCATGGGCACACGTAACACCAGGGGAGTCACAAGCGCGTTGCCGACCATTAAGGGGGTTGGAGCTCTCCTTACTCACCATCAGAAACACAACACTACATACCTGAAAGGTAGCAGTGCTATTATGGCTGTGGTCATCTGTAAGGAGGAGGTACTTCCCCAGTTGGGCTGCCCCAGACTCAAGCGTGATGGTCATCGCTGTGCCCTACCTCTCATTATTGGACGTAGTTTAAGGACATACCCGGGTCCAACTACTATACCTACCTATAATGACTTATTTAATATGTCGCAAATTTTACTTTGATTCAAAAATCCTCGAGTTTGTTATGTACCTCTGCTAACGAATATTTAAAATCAAGTAAGCGAAGTATTTCGACTTCGAACCAGAAGTTCGATCCGATCGAAATGACACAATGTGAAAGTGTGATTAGAATCGATAATGGCAACAAGACATTAATGACAGGGTCGGGGATTGTTATGCTCATGTCATGTCTATCGTAAAATTCATAGACAACTCCAAGCATTTTTTTTCTTTCAGCACGCGCCATTCTAGCAAACCAGAAGTATCATATCAAAACCTGTTTGTGTCGGAAACGATGTGGTTCAACGGTTGTATAATCATTGAGTAATCGTTGTCGTTACCTATCTCGTCTCTTCTCCTAAGAATGTATTTATATTTTAATCTTCATTGCCCAAAAGACCTTAATACCTAGTTAAGGCGATTTAATGTCACGGGGCATTCTCAGTCAATCTTCAGAATAGTAGGGGAGACCGGGGTTGGTTGACTATAGGGGCAGGTTGACTAACTATCAAAAACTCGTCCGACGCAATAGCCTTGAGCTAACCAGTGAGGCACGAGAGTCCGTCACCTCCCCCCGCTCAGTCACCGGGAACGCGGCGTCGCGCACGCACGTCGATTGAAAGAAGGAACGTAATATTGAAAAACAACGCACTTAAGTAATTATTATTGTAGTAATGTTATTTGTAATAATGCCTATTTATTCATGGTTATTGATTGTAAAAGCATTTATAACGAATGTTTGATTCATGTTCTTTCTTTTATGTATTATTCTATTTAATTTAGTCGCAGTTTTGAGGTTAAGGCACGTGGTTAAAAATTAAAAGGTGGTAAGGGGCTAGTAGACTAATGTAAAACGGGGCTGGTTGACTACTTAATCACTTAATAAGAAAGTACTTAGATATGATTATTTATTAGTTAGATATGATTATTTGTTACCAAATGGTTAAAGTTTATAAGGAAATGTTTCGTTTTGTTTTAAATACTTAATAAGAAAGTACTTTGTTTATTTTTAGGTACTCAAATTGCCTAATGTTTAAACGTCTGATTGTTTATTCTTATAATTTGAATTTTATTGCATTTAATTGAAATGGTTTCAATAAAATAAATGAGTAATACATTTTTGTGTCTTTTATCCTATTTCCTCGTAGATTTTGCCCTTATAACTTCATAGGTCAACTTACCCCAGGTGAATAGTCAACCTACCCCATGCTTGGGGTAGGTTGACCAGTTTTTCCTTTTATACAAGAACTGGCCTGTACTCTATATCATAATGTATAACGTGCTTTTTAACTCTTTTTTGCAAAGCTTAATAGTAAATCTATTAACTGAACCTGTTTTTAAATTAATATACTATAAAGAAATAAAAATAGAAACCTTTAAGCTGAAATTTGGTCAACCAACCCCGGTCTCCCCTATTCTTGATATGGACATGCATTACAACCAGAGAGAGGATTATATAATTATTGAATTTTAGAAAAGATAGCCCATTTTATGACGTCAGTTTGACTAACCATTCTTTACTGCTAATCAGTGATAGTAGGTCACATTTCCCACCATTCATAAGTTAATTAATCACGTCAGTTAAGACATTACCATACCATACAAGACACCCAAGAGAACGAAAGGTATATGATTCATACTAATTTGCTTTGCATAAGGAATCTTACCAAACCCAAATTATCAAATTCATAAAGTCAACGCTCCCAAGACGATTGAATCATCTCCGTACGATTACTAACCGAGATTTCAAGACTTAACATAAATATAACATAATGCTCATAGCGAAGACTTTCAAGAGTTGCATGGGAGTAAATCAAATTTGTATCGCGCTCGGGTACGGTTAACCAGAGGCTGGGGACTAGGCGATCAATTTCAAGGGCCCCTGTATTCAAATCCCTTTTGTCTTGTTTCATACACACAACAATGTTCTCCCCGGTTTTACGATCAATGATCTTAGCTGTCATTACCGGTAGCAAAAAAAAACATTAACGTTGTCTTTTGTTTACGAGTTCGATACCGTTACATTTGAATTAGACGATTTGACAGACATGTAAGTAAGGTACCTAAAAGATTGTGGGATTTTAATGAAGTAAGGTCGACGAACTTTAATGTAAGTACAACGTTCTAGGCCATCCTCAGTATGTATTATGCATTTATCGATAGGTAAGTAATGTATTAAAACGATAACATATCTGTATTGATAAAACAACTCTGTTGACAGTATAGGTTGAGAAATATGTTATTATAAAAATGCATTCACAATATATTACTTAACTAAAATTGAACTTATTTAAAACTTAGTAAATATATGTAAACTAAAAAACAATACCTACATTCTACTATGAAAACAATGTTGAAACAAAAAACACTCAAACAAAAACACACTAGCGGCAAATAAATGGGTATTTCAAGCACAGAAGTAAAGCGAGCTTTACCGTAAACGCACGAACTTTTCAAACACTTGAAAGCACAAGATACTACGATATCAAATTTTCGCGTGAAATTCAATATGTGTACTATGTTTCGAACGTACGGGCGTCGGCATACGCACGGCGCGGCGACCGGGCACCAACTGACGGCTCAGCCAAAGCCAACGGCCGACTATCTCTGTCCTGCTTCAATACGCATGCCCGGAACTATTTCCTCTTCTATTTTCCACATTCACAGCAATATTCATATCCGTACACTAATTTTCCGAGACCATAATGAAATAATCCAATATTTGTGATTCCATATTTAAAATATGGTGGCATTTTCAATCAGTGCTGTCGGGTTGAAAAGAGACAAAATATACAAGGTCGATCGTGATTGTGTATTGCAACATCGCCCACAGCAAAGGCGGCATTCAGGTTTTACACCTGGTTTAAGAGATAAGAAGGTAGATAGAATAACTAAGATGGAAGATGCACAATTATGTAAAACGAATTCGATGATTTAAGAATATGAAACGTTCTATATTCATATCGTGAATAATATTACGATAAACTTAAAACTTTACAAGTTAAATTTGACAGTTACGTAGTCTTTTTAACAATCAAAGGCATCATTAAGTTCCTCTTTATGTTTTTATTAATTTACAAAAGAAATTCCGTCTGTCAGCAGACGGAATTTCTTTTGTTAACATGAGACTGACAACAAAAAGGGTAGCTTGCTTAATAATTTCTGCATAAATGCTACTTACATAATTATCGAACTGCAAGGAAATTCCGGGTTCATCTCTGAAATTCCATCTTCTGGAATTTCCTTTGAAAATCAAATTGCTCTTAATTAACAGAATTATTTTATTTACCAACTATCTCTATGTTACAAATATAATGTAGTACAGATCCGTAATTTGATGTCCTGATAAACAATCAACATTTTTTCCACAGTTCCTGGGATCGCTATACTTAAATGGTTCTTCTTCTTCTTCTTGTTAGGGGCTATGCACGGCTCATACAGCCTGTGTATCACTGCGACCATTTCTGATCTATTGTGATCGCCACCTATTACAACTCTTGGTCCAGCACTGCTGCTTCAAAGAGCTGCAGGATCTTTATTCCTCCGGGCATAAGGTGTTTGTGCCAATGGGTACTTTTAGAGATTTTGTTTGTTTTAACATATTCTTTATTCGGCGCATACACTTAACATAGCCGGTAATCAATTTTGGTAATGTAAACAACGAATTTTCTATTTCATAACCGGAGGTCATTTTGTATTCCGAAAGTATTTTCTACTAGACCACGTACATACGACATCCGGACTATATCCGAAGTGAACAAACACTTTCACTATTGTCACGCATATGGGACGATGAAAGTGACACTATACCGAGATATTGCTAATAACAAAGCACAATGGGGATTATAGCTCTGAGAACAACCTTTACAGCACTTTCGAGTGTCAAATTTTATAGGCGATTGTTTTTTTAACTATCTACTTGTTATATATAATAGTTCCTGATTAATATTTTTGGATACGTCACTCTTTGTATTATTTTTTAATTAGTTTCTAATAATATTTGAGGCATCAAAGCTAAAACTGCTGAAAAGGAAACTTTTATAAGTACTTTGACAAAATGCACTCAAGAACTAATCAATATTTAAAATGGCTTAGGGACTGTGAGCTAAAAACGTATCAACATATCTCATCGTCAAAATAAACAAGCAGGAAAATTTTAACAATGATAAAATTGTTTCATCATCATCATTATCATCCGTTAATCATTGCAATTTTTCCCAGAAACTATAATACAAGTAATACTTTCTTTTATACTTAGTTACGAATACAAACAATACTTGCGTTCGCGGCTAGATCATAACACTCATACGCATTATATAGTTAGGAACCGCAATTTTATTGTTCTAACATTATTAGTAGTCGTGTAGCGTAACGCTTTCTTGAGTAGGTGGTTTCTGGAGCAGTGCTATACCCTTACCATGAATTGTGACATTGAGGTTTTCGATAACGAGGATCGAGTTTACTATCTGTGCATCTCGCTTGTATTATTGTAGTGCGAACGAGATGAACAGATAGTAAACTCTATACTCGTTATCGAAAAACAAGTCAGAACTCATGGTAAGGGTACCAGTACCATTATTATCTACAGATCCGATGTTTTTATCATTTCATCATTATTGCCTTACGCTAATAGGCACACCCTGGAGGTACAAGTAGCTACAAAATAGAGTGAGAGATATTATCTGAAACATAATCAAATTTGAATTGAGTCACTATTTCGATGTCTTATTTAATTTTAATAGGTTATTATGCAAGCCTTAACATTAAGTACATCAAAGTCAATCTTGATAAATATGTCAGAATTCAAAACAACTTTTTGACTTTTGAAACAATTTATGATTTTACTTCAATTTTGACTTAACTAAATTTGTTTCAACCCCGGTGTTTCTTCTGCGGTCCCATTTTCCAAAGTATATAGTAAGACGTCATCAGTACTTTTTTATTTTATGAACCGACTGTTACGAGAAGTCTTCTTTGCTAATTAATGTTTTCCCAATTACCTGACCGAACGATTCTAAATGCTCTTGAAACACATATTTTGATTTAGTTATTCATATTTCAATTACAACAACCTATATAACATATAAATGTCACGTAGTTCAACATTAATTAAGCGTATTAAAATGTTTTACAGTTGCAAAATTATGTAAAAACTATAACTTTACAACTATTCTATAAACTGAACTCTCATGTATCTCATCATGTTTTATAAGTGTTATATTATATTAATATATGTAAAGTCGTATAAAAACCATATAATGTTACATACAAAATATATAATTGTATAGTATAGATTATTTAAACAGGTTTAAGAAACATTATAAATGTCTAGCTTCAGGAATTGCAAGATGAAACAGTAAAAACGCTGAATACGTTAGAAAACGTTTAACGGCCATCTTTCAACGCTACAAGAAAAGAACAGTTAAGTACAGCTAAAGGTCATTACTGCCCCACTTCATTACAGCAGTAATTACGCGAGGTCCAGACAACGACCGAACACCCATCAAACGGTTTACAATCGAACTGAAACTCTAAGTGATCTAGTGCGCAGCTGCGCTATTTACTATTTATTTATATCTCCCTAGATGTGCCCGCAGTTATTTTCCCGCATTAAAACGTAGCCTATTTCTTAATGCAGGGTCTCAGCTACCTCCATTCCAAATTTCATTAAAATTGCTCCAACTGTTTAGACGAGAAGAAGTAACAAATATACACACTCACAAACTACTACTTTTGCTCACAACTAGACACATCGAAATGGTTCAAGGCTAAATAAATATTGCTTTTGCTTTACAACATAGACAAAGTCATTAATTGGTTGCTCAACGGCAAATAACACTTCGCAAATATCAAATCGCTTTTGCCCGGGGGCGTTATAGTTCTAAATTAAAAACAAAGTATTGCTATCCTTGTTAAAGGGGCGAATACACTTTAGCATTGCCGTTGATCAAAATAGACTACATACAATTGTATTTATATATTTAATTATGATTCAATTTATGTTATGAATTAGGACAAATTGTTTCATACTTGACATTTTATGTTAATACGGTACTCCCAAAGCAACAGTATATTATATATTCTCACTATATTAGAACTCTTATTCATGAATAATGGAAAAAATATTCTGCATTTCCTACTCCTGAAAATGTCAGTAGCAACTAGCGGGGCAACACAAAATTACTTTCGTAAACCACTAAAAGTAGTAAAACTCGCTCGGCGGGAATTAATGCGGATTGTTCGTTTTACTCGTAGTTTAGAATTGGATATGGACTGTCTATTGTTCGTATAATTACGCTTGTACTACGGAAAAAGGGCGAGGAAGCAATCACTGTGTGGTTATACAATGTTTTATAATGCACTCCTATTTAATTCGATCGAAGAGTGCGAACTAGTGTTTGTGGTAGCTCCATGAACCCAATTTTAAAACTATTTTTTTTTTGTTTAAACAATCACTTTACTTTAGACGTTTACAAATAATACCATAACGCCATAATTAGTATGATTACGGTTGTAGTTTACCTACGCTGTCGATGGCTACGCTAACGTATCTACAAGAGACAAAACAGAGAGATAACTTCTACCAATAACTGAGATTATTATTAGTAAATAAATAAAACCAACAAGTGTTAATCTAGCCTAAAGTGAACTTCAAAACAGAAATAATGTACGGAGTTAATCCTACTATTTTAAAGCAAGTATATTATGCAATCTGTTACAGATAATTACAGTTGACATATGTAAATAATATCATTACATGGCGGTGTTAATATCAATTCGATCGAAAGCCCCCTTATCAGAAAGTCAAATCAGCTTATCTCATATTTCAAGGTAAGCCTTAGAAGGTAGGTACCGGGAAGCGGTGTAGCTTTCAACTCCGGGTTGGATGGTAATAATTATTTATACAACAATCTACAACAACTATTACTTAAAACGTAGTTACATATAGGTTAATTTGAATCAGTTTCCGATAATTCGGCACTGTACCCTCACCATGAGTTAGACTGAGGTATTCGATAACGAGTTTTGAGTTTACTATATGTGCGTCTCGTTCGCACTTACATAGTACACGCGAGATGCACAGATAATAAACTCGATATTCGTTACCGAAAACCTCAATGTCACAACTCATGGTAAGGATACTGTTGCAAGCGCCATCCCCACGGAATAACTGAGTGTCTGTGTAAGTTACTTTTGACGTAAAAAAACGTTTAAATGGGAAACGCAAACGCGTTCGTGACGTAAAGTTACATTAAAAACTTACACTCTGTGCCCTTACCATGAGTTGTGACATTGACGTTTTCGATACCAAGTATCGAGTTTACTATCTGTGCATCTCGCTTGTACTATTTTAGTGCGAACGAGATGCACAGATAGTAAACTCGATACTCGGTATCGAAAACGTCAGTGTCACAACTCAAGCGCCATCCTCATGGAATAACTGAAGTAGGTACTTAACGGTGGTCAAAACACACTCCGTAGCCATCAACCTTCTTTCTGATGCGCTTTGCTATACCGTGAGGATGGTGCTCGCACTTCAATTAACATGTTCATTAATTTGTAGATCGTGTATTTATAGGTAATATTTTAGGATGTGTTGTGTTCTTGAATTTCACAAACAAAGTAATAGGTAAACTACATTATAACATCTTATTTCATGTATCATATTTGATAAATATTCGACCAGATATGAAGCCCTCACTGCCCCATCAACTATCAAAAACTTATGCGATTATATCACAGCAAATAAACATAAAGGTCTCTCCACACAGAACAAGCTCTCATGTTTGCATTGGCTTCGCAAACAGCGAGTAAAGAGCGGAAGCGTTATTACAGCTCAGCACCCACACTACGATGCCAAACAACATTATTAAACAAGTGTAAATATAACTTTACGTAGCATACATTACAAGCTACCCCCCCAAACTAGCCCAGGCTAACTCATCAAAGACGCAATGAAATGGTAACATTTGCAATGTGTCGAAGGAGGTAATAAATTCAAAGTCATTGGAGTTTATGAATACATACTTGGAGCGTAAACTGAACTTTTAGTAACGATTTACAATCCTGATGGGAAGTTAGGAGTACCGGAAATGAAATATACGCCGAAATCGACAAAGGGTTGCTAATAATTACAAAAGTTTCATAAATATTATTTTCTATTAAAATGCGTTTATCGACCGACTGCCACTCTAAGCTAGTACATGCTTACTTTAGTGTTAAAAGTATAACTGCACTTTCTCTCGACCCTTTTTTACTGGTTATGTTTTATCTATATTAATTAATTACATTTCATATCTTTATATTATGATAAAAAAAATATCGCGTATAATAATAATGTATACAATTTTATTAAATTTTGGTATTCACAGAAAACAAAACCACAGAATTATATCTTAAGATCCAGTTCAATGACATGCCTCATACTTTTATAGCGCAGCAATAGCGGAAGTTTTTTTTCGCTCGCAACTAAGTCAAAAAACTCTTCGAAGTTTAACCCCCGAGTCGTAAAACGATAAATACGCTGTAAAACCATAACTGAGGCACTAAGCCGATCGTAAATTATAGCTCGACTTCACAACTAGGTACTCGTAATAGTGATGGCGCCGACTGAGTCAATTTTTTTTTTTACAAGATAGAGACGAAATAAAGTGAAAAAAAGATTGTTATGCCTGTAGTCGATCAGAAAGCGGGCAATATTTCGTTTCATGACTTTTTTTTTATATGACAAAGGTGGCAAACGAGCAGACGGATTGCCTGATGGTAAGCAATTACCGTCGCCCATGGGCACTCGCAACACCAAGGGAGTTACAAGCGCGTTGCCGACCTATAAGCGGGTTGGAGCTCTGGGAACCTTATTTACCATCAGGAACACAACACTATATACCTGAAAGGTAGCAGTGCTATTATGGCTGTGGTCTTCTGTAAGGAGGAGGTACTTCCCCAGTTGGGCTTTTCCAGATTCAAGCGTGATGTTACTTCGCTGTGCCCTACCTCTCATTGTTGGACGTAGTTTAAGGACATACCCGGGTCCAACTGTTTTAGTAACAAGAAATAGATAAATTCATGATATATACGTCGTTACAGTGTTCTCTTTTCAACGGGTTGCCCTGTCTTTGTTCGACCCGGGTCGGTCATTGAAGACCATTTTAATTTAGCGAAATCTAAATCTGTACATTGTAGTAGTAGTACAGTCAAGTGCAAAAATACGTACCGAAAGAATCCTTTCATAAATACGTCCTACAACCTTATTTACTGTACAATAGAGTTACTCGATACATATTTTTGAAAGTTTGGCAGTGAACGAATTTTTACACTTGACTGTACACTTAGTTAAACAAAAAAATATATTTCATAAATTAAAGTTGTAACAATTGTAGATAAAGGTATTATAGATACTATTAGATGTATAAATTGGTTCAACGATGCATTCAAAATCGTCATGTACCTACAGTCGCCAATAGATATATCGAACAAGGTGGCCACAGATATCTGAACATGCACTTTATCGCCTTGACAATAGAGGCGTTATTCACATACATATAGCATAAAGTAAAATGTTTGAAGCATCCCTTTTATTTATTTAGATATCATAACTATCAACATAAGAGTTTTCCTTAATACCAACTCTCGTGTTCTGCATATTATGACATTTATGATCGGCACACACTATGACACAGCTATATATTGTGCTTTTTGCTGTACTAAATAAAAACCTGTCTCCTTCTGATACGCTGCAAAATGTGAAAAGGATGACTATTTCTTCTAAGCCAGTAATGAAGCTAATTTAGGGTTGCCATACGTCCATGTACGCTACGCCTCAACCGTCCCGATTTGAAGCAAGTTATCCCGGGGCCCCGACAGATTATCAAATTGTCCCGATTTAAAAATCACAGTTATTTAGCAGAAGGCTAGACTTGGTAGCTAATGATATTATACATAATATATTACAACTACCTAGGCTATTCTTCTGACACTTGTACGACAAGCTCACTAGCACACTATCTAGCTCACTATAGGGACCTCTGTCGGAAAAGGACTATTTAAACCTTTAACTACATTATATGTATCCATAAATGTAAAAAAGTTCCTATTCGTCTACCCTTACTGCTTTTTCATGAAGTGTCCGGGCCGGAGTCCTCATACTTATGGCAACCCTAAGCTAGTTTAATTATACGTCAGTCTAGCCTAAACAGAAGCCATAGAGTAGACTGTGTCGTATTTTCCTTGCACCTTCTTTTGTATTTAAGGACTGCTATTTTGGGTTTATTTTATAGTTTTAGTTATATTCATTAACCCATACCCTCATTTAACTGTCCCATCACTAATCGTAGCCAGGTCAACAACCTCCATCAAAAGAAAATGATCTAGTTGTCTTAACCGACAAACGTACCGGAAAATTGGCACACAGTATACACACGTCGCTAACACATGCTCGTGTATGCTTAAATGATAACTACAAATTACTGTACCCTTACCATGAGTTGTGACATTGAGGTTTTCGATAACGAGTATCGAGTTTACTATCTCAAGTTAAAATCTTTATGCTGGGCAATATATCTTGCCAGTGTACGTTACCGGTATAACTCAAAATATCGGGTACCTAATTTTTTTTTATTGATTCTCTTAAATTTTAACTTTCAGATAAGAAATAGTCGTATATATTATTACTATGGCCCGTGAACACTAGTAGCCGTTTTTATATAGGAACGCCAAGAAAACGCGGGACAGAAACGCTGGTTCAGTAATTTGTATGAAAAAAATACCGATATCAGATCTCTATAGGTATCATGGAACTCATCGTTTTTGAAAAACATACAACTTCCTCGTTAAAGCTTCGTTTGTTGTTAATGCTCACTAGTTAAAACTCATCAGCTACTTAAGTAAATATTTTATGCATCTCGCTTGTAATATTTTAGTGCGAATGAGATGCACAGATAGTAAACTCGATAGTAGTTATCGAAAACCTCAAAGTCACAACTCATGGTAAGGGTACAGCTCGCGCGGCGTGACGCTGGCGTTATTTGCCGTTACCAAGTTTAATTGTATACCAGATCTTAAAAATAGGACATACGAATACAGTGAGCGTCATATAGTTGGTAGCATCCAAAGTACTCATACAGTTTGATACACCGTAGAATTTGTATGGTGTACCGAACTATTTGACTACTTTGAATGCTGCAAACTATATGACGCTGACTGCACATGCACATAGTTGTTAACGTAGGTACAGTCAGCGTCATATAGTTGGTAGCATTCAAAGTAGTCAAGAAGTCAAATAGTTTGGTACACCATACAAATTCTATGGTGTACCGAACTTTATGAGTACTTTGGATGTAACCAACTATATGACGCTGACTGTACCTAAATCATATTTTGCTTTGACGCGTTCCATTCACAATCACATTGCTGTAAAGTCCATGTTTCGTCAATTTCAATTCGAAACAACTAATAAAACAAGGTTCTTAATCGTTGTCCAGGGGACCGTTACTATGGCAACGAGTGACATGAATAATTTGACTTCACTGTTAATGCGATATCACACAACAACGACATGCGACAAGTTCAGTAATACTATAATCCTAGGTAATAACCTCGGTTATTTTCGCTTAGGTGCGACTATTTTTAGGTTGACGTGGTTCTAAGGCAAAGCATTTTTATACATACAGTCAGCAGCAGAACGGTTGAAGTGTTCAAAATGAGGTCAACACACCTCTATTGTCAAGAGAATAAGCGCGTGTAGGCATTTTGAACACTTCACTCGCTCAATCACTTTTCCTGCTGACTGTGTATGAAAAAAAGAAAACAAAGTAGAATATTAGAATCTACTGGACTATAGTTGTGTAGTTTGACTGTACTAACTCAATATAAAGCTATTCTAATGTTAACGCGTATGTAGTACTACAGGTGATGACAATTTACAAATAATTAAAACACACTAACCACTGAATACATCTGATGATTTGATGAGTGAAGATATACATATAAAATACGAAAACGCCTAGTAGGTAAAATAAATCTGCGATATATTCGTACATTTCATAAGATTGACTCAGAACAAACCTCTTAAAGGTAATCTCGAATATGTTTACAATAAAGTCGCTCAAACTGTCCAAACAATGCATTGCTACCCCACTTTTCCCTTTCATGTCGCTTATTTTCGTTTTTACGCAAAACACACAAGCTATGATAAATTCTACGCAAGGCTTTATAAAAATTTCACCCCAATCTCCCCTTTGGTATTCATATTTTATGGCAGTAGTGCGTTTGTCACATAGAAGTATTGTGGGTATATCTGTTGTATTTTGACGGGCTTTATACGATTAATATGTGATGCTGCATAGCTTTAGCGATGATGACGAGGAAATCTCAAATTATCTTAGCAAAACGTAACATATATATAGAGTTTCTTGCCGGTTATAAAAGTCAAAATACTCCTCGGGCCCGAGGGGTAGGATTAGAACCGGTGTAGTTTTTATTTCTCTCTTACTTTTTGTATACTCAACGTGTAAAGTGCCCTTGTGGCCTACCTACACGTTTGAGTTTGAATATTTGTCCTCATAGATATATAAATAAATATAACATTGTTCTGTTTACATTTTAATATCACTCATCAAATGTAAGTACCTAAATTGCTTGACAGATGATTTCTATCAAGGCAAATATACTATTTTTCTAAAATACAGATTAGTTCCCGCTAAAGTAACATTATCCCATGGAGCACTATTAATATGAATTCGTACGCCCAAAACTCCTTGAATGATAAATGCCGAATCTAACTCACGTATGCAAAACGCCTTCATATCTCAAACTAGACTAATTAATAGTTAAATAATAGCCCTTAGTACTCGTACACAAGGTGCAGAATACATTATAGGCAGCTTAGTTGCGAAATGATTTAAGTAGTTTGCAGGCAAAGATAGATAGGCCGTTATTGTCCTATTGACAGTGACACTAACTGACTATTTGTAGACTTTATCTTATTGTATTAAGGTTTACAATTGGTCAATTAAATATCATTAGAACCACAGAGTTTAACTGTGTTGATTACGATAGGTATTATGCTTATGTAATTTATGCCTCTGTTTGGATAATCTCCCGTCTCAATTCATTATGAGCTGCGTAATTAATTATCAATTAAGCGCATAATCAATTGGACCGTTTGAGTTCATATTTACATGTACATAGGTACAACGTACAACACATGTCTGGTTCCGATTATATATGAAAGGAAGCGAAGCGTTTGATTTTAGATGAGTGAAGCAAACATACTTTTTTACATCTCACGAATTATTTATTAGTAGGTACTTCTGGTGTGACAAAGTGTTTTTTGCGCGCTGTTTGCCATGTGAAACTAGAAGTTGAGCCAGGTTTCCATAAAATACGCGCATACGTAGTCGCAGGCAGAAGCTAGTATACAATAAGATGTTACCTTGTGACGGCCACACAGCAGACGTGACAACAGCCTGGAGCAGCTTAATAATAGAACAAATTACACTCTTGGAGTTTGATAAATGTATCAATGTCCAGAAACTCATTTAAAAAAATATCTGTCCCTTTTTATGGAGGAAAAAGGGGTTAATAATATTATACGCTTGCGTCATTATCAAGTTAAACTTCTTATATTTTATGTTATGTGGACCCTTTCGAATACACTTCGACAGATTGGGGTTATTTGTGTATTTTAAGTTAAACTTACATACGTACAATATGTACCTACCTCTATTATTTTTGTAAGATGAAATTGTTCTATAAATTATATTTACCCGACATTTAAAAAGCTATAAAGCACTCCAGAAAATTCTTACTTGGTGATTTCTATCACATTTCGCCGTAAATTTAATTCCTCACCAGACTGTAACGTATCTTCATATTGCGAGCGTAAATTTATCCATTCTTTTCATCTCCGTTTGATTTATGTCCTAATACAAAAGTGCTCGACAATATTTTCACAAGAGTTATTTTTACCGAAACTAAAAAGGCACATACGCCTAAGATTAAGACGCACATATAACATTTTAAATGAAAGTAGTATGATTTCCCTGCTCAATGGAAATCGAACGGAAATCTGTTGAAATTAAATACTGTCGAAACAATCGACGAAGAATTTTCTATAAATTTTATCGAGTAATGAAGGGGGAGAGTGGGCATTAAATTATTTTTAAGTAGCGGGTCCGCCCCACGAGCTGGCTGCAGGCACTTCATTGATTTTAAACGCTGCTCGAATGAGAGGGCGGACACACTTTTAGAAACTGAGATTACTCAATGGTGCAATAAATCTGTTATTTATAATATCGCTAAAATTATCAATGTAAAAATATGTAGGAACATTAAATACTTTTTAGGATATCTATACTTACTCTGATTATAAAAATTGCACGCATCGAAGGAAATAAAAAAAAACCCACCAAATAAAATTTATAAAAACCTACTTTTGTTATGCATTCTTACTGAACATCAATAACACAACCTATTAAACATAAAAGATTCGAACACCACATAAAACTTATATAAATTATCGTATTATTCGAAAAGCGACATATAAACTAAGTAAATTCAAGATATCATTATTACTTACTTGTTTTGTACAGTAGACAAGTAATCAATAAACTACTTAAGTTAAAATGGATTTGGAAAAGTCCAATTTGGTTTGAGAACAATTTCAGGGCACGTCCATGACTTGGGTATGAAGAACTTTAAGGATATCATATTTACGAACTTAACGGTATTCTGTTAAACCAATACTAATTATCTACATACGGTATATATGATGTGTAAAGGTACACAGGTACATACGTATGTACGTTTGATACGTATTTACAATATTGTAATATAATAAAGAGAATCTACTAAAAAGTATGTACAAAGATAGATAAATAAGAAACATCTCACAAGCGTAAAGGACAAGAGTAAGACGAACAGAATACACTAAAGCTCCTTTACTTTAAGAAATTTTCCTTTTAACAAGACAAGTTTCCCTATGAAAGTGGCAATTAGCAATACGAAGCCTGATTGTGCCGACTAGAAGCTGTATAAATTATATTAACAGTCCAACAATGAAGAGAAACAGAATTAGTTATTCGCTCAGTAGAAGCGACGGTGGAAATTAGATAAGAAAGTAGGGACTAGACCTGGCCTTGTGTATTGCCATGGACGACCGCGTACTAGTCCAGATGTAAAGGGAACAAGTGTTACATGACCTCGGACTCTTCGGAGATTAACAATATCGCACGCACCTAATTTTTGTAAGATATTTATTATTACCAAGTGCTCTTATGCTGTGTTTTACTAAGAAAATCGTCACAGTAGAAAGCTGTGCTCTGTGTTCAATATCAACGGCGTACCACGGCATAAGGCATATTTTTATCCTTTTAATCGCTTAGAACCCGAGTATTGGCATTAAATTACGCCCAGCGCCCACCGGAGGACGAGAAACACGCTCCCTTTAGACTCGCCAACTCGCCTGCGTTAGAGCATTAGCCCCTACGCCCAGAGATCGCTATGGCGGCATATGTCCAACAGTGGACGTTTGGGCTGATAGGGGTTATCGACGGAAATCAATGCTATAAGATAAGAATGACAATGTAAAATGACAAATTATCTGATGTCACTGTCTGTGGCACAACTTTGAATCGACATGATTAGCGACAAGAATGAGAGTTGCGATCAACTATTTTTTCACGGAAAAAACTTATATAGGTAAAGTGAATGCAGATAATTATATATGTAGTAGGTATACAGATGTAATCTTGATCGTTGTTGACTAATTCACATCGAAGTATTCTATGAGAATATTATCTTGTGCTAAGAGGAAAAATCTGTCCCACAATAAAGCTTATCATCTCTTGCTGATCGCCAGCATAATGCTTCGACAACTGAAGTTGCCGTAGGTGCAATTTATCTTATAAATAAAAAATGTATTTCATAAATATGTACACAATTTTGCATCTTATTTCAACGGATTAAGATGTATATATAATTATAAACTCGATTGTGTGATATTGCATATCACTTTTATATGCGTTAGTAAAGAATACTTATATAATTTGGCGATTTTATACTCCGGTCACCCCCAGCGATCGATCGAACTTCATCGCTTGATTGTGTATGGGTACTGAATTGGAAAAACAATCCTGAATGTTACTAACTAGTTAGGTAAGTTAATACCTGTATAATTCGTACCTGACTGCCTGCACTTAACGGATTAGCATAATGCATTGACAGGTAGAACTAATACCAAGTGAAAGGTTTGGAATAATATTAACCCTTTCGTTGGCTCCAATACAGAAAGGAGTTTGTTGTAATAAGCCTCAGTAGGTACCACACACTGATAGCATGGGAGCATAAAACTGACTCGAGTTTTAATTCTGACTTCAGTAAACATCCTAACGTTTTTAGAACGTTTATGGTTCAATAAATAAAACAACTAAAACAGATAATTATAAATTAATTAATTAGTAGTAAAAAAATTGAGTCGTTTTATTTCACGAATAATCTGCACGGCACTGGCACCCGAAACAATATTACATTTTTTATAAATACTTAAACAGATCACACGAATACAAATAAAATTTGTCTTAGTTACAAGTAAGATACCCGCTAAATACATAACAAAGCCTCTTTATCAAAGGAAAGACTTCTTAATTAAGCTTTGTACCTGCCACTTTGGTACAAAAGCATTCACCGATTTTCCTATAGACTTCCCACACAGAATAATCAAATGAATAGAGTCTCGTTCGCTCATATCAGTAATTAGTCGTATTAGCGCTCGGTCGGGGCCTCATTAAAATTAACATGGCGTGCCGTACTTACGCAGGTATCCCTTTGAACAACTGCAAATTTACCTGAAATGAAATGAATACACAATTAGCGAGATGGAAAATACATATTCTGTTTAGAATTGCATTGCACACAAGAACACAACTAACTTGTGTACGAATTGAATTATTTTTCAAATATTATTCTTCCTATGAACTGCCACCAAATAAAGTAAATCAGATAATGAGAGCGGATTAATACTTGTCTGAATATTAGCATTAGCACTTCTGTTGTACGTTTAAATGACTATACAAATTTTATAAGAAGTTTGAAAACTTACTAGTTAAATTAATTCAAACGAAACACCCACCGCCAGCGCCGCGGGTAAAACTAGTTACAAAATATGGATAGAAACAATTAGCTAAACACTTTTTATTTATTAAGTCTAGACAACGCCTACAGTTTATATCATAGCAAGCTGTTGCGTTACGGCGATAGTGCTCATAAAACCGGCTGCTACGCGCATGGCTGGCCAATCAATAGATCAATACAAATAAAATGATTCGGTAACTCATAATTTTTTACCAAGCAACAGCATCCGCGTTTATACACGCCGATTCCTGCCGGCTTGAAAAGCAGCTTTTTAGCAGCTTAACGGTTTTCCTTGGGCTCAGGTAGAAAAGGCAAGCTATATTAGCACCGTCTTGTTTAATAAATAAGTTGATCCGCCGCCACTGTTAAGCAGAACTAAACTAATATAAGTACATAACATAAAAGTTGAATAATAGTAGTTTATGTATCTGTGCATAATGAAGGGCATTACAACAAGAGTGTGGGTTTATGAAACGAGCCGAAGGCGAGTTTCATAATAATATCACACGATTGTTGTAATGCCTAATTATGTATAGATACATACACTACTTTATCTACACACATATCATTAAGTGTTTTAAGATGGGTTCAGAAACCGTAGGGAAATGACTTATTACTAGGGTTACTTGTAAACATTAAAAAGTCAACGGACAAAACAAATGACAGCTTGGAACGGCGGCGTTGCGTATTTCGTATCTCAGTCAATTTTTTTTTTAAACCATAGACAAGCGAATGAACTCCCTATTCTACTGTCACTCGAGTTCAAATGTCGTTCGATTTATATTAAAAAAACATAACGAATTGGCGTTTCGTATCAATGGCTGTTTTAATATCTATAGATACTAGATTAGACACCCCACTTGAATTTGACAGCTGTTCCAAATTTAAATTCATAACCTACTGATTTCAGTAGGTAATGTTAACATTACCTACTGAAATCTTTCTGATGGTTGGTAATGCTAGTCATTGCCGACTGTTTCTGGACGCATTTTAGAGCACTTATGACATGTACGTAGATAAATTATATTATCACCGCAATGGTTTTTCAATTGATTGCATTTCAGTATGTTTGTTTATAATGTTTTGCAGCTGGTTCAGGGGTTTTTCTTATATCATTTCTCTCTTATAAGTCATCTTCCTCGCATTGTCCCGGCATTTGCCACGGTTCATAAGAGCCTGGGTTCTGCTTGGCAACTAATCCCAGGATTTGGCGTAGGCACTAGTTTTACGAAACGGACTACCATTTAACCTTCCAACTCAGAGAAATATCAGATAATATTTCGTACATAAGTTCCGAAAAACTCATTGGTACAAGCCGGGGTTCGAACCTGCGACCTCCAGATAGCAAGTCGCACGCTCTTACCGCTAGGCCACAGGCGCTCTCTCAGATAAGTATCAGAAATATTTTAACTTAATTATAATATTTTTAGCTTTTAACTAAGATTATTCCTACAACGTTTACACTAAAACCTGCCTCTATAATATATTTTAACATGAAACGACATGTCTTTGAAACTTTCCAGACAATTTCCTAATCAAGTCGGTTAAAAATGTAGGCGTCGCGGAAAAAATGTCTGGAAAGTCATTAAAGTCTTAAGTCTGTTTAATTAAAGCTGTCGCAGGCCGGTCACCGAGGCTTGGGAGGCCATAATAACAATAATAATGGCGGAAAGTCAGACGAAAGATTTTGCTTTCTGACGCTTTTTATTTTTCTTTTTCCTTTTCCACGACCTGTTCCTTCCTATTGACAAATATTTAGCTTCGACTGTAAAATTGGTCCGGCTAGAGCCAACTCTAGCTTGACATCTAGATTCAAATGAAATATTTGCATTTAGAGGTCAGATTTTTATTGGTCGTCTTCTAGCGATTTTTCGGAAGCATTTGGCGATAACAATAACACTTGTTCCGTTCGGCATTGTTCTACGTTCGAGCGACACTATTATGGAAGTTTTAAATTATGTCTGTAAAAACGAGAGATTTTTTTTTAAACAATCTAGAACAATTATAGAAGTCAGCGAGCAATTCGAATATGAAAATTTCGCTTATAGAAGGAGAAATTTTATATTTTCCAAGTCTGTTTTCCACTTCATTTGATCGTTTTACTTTCAACTGCATTATAAATAAAAGGTTGTTCCGGTTGGCAAATACATCTTAAGAATTGTTACAGCCACTGTTTTTTAGAAAAACAATCTGATTTCCCAACAGAGAGAAGCCAAATAAGGTTCCATTCCTTAAGATGTTTCTCTTCACAAATGTGAAATAAAAGTGTTAGTTTATACTGTACAGAAAGGCAAAGGAAAGGTGCATGACGCACCTCTTTTTATATTATTTTTATTTTTTCTACTTTTTTGTACTTTTGTTTTAAATATTGTTCTAAATGTATTTGTTTGGTTTTTTTTTTTGATTTATGATTTTTATGTTATTCAGCCTCCAAATAAACCACATCATAGAAACCAGTGTCTATAATTTCCCACCACCAATTTAAAAGATATTAAAATATAACATTCAAAGTGTATAAATACGTATACCTAGGTAGGGTAGGTATAGGTAGGTACATGGAGTTTCATATTAAGGTGCTTGCATAATTTTCCACTTTTAAAGTAGAGATACATTTACGCGTCAGTTTAGTGTAGGCTGTGTTTTAAAAATATAGGTCTGAGTTGTATTTTTATATCAGAAAACTAACACGCAAAAACATCAGTCTGTTAGTTTAATAAACCCAGAATCGTAATACATATTTGCCTTATGCGGGTCACCATTGTTTGCACTTATGTCTGCAGGTGTCGCACAGAGGAACATAACAACTTCTGTTTACTTCATTTAATAACAGTCAGACTTCCTAACAAATATATCATAATTATATGCATGCATTTTTTAATTGATGTCATCATGAAGTTAATTTTTTCTAACTAGTTTGTATAGGCGAAAAACTTAGCTAGAGCACCTGACCTATGTAGTAGAAACGTGTGTGTACACGCATGTCGGCGTTCTATATTCAAATTTTGACGTAAGTTCCATATTGATTCTCCGCACAACTACATAGTTTTGTTGGCTTGTACGGTCAGAAGCATAAAGTTAACAACAGTCAGAGTACCTAAACATATCGTGACACATCCTTATTGCTATCCGAATAAAAATCTTTAAAGATGCATTTGGCTACTTTGGGTGATAACTTGCCACCATCATAGGAGCACGTGAAACCGTGCCGTTTAAGTACTTTGCTAAAATATACAATAGGATATCATGGTTTACACCAGTGAAGTACGGCAAAGTTACGGCGTTATTAGACATGTCGCTCCCTTTCCGGCAATCATCATTACTTTGACGCCGGGAGGCCGGGAAGGAATCTTCGAGAAGCCTAATTGAAACAAATATTTGCGGGGAACCGCGCAGCCACTCGGCGATATCAAAACAAACTTTGTTATTTGTAATAATTAAACATTGTTGCTAAATTTATATTAAGATTGGCTTTATAAGATTGATTGTTTTACATCCTTATATCTGCGATTACATTTTTGTAATAGAATTAGCTCAGGGCTTTTGTAATAAAGTTATATACTTAGGGCCGATTTTTCAATGGTCAGGTGAGCATTATTTAGTGAATAACTCTATCCGTCAGATATGTGCTTATCTCACAATTGAAAAATCGGCCCTTAGTGTTACAAACACACATGGATGTTACCTTTGCTACTTACAGTCGGATAAATATTTTTTTTGTACCACTTCCGAATTTTAATCGTATGATTCGAGGGTCACATTTTTATAGTCTGGGAGATATAGGGAGATAAAGTTTACAATTTTCGTACAGTAGCTTAGCTTAAGTTCAATTCACAATGCACTTCTAAATGCCGCCGTGTGATCTTTTAAATTTTATGTAAATCAAACCGTATTTAAGGGTGTAATAACATTTTTCTAAAATCATACACAGCGGAACTTACAAAGACAATTTACAAGCGCAATGACACAAATCTTAAAAAAAAATTGTATATTTAAAATCCTAGTTATTTAAGATGATTTATAATATCAACAGCACGATAAAAATGTATATATACGTAGATACTTATTAAATTTCAAACTTCACCATAAATTCAAAGCCACAGCTAATAAATTTCCAAACCAAGTTTATAACAGACAAGTCCGTCTCGTGTTCCCTTTTATGGAGTTTGTCAGAAGCAACTTGTCACCGGAGACTGATGAAGTTGAAGAGCCATTAGCCACATTCAATTTTCTGGCGAAGACTACAGATTTTCGGGGACTAATTGTTGGGATCGGAACTCAATCAATATCAAATTTGAGTGCATTACATCAAATTCAGTCAATCATGAGGCGATAATTTTATTTACGGTAAACTATTAGTGAGAAAGGATAAGGATGTAATTAGTTGAGATTTACGTGTTAGCTTTCTCGCCTTCATATTTGCTATGCGTACTTTCAATAGGTGTACTAGTAACAAACAAATGGCGACTGTGACAAAGATGTGGTGAGAAGAGGTCACTCTTCTCACCCTCTTTGTCATAGGAATAGCTGGAACAACGTGGTTAAAAGCGTCGGTAATCACGACCCTCAGCAATGAGGATATGGATATGACTAGAAATAAGTTTAGTAAAATGTTAAATATTTAAGTTAGTAATGAAAATTTACCAATGAATCTGATGTCGTACCTAACTCTTTTTGTCACTATCATTTATTGTGTTTTATTTGAAATAACTAAATTATACACACAATATTCTAATTGAATTACACAGCTGACATCACGCGCAGCAGTGGGCTCATATTTACAGCTAATTTAACACGAAATCCGAATCGAATTAACCCTGACCCATCACCATTCTCCTAAAGCTATGACGTCATTTGTGTCCTGCCATATCCTGCCGACACAGAAACATTGTGCACATTATTTATACTCGTACTGTAGGCACAACAAACAGGGACCTTATTACAATAACTAATCGAGTGCGAGCGAGTCAATGTCTTAAAAAAACAGTAGTTACGATCTTTGATTACGCATAGTTGCAACTAATCTCGAGGTCATGATATATTAGTTAACGGAGAAGTCAAATCGCTTGTCCACGCGATTCCAATAAGAATATACGGTCAGATATAGCAGTTTAATAATTCGCCGCAACCGCCCACATAGCAGACATGTTATCTTTTACTGAACGCTAAGTTCAAGCCAGTATCCTTTGGTCTCAGTTAACGCAGAGTAGCTTTAGACCATGAAGTCGGAAATATAATGGATGATTGAAGAAAATTCAATGAAGCGACAGGAATAATCCTGGCCGTGACGGAGCTATTGTCATCAATTCCAGTAACTTCCTTCATGTAATATAACCAGAGCATTATTAGGTGTACACCGTTGCAGTTATGTTGCTTAGGTGTTAAATGTTCTTAACCTTTATAATCATAGCACTCTTTATTGGTTCCATATTGTACATGTGTAACTATCGTTGGAAATCAATATAAACAATAAATAATTACACGACAAATGATGAGACAGAAAATCAAATAAATAATAATATTGCTTAAATATATCAATGAAATGAGAAGATCTCAAGTTCTCTTCAAATTGACTCACAATGGACCACTAACTTAGACAATTAAGGGAAACTACTCCAGACAGGTGCCAGTCGAGAGTTCATGTCCTAAAACGTTCCACTTACAAGAAAAGCTTAACTGACTAAAGCAGACCAACTTAAGCAATCAATTATGCACCTAAACGCATGGAGATAAAGTCTACTAATACAAACTTCAATGTGTTAATTTGTACCAAGATGCGTCCTTTTTCTGAAATGAGACATAAACATGTCTTCCGCTCTGTCCTCTTCATTAACTATTAACCTTAAGGATCTTCCTCTAAGTCTAGTGAGACTTAAGTGTGCTTAAAGACCTATAACCATGCGTTGCATTTGCTTTAAAACGTCTGTTTTAAATATGTTAGACATTTTTGAAGCGTAGTTTGTGTAACTCATTACACAAACTACGCTACGCGACAAGAGAGAGAATAAAGGCCTCTGCTCAACTGTGGGATTAGTCTAAACTAATAAAAAAGATTTGTATTTTTTTTATGACAAAAGGTGGCAAACGAGCAGACGGATTGCCTGATGGTAAGCAATTACCGTCGCCCATGGGCACCCGCAATACCAGGGGAGTCATAAGTCATAAGCGCGTTGCCGACATTTAAGGGGGCTTGGAACTCTGGGAACCTTACTCACCACCAGGAACACAACACTACATACCTGAAAGGTAGCAGTGCTATATGGCTGTGGTCTTCTGTAAGGAGGAGGTATTTTCCCAGTTGGGCTGTATGAATTTAATTTAACGATTTAGGAGACATGCAAATCACTTTATTTTAAACGTGTTAAAGATGCAAGATATCTTACTTACTGCAAAACTGCTACGTAAAGTTTCTAACACATAGTTGAATCTAAGTCTGGATCGTCAAGATACTCGTATTAACATGAAAAATTATCATGGCGCCATACGCTCGTGTCGTAATCTCTAGAAGGAATTATAAATAAGCAATCGAGTCAATTTCAATTCATTGCTTTCACAGAAAGTTGCGTCGATAGCGAGGAGGTATGATGGCTAAATGTCAGGGTATTGCGAAGTGGACGGCCTAAATGTTCATTGATAATTAAATATTGTCTTAACAGTGTCTTTAATCTTTTAAGATTTTTGCAGACTGGTCAATAAAATAGCTTTGCCTGAAACAGAGCTTTACTTTAATACCAATCTAATAAGTCTCTCTGTGGCGATTATTCTAAAAAAAGGTTCCCATATTTTTTTCACGATTTTTTTAAACGTTAACTGTGTTGATGAAAAACTAAACAAAAAGATGTTGTGTAAAAGATGAAGATGGAACATACGCCAAATATTTAGTTATTGACACTATAGCTCCGTTGCTCAGTTATAGGTCCGATGAGAAATTTAACGTAAATAAGTACGAATTTCCATCTCATCATCTTCCTCGCCTCGTCGTTGCATTTTGCCATTGCTCATGGGAGCCTGAGGTCCTCTTCCCACTAATCCCAGGATTGGGCGTAGGTAATAGTTTTATGAAAGCGACTGCCATCTGACTTTCCAACCCAGATGGTAAACTAGAACGAGTTTCCATCAACTTGCGATTAAGTATTTACTGTACCATACCGGCAATCGTTAAAATAATTTTAAGTTTAGTATTACGAGTTTGTTAAACATTTTGACCTTTCTCTGCTAACCTCTATCACAATTTACGAGCAAAACTAACGATTGTAAAGTACTCGTAAACTAACACCTGGTACTATTAATCAAAATTTCATAACTTGTATACAAGCCGACAGTTCAATGCTTATGATTTCAGGGTAATTACGATTCAAACTGCAATAGCATAGATTTCTGTGAATGCAGATAATTTTGAAAAGGCCGGTATAGTATTACTGATTTTCTTAGATAAGAGAACAAACCTAAATGGGTGCAGGTGGCTTTGAATACTGCCACACCAAACTGCAACGAGCTTATTGATAAATTGAATCTTATTTTATCAAATTATATCATAGGTAGTAAATTTACATTGAGCAGGAGCAGGGAACAGTGCTGTTTTATCTACCACAACTGGCCCAAGAAATAGTTTTTTTTACACTTTCGACGGTACACTTTTTGCTATCAACTACTGCTTTAAGATTCAATAAATAAAATGCCACAAAAACTCATTTAAGGGACAAAAACTCGTGAATTAATATAAACAATAAAAATGTTAACATTTTTATTTTTAACCAATATTTTTAAAATAAATTAATGTATAATTGTTCATAAGTAATACCTAAAATAACAAACTTCGTTAGCTGATGAATTGTTTGAAATGGAATGTTTAATGTAGGTTATACAATATACAATTTTCTAAATAAAATTGAAATTGGTTTGAAAAAGAATAATATTATATACCTATATTTTATTGCTGATTTGTGAAATAAATACACAGTTTATATAAGGTATGTACTGGAGTCATTTCAACAGAACAGTAAACATTTGCATAATTGCAATTCAACCTGCATGCCCGCAGTTTAATATAAATTCCATCACAGCTAGCCGTATCGTATGCCGCAATATCTACATATGTTACTTCTTAATGACCCCAGTATCTGCATGTGGATAAATATCCTAAATGCTAATACGTTCACCAGTTGTATTCACTAGAGAACGAAAATTTACTACCTGTTTGTTAAGTGACGAATAATTTGAAACGAGCCCAACTAATTTCTAGTTCGACCCAGGACGATACTGAACAATGAGGACGAAGAGAACCTAAATAATGCCATGAAGGCAAAGGAAAAGAAGAAGAAATCGAATATTTTTGTTACGATCTTTATTGTATAGATTATATTTATTGGACGGCACGCTCCAGTGTTAATGCTTTCACAGTTAAATTTTCAGGTTTTTCCCCATCTGTTATTTGTATTGATATGCGATAACATTATTAGATACACCCTCGAGTATGAAGTGAAGAAGGTATAAAACCTGAAAAAGCAATCTGGGAAACACAGGTTGAAGCGACTATTAGTTATCATATCAGAATACTAAGAATAAAAATCTGATGATGCAACTGGAATAAACTGCAATAAAAGAAAAGTAAGTGCAAGATATTATTTACTTATATTGCAGGTGCTTGTATGTAAGTTGTAACCTGCACTACCTAAACCATTTGGGACCTTTTCGAGCCCGAACAGTAAGTTATCATTCGTCAGCATCTAAGTCATAAGACGTCCATTGCTGAACAAAAATCAAAATCAAAATTGTTTATTCGTCCAACATAGGTTATGGGTTGTTACAAATTACATTTAGTAAGTTTCACTATGTGGCGCCTTACGGCATACAAATTTGAGAGCATGCATGACAACATATTACTTACATCTAAAATACAAAATATTTACATGTCCTTATCATTTAGAAATTCATTGATGGAGTAGTAATTTTTCTTAAACAAAAACAGTTTTAACATACTTTTGAATTTATTTAGTTGTTGTGTTCTTATGTATTCTGGCAGTTTGTTATAAATTCTCGGAGCCATTCCGATCACATTTTTCTGAAATAAAGCTGTATTGGGTATCTTAGGATGCAATATTTTCCAGCGTAAACGTGTACTTTTAAAAGTTAGGAACAAATTAGAATTACATTTTATAAAAACACATATTTCATAGATATATAAACTAGGAAGTGTCAAGATTTTCAATTTCTGAAAATAAATCTTACAGGAGTCGAAATAGCCAATACCGCATAGTGACCTAGCACATTTCCTTTGCGCTAAAAATGCGATGTCTCGGTCTGTGGAGTTACCCCAAAAACTGAACTTAGGCCTCCCCCTTGAACCTCCGCATGTATCAGTTGGAAGCGACCTGCATCCAGCGTCTTTCGGCGACTTTAATGAGGTCGTCTGTCCATGTTGTGGGTGGACGTCCTACGCTGCGCTTGATATAATTATAATCCGTGGTCTCGACTAGAACACTTTTCGACCCCATTGGCCATCTTCTCTGCGTGCAATGTGGCCTGCCCATTGCCACTTCAACTTGCTACCCCGGTGGGCCAATTGAACAAGAAGAAAGTATCAAACTTTTTAGGGCAGCGCTGTGCAAAATATTGCAGGATCAGCGGGTGAATTACGTATAATCTAAGTACAAGCCAACGGAGAGTTTTACAAGCCTGTGACAGGACGTTGCATGGACACTCGGACAGTACGTTATCATTAGCGCAAGTAACAGGTCACCAGCATGGCGCAAGTTTATTGCTCCGCACTCCATTAAAACTTTACCGATTCCGTCGTCGACGGAAATGTTTTAGGGTTGCTTCTGCCAACTGCAAGGTTTTCAAACTTTTTTATAGAGTGTAAATAAAAGAGTCGTTCGTGTGGCATCACTCCAAAAGGGATTAAAATTTAGTACTTGAAGATTCAAATAACAGCATTGAGGATTTTTTTATAACGTGTACACGCTAATAGAAGAAATTATAACAATATTACCATGCATTCACATTAATCACATTATTTAATTGGCTGGTGGTATAAAACACTTCAACATATACTTTGTTGTGGATATATTTCTGGCCAACTCACTGTGTACACTTTTATATTAGTTGTATTACTCACATTTTTTCTCACTAATTGCTAGAGGTTTTATATTCCTACTAACAAATCGGATACGACATTTAAAAGTAGGTATCCTATATTTACCATCAAAACATTCTCAGTGACGAAACTAGATGTAAATTCTAAAGCTATTCACGAAGTTCATTTATTAAATACATTGGACAAAAGCTAAGTTTTAAAGTTTCCTGAAACCTATTATAAATTATAATCTTATATATTATTTACTTGGTTCAATTTTCCATTGGCAACATTTTTTTTTTTTTTTTATGTCATAGGCGGCAAACGAGCAGACGGATTGCCTGATGGTAAGCAATTACCGTCGCCCATGGGCACCCGCAACACCAGGGGAGTCACAAGCGCGTTGCCGGCCTTTAAGGGGGGTTGGAGCTCTGGGAACCTTACTCACCATCAGGAACACAACACTACATACCTGAAAGGTAGCAGTGCTATTATGGCTGTGGTCTTCCGTAAGGAGGAGGTACTTCCCCAGTTGGGCTGCCCCAGACTCAAGCGTGATGGTCATCGCTGTGCCCTACCTCTCATTGTTGGACGTAGTTTAAGGACATACCCGGGTCCAAAACGGGTTATTCAGAAACATTAACGAGTAAACAACATAGATGATAGTAAGAATACAGAAAACATATGAATGTCCGTTTCTGACTTGCCAACCTCGCCATACCTGCTCGCCCGAGGTGTCTCTTGCGATAAAAGCATGTGCTATTTACTCGTATGTATGCACAGTACTATGCACAAAATTTCTAAATGAAACAGTTTGTATTAGTATTTGATTGAAACAGTATTTTGTCAGGTGACAACCAAAACTCATTAATTACTACCACAAGTTATTAGCCATAGTGAGTCATGTTGATTTTTTTTTTTTTTTTTGTAGTTACTGAGTTTTGTGTGTCACCTGACGATTTGAATGTTTCGAACTGTTTAATCTTAGGTTAGTGTATGCGTGTAATAATTTAATTATACCAGTACCAAATCTAGTTGCCACAGTTGACACGTGCGTCACGTTTTTTGCGATTTGTTAGACGCTGCAATTACGTATTTGCCGACTTGTGGTAGAGGTACTAAGTCCACAAGTATAATTAGTTATATTTTCACAGGTTTAAACCACCTAAAACTCAACAGTCAGCTGACTGTAATATCTACTGTAGTAGTATCTACTGAATTTCCGTCGGCAAGGGTTGTTAAGCTAAAGATTAACAAAATGCTTTACTCTCATATATTATGCCAATTTTTGCATCAATATTGGAGTCGTCAGCGCAATCAGCATCAGTATCTCGTGACGAGATAGACTAGTCCCTCTTTAATTTACATACTTAGAAAAAGGCGGGTAGAGTATCTCGCCGCGATATACTGTAGCGCTTATCATGTGCTAGGCCCATTATAGGTCATGTTTTAGTCGGGCGAGACGAAAAGGACCCATGTTAAAGCGAAATATGCAGATCCAATTAATAAATGATAAAACAACATTGAATTGAATTAGCTTAACACTATCAGAACGCAGGCCCTGAACTGGAGTCGTTTATATTTCCACAACCACGTCTGGAGAGCTTGATTTGCTAGTGAACTTTTAAACTTGTACCACGAACTCGAAGAAAGACTTTTTGCAATCTTTTAAAATGTTTTGAGTCGTGATTCGTTGAGCTATCGACTACTGTAGGGAGATTTATAATTTATAGAAGCTCTCCTACTACATAACTTTGTATATTCATCACTATTCCATATTATTAGTGAACATATTTAGAATGATTATTACTATGACTTTAATTAATGTTAACACTTCCGATATAAACGGGTCGCTATGTGTAGAAGTTTGGACAGAATTCATTGGTCTTACGTGCATAAAAAAATAAAAGGGGTACTACTTGTACTCAGACGTTAAAATTTTAAGGCTCGGGTGACACATCCAATTAAACAGAAGTCGAAGATAAGGGTAATCCTTATCTAGGAATTATAAACACCGAAATTGTTTATAGAACTGTGTATTTGTAAGCTGTTATATATTACTGAATTAATAAACAACAGACGAACGAATCAGTTGAAGCCAGTTTCAGGCTATCTAGTCATAACTTGTTATTTTTTCTTGCTAATTAGCAACAATACACGCTTTTCACGAGGCATCTGGGAAACAGCCAGTTTCATAATATTTTATGACAGCCAGTTTTGCTTCGAAGGGCACAGCTACACAAAAACTATTTTTTTCAATCTTAAATTTTTTAACGGAATCTAATAAATTATCATATTTCTTAAAAAACATCAATCGGAACAAAATAGGAATATTCATGGAAATGGGAAATAATTTCCCGGTATTTAAATAAGATTTAACCCTTAATGGTCATCTATTCATCATGGCAGGGGTAAGACTTTAGTAGTAGAAAATGAGGACTACATACAAAGATACAAAGAAACAGTCAGAGTAATTTACCTTTTAGTTGCCTTTTATGAACTTGGTTACAAATAACAATCATGTTGAAGAATGAATTATTGTTTTAAATTCGACGCTGTGATAATTTCATTACAAACATCTTGACAACAATAAATCACGAAAGCGGAATTACACCGTAGATTTATGAGAGAGAAGCTTCACAGTATTGATAAACAAAATGGCATATAAATAACTGTCGACGCGGTTACAGACTGATTATTTTTTGGAAATCAGAAAAAAAAAACACATAATAGAAAAGTTCTGGAACAGGGGAATGTTTTTCATGCGCACTATTTTTACTAAGGTGGTCTTTTTTAAATAAAACTTAGTCGTCTTAGGTATACACGGACAATTTCCAACTAAGTCAGTTTCGGGACTCGGCCTGTCAACTTTCTGCTTGTTGTTGTCCAGTTGTTCCAGGGTCTAATAGCAAATCACGTCAATCAAGTATAATCAGTATCACGTTCTACTAATATACCTAACATGCTTAAAATTTGCACAAAAGTGAATTTTTTTGTGATTAATAAAGCAATTTAACCAATAATACCAGGTCTTGAAACTGTTGTCCAGAGGATCGCTACTGTTGCCAAGTGATACGGAAAAGTTGATTCGCCCGATAACTTCAGTACCCTTACCATGAGTTGTGACATTCACGTTTTCGATAACTAAGATCGAGTTTACTATCTGTGCATCTCTTTCGCACTAAAATAGTACAAGCGAGATGCACAGATACTAAACTCGATACTCATTATCGAAAACGTCAATGTCACAAGTCATGGTAAGGGTACAGTACTTTAGTTATAAAATCCGTAACAATAAGAGCCACAAGGCCACAACTATCTCAAAAATTCAAAACTTTCTCGGAACAAAAATGTTGCGTGTAAAGAAACAACCTGTAGATGCAATGTTGGTACCGGTTAGGCGGCCCAAGAATGATGTACTATAAATGAATAAAATAAATAAGTTGGGTGTTTTGTTAAGTCAATAAAACTGTTGATATATTGTACTGCGTGCATTAAATTTGCATGAGAATGGCACCGTCGCAATAAATGGACGAGTATACACATTTTTTACAATAGCTTAAAGAGTGCGGGCAAGTTGATCGCTCGAGTAAACCAGTATTAGAGCCCGACCACGAATTAAAACAACGTCAGTAGCGGCAAGCGGTCAAATGTAAAAGCGAGTTTTTGAATCTTTTGAATCTTTCAAAGCGTTTCCCAGGAAAAACTTTGCTTCTGAATGTAACACAAAATGTTTCATCTTACTACCGCGAGGGCAATAATTCCTTTATCTTTTACTCCAATTAAGGCGCTATGAGAGTGACAGAGACAATGGTATGTACGAATATCGTTTTTTGCGGTTGGGCTGCTTGCTTCAGGCTTGGACAAATATTGGTTAGGTATTCTAGACGGGATGCCATCGCGTAGTATCTGGTGTCTAGCAATAATGTTTATTACGACTACCTGGTGCAATAAAATGGAATGATATGATATGCACAGGAATATTACTGAGTATTACCTAGATCAAGATAATCTTAATAACGATGATAGCTATACATTTAAAATTAAATTAGTACTTACAAATGTTAGAAACGCGGATGTAATGAAATAATGTAATATAAACTGAAGACTTCAATAATTATGCCCTATAATTTACCTAGTTAAATACCCCTTTCGCAAAAACAATGCCAATTGATTTATTTCTTACTATTACCTGTACCTTTAGCCCTACTAAGCTTACTGTAGGTAGCACTAGGCGATTGTGTACGAATTTCCCAAAAAATATTAAAATATTACTAAAATATTAGTGCTCATGGATATGGATAAAATACGAAAAACAACAAAATATTACCTACAACTATCGTTGCATGGAAGAATCCTCAATATCCACATCCTTTAAGTCATGAAGTGAAATCGCGTGAAGTTGGTTGCCTCATGCAGTTTATTAACCCGGCGTGTAAGGTTGCTTCGGATAAATGCGACGCGTTAAACAGCTATAGTAGATATATACATTTGTGCATCTATACAACTCCAGCTTTACCTCTTATTTTAATAAGGATTAAGTAAGTTCACTGTAATAGCACGTAATGGACATCCGCGATCTGTGAGTGCCGTAGTTTCGTCGTAACCGGGATACACGGGATTTTTATGGCGCTTTTATTTGATTATTTTCTGGGCTTCTTTCACTCTTTAGTCTGTGTATAATTAATTAATATTTCAACACCAACACCTTAAATTTAGCTGCTTACTTCAAACTTGCAGATTTTGAAATATATTTCTGTTTTTTTTACTGTTTTTTTTTTATTATGCAGAAACGTCTGCTAGGGATATCTTCGATATTTAAATCGGAACTGCACTCCAGTGCACTGGGCTAGTGATCCAGTGGATGTGGGTTCGAGTCCCGCTCCGAGTCAATTTTTTACATTTTTCTTTCGATTTAAATATCGAAGATATTACTGACATTAAACAAACTAATACAATTCCGCGATTTAAAATGTGTAATAAATATATAGGTCAATATATTTCTTTTAGGGTCGATTTTTTAATCGTCAGATAAGCCCTATTCGACGAATAACTATATGGGTATCTGTCAAATATGTGCTTATGTGACGATTCATAAATCATCCCTTAAACGAACGAAAGACAGTTAACCTTAACTCTACAATAACGAGCATTAAAAACAGTTTCCATTTTATTATTCCTTATAAATTGAAACTTTCCATTGCTTTAAATGTATACTCATCAGATGATCTAATGCATATTGTTGTCACAAGATTAAGTGTTTGTCGCCTAATTTTCTCTGACATACATGACATTTCTTATCAGATAACTGACCTTAATAAATGTAAACTTAGGATAGAAAACAAATGACTGTATGCACCTACATTTTATAATGTCGATAATGTTTAAGTACTTAGTGTGTTTTTGCTCCCCTTTAGATTCTGTTCGTTCGCAAGTTCTTCGCAAATTAAGATTTTATGATCATATACCTATAAATACGTGATCATCAACGGAACAAAGCATGCTCTAGAATTTTCTCGTAAGGTGTTAAAATCTGATTTAAACCGTTAAGCCTAGTTTTGTGCCTACATTTACCAGATTTAAACCGTTAAACTCAGTACAGTCGGCAGCAGAAGTGACTAAGCGTTTGAGGTGTTCAAAATTAGCTCAACACATCTCTATTGTCAAGAGAATAAGAGCGCGTGTAGGACATTTTGAAGACTTCAAACGCTTAGTATTTGCTACTGACTGTACTAAATATAGTATGAAAGTGGATCTATAATTAAAAATAAAACTTGTTTCCTGGTATCAGTACGGTAGAGAAACCTGAAGCAGCTATCTAAGTTTGCAACTATAATCTTTTCTGTAAATAAGGCAATGGTACTCAAATTATTTTACTTTGTAATCATATTCCGTTCGGGCAGAGCAATGGGACGGCCAGCATTCGACACGGTACCCTAAAAAGTCAACATAATATCCTCGATACAACCGTAGGACAAGCGTGAGAGAAATTCTTACTTTAAGCATTCTTATCTTGATTTAATATTAGCAAAACGTTCAGTGCCCGTCATCATCTTAATGTCAACTAATACAGTACTATTCATCTATTGACAGTCCGCAGCAGAAGTGGCTAAGCGGTTGAGGTGTTTAAAATGAGGTCAACACATCTCTATTGTCAAGGGAATAAGAGCGCGTATAGGTCAATTTTAACACTTCACCAGCTCAACCCTATTTGCTGATTTCTACATTCTTTAAGACATCGTCGGTCCACCTTGTGCCACTAGTCCTTAAGCTAATGCGTCGCCCCTCGACTCTGTGAGGTCCGAGGGACGCCAGTGACCAGAGCATCTGCTCTGAGGCTCTATTGTAATTGTATTGTAACTCTAACGCGATGGTAAAGTAATATTACGTTAAAAACTTACACTCAGGCTCTGTTGACTCTTGTATTTTGACCACAGTCGCCCCAAAGATGCACTGTGAATAATATCAAATCAAGATAAGATTTGTAATGGTCAGATGATGCTTATGCGTTGTGATTCTAATCGCTATCCGAGCGCAAACAATATGGTAGGTATTTCGGTAAAGTACTCCGTCTTTACGAGCACTCTCTGATTCATTATCATCATCACTTCCGCCGTTGGGTGTCCACTGCTTGTCATAGACTTCTCCCAAATATAGGAGAGTCTTGATGGGGAGTCGCTATAGTCGCCACACTTGGCAGGTGACTTAGCGACCGCAGTATCTCCTGATGCAATTTCGACGGACGTTGCTGGCCATCTTTCCGTTGCATAGACGGAGCGTGCTAATAATAATAATACCACGATCGAAAGGGATGGTCTTATGTTAGTTTGCATAGGTATGGCAGAAACGGCGTTATTTTCGCCCGTCCTTGTCATAATCTCACATATTTTTGTTTCCCTCCAAACTGGGCCCTTCAGAACTGTCAAAGTTGAAGGGGAACAAACAAATACAATTGGAGTTTTCTTGGGTTTTCAACTAAAGTTGCGGTAATAAATACAGAATAAGCTAAATATTAGCTTATTCTGTAAATATTATTTTGTTGTTTATTTTGTTAAAAATAATGTCCTGTACCTAAAGCAAAACTATAGTGAATTGTTACATTTTGGGCTACAAAAGCCAGAATATCTTTGTCTCTTACTGGCCGTCGCGGATGCGTTCTTCAGTCATTATTCCTCCTAGTTCCGTTGTTTCCCTTTGTCGCCTCTTACGGCACCCGCGGGAAGAGATGGGGTGGTGCTAACATTAATCTCTGATTACTCAAACTCACTAACGGAAGATCAAGTAAAATTGGCTCAAGAACTTAGGCCGCTTATCCTCGCGCAATAATATTATAAAAGTGCACGGGCATTATGCAACAAAGTGCATTGTCCAGAACATTATCTTGCGGATTTATCTTCGGCGAGTGCCTCGAAATCGCAGATAAGATCTTACGGAACGAGCAATCCGTGTATAGAAAACGATAAACCTTAACAAACTCTTATTAACCATGACAATATTGCAGGAATACCGTCTTTGTTTTAAAGGGAATAAGCTGGAATTAACTGGAACGTCACGACATTCTAAGAGGTCATGAGGGTTTTGGTATTTATGGTGGTACATAAACACAAATAAAGTCAACTCTAGACTTAAGGAGCTCTGTTTCCAGCTATCGAGAGGCTAACAAATTGGTTGTTTCACGCTACATTTGTATGTACAAATAAGGTGCGAAGTTGCGAACGAAAAACTTAAAGAATTTGTAAAAAGCTGCGTTTTTTTCTGTTGGAAAGGTTTTAATTTAATCATTCCTATTGATCATCAGCTATTTGAGAGCTTCAATTCATATCAATACATTTATAATACATTCACATTTTGATTTCGATTCCAATAATAACTAGTCATGCTGTTATATATTTAGAGGGCAAGGTCAGGTCAGGTTAGCTAAGGAACTGTGGGCGCAGTATTATTGTTATGGAGAATACCGGAATTGCTTATACAGAATATATCGGTATTGTAATCTCCAATAAAACGTCCCTAAGCTTAACCTTGTCTTCGAACGTTTGAATAGATGGTATAAATTTTTAGAGATTCAATGTAGGGATTTTTTAGTTGGAAAAGAAGTCAAAAAATGACATCTGTTTTTGCAACGTTTTCACTGTCACATCTCGCATATCTTTGACAAAGCAAACTAACCCATAAAACTCACTACAATAAAGAAGAAAACAGCTTGTAACTATGTTGTTTTACTCCTGTTTAAAGTATTTGCCATACTCTCTTAAACTACGATGTGTAATTAATACAATAATGTAATTATGTGTAATTTACAGTTCCTCTCCTAACACTTTTATTTAAACCTCGAAGGATACAACTCACGATTATCAAGTCGATAACATCACGATTCTCTATGATCTCATCCACAAGGCACGATAACTATTCGATGTTAACTGCCTACGGCTACCAGAATCGAGTTGAATCGAGCATGAAATTAGAAAATCGCGAGTTGATTATCGATTATGATGAATGTATGAATTGGTCCATAATCCACTTAGTTGGAGATATATTTCATATTCAACTGCTTACTACAAGTAGAACCGTAGCAGTACCCACATGAGATAGACCGTGTTTTATTTTTGTTAACTTTAAGGAAAAAAAAACTAGTATTGTAACCATCCTATTTTAACTCTTCATTAAATTAATTTTATGCTAGCTGGATCAATAAAAATCTTCACCACAAAGTCAAAATACAGTATTATACAGGGCGGAAAGTTCGAATACCACATGGATGGCAACTGCCTTAAATAATGTAGATAGCACATGTCTAAAGAAGACTTACCGGCCTGCGGAAACCCTAAAACGTTGTCAGAAATTGGTCAACAGCAGCTGCAGTCACACAGAATGCGCTTGCGCACTAATCAACAAGGAAGTGTCCAATTCGGGCTCGTTTCTGACCCGATAAAGATATGAGTAACATGCTCTGTAAGTTTTATTGTCTCCTCGCTCTGAGAACAGTTACCTTAACCTTAACCTATAAAGTTGAAGACTTGTCGTTATTTTGTCCGTTATCTTGTACAGTCAGTAGCAGAAATTGATAAGCGGCTCACGTGTTCAGAGTTATATTGACATGCTCTTATTCTCTTAACAATAAAGTCGTGTCCAGCTCATTTGAACATCTGGCACTCTGAACAACTTCTGCTGCTGACTGTACACACTTCGCCTCAGGTAAAGATTGTAACGATGAGGCTAAAGCGAGTCAAAATTTTGACGACCGGTCTGGCCCAGTGGGTAGTACCCTGCCTATGAAGCCGATGGTCCTGGGTTCGAATCCCAGTCAGGGCATTTATTTGTGTGATGAGCACAGATATTTGTTCCTGAGTCATGGGTGTATTCTATATATCTAAGTATTTATATGTATTTATCTATTATATATATCGTCATCTAGTAGTAGGTACCTACATCACAAACCTTACTGAGCTTACCGTAGGACTATTAGGTCGATTTGTGTAAGATTGTCCCGAAAAAATATTTATTTACTTATAAACTTAGTGTAATTATCACCAAACTTTTACAAAGCAAGGTTAATAGGGTAGCTTAACCCGGTCTATGTATACTCGGCGCCGATAACCTGGACATCGATGGGAAGTTAGGGCGATGACCCTACTAACTAGTCTATAATCATCATTCATACTAAACAACTAATCGGATCATATTCTTTCAACTCAGTGAAGATACTTAAATGAGCAAAAAATTGGTACCCATCTAATTCCTATACCTTATAATTACATTTTTTCAAGTAATAAGCATACATTTACAAACATATGCTTGCTCTTATTGTTAATTTATGAACCAATTAACCAATTAGTTTTTGTGCTCGATTGTACATATTGTATTCTAGTTTTACCAACTGTTTTGACTGATTAGGTAGGTGACTCTTCGGTAGCAAATGTGCAAAAACGTGATAACTTAATCTTAATATGATTCGTGTAATCGATAAGCGAAAAAAGAAACTGACATCATTGATAGCCATGATATTTTATCAGATATATATATTTTTTAAATTTAAGTTTATGGGTAATTGTCACAGTCGCCACGCTTGGCAGGCGGGTTGGCGAGCGCAGTGGCTGTTGATTCGATTTCGATGGACACTGCTACCCATCCGTCAGTTTTTTTCCCTTTGTCGCTTCTTACGACATCCGCAGCAGAAGATGGGATATTACTATTCTCAGCCGCAACACACGGTATGATACAATGAGCGGTACCGCGAACATCGAAGTTCGTATATTTCGGGAATCTTTCTCTTTTACTTCAATTAAGGTGTCATGAGAGAGACAGAGACAATCATCTGATATTCACCAATATCGTTGTTTGCGGTAGCGCCAAAGTCAGATTTGGGGGAGGCCTATATCCAGCAGTGGGTGTGCGGCTAAAATGATGAATTTAATTTACCCCAAACCCCAACCGATGAACAACTATTTATACCCTTGTAAAGTACCACTCTTGTCAATGCAAACGGCTCAATGCAATTGAAACTAATAAAAATGCAATTTACGTAATGCGCCTCGGCTGTATGCTGCCTTCCAACACCAAAGGGAGTATATCGTATGAACCTCATATGCGTCTGCCACTCTTCTCTCATGGCCTACCAACTACCCTTTGGAGCCGAGTCTAATGCATTCGATGAATAATAATATCCTTTGTTGCGGTAAGCCGTTTTGTGCAAATAGTATATACACAACATACAATAAAGAAACCTACCTAGAGTAAGCGAAATAATAACCAAAGTATTACAAATACAAAGAGAAAAAAAAAACACTTGGAAACAAACCAGATATAGGTATCTCTGGACTGATACATCTTGATGCAAGTACTAGGTAGGTAGTTAAGTCATAAGTACCTTGGACTTGCTTAGATAATCTCACTAACGGTTCAAGAATCTATAATTCTCCAAATTCAACATTTTAAGCCTTATGTAGTTATACTACCTAAGGGCCTGATTACACATTGATTAGTGTTTAGTGCGAATTCATACATTTGCGACCTGTGTTTAGTAACAAATGTATGAACTCGCACTAAAGACTAATCAATGTGTAATCACGCCCTAAGTTTCAGATACTTCTTTAATCAAAACTGAACCTATGTCTCATTTTGTATTTTTCTGCATACGTTAGTACATTTGTATAGCATCGCAAAAAAAAGTTTTTTAAACAATACGGATCGCACGCAAATTACTAAATCGGCACGTCTATGTAGATGAGACCGAATACCTATTGTCCCTCTTGTTTCTAGAGTCAAATGCGTGAGACGGTCTCGCTCGTTGATTCCGTTCCTACAATCAGGTACAGGCTATGTAGGGTACCTTATACCACGTTATCTCGTACTGCTGGTAATTTAAGAGGAGGCTTTGTGTGTATTATAATAGCGGGAAAAAAATATATTTAACTTCTACACAAAGTATAGTACGAGTATTCTATTGATCTCAAGTGTAGATCGTGCAAGTCTATTATACAAATTGCAAAAGAAAAACATTACGACACATGTTGTTTCGTGCTCATTGCATGGACTGTAACCCTTACCATGAGTTGTGACATTGACGTTTTCGATAACGAGTACCGAGTTTACTATCTGTGCATCTCGCTTGTACTATTTTAGTGCGAACGAGATGCACAGATAGTAAACTCGATACTCTTTATCGAAAACGTCAATGTCACAACTCATGGTAAGGGAACTGAGAAGCAAATACCGATATTTCTTTCCAGTTCGCAAACGAAAAATTTTGTTCCAGCCGCCAAGAAATAGCTCATAAAATCGTTATATGACGTCGTGGCACAATTTTCCGTCATGTTCTGTCCTTATATTACTATAAAGAATACAACGAACACAAATTAGCTAAGCACAGAATGCATCCGTGACTGTAAGTTTCATCAGTCAGCAGTAATTGATTACCTGTAGGCAAGCTGACGCCGCCTGACGCGTCGGGTCCTCGATCCGCTGTCCAAGGAAGACCACCCACCGCTGTCAGAGCGCGCCAAAGCCAAATTCCTGGCCTCCGTCGTTCGCGCACTCTCCAGCAAAATAGACGTATATTTCGTGATCAACATGTTGCACTGTCACGTATCACACTCACAGAAATTTCACTTTTTCGCAAATTAATCGACAAAGTTCTTCTGCCAATAGTCGGAACTTTTTGAACGAAAAGCAACAAGTAAAGTAACTAAGTCGGGCCAGTCGCCATCCGTCCGTCATGCCGCGGTGGTCACCACATCACATATCATGATTATTATCCCTCCGTACAACGGGATATTGTGAATTATGTACTCCTACGCTTTAAGTTCAACCGAGTGTTAAGGCATAATATGGGCAAGTTCACATATGCTTTAAAGTCAGAGGCGAACATTTGGCTCGAGTTCTGCGCAACGTTTTTTCGCGTATCAGCAGCAATGCCTTTGATTTCGCTCGCTGTGAAGTGATAAGAATTTAATGTTAGCTCTTGGGCCACCATGAGTCGCGTTCTACAAGTCTAATTAAATGTGAACGCAATTTAAAACATCAATAATAAGCAAAAACCGCATGTTTTAAACACTAACTTTTCATGAATCAAGACAGCAACATACAGCTTAATTGATGGCTAAGCAAAATGAATTAAGTAGATATTACACCGTAGGATTTATACATTTAAAACAGGAATGCGGAAATTTCACATGAATATGCATTAAGTGGGATATTTTGCCGACGACAGATAATTGGGTAAAATGAGGTGCCTATATAGGGAAACCTATTTAACGTCGTGAATAAATTATGAGGCAAATTATTCTAGTTACTGCAATGAACGTTCAGTGTTCATAAATATGATAAAGAGCATAAAGTTACATAATGTACCTAGCTACCTATAAATAATATTACTCTTAAGTACAGATGTGCATGTTGCGGAAGGTTCTCAATCATTTACAAAAATTCTTGTAAATTTCAACAAAAATTAAAAATAAATAAATTAAAAATTTACAGTTTCAATTCTCATACAAAGATGTAAGAAGCCTTTGAATTTTTCTAACTAAATTTCCGAAACATTTCGCAAGTCTGGAAAGTTTCCGTGGGCATATCAGCACCTACTCCTGAGTTGTTTAAAATTATCATCAAACTGACAGTTGTTTAGTGTGAACAACACTAATAAAAATTGCCTTATACTCGTAAAATGTACCTACATCTTAATATTCTGATTCACTTTTAGACACGTATGATTTAACTGGTAGGTTTATACATGAGAAAATATCAGGCCGCATGTAGGTACCTACTTTTTGGTTTCAAAGTTTTGGTTCATTGCCATTGAATCCACTAACTATGTAATAGCTAAAATGGAATTCAACGAAGGAAATTGTTGAAGGAGCTGTCTCGTACTGGAATGTACAGTGTGGAAGTCTTATACGGGCAAATCTCTTAACGGAGGGTAGAATAGGACATAAGAAATATATTTAGATAACTTTTACTTAGAAGTGCAATTAAAATTTTATCCATATAAAAAAATTCGGCCCGCAATGTAATGCAACACACTCGAGTTAAACACTCGTTGACAGTTAGTTTCAAAAGCTTATATCGCGTAATGTTCGCAGTACATTACCACTCAGAAATTTTAGAAAAATTAATTACATGTGTATAATATGTACGATTAAAGAAAAACCTTTTGGTTAATGATTATACTGGTAAATCCTATGTCTGGTTTCATTCTTCGCCCGTATTAGAATTACACACAGTATTAACTGGTAGGTTTATACAGGAGAAAATATCAGGCCGCATGTAGGTAGTTTTTAACTAACTATGTAATCGCTAAAATGGAATTCAACGAAGGAAACTGTTTAAGGAGCTGTCTCGTACTGGAATGTATTTGTGTAAAAGATACGGCAATTAAAGACGAAACGGCACGGTCATTGACCAGCGAATCCTGTCGCAAATAAACAATTCGCTATAGAAATAGTCCCTCTTCTGGTGTTTCAGTCGAGTATAGCCAACATAGGAGCTTTCCGCAAATACAACAACCAAGAACATTCTGATTTATGCATTAAGTATATATTCCCATAAACAATAACTCTACTCTAATAAAGATGTTGGTAATCATTTGTCTGGTTGATGTATTGTCTAGATCTAGTTCTTCAATAAAAATCTATTGGCAACTGTGTGTCAAGTTAAAAAAATACTTTAATTATTTCTACAACCTAAACTGCTTACTGTCAACGGTACACTGTTTACAACCACTCCCATCTATATAAATGTAAATCAATTAAATATTAAGTTGCCGTGTGATGCCGGCTGACTAGAATAGCATCACCCCATCTCCTCCTGCGGGTGTCGTAAGAGGCGACAAAGGGAAAAATCCTACGGACGGGCAGCAGCGTCCGTCGAAATCCAATCTACAGCTACTGCGGTCGCCAACCCGCCTGCCAAGCGTGGCGACTATGACAACTACCCCCAAGATGATACAAGTCATATTTGTGGGAGGCCTATGTCCAGCAGTGGACCGCATACGGCTGAAATGTATGTATGTGTGTAATTAAATATGCTTGTTTATGATACGAATAAACTAAAAGAGCCAATTAATTCCTAACCAAACCAAATACTATTTCCAGAGTTTATAAGTCTTATAGACTGACTTATCCTTGACTGTGAGATGAAACAGCGTGTGGAAAGATGAAAGCACCCTGCGCAAACCGAGCGAGACGGGCTCAACCCGGTAACGGATTGTTCTATCTCTATCTGCGGCTCGGATCTGCAACTTGAGATAATTGCAGTCTGTAGTCAAAGTCAATGATCACAATGACCTTGGAGGTAATTTCATCCATCATGATAAATAAATACTTTAGATTTTTTGAGTATATATTAATACAGGTCCCATGACTTTATCACATGGAGTATTTATAAATACTGCACATAGGAAAGTCTACTGAAAGAAAACTACAGTTCTATTTCTATCTTTAAAACAATACGAACTGCATTCAAACAATTTTAAATAATCGACTGTTTGTCAATAATCGAACCTGTTGTCGATTGCTGAACGTAGTAAAAAAAACCTGTAATTTTGGTGTACTAATTCAGAAAATCACGACAGGATTTATTTTTTCTAAATAAGTAACATTTTCAACGTAAAAACATATTAAAGTAACCTGATATCATTGCTGTTGATTGTAGGCAATTCCATTGAAAACTATTATGTTATAACTGGTACCAGTGTGTTTATTGCCTACGATCTATACCATAAACGATCCAATATGCAGATCAATTTCAATATAGTTTATTTAATTTGGAACTAATATGCTAACGGTTTTGTGTTTCGTACCGTTGTTTTCTATAGACTCATCTGATCAATATAATTCGCAGACTGAACCGACCAAAATTAGCTGTACCTCGATATAAACGATACTAAAAAGTTTTATTTAAATTAAAAAATAACTTGATAATTTGCATGAAACTACCTGACAGAGCGAACTGTGGCACTACTTTGAAAACACTATTGTACCTTATCAAGTTATCATTGCTATTAAGTTGAACCACTTAATTTTTACTGGTACAACTAGATAGTTCTTTTGGTTTGGTCAGAAGACTATATTTAAGTAGGTGTTCCTGTCCTTTTGTTTTACCATGACCGGGATAAAGCTTAAGAGAAGGTCTTAGGAAATCCTAATAAACACAATGACGCTATTGTCTAAGTATTATTCCAGCAATGATAGACAACGGCAACTGAATGATAACAGGAATATTTTTATACAATCTATTTGTTACATATTACTTTGATGTATTTAGAAATTTAAAATAAACAGAAGCTACTTCACTAACCTGACTGTAGGTTGATGAAAAGTTACCATATAATGAACGAGTAAATATAAATAAATAATAGAGAGAAACTGAGAGTCGATTAAGATAGAAAAAATTTAGAAGTTTTTGTACTGGTATTGTGGCATATCTACAAAACGTTTGGTTTTCTTACTTTTTGAACGTATGTGGTAAACCTTGGCACCGCCTACCATTGTAAAGTTGCTGCTATACAATTTACAAATAAAGAACTGTAGGTACCGATGTTGTCGGCGCTCCCGTACTGACCAGACGGCGACTGTAAAGTGTACAGTGCATTGGCTGATAGACATATTTTGGAACGACCAACTCTTAACAAAAGATTGTCATGACGAACATTTGACAAAGAAGATACGATAGAAATCAATCAAAGTTCAGACAACACGCTCATACGAAGAACCAGATAAAAATGACGGTTCAGATCAGATATATGTATTATTTTAATTAAAACAAAGAAAACTAAAAAGTTAAACCGCAAACTAATCGCCATACGAAGGTACAAGCGGTGCGCAGGGCAGCCAAAGCTATTTATTACATACGATTTATTAGTAAAAATCTTAACTCTTGTCGTTTAAGCGGAGTCGTACTAAACTGATTTATATTCATGGTGGGTTATATGAATACTAAACAAATGCCTGTAGATAGGTACGCGGCTAAAATCAGTTGGTTGTTATATGCGAAGTCGTATTAAACGGATTCGACTGTAATTGGTTTCTTTGGTTGCTTTGCTTCTCTACTTATCATTATTTCAAATACTAATCTCTCAACAGCGCACAAGTCACCCCATCTTAAGTCAGTGCCCCTACCATGAGTTGTGGCATTAACGTTATCGATAACGAGTATCGAGTTTACTATCTGTTAATATTGCTTGCACTATTTTTAGTAAACTCGAAAGACGTTATCGAAAACTTCAATGTCTCACCTCATGGTAAGGGTAGAGCTCATACAATTCTAACGCCCGTGAGCAATTTATGCGTCTACGCGTACCAATTTGCACGATTCTGTATTTAGCAGACGCAGTAATGCGAATTAATGGCGTAATAGGCCTCAAGTTCGAGGCTAAATTGGACCTGGGAAGCCGTTAGGTCTTAAATGGACGGCCACACCATATACGGGCGGCATCAATTACTTGGTGACATTTCTCGTTATAGGTCACTTCTGGTATTTGGTAATCGTTAAGCCAGTTACCGTTAAATACATTCACTAATAAATATAGAAAGGTATGTTGAAAATATTTGTTTTAAAGTAAGAAAAAATAAAAATGAATTTATAGATGTTATTGCAGTGTTTCATTTTATTTTGAGTAAATAATAACATATCGGTATCCAGATACTAAATCATTTCGATTTAATCATCTTTGAGGATATGGTAAATCTACCGCAATTTATTAGAAATTTACTAGTCACGTCAGATTATGTTGCTTCGTTTGCATTAACGAATTGACTGCCATAAAATAGGGTCACACTCAAATATATTTTGCAATTATTATTTATATTTCCGCAAACGGAACACGTTCCGATATAGGGCATGCTCTTGACACAGTTTTCTCTAAATGCTATGACTATGCTGTCTATCTTTGATTAGTCATGACATGTATGAGCATGTTCAAATGCCTTGACTGTGTATGCCATCTTTATTCAAAACAACATATACTAAGAATTGGTGAAAACAATAAAATGTTAAAAAAAAATGATGAAACCAACAACTGAAATTCAACTTTACGAGCAAGTAACTGAAAATGGGGAACAAAATTAATGAATGGCATTCATTTCATTTAGAGGCACATCTCTTGTAAAATTAAACAATTTTCTATTAAAAATGACACGCTTCTTTGATGTGTTACGACAAATTGTAAACATGATCAAGTAAACAAATACATTTATAGACATAAGGTTTATCCGAAGCCTCGTTACTAAAATAATACGATGAGTAGGAGTCAATTACATCATCACATTTCCTATAAACTGACAAAAACTATGTTGATTCATACCTAACTAACGTCAAGCACCTATAAAGATATTGATTTAGTTACAATTGTGCAATAAGTCACTGAACTCTACTTTACTTTAATTAAGTTCAGAGCTAGATTTACGCTAACCAATTGAGTTTATTGGCTAGACCAGCAAATATCACAATCACATGTTTTCATTTCACAAAGTAAACTTCACTGGTGGCAAACAATTACAAGCAGGATTTTACACATGTGTAAAAGTCACGGGCGTGTATGAATATGTTCGCGATTTCGCGCACGCGTCGACGCCGCCGCGCCGCTATCCAATCGTCCGATCGGAAACATCGACTCAGGCGCACTGGCCACTGCCTGCGCAGTGCGCGCGCCGAGTCCTGCCGCCTAATTCACAAATTACCTCCACTGCCGACTCGTCACTAGCATAAACTGATATCAGAATACATTAATACTATGCTTAGTAAGAGACCATACAAAAACAGACAAACTTGAGTGGATTCCTACGCGTTGTGGAACCATCCTGAGGAACGGTTTAATTTGAACTTGGAATTTAGTAGCAAACGGGATGCGAATTTGGATGTCTTGTGTGCTATGCAGTTGGGTGTTCATTTGGAATACCGCAAGGTGCTTCACCTTTAATTATTTTTCATCAGGTCAAACCAAAATAAAGAAAGTGCCAGTGCAAGCTGATAAAGGGGGACGGGTAGATAATCTCGCCACGAGAAACTGTCGCGCCAATCATGTGCTAGGACTATCAAAAACCTATTACTAGCTGACAACATGTAAATGTTTCCTTCCTATGATTAAATTTAAATTTTTCTTGTGAACTGTCGGACAAAGAACCTTTCGCAACACAAAAAAGCAAAATATGCACCCGCGTGTTGATGTCGGCGAATCCTTTATTGTAATTCAAACTCAATAGTATCCGAGGACGTCCATTTTCCTGTTCTCGTGTCCAATAAAAAGCACAGTGGCCTTAAAAGGGCGGTGATTTCTAAAAAATGTTATACAACTTTCCTTTTCAAAGGGATGGGACGCATTATGTGGAATAAAGTTATCTGGGCATAACCTTTTATGGCAGCAATCGTGGCTCGTACGAGTATTGCAAAAAAGATCAAGAGCGGGCCGGCCATTGCGTAGAATAGTCGCTGAAAGTAATATTTATTCATGGACTTCTATTTTTATGCGATGTAAAATGCAAAACATATTTTTGTGTTGTAATATTATCATAGCGTAGAAGTAGCGCTGTCTGTAATAATGCCATCCATTTGTTAATAAAAATTTAGTGTAATTTGTGTTTATTGGTAATTGGAATTATGGCATTTGGGTAGTATCAATATAGTAAATAAAATACAAATTATAGCTTGTAAACAGTTACAAATATAGGTAGTGAGAAATTATTTTCCTTCGGGAAAACTGGGATATTCAACGGAATACGATGACACCCGAACTGTCAATGAATGATCGTATTAAATTCGTATTAAACTTTATTATTTGGTGTCAAAAGTCAAAGTGAAAAATTACATTTGACATTAAAAAATAAAGTTCCATATTAAAAGATATGAAAATGACACTCATTAAAAAAAGTAATTGTTTGACAGTTCGGCTGCCGTCGTATGCCGATCGAGATACGAGTTTTCCCGATGAAAAATAATTTTGCACTACATCTGTACGACATTTTTCTTTTAATTGACAGACTAAGACAAGTTCTAAGTAGTGACGATAAAAAAAATACCAAAGTAAGAAAGAAAACAAATATGTTGAATATAAATATGGTAATGAAGACGTTTTTAACACTAGTAACATAAGGCACCTCTCAAGGGTACATCGTACCCCGTAAAAAGACAGTCCTTCACTCGAGAGCTAATGAAAATTATATCACTTTTACCAACAAGGTTACCCTTTGGGGAGACTCACTAATGAACGCTGGACTATGAATACATATTGGCGCATTACAGCTTCAATGAGGCTGCATAATTAATAACAACTGCTCTTAAGTCTTGCATTGAGACCCGTTTTGATATCCACTTATAAACGGATAGAAGAGAATTTTTCGCTTTGGAAACTTTGTGAACCAAGTATATATTTGTGTCTTAACAACACGAGTAAGTCATTTTTTTAAACTTACTTACTAACTTTTATTAAGGCTTGGTCACATAGTGCGCGTTTTGTGGCTTGGCACATCGGGGCGCGATGCTGCCGTCCGAATGTGTGCCTTATTTCGTTACGCTCTCAAAACGCACCTATCTGCCCAAGCCTTTAAGGTAGTTCGTACTTCGTACGCGTATCAAACGCACTAGTTGAAAACTCGATTTATCGATAAAAATATTGATCGGGTTTAGCAGATGTTTGACTGTAAAGTCGTATTATGAACAAATTTTTTCTACACTTACTATTTGAATTAACGTTCAAATCAAAGGCACAAAAAGAATGTCTAATAGATTTATAGGTCTACTACAATCCTTAATTAATTTACCGTCTAGGGAGACTCGAAACGCTAAAACGATGTAATTGGTGGAAAGGACCGATTTCGCACCTCTTTGCGACTCTACCAGGCTTCGTATCAAGTCTATTAAGCTTTCTTACCGATACTCCACTCTATTATAGCTAAAGTATCTACTTTAAATTGACTAGCTCTTGTAGAGGTTCAAAGACTGAAGTGTAATAAATGGATACAATGTTCATTCGTTGTTGCGAAATGAGCGAATTGTCTTAGAAATTTTATGGTGTTCACGGTTACTTTACTGCAGCAATTATAAGAAACAGTAAGCCATAAACAAGTATACTTGTTCTAACCGTAACCGTAAGGCGAAGTATTATTAGTGTTGTTTGAAATTTACTCAACCTAAATATACATTTGTGCGAGTAAATATGATAATTAAATATCAAATTACAATAACAAAGAATACGAAGAATTATATACGACCTACTTTTCCCTCGTTCTTAAAACTAATGTCATATACTTGTATAGTTAAAAATACTTATTCAATGTCCTTAGGTATAGTAATGAGTTATAATTGAACCTCCCATATTACAAATAATATATCAACATTATCAACACTTGACGACCATTGCAGTATTATTTGCTTAATTATTTGCTACTTCAGATTATAGTTATACATGTTATAATCCTGAATTTGGTCCCTTAAAGGTGTGGGCTCTTATGGGTTAGTTATGAGGCTAAACTTGTGACTAAAAGTTCATAAAAAAAAGAAAAAAAAAAGAGTAAGAGTTCATTAAAAAGAGGTGCTTCAGCAGTAGCCATCTTTGTACAGGAAACTAAAATTTCTACAATATAATTTTCCTCACGTTTCCCAATATCTATCTGCCAACCCTATTATTATCAGCGGTCGAGATAATTCCGTACCTGATCAGAATCAGGCCCCAGCCTGCTTACAGTAACACCAAGTTATTCTTAACTATCGCAAATACTTTAACCCATAGTTTTAAAGTACATTTTTGCAACATTAATATCAGATAAATTTGTTAGCCAGTACAAGGAACTGACATAGACACGTGGGCGAAAGGTACCCAGAACTGGTGCAATTAAACGCTGTATAAATAACATCAGATAAACAACTGCTTAGGTTACAAAGTGATAGACAACTGCACAAATTTCTCATGAACATAATTCGTGTTAAGGAAAAATGTACCTTAAGTGAAGTGCGGAAAGTTAAAAATATAGACAAACGTAAACTATTTATACGACCTGGCGTCAGTCATATTTGTACAGCAAACAGTCTTTAAAATATATATTTATGATTGCAATAAGACTACAAGCACTTATTAAAATCTTGTAATAGTGCTCTTTAAAATTCATATAGCTTTATTGAAAGTAACAACAAAATGATTATCAATAAGTAATGTAATAATAGGTTTCTAACTAATATAATAAGTAGTCTAAGTTCGAACCCATCGGGTAAGTTCTCGGTAGCTCGCTGTAGCGGTAGCGGTAGTTAGCTGAGCGACGGGGATGTATCCCGGAGTTGAGAGTTCGAGTATCGCTCAATGCACTTGATTTTTCCTTTATTTCTAAGAACGAAAGTCACACGAAGCAAATATCTGTCGGATTTACTGATTGTCGAAATAAATTGTCTATCCTGAGTTATTATATGATATTGATATGCGACAATATGTCTTTACAGTAAAACATCAATACCCATACGTACTTATGTAATTATTGTTCATGAAAGGCGACGATTTGAAGACATTTATAAGCAATGAAATGTCGCTACATTTCACCTGTTTTCAGAAATTATTATATAGCCGTCATTTCGCAGAAATTCAGTAAGAAACGATCCAAACAAAAGAATTCACGATTGTTAAAATGAAATCAAGAATTCAGTGACTTGGATGCTGTAGTAAATTGGCTTCTTGTTGAGAAGTTTAAAGAGTGAAATGAAATACCAGACGCATACCATTTGGAAAATGAAACGTGTGTAACAGCAGAGAAACTGTATCATTAATTTAATTCCTAAGACTGGTTGGCATTCATCTCTTAAAATGTTGTAATGTATAAGTTTAGCCATACACGATAATAACGAACTACAATACAATAGTACAATGTTCAACGGAACATGAGTATAAACATTGACTAAAACTGCTAACAATTTGTTGTTTAGCAATTTAGCATACATTTCAAAATTGTCAGGATTTTGTGAAGCATTTGTCAATGTTTTCATAGATATTCGAAATTAGCGTTCAAAGTATTTACTTTCATTTAAGTTCTTTAACTTCTTCATGTGAGGGGTAATGCCTTAATCGCCACGGTTGGTAAGCGGGTTGGACATTGAAGTAAAATACACCGTAGTTTCAGGATGCTGCTGCTCATCTACCATGTGGTAATCGAGACAGTTTAACTGCATGCCCGGGTCCAGACTAAGATTTATTTATTTAGATTAAGGACGCACCCAGGACAGAGATCGCTCCCTATTGCAGTATATATGGAGGAGGCGTACTCGTATGTCCAGCAGTTGATGTCTTTCTGCTAGATGGCGAAGCTCTCTTCACTCTCGTCATAACGAAAAAGAAGCCGAGCTTGATACCTTTCTTGCTGAATGGTAGAAGACCGAGATAAGCGAGAAAACACTAATACGATAATAATTGGTTCTTCCCATCCTATCCTATCCCTCCCGCAAAGACCGCCTAGCGAGCGAAGGGAGCGATTTCTGAACATACTTATGCGTGCGAATGTATCCCAATGCTACAATAGCCACCCTTAGTTGAAGTTTAGAAGCAATACCTGAATACCCGAGTCCCTCTTGTCATAATCAACTCTTGTCTTGGGCAAGCCTCGACTAAGGATACTCACGCCTAAAAATAAAATAAGCAAATAAATAGGTATCTTTTATTATATTTACAATACTTCATCATTTTGTAAATACTTTATAGGTCGGGAAACTGACCGGTATGGCATCTCAAGGACCGGAATGTATGACTCAAAGACCTTTCTGTATATATAATGTTTTTTTTATCATGCAAGTTGACATTAATGTTTTATAGGCCCGCCTACGTGCCTACTTATTACGTCCGTTATTCATAATACCGATTCAGTTAATTTAATACTAATTGTGTGGTTATACTCGTAAAAATCCTGTAGAAGTTATGTTAATATATGAGACATTATCTATAAATGGGCCTTATTGTTGATGGCGCTTACGTCGAACCGCGTTGCGTTTTTGCGTCATATTGAATAACGACATTAGTGCCATCAACAATAAGATCCCTTTTCATAGACAATGTCACATATATAGTGTAAATTTTTTGTCCGCGAATTCATCTACGCAGATTCCTCATACAAACTTCACCCCTGTTTTCAACCCTTTGAGGGATGATCCCTGGATAAAAATTTATGTCCTTTCCCCGTGCTCAAGTTCTCTGGATACTAAACATCCAAATTGGTTTAGCGGTTTAAACGTTAAAAGATAACAGACAGACAATTAATAATTTCGCATTTATAATGAATATTATAAACGTACTTGTTTAAACGTAGTATCCCACCATAAACATTTCATTATATTTGACGACCAATGATTGTGAAACTCATAAAGTCAAGGTATATGGATACATAGCTACATAGTATAGTCAGCGCTTCGGGGCTTGGTTTTTCCTGGGATCAAATAACAATTTTACAACAGCGTTATGAGCTTGTTAAAATAGAAAACAGATACAGTAAATAAAATCTATAATATGATTTAATAGACAAACGATTTAACAACAATCTACTAACATCCGTACTTGAACATCCATATTAAAAGACCCGCGAAATGAATAAGCGGAAATCCGCATAGATAAATTATTCTCCTCTATTATTAGATGTCTATGAACGGACGTTTGTCATACATACCTATGTACACAGTCGATGGTCAAATACGCGAAATCGACATAATAACTAAAGCTATTTACAAACATAACCATATTTAATTTTTAAATTTGCTGCTTTAACGCACGAACTGAAGGCCTTTTTTTTTATGACATAGGCGGCAAACGAGCAGACGGATTGCCTGGTGGTAAGCAATTACCGTCGCCCATGGGCACCCGTAACACCAGAGGAGTCACAAGCGCGTTGCCGGCCTTAAAGGGGGGTTGGAGCTCTGGGAACCTTACTCACCATCAGGAACACAACACTGCATACCTGAAAGGTAGCAGTGCTATTATGGCTGTGGTCTTCTGTAAGGAGGAGGTACTTCCCCAGTTGGGCTGCCCCAGATTCAAGCGTGATGGTCATCGCTGTGCCCTACCTCTCATTGTTGGACGTAGTTTAAGGACATACCCGGGTCCAAAAATAGAAATAAAAAATAATAATCGCGAAAATAGAAATTCGGTCAATTCTAACGTTTGTCTTTGTTATTGTTACTCTAATTACGCTTTAATTGAGTAAAGACAAAGATGCACGTAATTTTCAAATGGCCCTCTGAGTGTGTAAAGGATGCGCTGACATTGAAAACAAATAGTTAACTCTTCGGTCGTCTGTGGTGTCTCTGAGTCTCTTTGAAAGGTCCTTAAAGAGACTCAGAGCGCCGGGGCCCCACGGACCGAGGGTCTCGACGCCGAATGGGATAAAATTGTACTCTGCGCCGAGACCACTGTATTTTCCTATCTTGGCCTTTTCGGCCGCCTCCGCCGCTGCCGCTGCTCTCAATGAGGTTCGATGGAGATTGCAGTAAAATACACCGTAGTTTCAGGATGCTGCTGCACATCTACCATGTGGTAATCGAGACAGTTTAACTTCATGCCCGGGTTCAGACTAAGATTTAAAGACGATCGTATCCAGGTCAGAGATCGCTCCCTACTGCAGTATATATGGAGGAGGCGTACTCGTATGTCCAGCAGAGAATTCGGTACTATGCCGCAGGGGCCTTTTTTAGATTTATATTAGTTTTAGTTAAATTTATTGTTAGTTTTAATTAGTTTTAATGATTTATTGTTTTTTTACGTATTTAGATGTTTTAAATGAATGACCATTATATATTGTAAAGAAAATTTTGAAAAAAAAAAAAACTTCCTATTGATGTTGGAACAATTATTGCTATAAAACATGGCAAAACGCTGCCGGAAAAATGGAATAATCCTGTTTTGTGTTTCAAAATCTATTATATGGCGGAAAATAGTAAACATATTTGAAGTATTTGAACACGCAACACGCCTCACGGACAATACTGTTTTGGTTCTATAACCGGTTTGGTTCTATAACAATGACCTTCGTAGGAATGTGGTGAATCATACGTCAAACGTCACATTTACAGTGTAACAAAAGCATTATGGCGATGGACACGTGTGACTTAACTTTCTAAATAGGATTGCTGTCCCGTTCTCAAAACTTCCATATTATACATAACTCCCTCACTCACATTCGTGCTGCATACAATTAAATGAACAAAAAAATGAACTTAACGAAAATTTTATAGAAATTTTGGGGTAATTTTTTCAACTATTTGGATCAAAAAGTTCGGGTTTCTGAGTAAATTGCACAAAACAATACAGTTAGAAATAAAAAAAGTTGATGATCTGATGATAGTACCTAAACAAAATTAAAAAAAAATACACATATCTATCATACTCTTACATCCATCCTTACCTACAAATCACATAATATTATGATTACTTAAACCGATATCCGTTTTGGTATAAATGAAAAATTTGGTAAAAGTGAGATTTATTATTTAATGTTTAATTAATTTGTGAATGGTTGATACTATGAGGAAAACCATAATTTGTTAGTAATGATGAATAATTGGAGATAATCATTAATAAAATGGACTAATATTTAACACACATAAATAATATACATTTTGTAATTATATAGTCCTGTTGTTTAAACAAGTTTAATAATAGACTCTCATTATGGTAAAGAAAAAATATCGACTCATACCTATATTATTATCGACATATCACTTACCCATAATATTATTTACCCAACCCTAAGAACTTGACAGCTACCAATTTGCAGCGCCAATACCAGGGTCTAGACATTATATTCCCTATTTAGTGAAAATACTTCCAGGATGCCACAGGGGCCTAAATTAGACTTAGATTTTTAGTTTTATTTTTAGACTAGCTTTTCCTCGCGACTACGTCAGCTAGCCATGCTCGTCTTCGAAGTATGGCTGCGGGATAAAAATTATCATATGTTCTTTCTCGTAGCTCAAACTCTCTACCAAATCTCATCCCAATTGATTCAGCGGTACCAAGAGGTAACAGACAGACAGAGAGAGTTACTTTCGCATTATAATATTAGTATGGAAGTATGGATTACTTATAAGTATTAATAAATCAATATTGGCCTACAATATTGATCCCGACATTACAGCAAAATTATGTGTACCTAAGTACTTAAGTAAAGCGTGAGAAAAAAATCTGCAATAATTTGTTTCTGCGAATAAGCCCATATGCCTACAATACGTACATATGATGTTTTCAATTAATGTGTCGTAGTAGACTAGCGTGGCGAATATGGGCTCGCTTGGTAGTAATTTATGGCGTCAGGAATTGATTTCCACGCAGTATTTAAATCCGTAACGTTATTGTAGGTGTGAGAATAATTTATTTGTTTACGAACAAGAATGGTACTGGACGATAAAAAACGAATATGATTCATATTCTTACTAACATTGGATACAGTCAGCAACAGAAATAGTTAATTAGGCGAGTTATTACTAACATGTATTATTTAAAAAAAAGAAGAAATTCAGATATTCTGGAACACCTGGTCCGCTTAGTTACTTTTGGTGTTGACTGTACAGACAGTCGTCTATCACAATAAGTGCCTACAGTGATCTTCCGATTTATTATAATTATTAGGTAAATAGACATCTACTTAAATATGATTATTAATATTATATGCATTTTTTTTTTTTTTATGACAAAGGTGGCAAACGAGCAGACGGATTGCCTGATGGTAAGCAATTACTGTCGCCCATGGGCACTCGCAACACCAAGGGAGTCACAAGCGCGTTGCCGACCTATAAGTGGGTTGGAGCTCTGGGAACCTTATTCACCATCAGGAACACAACACTACATACTTGAAAGGTAGCAGTGCTATTATGGCTGTGGTCTTCTGTAAGGAGGAGGTACTTCCCCAGTTGGGCTTCTCCAGATTCAAGCGTGATGGTACTTCGCTGTGCCCTACCTCTCATTGTTGGACGTAGTTTAAGGACATACCCGGGTCCGGGGCATTGTTTTTTTTTATACATACCTATCAGTAACGGCCACGGACGTGTACTGATGGGCCTCCCCTTTGACCTTCCCACGACCATCGAGCAATCTTTAAGTCTCTTAACACACTGCTGCCACCGACTACCAGCGGCCCGTCTGAAGTCAAGCGTAAATATACTCCTTAGAGGACATCCAGCACATCCAACTAATAGGAAAGCCTATTAGTGGTCGCCACTCAATTTTAATCCAAGATCACCAGACAAGCGGACAATATAAACTAGTTTTACATACATGTACTTACGTAAGTATGTGTGCACAGCATAACTCGAACCAACAACCAAAATAAGCTCCTACATAAATCAGGCCTTACCTTCAAAGTCAGACTGCACTGAAAGCCGGGCGCGACCCGCCCGTAACTCCGCTTATCCCTATCATCGGTGCTTCATAACATATAATAATCGTATTATGCACTTCTGTGGTCATTGTTTTGATTCGCGCGGAGGGGCAGTTCGGTGTCGCCTTCAAAACCTCGTATCTCATTAGTATATATTAACCAAAATCAAAACTTAACACGATTAATAATAAAGCTCACTTTTAACTGCATGCAGTAGAAATATATGAGTTTATCGTACGTGGTCGATATCTGATAAATTATTGTTTTCAGTGCTAATGGACTCGCAGTTAACCGTGTACGCTTTGAGGCGCGTCTGTTTGTGTGTGTGTGTGTGCTTATGGAAAGATAAACGACTGTGAGGATCGTATCGAATGTAAGCTTGCATTCTGCAAATATGATTAAGAGTGCCAGCGTTATTTCAAGGTAATCGCCTGTTACAGATGGACGCCCTCTTTATGAATGCGAAGTGCATTATTTATTTAACAAAATGCGTACCAATGTCGTTATTTATTTATTAAATAAAAACAGAATCATACACAAGTGTAGTCTATTTACACGTGTAAAAGTAAAGCCAATTAAGTCACGTTTTCTATTTTGTCTATGACTAAAAAGTCTCCGTAAAAGTCGTTAACATTTTTCATCCCCATTTTCACAAATAGAAATTGAAACACGTGCCTTCTTAATAGCTCCATGATATTTTGAGAATAAAATTTCCATCTTTTCGCTCACACGATTGGCCTTGCCTTTAGCGAGGTAAGGCAGTCAGCCTAATAGCTAATTGACCAGGATAAGGGGAAAATCCTCTAGATTTTTTGTGGTAGCCTTCGTTAGTGTATTATTCAGTGGCGGCGGGTCCATATAACTCGATTCCCACCGGCTTGCCTAAAATTTCTCGCTTCATAGACTACACTCTTAAAATATCATTAAAATGACGAAATAACGGAAATCATACAAGTTGTGCGAAAAGAGAAGTGTCATAGTTTGTATAGAAGTTCATACAATTCACGACACCTCTCTTTTCGCGTGAACTGGTGGACTTATAATAATACACTACACTAGCGCGCACGATGGCGCGACCGAAGGGAGGCTAGTTGACTATAGCTTACCTATTCATTCATAAACCTGTACGCCAACATCAAAATACACGCACACAATTATTATTCTAAATGTGCTATATAGACAAAAAGTATAAATTTCAGGCAATGGACATGAGGTACACGTTTTAATAATTGCTAATGTACATATGTAAGTACCCGTTATACTGAACCAGGCAAACGGTACCACGGAACCACAGTGTAATAAGAGCACATTTCCCCAAAGATTAGAACTTGAGGTTTACCGGTTCATACATTTTAATTTAATAAATAGGAATTAAGACAACTCGCGCTACGGTTTACTAACAAATCAGCAGAATAATTAAAGCACCGAACAAACCCAAAGAACCCTAAACTCGTTGCCTATATAAACAATTACATTTATACTAAAAAGACATATGAATAACACATATCACTAACAAGTTATGCCCTTTTGAAACCATAAGAAAGTACAACCGAATACAGCAATTAATTATTAGTTACACGAACTAATATCGCAGTATTATCGTGCGCAAAACAAATAAGTTGCTTGGATAAATAATGCTCCTTATCTATTGGGAAAGTTTGGGAAAGATCGATTTGGGCAAAACATTGTATGCTACCTACTTCCAGTAAATATTTAGAGTGATATTTTTTTATTATGCCATAACATAAAGGAATTGTATCCTACTACTGTTTTCCTGAATATGTTACTGAATATGTACTGTTTTCCTGATATTATATATAAGGTAGTTAGCAATATTTATGCTAATCAACTCGGTTAATTTGTATACATTTATAAAATGTTTGACAACTGGTCTCACCTAGCGGGTGACCCTGCCTAAGAATCGGTAGGCCTGGGTGAAAATCCCAGTAAGAGCATTTCCTTCCTGATTTATGATGTTTTCTATATATTTAAGTATTTATTTATTTTAATATGAATATATTACAACACAATTTATCACAATATATCGTTGGCTGAAAACCCATAACACAAGACGTCTTGAGCTTAGTTGAGCTTCGTGGGGCTCAGTCAATTTGTGTAAGAATGATATAAAAACAAATGCAAGCAATGTGCCAGCAAATAAAGAAAGGAAAGGTCAACTCACTTCACTTAGCTAATATTTACAAACGCCACTCAAATAGCACTGAGTTACACTTGTTAGTGATGTCACAATTAATCATCCTGACTCCGAATAACTTAACTTTTGTTGAGCGTTCAACCCTGGCTGTGTATTCCCAATACCAACGTGACCACGGGAACACCAGTGTACTGGGACCTATTCTAGCTATCTTACTTTTGCGTCTGCTACACGTATTCCAGAGCTTTGTTAAACATATCCATATGTAGCGTAATGGAAATCAGGAATAGTGTTTAAAAGACCTACCGCGAAGCACGTCGTTAGTTTTTCGTCTATTTGCCTCTTTATAGTTCTTATTTGCAAGAGACATGGAAATAGACAATTTTCGAATTACGTGGTAGGGCTTCTGGATCCCTTTGGATCCAGGTAACCTGATCCAAAGTCTGTCACTCTACTATGTTTCTCATAATACTAGTTACAATCATTCCTCATTTCAGCAATAACACGTCGACTTCTGGACATTGGTCTCCCACAAATGACTCGTATAATCTCTGGGTGTTGCCATAGTCGCCACGCTTGGCAGGCAAGTTGACAACTGCAGTAGCTGTTGATTTGATTTCGACGGACGCTACTGCCCATCACGACGCTACTGTACATACATCATACTGGATCTCACGGGTATGGGCTCGCCCATCCTCGGATACTCTGAATAACAACACTGCCTTGTCCACTAGTATATCACACAACGAGCTATGCGAAACTGGACCTTAAAACAAACTACACAAGATTGGACTTATAGGCTCAGTACATCGAATGTATTATTTGTGCAAGCCGGCGGGGCTATGGTTTATTCATTCAGTTTAAACGAGGGTTATCACATTTTTATTCGTACTAATCTATAGAATTTTTGTAATAGTGTAGTTGGAAGTGGATTGATTTACTTATTTGTTATTATTGTAGTATTGTACTTATTTGTTATTGTTGTGTATCATTATTCGCACATGTCTTGTGTTAAAATAGTTAAGAATAAGATTATTTCGTTGATTTTCATATCAATATTTCCTACCCTAATAACGCAGCATCTACATAGGCTTTGCGTGTAGCCGATAGGGTACGATTTGTGTGAATACATTCTACCTATTGTAAATAAGATAAAATGAAAGTTTATCTCTTTAAGTGTAAATAGTAACTTATTTTTTTTTTCTAGATACAGAGTCTTTATTCATGCAGTAAAAAAAAAAAAACAAATATGACAGACTGTAATCAAAACTTCTAACAACTTCAAATTATAAGTATGGTAGGCCAAACTTCTAATTATAATTATGGTATTTTACTTATAATTAGAAATTACTAGTTACACTTAAAATGATCAAAATAAATGTAAAAAGCAAAAAGTTTTTAAAAAGTTAAAAAGTTTAACAAAGTATTTTTGTGTACAATGTACCTACATTAAAAACTGCTATAGGTATATTTTTAGAATGGAAGTATTTATATATTGTGCATCGTATTTTTTTTACTAAATGTAATTATATATTCATTGTGTCAATTCAAATAAAATTCTCAGAAAAATTGTAATTCTAACTCGTGACTACGTGACGTAAGATGTTTTTCCAAATACAAAAATAAGTAAGAGCAATATTTTCCGAAGGTAACCTTGTCTGACAACCCTAACTATAAACCAAAGTAACGTCTGTCAAGCGTCCACGCCAATTGTAGTGGGAATTAATCACCTTAGCAAAGTACCTGGTCTCCAGGGCAGAACCTTTCCCTTTTTAGGATTCCATATCTGAGTGAAAATAAAATATAAGACAGTTGAGTTGAAATTTACTTAGATTTTTTTTATGATATAGGCGGCAAACGAGCAGACGGATTGCCTGGTGGGAAGCAATTACCGTCGCCCATGGGCACCCGCAACACCAGATGAGTCACAAGCGCGTTGCCGGCCTTTAAGGGGGGTTGGAGCTCTGGGAACGTTACTCACCATCAGGAACACAGCACTACATACCTGAAAGGTAGCAGTGCTATTATGGCTGTGGTCTTCTGTAAGGAGGGTTACTTCCCCAGTTGGGCTGCCCCAGATTCAAGCGTGATGGTCATCGCTGTGCCCTACCTCTCATAAAAAGAAGCGCTACAAGACGAATTATCTGTCAAATGATGCGTGCGGATAAGCGTTTTCACTTAGCAATTGTATATAACTGCCGGTTTGCAGTTATAGCAAAAGTGATAGTCAGTATCAAACGCCATTAGAAGATCAGACAATTTGTCAGAAAACTGATAGACGACCAAGATATAATTTAAGTGATGCTTTAGGGCGAAGACGTCTAGAGAATATATATTTTAGCGCTGTTTAGTGTGTAATAACGATTACTATGCAGTGATCTAATGCAGAATTGTGTAGGTAATGAAGGATTGACCTCAAAACGCGTTTCACCACAATTTGGCCGACACCCGGCAGGCCCATTGCTCTCTGTTAAGTCCAGTTCCCACTTTAGAAAACGCAAACCCTATTTACTACCCAACAACGTCATACTTGTCATAGTAAACTTGATTATGATATTTTACTGTTTTTATTTCATATTTTACTTATTGGTAGATTGATATATTGATGGAAGCCATATTTTTAAATAATAAGAATGCATAGATTTAACGTAGGAAACGGCGGAAGGTATGTATATGTAATAATAATAACGTATTATAATACTTAATACTGCAATGGACTAGTGCTATGTTATAAATACGAGTAAGTTTGTGGATTTATTAGGAACTTGATAACCAATATACAAAACTGCATAACAAAAATATCTGAAAACGTTGAGTATAATAAATAAAATACGAAACCCTCGTACCGCGATACACACTGTAACTTGACCGGGGCTTTTCAAGTTTATTGAGGATACGGGAGATTTGATAATAAAGTTACAGAGTTCGTTGAACTTTGGTACAATTTATTGACTATGTTCGTGACTTGAAACGATTGCACAACTAGAAACAACACATTTTTTTTATTTATTTGTACCTATTAACGACATCGACGTTTCTACGTGTTTAGTACTACACTTTTATGATAGTTATGAATAACCTGGTAAGCACCGGTCATCGTACTTAACTTAAAAAAATGCTATTTTCAGGATTGCAAATTATTTGTAAAAGTAAATTAGCTTCATTCATATGACTACGTAAGTGAATAATATAATAATTCGTATAATGCAACCATGAGAACTGGATGTTCGCTGCCGTGGGAAACAGAAAATAGCATCGTGACTTCATAGGAGATCATAGGCCGTTGCGGTCATATATTAGAATAAAAGACCCGGAAAATGGCATACAATTTTGAGAATAACGATAACCCTTATCAAACCAGACAAATATTAGTACGCATATTTCAGTTATCCTTTTTTTTTAACCGGCTTCTCACACCTTTACAAATGAACAATTGGTAGACAACCCCGATCCACGAAGCGGGGCAATTTAAACACACTTATTCTCCAGACTAAATACTAAAAGGATCTTTAATATAATATGCGGCGACGAATAATTACGCTCGTACGGAAAATCGTGAAATGCTTCCGAGGCGATTCAACTATAAATGATAATAGAAATGGGCGAATAGTAACGAGCATATCCCAATCAGCATTTAATTCTAATCTCTCGCACCGTGTTCGCATTTAGTCGAGTCAGTTCGCCTCCGCCCTTTCGCAGTTCAAGTCGCATTCTAATCACATAGACAAACGCGGGCTAATTGATCGCTCACAATAACTAGTATAAAACATCCTCAAATAACACATCGTCTCAACAGATTAAGAGATCATGTTACGTTGGTAGTCAGGTACAAAGACACCGCAATCGCGTTATTGAATAGAATACACGGTTAGGTCGAGTGTAATCGAGGAGCTATACATTATTCGTCACTGACCCTAGTACCTACTACAAGTAGGTATGAGTGGAAACCTGTGTTTTACAATTGCCTGGTTGAGATTGAATTAAACTATGTACAGCTGAGTAAGTACAGAGCCTGCAAAAAGAAACAAAAATTAAGCTATTGTATACCGATTATAATCGAAGAATTAAAAAAAAAATCACCACTTTTTTAACATTAAAATATGTTTTTAAGTGCATCAAGTAACGACAAAATAGTTGCAAAAAAAATACAAACAAGACGTGTAACAGACCATTCGAATATCTTTAATTTGTCGTTTAAATAAGGTTGCAATAGAAAATCAATAGTGGCTTCATATAGAGAAACATCAATGAATAACGTCTTGCATAGACACTACTCAAAGTTTGTCGAAAACTGTAACCCTATCAAGAAGTTCCGCCGTACGGACTGCCAGCATTATGTAAATAGCTCTTGTCGGGGTGTTTCAATTATCACATGATACGGACTAACACGAATGTATAAATCTAGAACCGACCAATAATAAAATTAGACAGTTGTAGATCATTACAATTTAATACCAGAGGTTATGCTCATAGCAAACAGCAGTCTACCTATATCGTGACAATAATAAAAATGTAATATTCTATTCTAATATACCAAGACTGACACTAATAATAATCCCTCGAATAGAATATGTTTAACCCTTTTCGAATCATTGGTGCATCGACCACTTACATACGTGTCAATAAAAAATAATTGTTAAGTTCTAATTAAACTGGGTTTTTAGCAAAAGTATTGGGAATTTTAAGGGAAATATCTTATAGATTAGTGCTAGACAACTATTTCGGGAAGAACATCAAAGATGGCGCATATCAAACGTATACAAAAAAAACGTAGTAAGTACAGTCAAGTGTAAAAATTCGTTCACTGCCAAAGTTTCAAGAATATGTACCGAGCAACTCTATTGTACTATAAATAAGGTTGTAGGACGTATTTATGAAAGGATTCTTTCGGTAGGTATTTTTGCACTTGACTGTTCTTGAAATAAGTCGGTTGGAAACCGTCTGGATTAATAAATTCGCTAAAATTCCACCGTTAAAACTGTTATTTATCTCAATGCTTCTTTTAATCGCAAAATTTTAATTGCATGTGGATGTTCGTTTAATTTTAATAAAAATTGAAACCTAGTTAAAGTGTGAGTTCGTATTAAGTCCCTTGTTATTTGTTAATCTGACATGGTTTTATGGGACCTTAAGTATCTCCAATTTTTTATGCTTCGAACGAACCCTACCTACTGCCCTACAACTATATCCTTTTACCCACAGTATTAGCAAATATTTATTTAGCAAAATATTAAATTAGTAGCAATCAGATAACATTTTCGTTTAGATCATCTAGAAACAAATTATATGCTTGTTTATTTAACTTGTACTTACTTCCCTCCCGTCGATTCAATGTTCAAAGCAAAAAGGAGAACGAAAATTTAATCAGCATTACAGCTATGAACGCTCTCAGTGTAATTAATTAAGAAAAGTAATCAAACCTCTCACACTTCACTAGCATACTGCTTTACGCCTTCAGTATTTAAAGATACTTATATTAAATTATCATTATCAATTATAGATAAACAAATAAAAATAGTAACTTAACTTTTAGCCGGTCATTAGTAAAAAATTACAAAATAATTGAAATTACTGATTGAATGTATACTATTGTATTGAATGTAATTACTTGTTCTAGGTATACAACGGATTGGAAGGCCTTTTATATGTATGCTTGTTAGTGGATAGAGGATAAATGACAAATGAAGATCAAAGGTTTCAAAATTAAGGACCCACCTTGTGAACTCTACAGCGTTACTAAACATTACGTACAAGTTAAATAATATTATAATTGTATACTTCTTTAATGGTGTCCCGCCTTAAATGCCGGATGTCATGCATACTTTTTGCAAAACGCTTGTATGTATGATAAAAAACAGTACTTTATATCTTACATTACTTGTTAGCTTTTACGGATGCTCTTCCTTTATAACCATTATAAGTACCTTTACCATCAAATAAGCAACACCAATCATTACGTTGTTTTTTGTTTTTGAAGGACACAGTCGCAATATATGAGAACATATATTTTTTTTCCCAAAAACACCGCACTTATAATCAGGTTTTAATAATGGTATAGCGACATAAGAATACTAATATATAAAAAGTTAATTCCGTAGACCTCCCACAAAGTTCGATAGCACTTTTCAATTATTAAATGTTAACAAAACCGTGTGAAACAAATTTTCTAATTCCGTTCGCGTGTGCTCTTCTATTAACAACGAATCCATTGCGGTTATAGCTGTATAATGGCTGTATGAAAGCGGTATAGAAGCGATAAAAGCCTGCAGGTGGCAAGGGTCGCGCGATATTGAGACATAACTCAGCCGAGCTGCGTTAGCGGTTATTTCATATTTACGAGCGATGGGCCTTTACAGCGATTTGGCACTGGTTAGTTGTTCTTTACAACGTTGACTGACCACATTGGGGGTGACTAGCGTAACTTAACCCTTTCATTAAGTGTAATGTTATGTGTTTCGGGATCAAGTTATACAGGGAACTAGGTTGTATTATCTCGCAAGGCTCAAAGCGGTAGTACGTACTATTAGTTATTCTGTGCTCAAAGTTAAGCGCTGTTAAGGCTTAGCGACAGTGGAAGTGTCAATTTTAGTAGAAATGATGGGCGGTTTGTAGCACGTTAATTAATGACATACATAACACCATGTTACTAATAATAATAAAAACAAAACTATACAGTGGAGAATAAAGAAGATAAGTTAGGATGATGAACAAAGTCAAACTATATATAAGACACAAGCCTTATTGCCTGTGCCTTTTCAAATGCAGCATAAAAAAAAAACATGGCGCTTTGTGAGCATCAGGAAAGGGTACTCCTGATTTTCCTGCTATTAAAGATACGGGTAGATACAGACCCTAAAGCAACGACCTACGGAGTAAGTTATGAAGGATACTGTCTCATTTCGATGGCGTGAGATTTATGCACTCAATTATAGAGCCTCCCGCCGCGCCGGTGGTTTCAACTGGAAAAGATTCAGTGAAGGAATGGAGAAATACGAGTGGTATAGACAGATTGCTTCGGTGAAACTCGAAAGATGATGTTAACGAAAATTTAATTCTTTTATTTTTATAATTTTTAGTGTATGTCTAATTGGATGCACAGCTTTTACTGGTTAGAATTACGTCTAATTGGATGCACACAATAAAAGAAAAATAAACACATTTAGGAATATTTTCTCGTTACGAACTTCGATGTTTGCGGTTCCAGGCATGGCCACCAGACTACCCGGACACTTACTAAAAACCAAAGCCAATCAACACATTTAATAAAATTATTTAATTTCATTCCAGTTGCATATTTAAAGTCAATATATATTTGAGGGAGAAAAGGATTTGTCTCTCACGAACGTGTCCGTCGGACATGGTAGTTGAATTTATCATAATACCACGTGTCTCCGACATTGGGGCTTTAAATGTAACGATCGATTTTGCTCATAAAACTGAGCTAATTTTAGTCTACTATATGAAAACGTTGACAATTCAGGAGCGCTAGCTTTTGTGACAGGCACACAAATATTTGTTTTTTTTTTTGACGATGGAAATAAATAAAAGTAATGAAAGCTTGGAAATTGCTTTTCTGTAGGTACATTTCATAAAACTCTAAGAGTTTAATTTATCTGTAAACTATCTCATTGCCCCTTCCCAGGACAACCTCCGCCGTAAATCAGGATACCTCCACAGGACTCTGACAGCCAGGAAATCTATTAAACTCGGGGCGTTTTCTATAGTAACTGTAGTTTACAGCCGCAACTATTTAAGTTATTTAGGATCCCATTGTAAATCTTAATCGCTGAAAGTCTCGCGGACGGGGTCCGAATCGGAAAGTGTGTTTTATGGGGACTAGAGGAGCTTAAATTGTTGGTGTGGCCCGCACTATTAATCACAGATTGTGGGTGCCCAGAGGGCCTATCGCTACCAGCTTTGTTCGGTCGTCCATCTATTTTTCTCTTTATCGCTCATATATGCAACAGTACCTATTAGAAAGGGAAGTAGTCTATTTTCGAATTTCGATTCTGACGGTAGCTCTTGTATCGTTTGGACCGTTCTGTTGGTTTTAAAGGAGGTTTAACGACATTTTGATTTGCATGTGAGGCATGTGGTAATAAGAGTATAACGTTTAAGCAGAACTAAAACGATTACACAAAAGTAATTTGCAGTAAACGTTGCTGATCCCAACTTACCTCATTAATTCATTATATACTCGTAACCTGTAACCTGTCCGGGCTTGGTGTCTGCCATAAATTTAAGTTACCTGTAATCAAAATTGAATATGTAGGTAGTACTCGTTACACCTAGAATAAATTAACGCCTGTGCAAATAAGCTGTTTAACATAATACAACCAAGGGTCTAAGGGCGAGAACACTAACGTTTATCGACGTATCGACAAACCGATTTTATAATTAGCGTTATTTAAAAATAATTACTCTAACTTTCCGGCTTAATTACTCTAATTTTATTCATTCTTTCATTCTAAAATATGAAGTATAAAATATAAATTAAACATCAAACATATTCATATGCCGGTGTCAATACATATAAGATAGGTATCTACAAAGAGTTGATAACCCGAGTATGGGCCTGGACACATGTCGCCGGTACGGTGCCGTCTACGGTGTCACGGCGCGGCGCCGTCAAACGGCGTCGTGCCGAAACACGGTGCCGCGTACGGTGCCGTACACGGCGCCGCGAACGGCGTCGTATCACGGCGCGGTGCCGCGTACGGTGCCGTACATGGCGTCGCGAACGGCGTCGTACCGCGGCACATATATAAATAAATATATAAATAGTCTTACCTTACCGATTTTTGTTTTTTCTTTTTTATCCTTTTCGTTGAAAGATGGAACAATATTTTGGCAGACGTCTTTCCAAGCTTCTGTTTTTAAAATTTTATTTTTATACTCTTCCTTCGTCTTATCCCAAAGAACAGGACGAGCTTCCACTAAAGAAATGATAAAATCTACATCATAATCTTCAGCCATTTTTATGTATTTACTTGCGTGTTATGCGTTCAGCAGCAAAACGAAAACTAGGATGCACCGTGCACGGCGCCGTACACGGCACCGCGCCGTGGTACGACGCCGTTCGCGGCGCCGTGTACGGCACCGTACGCGGCACCGTGTTTCGGCACGACGCCGTTTGACGGCGCCGCGCCGTGACACCGTAGACGGCACCGTACCGGCGACATGTGTCCAGGCCCTATGTATTTGATTGCAAGAATACAAGTATTATTTGGTTAAAAATAAATTAATCTCACTGACTCTTTCTAGGCTTTGAGTACACGGCCGAATTATCGATACATCGATAAACGTTGGTGTTCTCTCCCTTAGACTTTTCCAAAGCCGCACGAAAAATTCCGGCCCCTAGTGATTTTATAAAGATGACCTACAGTTTATTATTGTTTTATCTAAATATTCATATTTTAGAACATCTTCTTGAAAAAAATAATTTTGGGCTTGAGATTCAGACCTGAAGTCTACTCGTAAATATACAAACATAAAAAAAAACACAATATTTATGGTTAATATTAATTTAATCATACTATCCAGATACATAGAATCCTCTTTACTTCTAAGTATTATGTTATATGCAAGAACAAATTTATTTTATTTTATTTAGTCTTTAGTGCACAAACCACAAAAGTACAAAAGGCGGACTTAATGCTATCTATAAAGCATTCTCTACCAGTAAACCTTTAGGCAAAGCAAAGTTGTATGTCCGCATACAAAACAATCTCACAATATAACATAGTACAACATATTGAATACTTCGAAAACTTAAAAGATTGCCTTATGTTTCAACTATATTTGCTATTTTTCTGGTAAGAACGCAATGTATTAAATTCGGATCACGCAAGGCTTAATAAACCAACACATGTTGGCCATCTGAGGAGGGCAAACTGATAAAACAAATAAGGGCGAGAATCAAGCGCACACAAACAGACGGCTGGATTGGTTGAAAACAATTGGCTTAAGGTCAATTCACACACAGCGCGGGTGTCCGGGTGTTGACACGCGCCCGACCCGCGCTCTTGTGTGTGAAACGAGCATTAACCACCTATTTCTTCTCACTAGTTGCAGTCCATGATTACGGTGGGTTATTCTTCAAACCCCTAAAAATTACATTTGGATATACAAAGGTACTTATAAATGCCTATTAAATACACCAACGGATTCAATTATATGGCGTGGAGACCACCTTCCGTGAAGAAGCAAATGAGGACATATAAATTTAAAATTTGTGGCCTACATACGGCATGACGCTTCCTGGTTTTTAGTTTATAATTTTTAAAAATAAAAATATGGGTGGATACATATGATTGATATGATATACCTACAACAATATTTTATTTTTTTTAATCTTGGGAAACAAACAGGCGAAATAGTACAACAAAATAATTAATTTAGACAATACATAGCCCAGTTTCCACTTTTTGTAGTAACAAAAAGTAATAACATTTATATGTCCCTTATCTCTTATGTCAGCGGAATGAGGTAGTAAAATATATTTATGAATCGATTCAATCGATCATTTTGAACTCGACAGTACATAAACACATCTCTAAACATTTAATATGTCATTTTAATTTTATATGACAACGCCTAGACATAAACTCTCCGCAATGTTCAGATGCCGACACTTTGAAATGTAAGTCATTTCTCATAAAACTTTAACACTTTCACTTCTTTTCTGTTTCAGAATCTTCAATACATTGCCGCCGTAGAAGTGCTATTCCCAGAACTTACTGAGAAAACTAGTACAAGGTCTGCTAACCACGTCGTGTAGCAATATTGCTGCATAGGAACTGCCGACGTCCACGTAGCCATGGTAGTTGTTACAGATCTTAAAATGTCTTAAGTAATGTTAAGACATTGCTTTAAATCCGACGTATTTATGACAGTGCTGGGTTGATATTTCTTCTTATTCAATTTGTTTAAAGTATTAAAGTAGTAACTAAGTATGTGTCACATTCCGCCATGTTACTTGCAAGCGGCCAGTACTAGTACAATGCTGAATCGGGACCATTTTGTAGCTCTGTTGAGTTAATGTACTTGTAAATTGTAATGTTTGATTTTTTGGTGCCACAAATAAATGCTTTCTCTCTTTCTTTCTGGGCCATCTAGAACGGTTTGGTTAATGAAATGTCTCGGCAAGCGTTTGGATCTAGACCTGAACCGTAAGCCAGTATAGACATAGAATTGCAGAGTCAGCTTGACCCTCGACCGGTCGCCCGATTTATCGACGCTGCACTGCATGGTAACGACCGCATTATACACTGCTCCACACTATGGCACTGTGACCGAAATGGTGGTCATACGTAGATAGATATCGCTTCTAATATGCAAAAAACTGGTGACATGAAGTGGTATAAATCTAGAATGTTTTATTTCAGATAAATTAAATATGTTTTTTTTTTATTAACTATTTGTTTAGTAACGATTTTGAAATGATTCTACTTAAATATGCTGGGTGATTCCGGCTGTCGTAAGAGGCGACAAAGGGAAAAACCGAAGGATTGGGCAGTAGCGTCCATCGAAAGCGAATCAACACTTACTACGGAAGCCAACCTGCCCACTTAAGTCCTGCAGTCTACTTCTAAGGCTGAAATAATGATGATGACTAAACTTCTTCTTCTCAGTCGCGCACTCTTCGCAGAGTGGTCGTGGTGATAGATTGTTTTGTCCGAATTTGGAAAGTACTTATAAATATTATATTGCAACCACAATTTGACAGTGGAAGTGGTTTGTAGATACATATGATAATGGAAAAATACCTACTATTAAGTTTTGGACTCCTTGTATTAATGTGGCTATTTTAAGTTTAACAATTTTATTTAATTCGCTCGAAGCGATTCGCTTCTACCTTCCTAAAGTGAACTTCAAAGGAATGGGATCGCTCCCTTCGTCGGAATTCCCGGAAAGGAAATAATTTGGGCCTTTTTAAGGCAAGAGTGAATAGGCTGTTACTGAACCAACGTGCTACACTTTTTCTTGTATCGGGAGCAAGCTCGTGATTCTAACCTTTAAAAAAGCACGCAAAAAGGCCAAATTAAAAAAAAAAAGTATACATTAAGTTAGTGTTATTAGAGTTAGGTGCCAGAATTTTAGACCGTGCATCATAGCGTCCTAAGGAATTTAGAGCCAAAGTTATGTTAAACTGAATCTGCAGTGGATCTCATAAAACAGCGGGTTCCCAGCTCAAGCCACCGTAAATCAGCCCAAAGCCTGGCTGGGTTTAATATGCGGCGTAGATTCTCCAGATCTTGTCTGAAACAGTTTTGCGACTGTAGAATAGGCGCCTAGGTAGGTTAGATATGCTCAGCTCAGGGATGAGTAAAGTAGTGTTGTTGATGTTTTCTTTACTTAGTCCGAGCTATGAAAATATGTCACTATGTATTATTTTCACAGTGACAAATTTTCATTAACCGTGAGTGTAATGTGTAATTATGATTGAGTCGTCCATTGTAGAGCTAAACTGAACCATTTTCTTATCATGATCAGTTTCGGTATCACACTAACCCATGACATAATAAAATGATGTAAAACACAACAAACCTACTTAAGTTAACGCGTAATCATAAAATATAATATTATTTAAATGACATGTACCCTAATATATACTCGTTTTTTATCACTAAGTGTAAAGAAAAACAAAGATAAGAAACAATTTCGGTAAAGTTTGACTCCTAGTCCCAGTAATACTTTTCCCTATGCCGCGAGATTAATTTCTTGTCAGAATACATCTAGACTGACGTAGACAATATGTTACTTTACGCCAGGGTTGCTACTCGTTGTTAATACTAAAGAAAATGTAAGTTAAACTTGCAATTTAGTTTTTCAGTATAATGGTATGGAAAATCGGACATTGACATTAATTGAAAAAAAAAAGTGTTGAAAGTTGAAAAAGGTAGTTAATTGCGTTTTAGCGATGAACCGTCGATTCAAATTAGAGTTTCATTTCATAAAAATAAGCTAACGTTATGAATGAAGTTGATGTGTTGAATATTTGATACTAGGAATAATGTTAAATAATAACGCTATTTGTTTCTGAGCTAGTGTTTAAAGAGAAGCAAATATTATAAATAAATATCATCAATGGTTCTTTTCGAACTCGATGGAGATGCTGTTACAATTTTCTCGGGGTTTCCAGAATATTAATCGTTATAGTCACTTCACTAGCAGTAAATTCCTTCACAGATTGGCTGGTGTTGGCTAAAATGATAGGTCCTTTTCAATGCTATACGTCTTCCAATAGAAATCGGGTTACCTAAGCAGTTCGTATGTCTAATGCAGCTCTTTTTTATAGTTAAATAAAATATCACAGATACCATGACACTTATACTCATAACAATTTGATCTTTATTTACACTAGATTAAAGTGGGACTGGTCTGAAAATTTCTGCCACATGCACCCGGTTAGATGGGCCTAAATGGTTACAATGTGGGAGATACGACACACCATAGAGTATGCAGGCCTGAGTACAAGCAGACCGAAAAGGAGATGGCAGGACAAGTTGGGCGCGTTCTACACAGAATGGACGGAAAAACATAAACGACTAGGTTAAGTGGCAAAAAAACGTAGGCATTTTGACGACAGGTTTGGCCAAGTGGGTGGTGACCCTGCCTATGAAGCCGATGGTCATGGGTTCAAATCCCAGTATGGGCATTTATTTATATAATGAGCACAGATATTTGTTCCTGAGTCATGGGTGTTTTATAAGTATATATGTATTTAAGTATTTGCATATTATATATATCATTGGCTGAGTACCCACAACACATGCCTTCTTGAGCTTACCGTGGGGCTCAGTCAATCTGTGTAAGAATGTCCTGTATTTATTTATTATTTCCCCAGGTGTGGGGCACTAATATCAAAAAAAAAAATGCTCTTTAGTTTGGAAACTTCTCCGATCCTTGTCCTATTTGAACCGGACAACCCTGGCTCTCCTGCGTGCCGGTATAAATAATGTATCAGAACGTAAGGAGCCCGAGGGCACTCGGACTCGGCAACACGTGTATTGTTACGACTCACTGAATATCCGAGGGATAATTGAACATTAAATAACCATTTATGAGAAAATCAGAATTTTTACTAGGATATAATTTAGGCAGTGGGTTTATCAGTAAAGGATGTAATGTAAACAGAGTTTAAAGTAAGGTAAAACTTTTCCAATGTGAACTTCATCTTGAAAACTGCAAAAACTAAAATTGTTTCTTGTTATTGTACGGAAAACTTACCTTCAATGATAAAAGCAGTACACCAAATGTATAACGGAATTTCATAAAAGCTATATCACAAACGTGAGTATAAAAAAAGATTCTTGTCATGAAATAATGAATTACAACAAAATAAGGGACAAAAGTGAGGGTACAATAAGTACGTTATATATTTATTACCTAACTATTACACTAACAGTAGTAGGTACCTAATGTAAACAACTTCTTAGGAGTGTTTCTACTTTAATTAAATATCGAAATATTAAGTATTTATAATGACGCGAATACTTGATTTGGTAGGGCACAGCGATGACCATCACGCTTGAATCTGGGGCATCCCAACTGGGGAAGTACCTCCTCCTTACAGAAAACCACAGCCATAACAGCACGCTACCTTTCAGGTATGTAGTGTTGTGTTCCTCGTGGTGGTAAGGTTCCCAGAGCTCCAACCCCCCTTAAAGTCCGGCAACGCGCTTGTGACTCCCCTGGTGTTACAGGTGCCCATGGGCGACGGTAATTGACACCAGGCAATCCGTCTACTCGTTTGCCGCCTATGTCATAAAAAAAAAAGGTTACTTACTAACTAACATGCAGACGCGCCATTTACACGAGGGTGTAATATCAAAATTTCACTTCTACATAATCACTTAAATATGTAGCTGCGTGTTCCAACAAAACTTTTCAATTCCGAACCACGCCAAAAGCCTCCGCAAAAGGGCTCAGTTTTTAATCGCCTCGTATATAAAAGGGCCCCATCGCGCCTTCACAAACGAAAATAACTTTGCAACAAAACTCAACCATTCATCTCCCGCTATTCCAGGTGTCAAAGAGAAGTGAAAAGTTTCCATTGTTAGCAGTAAATGCTCTTTATTGCGCAGCATTTTCACACTCGAAAAGAATCCAAAATTTCTGAATGCCATTATAGAATTCACCCTTTGAGGGACAGGATTTCTATTGGATCGAAATTTAGTAGCAGTAATGAAAAGGTAAAGGACCAATAAGTAGCTCGATCAAATTGCATTATCGCTGTGAGCGCCCCCTGATGGGGTAGAGGGTAAATTGAATTACGGAGTCCGCAACCTCTGCCCGTCTGTGTAAAAATCGCCTTTCAATTGCCTCGTGGACGTCAGGCGCAGATAACTAAGACGATCAGACTGCTAAAAGGTTCCGTGATAGCACAATTGCGTTACTGGGCATCCTAGTAGGCATTTTTATAATATACACCTAATAAAGCAAGATTTAAGTTACATTTAAGTCGCATCTGACTGTCATTGTTGTAAGAAAATATATGGCGTCTAACTCAATGCCCGCCGACATGCATAGTTTGCGGATAGCTTAAACTTACACGTTAAGGCTCGCCGCCACTCAAACGTAACAACCATTAGACATTTTAAACACAAAACTATCGTGAGATTCAAACATATTCATTGTATAGAAGCGGGTAACTCACGTTTTATAAGTCGAATATTGTTCGATATTTTTCACTCGGTAACGGTAAGTCTACGTGAACGGCTCATGATTATGCTCCTCGTTACGAAGTACCAAATGCCACCACATCATAATTATCTCTCTTATTTTACTTTTAACTAATGAAACTGATTAATTACAGCATTAAATTAAATATTCCCAAATGGCGTCTGGTGCGGTGAGGGGTCCCAACCACTACGGTTCCGGCACGCAATCACGGCCTATTGTTAAAATACCTGGCCCTATTTCCCCATGTTACCAAGCCCCAACGAACAACCGAATGTAGACCTTTAATCCTATACCAGCTGTGCGTATCGACAGATCAGACTAATACTGGTTTGTGGCGAAAGCTTGCCTGCGGTGAGACGTGCGAACAACCATGGTACGAAAACCTATTTCAGACGTACATTTCAATCATTCAGAACAAAACAGTAATATGACACGTGCCTGCTTTATTTTGAACTTAATGAAACAAAAAATAAAGGTTCATATAAGATCCAGCAGATGTTTTTGTTATGCTTTAACTTAAAGATGCACGTATGTAACTAAGGCTTAGTCCGTTCTCATCTACTTTCATTAAAGAAGAATCTAACACGAAGGTTTTAAATGGAGTGAAAAACGAAAGTATAATTTATTTTTAGATAACGGAGCACGCGGGTTTTAAGTCCAAAAGACTTCCTAACGACAGACAGAATGGAGCTTTGATTGCATGTACGTTATTGAATGGCTAATTTTTTTTCAGTATTTACAAAGCGCCGTAGGTAGAATGGCTGGATTAGTTCAGTGGCCCTGTGAAAAACGGTACAACTTTTATACTCATTGTTCGTCACTTATACCTACCCTTTTTTACTAGGGTCTCAGAGTTCTTCCATAGAATTGCTTGTATCAGGAATTACTTTAGACTCGGATCGGAGCCCTTTGAGCTCAAAAACAGTCGGATTGACAAAAAATACCTAATTGGCATCAAATATGGAATATACCTCGCTTTATTTAGCCACCATTATCTCTAAAGAGTGCTACCCCACTGCAGATCAAATCTCATGAGATCATGTGCCTAAATTAAAACAAAGATTTTTTATCTTTTTTTATTTTTTATCACCATGACAGCTATGTTCTAACAGATTATGTGATCAGGACTTAATCGTCGCTTTTCATTGGCGAATATTCCTGTAAATATTATAGTCTAAAAATGGAAATATTTAAGTTACTTTTCTTTCGAATTTTTATACAAGGACAATTTCACGTAACTGGCTATGTACCATTAACTGCTATTTAGCATCACAAAAACCGACGGTCAAAGTCAAACCCGGCACACATTGTGTCACGAAAAGAACAGACAGTCAGGCTTGACTTAAACATAATCTAAGTCGCGCTTTAAGGTACAAGTTAAAATAAAAATGTCCTAAACGAGCTCCAATGACAATAGTTAAATGTGTGGGCCAATTTAGTTCACATACTCGTAGTTCCAAGCTTCCTGAAATCCTCACCGTATTGAATGTTATGTTATATCATTGTCTTTACTTACAATAAATGTAATTTATATAGGTACAGTAAATATAGCTAAAGAATCAAATCGCAGTTAAGTATAATAACGTTGATTATGATGCACGCTTGGGCCAAATTATTTCGTTTACAAAAATTTATAGTATTTCCACTCTGCCTATAACCACCGAATGTCTCCACTGACCATTAAGGCAGTAATTAATTTATATTTCTCAAAACATCCTTAGGGCAGGACAGTGACACGGCATACGCATCACACTCTAAACGTGATTAACAGTGCGATCAGGGTGCCCACACGTAACGATCGACTATGGTCAAACCTGGATCAACGCCCAACGGTTCCTGAGCTTAAGTTTGATAAGTCCGATTTTTCTCAAGAGCCAGATAAATTTTTCGCCGTAACTAGACCGATATGTTTTCATAGAAATGATTTTATACGGTGTCCTAAGGATTGTCGGGGTAAATGGCTAACCTAGTAATGTCAGTACTAATGGAAAAAGCTTGTGGCCCGCGGCCACTGAAGGGTTTCGGATGCGAGAGGCTTGTAATTTTATTAAAAGCAATGTGTGTGTAATTAATTTGATTAGAAAGTGTGATTTTGGTATGCCGCAGCGATTTTTGTATAGTAAGCTGATAGGGATTATTTATTATGAAATAAACTAATCGCATATTTGTTCGGGGAAACCCATTTTTGTCTCACACGAAAGGATATGGTATTATTGACATCAGATCGTAATAAGACGTCAGATCATAGAAGTACGGTAAGCTCAAGAAGGTTTGTGTTTGGGTACTCGGCTACGATATGTATAATACAATACTTAAATACGAGTACATATACTTATAGAAAACACCTATGACTCAGAAATATGCTCATCACACAAATAACTAAATTCCCTTACTCGGATTTGAATCCAGGACTGTCGGCTTCATAGGCATGGTTATCCTACCTACAATACCTATCGTCAATGAGGCGTTTCTATTAATCGTCCTGGATATTAAAAGTATAATTTCATTCTAGAACTAAAAATCCTTGATTAATAAAATTCTATTCCATATCCAATCATCTGAAAATGTACCTTATTCCTTAAAAACATTTATCCATGTACCTAGTCCATTACAGGCCTGTTTACAACCCGGCTGAATTTAAAACACGTAAAGGTAAGAGGAGCTGCCACTTCGCCGAGTGGGGTATTATTATTTCACAGCGTTGGATACCGCATTAGCATAAAATACCCAAGTTCGCCTATTCTGAGGTGGGCCATATTTTCGAGCCGTCGTAAAACGGGACGATATAGGGTCATAACCGTATTTATGAGTACAAAAAACGCACATGTTACCTACATCCTTGCGTTGTATGTAATATACAATTCGTGATTAAGAAATATTGTTGCGTAGTACTTGATGTAGACGGTGAGCTACGTCAGACCTACTCATAAAAAAACTCCTCTAGACATAGTTTTTTACGGGTATGTCCTTAAACCACGTCCAGCAATGAGAGGTAGTCAGGTAGGGCACAGCGAAGTAGCATCACGCTTGTATCTGGAGCAGCCCAACTGGGGAAGTACCTCCTTACAGAATACCACAGCCGTAATAGCCCTGCCACCTTTCAGGTATGTAGTGCTGTGTTCCTGATGGTGGGTGATTAAGGTTCCCACAGTTCCAACTCCCCTTAAAGGCCGGCAACGCCCTTGTGACTCCCCTGGTGTTGCGGGTGCCCATGGGCGATTGTTCGACTGTTCGTTTACCGCCTGTCATAAAAAAAAAAAATGGTTGACTTTACCGTGAAGGTCTCTTTAACACGTCGACGTATAGACATTTTTTTTTTTGGTTCAGTAACGTTGTTGCTGACGTCAGACATCGACGTTCCTTATAGTGTATACCCGATTCATCGCCACATCCGTAGTGCTACTTCTAGGGCGATAGGAGGCTGTTTTTTTCCATAAATTCTCATTCTTTATAATTTTATAATTTTGATAAGATTATTAAAATACTTTAATAATGTTTAAATAATAAGTAACAAAGCTGTAGCAACCTCGTTCCATGAATTTCAGAATACAGCTTCATTACAGCTGCTGTCTGAAAATGAAATTTATTTCAGCATCGGGAGTGTCCGTAAGAGACCCACTTCGGTTTATTAAAGGGCATCTCCAAGCTGTTTATTTTCTACCCCTTTTGTATTATTAAAATTCGCTTAGCCCGACGTTTTGCTTAAATACTCAACTGCAGTATGTACTTTTACATAGTTCAGTAACAATCTTTTTTATTTGTCGGATTGGGGAATAAGTAATAGACTTGGCTCACGAGGTAACTGCCATGTGGGAAGTTGATTCGGCGATCATTGTACAGATAGTTGTTTCCGCGAATGGTCTCATAGCGAAGAGTCTCGACCAACATCTTGAGAGACTCTCGCTACGTGGTTGTGGTCGTAGTCCGACGGTTCCTCTCTCTGCAGCCCTAACCACCGGCCCTGCCCCATTGCCGGCGGCACTATAGGTTAGGTTTTTTATAATGTTTTTATTGTTTTGATAAGTTTTAGATGTATTTTTATATTTTACTTTTATAAAAATATTGTAAAAAAACTTAATCTAAGAAAGAAGATAAATAAAGAGATAATCTAACAATATTGTATGAAGTTTAAGATGATTTTAATTGAATACTGTTTTATTGTACTTGAGTACATACAAAGTCGATATAATGTTATACCACTATCATTAAGTAAATTTTCTTCTATCGGCAAACAACAAAAGTAAATATTTAGTAAGTATCAGCGACGCTTTTTATAATCGTACAATGTAGAAACCAGTACGACTCCACAATTATAATGCTAACAAATAAAGTGTTAATTTGAGAGTGAAGAATTAACAATCACATATAAATAAATATTATACCTACAGTTGTTGGCCACATGTGACAGAATAATATGTATATCTTATACGCAAAAGGAAAATCGCCTACATTTCCTAGGGGATATCAGTTCACGGCACATTACCGCGGTTAGGGCCTAATTAAATCCGCTGCGAAGTGTAGTCCTACCCGAGGGGCGGAACGCCTCCCGTGTCGCTAAGCGAGCGGTTATATACCCACCTATTCTCGTTCTTGCTGCTAAGTACAATCAAAATCTCTACCCTGTCATTCCTATAAGTTGATAAAGTGTACACATATTAATGCTCGTTACTGTACTTGATATTAAAAGAAAATGATAAATGACGACTCGTGACACAAAAGGGAAGATAACTGATTTCAAACGTATTTATTTAATGGGTTCCATAATCCAGTGTTCAGTACCTATAGAAAGATTATACAAGTTTCGTAAAATTTAAAAACATTCAACTTTCTGGAACATTCAGTCAATTATTGACGAAATTACAGAGTATTATTACTATTATTACAATCTACTGGAACTTCACGGCGTATTACAGACATGATGAAATTATCAGAGTACCTACGATGCTTCATAAACTAAATTCTCCAGAATAATGTGTACAATGTCAGTCTGAAAACGTCGGAAAGATTTTCTTTTGTACAAACAGTTAAATTTTTAATGAGTAAATTTACAGGCTGCAATATATCTGCCTAACCCAAGACTACTAGCTAGTATGAACACACATTTAAATAAATAGCAATTCTTTGATAAAGAACACATAAATCCCTCAGTGATATAAACCGTGTCTTATCGGGATAACAGAAATTACATTCGTGTTTGAGCCGTGACACGACTCAACGAGCCGAGCCTGAAAGCCTCTAGAGTTGCTTTTCTTGCTCGGTTTTGTCCCAAACGTCTTGCGATTTGACACTTTAATACATTAAGTAAGGGGAAAAAACGGAAAATTGGAACGGAACTACGGGAATGACGGTGGAATTATGACGTAGTACGTGTTTTGATATAAACGATATATATACATAACTATGTCAACTATATTCAACCCAGTACTTCTAAATTCTACATCTACACTAATCTACACGAATAGGCGAAAGTTTGTGAGTGTGTGAGTGTGCATGTTTGTTACTTCTTCACGTCTAATAAACCGCGGGTGACACCGCGGAGCACAGCTAGTTTATATATAAATCATCACATAAATATACTACATAATTTAGCTTGAGTAGGCAACAGTGATGGTTTTTTTTATTTTTATGACATAGGCGGCAAACGAGCAGACGGATTGCCTGGTGTTAAGCAATTACCGTCGCCCATGGGCACTCTCAACACCAGGGGAGTCACAAGCGCGTTGCCGGCCTTTAAGGGGGGTTGGAGCTCTGGAAACCTTACTGCTTGCCGTTACAATGTTTCCACATTTCGTGTCCTCTGGACTTAAAATTGTATATGTTCAGAACTAGAACTAAATCACATTATTTCATTAAATATTTTCACCTCATCTCGACCACCGGTGGACTTCGTCACTTTTACTTAATGTATTAACCTTTAGCGGGACGGCAAATTTAACGAAGCCGATGAGATCCAGAGATTGATACACATTAGAAATCGTCATGATAATGTTCTGTATGCAGCAATACACTCAGTTTAACCTCAACCCTCGACGAACTACATTAAAGTTGCCTAGAAGAAGTTACAATTGTATGGCTGTACAACTCGCAAGTTGCGGAGTCTCGTGTCAAACAAGGCTATGCACTCAACCCCGGGGACCGACAACTAATCTGATGCCGAAACTAACTTCTGCGAGGAATCTAATATAGGCTCCGTGACTGTTGCTACTAGTTTAAGTGATGTTTAGGATAGAGCCGGGAGCAATAGCTCGAATAGGAAATCGAAGCTTATTACCAAAACTTTAAGACCCAGACATAATATGTGACATTAATATGACACTATCAACTTGATATTTTGCGTTTGGTGGTTAAAATATTAAGACCTTTCTAATCTTAAGAGACCCGTTTTATAGCTCAATTGGATAACTGCGGATTTAAAAGAGGCACGAGAGAGGTGGCTCTTCGACCAATTTCTCAAAGTTCAGTAAGTACTCTCAAGAGCTATCTCTTTATATTGGCACAAAGTTATCCGGTAACCTCGAGACATAAAAGTATTTTACTTATATGATTCCTAATGCATGTATTTACAAACCCCGTTCATCCCTGAACACAGTAAACAAGGCGAGCTTTCATGCTATAAATTACGCGAACTCCAAAAATTGGGTCCATTAATTCTAGAAAAAAAATCTTTTCCTTATATTTTGGCTGCACGCGTATCTCAGAGTAATTATTCAACCGCATCTGTGCGTTCACAATGAAGGGATCGCTTTTTGTCTTAAGCTGGTACACTCTGGAAAAGTTATTGCTGTCCTTATTTATAACAGTGTTTGCCGTGTTATGAAGATGTAAAGCTTTCAGCTGAATATTTTTTTATACTACAGTCCGTCTTCCTTGCAATAGCGCTGTATAGAAGTGATTCTAATATTTATATGAAAAAAAAAATACTTTTAAATACCTAAGCTCTACTGAGGTTGTGTCATTTATTTTTGCAATAAAAACGACACATATTCAGCCTAAGAGCTGGAAGTACCTTAACTATCCTAGATTTTGCTGAAAGAAGACTTTTTGTTATTTTTAAAAGTTAGTAATACTGCATTCAAAGATAATTACTCGCTTGTAAGTTCCATTTATATTTTCAATTTGATTTAAGTGATTATATGTTTTTCCTTTCTTTTTAAATAGTAGGTATGTTAAGAAGGATTATTATTTTTCGATTGGCATTATAAACATAGGAATGATTTTTTATTTCACATTTTAGTTGACTCGATTCCCAGACGAAGCAACTCGAGTCTTAGGAAGACCTGTACGTAATTATTTTGAATTACAATTCATATGAGTAAAACCTATTTTGTGGAGTCAGGGTCGATGCAGACTGATCGAATTTTAGACTCGGGTTATTGAAACTTATTTAAGACTCGGGTTATTGTCACCCTCGTTTCACTCGGGCTCCAACTTACACCCTCATCAATTTTTATTTTATTTTCACTAGTGTACACGAAATGTACTATTTTACATGACAAAAATAAACGAGAATAAAATGAATTACTTGACTAAGCCAAAGCACCCTTACTAGGTTAAAGGGGTTCTAAAATAACATTAATTTTATAACTTAATGTTTAATCTTACGTTGTCCTTAGAGAAGACAGTATTATTATTTCAACTGTACGTAAGTATGTCGAGTTCATATATATACACACCACAAAGGAATGAGAAGGGATTACCGAGGATTTGTACTATGGAAATACCGTCCTCTTTATTCTCCTTCAACTGTTTTTACAACTTTATGACGGATAATAAATTAAGGAAAAATGTTTTCTTTAAGAACATACTTCATTGTAAAAACAAAGCGCTTCAGGGGGGCTCAGTGTAAATCCCGTAATCATAATAATTTCTTAGTCATTGAAATTTTTATTCCTTACAACAGCGAACATGGATGGTAGATTTGGACCTTACAAGAATAGCCCAATAATTTAAAGTTTCCGATAACTATCAGTGGCGGTAAGTCAGTTTTTTTTAAAGAAGGACATAGGAGAAGGAAAATCTTGTACAGTGGGAAAGTTAACTAAGCCGGCGCGCCGTTAACTATATCAGCTTGAACGGAAGCGACCCCGTTGCTAAAGATCGATTCACACACAGCGCGGGCGCTGGTCGAGCCCGCGGCGCGATTGTTCAGCTAGTTTTAAATGAACACCTTCACACAGCGCCCGCGCCACACGCACCCGCCCGCGCACGCCTGCGCCCGCGCCCGCCCGCGTCCGCCGGCTGTGTGAAGGTGTTCATTTAAAACTAGCTGAACAATCGCACCGTGGGCCCGCGTTGACACGCGCCCGACCCGCGCCCGCGCTGTGTGTGAATCGAGCATAAATGTACTTAGAATAAATAATAAATAAATAAATATTACAGGACATTCTTACACAAAACGACTGAGCACGACGGTAAGCTCAAAATGGTTTGTCTTGTGGGTATGCGGCTAGCGATATATATAATACTCGTATACATATACTTAAACACAAGTGATATAGAAAACACCGTTGGCTCACAAATACTCATCACACAAATAACAGCTCTTACCAAGATTTGAAACTAGTACCGTAGGATTTAGCTCATAAAATACGCGGCATACATCAAATATATTGGAGTTTTATAAGACTTATAACTCTCATAAGCTATTTGATACTTAATTAACGACGAACTTTCGATAATAGAACAAACAACCCTCTTTGAAGTTAAAGCCCAACTAATCATAAAAACAAAAATAATATTATCTAATTCAGGCTCCCAAAATCCGGTATAAAGCGATATCTACAAACGCAATACTTTTTCTAAACACGAATAATTTTTCTCAACGCTATAAGCTTTATTTCAAAAGGCTTGTTTCCATTTTGGGGCAATATTACTTTTGGTTTGGTAATGAAATTGGCTTGGTAACATTCAACAACAGGCTGTATTCCACATGCTAGGTAAGTCACCGTCGAATATACAAGACTATAGATTATGTTCTTAAATATCTGATCTTGTCGTAAACGAGTGACAACTTTGAAGGTATTGCAAATGTTACTATATTTATAAGAGTAATCTCTTTATATGCAATCGGCGAGATTTACGTAACTACTTATAAAAAAATGCTATTTAACGTGAAAATCGTTACATTAAGGTAATCACAAATAACACATACCAATACTATAAATAAAAATATGTCTGTGTCTAGCTTTTACTTATTACTGTTAAACCGATGATGGGGTATTCCCTGTAAACGTTACATTAAGCAACACTACGGTTTTCATACCCCCGAGAAGTAAATTTAGGAAGCTAATTATCAGAAGTGTAATGTTATAATACTATTGTTGGACTTTCTTTGCCATAGCAGCTACCATAATAAAACTCGTACCTAATACCTGCGTTGCGTAGGCGACAGAAAGTTGATGTTTTCATGGAATGTTCCTAAACCACCAACGTCCAACACCACCAAGCACTTTAGGGACACTTTCTTGAACCGTCATTTCACAACTATAATCTACACTACGCAGCTACACAACTTTTATAAAGAGTAAGATTTGATTGTTTGTTTATGATAATTGTGACAAATGAACTGATGTATAACCTTAGACTTTACTTTCACCATTAGAATCGTAAATTATCCTTGATCCCCTATGGATACTATAATTACTATTTTATTTATTTAAATACCGACATATATCTATCTAGCTATGCAAAGCGCTTGCGGGCCTTATTTCTATTATTTTAATATTCTTAAAAGCAGATAAATTTCTTTTTTTCACACCCCAAACACTGGTTTTCTTACAGCAACTCTTCACGCCCCTAATAAGCAATTGGAATGAAACCAAAAAGGCATAGACAAATATTATGGTTAGTGTTACAGTTATTGCCCGTTGTCTTTGTCGCTTCGTAATGGCTGGCAACACTTGCGGCGGGACTTATGACCTAATATTTTTATTGGGGGAATAAATGTTCTCGTTCCCTGCTTTTGTTAGAGGAAACTTCGGAACATTGCTAATAAATGTTCAAGGCTAAAAACTAAAATGTATCTAAGGCAAATATTATGGTATTCCTCAAAAGTTATTACGTCAAAAGAGGATTACTATTATTATCTCTTTTCCACGGTACTCATCCAAAAATTTTATCATTTAGTATTTGAACTAACCTCTTTTATAATCGTTTACTCTAGAATATTTCTAGGATTTTAATTTGACATTACGTGTTAAAGGATCATGTAAGTGTACTCCTATAATTTCTGTACCTATTTTTTTATACAAAGCGCAAATTTACAATATCGTGGCATAGATATGATTAATATTTGATGGCAACATGTTCAACATTTTTGAAAGTGTAAAATATTAAATCACAGATACTTTCAAAACGAGGTAAACTTAATGACTGATATATATTTAACGACATTCCACTTATATCGCCAAAAAACCCCAACGAACGCCATTAGCCGCACATTTGCCATAGGCGTAGACTTTGATGGTCCATTACAGGGTAAACTCACCGATCGTTGACCATTGGGGGGCGTCGTTCGATTTAATTTAGCGCAGCCGTTACCCCAGCCGCGGTTAATTTAGAAATAATTACCGCTCTCCCCTTGATGGGAGAAAGAAGACAAGGAATGCAGCAATACATCGAATATATAAGCGGAAAGCTACAGAAAAAGTTTTTTTTCGGTTGTTTATGATGTATGGTGAAAGATTAAGGTAACACGTGTAAATCCGCAGTCCGGTTTTTAATACCGGTATTTTTTGTATATGCGATTCCGGTGCTTCATACAGACTGTACTGGTATAGAAAATTATAGTCCGCATCTGTTTAATTACTTTCGGTTCTGTTCGTCTGCCTGTACCCTTACCATGACTTGTGACATTGACGTTTTCGATAACGAGTATCGAGTTTAACTATCTGTGCATCTCGTTCACTAAAATAGCACAAGCGAGATGCACAGACAGTAAACTCGATACTCGTTATAGAAAACGTCAATGTCACAACTCATGGTAAGGGTACTGTAGGCACAATCGCGTGAGTTATTTAAAGTTAATTTCGAAATCGACTGCACATAGACTTAATGGATCTGTAAATGATATATAAGTTATTATTGGTACACAGTGATATCATAAAAATATCTTGAAGATTGTGTAGTTGAGTGTTTTGCAAAATAATCCCGTAAACTTGTTTCATCAAGATCAAAACTTATTTAGGCTCGCTCAGATTCTTGAGCATATTCATGGTAGACTAAGTTACGTTCATAGTACCTGAGCCCTGAGTGAAAGTTTTTAACGTAACTTTACTTCACGAACGCGTTTGCGTTTCCCATATAAATAACATTATCACTTACGCATTCGTAGACGTTTTTATACTTCAAAAGTAAATTACCCTAGAGCCTCTGATAAAGAACAAGTTTAAACTAAAACGCGAAGTTAAAGGATATAACTTTTTTGCAATCCGTCATTCTTTTGAGTCCGAAATAAATTTTGGATTGTTTTTTAAACAATTAGTTCAGTCTCTCAATTTGATCATTGGCAACATGAAGCCCAAATGTTTTTTTTCATCTAAGTATTTAGTAAAATACTTAGCTGTTGGGTCTAAACATGATAGCTAGAGAGTGAGTCCTCTGTTATGGAAAACGAGTCAAAGTATCAAATCCCTGGTACAAATTATTTATTAGTCTTAGTGTGATTATAACTAACTTATTTGGTATGTAAGTAGACTAAGTAAACTAAATAATGATTGAACCAACGAGATGTTTTTGTAAATCATTTATAACACTCTCGACTTGATCATTGTTTACATGAAGCAAGCAGAATTATTAATAAAACTCTTAGTTTATTAACAGCTTACTTGTTCAGTTCATATCTGTTCACAGGTAAAGCTGATTGCGAAAGCTGCGACTCTGCACAAACAGCGCCCGTCATACAATATTCCGATATTGCGGCGGATCAGGGTTGACTCAGTGCATTGTTTGTTCCCGCAATCACTCAAAAGTGACTCTAGTGATGAGAATGCAGTCGATATTTTACGTGGGATGTAGTGACATTTATATTTTGTGACTTACCTAAGTGAGTAAGAGTCTTAGTCTCGCGCGATATGTTTCGGAGAGCTTAGGTCTCCAGTTTCAAACACAAAGAGCGCTGAGTGTCAGTTCACGTCGCCGCTCGCGTCGTCTAATAAACGTGAGTGGACCATTATTTTTTCATAAAATATTATAATTTTTCACAAAGGTTTAAGTTGTTGTTACGTATCTTCCGTTTTTTTTTTCTTTTATAAGTCAAGGAATGATCCTTAACTTAGTTAGATGACTAGCCAATATCTTAGACAGCATTTGTAAGGTATATTAAATGATAGGAAAAATCGAGATTGAAATATCGGCGTACGAGCAGGATTTGAACTCGCATCTCCCGCTATCGCCGCTGACATTCTAAATCCTAACCGAAATCGACTTTTTTTTAATTAACTCATTTCCGGATGTTGCTTCTTATCTCAGTAAATGTAGTAAAACTATGATAGGTACTTGCATTGTGCCAACATAATATAACAGGATTATTCAATATGCTAATAACCAAGTAACATACGTCACGTTATTGTTACTTAGTAAATAAGAACTAAGTAATTCTATAATAATACATTAAAAAATACTTTCAACAACATAATTTATTTCAAAAAATTAGACCAATTACTAAATTAAGTTTGCAAATCAGAAAACGCACTATGTTTGAATCATCCTCGTTTTCAATGAAATCTCAAGTCTCCACACAAACATCCCTCTGCCAATGTCAAAAGGGTTGGTTTGAGAACTAAAAGCGCAGTAAGTAGAGATATGGCTCAAAACCACAAAAGGATAGTCTGACTGTCAGCTTACAAAGCCATTGTGGGCGCCGAGTCGCAGACGTTGCATTCACTTTCAATAACATTTTCAATCTCAGTTCTTAATATCTGTAGAAGTTTTAAATTTATTTCTTAAGGATTTCATTAATATTATCCAAAGGAAATGTTTGCGTATGTATTTTGTTTTGATAATGGCAAGAAATCCTTTCTTTCTTATTTTTGTACTTGTAAACGATTAATTACTCGTTAATCGTTTCACTTGTTTCTGTATATTATTCAATGGAATAGGGGCGCTATCCCGAAAAACGATACTCGTATATTTCGGACGATTGTTTCTGTCATTTTCATGACGTCTTAATTGGAGTAAAAGAGGAAGATGATCGCAATGTACGAACTTCGATATTCGCGGTCCCGGGCCATTCGTGGTCAAAGATATCCAATCGTTTAAATAGTTAAAAATGTATACATTATTGTGTTATTATTAAGGAATACATATTTTCCCACTTTGGCCGTATTGTCGTCATGACCATTACTGCCACCAATACCTGATTAACAACTTGTAAGATAAACTTATCTCTATGAAGTAAATATGATTTTCTGAGTGGGGTGGTAACTTTTAATAATTCTGAAAAACTTTTCCAACTGTGACTCCGCAATCTCCAACCCAAGTACAAAAGCTTATGTAAAATGAGAATGCTTTGCAAAATCCGCCCGGGCACAAGAAAACGTCATAAATTTAATATCAAACAACTCTTTACAATTAGAGAAGCATTCCTCGGGATAAAGACGTCATAAAACTTTGCTCCCTCTGATGTTGAAGCGCCCATGTGAATGCCACTAGACCTCATAAGTCGATTAAAAAAAATGAAATAATGCGCAGGATTCGTACGATTAAGGTGCCCTTGAAATGCCCTGGAATATGTATTCATAACCGGTTTTTGATAGTAAAGTTTATCAAATAAAATATTATGGCTAAAACTACTTAAAAAAATATAGACATTGATGATTCACAGTTCTGTTCTGTGCACCAAATAATCCAAATCCAAAAAATATTATACTAAAACCTAATAGACATCATGTTTATTATTCAAAAATAATCTGATAGGTTGAGCCGTGGTCGTTATTTTTTGACCACGGCCACTAAACCATATATAACGTCAGGTTTGAAAACTTAAATGCAATCTAACTTTAGGACATCTTGCCGTTTTAAAAGTTTGAATTAGTCTGAGATTTTAAGTGCATCATATTCATGCTCAGTCGTAATGTAAACTTTTTTTTAACTCCTTGTCATAAAATTTCTAATCGACATTCTCGGCATTCAAATCTTAGATATATTTTCTATTGATTTATTTTAATCTATGACGGGTCTAAAGTAATCTCGAATCGCTATCATTGAAACCACACATAAGGTTAGAGACAGAAGGGAACTATGCAATCTGCACCTAATAGTCCATTCAGAAGCCGTTGGTGCTTCCAAATCAAAAGACCACCCTTCATTGTCTGAACTGAACGGCACTTAAAATAACAGTAAATCTACTACAATAGATTAAACTTTTTCAATTATTCTTAGATTTCTTCATTACCACCAAACTGCTATGCGGATGTCGTTCATACACTTCGTTTTAATTTATCACTCCAGTAAAAGATAGCTGAAAGTTCTATAACCGAGAAACGGGGGACCTTTTGGGGCAGTCTTCAGGGAAATTCGCGCTAAAGTTCCGCTTTAAATATTTTAATAAACTCGTATTAAAGCCGTAAAAACACTTTGGGTCCTCATTTTTTTCCCTGCGACACCCTACCGACAATTTTACCGCAAATTCTGGGAGCTGCATTGGTGATTGTACTTGTACATCTAGAGAATGGGCTCGCAGCCGAGCTTTGCACAGAGGGTGTTTCATTATTCATAATGCTTTGTCCGGAACTTCGGGCCGCTGTTTTGGACATGTGCTGTTGTTTTTGACAGCTCGCTTCATATAACACAGTAGATATGAGTCTATTAAAGTTCGAATGAGTTTGTATTGTACAGTTCACGCACTGTATATTGCTAAATAAACAATCCTGCTTTGAATTGCTATATATATTTTTTATTGACTCATAAATTTAATTATTATTTTTAGGTACATTTACTTTTTGTTCGTTCAGCATTTGTTGATAGACGAACAATGCCATAGCAATCCCATTTATCCCGTGTCTCTGTGATTTTTTCTTATAAACGTTTAGCTATAATTTTGATTGTGCGGGAAAAAGTAACTGTTTTACCTCAAGTGCGGATGAAACACGAGTGAATCTTCGGCTTAGCCGTGTGATAACATACGGTACGTTTATGATAATGACGCACCGTTGCATAATGAGATGGCGTGTTGGTGCGATTTCCCGGATTTTTGTATGCAAAATCGGCGTGGGTGGATTTTATGCGTGCCGAGTGTTGCACATGGATTTACCTAAGTATAATATAAGTGTACTAACACACACACACACACACACACAAGAATAATAAAAACGGGTCACGTTATATAGAAACTTCCATATGCTGATCTTGACTGTTGATGATTGATGAAATGATGTTGACTTATGTAATGAATGCAGGTGTATGTTCATTCGCGTGTATGTACGTTCGCAATTCACCTTAATGCTTAAGCCTCCAATGTTATGTAAGTATATATTTCTACGATAACTAAAACACACCAGTGACATATTTATATGGTGCAGAACGCATTTAGTTTAATTGTTTACATTTTTAAAGTAATATATTCATAAAGTTTTTTCAGTGCTGTATTACGGTTAAAATGCCTACAAGTATCAAACATAAAAACAATACGTATACTAAATATAAAAATGTTGTATTCATACCGCCTTAAAATGTTAAACAAAAAAAGAACTAGATTGTTAGTCCATTTTAGAACCGCTATAGTTCAACGAAAATACTTCATCGAAACGTTTGATTCTATTCGATTACCACGAAGGGTTACACATCGTACCCAAATATGTTAGTGATATAGTAACAGTCCTGTGGCAATTATTAACTATGCACACACAAAAAGCTGTCGTCGCTTTGAAGTGCCCATGTGAAAATTGAAAGGATTAATAAACGAATTTTCCAGCGGTCTCCCCTTAATCCGCGTCTGCGCCGCGTGTCCTTTTGTTGGAACATGTTCTCTTATTGCATACGTGGAATTCTCTGTTTAAATAAAACGCATGGAAACGTGATTGAAAAGGGAAATCAATGTACATAGGAGTTCTATGAAAATTTCCCCTATGTAAGTATTGCCATTATCTCTAGCTAGTGCAACATACATTTTTTATACTACTATAATAAGCTTACGCCTGATGTTAAGCAGTCACCGTAGCCCAAGGACTCCTGCAACTCCAGAGGGTTCACACGCGCGTTGTCTACCCTTTAAAGTTAATAGCTATTAGCTATATACATAGGTTTGTATAGTTACTAGTACTATAATTGAGACACCGCAATAAGATAATTTCTAATTTCAGTATCTACTGGTCCTAAGGCCACTATCAGAATCTATCCTAAGGTAGGGAAGTCTCCCGGACATACAAGTTTTGTCATTACAAGAAAACTATTGGGCAACAACCCCTAGTTTTGTTTTGAACTATGTTAAAATCACACAAAAAAACGCTAAGCCGTCAACAAATCTCAAGTAGACCACACTAACGAAAACAATAAGAAAGAATAGATAATTCATGACTTACAAAGAGATAACGTACGTGTGGGAACAATTATAAATCTAACTGAATGCCTGAGCTGAAAAGCCCGCAAATGTTCACTGAATTCCATTCATTCGTTCACTCAGGGCGGTTTAATTCACTCACCTGGCTAAATTTTTGTCGTCACAAAGCTCCGTCAGCATTTCCTCCAAATCCGTAGACAGGGTGTTCAGTAACTGCAAAAGGGAAAAACAATAATTACATACTGGTCCTTGTTACCCTGAAAAATTAGTAGGTGATGAATAAATAACAAGAATGTGATGCATACTGACAGTAACAGTTTGTCTGTAATCTTTTGACGCTTGAACCAATGAACTAAGATATAGTTTGGTACTAATATAGTTTAGAATGAACACAGAAAAAGATAACAAGTCAAGCCAAGTCAGGGTTATATCTATCATAACATAAATAGACTACAAATATATTATGTATTATCTAATTAAACATAAATTTATCAATTTATTTAAATTTAACTTGTTCAGGAACTTGTACACTCGAAGAGCTTTATTTAGGTATAACTAATTTACAGAAACAACCACAAAATCAAAGCTGTCGTACAGTCAGCGACATACAGTTAATAGCAATCAAATCCAATGAATTAATAAAAAAAAACTTTGTTGCAATAAAAATAAATACATGATCCGATATATTCGTTTACTTCGGTTGCTGCACTTGCTGCTAACTATTCTATGCTGACAGTACAAAAAGAAAACGTTTTCGCTCTTACCACTCACTTGCTCAAAACGCCGTTCCAATTTGAAATCGGAATCCGAGTAAAGAATGAATGATCGATCCGTTCACCTTCGCCCCGGGACCACATATTGGAACGGTGTCCGGGAAATGAGTAAAATCTTGTTTAGGTACGTGGTTTGAAAATGTACCTACTGTCGCCTTTGATGTCGAACTTCATGTTTATAGGATGTCAGACAAGAAAGGCTAAATGTTTTAGCGTCGAGATAAAACAAAGAAACACATTAATATCGTGTGTCGCCTTCATAGGAGCTTTAACTTTAGGGATCGTTTCTGCATCTGCACCACGAACGTAGCAACAAAACAATGCAATACCAAAACCGTTATCATTATCAGCCGACCGACGTCCACTGCTAGCCAACGGCCTCCATCAAAGTAAAACCATTTTAGGTTTATATCCAAATCAAACTGAGTGTACACCGAAAAATCGTAATTCGAAAATTTCAAGCATCTTTCTCTGTTACTCCTTAAGTTTCAAGTATTCCAGGCCAGTGTTTATCGAACACACTAGCCCTGTGTTCGAAACGAGGTATTTGCCGAGGCCGCAGACGGGGTGGCTGGGAAAAAAGTTGCTCAAATAGAAACCTTTCGCGAATGGCGCGTGCACGATGCACGGTGCGTTATGACGATTCCTTTATTAGCACGTTCTGTATCAGAGGCATGTAGTAATAGCAATAGCATCCAAAGTAGTTAATATCCCTACTGTGGGCCTAGCACATGATTGGTACGACATCGACAGTACGTGAAAAGACAGGAGAATTACGCGTCTTTTTCTAACTCTATTAATTATATTTATGTATCGTATGGCATTAAAAATAAAAAAATAAAATTCTTTATTTCAGAGACGGCTATGTACGGGCTAACCATGCGCTAGCAGTATGGGCTGCTACTTATCCTGACTGTACTTATATTTTTTTACGTGTCATGTCAATTACCTTTTGACATGATACGTAAAATTACTTAGACACATAGTCTAAGTAATTTGTAGCAATCACGGGGACTGATATAGGTAGAAATCTGTAGGTTTACTGTGAGAAGTGATTGTCTCTCTCACTCTAATTACGCCTTATTGGAGTAAAACAGAAAGATGCCCGAAATGATCGAACTACGATTTTAGCGGCAGGGCCACTGCTAGATTTTGGTTTTATAGTTAAATGTGATTGATTATAGGCATAGGCTACCGCAAATATATGTGTTCATTTTGTGATTCTTAATGCCATGAAAGCGAGGCTAAGAGAAAGAGAGAGAGAGGAAGAGTGCTATAGGAAACCTAACCATAGCAATGAGTGACACGAAATAACTATTTCAGCTAAATACCAGCATAATTGCTAATTACAGATCAATTACCTTAGGCCGTATACATGGAGTAAACGATATGTACCTATTTAGTAACGACGCCTTGATTGACAAATTTATCGACTACAGAACTTACATTATAAACAAAGTATTGTTTACTTCTCCGAAAACAACTCCAGACCAGACTTGCTTATTTATTTATCAACCGAAGGTGTTAACGTATGAAGTGTAGTAAGGATTATAGGTACATACAATTTAACTGATTGTTAATATGTCATCGTTTCCTTTGACCGAGTCCAAAGTTCATTGAACTCAGGCGTACACAAAAGGTTGTCATGGAGATTATAACAAAACACTAAAACTACCCGTTCACTTTATATTTTATTATCTAGAGCATAGAGGTGATTTTTATTGATTGCTTTATTCTAAGTCATAAAGTAGGCCAAAAAGCACGTTTGGTTAGTCGTTAGCCGCAATCTGTAGTAATCATTTGTTTATAGTAATCACTGAATCATTGTAGGAGTCAATTGTTTATATTTGGCGATAGGTTTGGCCTAATGGGCAGTGACCTTACGTATGAAGCCGATGGGCCTGAGTTCAAATCCTAGTGAGGACACTTATTTGTGTGATGAGTACAGATATTTGATCCTGAGTCATAGGTGTTTTCTATGGTAAAATTACTATTTGTTTAATATATTATATATCGTTGGTTGGTTCTTGCGCTTACCGCGGGACTCATAGTTAATTTGTGTAAGAATATCCTGTAATATTTATCTATTTATTTATTCCACTTTATTTAGTAATAACAATTTTTAGTGGAAAAATGCTACTACAGTGTTCAGGAATATTTCGACGACCCACAAACAGACTGTTACTATTAGGGCACACCAAGTACACCAATAAGTAAACAACATGTCAGTCTGCCTCTGTCCGCAGATAGCGTTGCAATGCCCCTCAGGGCCTTAAGTATATGTTTTTTAAAATGTAATATATTTATGTTAGATATTAAGAAGCATGTATAATAAGCAATGAATAATTGAAATTTATCCCATTTACCGTAGAACAGTCCCTATAAATATTAAACTAAATAAAATACCATATAAACTAGGCCCTGCTGCATACTATAGGTTAAACAATTTGACATTTTATCAGAGCAGCAGTCACAAGACGCTTTTTGCGACATTTTTTAGTATTTTAAGGCAATCTAACGTAAGTTTTGATAGTCTACCAAAGTCGACACCACTTCATCAATATAGGTATGTAATGTACATATGTAGGTACATTGTACAAATTATAATAGTTGGTCGACTTATCTTTAGAAACGGGTTTAGACCCGATAATAGTTCCCTGGTTTGGACAGGGAGTGAATAATCGGTATGACATCATAACGATTTTTCAAGTTGGGTTTAGGAAGTGCAACCGCAATTTTTCAGTGGCGGTACCTCTATTTTTTATGATATCCCTATCGTTTTCATAAAAGGGTCAATTGAGCTTGGTTGTTTCCCACGGGCAACTCGGCGTATACAAGCGAAAAATATACAATAAAGGTTTGTGAGAAATATCGATACATTTATTTTATACCTTACCTAATATATAAACTTAAAATCAACCCAAAGGTTATTGTAATTTTATGGCCATCCTGTGCCAATTATATCTTAACGGAAATGGTGGTCAATGCCAAAAAATATAATTGTAAAAACTTACAAAGTAAAACCGGAAGCAAATGATAGTTACTAGTTTATTATGCGCAATTTAGAATAAAAAACTAATGACAGTTGCATAAAACGCTCCGATCTCCGACTTGCCCTCATAACTGCAAATTTACTTTTTATGAACTACTAAAAACGGGGAAAAACCGGTGGAAATCGGCGCGAAGTTAACGAGCTCCGTCTAATTGTTTGGAAGTGTCGCCGGGGACGGGTGACGCGGGACTTATATTTCTTTTCGCCATTTAATGTTATGAGATGATATTTCATTTTACAGTATACAGGTGTATCTAAGATGAAGCATAGTGTACCTGCTATGAGAGATTCACGCCTATGGTAGCTATACCCAAAGTCACCAACCAAAATACCAACGAATCGCTTTCCAAGTTGATATAATTTTTCTCTAACATTTTATTTATTACTATTAGAGTATGTGTTCATCATCATCGTCGTCATCTCAGCCATACGTCGTCCACTGCTGAACGTGGACCTCCCCCTTACTTAGACTACGACGCATAAAAAATAATGATCTATTGAAAAACTATCACCAAACAGCAAATGCAGGTCACTTATCAGTTTGCTATTACGATTTGATTTATCGCCACACATTTTCTTTAAAATACCTGAGATGCCACATAAGAAGAACAAACTGCAGTAAAACGTTCATATTAAGCAAGTCTTAACGATCTTGCCTTAAGATTTTATTTCAGTATGAAAAAGAGAGTAGCTGGTGTTACCCGCGGTTTATTAGGGATTTTTTTTTTGCGGGATATAAAACGTAGCCTATGTGTTAAGGGTGTCAACTAACTCCATACCAAATTTTATTAAAAGCGCTCCAGCTGATTAGGCGTGAAGAAGTAACAAACATACACACACACTCATAAACTTTCGCCTTTATAATATTAGCGTATAAGAACGTTCTGAGTTCATCTGAGTTTCCCGTTGATACTGCGGTATGCAAATTTGGACATTAAACTGCGTCCCCCGGGCGACACCGGGGACGCCCGCGCCGGCTTATGAATAATGCGTTCCGTTACGGTAAAGTGTCATTTTCATGCCCGAAACAAATAAAACGGTAATCGATCGCTAAAGCCTTCCGAACGCATTTCGGGAAATGTGACATATTTATTCGTTTAAGTACCGGGTAGGTACGTGTATGTACACCCACCCTTCAGTACATGGCGATTATGTAAAGTTTAATTTGTTGTATACAATTTTGCATGATACTTGTATCTTTTGAAGCAAATAAAGAACTGAACTGAACAGGATAATTTGTCTGTAAATGTAGATATATCTATTATTTGTTTGTTAATTAATAACCCATTGATATCCAAGGGAGTTAATCTATTCCGGAAGGGAGTAAATTTACGGTAAATTCCATTTTATGCCATTTACGAGTATAATAATAGTAAAATAGATAAAAACCAGTTTTTCACGAGGATTGAGAAAGATGGTTACAAATTATAATAACACTGCCTCGTCTGTTTTTTTCACGAAGTAATACTTAAGTACCTACCTATTATAGTAACAGCGTAACAGTTTTTATGTATGCAGTGTTGTGTTCCTGATGGTGAGTAAGGTTCCCAGAGCTCCAACCCCCCTTAAAGGCCGGCAACGCGCTTGTGACTCCTCTGGTGACGGTGGGACGGTAATTGCTTACCACCAGGCAATCCGTCTGCTCGTTTGCCGCCTATGTCATAAAAAAAATATATATATATATATAAAACGAGAAGTTGATATCTAGGTACGCTGTCGTTGTCCAATTCTGCAATTTGACAGTTTAATTAAACGATCGCGTCGATCGCAAAAATAAAACAAATCCAAGAAGAAAATTAATGGCGTCTACATTCACAATAAAAAGACTTAAAATTGCAAATAGGAAACAGATAAAAGAGCATTTCGATAACGGAGACAAACGGGTCTCGTCTTGTCTCAATCCTTTTGTGAACAAAATTAATTATAAACGGGCTATTTGTTTTGGGTATAGATTTAGAATAGACAGAATTAGAAAGGGCGGAGGTGGTTACGTGAGTTAAATAAGCAATATAAGCACGGCTGTTTAATCATGGCTGGAATCTATTTATAATTGTTGTCAGTGAAGACTTAGCGTAAATAAAGCGTAGATATTAGGCCTAGCGATAGCGATAAGATGTGCAACTTTAGTATAAGTATTTTTAGTATAACAAGATAAGGATGAAAAAAATCGAGAAAAACAATGTAGCTCTTAGCGATTAATATCTTAAGAGCCTTCGTAAACACAAATATAAAAAACTATGACCACTGTACCCTTACCATGAGTTGTGACTTTGAGGTTTTCGATAACGAGTATCGAGTTTACTCTCTGTGGATCTCGTTCGCACTAAAATAGTACAAGCGAGATGTACAGATAGTAAACTCGATACTCGTTATCGAAAACCTCAATGTCACAACTCATGGTAAGGGTCTACTGTTTATTTTAATAAATGTGCCATACTGAATATACCGAACGGCTCTCTGATATTCCAGTTGCGATGCAGTAATATTACGAATGTGCAATTAGCTGTCTAAAGACGATCGGTAAGACTGCACGGCAACCGCAAACAGACACGCAGTTGCTTTGCAGTGCTGATGCATTTACATCAACTACCTACATCTTAACTGTCATTGTCATTTTGCAGTGGGGTTGCAAATTCAAATGCCCGCCGTCGGTGCCGGGCCTAAATGTGGCAGCTACCTTTAGAGCGCAAATACAGCTTACTTTACCATTTCCAAACCCATTTTTAGTCGTCATAAAACACGAGTGACTCGTGTACATGTTGCATGATAAAAAGTCAGAAACAAACTCGGCACGACTGAAGCGGTGAAATTGGAAACAACTAATAGGCAACTCGGCGTTGTTTACAGCGGTGCAAATGAAGAAAGTTCTGCATTGATGCCTGTCGCTGGGGATTTTCAATACGGGAAACAAGGGGACTGGCAGGGTTCCTTGATAATAGGTGCTACGATAGTGTATAGAGACGTATAGAGCCTATTATATATATCGAGATCAAGTAGCAAATATAAGCATAATTGACAATAAATTAAAATTTAAAATTGTAAAATTAATAATACGCTTTCTTCGCGAAAGAGAAATAATAATATATAAGTTTTGTTCGTAAGCAAATAAATGGTCATTCCTACTCCGAATAATGAGCCTAGTTTATTCTACTAAAGTAGTAACAGTACTAAATAGCATAGCATTTTCGACTTTTCGTTAGTCAGTTCTATAATCGCTGTAATTAGTCCATGGCTGTCTTTTGTAAGGAGCTACTTCCCCAGTTGGGCTGCCTCGGATTCAAGCCTAAAGTTACCTGTATATTGGCGACTTTGACAGGCTTCTGCGGCTGTGACTTGACGATCAGCTGAGGTTTGTACACGTTGGCGGCGATCTTCACCGAGGGCCTCTGTACCTTCGGTTGGGCCACGGGTCATGTTAGTCGCTCATCGTTGGCCCGTCACCCTACTGAATTTTCATACGAAATGACAAACCAATCGGATCGAATCGTATGAATTAACATTTTATAGTTATAATTTAAAAAAGTAGATACGGAACCTAACAATAATTAGCGATCAGAGTGCTTGCTTTCCGCACTTTTCCTTACAGTCTGTAGCCACGTCTGATTTGCTTCAGTATTTGTTATTTTCCCATTGATTCTCCGCCATTGTTTATTCTCTTTATTAAGGCAACAATGCAAACGCAGACGGAATTTTTAATTATGCTGTTACAAAGAAATGCTTAGGCGCTTGTGTTTAGTTTTTCTTTGTAAAAAATATTGTACAGACTAACTTAAAAGCTGGGAAATAATATATATAACATGTTGTAAAAAATTAGAAGCAAATATTTTTAAAATCACGAAAGATCAAAGATCAAAAAATCTTTAACAGAAAACACTCTCAAACAGACGACCGGTCTAGTCTAGTGAGTAGTGACGCTCCCTGTGAAGCCGATGGTCTTGGGTTCAAATCCCAATCAGGGCATTTATTTTTGTGATGAGCACAGATATTTGTTCCTGAGTCATGAGTGTTTTCTATGTATTTAAGGAATTATATATATGTATCTATTATATATATCGACATCTAGTACCTACAACACAAGCCTTACTGAGCTTACCGTAGGACTAGGTCGATTTGTGTAAGATTGTCCCGAAATATTTATTTATTCATTATTTATTTACTCTATGGACTCACTGTTCTTTATACAGTTTCCATGAAAAGTAGTGACGGCTGTTTCAAAACCACGTTGTTATTTACATCGCCCGTCAGTTATCCACCATGATTTAAATAGTTCATACCATTTAACGTAGATAGTCAAAACTGGGAAATATTCCTTTTAAAATGACTTATGTTTGCTAGAATGTAATGCACTTAAGACGTTTTTCAAATGAAAAATTATCCATCACGTATGTCGGCACGCGCGGCGCCGCTCTGCGGTGCAGTCGGAAATTGAACGGCGCCGCAACTACCGTTTACAAACTATCTGCTCTTTGTTTATGTCAGCCTGGTAGCTGTAAAGCCGTTTGTACTTTGATTTTTTTTTGTTTAACCTCTATGTCAATCAAACTCCATGTTGGCTTTACTGAAAATCAAAAGAGAATCAAACTCTACTGTAAAAATTAAAACTAAGTGAGGTGAAGACCTCAGAGTTTCATTAGGCGCTTCTAAAAGTTCAAAACAACTAAATTGTCGAAAGCACGTTGCTATGAACCTCCACTAATTAAATATCATCCATTAAAATTTTAATAATCTTAACGAGCTAATAGAAATCTCCTAAAACAAATGCTAATGAAGTGACTTGAACAGCGAGGACCTCAAATCGTCAAACAAGAATAATTACAGTTTCCGATCCTTGCAAACGGTGTTTGCTTAGAAAATGTTCACGGCCGTTGTCGACCCCTGCTAATGGGCAATTTTCATGATTTCATCCCAAACTTTTAATGATCCTTTTGTGAACTTTACTGGAACGCTTCTAGTCTTTAATTTTATTGGAATTATGAGTTTCGACCCCTGAGTGTTGACAAACTTTGAGATTCACCATCACCCGAATGACTCGAGGACTCTTGGGAACTTTCTATCTTTAAATATCAAAAGCTTTCGTTTTATATTTGTTACCTATAACATGCTTTTAGTATGCAATTTATTTACCTACTCCACTCGTATTTAACTACCTAATACGTATTTAATTTAATGACGTTTACTTGACGTCGGCCAAAGAGGCGAAAGCCCAAAAAAACATAACATCATCTAATCGTATACAAGCAAGATGGATTTAACATAATTAAACCCTCATTTTGCTAGTTTTAAGAGCGCAGCGCCTAACTTTAATGACTGACAATTTCCTATTATCTACCATGTTGCTATACGGAATCCGACAGGCGTCTAAGATTACATTGTTCGTATTCATCTATATGAATACTCTATAATAGCGCCAGGCATCTGCTTGATATGTGTCTGTCACAATAGGTGAATACATGCGTGAATACAACACGTGTACTTGTGAAGGGCGCAACTGCTCCCGTACCAGTAATTATCGTTGGAAGATCACGCCTAGATGAATCAGCATTAGCTGGTACGAGCGAGGTTAGATTAAATCTTAGTCGTAATCGTGTCCGCAGCCCGGTGCTACGATTTTTAATTGTAAAATATTTTTTGACTTAATCAGCTTGGTATAGGCACTGGCGCCTCTTCGTTTGAAGGTATTACGAATCGCACGAGGGATCTCGGTTTCGGACGGAAACCGAATCCGGTGGTATATCAAGCAAAACGGTCGACACCACACTCGAATTCGCAATTCGCGTCTCAACGAAATATACTCACAAAGTCTCTGTAATAAATAATTTATATTTCCAATATCCAGAAGTGGACGTCTTACGGCTGAAATGATGATGATGATGACAGTCGTTATAAACCGACCGACTTTCTGTCGAATTGCGAACAGATTTTGGTACTACTAGCATTAGGTACAGGTTCTTTGAGTTAATGTACTCAGACCGGAAGCGGTAAACTACTGCCATTATGTACAATAGGTAGGTAGCTACCAATAATTGTAATTCAGAACGAACGTCATATTATTATTTTAAACACAAAACTATCGCGAGATTCAACTATAATAATTGTATAGAAGCTACTGTATAAGTATATAATAAGTACTCACTTATTATAAGTCGAATATTGCTCGACATGTTTCACTGCGTAACGTGGAGCATAACCATGAATGAGCTGTTTGCGTTGACTAACCGACGCAGACAACGGAAACGGAACTTCCATACAAATAATATGGTCATATTATGACTTTATTGCGCAATAAATATATGGTCAAGTGTACTAGAACAGGGTGCCTGTATTATTTGTCAAATTTATCGATAAGGCCAAAGTGTATGTATAAATAAATTCACCATTAAGACCACAAGGAGCATGTATATATATTTTAGCACTTTGGCCGTAACGATATGTTTGACCTCGAATGTACCTACATATTTACATCATATATACGGATTCAAATGCTTCTACTATATGTGGCTACATTCAAATGTTTACTGTAAACTATTTGATGTTGGCGGGGAATGGAACGTAGGCACATCATACAAAACTATTACATACACGTATGTCGTAACGTAGCATGCCTGGTCGCAGCCAGGAAACATGGAAACTACGGAGTTGACGTTGTGTTTATTGTTAAACAGCACCACGCTTGTGGTTCCCTAAGGCAGCAAACAATGCTCCAGCGTTGTCGAAGTTGTCATCGCAGTGTACGGCATTTAGGATACAGAATATAGTTTTTTTTTATGTACATACAAAATATCATTTTGTACTAATCAAGTAATCACCCATGCCTAGGTTTACGGTGGTTGAGAATTTTATGTGTATACATCTGTAATGGCCGTGTTACAATCTGCTGCGTTGATTGAATTTTGAATGGCCTGGACAGCTGTGTTCATCTATTAATATCTGGTTGATTTTAGAGTAATAGGGTGCTTATAGTTTTAAAAAGTGTTACGAGTTCCATGTTTTGAGGTAACTGAATTGTCAAAAGTTGCGGCGCGTTAATTAATCAGGCTATCCAAAGGTTTCTCATGTTTTTATGACATAGGCGGCAAACGAGCAGACGGATTTCCTGGTGGTGAGCAATTACCGTCGCCCATGGGCACCCGCAGTACCAGATGAGTCACAAGCGCCTTGGCGGCATTTAAGGGGGGTTGGAGCCCTGGGAACCTTACTCACCATCAGGAACACAACACTACATACCTGAAAGTTAGCAGTGCTGTTATGTCTTCTGTAAGGAGGAGGTACTTCCCCAGTTGGGCTGCCCCAGATTCAAGCGTGATAGTCATCGCTGTGCTCTCATTGTTGGACGTAGTTTAAGGACATACCCGGGTCCGGGTCCCGGGTCCGGGTCCCGGGTCCGGGTCTCATAGTATACTCCAATCATATCTTCGAATCATATACGTAGACAGACCGCAGTCAAACCTTCACCTCCACTAATGTCTGTAGTACGTGCGTAATGGACAGAACATTATCACATTATCAGCGCGTGTCTATCGGAGCTGGACACAGGAAATGGAAATGTCAAGCACATGCATGCTGCGGCTTATGGGAAGAATTACAAGCTCCGATCAACGGTTCAATTATCTGCACGGGATGCATATATTACTTACCCGGACTGACGACAGCTAAATACAGGGTTTTGAAGAGAGGAAAAGAGAAGAAGCGTGTAGTAATTGAATCGCACGATCAAAAAACAAATAAATAGGTAAAAGTTGAAATAGATGACATATACTTAAGAAAAAGCGACGAGGACCTCCAGCGTTCGAGACGGGACTTTTAATTTATATAGTAGTATTACTACTCAAAAATCAAAGCAAATCAAAATATTTCATAAAAAAATGATTTGATTTGTTCTTAGTTTAAATAAATAGATAGTTAAAAAAAATTAAATTAAAATGTGGGTATATCTCGAGATCTACTAAACACTGAACTGAACTGTCAATTGAAAATATTGACAGTTCAGAGTATTGATAAACAGATGAAACACGGTCACAAAACAAATATATATATGTATACATTAAAAAAAAGACAAAATTTTCAGACATTGGCACCAATTTTTATGAATCCTAATATGCATATACAAGTGTCATATTAACGTGGTATGTAAATGTACGTACGTACTTAGCTACTTTGTTTGCTACCAATGAATTAACGCTGACTATACTTTATTACATTTCTGAATTGCTTAGAAGTTCCGCGCCCAACGTGAGCGTGTTTACATATTTCTAATTTCGGTAAGATCAGACTCGCTTTTTTTAAAATAAACCACATTCAACTTGTATTTGTACAATGTACATTCGAGTTCACATAATTATATGTACACAATTTTTAACTAACAAAAGATTGTGAATTGTAACATTGCTTACAATGTCACGCATTATTTTTCGTTAGATTGTAAACTAACGGCTGCCGATTGTAAACTAATGCGACAATGATAGTACTACCGAAGCTGCCACGTTGTAAAGGCTTGGGCACATAGGCGCGTTTTGAGAGCGTGGCGCAGCGGAGCGCGACGCTGCCGTCCGAATGTGTGCCTTATTTCGTTACATTAGCCACACCGGTGTCACGCTGCGCTGCCGCCACGCTCACAAAACGCGCCTATGTGCCCAAGCCTGTAGTGTGCCGTCGCACCTCACATACGCTGACATTATAGTGTGATATTGGGACATTACATAAACTTGAATTTCGTTTAACAGGCATAACAATAAATACCCAGAAACTATCGTCTCATATACTCAATTTCTCCGCCTTATGAGTCAGTATCACGCGAATAGTTTGAAAAAAGTAAGTAAATATTGTTTATTGCACCAAATGGACTATTAAGAAAATAGCAGGAATTTTATTTCTGCGAAGTATATTTATTTATTAATGATAATGACATATGCATGTACGGTCGAGTACAAAAATACATATACCTATCTATCAAATGCATTCATCTCATAACTCTCATAAGTATTTATATATACGTCATCTTATATGCATTTATATTTTTACACTTGACTGTCCATAAAAAAACATAGTAGAAATATGCATTAACATGCCACTGCGTACTCACACGTCAAAAAAAAAATTAATTTGAAATAAATACCTGTGTAAGTTTTTATAAAAAAACTACCAATAGAAGACAAGAAAGTAACTGAATGATCAGAATGGCTGGGTCTTACCGCCAGCGTGGAAGCCAGTTATTTCGGGTCTGAAGCATAGTACGGGTTTTGATAGTGAAGTAGATACAGTCAGTTCAGTGTGCGTTTCGTTTACTGGGTTCGATGATGATTCACCGCAAGCAAGTGTAGCGCCTTTACAAAAAGTGCAAGCAATTTCTCAGCGGGCGCGACGTGCAGAACGCCGTGCAAGGCAGCGGACAGCAGTGAGTGATACACCTCATCGCGATCGGTGTGTCCTGACTCGGTTTGAAGATGGGTACCAGAGCTTACCCGAAACATGTCGCCTAGTGCGATATAATTACACGTGAGTTTATCCGTTTGTAACTAAGTAGTAGTAACATGGCTCACAACAGTTTTAATTGTATGAATGATCAGACAATACATTTAAGAATGAAAGTAATCGTAACAGTGCTCGACACGCGAATAACCAATGGATGACACCCGCCTACTGACAATGACTTAACATTGCAAGTGGCGTACGTTGGGAACTTGGGACACTTTCGGACACGGAGTTTTACTTTACATTAAACATAAAACGGTTAAAATGTAAAATAAGTTAAAATTAACGTTACCTTCATGTACGAACCGCCATTTCTCTCCTCGCAGTGCCGTCTGATGTACCGCTGGCAGATGTTCGACATCGCTCATCCTGATAAAGAGAGTTTTCGTTAAATGGTATGTTCTACCTCGTATTAATACAACATGTGACTAAGTACATTTATAAACAGTACGCGTTAAAAGTATCTGCAATGTTCTTGTCGCGATCCAGTTGTTAAACGTGCAGACTCTCTTATGTGTTGATGCCAGGTGTTCAGAATTATCTTGACTCGCTCTTATTCTTTTAACAATAAAGTCGCGTCAAGACCATATTGAACAGTCACCCGCTTAGCAACTTTTGCTGTTGACTGTATTAGAAATTTGAGAATAGGACACTGGTCCCACCGCGAACTAGGAAGCTATGACCTATCAGCTATTTCAAGGGACAAAAGATAATCGATCCCGTGTAAATAAAAGAGACATATATGTCATAGCCCGGCGATCGTAGTTCATGCCGGGCGATGAGCTATAAATATATCTCTCTCTCTTTTCTACTAGCTCGCGGTGGGACCAGTGCCTAGTATATACTTTTGGTGGGTAATTGTAATGTAATAAAAAAAAGATGTTTTATTCAGAATCACGAGCTCAATTCCAATTTCCAATAGAGAAAAGAAAGTTCCAAAGTAACCATATTTTTTTTTATTCCTCCTTGTATGACCAGTTATAGACAAGTTAACATAGGTACTTACAGAAACAGCACGTTACAGAAAGTATGAACAGAAGATTATTTTTTTTAAGTTATATTTTATAGCAGTCTAGCAGTAGGCGAGAACACTCGTGTACTTAAATGACACATTAGCAGTTTATTATCCTTAAACTGTTAAGTTGAAATATAAAATCATAAGAGTAACATGAAAGCTTTATTACTCCGGTTACTCATGCATGTATGTCACTTAAATGTCAAACCTTTAAACTTGGCATTTCATAAATGAGGCAAGTAATCAGACCTCCTTTAAACTGATAAAAGCATTTCCCACGTCCGATATCCGCAAAAGATTTTCGTAAGGGATAATTACTAGCATTAAATACAACGTATCCGGGTCATTTTTGTTTAGTGATATCCAACAGTTCTTTTTTTGTTTTTTGTTTTTTATTTTTTTATTTGCTTTCGATCTTTCACGAGAAATAAAACGTCCAAGAAACCGATCTGACGGCACTGTGACATCAGTACGATGTCATATTATGTGTACAGTAGATACAACCAGAAATTATATAGTACATAAAATATCTTTGATACAACTTAATAATGCCCTCTTCTGTCCAACCATTGTAAAGTCCCAGGAAGTACTATGTTCTTTTAAAAGATACTTAGGACTTAAAGGTTAACTTACATACAAAAATGATAATAAGTTTCTGTCAATTTATAATTTTTTGCCAGTTTTTATTGCTTTCGTACTTTTTTGCACAAGCATGAACTACTCATCGAGAGGATTCTAACGAGCCTAAATGCCACGGGTTTATTTTGTATATCTTATGACTCATAAGATATGAGTTAAGATCATAGTACGATACAGATGAATAGTACCTACAATTATATTGCATTGTCACGGAACTTACATGAATGTGCTAAATTTCAGCTTATTCGGTTAAAGTTTATGATTTCTATGTATTAAAATTTCATTGCAAGATTTCACCACAACAATACCTATACTTACATACTTACATTGCGACTTAAATAAAAGCTACTGATTTAAACATTCACGGTTTGTACACATTATTAAACATGAACGGGACTTAACCGTGTATATTAACTTTAAAATTTAGAGAGCACGAGGACAACGTCGGAGGTAAATTTTAAAGTTAATATACACGGTTAAGTCCCGTTCATGTTTAATAATTAAATAAAAGCTATCCTGAATCTAACACGTTAACTTGATTCCATGGGCCTTTTGTAACCAAATAACTATAAGCGCGAATCACTTCGTTCGCTAGTTCGTTATCTTGCCTCTCTATCGCTCGTATATGTTATATATAAGAGCGATAGAGCTAAAGGACAACCATTATCAATATCCGCCATCCGCCATATACCCACAGTACACTATATATTTTTATCAAAATAAATGCACTAAATACACGCTACGTACGTAATAACCACCTATATTCGTATATGGGATAACATTTTTAAACATTGCATCTCGGACATCAAATAAGTTGGTCTTCCATTCCATGTGCCGGCATCTACATAACATTCTGTAACTGTTTAAATATGGGGATGTGCGATAAATTTAAACTAGAAGTTTCGGAATAATTTTAAAACAATCATTATTGTTCTATCTATGTTTTTACATACACACGGCTTGTACCTATATAGTCGCTACTTTAAAAAAATCTCGTAACTCATTCTTGGCAATCAAAGGAAAAATGACGTAACTATGTATAGGAAGAGTACAGAGTTACTGCGTTTTTACATGGAATATATGTGTCAGATACGAGATTTTTTTTCAAACTAGCGACGATATACAATACATTACAAAAGTTGACATTGTGGTTTTATTTAAGTATTTCTATATTATATACATCTTTGACTGAACACCCACTTTATACAATCCTAGTTCCACGCAAACGTGTCATAGAGCATCCAAAAAAACTACTTTATGAAGGGTCTTCACTTTTCACCAATGAGTTAAGAAATATATAGATCTGTGCTTTTCACGTCTCAATCTTGTCATGTCATAATGACATAAATATTTTTCGTGTAGTGTGTTACCTTGTGTTTTACTTAATATTCTATTAAAAATAATGCATGATTTTCTTGCACGAAGAAACGTCCGGATTAATCGTTGTCCTATGACTCTTCCAGTGGTTCCAAGAGCGAGGGAACCAGTTGGGCAGCCAGCATCAACAAATATAAGCAATTCACGCCCCATCCGGGTCGTGTAACTCAAGAACATTAGGAAGTATTGAGTTTGTATTCCTTCGCACGCTTTAATAGAATTTAGTTGGTCTATATTGATTTTTGTTTGAGTTTGTTGTTTACCCTGCATCCTGGTGAAAGGCGCAGGATCACGTAGTAAGACATTAATGGATCTTAATGTAGTATTGTCAATTATTCAAATATCACATATTTCACGTTAGAGGTAAAACCTGATATCTCAATTTTGTTTATTGTCGTAAGAACTTCGCGTAAGACTTCGATATTTTTATTTGTTTTGTTCAGGAAATTTTGTCTCAAAGGCAATGTCGGAATTTTTTATTTCATAAACCAATTTGTTGGACTCTACTTTTGACCGCTCAGCCCTGGAGCGCTACCGTGATATTCGTAAATTTCGAACGATGGTGTCTGTCACTCTACTGACGCCTTCATTGGAGTAAAAGAGAAAGATCCTCGAATCTTTCAACCTTCGTTGTCCTTTCAAACTTTCAATGTTCGCGGCAGGCCTACTGAATTTGTGAACTAGTTAGAAATAGGATTAGTTAATCTTACTATATTACTAATTTATATTAGTAATTTATCATTATGCCTAAGTTAATAAAAAAAATCCTATTTATAACATTAACTTTAACTATATTACTTAGATTAAGAATTGACGGACCCGGGTATGTCCTTAAACTACGTCCAACAATGAGAGGTAGGGCACAGCGTTGACCATCACGCTTGAATCTGGGGCAGCCCAACTGGGGAAGTACCTCCTCCTTACAGAAGACAAAAGCCATAATAGCACTGCCACCTTTCAGGTATGTAGTGTTGTGTTCCTGATGGTGAGTAAGGTTCCCAGAGCTCCAACCCCCCTTAAAGGCCGGCAACGCGCTTGTGACTCCCCTGGTGTTGCGGGTGCCCATGGGCGACGGTAATTGCTTAACACCAGGCAATCCGTCTGCTCGTTTGCCGCCTAAGTCATAAAAAAAAATTACTTTTCGTATATTCTATTAAGAGCACACCTATTCTATGTTTTTTATGATTGAGCAAGAATTTGGAATATTTTTTATACCTATTACATTTATGTATTAATATAATAAAGTGGCACATACATAGCATTTGTATCTATTAGGTTCAGTAAAAATATTGAAGTGTAAACTGATAGATAATACAAAGTGTTTTCAAAAGATAAACAAAGTTCTCGTTGAGCGAACTATCGTAAATGTATCGAAGTCGTAGTTCAAGCTGTTACGGACTTCTAAGTTCAACGGTGCGGCTCTGATAAACTACCCAACTTCAGTTTAAATCTCAATTTACAGTTGAAAGCGTTAAATTATGAACTGAGACTTTTTAAATACCATCAATATTATAAATGTGAAATTTTGTGAAGGTCGCAGTGGCAGTCGCCCACGGCCTCTCGCCAGTAGGGGCCTCGCGCGAAGCTCCTACGGGGAGAGGGTTATTGGATGACTTAAATTGAGATTCTGATATATCTGATGTGATTGCGGCGAGACTCCCAGCATAGCCCTCCCTATTGCCCTTTGGGTGGCTTTGAGCCTTCTTATAAGGCCGGTAATAAATGACCACGTTTCAGTGGCACACTGGTTACACGCACTGGTCAAACACTTTCATCTTAGACACTGTGGAATATTTAAAGAAAATATGTGCCGTAACTTCCTGAACGCTGCCCAACTAAGTCGGATTCAACGATTGACCTCTGGAGAAAATGGAAAGACTGTTGAACTGCGAAATGTTTCTCCAGGCCACCCAACTGCTAAATATACCTACCAAATCACCATGTAGCAGGTAATTTCTTAGCTGGTAAAATTACATATATTCTTACTTTAAGAGATTGTGAATGTGTTATTAAACTTATTAATTATTAGGGCTCCTGGTATCCGTGATGTACGCCGACCCGTAGCTACGTGTTCTTAACACCGCCGGTACTAAGATCACGAATTTCACGAACACGGCCAGGTACGTGTCACGTACCTACGTTCGCATCCGGATTCACGTGACACGCCGTGACACGCCGTGACACGTAGCCCGTACCTGCGTCCGTGTGTGAAGCTTCGGGCTCGATTCCGTTGGATACTTATCGAACGTTTCGTAATTTCGCCGCGCCCGGGAATATAATAAATAAGGACTAAGTTTTATTCTTAAGATACGTGAAGGCGTGATCACGCCTACACGGATCTACACGGATTTACGTACCCTAATTTCACGTAACCGAATGTCGCGTGCGGAACGGACCAGAAAACCGTTGCCGTGATTCACGAAACCGGGCGCACGGCTACGGGTTCACGAATCACGGACACGACCGCGAGCCCTATTAATTATTATGTGTAATATAATTCATTGAAAGATTCTGATGTAAGATTAAATGTAGTTTTGCGTAGGTCCATGCAATTTGTACTAAACAGTTTATACCAACCGCATACATAATAAGTAATATAAATAGTTACTTAAACTAATAATTCTCCTTATCTTGTTTGGCTAGCCGCTGGTGTTAATTAGTAAAAACTCACCCTTCGTAGCATAGTCATTAGCAAACACAAGTGCGGAATAATTTTATTGATATATTATGATCTGCATGAATTTAATGTTAGTTCGCTGAGGCAGAACGATCGTAGTGTTTTATCATTAAATTAAATAAGAAAAACAAATATAACAAAAAAACAATAAAAAACAATTTCCTTAATCTATTTTTATCTGCAGTACCTTTCACCTAATATCGCCGAAAGGATGTGCCCAAGGTATATAGAAATTCTCTAAAGAATTTCGTCGATTTCTCCAGAAATCCTTTGTTAACTCAGTCACTTTCCGTAATTAGTAGTACGCATAATATATTTATTTATTTATTTAATCTTTATTGCACATAAGAAAACCTTAACGTACAAAAGGCGGACTTAATGCCATAAGGCATTCTCTACCAGTCAACCTTAGGGCAAAACAGAAAAGATTGTAGGCGGTGCAACCAATACAGTTTTTTAAATTTACTATACCTACACAGACTACCATACATATAATACATAAACATAAAACAAATACATAATACACATATACTATTATAAATATATATTACATATATATAGCTTTATCTCGCCAAGAAAAGTAGTTATAGAGAAGATAGAATTTTACTTTAAATTGCCAGCAAAGAAAGCACGCACAGACCTTTTAAAAGCATAGCTGGACGGAGCTTTTCTAATTTCAGAGGGAAGGCCATTCCAGAGCCGAGCCGCCTGTATAGCAAACGAATTGGTAATGAAACCTGTTCGATGAAAAGGAAGAGAGAGGGTTAGATTACCAGTGGACCGCAGTTGACGTTCACGGGAGCCAGCAAAAGAGCGAAAAAGGTTTTGAGATATTCAGGGGCCCCCGGGTTATTGAGGATAGAATATAACATACAGAGCATGCGGATATTGCGACGTTGACGTATAGGGAACCACCCGAGTTGAGAGCGATACTGCGACACATGGTCATATTTGCGGAGACAGAAAATGAACCGTATGCAGTTGTTTACCAGTCGTTCCAACTTATTAAGCAGCTCCTCCACTAAGTCCGGATAGCACACGTCACCATAATCAATAATAGGTAAAATAAGAGCATTTACTAATAAAATTTTGGTTTTACAGGTAAAAAGTGTTTTAACCTGTTTAATGCATGAAGGGTACCCGTGACCTTGCGGCATATCTCAGCAACTTGAGGCCTCCAAGTAAGCGAGCTGTCCAAAAGTATACCGAGGTCCTTAACAGTTAGGCTAAAAGGGATAGGGTTATTGTTAAATATCACTGGTGTGATCGCGTTAAGGTCTATTTTGGCAAGCTGCCGAGAGCCACCTATGACAATAGCTTGACACTTTGATGGGTTTACGAACAGCCCGAACTTCTCCGACCACTGTTGAATATGCAACAGATCCTGGTTTAACTTGTCGATGGTACTAAAAATATCAGTTACTTTGCAGTGATCGTACAGCTGCAGATCATCGGCATAAAGGTGGTAAGAGCAACGCAGATCTGGGGTGATGAAATTAATAAACGTGGAAAAAAGAAGTGGGGAGAGAATACCTCCCTGAGGCACGCCAGTGGCAAGATCGCACCAGTCAGACAGGGACCGATCAACGCGGACTGCTTGCTGGCGCCCACCAAGGTAGCTAGAGAACCAATCAAGTGCCAAAGAAGAGGCATTGTGATGCTTAAGTAGTGCAAGGAGAATGTCGTGGTCAACAGTATTAAAGGCGTTTGAGAAGTCGATCAATATGAGTACAGTGACCATTTGATTCTCCATGCCGCCTCTGATGTCTTCGGTCACCTTTAGTAGCGCAGAGCACGTGCTATGGCTTGGTCGAAAACCTGACTGAAAAGGGCTGAGCAATTTATGAGAGTAAATGAATAGAGAAAACTGCTTGTACGCCACAGCTTCAGCAATTTTCGACAAAAAGGGGAGGATGGAGATGGGACGGAAGTTACTAGGCAAAATTGGGTTATTAATTTTGGGAAGAGGAATAACAAAAGCCTTCCGCCATAGTAAAGGAAAGTGGCCGCAAGCCAAGGAGAAGTTGATGATGTGAGTAATCACAGGAAGCACACAGTCCAGAACTGAGACTATCATGTAACGACTCACATCATCGCAGCCCACAGCTTTAGATTTGATAGCTCGAACAATATTATTTACTTCGGTCTCAGAGGTTGGGCGGAATGAAAAAAAATCAGCCGAAGAGGAGGGTAGGGACAAAATACTTGAAATAGTACCGGCCTTTGCACGACAATTGACAAAAGGAGCAGAAGTAAAATGTAAATTAAGGTCATTAAGCGAGAGAGACGTTACTTCGCACGCCTTAGTTTGCTTTCCGAGGCCCAGTGATCTCAGGAACTTCCAAACGTCGGCCATAGAGGAAGAGGAGACATTGGCGTGGATAAATCGACGCTTCGCTCCACGCACCATTTGGTTACAACGGTTACGTGCTATTTTAAAAAGTATCCAATTATCATCAGTGCGGTCGCGTTTATAAAGTTTAAAGGCACGGTCTCGCCTCCTCACGGCCATGCGGACTCCCTCAGTTATCCAAGGTGCCGGTGGTCGTTTTACACGAACAGTACGTACGGGTACATGCTTGTCAAAGAGACGCAGCACAGCAGCATTAAAAAGGGACACCTTAGAATCAACAGAAGAAGCAGAAAGCACCGGAGACCAGTCGATTGCCGCCGCATCCCTCGCAAGTGAGTCAGAGTCAACTTTAGTCAAGCTACGCATGTTTACTAGAGCCGGTTTGCATTTTGGCGGTTTGATTTTATAGCACGCATAAAGAAGGTCGTGGTGGGAGAAGCCTGGAGCCAGGAGTTGTCCATGCTTTACCACAAGATGCGGCGATGACACGAGAATGACATCAAGCCAAGTATCCGCAGCAGCACTGTGATGTGTAGGAGCCAGGGGCAGTACAGAAAAGTTGACAGAATGGAGTAACACTTTTAATTTTCGGCTATGGGGCGTGTCTTTGCAGAGGTCGGTATTTAAGTCGCCCATTACCAGGTGATGTGTGTAGTCCGTGCTCAGAGACTCCAGAATGCGTTCCAAGTCGGAAAAATAGTCAACCGTAGGAGGAGAGTAAACTACCCCTAAAACGGCCTTGACCCCTTTTATAGTTATTTCAAGAAAGATCCATTCTGCAGACGCAGAGTAAAGTGATTGTGTGGAATGCAGGATTTTGTACGGAATGGAGCTCTTTAAGTAAATGGCCACGCCACCGCCACCCTTTCCAATACGGTCGTTCCTAATTAAAACATAACCCGAAAGAGCGAACGATGTCGAGTCAAGAGATGGCTTCAACCAACTCTCCGACACCAGTACTGCATGAATGAGGTCTGTTTGAAATGTTTCAATGAGATCTGTATAATGTGACGGAATGCTCTGAGCGTTTATGTGGCACACATTAAAGTGGCAGAAATCAAATTCACGGATCAAAAGTGACTTTAAACTGTGTGAAGTATTGAAAGAATCAAAAGATTTAAAAGATAAACTTTCATTGCTGGCAGAATAAAAGCTATCATTATCACTATCAGACATAGGCGTATAGTTTGATTGAATAAATAAATATAAACAAATAATATATAGTAGTGTACAATACTATTAATATTAATATATACTAATACAAATATGACAACTAACAACAATAAGGACTAACAGCACAAGGTCATACAATCTTCTGTACATCCTGCCGGTTTGCCAGTGAGAATTAACAAGCAATAAACAAAACAAGCAAAATACATAATAAACCTTTAAACACAGAGTTTCATAACGGAGTTGTGAAAATAAACAGGCGAAATTAGCCAATTTCAAGTAATACCAATTAAATATAAAAAAAAAAAGAAAAAAAAAACTAGTCAGGAACAAGCGTTGAACTCGGTGGCTCAAACCAACTTGTCTCTGACTCTCAAATATGACAGTGACAGTTTGACTTGAAGTTAAAACACTTGTAATTTTAAAAAGTGAAATAAGAGGGTTAGATTAGAAAACACAATAGTAGAACTAATAAGTAGCCAAAACTACTAAAAGATGCAATAGATATTCATATTCAACGCACAACTGCAGCAGAAGCGAAGTTAGAAGTGTCCATCGCTAAAACCGGCATAGTATTAACCACACAGAAGCATATCACGAAAACTTAAAAATGTGTCACCGGTTTTGTCACACGTCGCGATCGACCAGCCTGGCCGCTGGGCTCAGTCACAGCATTCACGTCAGCAGAAGGCTCCGGTGTCGATGTCGTTTGCAGCCGACGCTCCTCCACAGAGTTCTTAAAGCGCACGATGTCGTCATCTGACTCGATACGTTCACGCTTACCATTGCGCAACTTAACATGAATATTGCCATCTTGTGACCAGCAACTCCGCATGCCAAACACCTTACGAGCCTCGGAGAATAATGCTTGTCGCTTCAAAGTGAGAAACTCTGCAAGGGAAAATGGGCTCCCCTTGAAGGCAGTTTTCTTTTTCCAGACTGATGCTCTTAAAGTCATATCAGTAAAACGCACCAGAATGGGCCTACAGCGACCCTCAGATGGCTTACCGAGTCTGTGACAAGCTCTAATTGATGCAGAAGTGACGTCAGGAACTTTCAGGTGGTCGCTGATGACAGTAGCAACTTTAGCACTAACATTTTCTGCGGCTTCTTCCGGCACACCACTTAGCAAAAGAAACTTGCGACGGTGCCTCATCTCCATAATATCTTGGGAATTGCTCAATGCGTTGATATGCTCACCCATCAGTTTTAGCATCACTAATGTCTGAGTTTTGAAAATAGCAAGCTCTTCGCTGATGCTTGCTATGGTTGCTTTGGGTGCCGGGGAATTGTTCAGCTTTCGCTCAAACTCTGCAAGCATCTTGTGAACACTATTCTCCAGGCTTCTCTGGGACTCAGCAATTTGTGTGAAGTTTGACATAGTGCTTCTTGGAGGTTATGGAGAAATGTCAAAAACACCAGCAGGATTGTACAGTTCAATTTAATTGTAAATTAGACCATTTACAGAGCTGCTAACAATTATTCACTATATTTTGTTATATAAATAGAACTAAGAAACTGTAAGATTTTGAAACTGTAAGTATAATTACATTTATCAAATATATTATACTAGAGAGATGTGTTACTTTTTTTACATCTACCGCCCAAAAAAAAGTATAGTAAGTATATGTAAATATACAGGACGAATTTCCACGAAAAACCTCCTTCGGTATCTTAAGTCAATTGTTTAATTTATTAATAGTATAATTACCAGCGCCTAGGATGTTCAGCTGCTCGTTTATATTGTCGTTACTGATAAGCCTTTTTACATTTGACATTGGCAATAGGACTAATCATTTATGTATAGCTGTGGCCGTGAGCAATAAATATGGAAATGTCCGCGCGTGATCAGTCCGCGAGCCCGGGGCTTAAGTCCCGCTCTTTGTGTCCGACTGCGGAGATAACATGTCTGTGGATCATCGTTGACACTCACCATTCGTTACTTTATTGCAACGAGTTAAGTATATGTATCTATCTTTCTATCTATCTATATATATAAAAATGAAATGCGTTGGTTAGTTACCCATAAACTCGACAATCGCTGAACCAATTTAGATAATTTTGGTATTGAAATGTTTGCATTAGACCGCAGAAGGTTTAGGCAGTGTAAAAACACGGAAATATTGTGATGATAATTAGAAAACAGTGATTCATTATTCCCATACAAATTGTTCCTACCTGTCAATCATTAACATTCCAATTTATGACCATAGACATAATAAGATGAAAAGAGAAGTTACGGGTGTTACGAAGTTCAACGGGTCATCTAGTAAATAATAAATGAATATCACGGGACCTCTTACACAGATCGATCTAGTAGTAGTCAGCTGAGTAAAGGCATGGTTAAATTGGTAAAGGCTTCTGTTACATTAATATCCATCAATATGGGCAAGGCAGTAACTACAAAGATTTGTACTTAGGAATATGACAATAGGGCATGCATGGACAAGTAAAAAAGCTTGTGCTCAGTTCGGTCTCGGTCTCGGATATGTACCACCCTGTATATAATAGATAAATATTAGAACAGATACGGGAAAGTCTATAGTTTGGGAATAAATATTCGTGATTTCCTACGAGATAAGATTCTCCATTTGTGTACATGTTTGATTTGGACTCTACTAGTTGAGGTAATCATGTATATAATGTCACACAACGAGTATGTCTAACAGAAAGATTTTACCCTACACGTCGACACTTAACTAGTTTATTACGTTTACACGTCAAGTAGTGTAAGTACATATTGTTTTGCATAGTAGGAATAATATCATTTCTATCGTAATATATACTAAAATATTACTAATCTTCTTCAATCATCTTCACCGCGCATTTTTGTACAGTTATATTTCTTTCATTTAAATCTACTTATTTACACACTAAAATACAAAATTAAAAGCACGCATCTCAAACACAGATATTTTTTAATCTCGGACAGAGCTCGGGACAAAAAGACAAATCGTCACGTTTGTTGGTAAGTTAGGGCCAAATATGGACCGCGCAAAAATTAATATTCACAGCTGCATCTCTAAATGATGAATATTGTCCCCTACCGCGAACCACCCGCATAATCCCCTCCCATTGCCACCTATCACTGTTAACACTCACCAAATTCGCATATTCCATCCCACATCTATAGATATACTACCTACCTACCTACGTTATTCATTTGTAATACTTAGCTTTGAAATAAGACAATAATTTTGGACTGCGGAATATTTATTTAGCTACAAATTAATCTCAGGTAAACTTAAATTACTTACATATATTATGTGTACTCATATTTTTACATGAATGTATATGCAAATATATGTATCTTACCAGTAGACTTTAGTCTCTGTAACTCTTGACTAGGTCCCTGGAGTTTCTGGTGCGGCATTTTTGTTTCATAAATAATCTTTATATTTCTCTGCAAGAATTGACTAACCAATATTTATTTATGAAATAAAACAAATAAATACCTAAGGATTATATAGCGTATACGAACTTGTGAATAAAATGGAGTTTTGTTATTTATTCGAACGCGCATCGAGAATTTTTCTACCTACTTATATACTGTTTGCTAGCATTGAATAGTAGACAGATTTACTTGAATAATATAACCAAAGGTGTAATTTTTGTTGATTACCTTATCAAGCCGTGCGAACCCGGAGCAGGCCGCTAGTATTTCATAATATATTGCCGGACATTCATACACAAATCGTCTGAGCCCCACGGTAAGCTCAAGAAGGCTTGTGTACTCAGCCAACGATATTTATAATATACAAATAATTAAATACATAATTATAAAAACACCCATGACTCAGGAAAAAATACGTATACGTGCTCATCACACAAATATACTTACTGGGAATTGAACCCAGGATCATCGGCTTCATAGGCAGGGTCACTAACCCCACTGCCAAACCTGTCGTCAATTTCATAAAATTGTTAGCTTACCGCCAGCAGTCCTGTCTAAACATGTATGTGAAGAGCTCTCCCGCAAATTGGCGACATTTCACGGCAGCTACATAACTCACACGAACGGATGCAGGCCCTTTTGCCGACTGACACTTACGTTTGAGCGGCTGACTACACGTAAAGCCTTGCGCATGTGGGGATGTTTCCAAATATTTAATGTATTCATTTTGATGAAAACCAATTTAATTTGTGTGATTTTGTTTAACTTCACTCACATCTATTTAGTAAAACTCGCACGCAATGTTTAGTCGGAGAGCCTAGGCCTAGGTCTCAATTCTTACTAAAAACTAAAAATGCCGTGCCGGCGCGCCCCGTACATCGTTGCAGAAATATGGTCATGTATTTCTAGGACTTGTAATGAATTTTCTAGGACTTTGCTGCATGCGTTGTAGGAAATCGGCTGTAAGTATACAAATAAATCAAAAAAATATATTCAGTTTCAAGTCGTTTATTCTTTATTGTTACGTCTGGAAAAAATTTCATCTTACTATTATTGCCTAATTGTTCGTGTTACAAAATAAAGTGTATTTTTTAAATATTTTTTATTAATTTAGGAACGCGATCTGCTATGCTACTAATAACTAAACACGGCTTTGCTGATAGCCACTGCTTTAACGGATAACACGGAGAAATGAGTTGTATTAAAATGTGCGAAGGTACATTTTTAGCTGTAAGCGTTGATGGTCAGAGCCGTTTGTGGCTTTTAAAAGGTCAAATATCATTCCAACTATCTATCTGCTTGCAATTCTTGCAAGTCATTTTGCGGGTAAAGATGAGGATGGCCTGGAAAGACTAATGCTGTCTGATACTTATGGCAACGTATCAATTGAATTTACCTTTATATTGCGCGTCTCTCACTTACTCGTATGTATTGTATAAGTATGTTGCAAGTAATGACAATGGATTATGTCACGATATAAAAAGGCCAGTTGATAGTCAACGACTGACCAGCGGCAGCGGTTCATTCAGAAATGAAGTCAAAATTGAAGATAAAATAATTGAAATGTATTTATACCAACTTCTTCACATTTAATATAAAAAAATATCATCATCAGTTTAAAGACGCCCACTGCTGGACATTGAGCCACCCTTAAAATGTTATCAAAATCTTGGGCTATTTGACACTTTTGCAGTTTTCCTTTACATAACAGTGTCTTCTGTCTGTGCATCGGTATTGCAACAACATTAGTGATCATCAATGCCATGAGGAGTGTCAATTATGTTGTTAAAATTTGTTGTCAAATTTTATGTTTTCATGATAAACCTTTAGCATCCAATGTTTTCGAGAACTCCATTATCCTCTAAGATGTCTTTAGATAGTTTCTTAATTCATATCGTCAACGTACATAGCATAAAAATTGCGCAAAAAGAAAATACAACCCATAAAGTAAAAAAACACGAATGCCAATACCGACTTTACTGTTAAACGATAAGATGCATACAGCTTTACTTGCTTTTTAGTAAACACTCTTTCGCATACCCACGAATTGGGGCTTATTACTAGAGCAAGGGTAGCTGGTGCTTGTAATAAACGCTTTAATCTTAGAGGCAATTTGTTAAAGCGGCCGCGAAGGGGACCCGAGTTATATAAGTTATGCTTTATAATGTAGGCTTTTAGGCGAAGGAGTTTTACTTTAGAAAAATTACGGTGATAAAAATATGTGTATAAGTAATTACATGACTTGAGACACCTGACGCCATGATTTTGCTTAAGTTCGTCAGTTATAATTATACTATAAAAAGTGCTTAGATACTTTAAATTTGTAGTTTATCCATCGATTGTACACATGTATTTGGCGTACACCTGTATAATTTTAATTGTCGCTTTTTTCCTATAGGTACGATTCATTGGCCAGACTATATTATTATGATGACACTACGTTAATTCTATTTAGAAACAATATAAAATACAACATAAATAGTTATTTGTTATGCAAGGCTGCAAAGTGGTTATTTGGCGCTAGTGTTGAAATTGATAGATTCCTGAGCGTAGCGAGGCTTTCAAGACACGAGACGCCAAATAATTTTGCAGTCATGCGGAACACACAACTTTTCACCTCACTACAGCGAGGAAAATTCGAGCGGTAAGAAAAACAATAAAACAAAACTTATCGCGCGATTTTTCAGGGAAATCATATCGGCATCGCTACTAGAATCATTAATTTTTATAGTTCATACGTTGAGTTCAAAGAGCTTAGCACAGAACAAATCCGACAAATTTACGTGAATTGTGATAACTTAAAACTTAAAAAAAAATTTTTTTCGGTTGCGTTCAGAAATTACAATGTTAAGTAAACCTATATTTCAATTTCTTTATAAAATTTTGTTATTAATAACATTGTAATATTTATAACTAACTTACACAATTTAATATACCTACATTAAAAAATACAATAATACACAAAAAACGAATACAATCATATTTAGTCAAATGACCCGCCCCGCGTCACTCCAGGCGCAAAGGTGCAAAGGTGCATTTGTTTATCAAATAAACATTGAAATCGTGTTTTATTTAATGGATTAATTAGTCAAAATATGTAAATTAACTGAAATACTATTAATATATATAATAAAACCTATTTGACATAAAATAAAGTGTAGGTAAAAATAAAAAAGTTAAAAATCTGTAATCATAAACATGTTTCTGATTGGTTATTATCTATGGTTATTATGAACTCACCGCGGTACTGCGAACGTCGAAGTTCGTATATTGCGAGCATCTTTCTCTTTTACTCCAATGAAAGTGACAGAGACAATCGTCCGAAATTTACGAATATTGTTTTTCGCGGTAGTCACGCGTTGAAGGAGTTTTATACTTAAAAAAAAGTTACATGCACCACAGAGAATTACAATCATCGGCTTCGAAATTCGAATGACTTTTCCACGCTAGCGGATAAAATAGGCTTTTCCACGCAGATTTCGCGCTATAAAGAAAGGTTTTCCGAGCGAGTGAGGTGAAAAGTAATTTAAACTAAATTACATCTTAAAACATTACCAGGCGGCATCGTGCATTAGTATTAGTAATAGCTGCGAGAAAAGCTGCCAGCCCTCTGGTCTCATGTGTGGTAACAATCATTTTTTTCTTTAATTCTTAAAAAGATAGAAGTAGGTACTAGGGGCCCACGGTCCCAGATATAGTCCCTCGTACAATTATATCACGGTTCTATTAACAGTATTTCGAGGAAAAGTATGAAACCGAAATATTCCACGATCCGATTGACCCCTTTACTAAGAATTACCAGTGTTTATTTATCTCACTCCTACAAAGGGTTCCAGAGAACTTATTCCTGTTACTTTTACACTAGAAGTGAGTCGAGTGAATCACGACCGTTAAATTTTAACAGCTTCATTGTAAACTAACGCCCTTATTCATCATTCCGGTCCGTTAGAACCTAAACTCAAATTATCCAAATACAACCTAATGTCAAAAACACATAGTCATTTTTTTTTTATGACATAGGCGGCAAACGAGTAGACGGATTACCTGGTGTTAAGCAATTACCGTCGCCCATGGGCACCCGCAACACCAGGGGAGTCACAAGCGCGTTGCCGGCCTTTAAGGGGGGTTAGAGCTCTGGGAACCTTACTCACCATCAGGAACACAACACTACATACCTGAAAGGTGGCAGTGCTATTATGGCTGTGGTCTTCTGTAAGGAGGAGGTACAGTTGGGCTGCCCCAGATTCAAGCGTGATGGTAATCGCTGTGCCCTACCTCTCATATAAACATTAATTCATTAATTCACAACAACTTGAGGTCTAAATACCTATTGCGTAGTTTAAATATGCAATAATTACTTAAGTATCAAATGTTCTTTCTTTTTACTTACAAATTCAGTTGTCAGTCAGCCATATTTATATTATTTACGTCTCCTATTGACCTAAATCTAGACGCGGCAGCGTGTCAAGCCAAGTTCATATAATTTACCGTATTATAAACACAAAATTATCGTGAGATTCAAACATATTTGTATAGAAGCGGGTAACTAGCGTTTCGAATATTGCTCAACATGTTTCACTCCTCGACTCTTCTCGTTACGAAGTGAAACATGTCGAGCCATATTCGACTTATAATTTATAAAACGTGAGTTACCCGCTTCTATACAAATAATTTACGGTACTGTCGGTAGCTATAATATTTCCAGATCATCAATGGTTACCAATAATCGTGTAAAACAGGGTTCGGTAAACCGCGGCACACCTTCCTTACTGTGGATTCAAGGGCACGCTCCAAAACGTGTCATAATTGTCATACGGGATTAAATATAGATAGTCAAAATATGGGGTGGACTTGGAAACGAATGATAGCGACCAAACAAAATTATATCTTTAATCTCGTCTATAGCAAAAAATATGCCGTCAATAAATTATTAATAAATGTAAAATTCGTATATTTTTTTAGCTACAACGACTAAAATCAAAAATCCATCTGCAAAGTACTTTTTAGTACAAAATTTATATGTGGAAGTCCACATGGAAAGGTACCTTATGGCGCTTGGCGCTTACGTTGCAAAGTCTCACATTAGTATTGAAGCGTCTTAACATAGCGTAAGCGCCAAGCGCCATAAGGTACCTTTTCATGTGGACTACCACATATTTACTTGTCGCTGAAGGAAAACATCTTAGAAACCGGACCTATTATTCCCTAGTAATCTTAGTTCAGTAATTGCAAAAACGCCGGGATGAAAGGTTATTTTTTTAGTTCTAACATTACATTTTGTCCGTGTATAGTTAAGGGCATAAGTATGTGAAAAATTAAACACATATATACAGTATACATATCTACATAAATGTTCTACCTACATTATGCTTACTTAAACAATGCCGCTTTAAATTAGCATACAGGTACACATACATCGCTGTCACATATCGCTGCCATGGCCCATGACACATGCTATTTTTATATACCACACAAGATAACGATATAACTAATGGGCATTGTGAATGGAGTATATATAAATTATAACAATGATGCAATAAGAATTTCTATGTTTTAATTATCATCTTCATAACACATACCCAAAGGATCTATCTTCATTAACTGACTTCGAAAAAGGCTAAGGCCAACAATGCTGTTTGTTCTTTATTGCCAATACCTTCTGGTTGTTATTTAATACTTTTAAGAATATTGCAAATTAAGTATAAGTTATATACTACACGCTCAGTCAACCAATTAGTTAAAGAAAAAGCCAAACCTAAATTACTAACCTAAAACCTAATTAGCTGACGGTTGGTACGTTGTTACTTGCCTTACTCTACGATTGATATTAATAGCAAAATTAACAATCTTTGCTCCAGAACTATCCTTGCGAAATTTTCATCGAAATTCTCCAATACACTACTAAACTGGTGAACTCGGAATATATCCAGCACCTCCAATCGACGACCCTTTTAGTGTAAATCAGGTAATAAACATAAATAAGACCCCACAAATAGAGCGAAGTCTAAATTTGAATCCGGATCTGTACGAATTCCGGATTACCGGGTTGTTCGGGTGTCATTTTGGTTTGGCAATTTATTTGCTCTCACGTACAGGTTGGCGACATAGTCTTTTATCATTGGAAAATAACCTCTTAAACTATAAAAATAAGGTTCAGATTTCGTTTAAAATGTGTATCAGATCAGTAACGTATACGGTGAATAAAACACGACGCGAACAGTGTTCAATTTCGTTATTAATTAGGTAGACTAAGCAGGATAATCCAATATTGGATTATCGGTGTGTAATTCCAACATCATTGCACCTATTGAACGACATTTGCTCGTGTTTCCGAGGATTATCTGACAAATGCCCGCGCAAAACACGACACCAATGAAATTTACAAATTACATCGTTCCTTACTAAGCGAGGAGCACGCAAAAATTCCATTTCACCCCAAAAAGTACCGCTTGATGTAGCGGAGAATCAGATAGGCATTTTATTCCGTTTTATTTGCCATCAGGTGATACAGGGTGCGTCTCATTAGAGCTCTAGACTGATCATTTGTCAACGCCCTCACTTCCGAATTATACGGGGTTTTTTATTAACGCCAATTTCTCTGGTCTTAACGAGAGTAATTTTTCCTGGAACTTCCGGGTATTTTTCTTTTCAATTGTGCAAAGGTAAAGTGTTTTTACGGGTCGCTTTGGGGCAGTGTGACCTTTGTTTAAGTTAAATGGCACGTGAGCTAGAGAAACTAGGGTTGACAAAGTGTGCATGAAACTGAACGAATGGATTATTGTAAAAAACCTATTCTAAGAAGTAAAATGAGAAAATAAAAATAAATAATCGTAAATATTTTTAGACAATCATACACAGATCATAGTAATCCTACTATCTTTTTTGTTATAGGCTTTAGACGACGATATATTTATGTATAGTTAGAAAAATACGATATATATCAGCCAGCGGCACTAACGCAAAAAAGGATATTCGTAAATTTCGTACGATTTTCTCTGACACTCTCTTGCCTTACTTGAAGCAAAAGAGAAAAATGCTCGAATCGAAATACATGTCCGCGGTACCGGGCAAGAACTTCATGATAAATATACATAATCCCTCGCCCAGTTTCGGACTCGGTACCTTCAACATGCGAAGGCTACCGCTTTCGACTAGGGGTCCCACTATTAAAATTCATAAGCAATAAGACACCATACTTTTTCACCGAGTCAGCACCTATTTTTCAACGGCATCCATTACACTACACGCCTACCCTTTCACCGCAAGAATGGCCGCGTACGAGACATCTCAAAGTCACCCCCTTTCTATTTTAAGCCGGCACATTTGCACCCTCGCATATTCAGATGCGTTAATGCCTGTGCTCGATATTACGGCATTTTTCAGCCTACATTACTCATATTGCTGAGGAGTCATCGGCAAATGCATCCGTCATCTAGAAATTATACCTACACATCTGTCTTATATGTGGATTGGGGATGTAAACTTTTTCACTTTTAACCGGTACCTTCTCATTCCGGAAAAGGAAATCTGTATAAATGAATAGTCGAATGTATGAAATACTTCAACATCTATATTCGGTATTCTCGTAAAGTGAGATATTGGATGCATGTTTTAACGCATTTAGTAAAAGATTCGTAAGTTTTTAATCTTTTTATATTTATTTGATATTGTAAGATAGGATTGTAATTTAACTAGTCTTATAAGGAAATTCCGATAGGGCCGTGTCGGGATTATGGAAGTTTATTAGAGTACTATTAAAAAAAGAAAAGACACTTACTTTTCGACCAACTAATTTTGGTGCATAATAGACGAGGAGTTTACAACTAATACTTTAATTAAAAACAATTAGGTACTTTGTAGTTATCTAACAGTCATTAAACTACGTTATTTTTGCATGTACTCTTGCAAAAAGCCCTTAGTGTTATTAATGTTATTATGTATTATACAGGTTGTTTATGGAGTTAGAAAAGTATACTACTGTCCACGATTTAAGTTTCACCCTGTATACAGTCCCATCCGAGAAATAGGGCCCTTGTTCTATTAATATTCGTATCAACGCTAAAACACATGTTTACATTACACTCACTTCCCAAACCAGAAACTTAACCCAATTAAAACCAAGATGCTGTCCGACAAGTCTAAACAGTTGTTCCAAAATCACTCGTACATAAAAATCTGTTGATTTAACATGGCACTAAAATCTAGCCTTTAATCATTAGGCGCAGTCCACACCGATGTAGCTTAAAACTAACTGAATCGATGCATTGAGCAAAAATCTGGAGAATATACTGTTTCAAACTTACGTGTTATCGTGTTTTTTATCATTATCTTAAGTGCTATAAATTAGCGCCATGTGGCAGAGATTTTGCTCGTTAGCGAACTTAGATTCAGTACAAAAATGTGAATTATGACTTGACGATATGTCCCTTTTGTGAATTGGATTGGATCTTATAGAAACCTACAAAATATGCCTTTCACGAACGTGTCATAGAGCCCGGCACAACATATAATTTATATTATATTGAAGTGTTTAGGTTGATACATCTCCATGAATATGTGCCATATAGCCCGACCACAATAAGTGCAATAACGCCAATAACAAATGAATATGTAAAATATAGTTTTTCTTTAATACAATGAACAAATATTGGGTCTGTACTAGGTGACAGAATAAATAATAGGTGAATTTAAGTAATTATACTTACATACATACATAACGTCCATGCCCAGAAACAAACGATAGCACTAAATAGCTATTGAAGTGATTATGGCGCAACCACAGCATCTTACTACCTCCCCGTCCCGGTGTTACTATAGTCTATAAATAACATAACTGAAAACAGTAAAGAGTACCTATAGGATAATTACCTATTATAAAGTATTATTTTTTTGTTACTGCTCTATTTTTTTTTTTTCAATGTATGGTCATAGCTTTACAGCTATCAATTCCAATCGCACTCCATCATTCAAACCAAACGGTACCTAAATGGTGTGACGCAATCTCGGATCGCGTAAATCGTACGCTATTGATACTCGATTTGAACCCGATCTATCGTTCCCGTCACCTGCTTAGACTCGGGTTGTGTTCTTTGATGTCTACAGACAGTGATGGATGTAAGGATACTTGGGGATTAGGCTTGAGAACACGATTCTTCGATTTGTTGAGTGCGCTAACGATTATTTGGTTTGTTTGATTTTGCGTTTATAAAAGTGAAAAAATCAATATATTTGAGAAAAGCTTATTTTTCTTTCCTTGGCTACGTATCGGCCTGGGATATCAAATATACATTTTTTTTAATGACAAAAGGTGGCAAACGAGCAGACGGATTGCCTGATGGTAAGCAATTACCGTCGCACCGTCCATGGGCACCCGCAACACCAGGGGAGTCACAAGCGCGTTGCCGACCTTTAAGGGGGGTTGGAGCTATGGGAACCCTACTCACCATCAGGAACACAACACTACATACCTGAAAGGTAGCAGTGCTATTATGGCTGTGGTCTTCTGTAAGGAGGAGGTACTTCCCCAGTTGGGCTTCTCCGGACTCGAGCGTGATGGTACTTCCCTGTGCCCTACCTCTCATAAATATCATATATTTAAAATATTTGTCTATCTGTACTGTACTGTATCACAAACTTTCAGACTTATAATATTAGTAGGTTATATAAGTAATATTTATGCAGTTATTTCATTGCAGTATATATAATTATAATGTTTAAAATATAAGGGCCTGGGTAAGGAGCACCGTTTACCGCACTAAATAGGTCCATAGTGTCACAGCGCGCACTAACTTTTTTCAAAAATCGTGAAGCCTAACGTTACTGGTGACCGAAGTGCTGACCGGTTCCTCGCACAAAGCGTTGGATACAACGAGGTAATGCCGCTAACATCCTTGGTACTACTAGAGCGGTTAATTAGTTATTGAAATGGCTGGCTTAGCTATTATTTGAAATTAAAAATATTAAGTCATTAGTAAAATCTAGGTTACAAAACTAATTATGACGTTGACGGTTATAATTATAAATTAATAAATTCACAACCAATGACAACCTGTTACACGTACAATATCCGACATGACAGACCGACATACCAACAAACATAAACATATTAATGTGATAAATATAGTAACAAAAATCTTATTAATTGTTTCTATAGGTACAATGTGAGTGAATGAAGTGGAGGCAACATAATGGTAAGCATAATCGTTAATTAGAAACTCGCTCTAATTATCTATAAAGATGATAACATGAAAACCGACGATCAACAATGGATCGTCTTTTGCGTCTTCTTTCTTTTGAAGAGATTATTTTTTGTTATTGATATAAAAAAATCTAATGCGGATTTGTGTTTTCCATTCAGAAAATACATATAACCTACCTACACATAAAATAATTGGTCCAATTACATAAATTACGTTAATATACAATCATCATTACATACAGATTTTATTTCTAATTATAACAATATTTGTACAAATACTAAACTAGCATAAATCTAAAACAAACCCTTTAATAAATACGTCACAAGATTATATCAGTAAAATACAGTACGTTGACTTTCAGTAACAACACTGGAGCAAGAAGTAGAAACTAATAAATTAAATAAAAACAATTTAGGAAATAATTTAAAATCGCACGGCACATTAATCCACCCCAGGGATTTATTTGTGGGCCATTTACCTTGCTACCCTCTTCGCAATTTCTACCTTCCACACACCAGTTTTTTTCACCTATGAAGCTCGTGAAGAATTTAAGATCGTAAAATAAAGGGGCCTGAACGCTACCTGGAGGGCGATGCCTAGAAATTACGAGGGGATACAAAAGTATCCGGCTACTGGAAATGACATTGGCATTAGTGACGACAGGTTTGACGTGGGCAGTGACCCTGCCTATAAAGCCAATGGTACCGGGTTATTTGTGTGATGAAATCGCTCATTAGCGATAAGACCGCCTGTTGTTTATTTCTACTTGTAATCATAATTATTTTACATTGTATTCTGTATTTATCGATATAAATATGTATAATCGGTAGTCGATAAGCGAGAAGTCCCTATGACAGCTCAAAAATGCTACCAGAATTCCGATGACTGCTGAGTGCCCACAACACAAGTCTTATTCAGCTTACCGTGGGGCTCAGTCAATTTGTGTAAGAATTTCCTGTAATATGTATTTATTTATTATAGGTTAACACTGCAAACAAGAGTGTAATAAGCCCTCACTATAAGTCTATGGTCCACAAGTTCTTATTCTACCAACCATAATTTTATATCTATATTATTTACCACTCTAAATTAGTAATTTCTTCTTCCATTTATGATTTTTTTCATTTATTAATGTGGTTATATATTACACATTGCAAACAATTATCATACAGAGTAGTCAACTTACTGCGAATAAATATTAGAGTTTGGAATTGGACTACAATGAGCTATTGCAGTATTCTGCAGTTACGCGAAAGCATAAAGTCTTTATCAGAATTAAGCAATGGTTGTTAGTAAATAAATGTTTAGAATTTTTTTAAAGTAAATGGGTAATTTTCTCAATTTAAACCTCAATAATCGCTAGCAAGAAACATTAGATAATTTGCGTGTTAAATTGCCTTGTTTTCATATTCCACTAACACAGAATAACTAATAGTCTTGCATACCGATTAACTGGCTGCAAGAATCAGTTGCATACACGGGCGTATAAGGCCATAAAAGCGTGTCGCATATTATTTGCTACCTTCGTTAACAATTAAATGTTTTCATCGATTATTCAATTATAATAACTGTCTGTAAGTATCTTTTCCAGTTTCCGTAGATCTGTGTTAAATAGAATTTTATTGGCGGGCTGCTGATATATCGTGGTGCCAATCGTAAATCTGTTGTGGTGAAATAAATAATTTAAAACTAATAAAACCGACTTCGTACGCGTAATGTTGTAGCGGTGGGCAATCTAGATTTATTTGGGCCCCTAAACGTGATTGGCCAGAGATAGAGAACGCTATTGTACTTCAATTTGTTGTTATTTATTTTATTTTAAGTAGATTGCTTTTGGAACCTGAAAAATTGGTAAAGAAAACTTAGTATTACGAAATAATATTGACTCGATATTTATCTTACAAGAGATCATTTGTCATATTGTGTACACTCCTTTTTGCTATCGCGACGCTAATATGTTTTTGCTTGTTTTTCTTGTTATGTTTTATAAATACGTCAAAGGTATACTACTATCAAAGATCATATTCATACTTTGATAACAATATTATGTGCGATTCTAGTTGCAATTTTAGTCTCAATACAACACCAATTATCGGGCATTGACTCATCAGAAGTGAGATTTTTATAACTGTAAGTAGATGTTATGATGTTGTTACATAAAAATCTAATTTGTAACGAGTTTTTTGTCAATACTGTAGAACAAAAGAGTAATTCTATTGACAACTGTGACTTGTCGATCGTAGTGAAATTAACTGTGCAATATCTACGCTTCGACGTCGCAAGTAGCTTACTTAAGGCGCAATAAACCAGTTAGCATCCGTGGCTTGCATAAGTTCATTACAATTGTTTGCTGCAAGGAACTGTACTAGGTAAGCACTACGCTAACGATGACAAGTAATTCCTCATTTAAGCCAAGCAAGCCATAATGCACCCTAAGTTTTCTAGCTAAAAAACCTTATCGCTTTATTGTGTTACATTCCCATAACTTTTACAGTGCAGCACTTTCTAAACGGTCGCGATTATTCAGTATTTTTCTTATCCCACATCGAATTTATGCATGATTCGCACCGACTCGATATAATCATATGCGGAAATTCTTTGTGCGCCGATTCATCGAGATAATAGTGCGCATAGAATGCGTTAACCTCTTGAGCAAATCTGTCATCTTCAGATACTCGAGATCCGGTTTCCAATACATAGATGCATCCACCGTGAAACAATCCCGAGAAACATGACCATCATTATAAATTACGAACAAAGCTGGTGAAACGGCTACGCAAGACTCAACGGGCTGTGGCGATAGCTGGACGACACCATTGTTTAGACTCCTATCAAATTGTCAACCCCCACTTTCATACTTTAAAAAAGTACAATATGAAGTGGCAGCCCGCTATGTATTGTGATTCCGGGCAATATTTCTTGTGCGTTGTCGTGAGTTACTGCCTCAGAATCGGACTTCACTATGTGCGGTGTATCAGGGGAATTCCTTTTACGAATTCTCTTGTTGAATTTTGTGTATGTTGAAAACAATTTTGTGACGTGTGAGGAAATTCCGAATAATGTTTTCAATGCAAACATTCGAGATTATTACGTGAAGGAAGATGATGTTGTAAGTACAACATTTTTCTAAAGATTTTCTGAAATAAGTTAAGTAGTTTATTAGGCCTAAAAGAATTGGGAATTTCAATTTCTAAATGAAATTATAACGATTTTTCAGTCTCAATTTTAAGTGGCAACTCGTATTGTTAGTGTGATAGCATCACTCTTACTAAGTTGCTGAACTATTTATTATAGAACTCTACTAAAGTGCGCACCCTGCAGAAGGAGGAGGTTGGAAGATACGCTACCTTTGCTCCTATTCGGAATCCAATACGCTTCAAGGTAAGACCGTAGGATACGAGATATAAACTTTTTACTATTCAGATCTTAATTGTATAAAAGCGGGTAACTCACGTTTACATGTCGAGCAATATTCGACTTATAAAACGTGAGTCTCAAGATAGTTCTTCTTTCTTCCTTCGTTCTTCAAATCTTATTTCATATTATATCCATTTCTTCAATGTTTTCTATATTTATATATTTTTTGATAACAACTTAGTACCTAATCGGAATAAATTACCATTGATTCATACCCATAAAAAAGGTTTACCTTAACACTTCCAATACCAACCTTACATTTGATAAATGATAACTTTTAAACATCACGCCATATATAGTCACTATGTTGTCGGTACAACGTTACACTTTAATAAATAATTGCACACACGAGATAATTTTACAGAGAAGGTGGCAGCCCTTACACAGCCTAACTGTAATGTAAGTCATTACATTGCTTTTGTTTTAATATGACATCCCAGTCTTAATTGCAACTAATTTAATAACTGTCACAGCTTGAAGGATGCAATTACAACCAAGGAATGGACCCTAGGTAAATAGACTGTGATTAAGTCTAGAATCTAGCGTAGGCTTATAATAGCGACAGTTTAAGTAGTTAGTACAGTCGCACTTAGTCCATTCATCGCATTTTAAATACAAACTGTGGGAATATCGTTCGCCGTTCCACATTCCTGATAACTTGTCAGAACGGAAATGTGACTCAACTCTATAAGTACAGTCGAAATTTAATTTCAGTAGCAATGAGGTTGTTATTCGTAAGTTTTTAAAGCTTACCATCTTACTCGTAGATAAAACGGCATAGTCTAAATAATATTTTTGGTACGACAGCGGTCAACTTCATATGTTGCATATTATGCCAATTTTCCTTTACTGTTGTGTTACCGTAAAGTGTTACTTTACGGTAAAAGTTCATATCAATTACCTTCGAGTTTGCACTCTAAAATAGAATTAGATTATACATATGAGGCTTTATAATCTGTATTTTGAATTTTGAAGCATTTTGTAAAACATACAAAACCCCTATGGTAGATTTAAAGACAGACTATTAACTGCTTCCGTAACTGTCCCGTTCTGTCAGTAATTTAGGGACGGAATAGTTTATTGACGGACCACATAAAAAATGTGAGGAATGTAGTATAATCGTCCTAGTCGCTCACAATCGTACAAAATAGTTGTACCTATACATTATAAAGCATCATGCATTGTAAGGTAATGTGTAAATTCTCAGCGTTCACTGCAATTTGCCGTCTTAAGTGGGATCACACCACGGCATAGCTGGGAGTACTTTCCCGTGACGGCGGCCTCGAACGGTTAGCGATATCAGATTCTTGGTACAGATGAATCAAGTCAATGAGATGACCTCTTGCTGATTCATGGGTTCCTGGTAGGACGTTTCGAAAACAATAAAAAAAATTCTAAGTTTTGAAATCCCACAATTATCTGAATGGTCCATTATGATTTGATAATAATCAATAATAAAGACGGGAGGGTGCGAGTACCAATACTGATACGAATTACCTATTCGCACATAATTTTCGACATAGACACATGTTAACTTTATAGTAAGTTCCATTCCAACTGCCATACGCAATCGTCTTATATAAAAGCGAAGTCCCAAAATTATCATCTACTTACTACCACGAGTTAGTAAAACTAAAAATATACTAGCTTGCAAGTGAAATTGTCAAGAGCCTAGCAAATCGACATATGTATCAAAAAACGTGACGTATGTATTATGGCAAGTCGTAGTAGAGGTCAGTTCATGAACCTTCTAGTTTCAAATTTACTTAGTATTTAGGTTAACATTGTCAAACACTTCTCAAAGACACCTCGGGTTGTTCCGTCAATCGGAAAGGGCCGTGTGAAGGGGCAGTGCCCAGACGATCGTATCGAGCCAGCCAACCGTGCCGCCCGGCCTTTTAATTGGATTTAATTATATAAAAAAGTAAATTGTACCTCAATTTCATCGAATGTCTTTTGAGAGTCAGCGCCATTTCAGTTTAGTTGAAAGATTTGGTGATAAAACTGTGTTGATGCTATGATAATTACAAATCTTAAAACAGCCTTACTGTATGCTATTTTACTCATGACGTATGACGGTTCATACTTATATGAAATCGTTTATACATATGTTACTAGACGATGCCCGCGGCTTCGCCGGCATGGTTACAGAAAAATGTAACATATCGACAGTGGAAATTTCAAATGTCGTAAGTCGCATATAAAAGTATGTCCCTTACGACATTTGAAATTTCCACCGTCGATATTGAGTCTTCCCGTTGGAATGAGATGTTTTCCCGCTGGAAAAAGTAGCCTATGTCACTCTCCATCTCTTCAACTACCTCCACTTAAAAAACCGCGTCATTCCGTCGCTCCGTTTTGCCTTGAAAGACGGACAAACAAACAGACACACTTTCGCATTTATAATATTATAGTATGGATGAGAGCTAAGGTTTTTAGAATTACGGTTTGAGCTACGCTGGTCACATACTAATACGTAACTTATGTCAGTTGTTATAAATTTAATTATTAGAATCTAACATTTGCCGTTTGATTCCTGTTAACTATATAGTTTTATGTTTTAGGAGGTGTCTGACAATGCCCTCTCCAGTTCGAGTTACAGCCGAGGGCTATTGCACCACGACCACGGAGGACATCATGAAGGTATAATACGACTTCAGCTTATACTATCACTACTAATAAAATTGGGATGTGTCATATACCGGGTAGAAAGATCGAATGCCACATGGATGGCAACTACCTTAAATATTGTAAATAGCACATTTTGTGTAAAAGAGACTTTCCTTTGTTTTTAAAAATAATAAATTCTGCATTTAAGGATTTATGAAAAATCGCTTGCCTCAGCTCTTAAATTCTTAAGTGGTTGCAATTTTTTAAACGCATATCTGAATAGTTAAATATAAACTGGTAAACTAAGAGTAGGTAGCCTTTACCAATAAAGTACTTGCGATATAAAATCCTTTAACGACCGGTTCGGAAGCCCTGTTCAATACAGGAACGAGAACAGGTTCTGGAAGGAGCACCTAAAAAGCGCAGGTTCCCTTGCAACCCAAAATAACACAGGGGCAAGATATTCGGACATGTTCGTACTACTTTTTGTACGTTTTTGCTGTACTCGGGACAATGTTCGCCAACGTAGGACATTTCGGAAGCCGAAACCAACTGGTATTTTACGCATTTGCCCATTTTGGTCACCATGAGTTGTGACTTTGAGGTTTTCGATATCGAGCATCGAGTATACTGTCTGTGAATCTTGCTGCTATATTTTAGTGCCGTATCGAAAACCTCAATGTCACAACTCATGGTGGGTACAGACTAGAGCCTCTGGTTCGACTTCGCATACGCTTCCGAAATAGACTAACTTAATTGAATGTGATGATTAGTCTGAAGATGTTCCTACTAATCTCCTGCAACTATTTGTTATTGGTGCAATAGATTTTGAAAGTATCGATCTATCGATACTTTTAAGTACTTGCAAATTTTACAGGTTACGGCATCCACGATGGTTACTACGAAGACGGTTCTCCCTACGGCCATGGCTATGCATACATCCACGAAGGACACGACTTCGATCATAACGATGGACACGGACATGGGCACGGACTCGGGCATGGACACGGGCACGGGCATGGGCATGGTCATGGGCATGATCATGGGCATGGACATTACCAGCATCATTTGGAACACGGACATCATAAACACCACGACCATCATCACGTAAGACATAAATAGCTAGTAACTTAAATAACAAATATTGCCAAAAGTTGTCTTCGTAACATTCAGCGAAAAATTTAAAGCGTCCATGAGCGATGATAGTATAGGTAGTAACATAATACTCGCTAGTTTTATACATTCCATCTTCATGTCTCTATTCCTTACTGATTTCGGAGTTTTTGTGTTAATTTGGGGCTTCAAAACGTAACTAAAACTAAGAACTTTACCGATTTTCACCGTCTGAAATGAGCCAGCGGCGCTACCGGAAAAATCCATATTCGTAAGTTTCGAACGATTGTCTCTGTCACTCTCATGGCGCCTTAATTGAAGTTAGAGAAAGAAGCAAATTGCGATGTTCCTGGGATCCTTGTCGTTTAAGTCGCTCGTTGCTTGAACCTGTACCCTTACCATGAGTTGTGACATTGAGGTTTCCGATAACGAGTATCGAGTTTACTATCTGTGCATCTCGCTTGTACTATTTTAGTGCGAACGAGATGCACAGATAGTAAGTAGTGCTGTGGCTTGGAAGTGGTCTCATACATAGATTATTATGAATATTGTCTTTTGTTTTGTAATCATTAGGCATTATGGGATCTCGAGATAGCGTGACCGTTCCGCTCATCATTGCTCAGCATCTCATTGTTACATGACTCTGTGACAACACATCCGTACAATCTCAATTTGTATTAGGGTAACAGGTTTTTTGTTAGGCGATCAGGTATGTGACGTCGAACAATATTGTACATTACGGGGGCTGACATAGAAAAATTGCGATTTTAATGGCAATGAAGTATACATTAATTAAACAAGAAATCACGTTGACCTGTATTTATATACAAGATTTAAGCCCCATTTAGACCAGGCCAGATCTTGTATACGATTTACGTTACATTGCGGGCTATGGGCGTACGTCGAATCCGGTCGCTTTATATAACCCCGCAATGTAATGATAATCGTATACAAGTTCTTGCCTGGTCTAAATGGGGCTTAGCAAAAAATCTCTCGTTTATTTCTAATTAAAGTTGTTGTTAAATGAAAGACTTGTCATAGTTGCTTTTTAGGTTGATATTGCTAGCTATCTTTAAGTCCCGTCAAGTTAATTTTCTAATTAAAAACATGGGCCGTGGTCCGAATCACGCTAACACTGCTCACAGAGCTAACTGTGCTGATAGCTCAGTCCATAAAATAATGAATCGGACCGACCGTCAGTGTGTTCAAAGTGCTCAAAACGTCAATCGAACCATGGCAAAGATAATGCCAGTATTTGCTCTTACGTAGTTTTCCATGGGTTAAGGGGCCTGGGGTTCGCCCGTTACTCAATTCCAAAATTAAACCGGGCACTATCTTCGATGTAATGAGATCTAATGGAAACAAAACGCTTTTCCTATTTTTAGCAAACTTCAAGGAATAATCACCGAACCCATAGTTTCCTTTCTAAATTCAAATGTATGGATAGTGCTACCCACTAACTTCCTATGCAGCTGCTTGATCCCACACAGTGTCCTGTTTAGGCGTTATTAATGCAATGTTTCGAATATTTACGACGTTATTATCCCATCGAGCATCGAACAGAGCAGCCATTTTAATGTCTTTTACTTATATTACCTACTTAAACTTGCCAGTTGATAACTCAGGTTATTTTTATTATTATAACTCGTTTGATATCCTCTTTTTACCACCTGGTTCAACCCGTTCTAGATTTACGTCTGAAGTTAGGGATGTTCGTTTTAAAATTATTTTTCTTAAAATGGGGTTTTTACATACCTACCTAGAACTCTCAGACAAAATGGGATTGTCATATTTCTAACCTTAGGTAAGTTTAGTCTAGGTCAGGGGTTCCCAAAGTGTGCGCCGCGGCGCCCTGGTGCGCCGTGGAAAGTTCAGAAGGGCGCCGTGAGTCGATCATCTATTATTATCTATCTACAACGACGATAGATTCATGTTGTGGATGTGTAATTTTCTTCCTACCTCCCTCTAACTAAATACACTAACTTAACCCTGACTACTATTATTGTAGGTAATGTAGGTAATTATTAATTTCTTTCTACTATATCTTTTTGAAATAGCTAGGACAGGGCGCCGTGACAAAATACTAATTTTGTAACTGCGCCGCAGGTTGAAAAAGATTGGGAATCCCTGGTCTAGGTAACTAAACTAGAACATAACACACGGCATGATAAATTATGTACCTATATAGGTAAGTAGGTATGTACCTAGGCAAGTACATAGGTACCTATTTACATTAAAATAAAATATGTTAGTAGGTATGATCATAAAAAGATCACCAAAGAATAAAGGTCAATATTAAACATTGCTTGTTAGAGTTGTTTATTGAGGTACCTATTTGTGAACCTTTTCGTACCTACCTACGCGTATAAGTATCGCTTTCCTGAATTCCGGCAGAATAGTAATTATTCAAAAGCAGTAACACCTATAAATAAGAAAAATAAATTCAACCCTAAACCACACGTCACCATGCTCTCAAAAATAACTTGTAGGTTTGTTTTTTTAATAATATTGCCAGCTGAGTCCCTCAATCATCTGACCCGAAAACAATGGCCCAGCTTGCTCAAAAATAACTTAATTAGTCGTTTTTTTCTTACTTATATTGCCAGCTGACTCCCTCAAACATCTGCCGATAATTCACTTGTTTTACAGCTGGCCACAAAAGCATTGCTGTGGCCCATAGCAGGCATCGCCTTACTCGGCGCCGCAGCCGCCCTGGTTACCAACCCGGTCCTACTACAACTGGGCGTAGTTTCGGGCAAGCGACGGAGACGCGACACCATGGAAACATCATCAGAATCTGATGAAGACTGGCCTCTAGATCCCTACAGTGTGGAAACGAAGCCCAAGAAATCGCTTGGAAATGTCAAAGGAAAGAAAGTCAGTCAGGTTTCGAAATTGGAAAAGGTCGATAGATTTATACCGATACCTCTTAAGCTTAATAAAAATAAAGAGCATTGATCGGTATTTATGTTACCGTTTATATTTTTCTTAAATGTTTTTGTTTTATTCTGAAGTAATTTCCGTTGATTTGTTATTATTAATTAGCTCTAATTTGTGACTGATAGTGAATTTCCTGTGATAATCTGGAAATAACACTTCACTCAAGTAATTGTGTGATTTAATATAAAATAATAAATTCTCACGAAAATATTGTCTTACATTTCTTACGCTTATTACTTACTGTTAACACTCGATAACCGAAATCAACACACAAAAACACAAAACTTTAACCAAAAATGTTTACAAAGCACGCACAACAACACAAACATATGCAACTAATAGGTATCACTAACTGTAGCTTAAGGCACACAGAGTTTTGATTTCGATAACAATCGTTGATAAAACAGTCTAAACAAACTGTAAACAGTCAATTGTTATTGCAAACGTCATCTACGCGTACCGATCATACGGTGTTTAGCTTACGAAAAGAGTGAAGTTTGCTTCGAGACAGTTGCATGCGCATGTAGCTTTGAATGAAGTTAGCACCTGATTGGCTTTACGTATGTGTGTGTGCCGCGCTCGCGCTGCCGCGGCGCGCCGGTTGAAAAAAACTTGTCCAAGTTATATTATCAGGGTGTACGTTAGCGTGTGTGCGTAATTATCTGTCGGTGTGAAGAACGCATATTGACATGCCAGAGGGAATTTGGGAACCTATTATTTAGTAATTTCTAGGAGGAATAATGGTATGTCCATGAGTAATTTATGTATTTTCAGAGTGGTGGATGCACCTAGGAGAGGGTCTAATATTGTGGGCTTGAACTACCTAGGTAAGTTTGATATTTATGTGACTGCATTAGAATAGAATATATACTTAATTTTTTTGAATAAATAAATTGCCGATAAAATAAATCTTATAGGTACATTGAAAATTAGTAAATATTTGGTTCAAAATCAAACTTCCTAGCGCCATCTATGGGGTATACCTACAAATCAAATGCAATGGGAAAAGCTGCTGAAGAGCGCAAAGTAACCGCACTAAGCGCGTTCGTATTCATGGCCAAGGTGGCTTGCTCACGGCAACCTATAGTCACACTGGGCACCTAGATGGCGTGACAATAAATATTACAACTTATATATCTAGTACAATCGAGTGCAAAAAATATGTATGCAATCCGCTCATAAATACTCGTATGCCCTACTATTTAATTAAGTATACTATTGTATGCACCAATGCTACTTAACTTTACAGTAAGCGACATTTCTCTGTCGCCTCTTACGGTTACGACTTACGACACCCGCGGAAGGAGATGGGGTGTTGCTATTTAATTCTCAACTGGCACCACATGACAAGTAAGGAAATAATATTTCAATTCAAAATTCAAATTAAAAAATATTATTATGCTGTTGTATCATATTAAAAAGGTTTGAAAATAAATTAAATATTAACTTTTTCGTCTAAAATAATTTTATTCAGGTTTAGAAGCATGGAACTAATTACCCTTAATTTTAATACTTCAGAACAAGGATTTAAGAAAAGGATTTTTAAACACTCTCTTATGTTTCCATACAAAACTTATTATTTCTTAGTCTGATGTTTCAAAATTGACAAAAAAGTAAATGATAATATATTATCTTTAGAAAATTCCCCTATACCTATGTACCTACAAACACTTTAAAATACTTTGTCGGTTGAGGTTAGGAGGAACTTGAAAAAATAAATTCAGTACTACATGGGACATTGTGTAATTATTTTAAACACATCTTTTGTCTCCTGATGAGCGAGAATTGCAGCCAGTTCCCCTCGCATTTATCTACTTACAATTTGAAGCCAAGCTGCAAAAGGAAAAATAAATCAATGAAATGATATGGCGTTTTTATGTGGAATGTACTTTTTCCTAACTAAATAGTGCGTAAATTTCACTTTTTAAGGCACTTGCTATGAAAAATTAGGTTTGATACTCGTGTAAAAACTTATTTAAGACTCGGGTGATTGTCACCCTCGTTTCACTCGGGCTCCAACGTTCACCCTCGTCGAAAAATATTTTTTTTTCACTAGTATCGAAATGTACTATTTCTTAATAAGAATATAAATCATTGTTGTACACCACGCATGGAAGTGCGTGCACGACTCCCAACACCGATTTTTGGGAGTCGTGCACTCAAATTCAAAAATCAAAAGCTTTGAGGACGAAATTAATTGCACACTAAAGTTTCACACCATTATTTTTGCACACAATGTAGAGTTTCGATACCCACGATCATTAATTTTTATAATTCATGTTTCTACATACCATTTCTTAGTTTCTGATTCTGACTCAGTTTAAAATGTCACGATTCGAGTACTCGACGTTCAAAAATCGGCACCCTGGCTCACAAACATTTTATTCCTTTGTTTTTGCTTCATGTGGTTTTTAGTTAAGGTCAATTCACACACAGCGCGGGTGCGGGTCGGGCGCGTGTCAACGCGGACCCGCGGCGGGCCCGCGGCGCGTGAAACGAGCATTAACAGCTTGTGCGCATATAACTTATACCTATATCTTATGATACGTATAAGTTATTTTTTCGTCTAATGCGGATCGAATGGAAATGTTGTCCATTGGTGTTAAAGTCCATTCAAAAAAGTACGGCTGTAATCCCTTAACTTTGGTCAAGTCCACAGGAAAGGTGCGAAAGAAAAATAATTTATATAAGTGCAACATACATTGGCATCCCAATGTATGTTGCATTTACAGCGAATAAATTAATAAAAGTATTTGGGATTCAAAATCCCATGATTATGAGGAAACCTTATACTCAACAGTGGGTAAAAACGGGTAAAAAACAAATTGGAAGCATAGTTATGAATATGGTGCATTTTCAATCACGATGGCCACCAAAAGGCACAATGCTGTACCCCGGAATGTACAGCCCACCAATTGGCGACCATGATGTAGGTACAGTCAGCAGCAGAAGTTGCCAAGCGGTTGAGGTGTTTAAATTGAGGTCAACACATCTCTATTGTCAAGAGAATAAGAGACGAGTGCATAGGTAATTTTGAACACTTCAAACGCTTAGCTACTTTTGCTGCTGACTGTACTCGGATTGATAGGTTGTAAATTCTTGGCCTGCGCGTTCTCGGTCCGCCATTATTGGGATTTGCATTGTTGGTACGGATTGATAAAGCGCAACTCAACAATTTACAACACAGTAATCGGAAGCCACAGAAATGCCATATGTCACCAGTCCAGAGGCTCTAGTGTAAGTTTCTTTTGACGTAAAAAAACGTGGTACGAACGCGTAAGTCATAATGTTATTTATACGGGAAACGCAAACGCGTTCGTGACGTAAAGTTACGTTAAAAACTTACACTCAGTGCTCAGATAGGTGCGACGACGAGCGAAACGAGGAGGAGCGTGTTAGGTTAACCGCTAGCAAACAGCCTGCGGTAAAAACGTTTAGGTACGAACGCGTAAGTCATAATGTTATTTATATGGGAAACGCAAACGCGTTCGTGACGTAAAGTTACGTTAAAAACTTACACTCAGTGCTCAGATAGGTGCGACGACGAGCGAAACGAGGGGGCGTGTTAGGTTAACCGCGAGCAAACAGCCTGCGGTTTAAAGCGAATAGTGGACGCCGATTGTCGTCAAAAAATTTCTTGGTTGACCAATCCGGAGTCGCGCAATATTGCTACGGGCCGGGAATGCGCGGCCAATTTGTTGAGTCGTAAATTCTTGACCTGCGCATTCTCAGTCCGTACAACCGCGTCCGCGCAACCCGATGCCACGTTTTGTACAGGGCAACAACAATGTTTCGCCCGTCAATCTGAACACAAAAATGTGGTCGCCAATCCCTGGGTTGTCATTTGCTGAGTTGCGTATTACCCAGACTCTTCAATCACCTACCTTTGGAGCATGTTCAATCAAGCATTTGAAGATAAGAGTAGCTCTATCACATCCTTTGTCACCATCGCTCACTGGCATATCGTTTACTAAAATACACAGAATCTTCATCAGTTTATAATAATAATAAGTTACTCTCTGCCCTGTTACCGGCGGCACCCTAGGTTAGGTTATTTATCATGTTTTTATTGTTTTGATACGTTTAGATATATTTCATAAAAACGTAGCCTAAGATTTAAAATTAATAAAAAGTTCCTTTTATATTTAACTATGTACCCAAGCTAAAAAACCTAGAATGTTATACGGATAATAAAGAGCAACTGTTACATAAATGCCCATAAATATTTTGGAACCGGGTATGTCCTTAAACTACGTCCAACAATGAGATGTAGGGCACAGCGAAGTACCATCACGCTTGAAACTGGAGCAGCTCAACAGGGGAAGTAGGTACTTCCTCCTTACAGAAAACCACAGCCATAATAGCACTGCTATCTTTCAGGTTTCTCAGAGCTCCAACCCCCCTTAAAGGCCAGCAACGCGCTTGTGACTCCCACGGGGCGGCGGTAATTGCTTACCGTCAGTCAATCCGTTTGCTCGTTTGCCACTTTTGCCATAAAAAAATGCAAATTACCTTTGCTACAAGCATCGGCCAGTTTTTTCGCATTTGCAGTTCTTTTGTCATCGCCTTTCTGTGTTTCCTCGGCTACTTTGTAGGCGTGCTCTAAATCGTACAATCCCTTATTATTCATCTGTAAGCAGTACCATACCAGTCGCGTACATATTTTTGTAAGAATCCTAATATGTAATATTACATATTTATTCCTATTTAGGAAACATAAGCGACAAGGGAAGCCAAAAGTTAAAGTCCATAGTTACTAAATCTGTAAAAATTATCACCGGACTTTTTAAAACTTTTTTTACTTAACATTAATATACATAGTTATATTGAATATATTTAGACTGAAAATGTTAGAAACTACGGAGATAATTAAGCTTATAGGAATCTGGTGCGCAGAAGTGACTATTAGTGCTTGATTGGTTCTTTCGATCGTATTTATATTAATAAATACTAAATATGTTTAAAATTCTAGTTAATTATTTATAAATATATTGGGAAACACAAATAAATCCCCTGGTCAGGATTCAAATCCGGGACCTCATACTTCGAAAGTAGACATTACCAACTAAGCTAGGAGTCAAAAACAATTTCGAAACGGAAGGATATCCTTTTTTTTTTTATACAAGACTGACCAGCGTTTAACCTCAGTCACATCACACCTAATGGTAAGTGTCGACGAGGTTGAGGGCTGGTCCAGTAACAGCCTTTTCACTCTTGCCTTGAAAAGACCCAAATTATATCTTTCCGGGAATACAGACGAAGGGAGCAAAATCAATTCTTTATCAGTCCGCATTAGGAAGACCGAAGCGAATCGCATCCTGCGAATGAATGGAATATTCACAACGTAAGGATGAAACCGCTCCTCACGCCTGGACGTCCGATGGTGGAACTGAGATAGCGGAACTAAATCGTGCAATTCCTGTGCACACTCTCCAAAATGTATCATGTACGAGTAAATCACAGACAAACTGGCAACCCTGCGACGGTGCTCAAGGCTCTGTAACTAGGAGGAGTAATGACTGGAGAACGCATCCGCGAGCGCCAGTAAGGGACAAAGATATTTTGAGATATAAAATATTCTGGCTTTTGTAACCCAAAATGTAAGAATTCACTATAGTTTTCCTTTACAGGACATTCTTTATAACAAAAACATTAACTTATTCTGTATTAATTACCGCAACTTTGGTTGAGAACCAGTTCTGAAGGGTCCAGTTTGGAGGGCAACAAAAATATCATCGTCTCTGCCATACCTAGGGAAAGTTACATAAGACCATCCCTTTCGATCGTGGTATTATTATTAGCACGCTCCGTCAATTTAATTTTATTATCTGTAACCTGTAGGCTCTGATATGCCGTACAAACACAACTTACAGTTCCCTCGGCCATGTATGCGCAAGCCAAAAGGCACTTGGCTTCCTTACTGGTCGGAACCTTCAAACTCTGCAGGGCCAACAACTCCGTCATTTCCACTGGGTGATCCTTATGACATTTCATCACAAACTTCGTGAACTGAATTTTCACCTCCTCATCTGTCATAGCTGCCTAAAAGTATGATATAAATGAAACTGTTTATGAAGAAACATCAGTATTTTAAATTATATCTTTTGGAACCAGACTTTCGGTTTTGGATGTTTCCTAATTATAATAGGATTGATAATATTCTCTCTTGGCATTACCTAAAATGTTGGTTGCGCCAAATCGTCTGTTAACATCGTCTTTTTCTAGTAATTACCCTCGTCACCTTTACTATGTGTGTGCTACCCTAAGGGTCCTAGCGTTTCTGTCCCGGGTTTTCTCGGCGTTCCCATAAAAATTGGCAAGCCGCGGAGAAACCGCGTCCGCGCGGCGTGTAATTTTATATGAGAATGCCGAGAAAACGCGGGACAGAAACGCTTGTCTGCACACACCCTTAGAACGATACTCGCTTGAACGCTAGCAGGTCGCTATCTACAAACGTTCAAGCGAACATCGTGAGCGCAGTCAATGGTACTGTTACTACGTTGCATAAAATGAAAAATAAAGCTCCTACCTATGATTTTGTTAGGTTAGCCGCTTTGTTAGCCACCATTGGTCTTATACGGAATAAATTTATTATACGAATTTCCATGAAGTTTTGTCACCGCACATCATTCAGCGTCATTCAGTTTTTCTGTTGTTTGACGATTCAATTTTAATGACATCTATTATTTTGTCACTTGAATAACTATTATTGATGAAAATATGCCCCAATAGTTCCAGATATTATATTATTTGCTGATTCTTTGGTGGCAGGTCTGGTATTCCGGAATTTTAATGAGCTACGTCCCAATTTTACGTTTATTGGATCATGGATATCATCCATGATTATTGAATATTATATGATTACTGATTAGTAATATATTATTGATTAAGAAACTCAACAAAAATCACAACGAATTCACTGACAGTACATAGACAAGTAGGTATCGTCGCTTAACTATCAGTGAAAGTGTTAAAATAATAAATAAAAAACAAAATACTTACATAAGCATGACTACCACAAAGTGCTAGCACAAATAATAATTTTACTAACATATTAAGTATTGTTTAAGTAACAGTAGGTATTCACACAAAACCAAATCGAAATAATGCCGAAAACATCAGCGCTCGAATTTATAATACCTCAAAATAGATGTTATCGTGTTTATTATAAACATAATCATACTCTATTTTAAAATGATTACAAGTAAATGTATTTTTCGAACAATTAATATTGTTCACCGTTGAACTAAGTACTTACCAATCTGATTTTTACATAAAATTAGCTTTCTGTCGTGAGTTTAGGTATATTTTGTTAACGATTTGCATAATGCAAGGTCTACCGGTGTAGGTAAAAAGAACCAATACTGCAGAATTTTATTAGAAGGTAGATTGTGCGATAGTACATAAATAATTTTTCACCTAAAGAAAATAAAAATGTATTAGGTTATTTTTTATTTTTTTGTTAAATTAAGAAGTTGCACCAGACAAAATTGTTCAGACAAAATATACAAATATTTATCTCAAATAGAGAAGTACCGGCAAAAGTTAGAAATTAAAAAAAAAGAGGTAATTATAACAAAATTAAATGAAATTAGGTTAACAAGAGTTATTTTTACTATAAGAATATCAAACTTAGAAAATGTTATATATACCTACCGCCGCATTATATATACATACCGCAAAACGGAGTGAGTGATATTCAAATATCGACATAATTTTATTTTTACCTTTTATGCTGACTTAATTTTATTAATAAATGCTCCGGTCGTCTTTTTATGATTTTAAGCAGTTCCATTTCATAACTTTAAAGATAAAAACAAATTAGTGGGGCATCCCACCTCATCACGTATTTTGGAATTTCATACAAAGGAGATTTGGGTCACTTGGATCGGCACTTTTGGTTTATGAACGTTACTTATAGCTCTTTTGTAATGTTATTTAGGTAGCAGTAGTAGCCTATAAAAACTCGTCGCCCCTCTGTCATCCCAATCTCGCCGTTCAGAACCCAACTGCCCTCACAATCCCTACTCTCCCCATTTTACCTATATTTTTTATCGTTGAAACAATGAAAGTGACTTGCCATGACGTTCTCATATAGCTGATATTAGCTATATTTACGCTAAAGAAGTCCTATAAAAACGAAACGTGTCTGGTAAAACATTCAAAATTTGGTGAGGATTTGATAATTGAGATAATAAGACAACACTTACTATATACAATCTACTGTTTAATTTATCTATAACTACATTCATTTGTAACTTCGACAGCCGCCGCCGACTCAAACCACGCTGAAACAAAATCACAATAATTAAAATCCTAAATGTATCCAGAACGTCTACCATGGTTGACATTTTATCATCTATCGCGCTATCCGTCACTTTCGCACTCACATACTTTTTTTTTATGACATAGGCGGCAAACGAGCAGACGGATTGCCTGGTGGTAAGCAACCCGTAACACCAGGGGAGTCACAAGCGCGTTGCCGGCCTTTAAGGGGGGTTGGAGCTCTGGGAACCTTACTCACCACCAGGAACACAACACTACCATACCTGAAAGGTAGCAGTGCTATTATGGCTGTGGTTTTATTATGCTTGTGGTTTGTGTTTAGAGCGTGGCAGATATTGTGACAGGTGATAAAAACCCGACCATATTAGGCTAGCAGAACGTGATTGGCAATTTATCGCTTATCGCGCTATCCGGCACTTTCGCACTCACATACTTGTTGGAACGTGAAAGATATAGTAACAAATAATAAAAATCCGACCAGATTGGGTAAGTAGGTGTATTTAGGTAGCTATATTGTCAGTGCAAGAAAAAACATGTAAGGTGTAACTAAGATAGAAATACGATTTTTTTTTACGAGGGTAGATACGAGTAGTTAGATCTTAATGATACATCATTCAAAGTCGCCTCGACTGTAATAAACAAAAGATATTTTGTCTTGACCCCAACTTCCCATAAAAAGTCCTTTACCGTAATCACTAATCATTATATATTATTTTTAAGTGATAGTGACCTTAAATAGAATATAAATTTAACAAAAAAAAATTACAGTAAAACTAAATTAACCCTAAAATTTAATAACTGCTAGTTCTGGTGCAAAGGTACCATAATGCTCGCGGCATTACCGCGCTGAATTACTATAGACAGCCTTAGCACCAGAAACGACTCGGAGCGGGGGTCCTCTCTCTTTTGCCTGAGTCGACGGGCTTTTTTTTTTTTGTCGCTGGGAAAATGCGTTTGCGCATCCCCCCGGGCCTGGGGTAGGGGCATGATGGTAGTGAGGGGGTATGTGGGACTCTCTCCTCGCTGCTCCTCTTGCTAGCCAAGAGGAGGGGAGGAGAATACCCACTAAAAACCCAGCGGCGACGTCCGCATTGCCGTTTGGGGGAGTGCCACTGGATCACGATCGCACTCGACGGTGACTCGACAATCTGTCCCCCAATTGCCCGCCGTTTCCACCGCGAATGGGACAAAAATAAGAAAGATAAAAAAAAGAATATGATACTGTGTTACTAACTGTAGTTTTATTTTATCTGGTAACATTCTCAAAGCCAGTGATTGACACGTGTTTCATAGTGTTACGAGTTAATGACATACCTAGTTGCATAATTACCTACGTATTTGCTGATAGGAAGCACAAAACGTGACATTTTCAGGCTAATAGTTGTAGATTTTTGCTAATTGTTGCAAGTTATTTTTATTTTTGGTAGTCGTTTTAACTTGATAAATGAGGTGGGTACTTACGGGTGTGTATGTTTGTTACTTCTTCGCGTCTAAACGGCTGGAGCGATTTTAATAAAATTTGGCATGGAGTTAGATGACACCCTGGTTTAACACATAGGCTACGTTTTTCCCTGTCCCAGCTAGGTAGTACGATAATAAATGCCATGTAACCCTTAAATTTTCTGTCTCTACTATTATTTGAGATATTAAACGACCAATTGTCGACCAACTAGTTTCAGTTGTATGATCTTTTACATTATTTTTTAAAGGAAATGGCGCCCTCTCTACTCCTAAAGATTGAAACTGCCTCTGCTTGCTTCTTTTGGTCTCCACTAAAGGTCTCCACTATCGTTGCGCAAAGCGGCTTGCTTTTATCACGATTTACAGCTTTCGGCGAAAATCGCCATAAGAAGCATGACTATAAACCACACATGTGCCAACCAACCAGCGTGTACACCCTCGGACCTCGTCGACACTTACCATCAGGTGCGAATGAGGACAAACGCTGGTCAGTTATGTTAAAAAAAACAATGAAGCCATGTTTACTTACCTACTTGCCGAATTCTCAACACTGCATTTGAAGATCAGCGCTGCTCTCTGACATTCCTTCTTTTCTCCAGTTAGTTCTTCATCGTTTACTATAAAATAATCGAATAATAGCTGTATAGTCAACCAATTTGATTTCTAGGCCACTTCGAACCATGTCACAGTGACGTTAATAAGAGATCCTTTGCGTCTTTCACATAGATTTTCATGCACTGTGACAAGGAACGCGAAGTAGCCTATAAATAAAATTGGTTGACTGTACATACATATATATAATTGAAAATTACCGTGTTTACAAGCTTTGATGAAGTCCTCACTCATCGCTTTTTTTTCAGGATTGTTAGCATACACCAACTCAGTGACCTGTTTGATTCCTTCCACTGACAGATTTCCTTCATCATCAGTCTGAAAATGTTCAATTATTAGTAAGGAATTATTAACCCTTTAAATGCCAAAAACAACTAAAGGTGTCTTACGCTGTCATGTCTACACATCAGTGGTGACGCGTCCTTAGAACTCGATCCTGCCGGCTTAACTAACTTTCAGATAATAGAGCAGTTTTCTATGAAGAAAAAAGCCTAAAAGTTGTCAATGTTGTAATCGTAGCTGTCATGTTCTTATTATGCATTCTTCTAAGTATCGAAGGGCAAAAGTGAGGTAAGATAAGACGCCATAGAAGTTAAAATGACAACAACCCTATTCATTCCGGTTATCCCCGTGTTTTAATTTCAACTTAGGTATATAATAGGGTTTAAAAATTAGCTTCTTGTAAAAAATCCAATAATCCATATTTTTTGCTTTCATTACGAGGATTCAAGTAACAAATAATATTTTGTAAAATTAAGTTAATAAGGCATAATTCACTGTGGGCTGTATTGTCTGATGTTCACCACCGTGAAATTGCCTTGTCATCATCGACCTTGTAGAAAAACAAGTAGACGAACTTTGAACTCTAATGTTAAACAATAAGGACTATGTTATCCAGCAGACCTAGTATTGTCTCCATGTGTAATAGCTACAGTGATTTTCTAATGTCCGATGTGCAAGTAAGATAATATTCAACCACAATAGCTGGCAGGTCTTACTCACGTAAAGAATTTACAGTAATAAATAAGTATTTTAATATACCTTATTGCGCCGAATACGAATAAGTAATCTTATCGCTAATAAGCGATATCGTCCAGATAAACTTTGAGTGGCAGGTTTTTGAGATGAAGAACTAGACGAAGTTCAAAGGTTATGGAGGAAGGAAAACAATACAATAGGAGAAGTAGGGAGTGAAATAACATTCGGACACATATGTACTATGTGTATGTATATCCTTATAATGAATACATACACATATTATATTATAAAAGTATATTAATTAGCTTAACATATGTATACGTAGTTAAAAGCGTTCAGTCATCTGTGCTCGCGGTGTGCCACCCTTATGCCCGGAATACACGAGGCTAGTTTTTCAAGCCAGTATAGTAAGCTAGTAAAACTGTCCTCGCTTGAACACCGGCTAGTGCTGTCTACATGATGCCAGTAATTTTAAGTCAGTTCGAGTGCCAGTACCATTACAGCGTCGTAAAAAAATCTTCAGTAAGAACGTAATTCGTAAAAATAACGTAGCAATAATGAAACAATTAAATGTGTAGGTACTAGATGAATTACTTGAAGATATATTAGAAAAACGCACTGCGCACTAGCCAGACGGATACTAGCTTCACCGGCCGCACAAAGACAGTACACAAGCCATGCTAGCGAAATCGGTGGTGGGGGACGCTACTAGCTCAAAAAATAGAACGGCAAGCTATTAAAACTATCCTGGCTTCAGCACTGGCTTACTAGCCTGAAAGTTAAGCTAGTGTTGTATACACGAAGATAGACGCACTAGCTTGCTAGCTTACTAATACTAGCTTACTATACTGGCTGACTGGCTTGAAAAACTAGCCTCGTGTATTCCGGGCATTAGTGCGATACTTGCTTAGAAATTTATCGCTTGAACTTTTGCAGCGATAATATTCTAAAATGGCGTAATATAGACGGTAGTATCCAAACTCATACCTAATATTTGACCAACTTCAATGCTACCTGACTGTACATATGTAAAAAGTGAAGCTAAACGTACCATCCCAGTCATTTTGAAGACGCAAGCAAACATACACTTAACATTGTCATCCTTCAACACCTTTTGTTGGGTGATTTCCTTCAAGTCGGTGGTAGCCACCGAATGCTGCTCAGCGCACGTCAACATATATTGCAAATACTTCATCTTCATGTTTGCGACGGAGTCTGCCTGTAAAAATAATATAAGTTTATCTTTAGAATATTATTGATTTATTCGTAAACACATACTCCTATGCATATGAAGAAATATGAAAGATAACATAAAAATATAATGCCACGAAATTTCCTCATCTCAGCATGATGCTGGCGGTACTCAGCCCTCATCTTCTAATAAGACCATAGGAATATACTTAACACTTTCACTGTCTAGTATCCCTTATATGGGTCACGACGATCTATCTTAATAAGCCCGATGTCCAAGTCCGAAGTCCGGATCACTATACCCGACAAGGTATATAAGCACGGAAATCAAATCACTTCTAACTGCATTAATTTGATGCTCATACTTATATATTCTCTGTCAATATTTTTGTTAGATTCAACAGCATTCTATATAAAATATTGTAATAGTCAGAGTGCAAACCTGGTCGTTTTTTAGTAGCCCACAAGTGGAGCACGGACGTGCGATAAAAAATAAATAATTTTCTTGGACGTATGAGGAAATCAAAACATTTTGTATGGGGACTGTGAACGTGTTAAGCTTGGTTTGAAACCAGGACATAATAGGGTTCAATCCTAATAAGAGTTCGTTAGCTTTACGTAATCAATCGTTATCTGCTAGCCGAATATGGTCGGCTTTTTATCACTTGTCACAATATCTGTCACGCTCTAACAAGTATGTGAGTGCAAAAGTGACGGATAGCGCGATAGACGATAAAATGTCAACCGTGGTAGACGTTCTGATGTTCAACTGAAATCTGACAGTTAACTTGGATGTATTGGAGCGAGTCCGATTCCCTCACAAAATTTTCCACAAATAGATAAGCGGCGGCGCCTCCATACAAGCTCCCACAGTCTACCAGTTTTCCTTAATTGTGCTCATAAAGAAAAAGCAAAGCCATAATAGCTACGTGCTGCCTACGAAAAATAAGTCACCGCCACTGTACGAGTATATCCAATATATTCTTTAGACTTTAGAATCTTTATAATCTTTGGAAACGTGTCCTTTTAAATGTTGTTAGCGCTTACGGGTCCTTTGGCGAATATCGTGTTATTATGTAATTATTTCAGTGGCGCGGAGTAACTTTTTATCAGTGCAAAAACTGCAAAATATTATCTATAAGTAAAACCTACTTGTACTGAATAACTCAGGCATACTGCAATAAAAACAACGAAATTGTTAAAGCTCATGATGATGGAACCTCAACCCAGTGACTCCAACGCAACGATCAAACTGTCACTCTAAAATCACGAACTGCAAATGTGTGAAGTAAATAGTCCAATTTATACCTTTCATGATAATAACAACGCATCTACACAAAGAGAACTATTTACACCTCGGATAATTGAGGAGTTATTGCAAAATGTGTTTATCATTAAACCCTATTTGTGAACTTTGTCGCTTTCATGGGAAAATGACCTTTAACGCTGGAGGCACCTCCGTCGTTTTTGACTATATTCCAATACAATTAGCTATATAGGTGCTTGATACACCAGGGTCTCTTTTTCCCTGAGCGTTCGAATGTCTATATGTAATCGACAACGAATTTTCACCTTTTGCCAGAGATATTATAGTTATTAATGCAACGTAAAATTGTAGATACATACATATTTACACAATGAAAATTCACGGATTCGAAAGCAAACCTGCAATTTTGTTTGAACAGTATTATTGCAACAGCATAGTAATTTGTAGCATTAGAGTATACGTTTTACCTACTCTCCAAGCAATATTTTTATTATATTCTGCCATGGTGGGTATATTGCACTTGATGGGTGTATGACGTAAATACGTCAAATATTGAGTCTAAATCGAACGTGTCATACTCGTAAGTGTATAGTAAGTGACGATGACGTGTCGTCTGAGATACCTACAACCAAATAATGCAAAGGTGACAGGACACGTGAGCAGGAAAACCCCACCTATTCAGATAATAATAACCTACTGTACAGTCTTAGTGAAAATAATAATCTTTTTTATTTTAAGTGTTAAAAAATTAAGTTTTCAATGAATTACAAAGTCCATGGTCACCCTACAATATGAATGCTCCCGCCAAATTAGATGTCATCAACTCATGAGTCTAGTTACCTACTTTTGAGAATTTTCTTCATAATCAAAGATCTGTCATTATAATAAAGAGGATTTATGTCCAGTAATTAGTTGTTGTAGGGTGACCATAATTTCTGAGCAAGACATTGTTTCTTAACAAAAAGTGCAAAAAAAAGAAAAAGGTGCAGGTGTTTTACTTAAGTGCGATACTAAACAATACAGTATCATTTACTGGGTCTCAGTCCTGCTCACGTCTCGCGAATCACCCTGTATATTCACTACCGCAATACAATTTCACACAAGCCTTTTTGAGCTTACTGATGAACAGGGTAGGTTATTTTGATAAGGTAGAAATGCAATAAATAAGGTTTTTTTTTTAATTCTACTCCTAAAGGGATCAAAAGGGGGTTGAAAGTTTGTATAGGTACTGTGTAAAATTTAAAACGAGAGATTTGAAATTTTGTGTGCACTCTTTATTTTGGAATGCATCCCGTAAGAGCTCAAAAATGGATAAGGTGGTTTGTATAGAGATGGAGCCAAATGTCAACCGAGAGACTATTACTAAGCGTAGTGTTTAAACTACTTATTTTATGAAAAGAAAACAACAATAATAATTGCTACCTGTTATATGTATTCTTCAGCGCATGCGAAGCATTGTAAAAGCTAGTTATAAATAAAATGATGAGTCAAAAGATAATCGCTAAACGCTAATAAAGTGCGAAATAGTACATATTACATTCGTCATGGCCATTAACGAGTTAAATGCGATTTAGTCAACTTAAGTCTATAAGGAAAAAATACTAAATGTAAAAATTTCGATTTAGTCGAAATATAAAATAGTCGGAATATTTTTATGTTGTGATATAAAAATGACGATAAATAAGAATGCACATATAAAGTTTTGAAATATAAAAATACCAAGTATAAAAATGTCGATAATTAAAAATGTCCACAAATAATTTAGTCGTAAAAACTTTCATAATGTAGAACGTAATTTGATGAGTTCTTATAGGAAAAGGTAAGAAAAAATGTTTTAACGACCTGCTCTATTTTAGAAAAGGGGAAAAGAATAAACATATATAGATAAAAACTGTTTATAATGGGTTATATGAAAAGAATAACACAATTGTAAAATAGTAAGCACATAACACATTTCATTTAAACTAAAGAATGGTAACTACTTTTGGTAAAAACTAAAACGTTCATCAAATATTAAACTTACGAAAAAAAAAATTGCGTTTCACCTACATTTATCCTCTGTTTCAAACTTTCCATCAGACCAATACGTTGGAAAGGTACAGTCACGTCTAATAATATGTATACATTTGAGAAGGTATTTCTGAGGCATAAAGATCAAAATCGTTGACATATTTTTAGAGCCGACCGTATAAACGATTGCTGTCAACTTTAGGTTTATGCATAAAGGAGTTAGTTAGGTCGTATATTAAACGTGAAAACACTTAACGTAAAGGTTGAAATCCTTTACAGATACATTCTTATTTCTAAATTATAATTTGTCATTTGAAATCTAAACATGATTCTTGATTTAATGAACTTGTGTACGAAATATCATTTGATATAATTTACCAGTCGCTCGTCTAGTTTTCAAATAATTTACGGCATTTTTACATTCAGTCATTTTCGTCATTTTTATTCTCAGTCTAAATTCATAGTAGTCATTTTTAAATGTCGGCATTTTTACACTTAGTAAATAATATTTTCCTCCAATTTTCTTTCTTGACAATATTCGTATTACCGACTTTTTTACACTTAGTATTTTTTCCTTATAGACCTAATAGGCCAGTAAAAATCGACAATAAACTAACAAAGCATGATGTATCTCTGATTTTTTAGTATGTTGTTTGGACCTATTAGGACTATATATACACAAGTTTGCAATTCGAAAAAAGTTGTGGAATTTTTTTTATACACTAAAAACCGCAAAAATTTGGGGATTTTTTTAGATTCTGCTGTGCCTAATTCATGCATTTCTTGTCAAAAGCTTCTATAAAGGTTTTGAAGATAATTAAATTTGCGACAATTTAAGCCTCATTTAACCTCTATACGTCAATTGGTTACGGAATTATGACCCTTTGAAAATGGGTAACTTTTTGCCCAAGTCGATAATTTAAGTATTATACCATTTTTGAACCCAAATCGTGTAGAAACTGTTAGACTTACAAAAAAAAATTGATAAAGATTTATAGGCAATTTATTGAACTTTAAATAAAGTGTAGAAGGGGGTCTGTAACCTACGTAGTTTTCTCAATATTTCAGAAAAATCCAAAGCGGAATCGCGTTTTTCTAAGAATGTGCCATGAACTTTCCTATTTTTAGTGTTTTGCATTAGTATTTTTTGTATACAAGGACGATGGCAAACAAACATACAACCCGCCCGACCCGCCGTAAGTAGTTACCATATCCTATGGACGCCTGCAGCTCCAGAGGATTCACATGCGTGTTGCCTACCCTCCTATGAAACAGAAGGCTTGAAATCATTAAATTGACGATCAAATGTATTATTATATAAACATTAGTGATCAAATGTAGTTACTTTATCAATCAATCAGTCAATCAAATTAGGCACATACATAATACATATATTGAGTCGAATACCTAATACGAAGATATGGTATTTTAAAAACATGAGTGCTGGAAATCAACCATCGTGGAAGAGTACGCGAGTTTAAAAAATAGATCTCGTGCGTCATAATTTTCGTTGCTCTATTCAATAGATAGCTAGGTCTCCAATTGGTGGCTCGTCAGAGTTAGAGTTGGTCATGATCATAAAATCCTCTCGAATGATGGAAATGGCAGATTCTGGTAAGTTTTTCTAGAAGCTCTTGCATTTGCAAGAGAGGAGTCCTTATTTTGTTACGGTTGAATAACATTTTTATTACTTCCCTTATTTATTTATTTTCTTACACTAGGTTTATATAGTATTTTTTTTTACCAAAATATATATTTAGGTACATAAATCAAAAACTTCGAGCGCGCCGTGCCAAGGATTAGCGCTTTCTGAATCTAAGCCTTGATATTTTATACAACCTTGAAGTGAGTCTCTCAGATGTCGGTCGAGAATCTTTGGTATGAGATCGTTCGCTGAAACAACTATCAAAACAATGATCGCCGTACCAACTTCTCATATGCCGATTCCCGCGTCAGCCAAGTTTAGGTACTTGCTGGACTTGTCCTTTTCTGCCTACACAAGGGTCTCATCACACGGGATGGTGATGTCAATGAGCATTGCTCGGCGTAGCGATCGATCTTCAGCACTGTATATGCTTATTGGCTCAAATATTAGCCCTATCCGCGATAACAATAGTGCATGGTACGACTGGAACTGGCGCAGGCGAGGGCGGTACATGAAGTAAGCCACCTCGCGGTCCAGACGACCGGTCTTAAGGACAACCTGCTGGTGTATAATCCTGACTGCGACGTTATCTGTTCTAAGTACTCGCCGTTAGCAAGATGAGAACGAACGGAAAGACTCTCTTCTCTCGGAACAATGGTGTTCCGAACACATAGTAGGCGTCTGCGAAGCCGATGCTAATGACACGAAAATATACGGGGTACGCTTAGCGCTTGTTGTCCCTGTTCATGTCATGCTGATGCCATGGTATCTCTGCCCGTGTCGTACATAAAGATACAACACTCGCACGGTGAAAATGACTGTTGAGATTAAATGGAACCCAAAATGTACTAAGGCTATTTGTTGAAAAAGACCCAGCCACCTTCCTTATCCTTTATTCTGAAATGTTTTAGTACTTTATTATTAGATAGGTATAGCACTATTAGGTATCTGAGGCAGGTAGGTATATTATATTCAATGTATAGAAGCAGGTAACCCACGTTTTATATGTAGAATGTTGCTTGTAAACTTATAAGACATGAGATCTCACGATAGTTTTGAGGTAGGTATATTATTTTATTTATTTTACATTAGTTTTCACATACGTCTTTATCCAGACACCTAAAGAAATGTATGGTTTTTATTTTATTTTACATTTTATTCTTATGTTAAACTAGCTTTTGCCCGCGACTTCGTCTGCGTGTAATTCGAATAAAAGCAAGGTCTTTATGTATCAATAACTGGTGCCCGCGACTTCGTGTGCGCAGTATTAGTATTTCGAGTAGCTTATATTAGCGTGAAAAGAACTAACATTATGACATTAAAATTATAACATACATAATTTTTGGGTCGTATTTGAAAAATATAACAGTCTGACAATATTGAGATGTTACATTCGCACTGTAATAACGTAACAATATTGTCAACATAAGAAATACAGTAATTAAGCACTGCAAACCCCTAATCATAGGCCTATAGGTAGCTACTGCAGTATGCTTCTATAAACTATATTTAGCGATTTTTTTCCTTCAGCATAAACATGCAGATTTTTCGCTTTGGAAACACGTGAGCAAGCCACATAGAGCTGACCGTGAGAAAAACATGGCGTGCCCAAATGTATGCCTGCTACCTTTAAGGTTTGACCCTGCGATTTGTTGATCGTCATTGAAAATGCGACTTTCAATGGGAACTGCAGGCGTTTAAAATTGAATGGCAAGTTGTTGGGTATGATTGGGATGCGCGGTATAAGAAAATTGTCTCCCTTGGCTTCTCCAGTTAAAATTGTGGCCTTCACAATGTGCCTCCCTAGTTCGTTAACTTGCAACCGAGTGCCGTTGCATAATCTTGGCGCGTCCAGGTTACGCATTAACAAAACAGGTACACCTACCTTTAATTCCAACTTGTGTGATGGCACCCCGGACAACTCTAAAGAGTTTAGGAACTCTACGGGATAACTTGTAGTGTCATCGGATGACATAACTGTGTCGATGGAGTTATACACGAATATTTCGCTAGTTATTTTGTCCAAGATTTTTTTATTTACTTTCGAAACAGTCTCATTTTTTGGAGCCAGTATGGTTCTTTCACACAACCAATTTTCGTTATAAATATATTGTTGCAGATTCGGAAAAACTTGATCAATTAGTTCGTCTTCCGACTCCACAACATGACAAAATTGGTGTGTGAAAAGAACCATACCTTCTGGGTCGGTGTCCAGGCGGCCTTCACCAATTTCTAGGAGTTTTTGAGCATATGCTCCTGACTCGACATCGTGGAATAATTGAACTCGCATGTTAGTGGTAAGATAAAGCTTTTCAACTTTGGTCCACAGATATGATGTTTTTAGACATGCGCTAATTTCGTCTGCTGCAGTGCCTCTCTCGATAACAGGTAAAGTCTGTCTAAAATCCCCTGCCAATAAAACTACCACACCACCCATCAACTTTCGATTGCTTTGAATGTCTTGTAGACAGCGATCAAGCGCCTCGATGGCGCGTTTGTGTGACATAGTGCACTCGTCCCACACGATTAGCTTACATTGTTGCAACAGGGCACCGCGGGCACTGCTCTTACTGATGTTGCACATTGGGGTTTCTTCACTTGCCAGATTAAGAGGTAATTTAAAAACCGAGTGTGCCGTCCTTCCACCACTTAGTAATGTTGCAGCGATCCCAGAGGATGCCACAGCTAATGCCACATTACGGTCCTTACGAATTTTCGCTAGAAGCAAATTAAGCAAAAAAGTTTTACCTGTACCGCCCGGAGCATCAAGAAAAAAAAGGCCGCCTTCACCAAGCTCAACTCGTTGTGATATTTTGTCATAAATTTCTTTTTGCTCTGGCAGCAGGCGTGGCTCAGTTTCGCTGACCTGGGCATCTAATAAAGCGGTATTGTAGCTTAGTTCTTTAATCAAATCGGTCGACAGCTCTCCTCGTCGCTGTGGTGTGGGCATACCGAAATCGGACAATTTCTTTCCGGAAATCGTTATTATTTTGTCCTCTATAAGTGTCAGTGCTTCATTCAAACATAGATCATCGTTGACTTGATTCATCCTTTCAAATCTGTGCAAGATATCCTCTGATAACGCAGTTTTATACTTATCCCATAGTTGTAGAGGATTAGATAAACCGCAAGTGGTTATTAATAGTGCAAACAGCTCTCTTATTTGGGAAGGAGAACGACACAGCACGGCCTCTTCCATTGTGGCATCCCAGTGGTTGTCATCTTCCAACAACCCCAACTTCTCACACGCTTGTCGAAAAGTTTCAAGTTCTTGACCGTCAACTGTTTTTAGATCCAAGAAGTTAGTGGGGCCCTGTATTACATTCAGCAGCATTCGCAAACAGTAACATTCAAAGTTACTGACGTGCACTGTGTAAATGCGCCCAAGAGTATCTCCTGCCTTCACACCTGGCCAACCGTCGACAGGGGTTCCTTGTAAACGACGTTTCCATTCTTTTAACGACACGTTCCATGTATAGTAGCGGGGTACATCAACATAAAGTAATGTTTTTGCAAATGCGTCATTTTGGCAAAGCAGGAAAAATGCAGTTAGCGTCGTTTTAGGTGGTGCGGCCATTCTCTCTCTAAAATTGTTTTCAGTGAAGTAAATCCGCTCACCATTGGGCAGATGTACCGCAAGATGAGTGACTGCTGGGTATCTCTCATGCAGAGGCAAACCCAAGATCCGCCACGCTGCTTCGTTGCTACTAACATATCGACCGGCTCGAAATGTTTGCACCTCATCTCTCGGGTCAACATTAACATTCCCTTGCTGTCGGATGTTAAAAATAGCCTGGTCGCTGCCTTTATTAATATATTTACAAATATATTTTATCGCCTGTACCGTATTGCAGAACTCTACATTTATATGGCAATTAAAAATTTTAGAGAGCAGAGGAGAATATGGGACAATCCACCTATTGTCAACCAAAACTTCGTGACCTCGGGTTTTTTGAATAATCGTGCGGCCCCCATCTTCTGGTGCTCTACGCCTGTACAGAGGATAGCCTTTGTCGTTGGTTTGAGTATCTTTTAAAAGCGCCCTTGGATATTTTTTGGTACATTTTCCTTCCTTCATGCAAGGTGATGACGAATTTAGTGCACCACAGGGACCGTGAATCATATTTTTGGTCACAGTATCATAGAGCTTTCGATCAGTTTCTGGATTTGGTATCTCCGCACTTATGACTTCGTCAATTTGATTAGGGCGTAATTTTTCCATCAACCACAGCAGTAAGTGCACGTGAGGTAAACCTCTTTTTTGCCATTCAATCGAGTACATGAAGCACTTCACATCACCAAATATTTTACCTTTTGTAAGTAGAGCAACCAACTTTTGAACTTTTATTTTAAATACTCTGGCTGTTAAGTCGTGTCTGTCCGTTGAATTTTGACCTGGCATGAGCTCTGTAGTGATTTCTGGCCAGGCGGGATTACATGTCATTGTAATAAATAGATCAGGCCTCCCGTAGTTACGCACGTATGTGAACGCATCCTGCGTGTATTCATGAAGATATCTCGGGCTATTTACAAATGACGACGGGAGAATTACCATTTGACCCAAGTTATTTGGATTCAAATCCGCATCATTCCTTATCGCGTCTTGTAAATGTATATAATTTTCTGCTCGCAGTTTTGTTTGGTTCAAGGCAATAAACCTTAAGCGCTCACTCTCCACTTTGACATACATGTCCACCAAAAACTGAAGAAGGAGAAGTCTACATCGAAGTAATAAATTAAAATCGTTGCGACGTACCATCATATGATACGCATAAAAGTCTTTACAGGACACTTTTTTATTTGGTATGGGTTGTTTTGTAACTGGGTTTGTCTGAGGAATATCAAAACTGTACCCCTCTTGTCCTTTCCAAAAAATTATCGGGTACTCGAGAGCGTCATAAAATCTATGAGTGTCCGGAACTCTAGTGAGCCGGTCATCATGCGCCTGAATAACGATATCCCGAGAAGCAATTTGTTCACTACTAACTACTAAGGCAGCTATTTCATTTGTGGTCGGGGCATTGAATCTTCTTTCATGTTCACCACGTGGTACACGATCTGGGTGTATTACAACCTTGTAATTATCGCTAGTCACTCTATCTTTAGCCATTTTAAATTCATGTACTAAAATGTTGTGATTATGTAGAACTTGTTGTATTTTTTGAACCGTGTTTCTATCCAAACCTTGCACGTACTCAGAACGCCTATTAACTTGTGCTTCCTCATCGCCCATGAAATAAACTTGCAAAAATTTTGGTTGCGTATTGGTAGCAGGAAGCAAAGATCCAATTGTGTGGTATACTTGCCCTTGTATTGTAAAAGTCGGACAAAATCCTGGCATAGAAACAATATTATCCGCCCCAAAAGATGTCATGTGGAAGCACGTGTTGTATTTTCTTATGTTTTTTAGGAAACGGCGAGACTCATCTGTTTCATGAGAGAAAAGTTCTTTAAGCGGCTCAACTGGCTCATCTATTGAAGCAAGAGCTACTTTTCCTCCTGAACAACACATGCCCGCAGCTTCTTCTTTCCACTTAAGAGCACCGCAAAATCTACATTCTTTGTTCATAGGTTCTATTTTTATAAGATTGTGGCTTCCGTAATCAAGTGTCTCGTCGTACTCAAATGCAGCTTTGTCGAATACCCCCCACGTGTTTCTTCTGAATATTAGACGTCGCTGTTGTGCCCTTTCAGCAACAGCGCGTCTGCGAGATTCAGCTTCTTCAACGGTTTCTGTAGCTCTTTGTGACGCTATGTAAGTTGCCTGCTGAAGAAGCCGAGCGTGGGACTGTTCAGGTGTCTCAGCAGCCCGTTGAGATGCCAGATATTCAGCGTGGTGTTGACGTCGAGCTTGGGACTGTTCAGGTGTCTCAGCAGCCCGTTGAGATGCTAGATACTCAGCATGCTGTCGAAGGCGGTTTTGAGACTGTTCTGGTGTCTCATCAGCTCGTTGAGATGCCAGATATTCAGCGTTCTGTTGACGTCGAGCTTGGGACTGTTCAGGTGTCTCAGCAGCCCGTTGAGATGCTAGATACTCAGCATGCTGCCGAAGGCGGTTTTGGGACTGTTCTGGTGTCTCGGCAGCCCGTCGAGATGCTAGATACTCAGCGTGCTGTCGACGCCGATCCTGGGACTGCTCTGGTGTCTGAGCAGCTCTGTGAGCTACCTCACGCTCCGCCTGTTCAAGCCTTCGCAGTTCGGCTTGTGGAAACGTCTCGTTAAGTCTAGCTACTTTCATAGATCGAGCTTTATTAGAGCTTTGGGAAAGATTAGACTTACGCTTTCGCGGCATAATTATTTCTTAGGAGGTACTTTTTCTACGATATTTTTATTTTTATACTTGAAAAATGCAAAACCTGCCTATTAAATCAAAATTATAGCTACTTACTAATTAATAGACAGGCAAAAAATAATTCTAATATTATTCTATTACTATATACACATTATCCTTACTTAATTACTATAAATGCAAATCGCTAGTGCCTTCAAAATTCGCAAAACGAACACAACCGTCAACGACGTCTGCCCTCACGCGTCTGCCCGCGTTCGGGTCGCGCACTCAGCGATGAGCGACTTCTCCTCCCACCTCACCGCGACCGACCCCGCTCCATTCGCCCGCCGCGCCGCCCGTCGGACCGTAACATACCATAGTATCGCGCGTTCGGTTTGTCATCGTCGTAACTATTAAAATATTTGTCCAAATGATGTATTGTGAAGGACAAAATTTATCTCCTTTAAATACCAAAAGCGATAAAAGTATTCATTTTGATAAGGATCCATTTATTACTACCAAATGTGCATTAGAAATAAATTATCAATTTTTATTGTATTTATGGTTCACTATTTTGACAATAATGGCTTACTCATAAAAGATAGATATATATGGTGTCGCAGAATTTTTTGTAGGACTATTAAGATATAAGATAAATATTTTCACCATACATTATATACATGTAGCACTAACTGTTTTTGCAGCACACGCCTGAATAGCTCGCAGATTGCAGAATTTTTTCAGACTTAAATGACATTTATCGTTATATTTTGGACAATTCACACAATATCTTTATAAATTATAGCCTATGTGTTATTCTGATCTATAAGCTACATTACTGTAAAATTTCATTAAAATCCGTTTAGTAGTTTTTGCGTGAAAGAGGAACAAACATCCATCCATACATCCATCCAAACAAACTTTCGCCTTTATAATATTAGTAGGAAATTCACACAATATCTTTATAAATTATAGCCTATGTGTTATTCTGATCTATAAGCTACATTACTGTAAAGTTTCATTAAAATCCGTTTAGTAGTTTTTGCGTGAAAGAGGAACAAACATCCATCCATACATCCATCCAAACAAACTTTCGCCTTTATAATATTAGTAGGAAGTAGGATAAGTTTTACGTACCCTAAAATTGGGCCCCTCAGTTTTAAGTATACTTAACGTTTGCTAACTACGAAACCTCTTTAGTCTGATATTACGTATTACATTCTATTATAGTTATTATATCTTCCTCAGTTACACACTATTCATAACTCCCGAGGGAATAATGAAGGCTATTGTTCTTTAATATACATGCATAGTATAACAACTTTAACAAGTAATTTTTATGAAAAAATGTTCCATAGGTACATATTTGTTAAATGAGGATTTTACCTCGCTTAGGTTTTTTTGAAATTATGAGAGTACTACGATGCTTACAGAGCCCGGTCTACATTTATTTTAAAGTTTATTAAATTGCCTATAAATCGTATCCCATAAGTTGTACTCGTTGGATCAGTGGTGTCGATGCAATTTTAGCCCACAAAAAGGCTATAACTAAAATTTACATATTTTTTTTTTAAGTGGCCTATTTTCAAAATGTTGCCATTCCGTGACCAATAGCCCTATTGATTTCTAATTGGCTTTAATTGATCACAAATGTAATGTTCTTTAAAACGTACATAAGAACTTTGAACAAAAAATGCATGGATTCGGAGACATAGAGAATAATCTAAAAAAATCCTGAAAATTTCGTGGTTTTTTGTGAATATTTTTTTTTCCACAACTTTTTGTGAATTGCAAACTTGTGTGTACATAGCCCTAATGGGTCCTAATAACATACTAAAAATTCAGAGATACATCATGCTTTGCGAATTTAGCTATTTTTTGTGTCGATTTTGACTGGCCTATAAGTTGACTAATTCTTAAATTAAAGGCTTTGCCTCTGGTATTGATGATTCGGTATCATATATGTTCTGATTATGAAAACATAGAAGATGAAAAAAATATGGGATTTTTTTTTCTGAAGGTTTTGCCTAAAAAAAAATCTCCCGCTTCTTCCTAATCAAAACAAAACACGATACCGACATGCCCTTAAACGGATCCCGAAATTATTTTGTAATATCTTGTGTTGTGTGATTTGTGTGAGATCATCCTATAGTATGTATGTATTATAAAAATAGCTACATACCCACCTCATTTCAACCGTAAATTGTCCACTGCTGGACATAGGCCTCCCCCAAATGTGACTTGTATCATCTTGGGGGGTAGTTGCCATAGTGGCCACGCTGCTGGACGCTGCTGTAAAACTTGCCTGGTCACCATAATAACTGCAGCTGTATGATAACAGCAATAAGCGTAAATTCAATCTAAAAGGTACAGTACCCTTACCATGAGTTGTGACATTCAGATTTTCGATAACGAGTATCGAGTTTACTATCTGTGCATCTCGCTTGTACTATTTTAGTGCGAACGAGATGCACAGATAGTAAACTCGACACTCGTTATCGAAAACTTCAAAGCCACAACTCATGTTTAGGGTACAGGAAGAAGTTTTGCATCAGTCATCAATGTCATTATTAACTAGTAAAGTTTGACCTCCCGAAGCGACGTTAAAAAAATAATGATAGAGTCTACTACCTAATTTACTACTAAACTAATAATTAGATTATACTTGTCAACAGTATAAAATGGTACGAGTTGCCGAATTTCAGCAATCTGTTGTAGTGTCTTGTGTGATCAACAGTTTAAATATTTCATTAAAAATGGCAAAATTAACAGTGTTCATTTGCTCCCTGTATATTTTAGTGTTGACGTCATATTCAATGGTAAGCTATGATTTAAGTATGTGACCCCATTGAGGGTCCACGTTGGAATTTTGAGCTTTTGAATGTGTCAGTCTTTAGTTAAAGTTTTCAAACGATTGTAAATTCAACCGCTAATTTGTAAAAGTTTTACTAAGAGTAGGCATTTACAGCAGTTGTACAATTGTACATGTATTTCTTGTTTAAGAGCAGTAAATATTTTTCAACTAAGAAGCCTAGTATAGAGTGAATTTATAACAACATACAAATTTAACTAAATTGTTACTAAATTTGTCCCTTACTTGGTAAAAAAGTACAATTGAAACAGTGGTTACATTTATGTAGTACGAGTAGGTACGTATTGTTAATCTTTCAATGTTTTTTAAACCCTAACATTCATAGTAGTTACGGGCCTGATACCGCGAACATCGAAGTTCGTAAATTTGGAGGTTCTTTCTCTTTTACTCCAATGAAGGCGTCATGAGAGTGACAGAGACAATCGTTCCAATATCGAATTTCGCAGTAGCGCTGCAGGCTGCTTTTATGTTATGACTCTACTAGAAATTCTTAATCTCTTAAAATTTTTATATACTTAATTGGGAGAGCTTCTTACTTTTTCGCGTTGTCCCGGCATTTTGCCATATTTGTGAGAACATAATATACGAGTATATCATATACATAAGTATAAGTACGTGACTAACACTTATTACTTATTATATAATATATGATCCCGCGCTGTTCGACCTTAAGGTATGTTAATTTTAAGCGTAAAGTAACAATAGGTAGGTATATAACCAGCTTTTTTTACTTTCAGGCTATGACAGAAGATCAGAAGAATATGATAAAGCAGCATTTCCACGAAATCGGAATGAAGTGTATAAAAGACAACCCCATCACTGCTGAAGACATCAGCATGCTGAAAGATAAGAAACTGGCCACCGGACCCAACGTGCCTTGTTTCTTAGCTTGCATGTTGAAAGACGTTGGAGTCGTGAGTAGTTTCTGTAGCCCGAAATCGTGAAATCAGAGCTCCAACCCCCATTAAAGGCCGGCAACACGCTTGTGACTGCCATGGTGCTGCAGGTGCCCATGGGCAACGGTAATTGTTTACCATCAGGCAATCCGTGTGCTCATTTGCCGCCTTTGTCATATAAAAAAAAAGTAATGATTTCAGGACATTCTTAAACAAGTCGTCCGCGCCCGACGGTGAGCTCAAGAAGGCTTGTGTTACGGGTACTCCAACGATACTCGTATATATATTACACAAGAATTTAAATTGTTTATCATTAACTTATCTTAAAAAAATAACTACTTTATAAAATAAAACTAAAAGCTAACTAATACAAAAAAAAATGGAGTCCTTTGGCATGGTGCCGTGGTCTACATACCTATGCATATTTAAATACATAGAAAACACCCATGACCCCACAAAATAAATTTAAGTTAAGACCTTTGGATTACGCCAGAACATGTTGTCAAAAGTTGTAAACGAGCAAACCGTCCAGCTGGTGGTAAACTTGACGTTATCCTATGTATGAACGCTTAAATAAGTGCGCGTCACTGATTCCACCGTATTAGGAACATTACATGTAAGCTTTTATTAATGATTAGGTGCTACATAAAATTAAATCTACCTATAAATACAAGTAACTTAAAAATGATTAAGTAAAATTAAAATCTAAATTAGGCCCTCTAGGCAAGATGCCGGCATTCCCGCGCTGAATAGCTATGGCAATTCTTTGTGCAAGCCGCCCGCGCGTGGGTCACCAGTGGTCTCCCGCAGACGTTTGCTTAAGGTCTTATTAGGTATTTTGTATATGTACTTGTATACAATACACCCAAAACTAGATGGACAGATGACGTCATACGGGTCGCTGGCTGCAGTGCAGTATGTTGAAGATCGCTCCGTGGCGGTCTATGGAGAAGGCCTAGCTATGTCAGTTTTTATCTAACAAGCTACTTTAGCACGAATACATGGTCTGGTCTAGCTTATCAAAGTAATAGCGTGACAATGACTGCGTCTTTAAATAGTGATGGTTGCGATCTTCATTGCTTTTCCGCTTTACGCCCTCAAGGAGCGTGCTTAATACACCCGAGAATCCTGCATTACTACCGACATTTCTATGGATTTCATCAAGATTGTCAAACTGTAGCCGTACCCTTACGGTTGTTGTAGGCATTCCTGTGCCCTTAATAATTAAGAATTTTCAACAGTTTATATTGCCCAATATTTACAGTTCTTATGTCGTTTTCTCTAGATGGATAACAACGGTATGCTAAGTAAAGAGTCCGCGCTTGAACTGGCAAAGAAGGTGTTCAATGATGCCGAGGAACTGAAGGCGATTGAGAATTACTTGCATTCCTGCTCACATGGTCAGTATGCATAACAAAACTGTATTGAAGACTTATTACAGTGATCGGTTATTTGGATTATTTAGACACGGGGTGAACAACCTCAATAATTATAAGTTGAAATAGATAACATATACTTAAGAAAAAAAAAAAAAAAACGACGAGGACCTCCGGTGTTCGAGACGGGATTCGAACCCGCATCTCCAGCTATCGCGGCTGACGCCTTAACCAATTTGGCCACCCGTACACAGCGGACCACGTCGAAATTAATCAAGTATATGTGATCTTGTTTATTTTTTAAACGGTTTTAGGCACCGTTTTACCAGCTCTAAGGTGAAACACTACGTGTTTGCACCTCCTATATGAATACCTTTCGGGATTCTGATATAGCTAGAGAGGTGGTGCTGCCATCTATGAAATTAAGAACAAATCAAATTATTTTTTATGAAAATATTTTTGATTTGCTTTGATTTTTTAAGTAGTAATACTACTATATAAATTAAAAGTTTAAATAGATAACATATACTTAAGAAAAAACGACGAGGACCTCCGGTGTTCGAGACGGGATTCGAACCCGCATCTCCAGCTATCGCGGCTGACGCCTTAACCAATTTGGCCACCCGTACACAGCGGACCACGTCGAAATTAATCAAGTATATGTGATCTTGTTTATTTTTTAAACGGTTTTAGGCACCGTTTTACCAGCTCTAAGGTGAAACACTACGTGTTTGCACCTCCTATATGAATACCTTTCGGGATTCTGATATAGCTAGAGAGGTGGTGCTGCCATCTATGAAATTAAGAACAAATCAAATTATTTTTTATGAAAATATTTTTGATTTGCTTTGATTTTTTTTAAGTAGTAATACTACTATATAAATTAAAAGTTGAAATAGATAACATATACTTAAGAAAAAAACGACGAGGACCTCCGGTGTTCGAGACGGGATTCGAACCCGCATCTCCAGCTATCGCGGCTGACGCCTTAACCAATTTGGCCACCCGTACACAGCGGACCACGTCGAAATTAATCAAGTATATGTGATCTTGTTTATTTTTTAAACGGTTTTAGGCACCGTTTTACCAGCTCTAAGGTGAAACACTACGTGTTTGCACCTCCTATATGAATACCTTTCGGGATTCTGATATAGCTAGAGAGGTGGTGCTGCCATCTATGAAATTAAGAACAAATCAAATTATTTTTTATGAAAATATTTTTGATTTGCTTTGATTTTTTTTAAGTAGTAATACTACTATATAAATTAAAAGTTGAAATAGATAACATATACTTAAGAAAAAACGACGAGGACCTCCGGTGTTCGAGACGGGATTCGAACCCGCATCTCCAGCTATCGCGGCTGACGCCTTAACCAATTTGGCCACCCGTACACAGCGGACCACGTCGAAATTAATCAAGTATATGTGATCTTGTTTATTTTTTAAACGGTTTTAGGCACCGTTTTACCAGCTCTAAGGTGAAACACTACGTGTTTGCACCTCCTATATGAATACCTTTCGGGATTCTGATATAGCTAGAGAGGTGGTGCTGCCATCTATGAAATTAAGAACAAATCAAATTATTTTTTTTTATGAAAATATTTTGAATTGCTTTGGTTTTTTAAGTAGTAATACTACTATATAAATTAAAAGTTGAAATAGATAACATATACTTAAGAAAAAAACGACGAGGACCTCCGGTGTTCGAGACGGGATTCGAACCCGCATCTCCAGCTATCGCGGCTGACGCCTTAACCAATTTGGCCACCCGTACACAGCGGACCACGTCGAAATTAATCAAGTATATGTGATCTTGTTTATTTTTTAAACGGTTTTAGGCACCGTTTTACCAGCTCTAAGGTGAAACACTACGTGTTTGCACCTCCTATATGAATACCTTTCGGGATTCTGATATAGCTAGAGAGGTGGTGCTGCCATCTATGAAATTAAGAACAAATCAAATTATTTTTTATGAAAATATTTTTGATTTGCTTTGATTTTTTTTTTTAAGTAGTAATACTACTATATAAATTAAAAGTTGAAATAACACCGGAGGTCCTCGTCGTTTTTTTCTTAAGTATATGTTATCTATTTCAACTTTTAATTTATATAGTAGTATTACTACTTAAAAAAAAAATCAAAGCAAATCAAAAATATTTTCATAAAAAATAATTTGATTTGTTCTTAATCTCAATAATTATGTTTGTATGGGTATGCCCCGGGAATCCGGGCTTGTAGTTATTAGAAAAATCAAAAAATACAATGTGTTAATTTTATTACACTTTAAAATATCTAAGAAGCTGATAGACACGCCGCCGCCGTTCTTTTGTCCAAATCGAACAAATGAGCACAAGTGGACAGTGCCAGCACACTGCCAACTCATTTGTGCCACCAAAGTGGTACATTTTGTATCGTTTGGATAAAATTTTGGGGACTAAGTAAAAAATCCCTTACAGACAATTTAAATTGTTTTATTTTAGAACGATTTATTGGGTATCGCAGGAAACTGTCGTATCTAATATATTAACTTTTCTGTATGATATCCCGCGAGGGAGAATCCAAATAACCGATCGAATCACTGCTTATTCAGTATGTTCGTCTTCAATTGTTTTATATATTCAATGATAATTAAAACTGGTGTCGTCAAATAGTTTCCGTGCAACCCTAAAACTATCGGCGGAATTAAATAAAATCATACCTACATTGTTCAGTTCTTCATTTTTGCGAAGGGTTGCATATTTGCATACAACAATTACTGCCTACGTCATATACTATAAATACTTAAAAGCTAGTGGCATATAATTATAAAATAAAATCCTACCTAGATTACTTGATAATGATAAGTCGCTATGAATTTCGGAAGCCATTTGGAATTTGTTGACCAGCAATGTTACTCATATATTTCTGCCTTTCAAGCCATTTCTACAGAAACATACCTACTTCTTGATCCTACTAACACAGCTCATTGCCGTTTTTTCATCGTCTTAAGTTAAGCTTAATTCTATTACTTTAATTGCAGTAAACACCGAATCAGTGAGCGACGGAGATAAGGGATGTGAGCGTGCTATGCTCTCTCACAAGTGTATGTTGGAAAACGCTGCTCAGGTACTACTTTATATATTAAGTACATTTAATCACAAATTTCGGAGAGCTGGGGCCGATTTTTGAGCCTCGAATACTGGAATCGTGAAATTTTAAACTTTGTCAGAAACGAAGGAATGGTAGGTATTTTAGAAACATGAATGATAGAAATTAAAACTCGTGTGTATCGAAACTATGTAGTACAGTTCGTGCAAAAATAATGATAGAAATGTACGTACTGTAACTTATATGTGCGATTATTTCCGTCCTCAAAGTTTTTTTAATTCGAGTGCGTGACTCTCGAAAATAGGCGGTGGTCTCCATTTTCAAGCACTAAGAGTGCCGAGCTCCTATTGCGTAGCCGGCACAATAAACATTAACGAATCCGTATTATTCACAAATAAATTATCAGTTTCACTAATGAAAGTTTAAATACATATATTTAATATTTTAATTATTCCAGTAATACATTTTCTTTTTTACTTGCAGTTTGGTTTCGACCTGTAAAAGCTGTAAATCTTAAAAGATATCCTCGGAACGACTGGCATAAGGAACACAATGGCTTCAGAACGTAACTATAATTGTTAATCTGTATTTTATTTTATTTGTTAATTGATTAAAGGTACCTACATCATTGAAACGCCGGATTTTTACTATATTATTCCAAGTGCATGAAAGTCTAAGAGCATTAAGTACATAGATATCAGCGTATCCAGACTTTGGAGGCGAATACTCTACATCTTCACTGCGAAAGATTTTTGTATAGAAATCGCCGCAGGGTGATATCTATGTACTTAATGCTCTTAGACTTCCAAAGCTCCTACAAGCCGTTTTGGTTAAAACTGGCTCGCAAATCGCAAGTGTGATATCAGCCTAAACGGTCTATATAGGTATTATAGGTACCTATATGCGTCCTTATAATCAGTCAATTTAAAATCCACAGTAAGAATAGAAGTAATAAGCCAGGGATAAGGGGACAAATGTCCGGCGACAATTGTCGGCGAAATATCAAACGAACTCGACCGACAAGTCCGGCGACTTCGCCAGACACTTGCAGGCATAGTCATGGCTTGTCGAGCGATGTCGGGCTACGTCAATCTATGTCACCCGACGTCGCTGGCTATACGGGTTGCAGGACATTTATTCCCTAGTCTATCCCTGGCTATTAGTGGCATTAGGTATCTAGCAGAAGGGACCTTATTGTCGATGGCGCTTACGTCGAACCGCGTTGCGTTTGTATTGTGGCATCTTGACTTGATAATGTCACGTATATGTATATTGACTCTTTCTTAGTAGTGAAGGTACTGGCGTAAGAAAGAGACAGTATGATTCTCTCAGTTTCTGTTTTCTCTCTAATGCTGTATATGATGACTTTTTTAATGAATTCGAAAATGAACGAAATGTATAGTCTATATGATGATATACAGGATGTCTCATTGAAATCGGTCAGTATACGGAAATCTAGAACTAAAGGACGCAATATGCAATGTTTTGTTAAATCTATGCAGTCAGTTTTTCTTGTCCCTAAAATCGATGATATGGTTCCTAAGAACAAATCTTTATATGTCTTATAGTTCCAGCTTTCCCCATACTGACCGCGATCTGAGACACCCTGTATACGAACGAAACGTCACGTGATTATTCATTATTTATTAACAAATATTAGTTATTTGGTTTAGCTCTCTGGCATATTTAAAAATAGGACAAAAATAAAAACATCATAAATAGAATAGGGCATGAAAAACTTTATTCGTTATTATTAATTATTTATCTTCTCCTTATCATATTGTACTTCTTGTGCAGTCGTTGGGCCAGGGTTCATTCTCCAGGTCCTTAAAATTTGAGATCGAGGCCATACTGGAAGAAAACAATATGAATTTGTGTAACTAATTCATGGAAACATTTTAAAATAATTGATATTCATTATTATATTTCATCAGGGGCGGCAGGTAAATTTTTGTCTTAGGCAAGACGGAGCCCATTATGACTGTGCCTAAAAAAAACTGTCAAACTGTGAAAAAGTTAGTTATGCCGGTGGAAACCGGTTTGTACCTAAGTATCCGCCACCGCTGTAGAGCCTTAACATAATTTTTAACAAATTTTATAAAATCCAGTACCAACATTTTTTGTTAAAAATACATAGATGCACTAAATAAGCACTTAATAAGTAGGAGTCATATCACGCTGTGTTTTGTTTTTCACTCCTAGACGAGCGTACTTAGCGAGCAAACATAGTGTATATGGAGAATTATACATAAGTTGATAAGATATTGTGGTTCTTAAATAGAAGGTTTCCTCGTGTTTAATTATATTATCATTATTGCACAAAAGAAAATATCAATAAGTTATAAAATATCATATAATTAAGGCTGTTGTGAGTCAAGCTACTACTACTTTGAGCTTAGTTACAAACGGATGAATCACGTGTACTTAAATCGCACTTATAAACTCTGGTACCCATATTCAAGCCGCTCGAAGTGAGAGTGCGTCACTCACTCAGTTTCGACTATAAAATGGGTACCTGAGCTTACCCGGAACATGTCGCCTAGTGCGATATAAGTACACGTCAGTTCATCCGTTTGTAACTAAGTAGTTGTAAAAGATCATTGAAAAAACTTACCTTGGATGCGTTGTCATTTAAACAGACAAAAGCAAGAGCTGCTCTGTCGCAACCCTTATCACCATCCTCCACGTTTTCGGCATTCACTGTAAAATTAATCTTTAATCAATAAAGTCTGGACAGAATGGATATATAAAAGTCCCATTTAAAAAGTACAATTCATTTTGCATACTTCCATAGAGTATAATTTTGTATTTTCCATTTAGCTACTTAGCTAGTACCTATAAGGTACAGTATATCACATCTTCTGTACCTAATAGGTATTCTTCCGGCTTCTGGGTGCCTGGGATCCACTTGGAAACAATTCCCAGGATTTGCCGTAGGCACTAGTTTTACTAAAGCGACTGCCATCTGACCTTCCTACGCAGAGGGTAAACAAGGCTCTATTGGGACTAGCCCGGTTTCCTCACAATGTTTCCTTTACCGAAAAGCGACTGATAAAAAATATCAAATGATATTGGTACAAGCAGGGGTTTGAACCTGCGACCTCCGGGTTGCAAATCGCACACTTAGTATAACAGTACGATATGTAACCGAAAATCAAGTGTTAACGATATTTTACCTTTTGCAGACGTTTATAAAAAAACGTTGTTACCGTAATTCTCCTTTTAGTAAAATTTTACGAATGGCAAGTCAGATAAGTGTTAAAAATATAATAAATACCTCTCTCGCATTCCTTAACCAGACCCTCCACTTTGTTAAGGCTCTCTTCATCATTAGCGAAAACTTGTTTTGCGCTCATACGGGTGCTCGAAGCCGACACTGCTCCAGAGTTGTCTAACTGTTAAGAAAAACGAAGCAAAATATGAAAGACAAAACCATTATGTAAACAGCAACACCCTTAATCACCAATCAGTAGGCCTTATATCGTTGCAATAGAGTTTACACATAATCAGCTAATTGTTAGGCGTAGGCCCTAACAATTAGCTGATTATGAGTAGGACAGTATGATGAGTAGGACACGCGGCGGGCGCCCGCGTCAGCTAGCGTAGGCCCGTAGGCCCGTTAGGCGATACTGCTGAAGATCGGAGTTCGAAAATTTTGTGCATTTTTCTCTTTAACTCGAATTCAGGCGAAATTAGAGTGACAAAGACAATCGTTCGAAATAGGCGAATTTCGATTTTCGCGGTAGGCCTTCAGGGAACATTCACAGTGTTCATTTACATTTGTACACAGTCAAGCATTGATTTTTATATAGGTATGGAATGTAGCTCAAGCCTATCAAGAAATTCTTAGAACTGCACTTACAATGCCAATATTCTTGAAGAGACAAGCGAGAAAACATTTGGAGTTGCCACCTTCGGCCAGCTTCAGCATTTTGAGCGAGTTAATATCTTCCAGAGATAGAGGATTACTCTTTATGCAGGATAGACCTCGCGTCACGAACTGAGCTTGGATAAGGGTCTTCTGGACTCCCGATATCGCCTGTAATAAATCTCAATTTTAGTATCTCATGTAGTATGGTTATTTGCTACGATAAGTCCCACTTACACTATCCAGGATTAGCGAACTAACCCGTTAAGTCCATACCTTGTCAACGGCACCTTGTCACCCTAAGTTAGTGGTTTATTTATTTATTTATTTTTTTTTATTTATTATTATTAAAAATACAGTACAACATTTTGTTTTATATACATAGCTCCACAATACTGTTTTCACAGTTTGACTGTGGGGTCCGGAGTCTTTACTCATAAAAGATATGTAATGCGTTCTGCAAATTGGTGATGTACGTCTAGACTATTACAATATTAAAATAACTGATAATTTAACAATACGCGGGTTACATAATATTAAAAAGATGCATTTTCAAGCGGCTCTTAAATTTATGTTTTCTAGGTTCTAGTGCAATGTCTGCCGGCAAAGAGTTCAGTAGATAAGGTAACCGTTTCCTGAGTGTCCTATCTCCGTAGTAGTTGGTCACCCTAGGTACATCATATTTGCCCGCAGACACTGCTCTAGTTGCATGCTTATGGCTGACTGGATATAGATGGTCTTGAATGCTATGGTTATTTACGGCTAAGAGGTATTTAAATTGATATGTTACTGGCAATATTTTACAAATTTTAAATAACTGTTTGTAGTTGTTTTTACATCTATTTCTTGTTTTTCCATTTACTAGCAATTTCAGAAATCTGATCTGCATCGCTTCTAATTTTTCTAGGTTTGTTTTAAACGTGAGTCCATAGCAATCAAGGCCGTAACTAAGGATGGAATTAACTAGGGACTTATACAAACATTTGAGAGTACTAATAGGAACCTTAAACCTTAAATGATAAAATATACCTAATAAGATTCTTAACTTACTGCATAAATAATCTATGTGAATGGACCATGAAAAGTTTTCGTCAATTTTCATACCAAGGTACGTAACACAATTGACCCTTTCTATGGGCTTACATTTACAGGTAACCGGATTGTTATTATTGTGAAGGCAATTAAAAAGTTAACCCTGTTTGGCAAGTGGCACAGTACTTCCCAACAGTAATTCCCAAAGACATAATATAATCATAATCACCATACTTTATCATGATCAAATGGGATGACTATACTTGATGAGGTTGTTGTCTATTTTAACGGTCCAGCCACGATCGTAGGCGACAGCAATAGTACAGGCAGCAGGCAGTACACTTTAAGCTGTATAAGTAGATTAGAGAGAGACTTTTCGGTCTCACCACTGACCGCCATGGAAGGTCTACCCATGGTATAGGTAGATACACTGAACACGATTCGTTAACACTAGGTATTACAGATTTTCGGCCCCAATGATCTATAGTCTCCTCCTTATGGCTCCTTTTGATATTGCAGATCTACTACTACTAAGAAGTACTGCTTGGAGATAGGTGTAGGTACTTAACCTGATATCTCACTATGTACAAGAAATTCTATCCGAGACCATCATAGTGGGTCATCAGCTATTTGTCAGTAAAAAACTACCAGTAATCACGCAAAAAGTTAACTACTTTTGGACTAAACTTACCAATACATTATTCGCAATAGCGACAAGAATAATCAAAACCAAAGCTAAAGGAGCCATTATCCTAACGACACTTGTATTGACAATTAAACACGTATTGATCACATAAATACGTGCGAAGTCAATATATACTAAAGGACAGGCCCGTTTGCCTTGCCCAGTGAATAGAATGACTTTGTAACCATGATTTGGGTAATGCGCCAGGAAGTATGCTGTAATGTAAAAAAACATCCTCAACTATTGTAATAGAAACATTACCGTTTGTCTGTTTTGATTACTTACCTATTAAGATTTGATCTGTATGACAGAATTGGTCTAAGTTCCGTTGTAATTAGCTACGGAATTAAACTAATTAATTAGGTGTCCTTTTTGCATTAAACTGTTAAGTATTAAGGCGAAAATTAGGCAGAAATGTGACAGGTGTTTCCATCGATAGATTGCCATCATACATATCATATCACATCAGTATTACATACATATAGTTACATTTGCCTGTGATCGAACCGCTCGCGGTGGCGGTGTGCCAATCTTAAGGTGATACTGGCTGGAACGTTTACACTACATAGGCTACCTGGAAACGTTCAAGCGATTAATTTTCTTACAAGCGGAATACCGCGACCGCGACCGGCTGGTCAGAGGACACACACATCCTTACGAGACAGTTGTGTACGTTTATGGCTAATAAAATAGTTGAAGTTTATTGGTTTTTCTTCACTTCAATTAATGGGGATTTGACTGAGAAATGAACTTAAACTATAAATAAAATGTATTCAAAAAGTACTTACCTTTCCTATAGGTTTTTGATGTATAGATATAAGTTAAATACAAGTAAACCCGGGCAGCAGGAAAATTCGGCTATCTGTTTAATCCCACAATGGTTACCTTTTGTTTAGTTACTGATTTGTTTCGGCGGCGAAACGAAATGCACAACAATGCGGCATCGTCACTTTGAACACGTAATACTTTTGGTAACTACTAACATCAAACCTAGATAAGTACCTAGTTAATGTTTAACTAATTAAATCCGCTTGTGCATAATAAACAAAGTTTAATTTAATGTATGTGGCATTTTATTTAATTTACATATTTATCCCATTCGGCGTCGAGACACTCGGTCCGTGGGCCCTGGCACTCTAGTCTCTTTAAGGACCTTCCAAAGAAACGCAGAGAAGTCAGAGACACCACAGGAGACCAAAGAGCTAGCAGTTACCCCGCTCAGCGTATCAGCCTTACGATTCAGCGAGGAAATGCTGCCAGCGTCTTCGGCACCATGTCGCCTTTTTTAGATTTAGTTTAGTTTTAGTTAAATTTGATTGTTAGTTATAATTAATTTTAATTATTAATTGTTTTTCTACGTATTTAGTTGATTTTTACATACATATTATTTTCTCTAGGTAAAATACAATAATTTATTGAAACATTAAAGACTTGTGCATGACTCATGAGTCCAAATCCACAGCGCAGGCTTCCTTAAAATAAAATAAACGGCATCCGTAATAAACTTGTCTTATTAGTCCCAAATACACATTAAGTATATATTTTTTAAGGAACATATTTATCTTGAGTAGAATGATTAAAAGAAAATCATATTTTTTGTGCCGTTGCTCTTAATCACTCTACTCAAAATATAATTATTTAATTCCCTTTTCTCGTCTCTCATGTGGCCAATAGCTTACAGCTTTTGTGCATATGAGTTATGTTTTTGTCACTCGAAAAGATGAAACTGGAAATAGTATGTATGCGGATCCATTTATAAATGGGCTAATGCCATAAACTTGGTTGTCTACAGGAAAGTTGCTAACAAAATTTAATTTTTGACACAGTAATGTTTTTATTGAATAAGTAGTCTTACTCATAGTATAAAGGTAGGTAAGTGGAGAAGCTGTGTATATACTGGGGCCGAATTTTGAAATGCATTCAGTTGAACTAAAAAAACTAAAATATTCTTCCGCCCTGACCCAGGAGACAAAGAAGTAACAGCAGCGGTACCTTTGGTGAGATGTTTTGACACTGACGTGACATCTAAAATATATGTTTTCATGATAATTTCAACATAATTCGGTTGGTACGTCTGGTAAATTATCTAGTTTTTAAAATGATAAGTTGCACTTAATGACATACCTTAATAGGTGTGCTTACAATTTTATGAAGATGTGTTTTTATGTTATGACAATAATATAACCTTTCACAGGATGATATGGGAACGACTTAGAAAAGGTACAACTTGTCAATTATAAATAAAATAACGTAAGATAAAGTAAATAGAGTGCGAAATTAACGGGTTAAATCTTTGCCTTTGCCTCTAGTATTGATACATACTGTATAATATAACTCGGTCGCAGAAAACAGCATGTCCCATATAACATTTTTGTCTAGTACTTATACCTAGTAGCTATAGTCAACCAATTTGATTTCTAGGCCACTTCGAATGGTTCGTCACAGTGACGTTAATAAGAGATCCTTTGCGTCTTTCACATAGATTTTTCAATTAAAAATAAAATGATGAATCACAAGATAATCGGCAAACACTAACAGAAAGAGCGAAATAGTATAACATTCGTCATGGCCTTTAATGGGTAATATTGATACACACTGTATATTTAACTCACCAATTAAGGAGAGCTTATGATTAAAACAACATTTGCAAAGAAAATATATTATCGTACTTACATATATGTATTAATTTTCATAAAAATAACAAAATTATAACTTGTAAGTATTAATGGGAAGATTAACAGGTTTCATTCTTCATATTAGCCGGTTACGTTATCGAAGAATTTACAAATGCAACTGAAAAAAAAAACATGATATTAATTAATTATAAAATGTCAAATGTAGGTATATATTTTATTTTTTCCGTTAACTTATGAAGGAAAGTTTGGAACTTAAAGTTCTATACGTCATTGTCAACTAGAGTTCATTCCCCTGAGAAGTATTATTGAAATAAGGTAAAATAGGGAAAGTATAAATATTTTTTACGTAGATTTAGATGAAAACTAGCCTGTATACAGTGTATACCTATATATAACTATGCTTCGGAATAGTATGCGAGAGATTTTTTATTTTAACCCTCATAAAAAGTTATTCGTTTTTGTCCCACGTTACTTTATGAAAAATTGTTTTTTTTTTAGGAGCCTTTGTCTCTGGACCATATTGGCTAAAGGATGCCTTAAATATTAAGTAACGTAGTTACCGCTTCTTTCTGTTCCATCATGCATGCGAGCAGCATTTTGGACTTTCCGCACTTATCTTCAGGGGTTTTCTCAGTCTCTGAAAAAAAAAGAAGTATTTTAAGTCCCCATCAATTCATCATTAACATAATATGTGTAGCTATCATCTCATAGAACAAAATCAAAGTTTTCATACAAAACAGTCGGTTTGGGGCGTCCTTTTTTTACCTTCAGAAAATCGTACTAACGGGATCCCGGAGAGATATGTAGAGTTCCTGCCCGGGAAAACCCAGGGTTATCGGTAACTCGGTAACTCATCAGTCCGTAATTAATTTTGAAACTCCCGAAAACTTTTATAGTTTTAGGTGATCTATATAAGTCCACTAGAAGGATAAGGTTTCTTATTATTTACCTGAAGTACAATGTTTAACAAATTCCTCGATTTTTTCAGAATCAGCTTCCTTCATGAATTTCTTAGCATTTTCTACCAATTTTTCCACGATAAACGCGCCGTCGTCATCCATCTGAAAATAAATTATTTCACTTGAGTCTGCCTTAAAGTACAGTCACGTCACATTAATCCTACAGAATATATTGTGTAAATCCATTACGAGCTGTTGATAGACCACAGGATTCATTAGAGTACTTAATCATCTAATCATGAATACACTATGACGACCGGTCTGGCCTAGTGGGTAGTGACCCTGCCTATGAAGCCGATGGTCCTGGGTTCGATTCCCAGTCGGGGCATTTATTTGTGTGATGAGCACAAATATTTGTTCCTGAGTCATGGGTGTTTTCTATGTATTTAAGTATTTATATGTATCTGTCTATTATATATATCGTCGTCTAGTACCTACAACACAAGCCGTACTGAGTTTACCGTAGGACTAGGTCGATTTGTGTAAAATTGTCCCGCAATATTTATATTTATAATTCCATACTATACCTGCTCGTAATTTCCGTGTAGCATGTTGCATTACATTGCGGGCTGCATTATTTTATATGGATTTGGTACCCCAACATTTTTAAGCAAAAATTATCAAAATATACACTCCTGTGTCCTATATATATATATATATACTTAAGCCCGCATTGGATTTACACGTGCAAACTGCTGCCGTGCAAAAATTTTGGTGCACACTTTTATCTGCATTGCCTGTCTATTGCTCCCTAACCTTTGAGTAATCACAATAACCTACTGCTGCCTATCTGTTCCACGCTCCAGCCGTCCAAAAATACCATTATTTTATTTTGCACCATATATTTCCTATTGCACAATAAGGGTTTTTAACTTTTTAATATTGTGCGATGAACGTCTTATGCAGGCTACATAAATATCGGTGATAATGGTGTCGTAAACTGATTAGAACAGAACTCGATAACACCGAGGAAATAAACATTTTGGGGTCGTCTTACATTTCTCAAGCGTCAAACGTAAGTATAGATTAGCGTTACGGCATGATGTTGATGTCATGTAACTAACCATGCCCATCTTCTTGTACACGCACTCGATGAGGCATCCATCGATGGCTTCGTAATCCTTATTCTTCTTAGACTCCATCACTTCTTCAACCTTGGCTCCATGTTCCTTGCTACACTCCGCAATGATGGGCACCAAGGCTTCATGAATCTCCTTCTCTTCATCGGATTCAGCCTGAACACATGAAATTATAATGGGTCATTAATAATGGCACAGCTAACAAATAATCACATATCAATTTATTTTCATGAATTACATACTGTTTACTACAAATAAAAAACTACCGGGTACTGCAGACACATACTTTTTTCTCTAACGCGAGATAAATAAATTCCTTAAACAAAAATGCTGTGCAAACAGTAATATTAATATTATGAATAACTAACTATATGGAAATTATTTTTACATGAAGTAATAAAGTTTTTTTTTGCTTTGCATTTAAATACTACCCAAATATTATTATAACATAATACCACTATCAGAGTCGGACTTTCTATAATTACCTATAGTCAACTTATGGTTTTTACCATACCAACACTTTATGGATTCAATCAGTACCTATGAGCCCCCCACGGGCCCGGTTTGTAACTTGCAGCTTTTATACCCCGAATTGCCGGGGGCAAAAATGTACCTTAAGTATAAAAATATATAATTAATCACTAGCACTGATACATTTTCGAGTTATATTGTCCGAGTCTCATGCCTGAGACATGGGGACACGAACAAGCCGGCTTGACGACCATCATGACATTTGATAGAGCTGTCGGCATACGTTCCACCTAATCATTTTACGGTAGATACTAGCTACTCCTTTAAAATGAGTGATGAAAAAATTTAAGAACATCCCTTCTTTTACCCGCTCTCCTTTTCTCACTAACCCCATACTAACCCCGGTGAATTAACTCGGTGAGGTTTAAGAGATTTTTTGCTGTTAGTGAAGCAGTTCAATAGTGTAAGCGAAAAATGATTATTGAATAAGCTGGGTGGTTGGCGGTGGTGGAATTGGCGTTAAATTTCTTAACAAATAAGTACCTACTCAGAGTAAAACGCATTTTCTAACTTACATGAACTTTCCTCAAAGCCACCATACACACAGCAACCAACAGCAAAAACGATATTCTCAACATTTTAATCAACAAACTTGCTTCACCCTTCCAAGACAGACTGTGAAGCATTTGTTCTCACCACATTTTATATACTAGGGTTATTATTAAGTCATTTGTTGGAACAATTATTTCGTCTTATGGCGCGGACTAGGTATAATATAATGCTCACAGCGTTATTATGAAGATGGTAATTTTGATGCTTGTTAGGTTTTTATTCCACCTTGTTAACGCCGTGTGCATCCTGTTAGTCACTACATACAAAATAGTGACAGAATGCGTATTTATATTAAATAAAAGATACTTTATGATTCTTATGAAGTTCTCTCTTACTCATTATATATAGTAAAGAGCATTCTTTAGGACGCGCATCCTTGCGGATCTCCCATTTAACCCAGAGTTCGCTTTGGCAAACTACTAACAATCAAATAAATTATAATATATTTTTTTTATGACAAAGGTGGCAAACGTGCAGACGGATTGCCTGATGGTAAGCAATTACCGTCGCCCATGGGCACTCGCAACACCAAGGGAGTCACGAGCGCGTTGCCGACCTATAAGTGGGTTGGAGCTCTGGGAACCTTATTCACCATCAGGAACACAACTCTACATACCTGAAAGGTAGCAGTGCTATTATGGCTGTGGTCTTCTGTAATGAGGAGGTACTTCCCCAGTTGGGCTTCTCCAGATTCAAGCGTGATGGTACTTCACTGTGCCCTACCTATCATTGTTGGATTTATTTTAATGACATACCCGGGTCCAATTTATAATTAATTTACCATACCACATGTAGGTAGGTAGGTTCTTTGCACACAGACGTTGTCTGGCGAACTCATGTTCGTTCGAGTATTGTGTGGAAGGGGATTTTCCTTAACTTTCCAACTCGTAAAAGTGATTTTCAGATGCCATAACTAATTACTTAACTTCAAAAGGGAAACATGTATAGGTACGAGGTGCCTAGTATATAAATAACTACCTATGTAAATATTTAGGTAACGCGCTGAGTACTATGGCCCAGTGCTAAACGGGTTCTCTGTTTCTTGTTTGTGAATTAAATTAGACACTTTCTGTGTCCCTAACTGAGGTACCGTACCTTCTTCTGATTTCTGAAGGTCTACTAACGGTTGAACCACTGTTATTAAGTGAGTTATAGTTTATTATTATTATGTATGAGATTATTTGTTGAGATACAGGTAAAGGACATTGGATTAATACGATAATAGGTATAGGTAATACCTATTCACAATTATATGCCGACAGATCCACAAGGTCTCCATTTATTTAGATTCTTATAGCATTTATGTATACATATCGACGACCGGTCTGGCTTAGTGGGTAGTGACCCTGCCTATGAAGCCGATGGTCCTGGGTTCGATTCCCAGTTAGGGCATTTATTTGTGATGAGCACAGATATTTGTTCCTGAGTCATGGGTGTTTTCTATGTATTTAAGTATTTATATGTATCTATTTATTATATATATCGTCGTCTAGTACCTGCAACACAAGCCTTATTGAGCTTACAGTGGGACTAGGTCGATTTGTGTAAGATAGTCCCGAAATATTTATTATTTATTTATTTATTTATATACCTACTTACTTTACATTGTGTATTTTTCATACGGGCGTATCGTTGTCCAAACATAGTAGGTACCCAGTGATAGCCAGGACTCGTATTGTGCTAATAATTTTGAACTCAAACTCAAACGTTTATTCAGTAAGTAGGCCACAAGGGCACTTTTACACGTCGAGTATACAAAAGAAGAAAAAATTAAAACTACACCGGTTCTAACCTTTGAACCGAGAAGCATTTTGACTTTTATGACCGGCAAGAAACTCGGCGGGATTATTTTTTCAAAACAGTTAATAACAGTTTGTTAAATAATGTTATAAAATAGTTGTAACGATATTTTTTAAGATCTGACAGGGCAGCAATGTATTTACGCAGTGCAACTTATTTTGACATAACAAGTAATACTGACATAACATGACGCATCGGTACGTTAATTATTATGGATGCAATACATTGCCTGCTTAATTATTATGTATGAAAAAAAACCTAATTTATTGGTGGGGTTGGATCACTGTTAGATTTATTTTTATGAGAAAGGTGGCAAACGAGACGGATTGCCTGATGGTAAGCAATTACCATCGCCCATGGGCACCTGCAGCACCAGGGGAGTTACAAGCGCGTTGCCGGCCTTTAAGGGGGTTAGAGCTCTGGGAACCTTACTCACCATCAGGAATACACCACTATAGACCTGAAAGGTGCAAAAGGTCCCGCTTTAACTTTTCTATAGAAGCTGAGACGTCCGAAGCTTTGCACTGATCGTAAAGCTGTAAATCAACAGCGTATTGGTGGTAAGTCAAACAGAGACCTAGGGTTAGAACATTAATAAAAGTTGAAAAAAGAAGAGGTGAGAGAATACCACCCTGAGGTACGCCAATAGCGAGGTCGTACCAATCCGACAAGGTTCGGTTAATGCAAACTGCTTGCTGGCGACCCCTTAGGTAGGCAGAGAGCCAGTTTAGGGCTAAAAACCCAAACCCAAGCTACAGCTACTGCGGTCGCCAACCCGCCTGCCAACCGTGACGAATATGGCAACTACCCTCCAAGATGATACAAGTCATATTTATGGGAGGCCTATGTCCAGCAGTGGACTGTATACCAAAACGAGACAATCCACATTATAAGTTTAAAAAAATCTAATCACGTATCCAACAGGTCTTTGTTTTTCTGGCATAGTTTTGACGATTATAGTTAACACATTCACTGCCACCAATGCACATGTGCGTTCATTTCCATACATTTTTGGAGGGTGGCAGCGAATGGTGTTAACATTTTAGAGATCCAGTATTAGAGGGATTCAGGAATCTCAATTTATTGTACAGTCAGCGTCATATAGTTAGTTGCAGTCAGTATGGCCTAATATATCTATTTACATTCTTACTCCTATATAAATAAAGATCAGTATCGATATATTTGGCCTTACTTACTCCAACTAACTTGTGACGCTGACTGTACTATTACACATAACGTGCAATTTGGTAACCAAACCATAATTTTATTAGTTTGGAGTCACCCCAAGAACAATTTTGATTGAGTGGTTGTGAACATGTCATCTAACATGCTTTTTGTTAACATAAGATTAATTTTAAGTAATATAATAAAGTAAAATAATATTATATTTTAAATAATTATATAAATAATAATATTTTCAGTAATAAGTTCGTAGTCCAAAAGTTAACTGTATGAGATTGGGGATGGTGTCATTGGTGTCTATGGATTGGGGGCATGCAACATTCCAAAGTTCATAGTGCAGCGCCCTCTATTGTGTAATTAAGTAGCTCATCAACATAATATTAAGTTCGGTTGTATTGTTTCTACTTTGAGAATGTTTGTAGAATTACTGTACCGATTAAAGCTAAATACACCGTAAGTTTAATATGTTTTTTCAACCGTGTGTAATATTTTTTTTACTCTTTTTACAGTTTACTGAGGTGTGTATGGAAAATCGCACCGATTTATCGCAACATAGGCAACACTGGCAACCCTACTGACTCTTTCTTGTCTATGCTTATTGCACAATTTGTCTCGTTCTTTAGTACAGGTTATGTTCGGTTTAGATTTTACTAAAAATTAGCTTGTAGTGTAATTTTTGTCACTATTTTATAATGGCGCAAAGTAAGCTCAATGATATGGCGGGCAAATTCGCTAAAGGCGGACCTCCCGGGCTGGGCATCGGCTTGAAAGCTTTGGCCGTGGTCGGTGCGGCCGCCTACGGTGTCTCACAGTCGTTGTTTACCGTCGAGGGTGGCCACCGTGCGATCATGTTCAACAGGATCGGAGGTATTCAACAGCACGTCATGAGTGAAGGCATGCACTTTCGCATCCCATGGTTCCAGTACCCGATCATCTATGACATCAGGTCACGACCCCGCAAGATATCTTCCCCCACCGGCTCCAAAGACTTACAAATGGTGAACATTTCGCTGAGAGTACTCTCGCGCCCCGATTCCAGTAACCTGCCGACCATGTACAGACAACTAGGAACCGATTACGATGAGAAAGTTTTGCCGTCAATCTGCAATGAGGTTCTTAAGTCCGTGGTTGCTAAATTTAACGCGTCGCAGCTAATCACGCAGCGTCAACAGGTCTCCCTGCTTATCAGAAGAGAGCTTGTAGAGCGCGCGTCCGATTTCAACATCATTCTTGATGATGTCTCTGTCACTGAGCTGAGTTTCGGTAAGGAGTACACAGCTGCCGTTGAAGCTAAACAAGTGGCACAACAAGAAGCTCAGCGTGCTGCTTTCGTAGTTGAAAGAGCTAAGCAGGAGCGTCAACAGAAAATTGTCCAAGCAGAGGGTGAAGCTGAAGCCGCTGAAATGTTGGGTAAAGCTATGGGCATGAACCCAGGTTACTTGAAGTTGCGTAAAATCAGAGCTGCTCAGAGCATTTCAAGAATGATTGCCCAATCTCAGAACAGAGTCTTCCTTCCTGGCAATAGCTTGATGATCAACCTGCAGGACCCAACCTTTGATGACCTCTCAGAAAAGCTAACAAAGAAGAAGTAACATATGGTTTCGGTGGAGTGCACTGAAGCTCTGGAGCCAGTGCCAACTCTGACCGATGTTGAAGCTGCTGTATTGATCAGTGGTGCTGCTTCAGTTGCTGTGTAGTGCAATAACTTACTATTTTGAGCATTTCTAAGTCGAGGGTTCACAATTTGAATGGATTTCAAAAATGTTGCATTTTATGTTAATTAGTTGTAGGCCTATAGTATGTATGAGAATCAAATATAACAATAAAGTACCTTACATATTTATTTAACTTTTATTGCTCCCCATATTGTCTTATATTGAGTTTATTTAATATTCTCCTGTTTGAAGTTTATAAAAGCCTTACAAATTTTCAGAATTAGACCTATCTTTTTAATTACTCTTAAAATCCATGCAAATACTTGTTAATTTTATGGTGTTTCTTTACATACATTTTGTGTGGAATACACTTTGTACTATTTTATCTACCAATTGAATGTTAGCCCAAGTATTTGACTTTCACTTGGTTTGAATTAAACTATACACAAATGTGATTTAATATCCATGGGGATATCATAATATCGACGGTGGAAATTTCAAATGTCGTAAGGGACATACTTTTATATGTGACTTACGACATTTGAAATTTCCACTGTCGATATGGATTGGTGCAGCTTGAGCAAGGTTAAATTCTACCTTCCTAATTATACTAAAAATAGAAGTAGATCTATTTTTTTAATTTTTCCAATAACTTTTCACCCCTATATGTGGTCCTGATAGACTTATTTTTGTCTTGATTGACTTGCCTTAGGTGTACATTTAGTACACCTAAGACAGGCATTTTGAGAATTTTGCATTGTAATTTAGCAGGTAGGGACTATAGTAGGGCTTCCAATCCCGCACCCTATCTCTGATCTCGCTATATGCGGGATTTCACCTTTTCAATCCCGCGGGATCCCGGCATTTGCGGGATCCCGCATATAAATTCATACAATCAATTAAATGGTAAATAAAACAACAAAATAATCAACTTATTACAACTATTATTAGAGTGTAACTGGACACATTAATTAATACACTGAAATTAAATTGCATTAAGATCAAAATATCATAAAATAATTGTATTTGTTTAATTTACTTTAACATTAAACACAAAGAATAACTTTCTTTCTCTGTAAAGATCAAATATCACACTGCTTGAACCTATGGCACTCAAAAATTAAGCTTTTATTAGAACATAACTTTTAATTAAATTATAATTTTCTTGTTTGTAGAAAGAAAATTATATCGCATTTCTATTAATAAATATTTAACACAAAAATAACCTTGAATTTCAACTGAGATCTGAAATCTGAACTACTTACATGGATGCACGGAAATAGCACGTTTTTTCGCAACGCACGTTAATAGCACGTACGGGTTCAAAAAAGCACGTTAAACCGTGCTAAAGTACTCGGGCCGGCCAGTACTCGAGCGATTGCGCTCGCGAAATGATGCCGTTACCCAGTCCCGCAAATCCCGCGGGATCCCGCGCTTGAAATCCCGCAACGAGCGGGATTGAAAAAAGGCGCGGGATCCCGGAATACCGAGATCTCGGAATACCGGGATTGGAAGCCCTAGACTATAGTATACTTCTGGGCTATAGTATATATACTTTATAATACCTTGCCCCAGTGACATAAATGATGAGATCTCTAGTGGTTTTAATATAAAGATACCAATTTTTATCAGCAATACTTGTACCAACAATATCAATAACTGAGCATTGGATCCAATCCGATCCAATCAAATGATGCATCATAAGACCGATTTATCTTGGGATTGAGAAACCTACCAAGATAATGTTCACACAAATTAGTAAGGTGTGGTGACAACCTGCTCCTTGATAATAACCTAATATGCCTGAAACTGCAGTCCAAATATCGCCCAAAGCTACACTGCTGTAAATAGTATGTTTCTTTCTAAATGACTAAAGAGCAGTGATCGGCACTATGGGTGCAAAACTTTAACAAAACTCGTTAAGCGGACATAAAATAATGTACAAAACCATAAAAACAATTATATTCTTACACACAAATATTAACATATCGAGATTCCGATATATAATTAAATTGGACACTAATTTGCCACAGTAATTCGTTTTTTTCTTGATAGTAAGTATTACTATACCTCAGTTCAATAAGTTTTGTAGTGCTGATCACTGCTAAAGAGGCACTGTGTTGACACTAATTCAACAACTCATAACACAATAATTCCATTATTAAACAAAGCTGCGCAATTTATGCATGTGCAATAAAATAATCCTTTTCTTTCATTATTATTAGCTTCTCTATATCAAAACAATTTGCCTGATATAACATTGAGACAAAGAAAAACCGAAAAACACTGGACTTATGGGTTCCAGCAATGTAAGCCAGGCTTGTGAGCAGGCCTGATTTGCAAACACCATCTAACCTATAATCCCAGTCAGATGATACTGAAGTAATAAATGGGAAGCAGGATAACACAGTGGTAAAAGATTAAGGAATAAATGGGTATCTACAACAATAATTTATTAACATCAATTAAGGAAACTAATCATTTATATATCACGGTTCCGGAGTTTCATTTTCTCAGAGCGGACGGTTGGGGGCAGCGGTACTTCGACATTTCGATTTCAGCTTCGAAGTAGCTCATGTTGTTATACAAGTAGTATTCGGGGACCTTATACGCTCCCGACTTATTCGGATCAACTCCAGGTCCTACAGGCTGTGATGCTGGAGCAATACAGTTTTGTGACAGTCCTGGTACATTTGCGTCAATTTTCCCAGCCGACGACGATGCAGGTGGAGAGGAACTTTGACTGGATCCTTCACTAAAGTATCTAGGAATGAGTCTCAGGGTGTTACTGCTTCTAGCGGTTCTGGCAAACATTGTTAACAACTGCGCCAGCTTTTATTATACAATCAAATCAGAATCCGATTCTGTCCAAATTTTGACTGTCAAACAAATCTGTCATAAAAAATAGACAAATAAAAAAAGACAAACAAATGACACATTGATTTTTATTTAGTAAAGATGAATGTAACATTGTTGCCATAGTAAAATAAAGTTCGGACTAATGTTTCAGTGTTTTCTAATAAACTCATTACCATAATACTCGTTTCAAAATGTAAGACTCTTATATAGGCATCTTTTACTGTTACAATCACATATAAAATAAAATTCATAACTTATTAAAATATTAACTAAATGGAAAATATCGTTGGATCGTTACTTAACCATATAGCTAGCTTTACAAATGTTTGTGTCTATACACTGCGTGCGTCTATGGTGCTTTTTCACGACTGTTTTGTAGTTATCTACCTTTGCTTATTTCGCCGATTATCGAGCCTCGGAGTGTGATATGTGCATGATTTAGAACATAATCCATAACTGTTACGTGCAATAATGTGTTTGTATCAAAATTAAGTCTTTTTTCTTATAAGGAATTCCCTAAACAGCTAGTTCAGCCATTTACATGAAAGGTGAGTACAAAAAACGATACCATAAGATTTTTTTTATTTTGAAGTAGAGTGTAGGTTTCGTCTTTGCTTTTGTAGCAAAATGACCTGTAGTAATGAGCAATACCATTATATTTACTAGTTTCTGTTAACAGGACATAAGAATTGATGCATACATGATAGTTACTGTATATAATTGTCATTTGTATATGTCTATTTGCCGCTATTTTGTATTTATATTTATGTATAGATGATACAACCCTACCAAATTGAGGTGGCCGAGCAGCAGGTGGAAACTGCGTTCCGTTTCAAGTAAACTTATGTAATATTGAATTTCAGAACGTACTTCCACTTCCACAATATCTTACAGTAAGCATATAATGAATATATCATAAAAGATGGCTGCCTTAACACGCAAAATGATATTTTAAAGACAATTTTCGACGCGTGATCGGCGCACAGCTTTGTAGTTACCTTCAATCTCTACGAATTAGTAAGTGGTCAAAAAATGTGTATCCGAAACGTGTCCGAAGTAGAGTGATCTCGAGTGAATTTTTTACTCTATGGTTTTTTATTTTCTTTTGAATTTAGTAGTATTATAATTCTTCTGCGTTGCGTTTTTGCCTGTACATATGTATGTAATGATTTCTGGTTGGAATTATTGATGAACTATTCGTTCGTAATTCATCAAATACTTACAAGTCTCTATATATTTAGAACTAAGTGATTCGTGTGAGTAGACTGTGTAACAAAATGGCAGAAGAAGTACCTGTTAGCGACGTTCTTTGTGACGCTATGGAATATTTGTGCAAGCTCGGATTGAATTTAAGATCCCGCTCACAAAACCTAAAAGATAAAAGAATTAGCAAAGAAAAATTACGAAATACCCATGCAGTTCGTAAAGCAGCTTCTAAGGTGTTGTTAATATGCGAGTTATCGCGAAAATCGCTGGAAAATGTCGAAAATGGTATGAAAAGGGTGTTGACGCTCGTAGACGCCTCGCGGCGCTCGCCGGTTGGCGCCAAAAGTGAAAATAGCTCTAAGAATAAAAAATACTTCTACTTCGAATATGATTTGTGTAAGTTAAGAATATCTGAGGCGATTGTGTTAGCGCATTATACGTCGGTCAAAGTGCACGCTAAAGGTATGCCTCAGTCGATGATAGATAAGTATCCTGTATATTACAACTGCAGTTTGTATCGGAAACGAAAGGAAACTTTGAAGGCCAGTGGTTGCCTCATTACTAAAATAGATACATCTTCTAGATCGACTAAAGATGCAGATAAATCTGATTCTGATTCCTCATCCAGTGGTCATCATTCCAAAAATAAAGTGCACAGTAACAAGAAAATTGAAAATAAGTTATGTTCAGAAGAGAGTGATAACAGTACCAAAGACACAGCAACAGAATATAAAGCTAAGACCAAGCAAGCAGATACGTCAAAAGTAAATAAGAAAAAGAATAGTAAAGGTGAAACAACTTCAGGTTCACAAAGTGATGGTAGCTGTGATGATACCAAAAAAAGCTCAGACAATAAGAAAGACAATAAAGGTAGTAAGAAAGAAAGCCAAGCAGAAAAACATGAGGGTACTGAAAGTGATCCTGACTTAATGACAAATAAAACAATGTGCAGTAAGAAAAGGAGTAGAAGTATTAATTCCAGTGATGAGGAAGAAATGAACCCAAAGTCTAAAAAAAATATTTCTGTTATTAGTTTAAATGATTCTGATGATGACAAAGAGATGGAAAGCAGCAAAGTAATGAACAATGACACCAATGTTGATAGCAATGATGAGCCTAAACCTACTGAAAAATCTCATTCTAGGTCTAAAAGAAATAGTAAACCTTCAACAAGCAGTGACAGTGACAACAAGAAGATAGTCGCAGAAAAATCTAAAACCTCAAAATCTGTTCGATTTGTAGACAGTGATGCAGACCAAGAAAGTGATGAGAATAAAAGAAAAAGAATTAAATTGGATACAGAAAAACCAAATAAAACACTAAATAATGATGCCTCTGAAATTGTTAATTTAATTGAAGATTCTCCAATAAAACCAATTGAAAAATTTAAACAACAACAATTTAAAGAAGATAGTGACTCTTCTACTTCTGAGAATAAACCTAAGATCAAGTTAGTAAGTCTTAATAAGTTACTTAAGCCGGATGTACTACGAAAAGAAATTTTCAAGGAAGATGAAAATGACAACAATTCCAAATTTCCCCCAGTTACAAAAACATACAAGAACCGAAAACAAAAGAATGACTCTCAAGATGAAAGTATGACACAAGCTGTTAGTGCCTTTAAGCCTAAAGAGTTTAATGTTGTTGTTTGTAGGCTACCAAAATTTACAGATGATTTTTTGTATAAAAATGGGTTGAAAAAAATTACTCGGAATGGATCTGAGATTTATAGTTTAGTATCTTCAAAACACAAAAAAAATAGTCCGTCTAACTTGAAGTGTGATCTAAATGACTCTAGGTCACTAAGTAAAGAGAAATTGTGTGACAATCCTGAACTTACAGATGAAATAAATAAAAAAAAATTGGTTGAAGGAATTGAGGCATCAAAAAATGCTCTACTCAATTCAGACTCTGATGATATGAATACCAACAAGGAAGTTCCAAAAAATCTTAAAAACACTAGAAGGAAATCTAAGTCTAAGCTATCAGATTCTGAGCAAGATAACAGCTGTCACCAAAAAGATTCAAATTTTGACTCATTAAGTGAAAAAAATAAGACTAGAAGTATGTCACCAGAGGGACACAATGAAAATGGAAAAACTGTTGAAGAAAATGTACAAAAGTTGGCCAGAAAAAGTGACTCGGACAACATAATTTCCTCAGACCCGCCTAAAACCCCAGAAAGAAAAAAAGAAGAAACTGAGAAAACAACACCACAGTCCAGAAGGAAATTAATCATGGAGTCAATGCATGCAAAAAAGATGCTTTTGACTTATTCTTCAAGCTCCGATACTGAGGATGATCAGCTGAAAAATGCATTAAAAGAAATAAAGAACTCTCTTTTGAAAGGTTCAAGTTCTGATGATGAATTGGATGTTAAAAAAATGGTTCAAAGAAACAGGAGAAAATTAGTTACACCCTCTGATTCAGATGATAGTTTAAACGTAAAGAAGAAAGGAAAACGTCAGGCTAACCTGAAGGAGCAGGAAGACAGCAGTATTAGCCAAGTTGATGGAACCAATGATGAATTATCTAATTCAAGTTGTAGTCAGGTTAGGAAATAAATAACTCATTCAATTAATTTAAATGTACACATTCCTGATCGCCAGCTATGTTAATGTTCTATATTAATAATTGTTTGTTTCACATTTATCTTGTTTAGGATTATTTAATTGATTGTACAACTAAGTAAGTGTTATGGAATTCTGTTCTAGTATGCCATTAAGAATTAAAGTCTATATAATAATAGCAGTCTTTTCTTTGAGTTTTACTATTGTGATAGGTTCATTGAACATATAAAACAAAAATAAAATATTATTTGTTTTTACTTCAGATTAAAGATTATTGGCCAAAATTGTTGCTTAGGCTAAACACTTACATTTTTGTTTGTTTTTTTTTTTTTACTAATAGTTTCATTGTCATAAATACACAGGAAGGGTATTTTATAACTAGGCCTGCATAATACTAGCATTGCATGACTAGTAAATTAAAAAGCAAAAATAGACTCACTAAAAACTACAATTTCCAGATGGGCCGCTCTAAAACAAAACCTGCCAGTAGCAGTTCTGAAAACGTGGACTCAGTTGACTCAGAAATTAATAGGTAAATATTAAAAAACACTAAGACTGAAAAATGTCCTGAGTGTTACTACTTGGCAATATCAAGGATAAGTATTGCAATAGACACTATAATTGGGAAAGGGTGTTTTATATCTGAATATACCTGACTTTTACACACAGTCAGATATTATATTCAAATTGGATATGAAAGAATATCAATTCTTTCACTTTGCTAATTGCCTGATGCAATTATGAGTGAATATTAGCCTTATTTTTTTATTTTTTAAGTAATAACTGACAAAGCAGGTTATTACAAAAAGATTTTTTGGGTTTGAGGTGTTGTGTTTTGTTCAATTTATTGCAAATGGTGAACTTAATCCTCTGTTTTCCATTTGACAACATACCTAACGGTCATATAAACCTAGTGGATAATTTAAAGTCAAACGTTTTGCTGTGCTGTGATTGGTTACAATCGACTTCCCACGATTTATAATTTGTACGCTACGAAATGCATTATTTTTATCTGTAATGAAATGACTGATCGTGATCGGCGACCTCTGAGTTCAACTTATTTAGGATAGGAAAAAACTAGTAAATGCATCTTGCCAACTGTAATACCTAAATTGATGTACACATCGGAGGCGGCGCATCCATACAAGCTGATTCCCGCCGGGTTTACTAGCTTTCCCATGGTTCTTCTAAGTTTCTAACAATTTTTATAAGATTGTCTTCGGTTGCCGCGATAATTACTCATGAAATAAAACAACTAAAACGGATTAAATCGCGTATACTAATTTAAACTTCATCCCGACGTTTAGTTTAGCTGAGTTTTTCTAAGGCTCATTAAGAAAACGCTAAAACGTATCGGCACCGTCTCGCCTTAGAAAAAAATTAACCAGCTACCATTCGTACATATATATTAACTCCGTATGGTTCACGAGACAAAACGTTTTTCGTCAAATCTGTTGTAGGTATGTTTCTATTAAATAAAAGAATTTGGTTTATAAAAAACTAATTAAATTGAGAAAGGAAGTGTACCGAAATTTTATATTGCTAAAGAATCTAGTGCATGCTAACTAAAATCCAAGGCTTTTCAAAGTGTTAGGTGTCTATATTTATTTCATCTGATCGAAGTCGAAGTCACCCAGAGTTAACTATCTCATAGACTCATAGTGTTACTTATTCACCCATAAGAACACAATAAGCATTTTATTAGTTACCAGTTAAACTTTTACTAATAACTTAGTAAGTTAGACAAATTAATTAAAAATACCCAATTATTAACTTTAGGAACTTCACCATAATTTTATTAAATAAGTTAATATGACACAGTAAAACCAATGCGTCATATAACCAAGTACATAATATAAAAAAAAACATACAATATAAACTATCTAGGTTTTGGCAACGCTGCAGTGGGGCTTCGTTGCACAGATAGAACTCGAGTAGAATTAGATATTTTATAATATATGTAACTTTCAAATTCAGTGGAAAAATGCCGACAACACCATGCCACAGGGCAAATTTTTGTTTTAGTTTAGGTTTTTAGTTTCGTTAAATTTGTTTTATTTTTTTGTTATAACGTTTATTTACAAATGTATGGCTAGGTACGTTGTATTTCGATGACACATTTGTTTAATAATATGCCTATAAACACCACCACTGTACCACGCCATCTTTCGTTCACACATTCGTGACCAGGACGTAACTGTAGGTAATAAAATAAGCACTCCATAGACATCAGAAACTCCAAGAATACGGGCAAGACCTATCATAGTATTATACTTTCATCATATTGAACATAAAACTTTATATTTCTGAGGAAACATTTCCACACGTTCCGTCCTTCACAAAATTGTCTGTCCATGTTGTGGGCCTTCTTAAAAAGCGATATCTAGTATGTGGTCGCTAGTCACTCAAGAATCTGCTAACATGCATCATCGGCTCTACGATGGACGGTATAGGCTGGCTTTGTCCACTGACGTTTTTTAGCACACTCTAGCACATTTTTTTATGTGCACAGTTGCACACCATATATGAACACAGTCAACAACCTTAAAAGTATAACGGCTCTTTAAAAACTTCCTTCATATACTACAGATTTGACCAACAGACTTGTCATTTTGGTATTAACCTTTTATAAGGCAGAGGCGATATATCGACCACATATGCTCACTTGGAAATTCAACCATACTGTCTTTATATTATGGCACAATGTCGCATGTACTTGTTCGTGTTTTGTGTGTTTGTGAAATTTAACTTGCTCTTAAAATAGGCTTTGAAATGTAGGCTTCCGATAGCTGCAACGAATTCTGCGATACCATGTCTCAGTCAATGGAGCCTTATGAAGGGTTAAAATCTGTACAAATTATAACAACCGAACTCTAGTCTCTAGAATTAAAAATACATGGTCAATTTACTACACATGTACTATTTATATGAGAATTAGCGGCAAACTTGTACAACGATATATTCTTTGTTTTAATTAATCGCAAGTCTTCGATCATTTGTAAGAACTATAGTTATTTTACTTAAAACTATGATTTAATTACTGTCTGTTCAGATTAAGTTTAAAATAACCTTAGCGTTTAGTAAAAGGTTACTTAAAATTAAGTGTCTAAAGAAAAGCTTCCCAGAAGTCGCCTACCTAAGTGGCAAAAACTAGGATTGCTAACATACAGAACATACCTACTTCTAATTATAACACTAACTGTACAATTACTAATCTAGCCTTATACACTTTCAGGTCATTTTTTAAAAGCGCTAGCTTTTTTCACAAAATATCTAATAGTATCTACTACCGTACAGGAGATTCTCTTCTTCATAAAAGTCAGATTTAGGCATAGAATCAAGCAAAATTGAAAATTATTACCCATTAATTAGTCTTCCTTGCGCGCTACATTTTTATGGCAGAACTTTAAGTGTTCGAACGGGATTGTCATACTTGTCATAGGATAGTTTTTGTGCCTACCCGTACCTTTATTAATTTTAAGTAGGGATAACATAAGTTCATTTTGTAAAAATACAAAGTAGGTTATGCCACAGCCGTATTCTTTTGAAAATAGTTCGGTCAGTTCGTAATATTGTTTGTGGGTACCCAATATATTAAGGATTTTTTTTTATATTACTATAGTCCGTTTCTTTAGGATTAGATATAGAGTAAGCAGTCGTCAAACTTTTCTGCTTGGGAAAAATATTAGATTTTCTCAACAACGTTCGTAACAAATCGAGATCTGATGACTGATGTCGCAGTAGGTGCATAATTGGATATGGCGACTGCCACGTCGAAAACTTAATATCGATCAAGTATATCATTTGATACAAGAGCGAGCGCCTAGAAGTAAAAAATAAATAAATAAAAAATAAAAAAATATTTCGGGACAATCTTACACAACTCGACCTAGTCCTACGGTAAGCTCAGTAAGGCTTGTGTTGTAGGTGTATACGGCTAAATTGTACTGTTTGTGTATACTGTTAATCCAGAATTTCTATAATAATAAATAAATATTTCGATCTTACACAAATCGACCTAGTCCTACGGTAAGCTCAGTAAGGCTTGTAGGTACTAGACGACGATATATATAATGGATAGATACATATAAATAATTAAATACATAGAAAACACTCATGACTCAGGAACAAATATCTGTGCTCATCACACAAATAAATGCCCTGACTGGGAATCGAACCCAGGACCATCGGCTTCACAGGCAGGGTTACCACCCACTAGGCCAGACCGGTCGTCAAGTAAGAGTAGCTAAGGTGCTTCATAAAAGAGAAAAATGTTTGTATATACCCCTGCCACTTATTTACCTATTCGTCATCTGAAGAGGTTTTGTCATCAGATTCTCCACAAACATAAATTACGAACACTTCATCCGTGTTATCGTTTCTGTGCTCTAGAAGTATCATGCTTTTTCAACTTCAATAATGGTTGATCCGCGTTTCCTTAATAATTTTGTAATACATTTGCTTCCGGTACAATTTTTTACGGTATATGGCCATCTTAATATAAAACAACAAATAATAATCTCATATCATACGAATAATAATCTCGTAATTTAAATTCAGCAATTTTGTTGACTGCCAAGAAGAATCTTTTGACAGCGAACTATAATTTAGATATAAATAATGGAAACTCATATTAGGCTCGACAACAATAATGTTAATGTTTTATTTCTAGCTGTTTGAGATACTTTGACAGTTATGATATACTACTAGTATAGTATATGTCATAGTACTATGACAGTACCATAGTACCTATATAAATTATTTTTCGTAACTAGTGCGTAAAAAGTGCACTTTTCGCACGCTTCGCGTGCGTAAATTTCACTTTTTAAAGCACTTGCTATGAAAAATTAGGTTCGATACACGTGAAAAAACTTCTTTAAGACTCGGGTGATTGTCACCCTCGTTTCACTCGGGCTCCAACTTTCACCCTCGTCGAAAATTTTTTTTTTCACTAGTATCGAAATGTACTATTATATTATAATTCGAAGGCGCTGTGGTATTTGTGGTAGGTACTAAGCTTATTTGGAACTTCGCAAATTAGTATCACATAGAAAAACAGAATTTACTTATTTTATCTACTTAATTGTGATATCTTTGAACCATTCACATATAATTTTTGCTTTTCTTGATTATATTCGTCATGTTACCCAGTGTACTTAATTTTACTACAAGTAAAATTTAAAACGTATTAACATCTCTATCGAGCCCAGCTACAGGCCGCAGCCATATGCGAGAGGCGTAGTAACCCCCCTGATTCTGCGTGTGATGTGTTATTCCCTACCCTATTATTCGTTTATTTCTCAAAACGAAACGAATCTTTTCTTTATTTACATAAATAAAAAATATCTTTCCAGATTGTCGAACCTCAAGACACTGAACCGCCGTCGGCGGCGATCGGTCGAGAGGACGACTAGGAGCACCCGAAGAATGCCGAAGGCGCCGCCGATCAAGGACGATATGCTGGCCCCCGTCAGCTCGGGCTCCTCTGCGGAGAGCGATCATGACGCGGCGGACACAGAAAGTAACCAAGGTAATGAGAGTTTAACATCTCGGTTTCATTTTGACTGCAGAAAAGCATGCCTAAGTAACAACTGGTCGCTCACTATAATGATTTATTGTCAGTCTAGTACACCGCACACATAAAGACCTCTGACAAAACTTGAAAAGGCCAGCGATAAGACCCACTGGCGATGGCGGTTAACAAAATCGAAAACGCTCGTTTTGTATAATAAAATAGAATTATTTCTATTTGGCTATCGACTGTGAAGGTGATAAAAGTTACTATGAAACATGATATCTCAAAATAATTAAATAAAAAAAGAAAAAGAAACAAAGAAAAGCATTTATTCGTGACAAAAAATAAGGGAGTAACATACAAAACAAACATTGTCACGAAATGGTCGCGACTCAGGTTTAATGATAGCAGGGCCTGGAGCGGTACCGCCAACATCGAAGTTCGTATATTTCGGGCATCTTTCTCTTTTATACCAATTAAGATGTCATGAGAGTGACAGAGACATTCGTCCGAAATTTATGAATATCGTTGTTCGCGGTAGCGCCGCAGCGCTGATCTTCCGTTGCAACCATTTGACGACGACACGTCACAATGACGCCACGATCACGCACGATTACACACACAACTATACAGATATAAAGAAAACAAAATGAATAATAGAAATAAAAAGTAGAAACTGCACATACTATACAAACAAAAAGCAGAAAAATACGCTTCCCTACTGTCACCCCAAATGCATTTCATATTCTACTTAATTTTATTCTGAAAACGATCGGGTTCGATTCCTTGACCAAGTAAGAGTTTTTTCTTTAATGTTATGCATTTTTTCTTGTTCTTAATATTAATTACATATGACCAATCTAAATGTATCAGCTTAAACGCTCATGCCTCGCCGGCATTGCGCTCGAGTGTGACGAAGCCTTTATAGAACTTTATTAGAACAAATAAAAAACTATAGGTAATGTTTCAGAACTGCCCTCAATTTCACTACCAAAGTTGAATGGGGATAGCATCAACCACATTGCTAAAGAAGACCTCTTGGCTCAAAGTGAGCCTTCGAGCTCAGACGACAAGGCTAATGGTTCCGAGGTAAGGTTTTATTTGGCACCTGTTCTTGTATCTCAGCCACGCATTAAATATCTAAAATGGCTCACAGTTTGCAAACCTAATTTTAATTCTGCTAGAAGAATTGTACAGTTGTGTGAGTTTATCCGTTTGTAACTAAGTAGTAGTAACATGGGTCACAACAGTTTTAATTTGTTGTAGTTTTACCTATAGATCGCTTGTCTATGTTCGTAATTTAGCCGTGTAATAAATTATCGATGCGTCCCTAGGTTGTGTCACGCCCGGTCTACTTTATCCAGTTAACTAAGTGGCTCAACAAACAACCCCTATACACACATATACATAGTTGTTGAGGTGAAATAAATACAATACAAAACTAAGAATGTTGAGAACAATAACTCTTATGATTCCTCTTATGAAACTCTCAATATGTATATCGAAATATTCACATGCATTTATTTTTATTTATGTTTCGCAGGACGACAAAAAAGAGTCTGAAAGCGAGGATGACACGTGAGTTATATTTGTTATATTATATACTATCTTTAGAAACATTTATACTTTGCAATGTATCATTAGTATTAGATTTAAATATAAGAAATATAAATTTACCCGTTAGTCGAAGGAGCAAAAATTTATGATATCAGGTTTTTAAATTTCCATGCTTTAAACAATTCATAAATATATTGATTGTATAATGTTTACAAATTGAAACTTATCTAAGGAGTGCACATTGCAACACCAGGGAAGAAGTCGATTGAACCAAGCTCTGAGACTAAACTGACTGGAAGAGAGTATAGTATTATATTGTCCTTTTTAAGCCTAAATACGTCAAACGTGAACGTATAGAAGTGATAGAGACTGCTAGCACTAAAAGTTTGCACGGTTAAAGAGCACGAGGCATGAAGTTTTAATTTCTTAATACACAGAGTTAAGTCCAGAAGACGCAAGGCAAACGCCATAGCGTCAGACTCCGAGGCCGAAGCAGCGCGGAAAGCGGGCAGAATGAGCGACTTCGAAGACTCGGAAGACGAGAGCAGCGAGCCGAAGAAAAAGAACGCAAGAAAGAAGAAGGTGTCAGACAGTGACGGGTCTGTCTCCTCCACCGACGGGAGGTAAGATTCTAAAGTCACACGACATTTTGGAGAGTGTGCACGCACAGCTACAGGAATTGCACGATTTAATTCCGCCATCTCCGTTTCACTACCGGACGTCCAGGCGAGGGGAGCGATTTCATCCTTACGTTGTGAATATTCTATTCATTCGCACGAAGCGGTTCGCTTCTACCTTCCTAATGCGGACTGCTCGCTCCCTTCGTTTGTATTCACGGAAACATATAATTTAGGTCTCTTCAAGGCAAGAGTGAATAGGCTGTTACTGAACCAGCGTGCTACAGCCTCGACCTCGTCGACACTTACCATCAGGTGCAACTGAGGTCAAACGCTGGTCAGTCTTGTTTAAAAAAAACCTTAAGTAAACATATGTAAAGAAGTAAAGTATGACGACATAAAAAGAGACACCCACCTGTTTTTTGTTACAAATTGCGTGTCAGTGAATAAATCATTTTTTATTTTATTTATTTTACGACAGGTTGATCTATTAGTGGGTAGTAAGCCTGCGTATGAAGCCGAAGTCCCGGGTTCAAATCCTAGTAAGAACATCTATTGTGTGATCAGCACAGATAGTTGTTCCTGAGTCATGATGGTTTTATATATCTATTTAAGTATTTGTATATTTAATATTATATATCCTTGGCTGAATACCCACAACGTAAGCCTTCTTGAGCTTCAATAGCTTGGGGCTCAGACAATTTGTATAAAAAAGTCCTGTAATATTTATTATTTAATTTTATTAAAGTATTCAAAGTTTTAATCAAATAATTTTCTTTCAGTCGCTCGTTACCGTAATCGTTATTGTTACGAATTACTGTGTTACCATGGTCTCATGTTTTTAAATTCTCGAAACGTACTAGCACAGTAACAACGTAATTCCACCTTTAAAATGTGACCCAACATAGTGCTACATCATTTCATTTTAGAAAATATACAACCATTATCTGCATGCATCCTCATCAGCCCTGTTCTGATGGCACATAAAAAAAGTTGGTTCACATAAGAGATCAGTGCTTAACTCTTATAAAACCATTACTACATTCGTTTCTTAGAACTTTGTAATACGGACAATTATAAGGTATGAAGTTTTAGACTAACACAGTAAAACTAATACGATTTTTTTTTTCTTTTAGTAAGAAGAAACGTCGGCGCATCAAACAAGTGAATGATAGCGACGGCTCTGGCTCCGACACTGAAAATGAAGGCAAGAACAAACACGGCAGGAAGAATATTCGCAAGGCAAGTTCCACTCCACACAAAAAAAAAATTCAGTAACATTTCTCGAGGCATAATACGATTTATCAACCACATCTGTATCAATTGAATTTAAACTTAAGTGCAATGACTTTTAGGTTCATATTAGATTGGACTATTGCAAAAAGTAACTTGATTACAAATAAGTAACGGAAATGTAACAATTTGGAATATATTTGGGATTTGTGGGAAAACCAGTGTCTTATTTGTTCTTTCGTCTGATCTGCGCAGGTCATGAGCAAGGACCAGTTAGAAGAGGCTACTAAGAAGGCGGCACGGCAGGAGAAAGAGAGGATTGCTCGTATTGCTGAACGGCAGAAACTGGTAAGTTTCTTAAATAGGAATTTAAAAAAAAACCGACAAGAAGAGGAGGCAACGACACATAGAGGAGAGCTGAATATAGTAGAGTAGTCTAGTCGCTAGGCTCTGCTGCTGGCTAATAAAATCTTCAAGTTTAAGAATTATGATAGTGAAAACTGAAAATCTTTTAAAATCGTAAAAAAGTTCCATCGTTCCAGAGTTTTTGTTTAATTTAAATGATCAAACATATCATATTATTGTTATATGTATACACGTAGATATTATCATTCACTCATTCAATCTATTCGTGCCAGCTCTTCTGTTATCGACCTGTAGACCTAGCACATGTTGGCGTGACAGTATCGCGTGACGAGTTACACTACCCGTCCCTCTTTAATTCACATAGTTAGAAAAAGACGAGAAGACTGTCTCGCCTCGCAATAATAGGCCCTTGTAACATTACCTCACTAGGTATATGTTGAGATTGAGATACTGTTATTTTGTAATTAGTCAACTTTATATGTAAACTTCTAAATTATTATATTTTCCGTCAGTATAACAACCTGGAGTTTGACGAGACTGGCAAACCCGACGAGGTAGTGCTGGACAAAGTAGTGTTGGACTTCGACCCTGAGACTAAGGAGCCCATTATCGAAGTAGATCGCGGGTTGGTGAAGAAGCTCAAGCCACATCAGGTACGAAAGATTATTCTTAACCTTTTGATTATCTAAAGCGGGAAATTATATCGATAGACAGCTGTGTCCCAAACGCGACAACCTGTTTTCTCGTATCATGGTTTCCCGGATACGTACTGGGTGATATAGAGATTTAGGTTTGCACCTTTCCCGTGGAAGTTAAGCATTATTTTATTGTACCTATAAAATATCAGCATAAACTTCTTTTCCTCTTATATAGTAATATAAGCACTCCCATGAGCCACTAACTATTCCACGGGAAAGACGAAGAAATGCTGAATGCCCCAACATGCCAAGATTTTTACTAGAAACAACTTGAGGGCAGTTACATATAAATATTTTCTCAACATCGTTATTATGAAACTAAGAACAAATCAAATTATTTTTTATGAAATATTTTTGATTTGCTTTGATTTTTAAGTAGTAATACTACTATATAACGAACACCGGAGGTCCTCGTCGTTTTTTTTCTTAAGTATATGTTATCTATTTCAACTTTTAATCGTTATTATGTTTAAAATATTTTTAAGTATAATATATATATGTATGTTATATATATTTTTAAGTAGTAATACTACTATATAACGAACACCGGAGGTCCTCGTCGTTTTTTTTCTTAAGTATATGTTATCTATTTCAACTTTTAATCGTTATTATGTTTAAAATATGCTGTTTTAATTTTTTTACAGATGTCTATCATTTCATAGAGCACCACAATATTTCACGTTGATCAGTTCGTTAATTGACCTCCCCACTGGCAATTAAATATTGCCCCTTAAATACCTGTCTCATCGTCAGTAATCAATCTACACTAAATTATAAATTCGAAAGTTTGTAAGTGTATATGTTGTTACTTTTTCACGTCTAAACGGCTGGACCGATTTTAACAAAATTTGGTATGGAGTTAGCTGACACCCTGGATTATCGCACACAGGCACAGACACACAGGCTACGTTTTTTCCCTGATAAACCGCGGGTAACACCGCAGGGCACAGCTAGTAAAACCATAATCATATATTCATAAGTCGTCTGTATTTGGCAGGCTAACGGCATAAAGTTCATGTGGAATGCGTGCTTCGAAAGTGTGAAACGCATCAAGAAAGACCGCGGCTCGGGCTGCATCCTCGCCCACTGCATGGGTCTGGGGAAAACCTTGCAGGTCAGTTATACTGTTTCATTAAAAAAAAAATACAAGTAAGCAATAAGTATTTTCTAATAAGCAGATACAAACTTTTAGAAGCAGGGAGACACTACACCACTGTTTTTTCATGGCGTCTTAAGTGACTACGTGTACTTAGACTGTTACGATTTTTTTTTTAACAATATATATTTATATTCAACTCATCATTATCATCATGTCAGCCGAATGACGTCCACTGCTAGACAGGCCTCCCCCAGAACGACCCAACTAGACCGATCCTGCGCCTTCCACATCCAGCGGTATCCCGTGACTCTAACTAGGTCGTCGGTCCACCTTGTGGGAGGCCTACTGGAAGACGCAGCGTATATTCAACTTATCCAATTAATTTATCACAAGTCGGGTCTCATCAGATATCAGGTGCTGAAAAATTTGGTTGTGCAATACTCCTGACCTATGACTAATGGTAGGCCCACCCGACAATAAATTGTGCCAACCAAATTTGCTTGTAACTCTTTATTTTTTGGGGTTACAGTACTAGTGTAATCATGAAACACGCTGGCCAATTCATAACCGTCTCTCTTGCACAGGTCGTCTCCCTCACTCACACGCTGCTCAGGCACAGTAAACTGACCGGCGTGAAGCGAGTCCTCGTCGTGTGTCCGCTGTCCACGGTGCTGAACTGGGTCAACGAGTTCAACATGTGGCTCAAACACACGGAGGCTGATACGGAGGTGGAGGTGTTCGAGTTGTCGAGGTAAGTGCTGTGGTTTGTTCAGAAAACTTAGCAAACATGCTCAAATTAGTATTTTTCTAACAAACATACTTTTCATAAAGATAGAAAAGGATCAATGGTTATCAACGACTTGTTGTACTTGACAGGTTTGTAACACCGTAAATACTGGTAGTTGTACGGTACCGGTTGTTGTGTGTTGTTGTTTATAGAAACACCGATATTATAAAAAAATAAATCAATGATTCTTCATTCTTAAATGCCAACCTAGCTAAAAGGATAAGACGAAATGTCTCGTAATTACACAATTGATTTATTCGATTCACCGCCTATAAAACTGTTGAAGCGCTAATGAAGGTTTTGTTTGAAATAATGGAACTATTTGATCACCAATTACAAGCAGGTAATATAAAGGTTGAACACGCCAAAACTTAGGCACACGTTTTTGGTAATATTTTTTGTTATGGGTGGTTTAATTTTATTTCTTTACTTAAATTAAAATAGTTATAGTATGGAGAACATATGATACTATAATAGTTGTCAATAGAATTATACGTTTTCATGGTAGCGAGCTTTGAACAATGATGGAGCGAAATCACTTTGCACCACCAGTCTTGGAAAATTCGATTAGGCTAAACAAACTTGTGAAAATATGAATATATAACGAATCAATTAGTTAAAACTTTGACTTGTATGAGTTGCTAATACATTCCAGAAGACTGCAAGATACAAATTATGCTATGCATCCGTATTATTTATTGGTTCAGCAAGCTACTTGTGATTGTATCTAGCGTCGCCGTTAATTGATTTACATAAGAGATATTGACCATAGAAATTTAATGCAAGAAATATTTGTGAAAATGACTTGAGTCTATTTTAAAGAAGTCACAGCTCATAGTGATTATTTTGGTAGCATTCATCATGTCGTCACTACACTATAACAGAGACGAAGGGGGTATTAACATGATAGACATGCTAACAGTGCAAAAATTGTACTTTTGGTGGACGGTTCTAAATGAAGGCGGGTGGCTCTAAATTAAGGCAGATGTCAATGAACTGGGTCCGTATCAAGAAACATTTGAACAAGACACCTGTTAAAGTTATATTATTAACTAATCCGCAAATAATTCTGGCTTAGATTACTTAAACATGCGGTAATTATGTCGTGCAAAGTGCCAGTGTCCTGGTCATCACAAAGACTGTGACATGTCAAATCCAAAGACTGAAATGAAATTATTATATATTAGCATGATAAACTATAATATTTTTAACTATATTCAATATATATTTTGCTTCAGTAGACATTTGTTTTCTATTCATTTGTAATTTTATGTGCCCACGTTTTGGCGTGTTCAACCTTTAAGGTCCCCACAACAATTGACGCAAAAACAGCAAGCAATAAAAATATCGATCTTTGCCAATTCCACGTGAATAAATGTATGCCTCTGATTCTCAAAGCAAGGATAAATAAAGTTACAACAGAAGAACGATATCACTCGTAATTCGAATCCTAATTGATTGCGGTCGCTGCTGGGCACCATCGGAAACGCGGACTTCTGGCCGAAGGGGGTAGTGCTTCGGAGGTTCCGGGGCAATCTGCCGAATCCTACTCCAGTGCTATCTGTGCAACTGCTGCCTTGCCAAATTGTAGATAGTTTTATTGTATTTTTTTATTTGATTTTTTATGTTATATATGTACTTAGTTATATGACGCATTGGTTTTACTATGTCATATAAACTTATTTGAATAAATGAATATATTGTTACAGACATAAACAGAACCCCGAGCGCTCGTGGCAGCTGCAGCAGTGGGTCGACTGCGGGGGCGTTTGCGTGCTCGGCTACGAGATGTTCCGCAACCTCTCCGCCGACAACAACAAGAAGTTCAAGAAGAAAATGCTCAAGACGTTCCAAGAGGCTCTCGTGGATCCGGGTTGGTTGAAATCTGTACTGGACCCGGGTATTGTCCACCGGGAGACCGGCCAATCGTGTCGATTACGGCATTGAATACCCATACTTTTTTTTTAAACAAGACTGACCAGCGTTTGACCTCTGATTACGTGTCTAATACTTTTTAATAATCTAGTAACTAAATGGAGAAAGAAATTATCACCACTCCTATTGATTAGTACTTTCCTCTAACGTTTATAAAATTCCCTTTAGGTCCTGACTTGGTGGTGTGCGATGAAGGTCATCTCCTGAAGAACGAAAAGACGAGCCTATCGCAGTCGATGAATCGCGTAAAAACCTTGCGGCGTATCGTTCTCACTGGCACGCCTCTACAGAACAATCTCAAAGAATGTAAGTACTTAGACTTTGGTCTATTTTGTGCTACACGCGACGTCTGACGTCAGCGTCAACGTTCCTTAACAAAAATGACGCCAACCTCGACGTGTGATAGAGACCACAACAGTACATCTCTATAGGCAGCATTGTGATGCAGACGCTGTAAGCGATCGACAGCGTTTATAAGAGATCATAGCCTTAATATTTTTATTTTCTAAAGCGCTTTAGTGAGATGCATAAAGACAATTACCGTATCATAAATCAGTAATTTAGTACACATTGACTTACCATGTGTTACAGATTATTGCATGGTACAATTTGTGAAGCCAAACCTTCTTGGAAAGTACAACGAGTACCTGAATCGCTTCGTGAACCCCATCACCAACGGGCAGTACACGGACTCCACCGAACGAGACATTAGCATTATGAAGCGACGGTCGCATGTACTGCATACCATGTTGGACGGAGCTGTTCAAGTAAGAACCTTCTGCTATTGGAATAGAGTTCTTAATTCATTGCGTCTAGAATTTAATGAGAACCAAAGATCATAAATAATACATGAATTAACAATTTCTTTTAAAAAAATTGGTATTAAGTGGAGTAGCGGCATCTGTTGTTTAAATGAGCTTGTGTTTCTGAACCTGTTTCTACAATGGCATTGCATTATTACAATTCAATATCTCCTTTTGTTATTGTAACTGCCAACCAGTTACTTACAAAAGAGGTTAATTGATTTGCTACAAATAACTTGGATATTTCCGAAATCATCATCATTGATGGAAGCCATATATTTTTATGAAGCTATAAACTACGACCTGTGTTTCTAACGCGGTAAATTGTACTGTTTGTGTTCATTGTTAATCCAGAATTTCTATAATCTTTGGTCAACATGATACTATCTTAAACAAATCTATCGTGAGATTCAACCATATTAATTGTATAGAAGCGGGTAACTCACGTTTTATAAGTCGAATGTTGCTCGACATGTTTCTCTTCGTAACGAGGAGCATAATCATGAGCCGTCTTCGTCCGTCAGACAGAAACAAATCGACCAATATTCTAATAATCAATACAGTATAGCAATATTATATCTATGGAGAATGAAATATAATTTAATTAATAATTTCAGAGAAGAGATTACGGGGTGCTGGCGCCCTTCCTTCCCCCAAAGCACGAGTATGTGCTGTTCATCACGCTGACCGATATTCAGATTAAGCTCTACCAGCATTATCTGGACAACTATTCTAGAAGGTAAGTTTTTGAAACTATAGATAACTGCGTAGCGACGCTCGAAAGGGAGCGTTCGCGTGTAGCGTGGCGTCGCGCTTCCAAGCGATGTGAGCAGCGTGAACTGCGGCCAATACCATAGATTTTCATTTGTTAACTATGAAAAGTTTCAACCAAAGTTTCCAAGAATTCTTAAACGGTAAAACAAATTTATGTGACTCATTGATGTAGGTAACTTTGCCGGAATTACGAAAAAACCAAAATACATTAAGCGTTGGGAGGGTTTCAAGGCACGAGAAGGGAACACACTGCCGCCCCGAGTGAAACACATAGTTTTTCACCTTACAGTGGAAACTAACAGTGAAACATTACAAAGTTACTCAAAATTACTACTATCAATCATTTATCACTCAAAATCATCATATAAAATTAATAATAACACCCAACCAGCTAACAGCAAAAAAACATAAAAAAATTATATGAAATTACTATGCTCCCTTGTGAATAAAACGCAGGTTTTAATAAATAAAAACAGTTTCCGAGTTAGTGAGGTGATTTTTTTTTAATAGTAGTTGTCACTAGTTGGGTGACCCACAACTAGTGACAACTACTATTCAACTATCAGTGACCATATTAGGTTAAAATCATATACACGTTCATGACATAAATGATTGTGAAATACGACGTTTGTTTTGCGACTACATTAGCCAAGTACTTTTCGATGAAAAATGATGATAGTTTGGTATCCTAGTTATAAACTGTCTATTTTTTTTTCAGACCTCTACCAGGAAAGTCTTCAGGCTTCCTGTTCCCGGATTTTCAGTCCTTACAAAGGATATGGACACACCCGTTGGTCCTCAAGTACAATTCGGAACGATATGAGATTATGCAGCAAAAGAAGGTACTATACAAATGATGCAATAATATAGTAAAAAAAAAACATTGGATTACTTTTTTTTAATTTCTAATGTCAATGATATATTTTTAGAGAGATAAAGAAGAAGAAGATTCAGAAGGTTCACTCGCCGATTTCATTGATGATGACTCCACGCCAGATGTGAGTTATATATTAATTTCTTAAGATACAATATGATATCTGCCTGTTTATAAGAACTGATTATAAAAAATATAAAAAATGATTTAACAGGAATCTTCAACTGAGGAATCATCAGATGATTTGTCAGACTTGAGTGACGACAGTCGAAAGAAGAGCAAAAAGAAAGCTAAGGTCAAGAAAGGAAAAGGCAAAGATGCTAAAGCCTCTGGCCGTCGCAACACGAGGGCAAACCCAGGTAATTCAAATTGGATTCGACATATTTTTTACTGTTAACTTATTGTACGTGTGTTAAACAACTTGGATTATTATCAAGACTTGGGGATTATACGTACACATCCAGGAATCGTTGAGCCTATTGCGTGTGTTCGTAACCTATAATGGTGTACCTACCACACGTGATACCACATTATCATTCCTTACACAAAAATCCATAGATCCCGATTTCTGCCGGCTGGCGAAGTTTTCATTCAATTAAGCAGTTTTCCTTATTAGCTTATCAATAATACACTAACCAAATAGGCTTCGGCATACCTGAGAAAAAAATGATGCGGCACTACTACGAACGTATGACTGTGTCACTGACGCTGCCAGAAATGAAAATGTCGATCTTTGCCAACATTCATATTTAACATGGGACTTTCCTATTTCAGTGGAACTAGAAGAAGACAAACCCAATTCTGACATAGAGGAAGTTAAATACGAGAACCCGACGGAGTGGTGGATGAGACTTGTCACCGAGGAAGAACTGGAAGACATCCGACATTCCCATAAACTGTTGCTGTTGTTCGACATATTGCGGCAGTGCGAGGCTATTGGAGATAAACTGTAAGTTATTTGTGGCATTATCTATGAAAAGGGACCTTATTGTCGATGGCGTTTATGTCGTTGTTCATGACGATACAATACAAACGCAACGCGATTCGACGTAAGTGCCTTCGACAATAAGGTCCCTTTTCCTAGATAATGACACATTTATTTACCTAAACGTATTCAGATTAGAATTTTTTTTGGTGGAAAAATTTTCTGGCGAGCGAGGCGTCCTGAAACGGCGTGACAAGTACAGTCGCCATCAGATATATCGGGACTGTGGGGGTGGTCACAAATATCGGAACAACGCCTCTATTGTCAAGGCGATAAGTGCATGTTTCGATATTTGTGACTAATTCCACAGCTCCGATATATCTGATGGCGACTGTACAAATCCAGGTTCGACAAAAAATCTTACTTAAAAAATCTCGTAACACGACTTGAATTAACGAGTCTCGTTTCCTCTAAAGAGCGCTTGTTAAATTCTTTTGGTGAAATAATATACTTCTACTATCCATTTTTGTTTTATTAACGAGTGATTCGATAAAAAAAAACAATAGTATTCATCACGTCTGAATGCAAATGACTATTTTTCAGACTTGTTTTCTCCCAGTCCCTTTATTCTCTGGATCTGATTGAGCACTTCCTTGGCAAAGTCGACGAGGCGACTCAAGAGGGACGCATAGATGAAAAACTCGCGGGGCATGTTGGTGAGTAAAATGTTATTTAAATGGCGTAAGGATTTTATGTTAATTCGTGTACTAAAGTCAACTGTCAACCCTAGTCAAATACAATCCCTTAAAAGATGATAAAGAAAAAGGTATATCGTTTAGATGTCCAACGGATAGGGATTAGGAATAGAAACAAACTGTGTAATATATATAAAAAAAGAAGAATCATTTATTTAAGAAGTAACATTTATATTTACAAAAGAGTTCACCTGCCTCTGTCAAACCATACTTAATGTATGCATATACATATTTGACGAATATTAGTCTGACCACTGTCTGTCTAAACATAAATACATATTTTTTTAAAGCATACTATGGCCAAGCCGATCACAACAAAAAGATAAAAGATATTTATTTTGCAAATTAGGCACATTCCATTCACTTATGAACGTCAAAGTAAAATCTACACCGTTTCAAACCCTACGAAATCAAAAATCGTACAAAACGGTTCAGCCGTTCTCGAGTTATAAAAGACCGAAATAACACAACTTTCTTTTATCAATATAGATTCTACTCAAATTTACACCTATTTTCACGTTTACTTTGGTTTTAGGCTCGTGGTCGCCCGGAGTTGATTATTTCCGTCTGGACGGATCCACCTCCTGTGAAAACCGCTCCATCTGGTGCAAGAACTTCAACCGAGAGGATAATCCCAGAGCAAGGTACATAACAAAAAATATCATACTGATCGTGCTAAAGCAAAGTCTGTGAGCAAATTAGGAGATGAGTTTAAAAAAAAAACACTTTTTTTTTTTTAGAGAAATACTAGCCATTTGTGGGGATTATTTTTGCACACTCACCCACGTTTCAGAAATACCTTATTATCAAGTGCAAGCCCCCAAAATTGTTTAATAATTTATATGTGGGTAGGTTTACATTTTGTATTTTTTTGAGGATGGAGATAAATTGATATTTTTCTTCAGTCCACCCGATGACCACCAACGCTGCTAAAGGGTTCGAAACGTCGGGATGAAGTTTAAATTAGTATACGCGATTTAATCAGTTTTAGTTGTTTTATTTCATGAGTAATTATCGCGGCAACCGAAGACAATATTACCTTAAAGATCCATTTTCTGAGTCTAACAAATGCAAGCTGGTTTTATGGTGCCTTTCCACCAGAACTATGCTGCGCTACATTATATACAAATAACACATAGCTTCTTAGCATAGCTTGGCCAATTTGTATGTAAACGTAGCACAGCTTAGCTCTGGTGTTCTAAATATTTTATTGACTCTGCATCATATAACTACCCTATGACTGCCATTCGTGTATATTATTAATTTATCATTTTAATATTGTTAATTTATCGCATTTTACTATTAACCCTTAACTTGGCAGTGTACCCCCGGTGATACACATTGTTTGACCATCTTTTTGTATTTTTATTTTAATGAAAAAATTTAGGACTATTCAGATCTGCCGAGGCTGGAACGCACGTTTTTTATTTTGCCAAATTAAAGGTTAATAACCCGGTTATAAACGAGTATCAGTTATTTTACTGTTACAACCGGTTATAAATGAACCTAACCGGTTTCACTGGTTGTTCCCTAGCTGGGACTGTAGTATTATTTCCTTCCAGACTTTTCTTGATCTCCACCCGCGCCGGCGGCCTCGGCATCAACCTGGTGGCCGCCAACCGCGTCGTGATCTTCGACGTGTCGTGGAACCCCTCGCACGACGTGCAGAGTATCTTCAGAGTGTATCGCTTCGGCCAGAAGAAGCCTTGCTACGTCTACCGCTTTTTGGCTATGGTAATATTCTTTTGCAAATTTTGAGCCGTGTGATGCCGGCTGACTAGAGTAGCACCACCCCATCTCCCGCGGGTGTCGAAAGAGGCGACAAAGGGAAAAATCCTACGGACGGGCAACAGCGTTCGTCGAAACCCAATCTACGGCTACTGCGGTCGCCAACCCGCCTGCCAAGCGTGGCGACTATGGCAACTATCCCCAAGATGATACAAGTCATATTTTTGGGAGGCCTATGTCCAGCGGTGGACTGCATACGGCTGTAATGTATGTATGTATGTAAATTTTGTGCTAGATATGTTTAAGCTAGTTGTGATCGGCACCCTAGCGTAGTCGGTTGTAAAGTCAGGTCGCCGAAGTTGGTTCGAATCCTGGTACGGGTATTTACTTGTGTGTCTATCACGGATGATTGTCCCCGAGTTATGGACATAGTGGGCGGGGCACATTGCACGTAGAACCGATGGCCGTCGGGGCGTAAAGGTTCTCGAGTGGCGACCACACACCGAAAGGCGCTGCGTGGGTCCACAGGATGCGGGTAGCGCAAATGGTCCTTGTGGGTCGCTTTGGGGGAGGCCGCGATATCCAGCAGCGGACGTCCTTCGATGATGATGATATTTATGATATATGCATGACGCAAAATATTTTTTAAACACTTCAGTTTTTTAAAGTATATTTAAATAGCACAAGCGAAATTTATATTTTATCAAATTTAAAAAGTCATATTTGCATTTGCATGCAGTTGTATGAGAAATATAGTATTATTTTTTAAGTGTTTTATTGAAATAAGAAGTAAGATTGTCTCACAATATTCATAAATTGAAAGCAACGGCTTTTTGCATAACACACAGGTGCAAGCCAGTCCAAGCAAACTCGAATTTACAAAGGTTAAGGGCCTACGCTAGCTGACGCGGGCGCCCGCCGCGTGCCCATATAAATTTTAATCCGCGCGGCGGGCGGCGGGCGACTTTTATATGGGCACGCGGCGGGCGTCCCCGTCAGCTAGCGTAGGCCCTTAGTTTTAGTTGTAAGCGTATATGCTGGTCTCATCGGAAGACCAGCGCTGGCGATTGCTGCCATTACGCTGAGATGAGGCAATTTCGTGGCACACGTCGTTTGTGTAATGTTCTAATGTTTTTTTTGTTGTTAATATTATGTATGTGTGTGTGTCATGAATGAATGTTTCTATTCTATATTTGAAATTGTTCAGGGTACAATGGAAGAGAAAATCTACGAGCGACAAGTAACGAAGCAGGCTATCTCTAAGCGCGTTATCGACGAACAGCAGATTGACCGGCACTACGCGGCCAACGACCTCGCGGAATTGTACAAGTTCGAGCCCGTACCCCAGGAGCCGCGGCCCCTGCCCAAGCTGCCTAAGGACCGGCTGTTTGCGGAGATGCTCAAGGACCGTGAGAAACAGGTAGGTACCACCTTACCATGACCTGAGGCCAAACAACTTCCCCCCAATCCCTTTCCAATTCCTTTTATTAGGAAGAGAGTTCCGCTAACATTATTATTTGTAAATTGTTATGCAATGGGTCACAGATTCAATTATAACGTCGCGAGTTCATTAAAACATCCCGAATCATGACACACCGCTCACGGTGAGAATCCGTCAATCACTCGCACGACGACTTAAAAATGGGTTTATTATTATAATCCGCTTAGTGTACCCCTTACATTCCGCTTAGTGTACCCCTTACATTTCATTAAATTGTCGAAAGGGCCTCTGCGCGTTGGCTCGATCTGGCTCCGCGTACGCCTCCCAAATGTCCGGAATACCATTGTTGCGTGTACGGAAGAGATATACAAATAAATAATAATAAAAATGGGTACCAAAGCTTACCTGAAACATGTCGCCTAGTGTGAGATAACGTGACTTTATTTGTCTTCATTAAATAATACCTTCTAATTTAATGAGACTTTAATGTCCAGAGTCTTAGTAGTCTCTGGAACTTTAAATGTATAAGCAATGTATAAAAAAAATGTTATAAAAAAATCTTTCCAAGAAGGTAGTGGACGTGTTTAAAATGTAAACACTTAGTTAAACTAAATTTCCATCCATAATAAAATTATTGTTATATAACAAGCAAAGTAATATAACGGCTGTACTTTGGCAAACTACCGAAATAAAATGAATAATCACTTACTTTTATACCTACAGATATTCAAGTTCCACGAGCACGACTCGCTGCTAGAGAACAAAGAGGAGGAGACCCTCAGCGAGGAGGAACGTAAGAAGGCGTGGGAGGAGTTCGAGAACGAAAAGAAGGCGCCGCCGCCCTCGCCCTTCCCCAACAACTGGTCCATGCATAACGGGATGGGTATGTTTCAGTCGTCATTAGTCATTATAGACATCATTATCATTATAGTCAGTCTGACCAGCCTGCGAACGCAGTAGCAATGTATAGCAAATTAAAATATAGCAACAATGAATCAGCGAGAAAGTCTGCAATAAAAATTCTTACAAAAACAAACGAGATTCCACCTAAAACAAAACATAGCCATATACTTCACTTTTTATACTATTGGAGACATTATGCTGCAGATTGGGTTTCGACAGACGCTGCTGCCCGTCTGTAGGATTTTTCTCTTTGTCGCCTCTTACGACATCCGCGGGAGGAGATGGAGTGGTGCTATTCTAGTCAGCCGACATCACACGGCTATAAATTATAGTTCGGACTAACTCAAAAAATTACTCCCAAAATGTTATTACTTATGGACGTTTCCCCTCAGCAGCCAGTCTCCTGCAGCAGCAGCAGCAGCAACTAGCGTACGCCGCGCTAGCCGCCATGATCCGCAAGGACATGCCCAACATCAACGACAACCAGATACGCGATATGCTGCCGATCATCTGCAATGCCAACCCTGGGGTAAGCCTACAGACACATTGGGGTACTTTTAAATATTGATGTAAGGATCGATACCTAATAGGGAATATTTAATAAAAAATAAATTGTAACACTAGCTAGATTGCGACGGTCTTGTTTTGCAACAATAAATCCAAGCTCTGGCTAAGTCTTACGTTGACATCTGTCATTTCCATACAATAAACTTAATTCACAATTAAAGATTGCAGATTGAATAGAAATAATAGAATTATAATTAATCGACTAATACTATGGTAATGACAGAGGTCAAGGGCTTTATCTAAGTCCACTTTGTTTAGCAATGGGATTAATAGTATTGAGCTTCAATGCACAAGAAATTGCGTGTTGAACTTGAGACATTGCATATTTAATATGAATAGATTTACCCCAAAATGCATTCAAATTGTACATGCATTCAAAGTAGATATTTGGACACTTTGATTGCTACTATTTGACTGTAAGAGCACTGTAATATCGATTATATTTTGAAATATAGGCATAATATATACCTACTTCTAAGTACTTTAATTATTATTTGTAAATATTTAATTGTAATGGGATGGTTTTCATAATGATATCTAATAATTCAAGAATATTCATCAACACGCTGATACACAATGTTTTTTTACAAAAATAGGTAATAAATTAAGGAGTAACAACTTACCCTATACCAAACGATAAACACATAATTTTTACTATACAAGCCCTCATTAGGCTATTTCACATTAAAGTAACATTAATCATATCACATTTATTTGTCCAGATGTTCGGTGGATATGATTATGGCGTAAGTTGGCGTCCTTACTTCCTTGTTTTGTTTATTGCAGTATAGCCTGGTTAGGGTTTATGTTTCAGCATGGCCTTTCTTGTCGCGACGGCATTTTCCACTTGTAACGTTGAAATGCTGTTTTGACTCTTATGATACTGCGGTGCTATTGAGACTACAATATGACATTCATGATGTTCTCGTAATTGTGTGTTGTAGCTAATGTATCAGCAACGCAATGTTCTAAAAATAATATTTTATAAGTCTCAATAGCTCGTCAGTATCTAAATCTCTTGTATTTTCACTATACCCTGCAGTCTAACATTGCTTAGTGGTAAGCGGCATCCAACAATGCTAAAAATTATTTTATTACCTATAAAAGATTTAGCAAAGCATATGTGAAAATAAATGATACCATAAAGGTAATAAACAAATAGCGAACGTTTATAAACAAATAGATATCAAATACGCTATGTGCCCCTTAGACACGGACACAAACTTTGAAATCCAATGATTCATTTAGTGTCAATCACAGGTACATAAAGTATAATATTTAAAAAAATACTTTGAATTGCCAAGTTTTGGTAATCTGGTTAGACTGCAGGGCCCCTACCGCACCGCTATAGTAGTCTGCGCGTAGCGGAGCGGTTCCTATAAAAATGGCATGTTTGTTCCGCAGCTGATGCAGAAGATGAGCGAGATCTACAAGTACGCGCAGCCAGGCATGATGAACCCCTCCATGATGAATCCAGTCATGAATCCTGGTGAGTTTACATTAGATATATTAATGGCAGGGTCGCCATGCAATGCTGGGGGTTTAGTGCAATAAGTTGGGACTTGGGAAGATATATTATTAATATTATTCTCTCAAATATCATATTTTATGTAAAAATATGCCTTATAGCTCTTATGCCAGCGAAATAAAGTTGTAGGATATATTTGTGAGCGAATTCTTTAGAAAATAAAGTACAATCTCTTTATTTCCAGGGTAACGTAACTTTTCCAATTGAATATGATTTAAATTTCATTGAAGTGCTTAATAGGTAATGCTTCATGTAATATTTGTAAGTAGGTCTGTGGGCATTATGTGGTTAAGTGTATCTTAAATCACTATAGTCTTCCACATTAGAAGAAATATTATAGGTAGTTCCACGAGAATTGAGGCGAATGGATTACGCACACAACTATTTGGAAGTAGTTATTGCAAAAAGAGTGAATCAATGGAATCGACGAGTGAATGTAAATAAAAACACATAAAGTGTAACTAGTAACCAGTGCCAGTTATTTCAGTCATGTTTGATGAGGTTTAATAAAAAACTTTTTGGTCACTCAATTCGCTGTTGAACTTGCTATTGGTATGAAAAAAGAACTATAATTTCGAAATCTTTTTATCACTACAGTACCGGCCAATAATATATCACCTTTAGGTATTTAGGGCGAAACTTTTTTTATATTTATCTCTACATGTTTTTACCTTACCTCATCGTGTAAGGGGTAGTATTTAGACTCTTTGGACGAGCGATTTGAAAATCTGACCACATATAAAGGTTTTTATTTACTTTTTTGTTTATTTTATGCAAAATCACTACAGGGCAGTTTTCCTACGGTTGCAAGTAAATGTGAAATTATTGCCTAAAAAATAACAAAAAAACGATAGGTGGTTAACGAGGTGAAGATGACAAAGACTCGTGGGGCGAAAAATTTTAATGCCTCTTAACAACAAGCTATATTTGCCGGCTACAAGCAAGCGCGTACTCACAAACAGCTTTCGCAGCAGTCTAGTGGATCGAGAACCACGATTACTAAGTTGCTGAAGCGATTAAAGCTACCAAAAAGTTCCATTGGCAATAAAAAACGTGGCAGACCGCGTTTTACCTCATATGTAGGTCATATGTGACCGACCGAAATATTTTGCGAGTCTCACGTCAGAATCCTCGGTTAACGGTCCTACTGGTATCCAATATAAGTCCGAGTACCAACTTCCCACGGTAAAACACGGAGGAGATTCTGTAATGGTGTGGGCTGTCTTTTCCGCTAAAGGTATGGGCCGTCTTCATAAAATTGAAGGTATCATGAACCAGAATATGTACCTAGATATTCTGGACAATGTAATGTTACCATATGCGCGAAAATTTCTGGGCCGCGGGTTTGTGTTCCAGCAGGACAACGATCCAAAATATCGTGCAAAACGTTTCACAGAATGGTACAAGCGGCATCGCGTTACTCTAATGGACTGACCAAGTCAATCCCCTGACTTAAAAAACATAATAGAGCTGCTATGGGATGAACTAGAAAGACGCTTGAAAGGTAAAACAACCACTAATGCCAGTCAAAAGTTCTCTCAGCTACAGCAGGAATGGTATAAAATCCCTCAATCAACTATTGGTGCTTTCGTGGACTCTATGCCTAGAAGCTGTAAAGCAGTTATTGAATCAAAAGGCTTTGCTACAAAGTATTAATGTTGTTACACTTTTATAAATATATATTATGTTAACCTATCACTTCCTTTGATTTATAATAGGTAGATAAAGATCGACTGCACTAAGTTATGTTGTGCAGGTTTTAAGTATTTAATGAGTATAACTGTACTTCCACATTATTTTATTGAAATATGCATTATATTTGTTTGGTAAAGCTCAGGGTAATATTTACACTCTGCAATCTTAACAATATATGTTACTATAAACATGTTTACTTAAAAAAACACAAAGGTGATATATTATTGGCCGGTACTGTACATGTTGTGTGCGTGACTTTAACTGTCGTGAAACTACCTATACGTCACTTATTTATATTATTGTATTATCTGTCAGAAAGTAAAGTTGTAAACAATGTTGTAGCGGGTGGCGGTATGAGCACGAGCAGCAGCCTGCAGTACGAGCCGCCGTGGCAGCGGCAGCAGCAGCAGCAACAGCAGATGCGGTTGCAGCAGCTCATGCAGCAACAGCATAATGTAAGTCAACTGTAATCATACATTCAAATGTGGTGTTCCATGCATAAAAGGTACCTTATGGCTACTGGCGCTTACGCTATTATTAACGCCGCTCCAATATGATGATTCCCAATGTAAGCGCCAAGCGCCATTAGGTACCTTTATCCGTGGAACGTTACAAATAGGTCAATCGAGGTGGCTTCGGAATGCATGGGTGACTTAAAAAAATATTTTTTCGCCAAGAAACTGTACAGTCGCCATCAAATATATCGGAGCAGCCATGTTATTCAAAAATATCGGAGCATGTTCTTTATCGCCTTGATAATAGAGGCGTTGTTCCGATATTTGTGACCACCTCCACAGCTCCGATATATCTGATGGCGATATACTGTACATTTGGCTCCTATTGACAATTATCGAATGTATTGACAGTTATTTTTTTGCATTTGTTTAGACTATGATAATTACGAGTACTTAACTAGTTACTGCATTAAATCTAAAAAAGGCCCTTGAGGCATTGTATAGTCGCCATCATATATGTCGGAGCTGTGGAGGTATTCATAAATATCGGAACATGCACTTTATCACCTTGACAATAGAGGCGTTGTTCCGATATGTGTGACCACCTCCACAGCCCCGATATATCTGATGGCGACTATACCAAGGATGCTGGCAGCATTTACCATTTATAATATATATAGGTGATATAGGTGAAGGTGATGATAGGTGATATGGAACTTATCTGAAAAAAGTGTACCAATTAGCGTGACAAGTAAAATGTTAAACTATGTCAGTTTTGTAACGATAAGTAAGTATTAAAATTCTATAAATACTTAGATTTGGTGATTGTTTCACAAAACACAAAATTTCAATTTCCATACAGATTTGATGCCTCATTATCGTTACTAAACTCACATAATTTTACTTGTTACGTTACTTGAATACACTTTTTTCTGAAAACTCCCATATAGGCTATTTTAAAAAAAAAAAACTTTACTTGAATTAGTTAATAATTTGATTAGGGTTAATGGACGGCATATCGTGGGATTTTTCTTAAATTTTGTTCACTATATTTTTATGATATAATCGTTGCTTCATTCTATAAGAAATAAGCCATTTCAGAAACTCCCAGGCCTCCATCATATTTACTTTTTATATTATCAAAACATGTTTATATTTTTATTTTCTCTAAGTGATTTCAATGAAACCCCAATATTTTTCATGTGATATAGAGAACAATATTTAGTAACGTAAAAAAATACAACTCTAAAGTTAACAATTCTGGAGATAGTCAATTTTTTTTTTACATAAAATTATTTTTGTTCATGGTTTATGGATGGTCGCATTTTATTTTAGCTTTAAAGGACGTATGAGGAGTGTACCTACCTTATCTCAAATTTGCACAATTTTCTTATGTAGGATTTATATCGTTTCTATGTTCTTGTTAAATTTCTATGGAAATAGGGTTAAATGAAATGAAAAGTAAAGTTTCTGTTCTGGTTACTTTACTGTTATAATGCCATTCTTCAGGTGTGCTACATGTGGGATTGGTTCATAATTAACTCTAAATACGTCTAATCATCTAAATAATAAAGACGTTCGTCAACTGCAAGTGAAAAAAGTTCTCGTCTGCATTGATTTCGAACGTTATTGCAGTAAAGAGTGGTTCGGATAAAATTTAATGTACTTATACAAACATAACATAAAACAAATGACTACCCTTTGGTAGACGTCAAATAAGTAATACAAGTAAATATTTTTGTTACACATACTTATGATTATATTCTATAGTTATAATAATGCCGTCGTCTGAATTAGTCGTCGTAAACTCATAGTGAACACGCACCTTGAAAATCCCAGTTGGAGTCAAGTAAGGTTACAGTTGCAAAATATTCAAATATGCCTAGATCTTCTGTCGGAAAGGTTTTACGATGTTACAAAGAGAGCGAGTACTAGCCGAAGCTAAGTACCTACAACTAAGTCTACGGTATTTTTTTAACCATATGGTTAAACAAGATATGTAGTGAATAGTGGACTAAAAACATTTAAAGCCCAAAAAGTTCCAGATAGGACCCCTGGAGAATACATGAATTTATTTACGAAGTTCGATTATATATTGTGTGGTGATGACTTATCGAGAGTCGTTAAACAAATACCGGGACGAGAATTCTATGTCGGTATTCAAAAAGATAATGTCAACCCTAATTAAAATGGCCAGCAAATACCGTCAAACATGAAGGATCTGTGCCATGTGCACATGCGGTCTAAAAAGTGAAGTGAAATCTGGATATATTGCATGCACTGCCTGCGCCGCAAACGTAACTGTGATACAAAGGATGCAGAACAATAAATTGAGGCAGATATTGAATGCACCATGGTTCCTTAAAGCAACGGAGCTTCACGAAATTCCCGATATGCCAACAATTAAACAAGAAATTGCTTGCTATGGAGTTAAATACAAAGCAAGACTACAAAAGCACCCAAACCAACTTGCGGGGCAACTAATGCCAGAAATAATTCGCCGACTAAAAAAGAGGCGAGACATCGTTGGCCAGGATAGAGTCAGCTCATAGACTGACTACATAAACAAATGGGCTGTACTCCGCTGGGGGTAGCATCCGACATGAACCACCTCCATCACATCTGCTAATAAGTAGCTAACAGGGCTGATCGCTCCACTCCGATAGAAATAGAAAGAAAAATAAATTACCACTACTTTTATTTAAAGACTGCTTAAATGTCTTGCTATTTTTTTTCTGAACCAGTCCTTAAGTGTGTTGGTTAGACACAACTTTATCTGGTAATGGTAGACTTTTATGGTTGTTACGTTGGTCTTTTCCGAAACCCGAAATATAATGGTCCGAACATCCGACGTTACGTCAAAAAAATGTGAGTGGCGTGGGTTGGTTGTGGATTAACAATGTGTGCCGAAGGCGAACATTGTTAATAAATACGCCATGAGCATTTTTGACTACTTATACAACGTTGCATATAATGCTTTTTCTATAAAATAAAATACTAAAATTAATAAAACAAATTATCGGGAAAGGCGGGAAAATGTAAAAATAAGCGAGTGATGTTGGATGATTGGTGATGAGTGGTTCAGCTTTTTTAAACGTCCACTTCCAATAGCGATGATACCAAAAAAAATTTTTTTTAGTATGTTGGTAGCAATTAACTTGGTACATTTTTTTTTATAAGGAGTAAATAATGTATGCCCTTATATGTACGTTCGTGACTATGTAAATAACAGATAAAGGCTCGCTCAAATCAAAGAGCGTGGCTCTGGTGGCGACGTCCGCGTCGCGTGATGCCGACGTGATGACTGTCAAACAGGGCGCGTGCGGACCGCGCCGGCCTCGCGCTTTCAACACGCCCTCATCACGCGCGCGAACGCGGCGTGGACGCGGCGCGATGCGGGCGTCACTCTCGCACTACGCACCGCGCGCCACTTAACCTCCGACTGAGGAGACCCAGCGCGGCGCAGCGCTGCGCCCGCGCCGTCTGGACGCAAGGGGCCGCGCGGCGCGGGGCGCAACAGAAGCGGGGCGCGATGGCAGCGGGACGCAGTCTGTTTGACGTCGCTAACCTGTTAGCATGTGTTTAAGGCCGTATGCGTCGGCCGTGGCGTCACACCCGCTGGTTTGACCGAGGCTTAAAAGTACACGAGTAGAAAAAATAGTAAAAAGCGTGTACTGACAGACGGCCTGCGAGGGCCACGTTTACTTTGTATCCTATCACATTGTTTACCGGGAACGTAACGCTATGCACATTCCAGATGGGCGCCAAGTACTACGCGGGCGGGCTCGGCAGCCGCGACCCCGTGGCCATGGCGCTGCAGCAGCAGCGCGCGCGGGAGTTCCTGCTGGGGGCGGCGGCGCGGCCGGGGCTCCCGCCGCCGCCGGGGCAGCGGGCCGTCCGCGCGGCCGCCCGCCGCTGCAGCCGCGCGCGCCGCAGCAGGGCGACGTCGTCAACCTGGCCGACTCCGACTAGGTACTCTACTGTTGCACACGTGGCGGCCGCCGCTGCAGCCGCGCGCGCCGCAGCAGGGCGACGTCGTCAACCTGGCCGACTCCGACTAGGTACTCTACTGTTGCACACGTGGCGGCCGCCGCTGCAGCCGCGCGCGCCGCAGCAGGGCGACGTCGTCAACCTGGCCGACTCCGACTAGGTACTCTACTGTTGCACACGTGGCGGCCGCCGCTGCAGCCGCGCGCGCCGCAGCAGGGCGACGTCGTCAACCTGGCCGACTCCGACCAGGTACTCTACTGTTGCACACGTGGCGGCCGCCGCTGCAGCCGCGCGCGCCGCAGCAGGGCGACGTCGTCAACCTGGCCGACTCCGACCAGGTACTCTACTGTTGCACACGTGGCGGCCGCCGCTGCAGCCGCGCGCGCCGCAGCAGGGCGACGTCGTCAACCTGGCCGACTCCGACCAGGTACTCTACTGTTGCACACGTGGCGGCCGCCGCTGCAGCCGCGCGCGCCGCAGCAGGGCGACGTCGTCAACCTGGCCGACTCCGACCAGGTACTCTACTGTTGCACACGTGGCGGCCGCCGCTGCAGCCGCGCGCGCCGCAGCAGGGCGACGTCGTCAACCTGGCCGACTCCGACTAGGTACTCTACTGTTGCACACGTGGCGGCCGCCGCTGCAGCCGCGCGCGCCGCAGCAGGGCGACGTCGTCAACCTGGCCGACTCCGACTAGGTACTCTACTGTTGCACACGTGGCGGCCGCCGCTGCAGCCGCGCGCGCCGCAGCAGGGCGACGTCGTCAACCTGGCCGACTCCGACTAGGTACTCTACTGTTGCACACGTGGCGGCCGCCGCTGCAGCCGCGCGCGCCGCAGCAGGGCGACGTCGTCAACCTGGCCGACTCCGACTAGGTACTCTACTGTTGCACACGTGGCGGCCGCCGCTGCAGCCGCGCGCGCCGCAGCAGGGCGACGTCGTCAACCTGGCCGACTCCGACTAGGTACTCTACTGTTGCACACGTGGCGGGGGCGGCACGTCCATTCGAACATGCTTGGGCTCATAAAAAAGGCAAATCTATACTGGCTCTGTTTCGCCCAAGAAAAAGTATAAATCGCCGCCATTGCTATCATCTGTCAGCCCAGATCCAGTTCAGGATATCCCCGTACGAGAACCACAGGTTTGCCGCCACCCTATCCCGTCCGACCACACTCCAGAGACACACACTCCGTGTAAAGGTATGTCTCAGCCCTATCCGAGTGCCTGTGTGTGTACGCCTCTGGAAAATAAATGGCTATCTTAACTCACTTATTTATAATCTATATCTACCACATTGCAGCCAACAAGTCCCAATATTCCGTCTCAGGTCATTCAGCCATAATTTGTAAACATCCAACGCAACTTTCCTATACGGATTACTACCAAGTAAAGTTACTTGTTTGGTTAAGTGAAATAATCGAATCAAAGCAAAATAATTAATAAATACTTTAAAATAATATGGACACTTCGACAGACAAGCTCGCCTGTGTACAGTCTAACTATTACGCTAAATAAATATTTTTGGACAACTTATTTCCAGGAAAAAAAAACTAAGTGCCCCAAGTTTTAGAATCTTTATATGTCTAAAATCTGTAGGTGTCCCTTCAGCACGTTAACAACTATTAACATCACTACGTATTACTAACAGTTGGCCACAACAATGATGAATAATTTTGTTTCAGGGTCCCTGAAGTGTATAGTGAACAGATGTGTACAGTGAACGATATATAAGGTGCTATGATGTTGTATGGATCGACGCAGGCGCCTCCGCGCCGCCAGCCAAATGTGGAATGATACCGCAAGTGTACATACCCCCGGCTCCCACTCGAGGGACCTAACCGACATTCCGCCTTCAGGCTTTACGCTCCACAACATATCAAGAATCTCATTTTCTACCCTCAATCTTATATTTTAACTTGTAAAACAAACAAAACTAGTAAAACTGAATGGAGGAATATATTATTGAAATTGTTTTGACAATTGTACACTGTAAGCTGTCATATGGTTAAAAGTAAAACCGTTTGAAAACGCCCATGTAACGTATGTGCATAGGCCGACTGTAGAGACCGCTCTTACGATATATTCCAAAACTTAGCGCGTATTGTGTCTATGGTAAACTATTAAACTCCTCTCCTATGGGCTATGGTGGCATGTCTCCACTGTATTTTCTCACCCGCAGCTAGAGCCTAAGGCGTCGACTGTTTAGACCTAATGGATATGTAAGTCGTGCTCAAATTTAACGTGACGAGTTTTCCGGGACTGGATATAGTAACAATAAGGTTCACTTTCGTGTAAACGCAACATTCCTAAAGTAGATCTGCTTTTATACTGAGCCGGTGAGCGCATTGAGTTGCGTTGAAGCGAATTGCGACCTTAGGAAGGGCCGCTTGCATCGAATAGCATTTATATGATACGTGTATCTTGCTGACTTACAGCTTGCGAATCAACTGACATTTTAATTAAACATAGTTGATATTACTAGTTATAGTATTTTTAATATTACGCCGCGATGCCGGCGGACCTTTGCCCGTGTTAAATTATTTAAACATCGATATTAAAAGAGCACTCGGAGAATGAGTGTGACATTAATAGTTTAAAATATATCTCTCAGTACAGGAAAATAGTATTAAGCTGTGTTATATGTCAGTAGCTAGATTATTTCTGTGTTTAACATCATCCCACTATCCGAAAGAGGGTATTATGGCAAATCTTTATATCTGCACAATTATAATACACACTTAACCCTTAGACTTATGAGCTACCGATTAGAAATTAAAACACCAATTTGAGGAAAGAACTATTTTTTTTAGAGTAGGAAGACAAAAGCTTGCCAACAGTTTTGTTTTCGCAGATGAATCGGCATTTAGCGCAGGATTACTATATGTACTATGAGTAGATTCGATGTTTTACACAGTATGTTGATCTAAGTTTGAGTAAGGTCAAAACTGTAAACTTTTGAACAGCCCCAGTTAAAATATTTTGCTGTCACTATTATCTTTTTATCATCTGTCAATAATTACATTCTTTTTCAAGCAGCACATTGCAGCAAAATAATACATTTCTAACTATATTTCAATTTTACTTGCATACTTAATAATTATAATAAAATGAATATTTATTTAATGGGATTTTAGACATTTTTTGGCACCAATTGTTTCGGTGAAGATTTGACGAATATTTTTTTACTTGGTGACGATATGGTGATGCAATATACGGTTTGGTCGAAGGACCGAGGGTTAGTTAAATAAATATATGTCCCGGCCTTATACTGCCTCACCACGAGTCTGGCGTGTTCTTCAACATGACATTTCGTAGTTAATTTATTTGACCTGCAGTTAGCAGGTGGTTTAGTTGTGATATTGCCTAATATAAAGTTTTTGTATACGTTTATTTTAATGAGTCACCAACGTGACTTTAATGTAGGTTCAGCAATCATAGATATATCTAATCTAGGGTTAATTAATATACCTATCCACAGTGTGACAGGTGTCATTTTTTATTTTGAGAGCCGCTGAAATATACTTTTGAAACATTCTGAATGTTGATTTTTATATGATTTAGATTTTTACAGATTCTTATTTTATGATTACAATAATAATTTATAGTTACACAAATATGATAGGAAATGAGCAGTATTCAGTAATTTATAATTTATATTTAGTTTTCATGTATTGCATCCTGTAGGGAATACTGTTTTTTAAGGTGGCTGTACTGTCCTCGACTTCTTGTCGGGGCGTGGAGCCACGTGAGGACTGCTGTAATTGTTTCACTATTTATGTAATATATAATTGTAACTGTAGAAAACTTCCTATTATTTTGTAGTACAATCTATAATAAAGAATTCAGAAATGTGTACTCTGTTTTTGTAACTGAAAGATATTTCCTTATTTTACACACTCACATTTTGTTAAGTGGTGGCCTAGGAATTAGGGTGTGACTTACAATCTGGAGGTTGCAGGATCCTAACCCCGGCTCATACCAATGAGTTTTTCGGAACGAATGGACAACATATAATTTGATATTTATCAGTTGCTTTTTGGTGAAGGAAAACATTTTGAGGAATATATTTAGGTAAATATTCCTAGTTTACCCCTCGGGTTGGAGGAAACTTGTGCCTACGCCAGTTCCTGGGATTCATTGCTAAAGGCTCGCATGAGCTGTAGCAAAATTTCGAGACAACGCGAGGATGATGATGATACACTCACAATTTTTATAAATCCACAATTTGGCTATGTGAGGTAAGATTGGAGTTCGTTTTTAGTTGACAAGTGGTTGAGAAAATGAGTCCTATAACTTGTACACGCCATGATTGATTTAAATCCAACACAAGTGTATGTGCCTAAGACCACACATTTTCACAGAACTAGTTTTATCTTTGAGGGATTATACAAAGTGGATTTGTTGCAGGTAAACAATATATGATATAAATGGAAATAGATGACATAATTATACTTGAGAAAAAGTGACCAGGTCCTCTGGCACCTGAGGCAGAATCTGAACCTGCATCTCCAGCTTTTGCAACGGATGCCCTAACCCAGTAGACCACTCAATTACAGAGAAATTTCTTAAGTACCTATATGCAATATTTTAGTCTGTTTTGGGCATTGCTTACCATCTCTGGTGGCACGCTGTACATATACAAGTCATTTCTCGTTACATTTAGAGTTATCAACCTGTATATATTTTCATCAGGTAGGTATCAATAACAAAGTAGTGGCTTAAAACTAGTGCCTACACCAAATCCTGGGAGTGGTTGCCAAGTGGACCCCAGGTTCCCATGAGTTTTGGCAAAATGCCGGGACAACACAAGGAAGATGATGAGTTATCAATAACAAACTGGACAAAGTAAAGAGAAAATTGCCTAGCAAACCTTTAAAAAAAAAAGTTAGTTAGACAATAGTCAACTTTACATCATGTAAGCTATGTATCAAACAAATAAAACACTAATACTGATAAAGTTACACTATTATATATAAGATTAACATATCTCTAATTACACTTCACTCCTTCAAAGTATTCCAAACACATTTTAAACATTTAAATTAGGTATTCCAGTCTTAACACCGATGGACACTTCTATGTATTTTAGCAGCCGTCGCGCTAGGGACCTTGCATCTTCCATCTTGAACACATCAGCGGTCATCATGTCAATATTGAAATGACTTCTGAATGCCATTAGTTCACCAGCATTCACTTCCATCAAATTGGGTGGCAGTCCAGTTGAATTTACAAGGATAACTCGACGAGTCCTTAGATCAGGGTGAACTTGCATTAAAACTTTTTTGGCCCAGTCAAGGCAGAAGACTCGACTAGTATCCAAACCCAGTATAACAAAGTCGATAGACACTCTCCCAACTAAATCGGAGTGTTCTACGACCTCCTCTAGGTGGAAGGAACGTAAGATTGTCAGTTTCCATCTGAAATTTCCCTGGCCATGTACATCTGTGAGAGCTTTAGATATCTTCTCGATGATATCAACATTTGATGATAGAACTACGACGGATAAAAAATTGCTGCTTGTTGTAGGGCCAACCCATGGGGCAATAACAGTCGTTTCTTCAGTCACAGACATTTTCAATTATGGTTACTATTTTATGACCGTATACCATATATTTTGTATTATTTTCTTAAGTATAGGAAGACAATTTACAATAAATCAACAAAAACATAACATAACCGTCGTTTGCTATTTAAATCAACTGTCATCTGTCAAACTTGTGATTGTCAATCGTTGACAGACGTTTGAAACGTTTTGTTAGTTTATGGCATAGACATACCATGTAGTTAGTCATTAGTCCTCCTAGGTTTATGGCTGTGTTTTATGCACTGGCATAGCATGTGGTTAGTGGTAGGCCCTTGGGTAGGCCATTTATTCTATAACTATAATTATGTTGGTTTTCCTCATATTGTGGGTTTAGCATTTCAATTAATTGACAACACTGTAAAGGACAGGTATTGTCATAGATATATTTACGACAATATTCCTCCTAAATAGGGTATTCTGTTATTTCTCAGATTTCTGACTTTCCGTGACACTGACAGTTTAAGGTTTGATTTTATAATAAGAGATCAGCGAGCGCGGGAAAAGGATCACTGAACACGGATTCACCACAATCTTAAAATTAGTTCCAGTACCACAATCGTGTTTTATTTTGAACATATTGTGAGTATAACCAGTCAAAGTAACTTAACTCATTGTGTTAGTTTCCTTTTAGTAAATATTATATTGCACTTCTCAACTTACTTTCCATTCTGTACTTCTTTTTTTTATATAAAATTGTTACTTACTTACTTCAGTCTTAATACTTCACAGAATATGAGGCGGCGTGATGAAAAATTTCCCGACAATGGCTTTGAAGCCTGGGGAGGCTATATGAACGCGAAAATTTCTAAATTGGAGGAGCAATTCAGCTCTAGAGCAGGCAGTGAACAAGAAAAATTGACCGACATATTTAATGGAATAAGCATATTTGTGAATGGGTACACAATCCCTTCCTCGGACGAACTGAAAAGTCTTATGGCTAAGCATGGTGGTGTTTATCACACTTATCAAAGAAGTGATGATTTTATTATAGCATCTAATTTACCTGATACAAAAGTGAAGAATATGTCGTTAGTTAAAGTTGTGAAGCCAGAATGGATTACAGATAGTATAGCCTCCAATAAACTACTGAATTATAGGGATTATTTATTGTATGGGAACTCCAGATTGCAGCCTCGACTCAATTTTCCTAAAGTTAAGTGTGATCCTGTCATAAATTGCACAATATCGCCAACATTGTCTGAGAACACTGTCATTAAAGACAATAATGAGGTTGTAGAACATCACACAAATGTTGATAAAATTAAGCAAACTATAAACTGTGTTTCAGAAGACTTACCTAAGAAAATTGACCACTCAACAAAAACAGCAGCAGACCCTAATTTTATTTCAGAGTTTTATAATAACTCACGATTACATCATATATCACAATTGGGAGCATGCTTTAAACAACATGTAAATGAGCTTAGGGAGACTAGTAATTTTAAATTTCTGGAACGAACACAGTTGAAGCAAAGAGTTCTAGCATTAAATAATACAAACTGCCTTTCACAAGTGACATTTGTAGGTGGAAAGACAATCATGCACATAGATATGGACTGTTTTTTTGTATCAGTAGGGTTACGAGAGAGGCCTGAGCTTCGCGGGAAACCTGTGGCAGTCACACATTCAAAGGGTGGACAAGGCAGACCGAAAAGGGCAGGGGTAGACAGAGACATGGAATTTAATTTATACAGAGACAAATATGCTAAAAAGTTGGAGAAAGCCACTGGAGCAATTGAAAATATCAAATTTGAAACTAGAGTAGATGCTATTGGAGATGAGGATGACAAATATGGGTCTATGAGTGAAATAGCATCATGTTCATATGAAGCTAGAGCAAAGGGTATTAGCAACGGTATGTTCATGGGTGCAGCTTTAAGATTATGCCCAGACTTACAAACCATTCCTTATGATTTTGAAGGATACAAAGAAGTAGCTTACACATTATATAATACTGTTGCTCAATACACACTTAATATTGAAGCAGTGTCTTGTGATGAAATGTATGTTGATTGCAGTGAGCTATTAAAGGATTTAGGTATAACTGTTCAAGACTTTGCTACTGTATTGAGAGAAGAAATACGGAGAAAGACTGGGTGTCCCTGTTCTACAGGATTTGGAGGTAACCGCTTACAGGCTAGGCTAGCAACTAAGCGAGCTAAACCAGATGGGCAATTTTTTCTCTCTGCTGAACTTGTTGAAGACTTCATTTTTGACATTAAACTAAGAGATTTACCTGGAGTGGGTAGACAAACTGCTTCAAAATTGGAATCTCTTGGCCATCAAACATGTGGTTCCTTACAGAATCTTAGTTTGGCTTCTTTGCAACAGCACTTTGGTATCAAAACAGGCCTTCAGTTGTATGATCAGTGTAGGGCCTGTGATAATAGTCCATTAACATACCATACAGTGAGAAAATCTGTATCAGCAGAAGTAAACTATGGAATTAGGTTTGAGAATAATGAACAGTGTTTAGAATTTTTAAAACAATTATCAGCTGAAGTCCACACTAGAATGGTGCAATTCAAAGTTGTGGGAAAATGTATAACTTTGAAACTAATGGTAAGAGATGAAAAAGCACCAGTAGAAACTGCTAAATTTATGGGTCATGGATTTTGTAATGTTATAAATAAGTCAAGTTCTTTGCCAATTGCTACAAACAATGTGGAAATCATAACTAGGGAGGTAATCTCTCTTTGCAACATACAAAAGATAGACCCTAAAGAAATGCGAGGCATTGGGATACAGGTCACAAAGTTAGAATCATTGGCAAATAAGGTTCAATCAAAAGGAGCCATGAGCAAATTCCTTGTCAATTCAAATTCATATAAACCAGAAAGTAGAAATATGGCAGAGCCACCAGGGACAGTGAATAAAGTAAAAGTTGAGCAAGTGTCCAAACCTTCAACACCCAAAAAAACAAAAGCAACTTCTCCAAAAAAATCTCCAGTAATATGTTCTAATAAATCTTCCCCTATCGCATCTGGGAGAAGACGTGGCAGGCCTCCCAAAAATGTATCATTGAGAGCACAGGCATCTACGTCCCAAAATCTTATGAGTAAATTTTTAAATGGTCAAAGTAGTTATAATCCCCAATATAAACCACCTATGCTACCAGTGCATCATGTAGTGAAACAGGAAAAAAAGGAAGTTAAAAAAGAAAATAAAGAAATTGAGAAAGATTCTATCCATAACCAAGGTTTACTAGATCTTTCGTGGGACAAAGTAAGGGAATTACTAAGAGCTTGGTTAGAGAGTGGTCAAACTCCCTTACCTTACGATATTAATCTTATTGTTACATATATGCGCGAAATGGTAATCAACAAGGACATTAGCAAATTGAACATACTTTTGAATTTTCTGAGGAGAAGAACCCGAGAAAAGAATAGCAGCAGCTGGTTGGAAGTATACGAGCACATAATGGAGCAGGTCCAGAACACAATGATTGCTGTTTATGGCAAAAAGCTGTGGGTTGGAAATTAACATTGGTCTCTGCAGGGTAAAATTGCTATTGAAAACCAGGCGAATTTATGGCAACCAAAATCTTTCAGCCCCGTTGATTCGAAAATTTGCAATGCTTATGAAAGTCTTGAAAAGGTGTACCTAGAGCTAGAGAGTACTGTACTGTGGTAAGCTGATATATGGTTGTTCTGTTAATACATTCGCTGTCCTAATACAAACTCACAAGTCTTAGCGTTCAATATAGGGATGTGACTCCATAGTGGAAAAGTAAACCCTGCCAGAAGTTTACCAATATCGAGGGCACCTGGACAAAATAAAACAAACCATATTACAGTTATTTTATTTATTTTCCGTTGTTCCTATTATATATGACGACGATTTAATATACTTCTTACGATATCAGATACATCAATTTTAGCAAAGATATTCCATGTATCACTTTTATAAGGCTGCCATGCTAGATTCAGTCGTGCATGCAAGTTTTTATACATTCATTGAAGATACTCTAACAATTCAACGTCTTTGGCAGCTCCGGACATCACAGTATAATCAATATAATTGCTTAAACCAATAGCAGACATTTTGCAGTAAGGACCAACTGCGGCGTATGGCCACAATCCGAAGTTGAATTGATTATACAAAAAATAATATACGTGCGAAACTTTTCTTGTGCTATGACGATTTAGTCTAGTGATGCTTGATTATGGTTTTGAACTATTTAGCTCTGCCGTATCTACCTACCACGCTAACGACACCTAGAGTTGTTCTGGCGGACACTGTCAAAGCAACATTCCTGCTGACAGAATAAGGTTTATATTCGATTTCCATTAGATGAGATCTTGGCGTGTAGTTGTACGCTCAAATTGACACGAGATGTAGGTGAAAAACTTAGCTTAAGCACCTGGCCCATGTAGTAGTGTGTGCATGTATGTTCGCGTATTAAATTTTTGACGTCCATATTAATTCTCCGGACAGCTACATAGACATGGTTCTCCAGTTATACAGCATTCAAAAGGTTAAAATTGTAACGCGTAAGACGCGTTTATTATGGCCGTCCAAAAAGCAGTCATTCTGCTAGTTATTCTTATTAGTTAGAATTGTGCACGCGCCGCAGTAGGATCACTTATTGCTAGTTGAATAATGCAATATTTGTGTAAGAAAATGATCTTAATCATTCATTATATAGTTTTAAACGTACCAATACGGTATCACTCATAAAATGGCAGTTAGTATCACGTTACGTATTGTTAAACACTTATTTAGACGCGAAATAGAACCACGTTAGATATTGAAACATACGAGAACTTATAAAAACAATACAACACAAGAAGTAAACTAATATCTTCGCTTTTAATCATCTATAATTTATATCACAGTAGCTAATCGCAACATATGTAACACATATATTGATGTTTCTTTAGCTATTTAATCTGATAAGATAAGCTTCATTTAAAATTTTACCGTTACGTTTCAATAAAATATTTAAATATAGGTATATTCTTGCAACTATAAGCCGATATGTGGTATACAAATCAAATTTGTAAGAAACTACTAAGTAATAATGTACTTTAAAAGCTCAAATCTAAAACTAAATATTTGTGACAACAAATGTAAGTTTAGCTTGTGTGACGGCAAATAACAATCACCGACAAAAATAAAATTCTAATTAAAAGTAAAACAGTAATTCCACAACACATTTGTTAGTCTACAGAACACTTAAAATAATGCTGCATTTCAGTGGCGTAACAACTAATTATACCAAATCAAACTTGTAGCAAATTCATGGGATCTGTATCTGTATCTTAATTTAAAACAAAATGTTATTAATATGTTGTCCTATACAAGCATCTTACTCTGGAAGATACTTACGTGTCGCTGGCCTATTGCATATTGCCCACTATTTGCACAACATGATGCGTTACGCCACTGTGCAATTCTCTAAAATATATAGGTACCACATGACATTTAAGTTCGGACCGGTTTTTGAAACTACGGCCCTTTTACAAGCTACTTGCATTTCATATAAAAATACGCTCAAGTTATTTTGCTATAGGTGTCGACATACGTACAATCTTTGAACTGTTCCAATCAAATCGAACATAATAATTCGCCCTTGATCAAAAATGTGGGGTGAACGACTTGAAGCAAGTAGAACCAAATATAATGACAATAGTTTTGACCTATGCACTAGATGGCGCCCCATAATTAGATATTTGAATGAGTTGTCATTTTCAACCTTAGCGCTTGAATATATTATAATTTTTTTTTAATTAGACAATATATTCAAAAGCTATACATAAATTTTTCATCGTATGAGTTAGCTTTTTGGCTTTTGTCTATGGAGTGTAAGCTGCTACAATGCAGGCTACTAAGAGTTCTCGACGACGTCTCACGCAGTCGAGTTGGAGGAGAAAGAGTGCTTCAGCTTCGAGTCAATGATGATTTCGTCTCCCGATCGGATGTTGTATGAATACAGCTGTTTGGTCGGGTACTTCATCTCTTCAGGGCCCTGGGACGTAAGTTCATTTATAAATTATTTTAAATAATAACAATAAATAATATGCTTACACAAATTGACTGAGCCCCACAATGAACTCAAGAAGGCTTGTGTGTGGAAGTATTTTGGCATACAGTTTGTCTTTAATATACAGGATGAAATCTGGGTCGTGATTCAAAATGTCAAAAAGTGATAAAGACGATCATACAAAACAACTTTTCCCATGGGACCAATATTTAAATCGCGAAAACAGATTTGTAGATCCATACATTAACTCGCAATTAAGACCCAGTACGTATGGAGAAGCAGATTTTTTTTCGCAAATTCAATATTGGTCCCATGGAAAAGTTGTTAAGTATGACGTCTTTATCACTTTTTGACATTTTGGATCACGACCCAGATTTCACCCAGTAGTCAAGTTTCATACTGTTTACTGTTTATCTGACAATGAAAACGGTTATATGGTAATAGGATGTGGATATTGAAGGTATGAGAGGCAAAATAGATACTACTACCTGTGAATCTCGAAGTTCTTGGTCAACGTAAAAAAGTCTCATTTTGGACGCCGGGAAACCGGCCAGTCGCTCCAGCCTGGTTTTCAAGTCTGCGACCGTTCTGAAATTAGAAAATACATTTTCGAATCAAATGCCGGTGAAAATAATAGTTAAAGACATAAGTAAAACAGTATTTACACATGTCATCTATTCGCAGAAGGATCGGTACGTTACACTTACCATGAGTTGTGACATTGACTTTTTCGATAACGAGTATCGAGTTTACTATTTGTACCTACATCTCGTTCGCACTAAAATAGTACAAGCGAGATGCACAGATAGTACTCGTAAACTCGATACTCGTAATCGAAAACGTCAATGTCACAACTCATGGTAAGGGTACGGACGCGTTTATTGTGACAGGTAAATTGTAGATACGTTGAGCTGCAGTAACTATAACACATAATTATATACAGCTATATTTAAATACTGTCTGATATCAGTTAACACTTACGACTTAACCTTAACATGAAAATTATGCAGTGTGTGATATTTTAAATCCCAATTGTTTAAATCTAATGTATCTAAGTATTACCTATAATCGTTCATTACTAATTCTAAGTACACGAAGTCGTGGACAAAAGCTAGTATGTATGTGTCTCCGGAAACTTGTCGACGATGACTCGGTTAAGCCGCTCAGATCCCTCTAAGTTGCCCTGACAGCGGGCTGTCCTGAACATCAGGCAGGCCTGAACATAATCGGTCGGTACCTGTACACGTCGACGGTGCGAACTTCGCTGTTCTCCCCGCAGGTGAACGTGATCTGAACCCGCTTCTCCGGCCTCAGGTCCACGGACACCAGCGGGTCCAGCTTGCCATGAACGCCCACGAGTTCCCAGTACCTGGAAATGTATTTTTTTTATATTCCCCATCTATTAAAACTGCATTAAGCTATTTTTTCACCTTACTCCTTTCCAATAACATGTACACATATCTTTGAACTAGACTAGCAGTTAACTGAATGTTCTACACCCATTTGTTCTTCAAAAATTAAAACCCAGTCTTTTCCCTTTGTTTGGTTTCGACCACTATTTAAACTTAGCGTGTTTACCTACTGTTTAGACAATAACCGATTAATGCGTAGGTACTACTTCAAATTCAAACTAATTTATTGCCAAAACATGATACAAAATAACTTTTTAAGATTTAAATTTTTGCTAGATAATTAACTTTCAGCCATGGATGTCCAGTGCTAGACTTGGGTCTCCCTCACATGCCGTTATAAGCAGCATGGGGGGTCACCACGCTTGTCATAATCATCGACTGTACAAAACATTGAAACCGTAATTTTGACATGATCTAGATGGCGCTGCATGTCGCTAGAGTCTGACAATCTAGTTTCAACAAATCTACAGCGCCATCGGCTTCAGCTGTCTTTGTGCAAAGAGATCTTAACTATACGTGTCCTCTTATGTAACCTGGTCTTGATCTTATGTTATTATGAAACTTGAGCAAAATTAAAAAATGCTAATTTGAACTAGAAACTACGTAATAATATAATAGTTGAATGTCTATCGCGACCTTCATGTGTTTCGCCATTGTACCAAATACGCATCATACCTAACTTCATTTTCATAGAGATACGGCACCTGCTTTAAATATGTACACACATTTGAGCCTTATTTCAATGGCATAAAGCTTAAAAGTGTATATATGCTGCGCGAAAGGTTTCATTAAAATTTACATGCAACTTTAGGCATTTAGGTCGCAATTTTAGTGCGAATGCTCTGCCCACACTTGATCATAATTATTAACCTTGAAACCTGCTGTTATAATATAATACATGTAACTGCACTTGTGTGTAGTTTATAGCATATTAGACAAAAAAAGGTCGGGGCATTATAAAAGTGGATAGAAAATCATTTCCCAACCCCATCTGCCGCGGGTGTCGTAAGAGGCGATAAAGGGAAAAAGCGACAAATAGGCAGCAGCGTCGGTCGACATCGAATCACCAGTTACTGGGGTCGCCAACCCGCCTGCCAAGCGGGGTGACTATGGCAATTCCCCTTAAAATGGCATAAGTCATATTTGGGGGAGGCCTATGTCCAGCAGTGCACGTCTTACGTCTGAAATAATAGTGATGATGATGAAAAATCATTTAGGTGTATGTTATTCCGTGGTGTGCTACCACTGAATATCTGCCAGACTTTCAGATTCAATAAAAATTAGAAATTACAGTAAAACATAATATTTACATGAGTTAAGTTGTACCATCGATTGTATACAACCGTGGCCAGCTCTAACGCCACTATCGGGCGATTATATTTTGGCCTCGACATGTACAGTCAAGGTAAAAGATATCAACACGGCCGTAGTGACAAAATAAGTACATGTACCTTAATATTGAGACCATAAGGTGCAATGTACATACTCCTATTTTGTCACTTTGGTCGTATTTATATCTCTTAGATTAATTGCACCCAGTGATCTATTAAGGTGATGTAATACCTTATTATGTTTATTTATTTACAACATCCGTCGTGTGGTGCCGGCTGACTAGAATAGCACCACCCCATCTCCTCCCGCGGATGGCGTAAGAGGCAACAAAGGGAAAAACCGACGGATGGGCAGCAGTGTCCGTCGCAACCCATTTTACAGCTACCGCGGTCGCCAACCCGCCTGCCAGGCGTGGCGACTATGGCAACTACCCCCAAGATGATCCAAGTCATATTTTGGGGAGGCCTATAGGATCCAGCAGTGGACGATTTACGGTTGAAGTGAGTGATTTACAACTTACAAATAATAATAATACTGTTTTTATGACAAAGGTGGCAAACCAGCAGACGGATTGCCTGATGGTAAGCAATTACCGTCGCCCATGGGCACCCGTAACACCAGGGGAGTCACAAGCGCGGTGCCGGCCTTTAAGGGTGGCTGGAGCTTTGGGAACCTTACTCACCATCAGGAACACAACACCACATACTTATATGAAAGTTCGCAGTGCTATTATGGCTGTGGTCTTCTGTAAGGAGGAGGTACTTCCCCAGTTGGACTTCTCCAGACTCAAGCGACTTAAAATATTTTGCTTTCATATTCATGCTGTACAAACAAATCCCGTTGTTAAACAGCACAAATGGGCCATTTTATTTAAAGTACACTCAACTTTTTTTAATATTTCGATTTTGTGTGGTTTCTACTCAGAATCATGAGCTCCTTCGAGCCTGATAGGAGAAAAAATGTGTCCCAAGCTATTTTATTCCATTCCGTTACTATTTTTATACTGTCATATGGCGGTAACGGAACGGCCGTAATAAAAATGTATGAAAATTTTGCCCAATTATATGACAGGACAACTAATTTACCTATCCGGGCGATCGCTCTCCGGTTTCTCCATGTAGTACCGGATGAAGGCCCTCTCAGCGGAGTCCCGCTCCTCCTCGGGCACGGCTCCGCCCCCGTTCAGCGTGCGGACCCGCGGCAGTCGAGCCACTAACAGCAGTCGTCGCTCGTGCTCTGTGGACTCCAGGCGCTCCCATAGCGGCCAACCCTGAAAACGCAATGAGCATTGTTAAAATTGGGACACTTTGTTGGCTTGGAAGGTCAGGTGGCAGTCGTTTTCGTAAAACTAGCTAATCCTGGGATCATATGATCCATGAGCCGTGGCAAAGTGCCGAAACAATGCGAGGAAGATTTTTTTTTATACAAGACTGACCAGCGTTTGACCTCAGTCGCACGATGGTAAGTGACGACGAGGTCGAGGGGGTAGCACGCTGGTTCAGAAATGATGATGATGATGGGACCCTTGTGTTGAAGATATCTTATATCCATTCCACACCAACCGCGCTATAAGTTGAAGCGGTTCAAATCCGGCCACGGACACTGACGGCACGGACATGACATGACAACTATTTAAAAAAACATCGCTAGTCAAAAAAATATTAAAATTATTACATTTGTGCCTTGTTCGTTGAATGTACCTATACCTACTTAATACAGTGTACGAATATTATTATTAAAGATCTTTGGATTGAGCCAAACTACGCTACAAATTAATTTATCATATTCATAACATTATAATAATAAGCATAAAATAGCGATTACTAACAGCAAGGAACCAGCAACAATACCCAATGAACCTAACGACGGTGTGGTAACAAAGTGTCAACCGGCTATAAACGCAGTAAAAAATTAAAACATCGCAAAAACGATATATAATCAATTAGACACAACGCAAGACTACTATTTTTTATTTAGTTCGTAATATATTTATAAATGTTCCAACATAAAAAACGTGACCGACATGGATACTTTTATATATACTAACAACCATATCATATCGTGGGTCCCACCAAAGTGAGTTCAGTCGCAGCAGGCAGAGGAAAAAGTGGAAAGCAGATGAAAACGCTTTTTGTGGTACTGTTGGCATACATACATGGTATACATATCTGGAAAAATAAGAAAGAAGACTGTCCAGGAGAAGACACACTTGTTGGCTCTCAATAAGAATACTGCGAACGTTAATGATACCTACTGGCCTAGTGGGTAGTGACCCTGCGTGTGAAGCCGACGGTCCTGGGTTTGATCCCAGTCAGGGCATTTATTTGTGTGATAAGCACAGATGACAGATATTTGTTCCTGAGTCATGGGTGTTTTCTATCTATTTAAGTATTTATATGTATCTATCTATTATATAATATATTGTCATCTTGTACCTACAACATAAAGCCTTACTGAGCTTACCGTAGGACTAGGTCGATTTGTGTAAGATTGTCCCGAAATATTTATTTATTTATTATTTACCTAGGTACTCTTGAACAGACATGTCACGACCAAACTGTCATTTGGTTACGATATGGTAGAGTAGCCATAACACTCATTGATTCTTATTAATAGATCACATACTTTACACTTCAGCTAGACAATAAACGATAGGGAATAGCATAGGTATATAATAGTACCTACTGTAAAGAATTAAACCCTCTGGTATAATACGTCCGTGTACCCATTACCATACAGTCACGAGTGAAGCAGACGAACAAAGCGATCATCGGATAAACAAAAAGTTTGGAATATTTAATAGGTCTCTCAAGGATACGGCAACCTTCCATATACGGCGTCCCGGAATCTCCAATGTCTCCATCCACAGACAGTTTTTTTTTAAATATAAGATCGATGACTTACATGTCATTATATTAATTGGTTTAATAACGTTGTTACCTTAGCCAAATTGAAGAAGTTTACCGTGTCAACAATCATTTATATTTGACATGAAATAAATGTTTTTTTTTTTTCATCGTTTTGCCCCTTTGTTTACGGCCTTGTATAGGTATACAAAATACCCGAATCCATATTTTATATCTAGTAATAATGCAGCGAATCCTTTTGAATACATCAGTAGATTCTACCTATATTATATAATCAAGAGATAAATAAATCTAGGTCACCCTTCCACAAATTGACTGAGCTCACGGTAAATTCAAGAAGGATTTGTGTTGTGGTTAGTCCGCCAACGGCAAATACAGGCTGATTTCTGGGTCGTGATCCAGAACCAGTTTATCTGACTCAGTAACTGGTCAATTATCTTATGGTAGTATTTGATCAACGCAACCTTAATCATCTTTTCTTATTTTTTCAACTAAATTAATCTTAAACTAATCAGATCATGGTCACCTTGAGTAGGGTGACCAAATTGTAAGTTTTTTTTTTCTATTTACCATCTGAAAAATAATTGATTTTCGGTGATAAATAATAAATGATTCACATAACATAAGAATTCTGTGTCATGCCTTGTTTTCTGGCTCCACGACCCCGTAATCATCCTTTATAATAAACAAAAACCTAAATAAAAAGAAAACACTCCTGACTCATGATCATGAACATATATCTCTCTCTCTATACTCAATACACAAATAAATGCCCTTACTGGGAATCGAAACCAGGACCATCAGCTTCATAGGCCGGGCCACTTCCCAACTCCAGGTGAGACCGGTTCTCAAACAAATGAGATGGATTAGAAAACGTTATAATTGAAGTCTCCGTAGGTATCTAATACGTGCCTATAATTAAGTACTTATTGGTAATGAAATAATTTATTAAGTTTACTTATATCCGCAGTACAGATTCTTTGTTACGCTATAAAACTGATCAGCCTTGCTGGCCGGTATGGATAAAAACGGAAGACGGAACTTCTGGCGTGCGTCACTCGTGCGCCGTGAATATGGTTAGGTTAGTCCTTATGCTAAGCTGGCCTCAATACATAATATAATTAACTGGGACAATAACCGAGATTAGTCTCTCGTCGAAATGTATTTTATATTAAAGGTGGCAAACGAGCAGGCGGATTGCCTGATGGTAAGCAATTACCACCGCCCATGGGCACCCGCGACAGGTCACAGGGAGTCGCAAGCGCATTGGTGGCCACCAGGAACACAACACTACGTACCTGAAAGGTAGCAGTGCTGTTATGGCTGTAGTCTTCTGTAAGGAGGAGGTCCTTCCCCAGTTGGGCTACTCCAGACTCAAGCGTGATGGTACTTCGCTGTGCCCTACCTCTCATAAATCTAAATAAATTATAAATCTAAGAAAATGAATGACCCTCATCATGGGGTATAGCTTCCAATGAGGTAAATACCAAATTTTACGTAGAATAAGATCACCCGTTTAGTATTAATAAAAACGATATAAAGCACTTGCTTAACACGTTCAGTCGTACAAGAAAGAAGTCCAACTACATTGTTGAAGTCCCTTATACTCCCATGGTTGAAGCATGGACTTCTGAAAAGAAGTTTCGTGCCCATTATTTACCCGGGATACCCGGATATTCAAAATCCATAAGCAATATTTATAGTAATACGGTTTACAGCATTATCTTACTCTCATTCTGACTGACTTGACTTCACACTGACAAAATTTCCAGGCGCATAAGAAATTATGAGCAAACAAAGAAAAAAAAAAAACAGTAAGTACATTTTAAACTTGAATATAGTATTCCTATAGGGTAGTTTGTCAAGTTGAATTATTAACTAGCAAACAATGTAATTACGGTGAGACGGCAGCTGTAATCGGCGTTGCAAGAACTTGGATTTGTAGTAAGATCAGACTTTGACACAACGCAACTGTCACTGAACTCTTGCACATTTATGTTATAAGCCCTTTTGGACATATGTGTTGTCGGTAAAAATTTAAATATGGAATAAATATAACAAAATGGCGTCTGTTCTAGCCGGTAACGGTTCCGTTCCGACTCGTTAATTGCGGATATTGATTTCGGTCCGAGGTCCGGTGCAATCGCAATGTCGTAACCAGACCCACTCATCCATTGAAGTGTATTAAACGGATGGAGGGTGCAATATACAGAGATATTATTCAATTATGCAGTTCCATATATTCAATATCTCGGTTCCGGTGCTATACCGGCTTGCCTAATGCGACGCACGCCATTGAAAGGTGACAATATTACCTTTATTATATTCAACGTCAATATTTAGGCTGAATAACAAAATAATATGCGAGTGTCTTGCACAAAGGATAATATTCAAATATCCACACTTTAATAAAAGCTTAGCAACAATATAAAAAAGAGTGCCATCTGTATGTCATGTATGGTCATCTGACTGCAAACATGCGATTATTTCATTACTTATAATTAATTTTCCAATTGTTACAAACAAGTTCTTGGATTATTCCAACTTCCTTGATTGGTCTTTGGATAAGATGAAATTGTTTAATGCAAAGACAACAAGTAGAAGACTATAGCATAACACGTGGCATGCTACGTGATAGATAATGTTTGAGTTAATCGGGCAGCATTAAAAAACAATAGGTACAGGTAATTGTGAAACAACGTGTCGATATGTTGTCATTGGATTTAGATACCTTACTGGGCGCCGATTTTTGGGAGTCATGCACTAGAATTCTTTAATAAAACTTTGAGGACGAAAATAATGGGACACAAAAGTTTTGTCACTATTATTTTTGTACAAAATTAAAGTTTCGATACCCAAGATTATTAATTATATCATTCATGTTGTAAAAGTATCTTTTCTTTGTTTCTGGCAGGGTCACTTTCGCTGCGGGAATTAGTAACATCGCAATTAACCATACTTGTACGGGGCGAATCTGCTTCGTACCGCAGTGAACGTGTTAAAATATCACGATTCGAGTACTCGAAACAAAAGTATTTTTTTTTTAGATCTACTCCCGACAACATTTTATAGCCGTTAAAAGGTAAGAACATCACACTAAGCTAATGTTACATCGGTTGATCCATAGCGAAATTAAAGTTGCTACAGAAATTCCAGAGACAATAATAATTGTTACATGTAGGTTGCTTACAGGTTGCCATAGAGAGGTTAATAATACGAGATTTGCAAACTTGTATACTTTTCTAAAGTCATATGACTTTAAAAAAGGTGAAAATGTTAAAAATAAGAACTATTTCACAAATAACACAGACAAGATTAATCGACAAGACGTAGATTAATTTACCAACATAGTAACAGGCTGTTGAGCAAGTGGTTTGGCGTAATGATAGCAAAAACAGCTGTTGCTGAAAGGAAATCGCCATGCCGTGCGAGTGAAGTAAACACTGGTGTCTAGTGCCCTTCAGCTAGGAGTGGGTTTTTATGGTCAATAATCGATAAACCACTTGCACTCAAATTCTAATTAATATTAACTTGGGATGACGGCACCAATGTTGAATACTTGAAGCTGACAGGCACCAATAATGAAGACTTAGTTCTTAATTCAAACCTTTGTAAATTCATTTTTGACCAATAAATTCACAACACTTGACTCCTTTCAAATTTGAATAATGTTTATGATTTGCGCCTTGTTCATTACTGGCGTCGCCAGCCTGTTGTAGGTATGTATATTATGTTAAATGACCTCTATAATTGCGAATTTATTATTTATTAATAGCTAACGTCGTGGCATCGATATCACTCTCTGGGCATTTACCTTGTGTTAGAACGCGACAGATATTCTTTAATCTATAAAACAACACTAAAGCGAGTATCATACCCTTGCAGATTTTAGGTACCTAATAGTAATGACGTGAGTCCTTTAATTGAATGTATACAAATGTACAATCACCAGCCATCATATATGACACGCTCTTATGCCACAAATAAGCTATTTTGAGGCTTCTATTGAGCGAAATATTATTTGGATTGTAATATATATCTCTCAATTGTCACGAAGTTCCACCAGGATTTCATACAATTGAATTGAAGTAAGTAAACTTGTGAAAACGAGTGAGTGTTGTTATGATATAACGACTGCATTTACCCGGACGATAACTTGGGTACAGGGGTAATATTTAGTGATACATACATACATCGTTATCGCGGGAGCAAATATAAATTTGTTGTAGAAGTAGTAAAACAGACTGTCCATTTAGGAAAAACAGACTTTTCTGCCTACACATTATAAGCCTCCAAGAAATTCATCATAACTAGCACGAAGTTTTTGCTGCATAACGTTAATAAATCTTGCTTTACACTCTGTTAGTAAAAAAATATCTGAAATTGACATATCAACTTAAATAAATATAAATGTTTTAATTTAATACGACTTTATTTACTTTTTGTTGATCTTAAGTGATTTTCGTAATATACTTATGACACAAATTTTCTCTAAAATTATCTACTAATAATCTACGGCGTCGTGCAGTAAATATCCATTTTAACTGGCTGATGATCTTTCGACTGCCACTGTTGTAATGGGTGCGTTTTTAAAATTGATATTCAATAAAATAATTATACATTTTTAAAGTCGTAGGTATAACGTAACGTTCTGTACACGAATGCCATTTCTGTTTTTGACTGTTTTTTATAATCTTTCAGTACTGTCAAATCGAATTCGCTCCCGCGATAACGATGTATGTTAACATAACATAACGCATATACCTCTACATATTTGATTTGTTTACTTCTCATTCGAATTTCGTTTTTGTTTTTCGAATGCAATGAAGCGCTAGCGCTTATTGTGTTATTTTCCTAACAATCTGCAACAGAGAACGTGACCTGTATTCCCTTCCCATCTCTCTTAAGTTACACGATCCCCAACGGAGCTGTAAGCATATGTTCGTAAAAGTCTCCATATTTTATGACACTCCCTGGCGGGTCAGGGTCGAGACTGCATTAGAAATTGCCTTTTATCTGGTACAATAGAAATTGCAGTCGTGTTGACCTAAGGGTAAGAAGTGTAGGAACAAATGGATTATTGCAAATTTAATGGAATTGCGAATTGCAGATGTCACAAAACAAAATATAAAAAAAGTTTCGAAAGGAATATGTAGTTAGGAAAGTAATATGTATGTAACATGTTATTGCACTTGCATGGTATTATAATTACGGAAGCATTGTTAATTAATGTAAATGAAAATTATTTTTTGTAATATGATTGTAGCTACCATAGCTAATAGAAAACACCATATGACCTCGTCATTTAGACATTTAATTATCTAATTAAGAATCAAACAACAAATAAAATGAGATGAACATCTGACTTAATTAACTTCCAATACTTAAATGATTATTTGGCCAAAAAATACTGTTTTCTTCTTCGTATTTCAGTCTCATCTATCAAAGTCTGTCTGATAAATTAGGGCAATAAGTAAATAAGTCATCGATCAAAGATTCCGAAGGTTCTTAATTTAATTTACTGACACAGTCTTAGCTATGATGATGATGTAATCTTGTTATCCCTCATTAGGGACATAGGCTCTTAGCTATGATCTAGTTTATTCTTGAACATTTCCCAGAATTCTTTCTGGAAATTCTAAGTTGAATGAAACTACTCTTTTTGCTCTATCAGAGGAGACTTGTCTCTCTTAATTAGGAAAAATCAAGAAACACAGACAACATAAATGTTATGCATTGACTAATTTGCATAGCATATGAAACTATATCTACCCAAGCCCATTCGGTGATACTCTTGCAAACCATTGATGTAACCGATTGGTGTTATGGTTACCCGTGACGGCGGTGACTATCGCTCGTTTAGTTGAGCGACAGAGGCAATTAACGAAGTTTCGAAGTTCGTGGTACACTGTCAGCGAAATTAATCTAATATAGAACAAGGTCCGTCCTGAGCCCAAGTGTCCTAGAAACCTCAGGCTGCTCTAACTATAAGTTAATGTATGCGGGTCACGACACGGGCGTCACGACCACGACACGACTACACGACTTCGGCTATTGCACGTGTATTGATACCGCCGACAAGACACAAATAAAAATTTAAGTCATAAAAAGCGGTAGCCAGGTATATAGCTTATATTCATCAAAAAACCCGTATATAAAGTAAGTTACCCGAAATGATAGAGAATTAATTTTGTCTTCGTGATCAGACTGTTACCTATATCGGATCTGATGGAAGAGAAACCCATGACGTACGATTATTTAACATCATCGTTCTTATTAATATGTACATGTTTACTATGATATTATGAATATTTTACCGTTTTTTTAAAAATAATAAAACAGACTTTTTACAACCTTGAGGCCGTACACCTATATAAGTACAGTATGTTAGAATAAAAAGTTTTCAAAAATTACTTATTCTACATTTTCCAGTTACATATACCTAGTAATAAAAACGTAGACCTTAACTTAACCAACCACCTTAATAGACGATAGTAACACTCCCATTTTCATAATATCATAAATATAAATCTGATGAATATCGAATTATGGAGAGCGTGTCACATTTCTAAACGTGATATAATAAATAAATATTACACGATATCTTTACAGAAATTGACTGAGACCCATGGTAAGCTCAAGAAGGCTTATGTGGTGGCTATTCAGCCAATTATATAAGTATAAAATATGCATATATTTAAATATATAGAAAACACCCATGACTCAGGAACTCAGGAACAAATATATGTGCTCAACATACAAATAAATGCTTTTACTGGAACTCGGGACCATCGGCTTCATAGGCAGGGTGACTACCCATTATTATCCTCGTAAGGCCCACCATACTAAAATATTTAATTGTAAAAACCAATCTTACTATGCAGTGATTTGAGTTGAATTTTGTTTCTAACAAAAGATAATGAGACAAAATAAATTCGACTCTATTTCCTTTTATAAAAGATTTAAATTCCATTGAAAGGGAGTGTACATTGTAATGCACACTGGGTCTTACGAGGTTAAAAGCCAAACCCGACGTCTAGTCGCCGTCTTTTTTCACAATTTACTACGTACATGGCGAAACTATAAGGGTTTCTAGTTGAAGCCTAAAAGGTTTATAGGGTTCCTGCCAGAGGTTTGCTCTACTGCTACCGACTTTCGTTTGCCAAGTTTGGGTGGCAGGAGGATATACCATAAATAAAGGCTCATTACAATAAGTATTGGCGAATCAAAATAATAATGGACTTGGCTAGATGCTATCGACCAACTTAATAGGAGTGGTCATTTTCCTACACTTCAACAGTTTATTTTTCGGACTGCTCCGCTTTTTTGTTTTCGAGCACTTTAAACATTGCGTAAAACGTCTTTGAAATTGATTCTTAGGCAAACATAATAACATACACATCAAACCTCTAATCATTTGATGTAAGTAAACGTATTTATACCCAGGCCAGAAGTTAGGTATCCGTTTTTCCTAAGCAGGTACTAAAACGAACTCAAACAAACGCCTCAACATCTTTGCATTAGCTTCGATCAAACAAAGAACGCGCAGAAGGCGTGGGTGTCGACCGTTACGTTCATCTTGTGTATGACATTATGATTCACAGGTCGATGCGGGCCGACTGGTGTTTTTCCAACATCAATATCGGCCACTATAGTCAATACTTTTAGGTATTTAAAAAAGGTAAACAATGTAATGTAAACAAAACAAACAAAAATGACGTCTTTTTATTGAAAAACGCTTTTTAAATATCAGTGACTACGAAAGCAAAATAATGTAAATAACCATATGTGATTCATAAATGTAACATACTTGTCATGATTGTTTAGGGTGATGATTCGGGCGTTTCAACCGTTCTTATTACTCTGTCCAGATTTCTGTAGAAGTGCCTGCATTATATCAAGTAGGTTTTGGTTGTAGGTACTTTAATTAGCCAGCCCAGCTGTCTACCAGTAAAACAAAAATAACACCAAACTGTGTGATCAAGATCATTTCTATAGAAATCTGGACAAGAACGGTTCAAACGCCCGAATAATCGGCCTTTACCTTTTTTTAACTATCTAAAAGTATTAACTATATGTCTGGGGACAGAACTAAAGATGAGTAGCCTGCAACCCTACCTACCTATCAAGGACTTACATTTTATAGGGTTCCTGCCAGAAGTCAAAACACAAATGTTTAAAATTATCTCCATACAATACAACTAAAATCCATAAGGACGTTTTCTTTATTGTATTTTGTCTTGGTGTGGTAGTCGGAGATTCTACTTTTATTTTCCAATGTCTTTTTTGCCTGCTGCCTTGTCAATCCAGGATTGGAAAATGTATGTAGTAATAGGGATTTTTCATCGTAATATGAAAAACCGAGTCCATATTAAACAATGAGCCCATAATTGTTAAGTACGAAGTTAGGAGTAGGATATTATTAGATCCATTCAAATTAATCGGTTATACAATATAATATGGTTGTCCAAAAATGGTATTAGTGACTTTTGTTTATAGAGGTAATAAATAATTTTAGAAAATCCATACTAATATTATAAATGCGAAACTCTGTATGTCTGTTACTTCTTCACGCTTTTAAACCGCTGAACCAATTGGGAAGAAATTTGGTATATAGAGAGTTTGAGCTACGGGAAAGGATATAGGATAATTTTTATCCTGCCACCATATTGAAGACACGGGCATGGCTTGCCGACGAGGAAAAGCTAGTATACTACAAATTTAGATAATGTCTTCAAGATAACGTCAACGAATTCGACATTTCCAAACCAATTTTACGTTACTCTGAAATGACTTCACCAAATCATAAAATTGCCAAAACCGATCTTATTGCCTGTGCCGAACACTACAAATTTGAGAGATGCGGTATTATTATTATTGAGGCATTTGTGGCCAAATGGTCAATGCCCATGGGTCACCTTGAGTTAGGTCACCTTTAACTTCATGAAATAATATGCGAGCAAATGTTAAGTTTTAAAATATTTCCTACAGTTAAATACCTAGTGAGTAGATAGGTTTATACTTTATAGATCTCAAACATTTCTCTCTTATATGATTTCAAAACTATCTTACAGTTTAATTTCTTTGGTTCACGAGGTCGCAAAACGTAACTGCATATTGCAATTAGTGTCTCATTATATTTATACTAAACTATTAACAAATCTTTACAATTTTATTACCTAACTGTTGAATTACCGATCTGTTGAATTTACAAATGACCATTGCAGTTGGCTTAATCAGCAGATTGTCTCTGGCAAGACGATTGTGAAAGAAAGAAATCGCAGCTTGCCTATGGTCGGAAGAGTTGGAAAGGAATGGAAGGTCAACGGTTAAAATGGCGCCGGGCTATCGACTAGCCTTGGTTATTATTTTCGGCATACGACGTAAGGAATGATGGGTCTCATTTACCGCATTTTTTTAAATGTTTTTTTTAAAGGCACGTATCCCCACTAGCTGTCAAAATAGGTTGTCAAAGGTTTGAAATGTTTTTTTAATATTTTATTAAGTATGAGTATGTTATTGTGTTGTCTATCCTTTAGACATGCCATTTGCTATATATATTGACTCAATGTTGCTGTTTTACGAGTAAGTATAAGTAAATAATCGTTATTTATTTATGATGATAGTGATCTAATCCGAGTAAACACTTGTATTACCAATAAATAATACTAGGTAGCATTAAATTGCGCGTTACACATGAAACAAAGAGGTTTCATAACTTTACGTCAATAGCTGTGACATCACTTACTTCGATGCAATTTAACGTAAAACCATACAAAGTTAGGGTCACCACTATTACCGAGCCTTATAGATTTTTTCCTGTCAGTAAAAAGTTAGCTCTAGGCGTAAGTCATCTATTGAAATAGTTTTTGAAATTGCTGCAATTTTGTACTTCATTTGCTGCAATTATTGACACGCGAAAGAAAATACAAATATTATTTTATTTCGTTGTATAAGTAGTATATGTTGCACGTGAAAGTATCATATTTTAGAAACCTAGTTTGTATCTTGAGTAGGTAAATATCTATTATAAAAAAACCAGCTAGATATATATTCTTGTCTATTTCTTTTGAGTGGTAGATCACAATTTTATAAGAATCAGAATTGTTGATGGACCTTTACAAATGATATCAGTTCTGAAGTGACAACCCTGCTCGTACGCAGCGGAACACTTCGTTGAACTATACTTTCACATTCTTCGTCGCGTGACGGTCACAAAGCGACTAATAAACTGCACAAAAAGTGTCTTTATCCGCGTTTAAATAAGGTTGTAATTAGCTTGGCGATTCGTTGGATATATGTGTAGTAACTGAATTTATGTTTATTTACTGCCGGTTATATTCCGCGGTATGATTGATCGGCCTTGACACAGACAAGCACGGAAATTGAGCATAGACAATTAAACAAAAACAGCTAGCCATTGCTGGATGCGCTCACTGGGTTTTATTACCTAGTTTACTAGATTATGGCTTTGTTATGTACTAGTAGTTGTCGGACGTATGTGTAATATACGTTATTGTTACACAACATTACTGATCAGGTAAATTGGGACAAGAAATTAATGACCAGTGATCGGCACGACCCGTGCAACACCGCGGGATTCCGAGAGGAAATATTAATATGGACATGACATGACATTATTACAATCCCGTGATCTAGTTCTCAAAAATAAATCTATTAAGAGTTATGTATATGTAAATCGAATTTATAATATTTAATAAACTCATAAATTGTATCATGTTTTATTAAAAAAATATTACTTAATATACTGACGATCGGTCTGGCCTAGTGGGTAGTGACCCTGCCTCTGAAGCCGATGGTCCTGGGTTCGATTCCCAGTCGGGGCATTTATTTGTGTGATGAGCACAGATATTTGTTCCTGAGTCATGGGTGTTTTCTATGTATTTAAGTATTTATAGGTATCTATCTATTATATATATCGTCGTCTAGTACCTACAACACAAGCCTTACTGAGCTTACCGTAGGACTAGGTCGATTTGTGTAAGATTGTCCCGAAATATTTATTTATTTATTTATTTATTATTTATACTTTAAGTTTATTTCATATTGGGTGAAATATTAAGTACACTAATTATATAAAATATGTAAATGAAACCATTTGAAGTGCGCAAAAAAAGCTTTTTGCACTACCTGGCTACGATTACCTGGCAAGTCGAAGGTCACTTTCGGGTTATCCATTGTTTGCGTTTACGACCAAACGCATAGTTTAAACTTGTGCGAAAAAGACAGCAATAGTATTATTAACAGAGTTGATGTCATCTTTCTCTAATGTAGTGATAAGAAATGCAGCTAGATTCTAACAACAAATAATTATGTTTACTTTTACTTATGTTCTTCGGTTCATTAAGTTCGGACGTGGTCATTTAAAGTTATCAGCTCATCGTTTATTTCAACGACTTTGGCTTGTTTTACGGACTCCGATATTTTCCTACGAATACTGTGGACTGTGGCTGACCCTTACTAGACTTTCTATTTGCTTCTGATTGGACTGAGTGATTATTGGAGGTAGAATATGCCGCGGAGACCTTGATTCGTTGCTAGAGAAGAGACAATTCAAAGTTGGATTGAACCCTACCCAGAATTGATGTACGAGTCGACGCGGCACTTGATTTACTGCACAAAATGTGAAACCAACTTTGGATGTCGAAAAAGTTCAGTTGTAAGAAACCTTGAAGGACCTGTGCACAACAGAATATTGGAAAATGACCTGTACTTGTGCTAAGATACCTGTTACAACAGTACCTAGCGAGAGGACGATTAGAAGACATCTGGACAAATTTTATCAAGAGAAAATGGCTGTTATAAATAGTGCGGTGAAAAATGAAAAGTTGTGGATATCGCTGGATGAGACAACGGACTTTCTTGGTAGATATATAGTACACTTTTTATTGAAACCTCTGGATTCAAGTGCTTCAAAGAAGACATACTCAGTAGCATGTAAAATGTTGGAAGTGGTAAACGGGGAAAGTATTGCAAATTTTGTAACCGATTGCTTCAAACAATTATGGGGCGAAACTTACGAAAATAATGTTCAAAATGTTCTTTTGATGTGTTCAGACAGTGTTGCGTATATGTTGAAGGCGGGGCGAATATTAAAAACTGTATTTCCAAAACTGAAACATGTAACCTGTTTGGATCATGCTCTTCATCGAGTTGCGGAACGAATTAGATCCCAACATACTGATGTAGATAATTTGATAGCGAACTTGAAAAAAAATTTTTTGAAATCCCCTAGTAGAGTCAAACTACTAAAAAAAATGTACCCAGATCTGCTTCTGCCTCCAAAACCTGTCATAACTAGATGGGGCACTTGGCTTTCAGCAGTGTCATACTGTGTGAAATATTTTAATGAAATTAATAATGTGTTAAGTAGTTTAAGAGCTTCCGATGCAGTATCTATAAAAAAAGCAAAAAATATCTTGAGGAAGCCGACCACAAAAAGGGATTTAACTTACATAGACGAAAATTACAACATAATCGAATTAGCCTTGACAAGACTACAAGCTCGCGATACTACAATTATTGATACATTGGAAATTTTTGACGAAATTCGCACATTAATAAATTGGAGTTCTAATGTAGCTATACAAGCCAAATTGGAAGCGGTCATGGAGCGTAATCCTGATTTAGATAACATAAGAACTTATGCAGATAAAATCTCAAATAAGTCCGCAACCGATGAAGATAACTTCTACATATTTGCTCCACTCACGTCAGTAGAAGTTGAAAGAAGTTTTTCGGCATATGAATGGATTTTAGATGTAAAAAGAAATAGACTGAAAATAGAAAATATCGAAAAAATTATGGTCTGTTATTACAATTTTATACAGACAAATTAAATGTAAAAAATCAACCCTTCGTATGCGGATATAAAATTGTCAAATTACCTTGAAATTAAAAACATAACGTTCAAATGCTTCGCACGGATACGTGTCTAAGCATACGAGGGGTTAATTTTTATTAACATATTTTATTTGTTAAGATAAGTTCATTTATTTATAAAACTTAAATACATATGTTAATTTATTGTATGAGTTCATATTTATTTAATATTGTATCTACTTGTACTACTTGTAACATACTGATAAACACGATGATTGTTTTATTTTACCATGTGATTGTTAATCTTTATATTATATTATATACCTATTTTTTAATATAATGTTGTTTTATTTTACGGTAAAAATCATTAATGTTGTCCCCGTTATATTATACTTTAACTAAAATGAGAAAATATTATCATCCTTTACCAACTCGAATGCTGAAATCCCGGGGAATATCCATATTAACATAATGATTGAGGTCATTGACACCATGTTGCACGGGTTGTGCCGATCACTGTTAATGACTTTTTATGAGTGTTATGGTCAAATAACTTCCGATACATACTTCTAATCATATTCCTAGTGAAAAAACATAAAAACTTTCCCCTACTTACACTATTTTTTTAAGGCCAATAGAATCATTCATTACAAGTTGAATAAAAACATTTCATTTAAATCTAAAATTTGTTGTGGACCTTGTCTATGAATTTAAGAATTTATCGTCGATAAAAAAACTTGACTGTAGTTCTAAAGTTAATCAATTAATCATACATGTATGCTAACACTGTAGATGCGCTCATCGACTGATATACATATTATGCACCTACTTCATACTTAACTCGACGTAGCAACATGTGGCCCGTTCGGTAATGAGTATGTAGGTACTAACATGTGTTATCGTTAAACCTAATAGTCTATACTTATGTTCTTATAATGTTTACGATTTGTAGTCAAACTGTGTCACACAGCCTTTTAGCCTCCTAAGGCCCATCATACAAGTATAATGCTACTCGAATTCGTTCTTTATAGTGTAGGAAATAAAGTATTTTTTTATTTGTGTCGAAATCTAAGGAAACAAATAAAATTCAACTCTATTCCAATTTTATAAAATTCAAATTTCTTTGAAGTAATTAGTACTATAGGTAGGCCTGTGGGCATTACGAGGTTAGGGCAAAACTATTATCTAGTTATAGGTATATCTCCTAGTAATAAATCTAATAAAAGCTTAAAACTAATAATATACAGGATGTCCCACTGTGACTATAGGACTTTAAGAGAAAGTCCCTTAACTATCGTAGATATGAAATTTTGCTGAAAGAATACTATGTTATTTTTAAAAGTTAGTAAATCTGAATTCTAAGATATTCTAAAAATTACTAACCAAACGAAAGAGTTCATGTCACAATTATGTCTATTTAACATTTATGTAACGGCGTCTTAACACTTACTTGCAGATCAAATATTTTACTTATTTACAAGAAATGTATTCCTTTAACTAATATTGACTGCTAGTTGAAGTATTATTGAATTGATCGTTAATAGCGTATGCGTCGGATCAAGCTAATGTGTCGAAATGACGCGTGCCGTAGCCAACTATTCCCGGTCGTTGCTTAAGCGAATGTGAGCCTAATACCAATATAAACCATTGTAACTTTTGCCCTAGGCCTGTACAGTCAGCACGGTACAGTTAGTAGGTATAGTAAGTTGCCAAATATATCGTAACACATCCTTCCTGTTATACACTTTCAGCAAGGACAAATGATTATATTATTAGACCGCTGATAACGCTCAGATAAAATGCCAGTGTGCAAAAAAAAATGTGTTGGTTTATAAGTATAGTCGCCATCAGATATATCGGAGCTGTGGAGGTGGTCACAAATAGGTATCTGAACAACGCCTCTATTTTCAATGCAATAAAGTGCATGTTCAGATATTTGTGACCACCTCCACAGCTCCGATATATCTGATGGCGACTGTACGTAGGTCTCACTTAATACATATTACGCCGAACCAGCACAAACAGTTGTACATGTAACGCTAAAAATTTTAAAAATATACTACTAAGTGTTAATAAAATAGGCAACCATTAAGAAAGGATTTTTAGAAAGTCAACAGAACAGCTGATTTATAGACGACCTGACCTCGCATTCTTCATACTAATCATACCGCAATATGAAGCTTGCGAGGTGGTAGTAAAATATTATTTGAATTACGTGCTTCTTAGAGTATCGTCAACGGTGCCTGAGACCGTCAAGAGATTGCATAGGTATTCGTAAGTCGGGTTGGCCACTGTCAGTAAAGAATACTGAATATAGCTGCAGAGTATCTACTCCAATTTCTAATGTACATGACATTTATTGTAATATTTCTAAGCGCCTTAGCCCACAGCGAATACTGGTCAGCCCGACAGTTAGACTCGAGTTGCGTGCAGCAAATGGAATTCAAGCCGGGACTCGAGTCTTGCGCAACTCAATCGGGCCACGACTAAATCCGGAAGACCTTCACCTGCATTGTACCGACAGCTCTCCCGAGGGACGCACGCGCAAATTACGACACCCCGACCGCTAATAAAATATATTGGAGCGGGCTATCGCGCATTTAGATTATCTGCGAATTGACTCAAGGATTGTTCAAAATTATTGATTGCTTTAACCTCTAGCCGCCTAGAGATGAAAACTTACCAGGCCATATGCAACTATGCTTTGTCATAATTAAAATTCAAAATGGCATTAAATGGGAGACTTTTTAAAGTTCTCCGGGCGGCTAAACGTTAAAATGAACATTATGGGAAACTCACTTGCAAAATATTTGTTACATATTTTAATAGATTGGAGAGTAAGATAAATGACTAGCAAAATAAACATTATGACAATCAATTGAAAATATTAGTAAGTAAATCTGAAACATTTTAATATAAAAAAATCGTTCATTTCAACATTGCTTCCAATTTGAGCATCAAGCTAATAAGCGTTAGTTATTTTGTTTACTTACCTATCTAACTTCTAAGTTCTTACGATTTCGGCCATGCAAACATTGCAGACAATCATGACAAGACAAGACTAGTCTAATAAATATACCTTCCTAAAACTAAATTAAGACCATTCTACTACTTAGTTACAAACGGACAAACTCATGTTTCGTGTCACTTATGTCGTACTAGGCGATATGTTTCGGGTAAGCCCTGGTACCCATTTTCAAGCCGAGTCAGGACACACCGTTGGGGGTGAGGTTTTAAGCATATAAAACTTTTCTAATTAATGTATGTCAAATAAACTTACTTGTACTCGTAAACTCTTCAATGAGGGAAACTGCGCGAGCCGATCCACTTCGTCCCACGTCCCAAGGCCCGTGTTGTTCAAATTCAAGAACCGCAGGCGTCTGGAAACGTTTAAATATTTAAAAAAAATGACTAAGGAGCTAATAAAATATACAACTTTCCCACTAATTTAAAAAATAATAACTTTTGAAAATCTGCGCAAACTGATTGATAAGATAAACTTTTACTTTGGCGAACCCAACTGCCAAGCATGGCGACTATGGCAACTACCCCCCAAGATGAATACAAGTCATATTTGGGGGAGACCTATGTCCAGCAGTGGATGATTTACAGCTGAAATGACGATGAAGGGGAACTTGCACAAAAAATATTTATCGGAAGAAATATTGCTATGGCTCCAAATTAGAATAATGGGTCCCCGGAAACATAAAACTGTTCTACGAGCCGGCTAATTTCAGCGTTTGGTTCATTAGGTCAATGTTAATGCCCAGTCAGTGTTAAGTTGATAACACGTAATAAGTAAATACTAGGGGTAGAGGTCAAGTCTACTTTAAATTCAATTATCGACTTATGCTGTTTAAGAGGACTGCAATTTAAAGCTTAAACGAGTAGTTAACTTACGGGAAGGCATCGTGACTCTTTCTGTTTCCATTGCCATCGCCGCATTTCTCACAAGGATCAGGCTCCAACGTGTTGACAGGACAATCGTTGACCAACAACGTCTCCAAATTGGGGAAAGCGTATCCCAACTTCGATATTTCCCGCCAGCTGTTTATGGGGTTCCCAGAAAAGTGGAGCTTCTTCAAACCCTCGTGAACAGGTTCGAAGGAATCCGGGGCTTTGAGTCTCGAGCAGGCATCGCATTTATTGTTCTCGTCTACTTCTTCGCCGCTGAGATCTACGTAGGAGTACTCGTTGAGGCTCAGGTGCAACTCTTCGAGAGCTGGCAGTGCTTTGAGCAGGGCGTACACGTTGGACCAGCCGACGTAGGTGGAGTTGAGGACCAGGTTGCTGAGACTGTCCCAACGAGGGTTGAGCGCTTGAGCGGCCTGGATTTGCGCCGAGAGACGGTTGAAGCTCAGGTTGAGGAAGCGTACGCGCGGCGTCTGCTCCAATATTGCGAAGACCTAAGGACAATGCGACAAGCTAAAGAATAAGCAGAAACACATCAATTGAGATATATTTGCAATAGGTACTTTTGTGATAGAGAGCTTTGCAAAAAATGCGGTTTTTGAAACTGATTTGAGCATCTTCAAAACATAAAACGATGTTTTAGAAACGCTACACCAGGCTTCACACAGAGGAGTTCAGTTTCCTATACGACGTTCTAATTAGTTTTAAATGCGCCATAACTAACTGGGACCATTCCTCTATGTTCCTAGTCAACGCGGACAAAGTGGTCAATTAAAAAAGAAAGGTTTAACCCAAAAGTGTTGTTATACATATAGGTATTGAAATAAATAGTGGTTTACCTTAAGCTTTTTTTATCAAGTGAATTTATGTAATTTCGGAAACATGTGGCCCGACGTGCTTTTGATCAGTTTTTTTAATAAATTAAATTGACTGCTCAAATCACATAGCGTAGAGTTCTAATTTTAACCCACCTCGGACCATTTCGTAAGCTTGTTGTTAGCAATATCCAGCTCAACGACATCAGCACACTTGTCCGCCAGCACGCAGGCGTCGCCGGCGCAGTCGATGTCGCAGTCGTTGAGCACAAGCAGCGTCGGCACGCTCAGGCGCGGCGATCGCTTCGGCACAAAGATGGCGACCGGCAGGTTGTCTATGCACGGGTTCACTTCGCCTTTGGCGCCGTATTTGCGCTCGAGGGCCTCTAAAAGCGAAGGCATTTTGAAACCTGTGAAGGACGAGAAGATAATTTATTTTTTAATAAAAATAAATGAAGTTTTCGCAGATTCGCTATTGACATAGAATAGCCTTTGTGAAATACGATTAGCATTAAAAGTTAAAAGTAGCAAATCAATGTCTATCTTCACAACGAAAAACAATTATCGTTAAGATTTTTTATACGCATATAATTCTGAAAGAAGTTTTAATAACTGAAATATGACCATTGTCAGTTTCAACTTTTCAAGTTCATATCTAAATATTCTTTGTGATTATTATGCTGTTTTGATTATTGCGGCCTGCTGCCTCAGTAAGGCAACCATGATAGTTTAAATATGTTCGAAGTCCTACGAAATTTTTATCAAGGTATTTTTGGCTATAAACTTGTAAATGAATCGAAATAGTCCGTACGAGAATGATGAATTCGTTCTGAAACACGTATTACGTAATAGAATAAGAGCACACTGTATTTTCTGAAGTGCAATGAGTCATTTGGCAACGGAGCAAAATATTTCGTGTAGGATTTCAGTGCAACAGTTTATTTAAGATAAACTTGCAATCACCTACGATAAGGTGCGGTACACTCGGTAGGAAAAAAGGTTAATGGGGTTTCAGAAGTGACACTTATTATCCATAATCCAATATTCACCAAATTTTTATTTAAATATACTTTGAACGGCAGTGTTACTCTTTTGTCTATTGAGCTACAAGTAATCGGTTACATTCCAAAATGTGTAAGCACTAAATTTTCTGAAAACTAAGCATTAAGCAATGTGGAATTGTGGCATTAGAACGAGTTCCCATAAAGACATCTTCACCCCTAGAAAACGAAGCTACATTTAACATCGCCGACACTCAGAACCAACTTTCTATATTGAAATTGGTTGTTCCATATCCGAAAATTAACTACTTATTTGCACCTGTTTCATGGTGGTACGAAGACAAGAAAGAAGTAGTAAAGCGAATTATTGAAAATACCATATGCTAGGTAGAATAGGGGGTAGAATGCTGCGTAGAATAATAGTAATTCAAAGAGCGCAACAAGCCGGAAGTATTTTCAAAAGTTTAAGTAGATACGTCAAATCTTGCATGTCTAATAGGGATGTCACGAATATTCGCATTCGCATTCGCATAATGCGAATATTCGCATATTTTTTAACATTCGTATCGACATTCGCATTCGCATAAAATGATTCGAATGTTTTGCGAATGCGAATGTGTGCAGGTCGCGTCTTGTCTCACGCGCGCGGCACGCGGCGGTAACTTGCTGCCGACTCGCGCATGCGCAGTGCTCGCTATTTGTTTAGACTACATTCATTTTGACCAATAGAAAGTGTGTTTACGTAAATGCTCAATTGTGATTTGTTGTTTAAATTTTTTGTTGTTTTAGTTGAAGTTCATCAAGCCTAAGTATTTATATTTTATAGATTTCATTAAAAAATACTATTTATCAGTGTTTTTTTTTTATTCTTCCAAACATTCGCATTCGCATTCGCATTCGATCATTCGCATCCTGGACATTCGCATTCGCATTCGCATTCACGAATGTGTAAGTTTTGACATTCGTGACATCCCTAATGTCTAAGATCAAAGGGCATCCATTGCAGATTGAAAGATCCTGCCTGTACCGTACGTACGTCGTACTACACACAAAAGGGAAATTATGTCATCAATCTCTATAGAACCACATTCAATAAATGCTTTTTATTACAAAATGTATAAAGATTAGCTTCTTTGAATATCTTTTGTGTTATGTATGTAGGGAAAGTGATAAGATAAGATAAGATAAGATAAGATAAGATTAGATACCATTTATTGTCAAACTGTGTACATGCAGATGTCATAATTACAGAAAAAAAAATCCAACAGTTTGCCCATTTCGGGCGCACAATAATAAACTTACAACTAGATAAAAAATAAAACACTACGAAAACATTTCCTACATTTAAAAAATAAAAGAATAGTTTTACTCCGTGTGATTATAATATTCTTTCAGACTGTAAAAAGTAGTAAGTAAGTGGATTTGCTTATAGTGTTATGTCAGACTAGAGATAGGGCGGATTTGACTAGGGCATGCTCCCGGTTCTAAATTTGTATGGTGAGATCCGGGAATTCCCAGTCCCGGTACTAGATTTGTATATAAAATGAGAACCTGGATCATGCCACACCTACACATAGATCATGTACAGAATTCCGAAAATTTCCATTAGATCACAGTTCACAGCCAAAGGACCATTAGGCTGATATTTGTATAGCTAGGTGTATGGGATACATTTTATTCCTTGATAACTTGATAAGTCACTGTATAGTTAAAACAACACGTTTCACTAATAAACCTTCGAGGTAACTGCTGTCAGAGTAGAATATTTGCATCGACCGAAGACAACCTATATTCGCTTATTGTAAATTCAATAGATAAATCTTTAGTTACGAGAACGTACCATAGCTTGTATAGAAATATTACTTTCATTACCCTTACCATGAGTTGTGACATTGAGGTTTTCGATAACGAGTACGAGTATCGAGTTTACTATCTGTGCATCTCGCTTGTACTATTTTAATGCGAACGAGATGCACAGATAGTAAACTCGATACTCGTTATCGAAAACCTCAAAGTCACAACTCATGGTAAGGGTACTGTTGTTTATTCTATACCTATATTACCTATAGGTATCCCTAATTTTTTGTTAATATGGGCATCTCGGATCCGGGAACCAGGAAGGTATAGGTAGGTTTCAGTATTTATGATTTGTACCTTTTTTATTTTTCCAATACTAGAATCCATTTCCAATAAGATATATTGAACTAAAGAATAAAAGTTAACCTTATCGGCGCCATGTCAAACGCAAAAGCTACTGCTCACACGCCATGTCATCGAAATGTCAAAACTGAAGTTGAACTTTATGCGTAGGTCTAATTTGCTCTGTGGTCGAGTGTGGTGGTCTGCGGTGCCAATATATACGTCTTTGGCGTGGAAAAGGTTAACTGACACATTTTAGAAGGTTGTTCAAATGTACAGTCGCCATCAGATATATCGGAGCTGTGGAGGTGGTCACAAATATCTGAACAACGCTTCTATTGTCAAGGCGATACAGTGCATGTACAGATATCTCCATATGTACATCAAGTTATCAATAGCATACACCAAGACGTCAAAAATGGCGCGAAGCTGTCACTTCACAGACTACAATCTTTATTGTGAGTTCAGTTCCGACACAGACAATTTGAAAGACGGCGCTTAATGTCTTTTACTTTGGAAGTTCAATCTAATGATCACTTGTTGCAATTTATTGGAGCACTTCCAAAGACGTCCATTACCTCATTCTTACCTTGGGAACAATTATAATGATTCATAAGAGTATTGACAATAAACCAGTAGACGTATTGAGATAAGGTATTCGATGTGGGTATAATAAAAAACAGTTGCATTATGGACGTATTTTTACATTTACTTACTTAAAATAAATAAAATAATTTTAAATAAGTTATGCGTATAAAATCCAGTCTCTATACTCGTACTGAAGAGTCATTAATTAATTATGACATTTCTATAAAATATTTTTTTTACCGGTTCAACTATTAGTGGAAATGGTACACTACAAAAAAACGAAGAATACGGCTTTTGCTGAACCAAAGATTTCCTTTGGCAGGATTGATCTTTGGATCCCTAAGATAGGTTTACGAAGTGGATCCACCTGATTTTTTCATGCAGGTGGGGGTGGGGGGGTTTTTAGCCTTAACAAAGTCTGAGGTTAATAACTGCGTAGGGTTTAGGTATATAGTCAAGTTTGGTATCATTTTCGATTAAATCGAATGTCTAAATGTCAGTTCTGGAATAATATTTAGGTCATCATCATCATCATCATCATCATGTCAGCTGAAATACGTCTACTGCTGGACATAGGCCTCCCCCAGGACGACCCAAGAAGACCGATCCTGCGCCTTCCACATCCAGCGGTATCCCGCGACTCTAACTAGGTCGACGGTCCACCTTGTGGGAGGCCTACCCACGCTGCGTCTTCCAGTTCGTGGTCGCCTCTTCAGAACCTTTCCGCCCCAACGGCCATCGGTTCTGCTCGCAATGTGCCCCTTAAGTTTGGCGATCCGGAGAGCTATATCGGTAACCTTGGTTCTACTGCGGATGAAATCATTCCTGATGCGATCACGCAGGCACACTCCCAAGTCCCAACATAGCCCTCTCCATTGCTCTTTGGGTGACTTTGAGCCTTCTTATGAGGCCTTTAGTAAGCGACCACGTTTCAGCACCATATGGACAGTGGAAATTTCAAATGTCGTAAGTCGCATATAAAAGTATGTCCCTTACGACATTTGAAATTTCCACCGTCGATATGTCATCACTGGCAACACACACTGGTCGAAGACCTTCGTCTTGAGACACTGCGAAAAAATTGGAAGAAAAGATGTGTTGTAGCTTCCCGAACGTTGCCCAGCCGAGTCGGATTCGACGATTGACCTCCTTTTCGAAGTTGGATCTTCCTAACTGGATAGTTTGACCTAGGTATAATATACTCACCTACAACTTCGAGTGTAACGTCTCTGATTACAGTGGGAGTTGGTACGACATGGGCATTCGACATGATTTTTGTCTTGTCCATGTTCATCCTTAGACTAACTCGCTCAGAGGCATTACTGAGGTCATCTAGCATTATGCTCAAATCCTCCATGGTCTCAGCCAAGACTACGATATCGTCGGCAAATCGAAGGTGAGTGATATAATCGCCGTTGATGTTGATGCCTTTCCTCCTCCAGTCCAGAGTCTTGAAAACATCCTCCAGTGCAGCAGTGAACAGCTTTGGAGAGATAACATCTCCTTGTCTGACCCCACGCTGCAGTGGAATAGGTTTCGAGCTCCGGTTCTGAAGTCGGACTGACATGGTGGCGTTCTCGTACAAACATTTCACCACTCCGATATAGCGGTAGTCCACTTGGCACCGTTGGAGGGATTATAGCACAGCGCAAGTTTCAATCGAATCAAAGGCTTTCTCGTAGACCACAAACCCCGAACAGAGGGGCAAATTATACTCCTCAGTCTTCTGTATAACTTGACGTAGCGTATGTATGTGGTCTACGGTACTAAAGCCTCTTCGGACGGCTTGTTCGGGAGGCTGGAAGTCAACTAACTTGCGTGCGAGACGATTCGTAATGACTCTTGAAAACAGCTTGTAGACATGGCTCAAAAGTGAGATGGTTCGATAGTTCTTCAATAAAGTGTTGTCGCCTTTTTTGAAGAACAACACCACCACACTTCTGTGCCATGCCTTTGGCGTTCTCCCTTCCAGTAGGACAGAATTGAACAGCTTTTGAAGGGCCGTTAGGACCGATGTACCACCCGCCTTCAGAAGTTCAGCTGTTATTCCGTCCTCACCTGGCGCCTTGTTGTTTTTGAGCTGTTTAAGAGCCATTCTAATCTCGTACAAGCAGATGTCCGGGATATCTTCAGTATAGTGCCGGGTTAGTCTGGCTCTAGGGAATTCCGCCTGATCAACTACGGGTCTGCTAGTTGATGTGTAAAGCTGTCCGTAAAAGCGCTCTATCTCATTCAGAAGCTCAGGTATGGATGAAACGACTCTACCATCATCAGTTTTCAATCTGGCGAGCTGGCTTTGCCCAATAGACAGGTCCTTCGCGCAAACCTTAGAGCCCTTGTTATGTTCAATGGCGTCTTTAATACGATCAGTATTAAATTGGCGCATATCACGGGTAAGGGACTTAGAGATCTGTCTATTGATGCCTGTATAATGTCGCATCAACTGAAGATTGTAGGATCCTTTCCTCCGCTCCTTTCCTTAATGAGCCTCCGAGTAGAGCTAGAGAGCCTTTTAGTTCTACTGCTCCGTTGGGCCTTGAAGAACTTAGACCCGAAGCTGTGGACAGCTTCTACAAACCAGTCGTTGAGTTCGTCCACCTCGCTTCCTAGACAATCAAACGGTTCCGGAGCTCTAACTGAAAGCTCTCGGGGTTTTGGATTTGAATAGGTGCTGGCTGGAGTGTAGACTTCATCAGTCGCGAACGTTCTACCTTAACACTTATATTCAATGTGCCCCTAATGTGTAGTGTAGTGATCACTACCGGTCTTAACCGTATTGATCACAGAGACATCATTAAATATATGTTTCTTCGTCGACATGATGAAGTCAATCTCGTTTTTTGTTGCACCATCCGGACTCATCCGGGTCCATTTTCTGTGCTCACGTTTCTTGAAGAAAGAGTTCATCATATAGAGTCCCTCTTTCTCCAAGAAACCAGCCAGTAGATGGCCCCGGTGGTTCCGACGTCTGTATCTAAATTGCTCCCCTCTCAGCTCTGTGCCGTCTCTCTTGCCCAGTTTCGCGTTGAAATCCCCCATGTATATTTATGTTCGAATAACTTTCGCTTTTAGTTTGCTTGCTTGTTTGTTTCTACTTTTTTGGGTAATCAAAATCATTGTTTCATATTTTTTACAGTGTAATGGACCGCGAAGCACTCATCGAAGATGATTAGAATTGGATCCAGAGGTATTGGGGGACGAGGGCTAGGAATCATTGTGACATATTTTTTTTATTTTTTGTATTAGATTTTTTTTTAATAAATACTCTTATGTTATTTTTTTATTTTATTTTACGTAGTTTAACATATTTATCGTGCAAATATGAGTCCTAAAATGAATTTGGCATCCTTAAGTCATACGAATATGGTACCAAACTTGGAATAGTAGCACAATTAATGCCTTTATAAAGATTGAGACCCTATTTTCCTCCAGAGCAGAAGCTGCCAAAACCTCAAAAAACTAACATCAAAAATCGCGGTGGCTCCACTTCTTAAATCCATCCTTAGGCCTTAAGGACCAATCCTACCAAAGGAAATCTTTGGTTCAGCAATAGCCGTATAATTTACCGTACAGACGCAACTATATCCCTAGTTAAACTAAAACTTCTTTTCACGTTGATTAGAGTGGCCTATACACTTATAGTCAGTATAATTAGTTTTCAGTGTATTATTACAATCGACATATTAATATGGATCGATAAAACCAGCTATTAATCGATCGAATAAGCAATCGATACCGCAAAACGATTACCCAGCCAAGCGGATGCGTGTCGAAACAGCGAGTGTCAGACATCGGTAATGCTGTGTTCTGTTGAGTTCATAAATATCTACACAATTTTTCACTTTATTTCAATAAATTAAGAAGAAGATGTGTATACATATTTATAAACTCGACTTTACGAACAGTATTACCCTCAACTAACCTTTGGCAGACCTTATGACGTTGCAGTAATGTTTACGAATGAGACGGTGATAGAAAGTTGGCGAGACAACACAAAACTTTCCGGCGGCTTTTTCGGGATTGAAATTTGTAAACCATAAAGCGAAATTATAAAATCGTATTATTTCTGGCACCCCTGCAGCCCTGACAACACGACTAATGACCAAAAAATCAACAAATCTCTTTGTAATTTGGGTACTAACGCCACCTTACTTAATGCAATAGGTAACCACCGTTTGATTGTCGATTGTAATCAGTGTTATTAAGTGCACGCATTGCAAACCTTGTCGTGAAGTTACACTTACAACATTTGTCTAAGGCTGACCTTTTTGCCCTATGAATAGGTCAGGGTTGACGGTTCTATATTGAAATTCAGACGTCTTTCTTCAACTTATACCGTCGTTGGCATATCGAATTAGCAATTATAGGTGAATACCGTCGATAGTGGAAGATGATTTATGATGGTTATTTACAAACAGTAGCTAGAGGCAAAATGCAAAGCGAAGCTAATTTAAATGTAACATTACGAGATTAAGATTATACCAACAAAATTCAAAATTAATTTTCTATTCGTACTTAGTCCTAGTCGTAGAGATGACAATCGTTTATAGAGAACGCAATCAAAACGATTAATCCCCATACAAACTTTCAACCCTCTTTTGATCCCCATAGGTGTGAAAATTCAAAAAATCCTTTCTTATTGCTTGTCTACGTTATAAAAATAACCTTCCCTGAAAGTTTCAACTCTCTAGCTTTAGTGGTTTCGGTTCGGCGTTATGATCGGTCAGTCAGTCAGTCAACAAACGATTATATGTAAATAAATATGTTAAGATTACACTAATGTTGTATTATGTCTGTCACAAGTACCTATACATAAGTATACTGTGCGTACTATAACGTAGATTCTTACAATTAATCAAGAACACCAAACAAGAAACAGTTGTCATGATTTCCGCTACAAACCGACCGAGTAAGGAAATTATTACGCCTCAGTTTCGACTTCGACAAAGGCCAAGGTCGAACACAATGAGATTCAATTACAATTCCTCTTTACCAGCGTGGACTTTTTGCGGATCTGCGTAGATGAGAAATCCGGAAAACGAGGTGTTTTGTACACGGATTTTGATAGCGAAGCACGTTGGTATACGTGGATGTTCCATGTTTTCTAGGAACATACATATATTTAGGCTGGTATCGGGTTGACTGAATAAATATAGTTGGTTCCTAAAGTGAGTAGGACAGTAACTACATCCTATTCTGATTTGCTGATATACGAAAATGGTCGAAGAAAAACTTTCAACCTTTTCAATTTATGTTATGCTTATGAAATAAGTTTGAGTAGTTACTTTACTTATCATAATATAGCCTTAATATCTACTTATATAAGTAAGATATACGTCGTACTCGTGCTTCGACAATGTGTATAATTGATGGGGAAATAGGTTTAGCGAGGTCGTTTGTGTAAGCAAATACACGACAGTTACTTAGGCCCAGCAGATAATAGGGCTGATGGTTGAAACGTTGCTAGATGGAAAGCTGTGCGATGTGAAAGGGAATAAGTTTGTAACCGGACTCTGGATACCAAAACAATAGCTGGTAAATAGAGGTAAGAGAGAAAAGATACAGAGAAAGAGACAGAAAGAGAGAGAGAGAGAGAAATAGAGAGGAAGAGAGAGAGAGAGAGAGAGAGAGAGAGAGAGAGAGCGAGAGCGACTCGTAGAAAAAAAAAACGTTAGTGACGTTAGTGTGTAATTGTGTATGCGTATCATCCAAGAGCTGCCTGGCTCTACATCTGTGGACAAGTTAAATAAGATCGGGGAAAGTGAGAGTTTGTCTTTAAAAGTCAATACCTTCTTTTATAACTGCCAGTATACCTTGTTCTTTGCCTTTCATTTTCTCGTAAATTCTAGTTACCCACGTAATGTTTTCAAAGATTATTCAATTACATGCCGCCGCTGTTTTGTAATTTATGGTCTTCATGCATCATATCTGTATGTGTCATTCCACATTCGGCCGTTCCAGATTTCAAACAGCGCGTATAATTTTATTGCACGATTTGCGGCTATTGGCTAACGCCTGTCCGTCAGTTGTGCAAATCATCATTTGCGAAGATTGTTAATAAGATCTTCAATAAAATGATACGTAAGAATATAGAACAAAGCCTTCAATACCTTTGTATTGAATCTGTGGATGATTAAAGATCATCCTACGCGTGGACCGTATTATTGGCGCTGGCTGCTGTTATAGCGCGGTTTTGTTTTAAGTTAAACAAAGAATCGAAATTTAGGTGTGGTAGAAATCTATCCAACACTAACCGGACGTCATATTAAAAAAAAACCGGATGGCTTAAGAACATTATAATACTTATTAAACTGATATGATAGGATTTGATTCAACATGCTTGCATGTATTCATGCTAAATGGAAACTTAGTTATATGTCACACCTATATCTGATTTAAGTAACGTTGCATGTTTTAATAAACTAAAAGAAATATTAACTCGTAAGGAAGGTTGTTGAAAGTGAGCTCTCGCAAGGTCGAGTGTCGAGTATAAAGCGATATAATCTATTTGTTGTTAAAGGATCAGAGGCAATGGAAGATTCCTTATTGTGAATCAAGGATAAAACTAATAGAGCATGCAAAATAAAAGATGACTGCATGAAGATACTTTTTTTTTATTTCGTTAAATTCGACATGTAACTACATTACCTGAACATAATTAATGACACATTATTAACAGAAACAGTATATCCATTTCTTGTTAAATTTGTGTTCTGCTTTATCGTCCTTTATAGTTATTCCAATATCATCGTGTACAATTATAATTTATAATATTAAAGACATGTAAAAGGTACAAGACAAGACGTAATGAGAAGAAATGTTTTATTTTGGCTAAGCGATTCAATTTATTGGATATCTCAAAAATAATAATACTATAGGTTCACGTCATACACGATGCACAATTTATGAAAATAGGAAATGATAACTAATTTTGTAGGTACACGTTTAAACAGGAGGTTTCCCAACGGCGCCATAAAGTCGTAACAAAGAACGTTAAACTTCAAATAGAACCGTCTTTATCCCAGGGACAAGGGCGCAGTTTTATTGAAAAGTCCTCGCCCTTGTTAGCACTGAGTGTAACAAAAGGTATAAGACGTAGTTTTAGGTTCCTACCTAGCGAAATTTTCTAGTATACATAATATATTTAAGGCACCTTAAACTTTAACGAAAAAAAAATACTGGTATCCAATTTTGTAATTTATTTACTGGCGATTAACAAAAAAGTAGTCATGTAAAAGTTTTACCAGTCACTATATGTGATCAAGCAAGTGACAGCAGTCCTTATTAAGGGTTAGTATGAAACAATAAACAGTAATTAATAACCCCTCTCACTGTATAATACAATTTATAAACAACATTTATGCTTCGGCAATAAATCTCAAAGACAATGGGCATAATGGAATTAATAAAATTAACTACAGCAGGGCACCATCGTTAAGCAACTTAACTCTTTACGGACGGGTGGCAACTCTGCTTGACACTCGTCAGTTAAAACTCAATTCTGATACGTTAGTATTCTCTTATTAGTCTGTGCAATTCTGTGTAGGTGTCGCACGCAAAGAGTTATAGCATCACATACACCTAATAAAGTTAGCTAAACCGTTGAAATAGTTGTGTTCTACGTAAAGTGAGTAAGAATCTTTTAAATATTTACATTCAACTCTCATGCTCTTACCATTGAAAACAATGAAAACCGGTCATACATAATAGGTAATCATATAGCCCAGGATACGGACTGCTAGTATGGCGTATAATGTAGTTTTTAGTACATCGTGACCATGTTTTATTTGGTGTCTGTGAATTAAGAGCAAAGTCAAAGTAAAAGATAGAAGGAGAAAAAAAACATAAAATGGTAACACAACGAAAAACTTCTATTATATAATTATAGTAGAGCAATGCAGTTATACTTTTGTCTTGGGTGCTATTGGAAGGAATAAATGACGCGGGTTGTCTAGGTAACGGTGATGAAAACCTAGTAAAGTAGCTAAGAAAAAACATAACACTGCAATCAATGTTTTACACGTAACACTTCTACTGACGCCTTTGAAATGCCGCATGCATTTAATCGGTGAGAAAATCGAGATGGGAGTAAAGATTGCTGCAATCTTAGATAACGGCTTCACCGAGGTTTAATTACAAGGATTTTATTACGGGTACAGTAGGAGATTTTTTAAATAATCAAGACTAATCAACAACTATAACCAAACAACTATATTTACAAATGGGGAAAACATTGTTAGCAAAAATGTTTGTTAATTACCCCGTTCGGGTCAGCAAGCTCAAATAAGTCGACGTCGATAGACGTTGCTCACCCGAAAGAGTTACAGATTACTCGTGGATACTTTGTGCAGCAAAATTTGTTTACATTCCTAGCCTAAGAACAGGCCCGGTACCGCGGCCATCGAAGTTCGTATATTTCGAGCATCTTTCTCTTTTACTCTAATTAAGGCAGCATGAGAGTAACAGAATCGTCCGAAATCTACGAATATCGTTTTTCGCGGTGGCGCAGCTATTTCCAATCCGTATTCTAGAATCACTAGATACTAGAGTGAATTCCCCGCGTGTGCTGCACTTATAAAATTTATTTGGGATGGAAAACAAACGTTTCGGCGTACAAAATCAATGTGCCTAGACAAAGGATTGCTAGAGACCGGACTGGGTGCAGCTTGGTAAATAATTCATTACCGCAGTCGGAGATTCCATGACGCTCCTAAAACGAAATAAATCAAATGCGAGACATGTACCTTGCTATCACATACCTAATGAGTCAAGTGTATGCGTATAATTGTGTGTGTGTGTGCAGAAAACTCGTCGTTATAAATATAATTTTCGATTTTCATTTATTTTTAGGCATCGGAAATGTAAGATAGAAGCTAGGTACTCTTACAGAATTGTCGTCGTGAAATGAAACTTATATGGTCAATGGATTCACCATAGTCGGTATTAGACTAAAAATGTGTTATATAGGACAATGAAACAAGAAGTATTTGTATGAAGTTATAATTCGTTGTTTCAATGTAAGAATAGCAATAAACCACCAAATTTATAGATAGCCTCCGCTTTCAAGGTCTTGCTTATGTTTACATTCCAACACTAGCAAACTACCAAATGAGATACCAGGCAAACATAAAGCATAAAACATACGTATTAGTAAATCCAAAATGCATTAAACCATTTTTCTGAATCCAATATCTAAAGGTGTCGTTAGTTAATATCCTAAATAAGTTACTAGGGAAACATGAAAAGTACAGAGTAGCACTGCTTAGAAGATAAATGAAAATTGCAATGGTACCTAGTAGATGATAAATCATAAAATAAATGTGGTAAACTGAAGCGTGGCACACCCCGTCTCGACGGTTAGGAATTGTTAGAGGGTACTGAACTGGACGTCTAGCCTCATCGGCCATAAATAAGGGTGGATTTTCGAATAGAATAGATATATTATTGCATACTCTATGGAAATAATATTTTAGTATTTTTAAGCTGTTAACTAAATTAAAGTTCAAAACAAAACCAATATTCTCCAACCGGAAAAAAGTTAATTAGACTTTTTGAGTGTTAATACATTTTTTTCGACGACCGGTCTGGCCTAGTGGGCAGTGACCCTGCCTATGAAGCCGATGGTCCTGGGTTCGATTCCCAGTCAGGGCATTTATTTGTGCGATGAGCACAGATATTTGTTCCTGGGTCATGGGTGTTTTGTATGTATATAAGTATTTATATGTATCTATTTATTATTTATATCGTCGTCCAGTACCTACAACACAAGCCTTATTGAGCTTACCGTAGGACTAGGTCGATTTGTGTAAGATTGTCCCGAATAATTATTTATTTATTTATTTATTTATTTATTTATTTATTTACTGAAATTACAATCGTATTATGATAACTACAAGTACTTAACTAGTTACAGTATAAAATCTAAAAAAGGCCCTTGAGGCATTGTACCAAGGTTGCTGGCGGCATTTCCTCGTTGTATCGCAATGCTGATACGTTGTGCGAGGAAGCCGCCAGCTCTTCGGTCACTAAATTTCGGACGATTGTCTCTGTTACTCTCATTACACCTTAATTCGAGTAAAAGTGAAAGATGCCCGAAATATAAGAACTTCGATGTTCACGGTACCGCTCCTGTTTTATTAGTTTCTTTTTTCGCTCCACTATATTTCCAAAAAGACAAATGCAATTGTAATATAACTAAATAAACGTTAGAAAGTGTTTTCACGGACATGTTTTTAATAACCTCTGGGCGTCTAGAGGATAAATGGATAACTTTGGCGATAGCCTTGTTATGTTAGAGATTATGAAAAGTGTTACTAAGGTCCACCGTAGTTATTCCCTTTGTTCAGTGTTATTGACTCTGCGAAGTAAATATCATTTCAAAAATGCGCAGTTGTATTATACGCACGACACGTCCCAAACAATTCACACACAAATTTATTAGCAAGATAATGGCAGCGATTATCAAAGCGTGACTTTGTGTGGTGTCCTTCGTCCATCCACAATGCTCGCGAAAAAAACTATTTGCAATAAATATCGCGAAATCGTAAAGATTACTGCGCAGTTTTTGGTGCGCAGTAAGTATGCTTTTAGAACTCATCTATTGAGTTTAACTCTTTATTATACTGTGGTTTAGTTTAAGTAAAGTTTTTACGGTCATAAACTTGAATTGCGTTTATAAATAAATTGTAACAGGCGATCCTCGTGCAGGCAGCTTTCTCGCTCAAAGGATGGCCATCGCAATCCAATGAGGGAATGTTTGTCGCACTAAAAAGCTGTGGAAAAGTGGAGTCGATATTACCTACATCAAAACTTTTTTTTTTACTAGTATTTCGATACTATTTGGGTTCATAGTAGTGTAACAAAAAGGCAATACGCAATCTAAGTAGGTACCTAATTGAAAACCACCCCGGCCAAACTATACATAGTTTTTCAACTGGCTGTCTCTGCTCTGCTTGCAGTGTCGAAATGCGAAGGGGAATATGATGCTCAAATGTTTTCACCGATTTCCTCTGAGTCTATTTTTATTGTTTATTTATGCCCAGCGCCGAAATGTAGACGAAGGTTCCGAAACTAGGTCACGGTTACAACAAAGCGAACTGTTAATTAGAACTGTTAGACTTGTCGTTTAATTTTTATAGGTATCATAACTTCATTAATATACGAGTAATGCAATTACTAAATATACCTACCTTTGGCGAGTTATGTCATGTGGAAGTAATTAACTATTTGGCAATGTATTCAAATACAATGCCAAATACTAAGAAAAACGCTGACCAAATTAATTTTAAAGTTTACGTTAATAATACAAGGACGGAGAAAATACTTTGGTAATTTTTGTATATGCTGCCTGTAAAAATAAAATGTACCTATTTTCATAGTTACGTACGTTACGTATGTTAATAACGTAGGTTGATTTGTTTTTAAATGTTCTTTTGTTTTTAAAAGGTGAGCAACTGAGCAAGTACATATTCATTAATATAATCACCAAGACCGATTGTTTAATTACGTACAGTCACAGACTTTAATTGTTGAGCCACTTACGGTTCAAGCTATTTTCTTTTGTTTAATACTTACTATATGAAAAGCCCAATGTGAAGTGAACCCTAAATGGATCAACAATTAAAGTCCCTGACCGTACCTATGTATGACATGAATCCAAAACTAGTAGTATAGTACCTATCTATGTCTTACGCTTTAATTTAAAGATTTTTTTAATTATCTTTATTTATGTGAAAATCTTGTTTGCGCAGTGCACACAAAGGAACTAGTTACATACAAATGCTTCGTACGACACATTGTTTATTTTTTTATCGGGTGATTATCAGCGAACCTATCCTACGGTCACCTTAGAACAAGGAAGTGCTTCACAACAGCAGCGCACTTCACTACCAACCATAGCCGTAAAACTGGTTTTTACTGGCCAGTGTCATGCAGTAAACATAAAGAAAAAATAACATTATCCTCTCATGTATTTAGGTTTTCAAACTGGGTCTTTTATGGGTCACTTCAGTAAAGTGCAGTAAACTTAACTAAACTAACTACTTAGTTTAGTTATTTACTCGATGTGTACTCACCCTAGGAAGTGCAGCAGCGATTAGATAAAATCCAGTCCTTATAAAATTTGTCAATCACGTTTTCATCAATTTGTTGAAAAAAAAAAAACTACATAATTCGATCTTGGTTCCTATTAAATCCTTTGGTGTAGGAACAACAGAAAACACTGTTATGTAAACAAAGATTAACACTTCATGAAAATTGTTGCGGGTGTGGGTTACATGAGCACTGTAATTCTTATATGAGAGTAAGGAGACAGCTGTTCACATGTTTTAATGCGTCTAATTAGAGTACCATACGATCTTGGAAACGCACTGAAACAAAATGACAACAGTTTATGTTTACATCAATAGCAAGCGAGCGCGGCGCAGCCCGCACGCACACTAATCGCGCCCGTGTGTACGACGCCGAGGTATCGACTGGCTGTAGTAGGGATGAAGGGGGTCAATGACGCTACCAGCTGAGCACTGCAGCAAGAGGGAGCAAGTACTATGTATATCCATATGTGATATGAAATAGAGATAAAACATTATGAAGCACACAATGATAAACTTCAAGAGGTTTACGTACGTGTAAATTTACCACCCCAGATTTTTTCAATGCTTGCCTAAAATTTATTATATTCTGCATATGAAGTTTTTTATTGTTTTACATTTTCCTGTCTATAAAACACTATTTTTCTGACGTCTACTTACAATCAAAGGAAAAAAAACAGCTAAAGAGGTACAATATAAGTTAATGGTTTTTTATTTGTTAATAAATAAAAAGGTTTCGGGCTTTCTCATAGTAAATAAAAAGGTAGTAATCTTAAAATGAATCAAGCATCTGAACTCGTTTGAGAAATGAATATACCCATTACACAATTTATTTAATAGGATATATTATATGAAAGGGGCAAGGTAATTTTGCCTAGAGCTATCAAGTAGCACGAGTGGTACCTTTATAGCTTTTGTATGTATTAGGTATTAGGGGCACGAAATCAAGATACTTTAAATTAGGGGATTTAGGCATACATTTGTGGCAACATTAAAATGAGGCTGTCACTGTCAACTGTCAAGTGTCAGTGTCAGTGTCATTAAGAATATTTATTACGATATTTTACGATACACGATGAGCAATGCCCGGACTGCCCGGTGTGATGAAGACAATAGATCAAAGTTAATTATCAGAAGAATGCGATAAGTGTTACGTAAATGATAAGCGTTATTCTTATAACGCCAACCACGACACTAAGCAGTTGTTGGTATCGACCGGCAATTCAGCCTAGGATAATTCTTCAGGTATATTATTTTAAGAACCAAACTGTATTATAATTATCAGTTGCTGTAAGTATGGCAATGTTTACTTATGTAGATTGATACATATAATTATTCTAGTGGTTTTTAATTGTGTTCTTTTATTTTTTAGTAATCTTGTAGGTGATCTATGAATTCATCACATGAAATTCTAAATCATTTTAAGTATAAAAAATATCATGTGTTATTAAGTTTCAGTCAGTGGGCAGTCTAACACCATTAGCGAAATAATATTTCATTGTAATAACTAATGGTCGTAAGTCCCATATTTGATTTAGTTAATAACACTGATCCTTATGTTTGTTAGCATGTATAGTTTATGTAGTGAGTCATGGCCATTACGGTATGTAGGTGTGTTTAAACAACTACAGTATACCATTACATTTATCAGTAATTACAGAACTGTTTATGCTGATAGTCAAGTAAGTAATCAGTTAAAATTAGTCATTGTTAAGGATTTCACTTATTTCAAAAAAACCAAGGGGTGTGAAACTTAATTTTATTTTTATTTGTTTATTACTACCCTCTAAATTCAATAGAATTGTAATAACAGCTTACTAAACTTTAGAATCAGTGAATACACCATAGTGTTAAAGACGGAGCTAACTATTTTGGCCAAAATGTCACAGTAAATTTTAACAGATACTTAGTTTGTTTTGCCTTTGATCGGATGACATTTGTCTACAATAGATATCTATTGAAGGGCATTATTTACTTGTGCTTGTTTATGTTTTCATATACATTAGCCTCAAACTCAAAGGTGTTGTTCAACATAATAATAAATGATGACAATGCAATTATTACAATGACCTAACTAATTTGTGCCTTACATAGGCTGTCAACTCAAGCAAAAGAGAGAGGACCCCTGCTCCGAGTCGTTTCTGGTGCAAAGGCTGTCTATAGTAATTCAGCGAGCATTAGGGCCACTATTGCACCAGAAACAACTAGCAGTTATTAAATTTTAGGGTTAATTTAGTTTTACTGTTTTTTTTTGTTAAATTTATATTCTATTTGATGTAAATAAAGTTTAATGTGTAATAGATAATTAAATTGTAAATACTAAAATATAAAAGTAAAAATAATTATGATCTAACTATTTTCATTTTCAAATAATGTACAAGGAAAATTATTATTATTAATAAGATATCATATTAACAGGATGATGACAGTTGGACTGAACACTGCAAAGGCAGTGAGCCTACTCATCTGCCCTGCCAAGCAAGTTAGGTATGCTTCAACATTGAATACTGGATCTAACTTCTTTTTTAGACAGGTAAGTTTCTTTTAGACACACATTTATTTGGTACTATAGCCGGCAATAATATCTGACTAGGTTATCAAGGCCGTAAAAATATCTGACATGGCCTTATGGCTTGACATAAGTTGCTGTCAAATATTTTGCAGTCTTGATATTGGAAGTGAAAGATGATATCGACGGTGGAAAGGAAGAACCCCTTAAGCGACATTTAGTGAATTGTACAGGAGAGTGTTTCAAAGTTTTCTTTTTGAGAAAAAAAATCATAACTTTTTTCTTATTTGAAATAGGTAAATGAATTCTTAAGACGATAATCTTGTTTAATTTTTGTCTATTTTATGAAATAAACATTTACCCCAAACTCTTACAGGATCCTGAAAATGTTGTCGCTTAATTGAAAAGGTCCTCAAAATATTCCCGGAAGAACCATTTAAGCGACATCATCATAGTACTATAAAACTCACTGAAGCAACTTACCTTCTTTAACTTGTCTCTAAGATATTCAATTAAGCAACAGTCGTATGGGCAGTTATTACGTGCCAATTTGAAGTGGTACCAGAAATTTGAAACTAAATCGACACTTTTTTGTGAATTACAACGCTAGCTTTAATATTATTTTTTATTATGCAGAAACGTCTGCTAGCGTACCTCGTATAGCACAATTGGAAGTGCACTGGGCTAGTGATCCAGTGGTTGGGGGTTCGAATCCCGCTTCGAGTCAATTTTTTCTATTTTTCTTTCGATTTAAATATCGAAGATATTCGCTAGCATTAATATTTTTTTAAACTATTTCATATTATTGATAAATTTAGAATATATTTGCGGTTAAAATACGCTATATTATGCATTTTATAAGGAGAAAAATAAAATACTTATACGAAATTAACATGTATTTTCTTTTAATAAAATAAATCTACTTCTAACAAATAACTCTTAATTAAGTATGCACTTTTTTGGATCAAAATCATTTTGAGTTTAGAAATTATTAAGAATAAGTAGCTAGCTTACTTATTTACTTTTTTACGCCACACTCCGGTGTTCGTCGCTGACTGAAGCGACCCACTGCATTCCATTGTATAAGTAAAGGACCATTCGCGTGAAATTCGCGCCAAAAATTGTTCACTGTACCGACATCAAATAGATTAGAGCAACACTTTAACCGTTATCATACCATTTTCAATCTCCACTTAACCGACGTATCGCATTTATAAAGTATACTTTAAGCGACAGGTTCGGCCGCGGTAAGGAGTGTCGCTTAAAGCAATTAAATAACAACGTAATTTTTCGTAACATTCATTTAACCGACAATCGTTTTATTAAGCAGTTTTGAAGAACCACTTAAGTACAGAATTCAAGATATATGTTCCCGGAATAATCAATTAAGGGACATTACACCGGAAACGAACTCTTTTTAAAAATAATTTATACGACTCTGGTAATATTGGAGTAGGTTTTAAGTGACACAGGTAATATTTTATTCAAATTGTGTGTCGCATAAGGGGTGGTTTTTCAAATTGAGACCTCATTAGTGAATTACTTTAAGCGACATATAAGTCATCAGATCGACGTGAAACCCAATTCAAACGACGCAGAAAAAAACGCTGATTCCAATGATATGTATAACTCATTTTCGACCAAAATGTCGCTTAAGTGGTTCTTCCTTTCCACCGTCGATATGAAAAGGACAGGATCACTCCTTTTCCTATAGTGCTAAGGTGACAAAAGAAAGATGAGAACGGAAAAGAAAAACATGTTGTGTGAACCCCACATGACATGATCAGATAAGGGCAAGGAGAAGAAAAAATATGTCCAATGGCTTTTCTGGGCGCCTGTACTCATATTATTACATTAAGTATTTCTAGTAACCTATGTTTTATTTATAGTACTCGCGATTAGAACTGATTTATGACAATTATGACATAATCAACATTGGCGCCTTGTGTGCAATTATGTTTTGAGTTGCAAGGTTTATCAGTAAAGTTACATTGTTTAATTTTGTGTCAAACTGTTCTAAATTATATATCAATGTATAATCAGCGCATAAAAATAATCTGCGACTTTATTTGGCTAACATAAGAGCAATCAGGCATATTTTTCATATTTTAGGTAGATTACCCCAATTTTTCACTTGACTTTAATCTAAACCTTTTTCCACTTGGACTTGTTATGAAGAAGGTTCAAAAATATCTATAAAGGTACTATTTAACATCTATTTAGTACAACTTTTTTTTCAATGAGAGCACTGTCTTGACTGCAAGGGGTATTTCTCTTGAACTGTCAACACAAGCCCACCCTTTTTTTTTTTTTTTTTTAAAAAAAAAAAAGCCCACCCTTACAAGAGGTCTAGAACATTAAAGCTGACACTCAAACACCGCAATGATTGTATATTCATAAGAAATTTTATTGCGATCTCCATATTTTTTTTTCTCTTTTCCAGTTATTCGACACAGCATCCAGCACGTATACCTACATCCTGGGCGACAACTGCACGCGCGAGGCTGTGCTTATAGATCCGGTCATCGAGCACGCTGAAAGAGATGCAACCCTGTTGCAGGAGCTGGGGTTCAAACTTGTGTATGCCAGTGAGTGTGCTGTCTATCTTTTAAGTCTGCTGTTGGTACGTTAATACGTTCACGGACACTATGACGACATGCTGACTTTGTCCTAACAAAGGAAACAAACGACTACGCGACCTCTGTCGAATTACTATCTGTGAATGTGTTTAGTTATATTATAATTTGAGATAAACGGCATACCGTTTAAAAGCCAGCGATGCCCTTCTGACTCCTCGGTGTGTGTGGTGAATTTGAATCGCTTACCAGGAAATCCGTCTGACAAAAAACTCGTTCACTTAGGACAATGTGAGCAAGATAATGTTGTCTGAGGAAGGATAGCAAGGAGGCGATGCAGGTTAGACTTTTGTGGAAACAATAATCAATATTTAGTTTCTGTGACAAGCTTTGAGGCCATAGGTTAGGCAAAATGTTATTAAAAAGCAAATAAAATTCAAAATTGATTAGACTTGTTCCAAATTTTTTTGCATAGTAATGTTTCGGTAACTTCTCACATTTTTTTACGGTGGTCTATACTTTCCAATACATACATTACATACATTTCAGCCTTATGCAGTCCACTGCTGGATATAGGCTTCCCACAAAAATTACTTGTATCATCTTGGGGGTAGTTGCCGTAGTCGCCACGCTTGGCAGGCGGGTTGCCGACCGCAGTAGATGGGGTTTCGGCGGACGCTGCTGCCCATACGTAGGATTTTTACCTTTGTCGCCTCTTACGACACCCGCGGGACGAGATGAGGACGAGATACTCTCCAGTACTTCATCTCTAAATTTCCTATTTATAAAATATATTTTTCCGATAACTTTTTTAATATATTGAAATTCGAGTCCTATATGGCTTTGTAATTATCTGTACTCTACTAAAAATATATCCTTTTTCCTCTATTAGTGAACACACACATGCACGCCGACCACGTCACGGGCACAGGAAAGCTAAAATCCCTCTTGCCCGGCACCAAAAGTGTGATTGGGGTCAACTCGGGCGCTCAGGCGGATGTCCACTTAGACGACGGAGCGACGGTGAGCGTGGGTTCGCTCAAGTTGCTTGCCGCGGCTACGCCGGGACACACGAATGGTTGCCTAACGTACATCTGTCACGAACAGGTAAAAAAAACATATTATTCTGTATCATTGATCCACGTACAAGACCGTCACAGCTGTATCTTGGTATAGTTGTTATTTTCTAAGCTGACCGTTCTGCACTTAAGACCTTTTTATGATACCGCAAATAACAAATAATAGCAAGTAACACATCAAGGAGCAATGCATACAAATAGCAACCATCTGCTTTAAGTCACAAGATCGATATTGTACGTATCGCACTCAGATGGGTCGCTGGCCGTGTAGTGTGTCCACAAATTTTTACAACTGATTGATAAAAAAATTGCAGGGATACATAGTCAGCACAGGATAGATAAAATACCGTTTGCCCGACACTAAAAGTGTGATCGAGGTCAACCCGGGCGCTCAGGCGGGTGTCCACTTAAAGGACAAAGCGACGGTGAGCGTTTGTTTGCTCAAGTTACTTGCTGCGGCTACATAAAGAATAGAGCGTATATCCATCTGAAAGGTCGCCAACGTACTTGTGACTCCTCTTTTGTTGCGAGTGTCCATGGGCGGCGGTAGTTGTGTATCATAAAAAAAACCATACAATGTTGTGTTGCCTGTACAATGTCCGGAACAGGAAAAATATATACTGGCAATTTTCTAAATCTATGGCCCACTGGATATAGTAGCTATATCTCGTGGACGTCTCGTTGTGGGCCATTCACACAGTGTATGCCTTATAGCTCGGCTTCACAATTGTTTCCTTTCATCCAAAGTATCATTCTGTTTTCCTAAGTTATCAAAATAATGGATGAGAGTTGATTGTTAGTAGTCAACAATAGGTAATCATATTTTTAATTAGTTGACACGCTTGCAATGTTGATATCGTCACTACCTACTTACCTAATAACCTTGAAGCTTGTTATGTCAAGTAAAATAGAAAAGACGTAACTACGCACGGGATGAGTGCAGCGTTACTACGTTTCAATTGTAAGAGTCTCTGTGACAGATACGAGATTATTTCAAAGTCGGTAGTGGCGATAAAATAAATATACAGGCCAGCTTTACACAAATTGACTGAGCCCCTCGGTAAATTGTGGTAGTGTGTTGTGGGTACTCAACGCCAACGATATATATATTAAACAAATACTTAATACATAGAAAAATACACCCATGACTCAGGAACAAATGTGCTCATCACACAAATAAATGCCTTAACTGGGATTTTAACCCAGGGCCGTCGGCTTTATAGGCTGGTTCACTACCCACTAGGCCACACCTTTCGTCTGATATGTGATGTTTTTATCTGACGATGTGTTGGTTAATAGTTATTGAGATGGCTTGGTAAATGTAGGTATCTAGTAGTGAAGTGTTCAAATATGCAGTCCATATTGAAGGTTTCAGGTTCACCATTTAATTTTCTAAGAAATAATTATTATAATAATTTCTGCTAATTTCGAACAAAAATTCCTGTAGAATATACAAAATTACTGGTTAAGTATTTTATTATATGCTTTGTAACAAGTTTTTTACCTATCCAAAGTAAAATTTATCCAAGAAATAAATTCCAAAAGAGATACCTACCTTTAGAGACCGCGTACGTTCGTGAGAGCCATGGCTTTGAGTTTGTTTATTCAATAACCCCCTAATCATATTTTCCAGGGCATGGCGTTCACCGGCGACACGCTTCTCATCCGAGGCTGCGGCCGCACGGACTTCCAAGAGGGCTCCTCCGAAACCCTCTACCACTCCGTCCACAGCAAAATATTCAGCCTCCCCGATCACTACACCCTGTATCCCGCCCATGACTATAAAGGGCAAACTGCCACGACGGTTGGAGAAGAAAAAAAATACAACCCTAGGCTTACAAAGAGCTTACAAGAATTCATTAAGATTATGGATAATTTGAATTTGCCGTATCCTAAAATGATTGGTAAGTGTCAAGGATCGAAGAATCAGAGAATAAAGTTAAAACACAAGATGGCAATTGTTTCTAAAAACGCAAGGGAAACAAAAATAATGTATGAATATATTCATAAAATCTTCAGTTTTCGTTCGATCTGTCATTATGTTTATTTACGTTTGCGTTTTCTATAAACGTTTGCCTTCTTGGCTAGGGAACAATATGTCACGCAGAATAGGCACATTGGTTGTCGATTTGCGGAAAACTCACTAACTAACCAGAGACCGGCCCGCTATCCCTTATAAAGGGTTTTGTATGGGTTTTACATAAGGCTTTACTCACCATACCCCTTATTCGACAATACCCTTCCATTTTACTTTTAAAGCCCTTATAAAAGCGCTAACCCTTATAACTAAGCGCTATCCCAATACCCTAATCATCCGCTCACCAAAACCTTACATATTGCTTATAAGGGTTAGCCTTATAAGAGGGTTTCCCTTTTACATACAAGTGTGCGAATTGAAATCGTCTGCCTTGTTCATAAAGCACACATTGCTCTGATCTGGCGTTTTCTTTGACTTCTTTGATTTGATGTACGCGCGCTTTTCGAACACTAGCGTAGACATATACTAAAGCTGTCTCTTTCACGCAAGGATTAACTACGACATTACTAAAGGGAAAGCTTTATAAAAAGCTCTAAGTAATAAGGGTAACGCATTTTAAGGGATAGCAAGGCATAAGGGATAGCAGTTAGTGATTGTAAAGGGCTAGTTTTATGTTTGGCTTAGTCGTACGGTAAGGGATAGTCAAATATATGGGCTAGCAGTTTAAACTGGTAAGTCTTTCAATGTTTAGCCGTGTTTAAGGGTTGCCCTTTTAATGGCTTTTGCCGCGGAAAGGGTTGTCCGGTCCCTGTAACTAACGGCCCGATGTATATCATTGTTTCCGTATTTCAGACAAGCGCCACCTATCGCGTCATAAACGCAGCGTTGTATACATTTTGTCTGCATTCTAGAGGGATACCATTTTGTGTAGTCTTTTTTTATCCAGATGGATATTTATATTAATAAACTTATATTTAACTATCGAGGTTATAACGCCATCTCTCGGTATTTGCAGAAATTACGTATAGTATGTACGATGTTGTTGTGAAAAAGTTTTAGACTACTCCGAGAGCTAATAGATGGCGGTAAATGCCACGAGTTGTCAAGTACTCGTGTCATGTCACCAGAAACGTATCGAAGGGGAATGTATGTATGTAGCTGAAATTATATATTGTATTAATTGTATAAAAGCGGGTATATTAAGGGCGTGACGGATAAGATCGGACACTTGTTACGCCGGAGATATTGCATCAAGACGATTTTCCGCCCTCATATGCAGTTAAGGCAGTTGGTGCGTTCGCCGAAGGACAAAGAGCCCTTGAACTGTCCAGGTGTATATAGGATTCCTTGCTCCTGTGGGAAGAGCTACATAGGAGAAACGGGCCGCAACATTGCCACCAGGATATCAGAACACATACGCAGCATGAAAAACAGGGACAGCCGTGGTTCTGCAGTGACGGAGCATATATTGGACTCGGACTCGACTCATTACATACGTTTCGATAAGGTAACCGTACTTTCGAAGGAAAAATTTGTAGTTCAGCGCAAAGTACGGGAGGCTATTGAAATTAGTCGTTATCCGAACTTTAACCGTGACTGTGGATGGTCTGTGCCCCCTAGTTGGAGAACTGTTTTGTGTGGTGCGTCGGCGTTTTGTGTGGACGGACCTTTGTCAACGGACGTAGTAAGTGTAGTGTGCAACCCTACTATTGACAATATTGCTGAAAATGAGGGTAGTTTCTCGCCTCCCCGCCCTCAGCTGTTGCCGGCGTCGAGTGCGCGGTCGCGGAGAGCTGCGGCCCACAGTCTGCGTCGGTTAGCCAACGCGAATGGCTCATGATTATGCTCCTCGTTACGGAGTGAAACATGTCGAGCAATATTCGACTTATAAAACGTGAGTTACCCGCTTTTATACAATTAATATGTTTCAATCTCACGATAGTTTTGTGTTTAAAATTATATATTGTACATAAATTATGTGCCAATTGTAAATTAATTGTTATTTGTTCTTTTACAGATAAAGCGCTTCCTGCCAACAGAGTGTGCGGTATCTATTGAAAAGTATCATTAAGAATACTGTAAAGATGAGTTGATGTTGCGATGAAAACTATATTATATTTATATTTTTATACGATATTTTAAGTCTGTGATAAGTTAATAACTCAGAAACCTAACAGTACATGTACAATGAATTTTAAACTCATTATGCAACACGGAATAAAGTATAGACAATTATTAATTTAACTAGGTACTCAATATGTATGCGAATAGGCAAAAATGCAGGTAGATAGATAATTACTTAGATAAGCAAAAATCATATTTAAAGAACAAAAACGTGTGTTAGTAACATAGAATCAAATTACTTTTAGCAATAAATAATTCATGTTTTTAATTGCTTGCTTATTATCAATAAATAACTAAATATAATGGGACAGTCAAGTTAGTAATATTTACTCAAAGTTAAGTGAATTATAACTGAGATATTAAATATACGCGCGAAGAAAAGATGAAATATTATATTCTTTGTTATTGTTTGTAACTTATATTATTATTTATGTAAATAAAATGTATCACAAAATTAAATTGTTGAACTTATTATTTTTATTGACCAAAAAGCTGAGGTCGAACGAAACTTAATTGAAACTGATATTAATCACAAGAAAAAATACTTTTGCTAAGTAATAAGTGGTTTTAATCATTCGTGCGACATGTTTCGGAGAGCAAACGCCTCCATTTTCATCCGTGACGTGCCGGCGATGCGAACGACGACTCCAACGAACACTCTTAGTGCTTCAAAATAGAGATCTATGCTGTCCGAAACATGTCGCGTGAGTATGTAAATAAATATTAGTGTAACGGTTTTTTTCATAAATGTTATTTCTCGATAATGGAAGCCGAATACGGAGACAAATTAAACACCGGCCGTACGCAGATTTCTTAGATCATTAGTAATGAAATCTACTATGAAAATATGATTTTATAGTAATGATTCATTACTATACAATCATATTTTCATAGTAGCGAATATTTACATCACGTTTATTCATGATCGCAAATTTATTTATTCGCGTTTTTTCATGTAGCGTTTTATCGTTTTATAAAGCGGTTTATAATGTTTGAAGTCATTGCCATCACGCCTTATGTCGACAGAGCTATTTCTGGGTTGTTTGCCATTTGGGCATCTGAAGATGACTTACGAACCTATCCTACCTCTGTCTATGCATAAAACGCTTTATGAAAAACACGAATAAATAAATTTGCGATCATGAAAAATGCGATGTGAAAATTCGCTAATACTATGAAAAAATGCTTTTGTGAAAATTGTCTAACAAGTCCGTAATGACAAGTATATTCGACTGAACTCTCGGTGGGTACATAGCCACGCCGCCATTGCATCTAAGATTACACACACAACAATAGAATATTCGACTAGAATAACTCACGAAAGTTTAAATCTAAATATATTATTATAAAAGAAGAAACTGACTGACTGACTGACATATCAACGCACAGCCCAAACCGCTGGTCCTAGAGAATCCAAATTTGGCACGTAGGTTCCTTATAAGGTCTAGGGGTGCACTAAGAAAGGATTTTTTAAATTCATCCCGTGAGGGGGTGAAATGGGTGTCAATGGGAAAAAAACAATAGTTGAACTTTTTCATGTGAAATTTCACAAGAGTATTTTCGAAAAATCCACATTGGTATTGTTTCTTCTATATATCGGTCCGCTAATTACAAAAACAATGACAATTATAAAATACAACGTGTGGACGTGAAATACCAACCTACTGTTGGGGGTGGAATGGGGTTGAAATCTCAAAATATCGATATGGGTGTCGTTTCCATGATTTTCTGGGACACTAATTACGAAAATGGCATCGATTTTGTTGTAACAGACACACTGACTCTCATTGATCCACACGTAAGCAATAACCTTCATGAGGGGTAAATGCTAAAATCGCCACGCTTGGCATGCGGGATGGCGATCGCAGTGCTTCCACCGCACTGCGGGGGATGACCCGGTGGTCTTGGTCGTAGTATTAGGACATACCCGGGTCTAGTCCAGTGTGTGTTGCCAGTGATGACTTATGGTGCTGAAACGTGGTCGCTTACTATAGGCCTCATAAGAAAGTTCAAAGTCACCCAAAGGGTAATTGGAGAGGGCTATGTTGGGAGTATCTCCAGCATTAATTTTAGTGCTTGGAATATGGGACGGTGCCAGAGTAGCGTCCCAAACTAGCGGCCGGCCCATACTCCAAGGCACCAGCGTCATCCCATCGGGCCTATTGCCACCGTCTCTGGCTAGACCACTCGGCTCCAAAACTGCACGCACTTTGGCGTTGACAAGGGCCCTTCTAGCACTGCGGACACATGACAGGCCGTGGCTCAGGCTGTCCACCACGGCGCGGCTGTTAAAGTTACTTTATTTAAGGCATACTGCCAGTCTTTCTACTCGTGTGCACTATGGGTCAGCTAGACACAGAGGGCGCTCAATGTATTGCGAGTGCAATATAATAATGCATTCAGGATTCTGTTGGGTCTTCTTTGCTATTGTAGTGCGTCCGGCATGTTCGCGGCGGCGGGCGTGCCGGGATTCCACGCAATATTGCGCAGCAGAACTGCCTCTCTAATGGGCCGTATTCGGGGTGGCACCAACAGCATCCTGAATTTGCTTGCTGAACGGGTGGATTGCCCGATTTTGCGGCACTGGGACGGACTGCACGCTCCAGTTCGTGTCCCTTCCCGCCGCTATTAAATATTAGTTTTAATTTTTTATTTTTTGTATTCGTTACTAATCCTGTCTTTGTTTTGTGCTTTGTGTATACTAACCTAATTATGGACTGAAATACGTTCAAAATAAATGATTTTTAATTTAATTTTAATTTAATTGACATGGATGTGGATGGTTTGTTGATGCCCCTAAACGTAAATGGCTACTAAGCGGAAGGTGCTATTGTTTAAAAGAATACCAATATTGGGGGAAATGACCCTCTAACTTACCGCGGATCTGGACTTCGTTCGAGATGTCGACGCCAAAGATACCGATACTGGCTGTAAGGGGAGTGTTCCCCAAACGAGGTGATAAGAAGAACGGAAGCTTACTACTTTTAAATTATAATACTATTTTTTTCTTTTTCTTCTTTTACTTTTAAACTATAAGAGTACTACTAGACATTTATTACGTTATTGTTTTATATTTAACTAGCTTCTGCCCGCGACTTCGTCCGCGTAGAATCTTCGCTTATGATAAAAATACTTTTTTAGTGCACATATTTTAAAACCGTTGTTGTTTTTGTCAACAGCGACCAGATTAACCATAGGAAACATACACATGTCGTTTTTCAGACTTTTTAAACCCCATTTTCTCCTATTAGGGGTTGAATTCTCAAAAATGCTGAAACACGTGTTTACTCATTTGTCGTTAGGAATACTATTGTGAAGTTTCAAATTAATTGGTGTAACTAATCATTATACCTAGATATTTTTCTAGCACGAACGGTTTCTTGTAAGTGATTGACAAAATAAAAACATCGACAGTCCTGTTATCGATAAGTACCCCTTCAACGTCATACAGGTAATACAAATATTTACTAATATAAGGTAATAGGGTTAAAAGTAAATAAAAATAACAAAACTATCTATTTATTTATATTTTACATACTTCAGAAAACAGTTTCGAACTATTAATTGCAAATAATAAAATAAGTTGGATCAAAAGTGTACGGATTACGTTCAATGTGTTCAAGATCTAGTAGGAGTCTAGGTACGCAGACTGTGTTTACGTATTGTCGTTGAAGTAGTACTTATCGATAACAGTATTGTCGATATTTTGATTGTGGCAAGCACAAAGCAAATGTCGTTCCTGCTAGAAATATATCTAGGTATACTAATCATAAATCCCCATACAAACTTTGAACCCCCATTTCACCCCCTTAGAGGGTGAATTTTTAAAAATCCTTTCTTAGTGCACCCCTAGACCTTATAAGGAACCTGTGTGCCGAGTTTGGAAACTTTAGACCCAGCGGTTTGGGCTGTGCGTTGATTTAAGTGAGTCAGTCAGTCAGTCAGTCAGTCAGGACTTTGAGATTTATATATATAGATTAATATATGTAAGAATATCGAAGTGTTGGAAAGGAATTGTGAAAGATAAACCGCACGCGTGCCATGTTGTTGGCGAGATGTGTGGTACAGACGAGTCCATAAATATCTAAACAATATTGGGCATTATTCAGTGGGTATAAGAAAAACAAGTTTGCATATTTATGAAGTCGAGTGTACCTATATAGATATAAGAACTGTCACAGGTAATAATCGATGTGTTAAGCAAATTAATGCATTCATATATACTATTGGGGTAGGGTTTTGCTATTGAACCTTTAGAACACGGTTTATGTGCCATCTCGGTCGTCGTCAGTGTACCTACCTAGGCGAGTGCAGGCGGCGCACGGGAGGAGGTGTCACCGGGAAACTACCTGTACTGTACTGGTAACTCATGTACAAAGTACATTCAAGGTGCTGCACAAAGGTGGTTGCTTGCTTGCTTTTTATATGTATTCCAAAAGTGCATATAATTTTAATAAAGTCTACAAGGTCATTTTTCGAATGAATTGCAAGATGAAACAGTGGGAAAGCGTAGAATGAGTTCGCCATACCGCCTATGAACTACGTACTTACCATCACTTCCCAGCTGTTTTGCCTCTGTGATATATTTACCGCATCAAACACGTACGGTGTGCATATACAAAACATACGGGTCTAACAGAGAACCTCTTTTTTGGAGACTGTTAAAAATTACGTTTACTTCGTGAGCGAAGCCGCGGGCAAGAGCTAGTACATAATAAGTAGTTCATCCGTATGCAATTTATTTACCCAACTGTAAGTTATTTACGCAAGGACTAAGATAGGAAGCTATGAGAAATGAATATTTCTACTTAATTTAAGCGAATAGCTTCGTCCCTCTTACTATGCCACTGTAGGACACGTGTGTCCATACTATTTAAGTAAACTTAAACGTGTAAATTCTTATGCAATATATCCATAGTAAATCCTGCAAATCAAACCGGAAAACGAACCGAAATTTCAACGTTTTTTTCTCACAAACTTACTGCAAGTCGTGGATCATCGTTTCTTATAATGCACAATGTGTTGTTTTCGTAACCTTATATACATAGCATAAGGCTTAAATTCGTATAAATTTATCGTCTGTAGAAGCTATCAAACGCAGTGCATCAGCTATTACTCTAATCCCCCGTTTCTTAATATTTCGCAGCTCCCTTCGTTAACTTAACGATGTCGTTTTGACTCCAACTTGTCGTTCGACACCCCAAATATTTGTACCGTAATTCCGGATTGTTTTATACCTACAGTAAAGGGGATAAATATGTCTACGCGTTTTCACCCTATGCCTTTGCTATAAGGTATTTTGTGTATACATAATTATACCCTTGGCTGTACTTGAGCAATACTAACTGACCAGGGTAAAATTGGGTATGTTGGATTGTATTGGATTATTTGTAACAGTTAAAGTAGCTAAACATATTGAAAGAAATCCTTATTGTACTTATTCTTATGAAAGCAAGAGCTATACCTATAATGCTCCAACTCAATTTCATGGTTATCAACGAAACTGGACTATATTTAAAAGTTGAAATATATAACACATACTTAAGAAAAAACGACGAGGACCTCCGGTGTTCGAGGCGGGTTTCGAACCCGCATCTCCAGCTATCGCGGCTGACGCCTTAACCAATTTGGCCACCCGTACACAGCGAAACCCGTCGAAATTGATCAAGTATATGTGATCTTGTTTATTTTAACGGTTTTAGGCACCGTTTTACCAGCTCTAAGGTGAAACACTACGTGTTTGCACCTCCTATATGAATACCTTTCGGGATTCTGAAATAGCTAGAGAGGTGGTGCTGCCATCTATGAAATTAAGAACAAATCAAATTATTTTTTATGAAATATTTTGATTTGCTTTGATTTTTTTAAGTAGTAATACTACTATATAAATTAAATTGAAATAGATAACATATACTTAAGAAAAAACACCATGACCATGTAGACTATATTTCTTGAGCTATCTACGTCGCGTCGTGACGAATTACGAAGAAACCCTAATTCACTCATCACTGAAAACTCAAACTTAATCTGGGTAACTGTAGCTACATAGCTACCTACTATACATCACTTGTCTATACAGACGCACCAAGGCTACCCTCCGACTACAATATACGACATTTTGCCCCCCTATCGAACGCAGTGCAACGGCCATTAGTATGATAGTATGATCCCCGCGACATTTTGCTAATGCCATGCGACGGCCATGACTAGCTGAAGTGAGGCATGAACTTGTTTGTTCCCTTGTTTGTACTCGTGGTTTCTTATTGAATGTTAATTAATTCGTTTGATCAAGTCGATTACATTAGTAGCAGATATAGCTTGAGGGAGTCGCGTACCTACCTAAACTAGAAATATTACTACATTTACAAAGCCTGTATGTCTCTGCGAAAAGGTTCCGCTGATGAATATGATATAATTCTTAAGATACCTACGTACGATACTCCATTCTATGGATGCCAAATAGGTATGATATGATTCTTAACCCGGACCCGGGTATGTCCTTAAACTACGTCCAACAATGAGAGGTAGGGCGCAGCGAAATACCATCACGCTTGAATCTGGAGCAGCCCAACTGGGGAAGTACCTCCTCCTTACAGAAGGCTACAGCCATAGTAGCACTGCTACCTTTCAGGTGTGTAGTGTTGTGTTCCTGATGGTGAGTAAGGTTCCCAGAGCTCCAATCGCCCTTAAAGGCCGGCAACGCGCTTGTGACTCCCCTGGTGTTGCGGGTGCCCATGGGCGGCGGTAGGTAATTGCTTACGATCAGGCAATCCGTCTGCTCGTTTGCCACCTTTGTCATAAAAAAAACATCCCCGCAGCGGAAGTTAACATCGCAGTTCAGGTCGATCGACCTAATAATATTGCAACGAAAGTGTGAAAAATCCACGCGCGAATATAAAATGTGAGTCTTAAGAGCTCGTTCGACATAACCAAAGGGGAGTTTTAATTTTTTTTATGTTTATACCGATACAGTTAGACTTTATAAATAGGACGAGGGTTTACATGCACTCTCGGTGTTGGTTACTTGAGACAGATTTTACGCTGGTCGACCTTGTTCTAATTTATTTGCCTTTTTCTACGTTAAACTTCGTTACACCTAGTACCTAAGTACACAATTTATGTCAATCGAAATAAAGTAGATATACATATATCTGCTTAGATAAATTCATATATTATACATTACACTTTACAGTTTAAAAGAGCGGCTTGACGTCATTTAGAAATGTCACAAAACTGAGTTTCAGGAGTTAATCGATGGCACTACAGACGATAAGAAGGGGGTAACTGCCACTCTTACTGTCGCCATGCAATCGAACGATAAAATCGTGGAGGGATACCTAAATACAAATACGTGCAACGTGCATTTCATCGTATAAGTACCTATCGATTTACGATTTACGCCAATGAAACTGAACATGGACTGGAAACTCATTGCTACAGCCGGGGTTTGAAACTACGACTTGCAGATTGCAAGTCGCAAGCTTTTACCGCTAGAACACCAGCGCTAACGTCGTCTGCCTATTTATATTAGGTGTGTAATAAAGTAACCATACATTCTGATATTTGAAAGTTTATTATATAGTAAAAACAATGAATACTGACTTAAAAATAAAAACTTTGTCCCGCAAAACTGTTTTCACAGTTTGACTGTGGGATCCATGAGTGAGACTAGGTATAACAATTACAAGTATAATAAATATTATAAAGTATATTGTTATTATTACTGTACCTAATAAAATAAATAAATAATAAATAATAAGTGGTAGGTAATTTATGGTAATGAGTTAACTATATACCCATATATACCCATAGTGACAGTTACTTTAAGTGACAATCAAAGTATAAACAGAGGTAGGAGGTAACAAGGGCAAAATTCAAAACAAAATATTCAGATACTGTCAAGGTCTATATAGTACACTTACGGTTCCACATCCACATCCATCACCAAAATTAATCATATAGTAATCCCTAGGACATAATACCAGCCTGGGAACGTCCTAGAAAATTCCATCTTAACCCAGAAACACGTAATTTGTACGCAAGTTTGGCAGCCAAGCCGGACTTGGCAGCAGGACTGACCCCACTCAATAAGTTTAGCTGTGTTCTTGGCCCACTGCTCTCTCGGAAGATTTAATGAGGTATTTTAACAGACCAAGTTTGGTAGTTAGGTATTCATTTTTATTTGTGTCATTGCGCTGATTGCAGTTAAGTACTTTAGACTTGCAAAAAACTACTTAGGTAACAATAGGTACTTGTTTTACATGGAAGCAAAGGTAGTGTTTACTCTCTTGAGCTAATCTTGAAACCTAAGCTAGCGAAAGATTCCAACATTGAAAGCAGAGCTGTGTGTAAGTTTTTAACGTCACTTTACGCCACGAACGCGTTTGCGCTTCCCATATAAATAACATTATCACTTAACGCGTTCGTAAACGTTTTTTTACTTCAAATGAAACTTACACTAGAATCTCAGGTTGTTTGGAAGAGTTCCAGTAGACAACCTGTTTTTATAAAATACTAATATTATTTGCCAGTTTTTCAGTCTTATAGCTCAATAGCGATAAGATATGACTACCACGCGTCCGATCGAGACGCTGTAGATTATTCTCATAAAATCAATAAAGGCTAAATTTTTAAAACAAATACCTCGCTTGGCAAACCATAGACCATAGTGGTAATACTTCTGAACCATATATTTATACAGGCTCTATGAACGCACGTATTTATTTGAGAGAATGTATAATAAAGGGATTGATTGCGTTTATAGATAAATATTATAATAGGAAAGAAATTATATTCTGGCCGCTATGGTGTCATGCCACTATGGAACTCACTGAACATTCATCATAAGGAAACATAATAACACCCCAAATGTTCCCCAAAAACGTGTCATTAAAACTTTTTGGTCTTTGTATAATAGAAAATATAAAAATCAAACAGAAAAACCCAAATCGTTGGCTGCATTCAAACATAGATGAACCAAATTGGCTAAAATTGTGGCAGATAGGTTACGAGAGCAATAATCAGGCGAGGTGAGCAACAATAACTTTAGAAAAATGGGCTATAAAGGCATTGAACAAGCAAATTTAATATAAAATTACAAATAGGATTTTGGCCTAGTGGGTGGGTAGTGACCCTGCCTATGAAGCCGATGGTCCTGGGTTCAACTCCTAGTCAGGTTATTTATTTGTGTGATGTGGTGAGCACAGATATTTAAGTATTTATATGTATCTATCTATTATATATATCGTTGTCTAGTACCTACAACAAAAGCCTTACTGAGCTTACCGTAGGACTAGGACGATTTGTGTAAGAAAGGTCCCGAAATTTTGATTTATTTATTTATCCTTAATTTAAATTGGTATAAATACACATCATTATATTTTATTGATAAAATTTTCATTTGAATCTTGTCTCTTTACTTTTGGGATAGCCCAGTATAGAAGATTGACTACGAGCAGGGAATCCTTTCTATTGTTCCGATTTGTCGCCATGTGGTTCACTCGTAGTGCATCGTAGTCTTCGTAGCTGCACACACATTTTTCTTGTATGTATCCAAAATGCCTAGTAAATGCTACTGGCTGAGTGCATGCAAAGCACTCTCTGATTAGCACTGAAAATAAAACATACTACTTCTTCAGCCATGGACGTCCACTGCTGGACTCGAGCCTACCCATAATCGGCCATAAGCGGCATAAAAGATTTAATGCCATAATCACCACGCTTGACAGACGGGTTGGCGATCACAGTACGGTCCACTGGTGTAAGGAACCCAAAAAACTATGATGGTTGACATACCTACTGTACATGCGAATTTCGGATGCGGCGACGGCGTTGGAAAGAGATAGCGCTTTGCGTGTCAATAGCGCTGTCTTGTTTACGCACCGTCGCCGCATCCGAAATACGCAGCAATGTGACAAACATAATTTCACCGTCAGAAATTGTATTTTCCTAACATTTTTCGACGATAACCTCAAATAGATAGACAGCCAGCTTGAAGGATAGGACCCTAGGGACGAATAAATCTGGCGTCAGTCTAAAAATATCCCAAAGGGGTGAAATACCAGCCCTGTAAGGGTTCACGGTCGTGACTCATGCTGCATGTTAAAGTGTGAATCATATTGCCGTGCTGATTTCGATCTACACCAGGGCTTACCACCCTTTTTGCATTAAAGGGCAGTCAACTTTACTTGTACCTTAAAGCTCGACTAAGTTTAAGTCGCGTCTGAATGTCGGTTTTGTGACTAAACCTAGTCATAACCGCAAACCGGGCGTTGAAAGGTAATATAACATACATTATAAATGGTAAGGTCAATGTGGGTAAGAGCGGCATACTTTAGTTTTAAGGGAAGTCCGTCATATCATATGACACTAAATACCGATTGGATAATGTAGGAAATTGTTTGGTAGACGGACTTTCCTGATAGATGGTCTTACCCACATTGACCTTACCTTCTTTTATACTTATTTGCGAGTTGTTCTAGCAACACACCGGTTAAGTGTAGATTATTATATTATTATTATTTATATTTAAATTAAACCACTGTATAGTCACACTGTGTATTAAAATAAAAATACAATATCATTTAAAAAATATATGAGTATGACACACATACGATACGAAGAAAGTGAGTCCGCGAATGATTCAGAATCAGAATTCAGGGTAAGTAAGTTAAATAGGGCATGGAAAAAAAAATGTCATTAATATCTCTCGAAAATTGTTAAACCAACGTTGTTTAAAATCATATATAAAATATATACTTTTATGTAATAAATATTAATAATATATAGTATAGTACATATTAAATTGTCGAAACGGCCTCAGCGCGTAGGCTCGATCCGGCTCTGCATACGCCTCCCAAATTTCCGGAACACTATTGTTCAGTGTACAGGAAAGACATAACATATTTTATATTTGATTTTAATAATTAGCACTGGTCGCTAATTAGGTATATGTAAAGAAATATGCATTATACCTGAGCATTCTTAAACAGTCACAGTATATTTAGTCTTCGATATTGATAAAAATTGTTAGGTTGGTATCCGCTATATGTACCAAAATGTCCCTGAAGGTTTGTATGGCACACAATTTGGTCCAAATGTAATTTTTTTTGCGAAATGCTCACCTATATAGCCTATCTAATCAAAACCATTTCATTTATATTAGTTTATCCTGTTCCTATTTACTTATTTCTAATCTCATGCTCAATATTCCGTATGAGCTTAGTTTTTTGTAAAAAAAAAACGCTCACATCACTTGCAGAAAATTCCATATCGTTCCATATGTTTTTCTACGAATATTAGCAATGAAATATAATGTCCGTTCCACACGGGCGCCGGCAATAAAATTAATGGATAACTTCAATTTATTTATACTTAATTGTTACGATTTTCATTAGTCATGTTTAATGTAACTGTTTTTGAAAGACAAGTTTGCATCGTCACCCAAACACATAGCGTATTAAATGAATGCTATGCTCATCTAATCAAATCAGTTTTGAAACTTAACCTTCCGAGTTAGGTCGACAAACTATCAACTACGTTGAAAACATCGTACTGTACCCTTACCATGAGTTGTGACATTGTCGTTTTCGATACGGACTATCAAGTTTACTATCTGTGCATCTCGTTCGCACTAAAATAGTACAAGCGAGATGCATAGATAGTAAATACTCGATACTCGTTATCGAAAACGTCAATGTCGCAACTCATGGTAAGGGTACTGAGGCCTGAGTGTAAGTTTTTAACGTAACTTTACGTCATGAACGCGTTTGCGTTTCCCATATAAATAACATTATCACATTTATCACTTACGCGTTCGTAAACGTTTTTTTACTTCAAAAGAAACTTACACTCGAACCTCTGAACATTTAACGCGAACTGTAGGTACTGAGCTTGTCGATATTGATGTAGGAATAAAACAATATTTTCATGTCATACTTAGGCTGTAAATAAGTAATTTAATATCAATCTATGTATATTATTATTAAAAGCATATAAATTTGAATCTTATTTCCTTTTACTCAAAGTCACTTTTGGTATGTATGATAAATTGTAAGGAACTCGTGGAATTGGTTAGTCGATAAAGTCGAGAATGGCTCGCACTGGTACCACTAGGTCTTAATTGATTTGTAACCGGTCGGAGTGTTTGCCTTACTCGATTTGATTGGTTTGGCGAATCAGTGGATGTCAACTGAATGAGGGATGCATTTACATAGCCGGTCCTGTGTCAATCTTGATGGAGGCTGCAACTTGTAACATGACAATTAAGTGGTTGGCTAACGAGCTGAAATATTGGCATGGTGAGGTACGTAAACTCCAGTTGTTCCTATGTTGGAAGCATCTCTTCCAACTTAGGTCGCTTTATGTATATTCCAATATATGGAAATAGGATGAATGAAAAAATTTTTTTGACTGTTAGTACCTTTTACCATAGTCTTGGTAACCATGGAAAAAATACGTTATTATTAATTTTGTTGCTACGACGATTTACAAATCACTTAAGTATCCTTTATAGGCTAGTATTAAGAGTAAATAATATGGCTGATAGAGGTTTTACTAGTCAGTTATGCTAAGTCCATTTTAGCAACGGTTCTCTAAATAATCTGAATAGACTTTGGTTACTAACAATATCTATGTCTTTTTTTGAGTCTATTGATGCTCATAGTTAGCGATCCTATTACAATTTGAAATGCAATTATATTTAAAAATTCTCTTTGAACTATATCCGCAAGCTGCAACCGAGCCTACTTGGTGGTCATCGAATAGTCTAGATAGTTTATTTCACGCAGCTTGTAGGAAAGTGACCAGCAATTTGTTTTTTTTTTTTACCAAATTTCATTTATTTTTCTCTAAATGTTACATCAGGTAATTTATTAATGTAAACAAATTCAGCCCAGTGTAGTAAAAATGAGTCGTACAAAATTAGTGAGTGCTCTGCCTTTGAAGCCAACGGTTCGGAGCCCGGGGCTCAAATCAAGTAAGCTCATTTATTTGTGTGATTTGCTCAGATATTTATTCCTACTTACTCGTATATATCGTTGGCTGAGTACCCACAACACAAGCCTTCTTGAGCTTACCGTGGGGCTCAGTCAATTTGTGGAAGGATGTCCTTCAATATTTATTTATTTTAATATTACGAACATTGGTAAAAGTCGTCAACAATCCCTGTACGTGACTGAGCGTATCTATCTACTCTCATTCGGCATGTTTGAAAAGGTGCCTTTTGTGCCTTGCTTGACACACGCATGTTAATCAACAGATTTCCATGGCACTTTTAAAAGCCCTTCGACCCCCCCGGGACGATGGCCCTTCCATTAAGACAATTATGGCCGGGTATTTTAATCCCTCACGTTTTAGGCTTATCGAATTTAATGAAAATATTGCTGTTGCATGCGGTTGGTCGAGTTTTTGGGTTTGCCTGCTGAAAATGTATAGGGTAAAACTCAAAGCTTCGTATGGTATATAATTGTGTATCTTCTATACGTATTAATGTAAACGCAAAAGTTCCGACTCACTTAACTCAAAGCCCAGCCCAAGCCGTTGTGCAAGGTAAGAAAATTATTTTTTTACGAATTTATTATAAATTCAATAATAAGTATTTTCTTTATAAAACATTTTAACCCTCATTAATTATATTTGTTAAAATTATATCCACCAAAAAAAATTAAATAAATAATACTAAAAAGGACACGGGGGTTGTTGTAAATAACACACCAACAGCTTTGAGCAACGAAAATAATTATACTGATTCAAAAACAAACAAAATATTGACATACAAAATCAAACATGACAAAATAAGCTAAACATCGAAATATAAAAGAAATAATAAATATTTAAAAACTATATACAACCTCAATAAATACTATGTTTACAATGTAAATGAAATGCTGACTCTCAACCTTAAATCAAATCGTAAACAATGCAATCCATGAGTTTCGGCTTACTAGAATCGCCCCGATGAGTAGCTTTACTTACTTATATGGAAAAGTATACAGTTGGCGATAGAGGTTTTTTATAAGACGGAGAGTAAAGTCTTTTAAGGCACTGAATATAAATCAGACGGTATTTGTTAGAGGAGCCGCTGCATTGCACTTGCGTCGATACCGCAGCATTAAACCCTCGTTCGACGTTCAGCCAGACAGCGTACGTTCCAGAAATTTCCATAACGGTGACGTCACGACACGAGGGGTGCTTTCGAATTGATGGAGTGTGACTCAGGAAATAGATATACCTAGTACGTAGTCGACACGCAACTTAATACTTGGTTATATTCCTGATACATTGATTTTCCCCGTCGTCTTCGTTTTACGCCAAGTGAACTCAAGTGTCAGTGTGAAGGAGTTCCGATCGAGAAACGGTCCGGCAGTTTGCTTAAACTTATATTGGTTAAAATACGGACACAATCTTAAAAAGGGTTGTCCCTATTCTTTTGAAGACGGGAATGTTAGCTATTGAAACAGAGATATTTATTTTTATTAAATAAGATGTAAATTCTTCCAATCGGTCTGAAGGGTGCTTTTACGTACAATAAATTACACATCGACGGTGGAAATTTCAAATGTCATAAGGGACATACTTTTATATGCGACTTACGACATTTGAAATTTCCACTGTCGACATAATTGGATAGATTAAAATACATTACAACCTTTATTATGATAAAATACAAACACCCTGAGTAAATAAATTACAAATAACTAAATTAGTTAACGTGAATTAAATAACTATACTTTTTTTGCGAAGTGAGGATTTTTAGCCTCAAACTAGGTTAAAAATCCTCACTTCGCATTTTTGTTCGCCGAAAACTTGTCAGTAAGTTGTTTTCATCGCGACAGAAGTATTTTGTTTGCATAATTTCATCTTTATCATATTTGGCTACATACAATCTTGGGGTGAGAGTTTGTTTACATAATAAGTAAATTTGCGAGGAAATAAAATAAGGGTTCGCTTCCCCTCGGTACGTCTCGAAGGACTTGGCTCTGTTTTCCCTAGGCGGGTCTGAAGTTCAGGGAATCCAGTTTTAGTGCTCTCTGATTACATATAGAGCTTACGAAGCCGGAGGTCAGATTAATACTGGTTTTCTCGATTGTTTAGCCTCGGTTATCCGAAAGCGGTGAAAATGCTCTGCTCTTTGCAGCCTCGATTTCATGGGTTATTTTACGTTCTAAATTGGGCTTTATTTTTATACAGTTATAGTAAAATTTCCTTTAAATAGTGCCAGGTTATCATTGGACTTGCTGAAATGGTTGCACTTTCCAATGGTGACACTGTGAAATCAAAAGCCAAGTTTACAGATCAAAGGCCGAATGGGGATTTAGGGAATTGGGAATCGAATCTAAATTGTCTAAAGTTTTAGTCGTTATCTTACCTATTATCTTCAACGGGGGTGTTAGAAATGTTAGAATATATAAGTAGATCAAATAAGCAAACTTTACCCTTGCATCAATACCGTTACTACTCTTTTAATACCGTTGTGTTTATAATTTAACGCTTAGATAACGCTGTAAAATAATACTTTTATATCACCTTGATGAATGATAACAAGCTTACAACCTGATGGTTAGCGAGCCTGGAAGCTATTGCAATTACTGTCAAATAATTATTGTTTCGTACCAAATTTTTGTTCTTAGCACGCTTAGCACGATCTACATTAGATCTTCCATTCGAATGCGCTTCAACTGGGCATCCAGAAAAAAACAATGCAGGTATCCGGTGAAGTCCGGTGGTACAATATACAGGATAACTTCGAACTAAATGTAATTAAATGTGTAAAAAATTTAAAAATCATAGATTTTCAGTGTGTAGACAATTGGCAAATAATAGAGACTAAATTTCTATGAAGGCTGACTTGGTTGTGGATTGCGGTGCACCAAACCACATGATATAGCGCACGTATCATGTGCACGCAGCGCCGAAGCCAAACACCAAAGTCTAATATATGCGACGGACAGCCGGTAGCTGAATTATTTTACTATTTGGTTGGCGACATTGGTTGTGTAGACTGAAATATGGGGGCATGGACAATCTCATGTTGGCTACGTCCCGAACTGTCCATGTAACGAATACAATAGACCCTGAAGATCACAAACTTCATAAAGCTTATTGTTGCATATCTGATGCAACAATAAGCTTAATTAGTTAAGACAGGAACATTTGGAACAGGATATACTAATCCATATCCATACTAATATTATAATTGTGATAGTCACTCTCTCTGTCAGTCTGTCTGCTACCTCTTCACGCTTAAAACGCCGAATTGGGATGAAATTTGGTATGGAGAGCGTTTGACCTACCTACTAGAAAGGACATAGGATATTTTTTATCCCGCAACCATCATTTAAAGACGGGCATGGCTGGCACACGGAGTCGCGAGGAAAAGCAGGCACCAGTAATGCGAAATAAACTTATGAGTTTAAATATAAGCCTTTTGTCTAAATTATAACAGTCAAGTATAGTATTACGCGCAAAAAAAAAATACAAGCAACAATTGTATACAATATGCATGATTAAAAAAGTAAACACAACGCCAATACCTATAGATTGCTCTCCACCAGAGATAGTTTAAAACTGCTTCCTGAACTGCCTATGAAGCCGATGGTCTTGGGTTCAAATCCCAGTCAGGGTATTTATTTGTGTGATGGGCACAGATATTTGTTACTAAGTCATGGGTGTTTTCTATGTATTTAAGTATTTTTATCTTTATTCATTTCATATCTTAGGCTAGGTTTTTATAACATTTTTATAAAAGTAAAATATAAAAATACATCTAAAACGTATCAAAACAATAAAAACATTATAAAAAACCTAACCTAGAGTGCCGCCGGCAACGGAGCAGGGCCCAGGCTGCCGGTGGTTAGGGCTGCAGAGAGAGGAACCGTCGGACTATGCGCGCCGTGTCCAGGATTACCGCCTTCTGAATCTGACCCTTGATCCAACCACAACCACGTAGCGAGAGTCTCTCAAGATGTTGACCGAGACTCTTCGCTATGAGACCGTTCGCGGAAACAACTATCGGTACAATGATCGCCGATTCAACTTCCCTCATGGCGGTTACCTCGTGAGCCAAGTCTAAGTATTTGCTGGACTTGTCCTTCAGCAAGATGAGAACAACTGGAAATTATATGCCTGAGTGACTCTCCGGCACGGCGGCATGCCCGTTAAATGTCGACCGTACCGTCCTTCAGGATATACTTCCGGTAGTTATTCGTCATGATAACTTCGTCCGCAATTGCACAGGCAAAACCCTCGGTTTCTTCGAAGAGGTCCCCGAATCGTAGCCAGTTCACCGACGCGGGCAGGTCCACGTCTGGTACCGTTAGGGCCCTGTAGAACCGCCCGTGTAGCTCCTTACTCTTCCATACGGCCTTGCGGTCCTCGGTGCTTAGTACCACTGGTTTGCGCCAGTTCTCGTTGGCCAAGGAGAGCGGTGTGAGGTTCCTGTCTACTGCCACCACATCACGATGCATCCCACACTCGTGGTTCAGGAAATAATTGCACACCTCACGGTTATGGAGACTTTTGGCATTTAAAAAGCCGCGGCCTCCACACTTCCGTGGGATATACAATCTCATAACCGACGATCGTGGGTGTAGCATGCGATGTGTGGTGAGTAGTAGTCGGACCCTCCGATCCATAAGTATATAAGTATTTTTATTAATACATATATCGTCGTCTAGTACTTACAACACAAGCCTTACTGAGCTTACCGTAGGACTACGAGTAGGTCGATTTGTGTAAGATTGTACCAAAATATTTATTTATTTATTATTTATTTCTTTTAGTAAAAGGTTCTGTTTTGGATTGAGTTAATATAATATAAGAGAGGTAACACTAACTAAGTACTTAATACGTAGAAGTGAATAATTATACTTCACTTCTCAATATTGTATGTATGTATATTATTGAATATTCTTTTTTTATTCGAAATAGTATTTTTTTTTAGTTTTGAATAATTGAGCCACCAAACCAAAACCAAACTAATTTGCTACCAAGAAGCCCTTCTACTAAATATAGAGAAAAATTTAAAATTAACCCTCTAAAAGGTCAAGCGAGGCAACAATGCATAATTCGTATTTCCATGTCCAGTGTTTCATTTTTCCCCCAATTGTCATAAATGATGACGATGACTCATTGCATTTAATTTGCACAAATGTGCTCACACTCGCACTCCCACTTAAAAATATCAATTATGTCTCCTGTCGTGCAGTTAGTGGACAGTGAGAATTGAGTTCATACGTCGCTATCAATTCGTACCGTATTCTCTATCACACTCAAAATTCGCATTGCTTGTCAAAAACTGATGCATCATCATTGGGAAATCCGGACAAAGCCAGACGAAGACAACATTCGGATATAGTGCTTACGCGAACAGCAGTGCGCGTGCGTTATCCTCCCACGTGCGTCTCTTTCCCTCCCCGGGCGCGAGTGCCCCGTCCCTCTCACTCCCAGAGGGTCGATCTATACGACGCTAGGTACGGCTACGGCATGGTGCTGTACCGCCGTTAGTACGCAGGTTTCTCGCGTCAGACTTAAACGCCAGTCGGCAGTTTGGCAACGGAACGCTCCTCGCGGCCGCAATAATGTCGCGCGCCGTGCTATTTATTAGTGTTTTTACCATATTTTTGGACGTCCTCCATGCTGGCCAGGTAAGACGTCACTTGTTTTGTCCTTTTTCTGTGTATTTTATAAGTAATTCCGTGTCGGCGTATAGCGAGGCCACTAAGTCGAAAATCGATTGGACGCTTTGGAATTTGTTTTCATGTCGGGTGTAAAATAGTAGCTGAAAGAAGTCTACCGATTGATATAAACGCCTCAGCCGTATGATTCCTGTGCGTTTTTTAGCGCTGATAAAGAAAATAGGCGTTTAACAGGTTGCGTAACTATAAAAAAAATCATTAAAATTATTTGCGCTTCTTTACGTATTTTATATTAGAATTATATGATTATTATGTTATTGTCGAATGTACATTGTTGATAGCAATAAACTTGAGTTATTTATTTAGCTCTAAAAACGAAATTATTTACAAATGTTGATGTACAAGAAAAAGTTGACCTTTTAGTTACTAATTCACTGGTTACTTATCGCACGTAGGTATATACTTACATTAAATCAATTTTGAAAAACGAAGTGCTTTTCAATCTTTAAAAAAAAAACAACTTTAAAAACTTCTACTGTTTAACTATTATCAGATCTGGTAAGAATGGAGAAGCTATTCCGGCATGTTTACAGTCAAGTTTATAAATATATATCAAACATCAAAGTTATTTTATGTGTAAACCAGGCTTAAAACGTCAGCACTTTCTACGCCGACGTTTACTGCCCGACTTTCATCGGTCCGTAAATTTCCAGAGATGGGCATTATTTGACAATGCTTACAGGGTAAAACAATGGCTTTTCTTTATAGCGCTATATATTTAATGCTATCGTATCGTTTAACTGCTAACGAGATCTTTGGTTGCAAAGCGGGAGGGTTGGTAAAAAGTGTTATCAGTAGAACAGATAACTTTACTCGTTCAAACCAACCACAATTTTAGAAGTATAATAAAAGCAAATAATTTTTAGGCTTAAAGCATCTTTATTTATATAACGAGTACTTGAGACAGACGTATCATTTCTTAATAATTAGATAAAATTAATGATTAACCATTTTAAGGGTTAAGTAGATTAAGTATTAATTAAAAAAAAAATCTTAATTAAAAGCGTACCATTTTTAGGTATATATATTTTTTTTATAAACGAGTAGTTGACATGGACGTATTATTTTCTTAGAATTAGACAAAATTAATGATTGGCCATTTGAAGGGTTAAGTACATTCATTTTTAATATTTTTCTCTAGGTTTTTTTATTGTCATTAGGTAATTAATTAACTCATTAGTATTGCTAAAGCACAAGTATAAATAAAAATATAGTATTTTAAAAATGAGTATAGCAATGAAATGACAATCAATGTATCGTCAATATCAATAGTACATTACTGCAGCCGCCGGGAAAAAGGGGGTTGAAGGCTGAGTTGTATATACGGCCGACTGTAAGGAGGCCGGATAGTATACGAAGCCTTCAAGACCCTTTCACGGCTAGGCATGTATAGTGCTTTTCTCAAACTAATGCAATGAAATAAATAAAAAAATACCACTGAACAAAACAGCTTCACGACATAAGTTTTTTAATTTTCCCTCCAATCCCGCTTTGTAGTATTTTTGCCTCCGATGTAATAATTAATGACTATCATAAATAGTCTGGCTATAATTACTATATACAACATTTAGAAAAACCACCAAAAAAGAATGCACTTACCTTTTAAATGATGGCGCTACGGCATCTGCCTTTGGCAGTACACAATAACAAAATATAGATAAATAAAACCGGGCCCGGTTAGATTATTCAATTTTTATACACCCGTAACACTATATCTAAGTCACAAAAGCATTGAATCACACCATTTACCACTATTTAGTCTTAATAAACAGAGTTTTACACGCCGAGAAACTTTTCCATTCCGCCATTATTAAAACAAGTAAAAGTGTCCTGTGATTGGTTGAGTCAAAATGCGTTCAAAAACGCGCATGCGTGGAGTAGTGTTTGGTGTTGCCAATACAATTTTAAAATTGAGAGCATGAATAATAAATATAATAATGTAATAACCTGATGATATGAATATTCAATTACATGATAAATAAAATAAATCTCTTCATACCATTTCGTCTGAAATAAGCGAGATTATTTTTTAGCCCGCTAATCATTTAGTCACTAAAAATGATAAAAAAATATAACTCAGCTGTTTGAACAGGCTTCATGAACACAGACGCCAGGTATACATAAAAATTATAAAAAAAATTACTTCCCGGCCTAGGCCTTCAATTTTATATGAAATTCGTTACCTGTCCTCTGGAGTCGATGCGCCCTAAACTAGTGATACTTCGAAGCCTATTATGACGCACGTAACGAAGACATTTCATTGCATGTTTGAGAAAAATTATTTATATTCGTATTTACCTTCATAAAAAATAAGACTAAACTCAATTGTTCATGTCGCCATTTTCATAAATTACTCCTTAAGTCATTAAAATGGTATTTCGGCTCTAGATCTTGAAGAGTGCTGCACCCTCGTGATAAAGAAAGCTGTATGTGTAGAAACAGTTTAATATAATTTGTATGAAGATGGCAAATCCATTTTCACTAGGGTCTAAGAAATATGACCCTACTTACTCCGTTAATGTCACAGGAAGAGCTGTCTAACGACACTCAAAGAACCGATTTCAGTAAATTTAATACACGTCACTTTTTGATACAATTTAGAAGTACGGTAATGTCACAAGACTTACAAGCTTGATAATTCTATTACTCGCTCATGAGGCTGTAAATGAAGCCCGGGCAGGAGCGCTGCCAAGTGTTTTAGTCTATAAGCACCCTCATACCCTCGCTCGCGTCTAGCTTAGCTAATTTATTGTCAGTCTACCTCGAGATTAAGAAAGCAGTAACGTTTTTAGGTCAATTGTTAGTTTTTTAAGTGGGTGAAAAAGAGCTATTTTGACTATTGACGCGGTAAAATGATTGACCAATTGATACACGACGGGCTGGATAGGAAAGTGAGGTAGATAATTAAGCCTAGAGTTAGTTCCTTGGGTTATGTGAAAGAAACAGCTGCTGTAAGATAAAAAGAGCTGGAATTGCACCGAGACTTGTCTTAAGTTTATGGTGAACAGTCATGATAAATTGGTATTGTCAAAAATATTTCGTCGTTAAGAAAGTATTCTACTAAATTGCGAATATCTCTCTGAATCCCCCTGGGCCTATAAGGTCCCCTTATGTTATGTTATGTTGTCACTGTGATTTACAATGAGTGGGACTTGCTGATTGCCTTCTGCAGTGAGCAACTTGGCTTACTTGGCGTACGTACTTGAACTATAAAAATATGTTTGCGTTTTTTTCACAATACTTTTTTTGTATCGAATAGTGCCACCAAAGCCTTTACAAACTCAATAATTCTATCGAAGACTCTTGTGGTTGCAGTTTTCAGTGCCTGCTCTAGGAACATTGCCAAATGGCTACAGTCAAATGTTGTCAAATATAACCAAGTGTTGCCAAGTCATTCGCTTGCAACCCTCGCCCGTGTTAGCGACGTAATTTATTGCTTGCGTGGAAGTTAGCGCGATTTCTTTTAGGTCGCAAAAGAAGAAAACAATGAGAAACAAATGCGCAATGCGTAAAAATACTTAGTCAAATGTTCGCAGCATGGGAATTAGAAATTCAAAGTTTTGGGAGTTTTGGGAGCGGCGTTCGCGAAGATTGTGTATCAGCAGGAGTATGGATGTTAATGTTACTCGGTGGAAAAATATCCTGTGGGAAGCTTTTACTTTAGCTGTATCTTTTTGCATAGGTACTTTTTTCACCATTCATAACCAACCGTTTATTTGAGGCTATTTTTTCGAAGGTTGTTATGATCGATATCGGACTAGTTGAAAGGAAATTATGAATTATAATCTAACTAGCTGTGTCTCGCGTTGTTACCCGCTGTTTATTAGGGAAAAAACGTAGCCTATGTATTAATCCATAGTGTGAGCTAACTCCGTACCAAATTTTATTAAAATCGCTCCAGACGTTTAGACGTGAAGAAGTAACAAACATACACACTCGCAAACTTTCGCATTTAGTTATAATATTAATGTAGATGTTCCGAGCTAAACCTATGATTTGATATTAATACAGGAAATGTTAACACAACAAATGTTAGAAGAAGAAAATAAATAATAAATCCATAACACAAGAATCGTCATAATGCGGGTAAGAAACTACAGTGATACAGCAGATCGTAAAAATTGACGCAATACTGGTTTCAGCTGCCAAGTGTATCGCTTAGGTAGCCTACTTCGTAGCACAGAGCTATTTGATACCCTTGGGGCCATTTAAAACTTGAGAATTCCTGAGTGTATTATTTTATAACTCTACAGTACGGATATCATACCGTATAACCATTTGCGCTGCTAAAACTTTTACGTCGAGCATTAAGGTAAAATAGAAGACACAGTTTGGAAGAATTTTTACATATTTAAAATACGTTTGTTTACAAGTCAATATATGAACTCAACTCGCCCACAAGGTAAATTACTCGTATGAACACAGGGAGATGATGCAAAAGAGATGAATGAAAAGAGCAGACTCCTATCTTAAAGGCTGGCAACGGTAACTTGTGACTTCCCTGGTGGGACGTGGACGTGGGTGCCCATGGGCGACGGTAATCGCTTAAGTACCACCATCAGGCAATCCGTCTACTCTTTTGCCACCTTGTCATAAAAAAAACATTGAGCATTGAGCTCACCTTTTTTTAACAACCAATAAACATAGTCGACGTTCCTCTACATGAGGGTGGTCTAGGAAAAGTGAGAAAAATAATATCTATCTCAATCGTCAACTGTCCAATCCCGGCGTAATAATAACTTCTTCATCTTCAATGTAAAATCTTCTACATGTATGTACAGCGACAGAATATTCAAAATCGGTAATAATGGCAAGCCAATTTGTCCAAATTGGCGGAAAATAGAGTTCAGTTGCGATCTCTAGTGTCAAAAGGTAAGTTCAAACAAGTCAAGGTCGATGCCAATTAAAAGGGCTGAGCAGTTATCGCATTACGAGATATTTTCAACAATCGGGGATAGATTAGGTGCTGTCATTGTACACAGATATAAAGTGGTTTACAGAAAACGTGCCGCATTACTTAACACTCTAACCACCGTAGGCTAGACACTAGGCACTAATACATGCGTTACCTATCCCAGCGTCCCTCGAATACTGTGTGGAAGTCTAATACGGGCGAAGAATTAAACCAGACGTAGGATTTACCAGTATAATCATTAACCAAAAGGTTTTTCTTTAATTATACCTATTATACACATGTAATTAATTTTTGTAAAATTTCGACTACTACTTTGTACTGCGAACATTACGCGATATAAGTTTTTGAAACTAACTGTCAACGAGTGTTAACTCGAGTGTGTTGCATTACATTGCGGGCCGATTTTTTTTTATGGATAAAATTTTAATTGCAGTTCTAAGTAAAAGTTATCTAAATAAATGTCTTATGTCCTATTCTACCCTCCGTTAAGAGATTCGCCCGTATAAGACTTCCACACTGTATAGAGTACAGCGCCCGGGTGTCTGGTGTTCCAAGTGTTAATTGTGTAAATAAACTTGAGCTAAGCCGTTACATTTTTCATAAATTTTGTCACAGGACTGATAGACAGGCGTTAGTTTATTTTATTTTAAAATAAGCAAGCCAAGCTAACAATTTTATAATAACTATTTAATACATTAAAGCCGTTGAGGTGTTGTACCAAGGATGCTGGCGGCATATCCTTGTTGTATCGCAATGCTGATACGTTGTGCGAGGAAGCGTACTGCACAACGTATCAGCATTGCCAGCACTTCGGTCACCCGTTTCGTCAGTAAACGCTTCGCGATTCCTGCAAAAAGCTTGTGCGCACTGTACCCTTACCATGAGTTGTGACATTGAGGTTTTCGATAACGATTATCGAGTTTACTATCCGTGCATCTCGTTTGCAATAATACAAGCAAATAGTACAAGCGAGATGCACAGATACTAAACTCGATACTCGTTATCGGAAACCTCTAAGTCACAACTCATGGTAAGGGTACAGGCCTGGCTTAAACATAACTTATGAATTGTTTTATTTCACGAGTAATTATCGCGGCAACCTTAGACAATATTGTGAATTGGTTTTAAAATGACGACATTATGAATTGGTTTTAATAAAATCGTTGTCTAAATGAATGACCTTTACATTATTTATATTACAGTTCTATAGTATGGCCTCCATTGACGAATGTGAGTAAAACAATGCTGTACATCATGTTAGTAAAGCATATTATACTTAACATAAGCAACGATTGCGTGAAGCCTGTGAAGGTGGTGATTTGATTGCAGAATACATTCAGCAATTAACAAGTAACTAAGGTCAGTTAAGTACTTATAAAGATAATAAAACTAATTTAGTACGTCATGTAAGTAAATAAAATACCTATTGCAAAAATTTGGTCTTCATAATATTTTACGTCACACTGGGCGATAAGTGAGATTTACCGCCCTAGGGCGCGACGGAAAATATCATTTTACACCCAGATAAACACGTAAAAATATGTACGCACCACGGGCGGTAATAAAGAAGGCTTCTTGATCGCCGATGATTGTTTTACCGCTCTGGGTACGTAATATTACAATTGTTCTACAACTTTAAATAATTGGGTAATTTATTAATTGTGATTTTTTCGAACAAACTAAATAGTATTTTCAATTAACAGCATCCAATAGTCTAGTTGACGTTTACTGCCAGCCTACAAACTTCATAGTTTTCGCAATACATTGCTTGCTTGGAAAATCTTTTTTTATTAGTATTTATTAAACTATAAGTTATTTTCATAAGTCGTAGAACAAATGTTGCTACGTTTGTGGTGTAGAAACGATGTCTAAAGTTAATGCTCCTATTACAGGCCACCCCCGGTATAACGTATGTATGTATAAGCTATCAATATATTTGTTAAAACTCGTTGACATCCATTGGGGCATTAACTTTAATTTCCAAGTCCGAATATATGTCATCCTGTCACTCATGTCATTTGTATTGAAAATACATTTAATCAATTGAATTGACTAACGAATTGGAATGTCTAATACATCATCTTTTTTTAAATACTGAGTCGGTGAATAAAGCATACGGCCCACCTGATGGTAAACTACCGTTTACCACAGCCTATAGTCGCCTGTAACTCCAGAGGAGTTATATGTGCGGTGCCGACCCTAAATGAGCATAATAATATCTAGAGACTATGAGGACTTAAACGAAGTGTAATTTATTCTTAATTTCTTAAGAAACAATAGACTGTAGTTGACTTTATGATCTAAATTTCAATATACGAGTATAAGGCGCTACACGAAATATTCCTTCAGATTAACAAGGGGCGAATTCGATTATTATTTGTCACCTAGGACACAATAAGTTTCCATTTTGTTACAAGAAATAGAATTCCACATTGAATCAACAGGCATGGCAGACCCTTTATAACATTGTTTTTAACTACAACATTTGTACGCAACATCTCCACAATGCAATGTTTGTTTGTGACATGTTTTATTTGCAATATATTTAAATATGAATATCAACCGCAATCCATATTTTTGATATTATTATTCTTCTGTACGTAGGTGTTCGTTGTGTGTATGAATGAGTTGTTAGGAAAGTAGTTATGGTACGCTGAACATGATTCGTTCATTAAGATTCTATCTTTTACGGATGTACCTAAAAATACATTATCACATCTTTTACAACATGAAACGTAACAAATAGTATCTTTAGGTGTTATGTGTGGGTGAGGAAAAGTATATATAACGCTGTATAAAACAGACAGGAGGAATGGCAAAAAAATCATATATTTTTTTCTCTTACCATTAGTATCGTTTAAGAACCTCTATTGTACATCTACAGAGGGTTTTACTGTATTACAATAATATTATAAAGAAAGGATAAACTAAAATTACAAATAAAAATATCCCCCAAATCGCTGCCAATGGGCAAAGTGGCCAGAAGGCTGGCCGCATTGCTTCGTTGGATGGCAATACTTATTCGTTGAGCAAAATATAGGCCTTTTTGTCATGTCACCTGTGATAATACATTTTCTACATATATAAATAAAAAGTCTTACATAAACTTAGGTAATTAGCCTTGATAATTATTTATGAAAGGAAAACGGATTGTCCTGCGTATACTGGACTTGTCGTTTCGATTTCGAACTGAGTAGTGTTCATGGTCAAAGGGTCGACGGTTTTAGTTGTTGTAAAAATCCAATGAGTTAAAAAAAACTTAAATACAAAGTCTTTACTTGTTACAAAGTTGTATTCTCGTTATCTAGAATCACGAAGCACCCCTTGCTAACCTCATTTATCTGACTCGAAGCTCAGACTGTCGCCTATTTAAAAGGACATTAAATCTACTCGCGGTCAGAAGTGTCCAAGTACATTTTCAATTTAAATACAGCACTCCTTGAAATAGAATAAGTTTACTGTTCAAAATACAGTTTAAAGTTTTGTTATGACAATAAAGGATTGGTTTTTCAATAAAGTACCACTTTCGCAAATCGTAATTATTTCCTACTGATAAAAATATATCCTTGCGTGTTATTATTGTAGGTATTTTGTGTTTATTTAGTTACATATAATATTAGATTTTTTATCTTTTTACCACTACTGATAAAACTTTATCCTGAAATTATACAACTGTTTTTTTTTCTTCATTATAATTAAAACAAAAAATCTAATAACGTATCTCGTAAGCTATTAATAGTTACAAACTAAATACAAGTACTTTAGTTAAAAATAAGCTATTGTTGTCGTCAACTGCCATTGCCCCATTATGAATATCACACTCTGTAGATATTAATTATCTGTAATCAATTAGTAATAACTGAAGTACAGGATTACTTCATATTGAAAATTGGAACTTAACCTTTAACATGACAGAGTAATCGAATAACAATAACTACGTCGTCTCAGTGTGTTATTTTGCTTGTTAATTATGCTAAACTATTATACTGGACCCTTATAATTAGACTTAAACAAACTTAATTTCAAAATTATAACGGAAATCGTTTATTTCACCTATTGACATCTATGGGACTGAAGCCAAAGTAGTAGCTACCTAACTACACAGATAAAAAGTATTTTAATACTAAAATCTTACCCTTTGTTCCAATTTAGAGAAGGACAAACAAAGGTTATTAATATTTTATCTGAAAAATCTAAAATACAGTCTCCAAAAAATACAACAGTCCCTGTTGCTGTAAAATTTATATTTTTGGTCAGTCAAAAAGACTGTAGAGTAGAGATAAGTACACAGGTTTATATCATGTATATGCAAAGCATACGGTAAGGAACGGACACGAAAAAAAGTTTAATGGAAGAATGACGCATTTTTAGGATTACCCGCCTCTGACCTCTGCGAATTACAAATAAATCCCTCTGAACTATCCCCCGCTCTTTTGTTCAAAGCAGGATTAAACCGAGAAAAGTGAAAGAGTACATTTTTAATTACCGGCGGGTGTCGGCGCTAAGAGAAGATTCCGGATTAAAATAAATTTTCGGTTATTTTCGGGAATATTCGGCAATTGTCGGGGCCGCGGTTGTAACAGCGTTTCTTTCGAAGGATTTTGGGATTCGGAAAGGATTTGGCCGGGTATTGTTTCTAAATCGTTATGGAGTGCTTTTGTATTTTGAGACTCGGTTAGGTTTGGATGTTTTTTGGGATGAGCTTGAAGATTTTCTTAATGGTGTGTCGGTTCAAATTTAAATTGGGGATGTAATTTTGCCGCACTCACGTGATAAAATTTTATGAAAATGTTGGGGCTGTAACATTTAATGACATTGTCAGCTTCGTTCTTATGTCTTACAAGAACAATGGCTTTACATTGGAAGGACGAAATCCGGCGAACATTAAACTGTCCGAAATCCGACACAACTAGTAAAGTTGGGACAACTGAGTGCACTGAGCGGTCTGGCAAGGCCAGGCTTAGCCAAAGCCTTAGGTATCAGGAGGAGTGATCAGGAAACTAACCTCCTGTGGGATTCACATTGTTTAGATTCGAGTACTCTTATGTAGTGTATAGTGCAGAAATATTTTGGATCATATGTAATTTATTTCGTTCAGATCAATTCCTTGGCAATACTCTTATACCTACTACTTTAAAAATATAAGCATGTCTGTTTGTGCCATCATGATCCACGATTTACCGCGTGGATGTACTATTTTTAATTCAGTGAATCAGATCACTGTTAGAAGCCATTAAATGTGCATAAACGTATGGTAGTTATTTATATTCGAAAACGTGATTCAAAACTTTCGTGCGCCATACTGTAGCAGAGCACTTTCACTATTTTTGTTTTAAGATATTAGTAAAAACTAACATTTATGAATATTATATAGTAACTCAAAGCATCGAAATTAGATTGGACGAACATTTACAAATGCCAACATATTTGTCGCTACGGGTTTAATCTTCCAAAGCTTTTAACAATTCCTAAAGCAAGTATACATCAATCAAAGGAGTTTTTCTCAATCAAAATAACTAAACAAAATTACTTTTGTTTTTTTTTTACTTAAAGCTTACAAAGGGAGATATGCGAATTATATTATATATCACTTACTCGGCTAAATACAATTAAAAAATGTTAACAAAACAAACTGCAACAATGCAGTAACAGAAAACCCTTTAGCTGCAATAGTGTGGAACTAAACTAACAAATGGCTGCTACTTTAGAGCCAAGAGCCCAATAACTCTTTTAAAGCGTTCTTTCCCGGATTTAATTGCGAGCATGTTCGGGGATTCATGGGTTGCGCGTTTGTCTCTGGATAATAGTCGTGCTTGAACTGTTACAGGACTATTTGGTGGTTTAGCCATGTGTCTTCTAAAACGTATATATAATGAAGAACAATGACATCCATATCTTTTATAATATTTATTAATCCTATCCACTTATAAATAGATTTCCACGGAGAAGAGACTAAAACTTTTAGTTTTAAATAATTTGATATTAATAATAGTAAACAAGACACATACATGCAAAGAAAGATGTCGTTTTTACCTATAGGTTTTAGGTTTTATATTTGCTTAATGATAATGATTGTAGGCGGCCGGAGAAAATGAACTATGTTGATTTAATGTTTCTAAGTCACCGCCATACAACTGCGCGGCAATTTACTCTTAAGTGCACCAACATTGATGGTAAATAACACATGATGATACACAGTTAAATGTATTTTTGATATATTAAGTCTAATAAGAACTCAAGTTTAAATTAATCGACAAGACAAGTAATAGTATTGTTTTATAGTTTAACGTCGGCTCGAGGCCATGGCCAGACTACTTTTATATCAGCGTTTCAAGTTTTAATGGCTGGATTAACGTCCCTGCAGTCATAAAAAACCTGTATTAATAAATTAGTAAAAACATAATATTGTCTTCGGTTGCCGCGATAATTACTCATGAAATAAAACAACTAAAACGGATTAAATCGCGTATACTAATTTAAACTTCATCCCGACGTTTCGAACCCTTTAGCAGCGTTCGTGGTCATCGGGTGGACTGAGGGAAAATATTAATTTACCTCCATCCTCAAAAAATTACAAAATGCAAACCTACCCACATATAAATTATTAAACAATTTTGGGGGCTTACACATGATAATTACACACGCCAGAGGGGCTTATTACATTTTAAAGTCCAAAACATTTCAGTCCTCAGTCCACCCGATGACCACGAACGCTGCTAAAGGGTTCGAAACGTAGGGATGAAGTTTAAATTAGTATACGCGATTTAATCCGTTTTAGTTGTTTTATTTCATTAGTAAAAACAGTTAAGTTTAACCTACTATTAGTATAATGGACATATTTTATTTTCATTGAATTTACCTAATATGTATACCTGTGTTTCATGACGCTGGTCGGTCAAAACAAATTAGGTTATATAAAAATCATATACTTAACTAAATCGTAAAATGTCGTAAAACTTGCCTGTTAATGTTACAACAAAAAAGGACTTACAAAGAATTGGAATGAAATCAAACAAATTTATTTCTTCTAACAGTAAGACATTACCATAAATTTAAGAAATTGTCAGTTCCGCCGCAAAAATAATGAGACCGTTGCATAATTGAATTAATGCGCTCAGTCGGCCGTTGACCCCACTCGAGAGATTAGGACTCCGCTAAACGGCTTCCACGCCGAACACTATTTCACTCGAGATATGAGAATATCAAATAAAGTAAAACTTAAAATGGTGGAAAATCTTGAATATTAGTTAACATTATAAAAATTTTGCTAAAGCTGAAATATTAGGACTTAAAATGTATGAAATTTAATCTCTCGATTGACCATATTATTTATAGGTTATAACATGAAACTTTTTCCTGGTTTGCAAGCAATCGGAAATAATTACTATTAAATTCGTTTTAATTGGATAAAAATGTAGAACATCAGTCAAAATAGATTTTAGCTCATAGAGTCAGATCTTAGAGCCATTGTACTGCTTTTTGATGACTTACAATAACAAAGATAATGTTTATAACTTTGTGCTTGTTGTATACAGTGTGTATTTTTGTACGGTAAATTGTAGTGGTGAATAGTACCTATTGGATTTCAGGAACTTATTTTATTTACATTCATTTTGTTAAAATATTTTTTTTTTCATACATAGAAATTAAATTCAAATTCAAATCTTTTATTTCAGACATCATAAGTCCATATTATTGTTAGTAGCAATTAAGCACGGAATGTATTGCATCCATAATAATTAACGTACCGATGTGTCATGTCATGTCAGTATTACTAGTTATGTCAAAATAAGTTCGACGTACATTGCTGCCCGGTCAAACTTAAAAAATCGTTACAACTATTTAACAAAATTGAAACTGGAATGTAAAATACATTAGTCGTATGAAAAATACACATTTGTCTCACGTATCTGTATTTTTATTTTATTTTGGCAACTGTTGTAGAATACTTTATAAAATAAACAACAATAGTTACAGCTGGTACATTAACTCTGGAGACGGCGATTCTGCATTAATGACCAAGAGTTACAGGCAAACTGTGAAAGATGAGCAAAAATACCGTTGAGGAATTCATAATTTGTAAGTGCTCCGACAGTACTAGGACTTTCATAAAGTTTTGACAGTCTGACATTTTACAAGTTGAAATCTTTAAGTTATTTGCAATTTGAAAAATGGAGACATGGTATTAAATAAATCAAGGGAGCAGAAACCTTGAGAAAGCTATAGAGAAGAATGGTAGTGGTAGTAAAAGAGCTTTAATTATACCACGAATTCAGCGCGACTGTAATCATACTAGAACGAGAAAACCGATGGTTGCTAGTGATTGATATAGGTAATAATGAATGGCTGTATAATAGTCTAGTAGCAAGTGCATTCTTTCCACCCAATAGCCTAGTACATTCTAGATTCCATTAAAATTCAATAGTCCTTACAATATGGCGGGTGCTGCTTCTATTCGCGTCTCATGATACGACAGGAGCAATATCCGCTTAGTATACCTTACATTTCATTACATTGTCGAAAGAGCCTCTGCGCGTTGGCCTGATCCGGCTCCTCGTACGCCTCCCAAATGTGCGGAACACCATTCTTTAGGAAAGAAATGGTTGTATACCTACGATAAAGAACGGCTTCATTCTCCTATTAAAATACATTCCGGCATTTTATAAAACAAATGATATTTATTTTGCAGCCATTATCTTGTAAACCAATCTGTAGGTTTGAATAGCCTAGTTCTAACAAAAGGTTAGCTAGAAATAATTAAACTATGTTAGAACTAGCTTAGCCTCATTGTTGTTTACAATCGTGCCAAGTTCGGTGTCGAGGTGCCAGCGCCTAGTACGCCAGATTTCACTTAGCTATAGGAAACTCTTTAGAATCTAATCCCCCGCCCACAAGATGGCGCCACCGTATTACGTTGGAGCTAAGCCGCTCCCGCAGTACTCAGATTATATTTCAGTATTAGTTAGGCGAGGTGGTAGAGGGAATCCATATATTATGTTTACGTTATTTTCAAAAAATACGAATAATAACAATATTATTTTCTCACTGTATCGCAATGCTGATAGGTACGTTGTGCAAGGAAGCCTCCAGCTTTCCGTTCATCAGTTACGTCAGCCAGATGCTTCGCGATATATGCAAAAAGTTTGTGCGCACTGGGACCCCAATCTGTATTAAGATCTCTGTGTCCCAATAGAGTGTTTAAAAGAAATCAAAACATGATTGATCGAATTGAATCTCGTAAATAGCTAGAGTTAAGTACATCAATGCAGTTTTATTATTTTCGGCATTGCGTCTGCTTCTGAATGCCTCAATTGCGAACCCTTAAAATATTGTGTGAGTGTAGTGTGAGAGTGTGACGTATGTATGTAATCTTGAAGTCAAAAATATGGTAAATTATTAAAAAGGAGTAAAATTAAAAAAATATATATCACCCAATGTAACTGAGTTTGTGCGCAAGTAAACCTCATACAATATAGTTTGGGTTTGTATAGGAAAAAAAATGATGATAAGCATGCAAACATCTCTAGAGCGTTAGTTGCTGATAAAAACGGGACAGAAGCAGCTTTTAATAAGTTTCTGTTGGTGATTGTTCAATATGAGTACAGTTGGCAAAACTTATATTGCCGACTGTACTTACTTTGCACAATCATCGAGAGGATTCTAACGAGCCTAAACTCCACGGGTTTACCTTGTATATTTTAGGAGCTGCTTAAGCATCAGATCAGTGGTACCATAATATTGCATACTCACCAAACTTAGACAAGTGTGCTAAATTGCAGCTCAATTGGTTAAAGAAATGTACTTCAAAATTGAGTTAAAATATTTCACCCGATCATACATCGTATTTACAATATTTAAATTGCAAGTAAAATAAGAGCTTGTATAAAGGTTTTATGACCTTGACCGAGCTAAGCGTTACTGTTTGTCAGGCGTCTTCTGTGGTTCGAGATTTAAATACTCTTCACGGTCTTTAGCGGGAACCTACTGAAGCTTGCTCGAGAACCTTTTGTTTACCCTACAGTCTCCATCGTATAGTTAGTTAATAGCTGTCAAAGTTGCCAAATATATTGTGACATACTTATAGCTGCATAAATAAACGTAACAAATATAAAAGCCTGGGCACAGAGTACCATTTTGTACCGTTTGGCGTAGAGATGCTAGGTCCATGGGGTCATTCACAAACTTTTTGCAGAAATCACGAAGCGTCTGGTTGATGTAACTGGTGACCGAAGAGCTGGCGGCTTCCTCGCACAACGTATTAGCATTGCGATACAACGAGGAAATGCCGCCAGCATCCTTGGTACAATGCCTCAAGGGCCTTTTTTAGATTTTATACTGTAACTAGTTAAGTATTTGTAGTTATCATAATACGATTGTAATTTCTGTAAATAAATGTATTATTTCAATAAAGATCTGTTAATGTTTAATATTTGACGATGATCTTTAAATAACTTTTTACCATGATTCTAGGAACTTGTATTAGGTTTTTTCAAATGTGTATATGAATTTTTCGGTCATATTTTATACGGCAATATATACGAAAACGGTTAATCTCACTCTGATGATAACTGCTATAAATTCCTAAGGCCCACCTTATAAGTAAAATGCTACTCGAATTCGTTCTTTATATTGTAGGGAATAAAGTATAATTTATTTTGTGTCAAAATTAAAGGAAACAAATGAAATACAACTCTGTTCCAATTTTATAAAATTAAAATTTCTTTAATGTAACTAGAGATAGGCCCGTGGGCCTGACGAGGATAAAAAGCATCCCAAAATATGTCTTTTATTATTTAAGTTTAAAAAACTAACCAACCTGACAAAACATAAAAGCCAAATATCCATAGAGTAATAATATATGGCCCATGGTACACTGACTGACTGTTTGTACAGTCAGCATATAATAATCGCAATTAAAGTGGCTAAATATATAAATACAGATTTTTATTTATCTAGTAGTAAGGATGTGTTACGATATACATGGCCATACTGACTGCAACTACTATATTATGACTGACTGTACAGCTCCTTATTTATATAGTGGTTAGGATGTGTTATGATATGTTTAGTTATTTTCACTCCTTATTGTAGATCTGTACAATAAGGTGAAAATAACGAAAAAGCTGTACGAGTCTGGGTTTGAACTGGAGACCTCTTTAAAAGTCGAACTCCTTTCCGCTAGCCTTCCAAGAAAGCCACCGTCTTCGCAATAAAGGGTAAAAGCGTCAATTTCCGCCCCCGTAACATACTTTTGATCTATCACCTTACAGGCTTATACCAATAATGATATTCCATTACGTCCCAGATGTGCCCATTACTGACACACGTTTCCTTCCATTACAAGTTGGCAGGTAAAGCCGGCTTTTAAAGTTATATCTAGTTATACCAACCCCTTTACTTGGGATGGAGCGAAAACTTAGTTTTTGTTGAGGTGCCTATATCTGTAGTCGAAGCTAAGTTTTTTATTATTTGTTGGACCAATTTTTAGGGTTCTGTAGTCGATTCTGTCGTCGTAGGGTGTCACCATTTCGTCCGTCAACCTTTCTGTGTCTTAGCTTAAAGATCGTTGGCACTATAAAATTAAAATTTGCTATGTATTTGGGTCATGCTAACAAATCGCAAACCCAAAACTTGAAAATAATGAATTAATTTATGCTGCGCAATACTACACTTACTCTTGTAGCATGTTTAACTTTTAGCTTTAATAATTTACTCGATCCATGATACCTACATAAAATATCCTTTTATAAAAATAATATGAAAAAAATATATATCCATATCAAATATCAGTCTGTCTGCCAATATCTTCTATCACTTTGGTTCACGGGTATAGCCTCGCTCTATCAAATGTAGTTTAGGCTCTCCACACTTCTGGCTCCCGCGGGATTACGGCCGGTAAGAGGATTATCCAGAAAACTTACGGAAGCAACCAAGCTTTGGATTTTTGCGGGATACCTTCGCATACTGGTTTACACTAAAAATATCGGTATCAGTTATGTTTTGGAGTACGGGGTTTTGGACTACCTATAATTTTATTCTTACACCTAATTGCCCAAATCGCAATATTGTGTACATAACATACTGTATCTAACTGTACTGTACCGAACAGGTGGTCTTACCTCACTGGTTTCATGTTACTGAGAAACGGGTACTTTTTTGGTTTTGTCGCTCGATAGCCAGGTGTTATTATTAAACTTATTTTTATTTATTTAATCTCTACCGCGCATAAAATCTTAAGTGTAATACTTGGCCTTAATGCTATATTACCATTATATACCAAGTTTAAGTCAAAGCAGTGAAATTAAGGGCCGTAAAAAAATGTCCGTAAACACGTCATAAAGTCATAATATACGTAGTTGTAAGTGAAGAGATACATTTGCACCACGCATATATACCTTAAAAGATTTCAGTGGCGCATCTTAGTTCAAGTTACTTGATTTTATTTTAATTATATAAATAAATAAATAAACTACTTCTTTGTTCCCATTTTTTATATTTTAGAGCAAAATTAAACGGCCTGGCTACAAGTAATTAAAACTCCGACTCATAGAACTATCAAAATCCTCTTTAATTAAACAAAAGCATTTTGTATGGTGAAATAATAAATCATAATTATAATTCCAAGAATGTTGCTGTATCCAATATTGGACGTGACCTAATTGGCTCAATAGAAAAACGCTCCGAAGTTAGGTTTAAGTATAGTTTGTTTCTTCTACCACTACTTACAAATTTGGTTTATCATGCTATATGAAGCACTCGATTCGCTTGAGCAACGAGAATGCAGTACCAGTTAACGGGGCTGGATTGCAATCCAGTCCCGAAGGACCATATGCGATGTATACAATGCAGAATGCGTACACACACAACCGGTATTTTGTCGTTGAGAAGGAGTAGGTATGGACAAGTGTATGTTTTTAGCGCTTGTCAATAACAAGCTGTTAAGGTAACGGGTATATCTATTTTCGTTCTTGCTAATTTAACTAAGGCACTTAAAGTAGCATTATTTCAGCTCTTGTTTGCATAGTACGATTGACATATGTATTATACATGTCTCTTAATTTTTAGGATTTTCTAGTCTTCAGGTAATATTTCTTAAAAAAATACTGAATAGAAATTACTTAATAAGACACAGGGCAGAGTATGAAAAATAGTTTGCATTTTTATTGTTAGATAAGAGCATTAGATTATTAAATATTAGGATACATTGATATTTGTATTTGAATATTTGAAAGCTCAGTACAACAATAAAAATGAAAATAAATGAAATTTAAATTATGATGTCTAGCAATAAAGTTATGTAAATAACTCCAAATGTTCAGGTGCATTTACCTTTTCTATAAGCAGTAACTTACATTTACTATCTTTTTTATTATAATATTAATAAATCCCCGCCATCATACACAAGCTTATGAGACTATAAAACTTTTGTACAGTCGACATCAAATATATCTTACAACCGCTAATATTTACGGAGCCATTAACCATGTTTATTTGTGTCTTTGAGTTCCCGGTATTGGGGACAGTTGCATTGCAAGCACCATTATCGCAGAGCAACTTTTTCGATGCCGGTCTGGCCTAGTGGGTAGTGACCCTGCCTATGAAGCCGATGGTCGTGGGTTCAAATCCCAGTCAGGGCATTTATTTGTGTGACGAGCACAGATATGTGTTCCTGAGTCATGGGTGTTTTCTATGTATTTCAGTATTTATATGTATCTATATATTATATATATCGTCATCTAGTACCTACAACACAAACCTTACTGAGCTTACCGTAGGACTAGGTCGATTTATGTAAGATTATCCCGAAATATTTATTTATTTATTTAACTTATTAATAATTGATTGCAGAGTAACCTATTGATAATGTTAGTGATTGTTAACTTAAAATCAAAGATATCTTGTTAAAAAGAAAAAGTTGCCAAAGTATAAATGTAACATTCAGTTTATAAATGTCTAATTAATGACACATATAATAATTCTTGTGCTACCATTCGCCATGGCCGGGTAAGCATGCCTATGGGACTCCTATCAACAATACAGTCGTATGTTAAGCCACATCAAAACGCTCAATGAAGCGGCAAATGGGTCCTTCTGCCCTAGTTACTGAGCCCTAAACAACGCCCAAGGCAAGACAAGTTTTATTTTTAGACGTCGGTATATGGTATGAGAGAAAACAGTGAGGCATTTGAGACTTTATGGTGTCGTTAGCTTTGAACTTTACTTACCAGTCTCTCGTGAGTAAGTGATTCCTTGACAAAATGTTGTTTTATTTCGGGTGACTTTTATTTATCAGCGCATTTCACAGCGCGGAAATTCGGCCAGTATATTGGGGACGAGTAGAAGTCCTGGTTTGAATTAATTACATTTGTTAGAGTCTAACAAGTAACTATATCCATATTTAACTATAACGAAGTACAATAGAATGTTAAAAAAGTCAATCTCTTATTAAATAAGTTAAGTACAATATTTACTTATTTTAAATATCAGATGTTTATTAACAGTACAAAACATCGCCAAAAGGCTACTGATAAACAATAATATAACTTTACCTACATACATACATACATTTCAGCCGTATGCAGTCCACTGCTGAACATATGCCTCCCACAAATATGACTTCTATCATCTTGGGGGTAGTTGCCATAGTCGCCACGCTTGGCAGGCGGGTTGGCGACCGCAGTAGCTGTAGGTTGGGTTTCGACGGACGCTGATGCCCGTCCGTAGGATTTTTCCCTTTGTCGCCTCATACGACACCCGCGGGAGGAGATGGGGTGCTGCTATTCTAGTCAGCCGGCAACACACGGCATAATATAACTTTATAAAGTTATAATTAGAAATTATAAATTGCTTATCTTAGCAAATATACAATGGTTGAATCTAATGATAGTTTTGTGTTTACAGTCGGTTGAATTATTTGTGTGGCACGCAGAATAGAGTATTGCAGTTTATAGCAATTAACCAGTCATCACCGCAGTTTATCTGATTTCAAATTGCGCCTATATTGCATTGTATGGCAAAGCAATTAATCATATGACAGCATATTCTATTTTGAGTTCATCTAATTATGCAAAGCTGCCTAATGCGATCCTCTGCAAGTCTAAATGCACGTTAATAAATGTATATAATATACAAATATGTAGAATCATAAAAAGTGAACGGAATAAGAGAATGACGTAACGAATCGGTTCATCGCTAAACCTTCATAGTGGGACCCAATACAAACTTCTTTGTTTTTATCACTACTAATTACCAGAAGTAAAAACTATGTATATATAATGCTAACATGAGCCGCTACTGTATTAGAAAAATATTAATTAATCTATCTCTGGACGTAGGTTAGATTAAACGAGAGCCTTACCATAACTAGATCTACAGCGATGGTCTGGTTTGGCGGGCGGCCCAGTGAATGTTGGGACAATACACCAGCAGAGGTAATTAATACGCGCCCCTGACGCTAATGGCAGCGTTATGGACTGGACTGGACTGGCCGGTAAATGCAATCGGTGTTGAATGGTTTTCAATGATTTATCATTGACATGTAAATTGGGTAGCGTTGTGAGTACTGTCAAGACTGATAAATTGCATATTTACCGTAATTTATAATCAATCAATAAAATACTGAAGAATTCAATCTAAGTTATTTTTTATTATGCAGAAACGTCTGCTAGCGAATATCTACGATATTTAAATCGAAAGACTAATATAAAAAAATTGACTTGCAGCGGGACTCGAACCCACAACCACTGGATCACTAGCCTAGTGCACTACCAATTGTTTTCGTTTTAAATATCGAATTCAATCAAATTTTTTTTTCCGCCTCATTTCTGCCTAATACTCAACTATTATTAATAGTCTTGAAAACAACTTCAACCTTAATATTCATTTAAATATTATCGCTATAAAACAGACATGTTGTATTAAGTTACATATTAATGCATATTCTCGACCGCGTCAATCTGGGCAGTTTATTCTAAGCCTGAAAAATGAATTGAAACCACGCCACTTGAAGAGAAAATTGCGCTGAATAATTTCCTTTCACAAAAGCGGTTTACGTGCATTGCGGAATTATTTTACCGTGTTACGTAGAAATTTTATGGTTTTGTTTAAAATTTAAGGCATTTGCGTCTACTATAATTGGAACAAGCTTTTCAAAATTACTATAATATAGGAGGAAATTATTTTTATTATTATTTTGTTTTTTGGGCTATTATTTGCGCCGCATCGACCAGGTATGATCTATTGTGGCAGCCCTTTTTTTATAGTTCATTACTGATTCCCGTTGAGTCCAGAAAGCTCCAGATTCTTTGGGCTGTAATGTTGTGTACCTCATAAGGTTTCAGTACCTGCCTGCCTAGGTGGATACTTCTTTTATGCATTAGTGGCCCGCAGGAGCAGAGGATGTGCATTGCAGTTTCCTCTGATTCCTGGCAGAACCTGCATGTTGCATCTTGTTTCTTACCCATTAGAAACATATGTTTGTTCAACTTGCAGTGCCCGGTTAGAATTCTCGTAACTGCACAGGCTTTATGTCTTTTGAGCCCAAGCAGCTCTTTAGTGACATTGTTGTTGAACCCTTGAATTAGAGCTTTCGAGTGAGCGTTGCCTTTGACGGACTTCCACTCTGCGATTGCTCTAGTTCTTTCTAGATTGTTCAGCAGCGAGTAGACCTCCCGTTTGGTGATCCCGCAAAACGGTTCTGGGCCGACCATGGGTGTGTCCGCGCCCTTCCTGGCGAGTTCATCTGCTGCTTCGTTTCCAGTAATGTTGGAGTGTCCTGGTACCCATCTAAGTGTAACTTTGTTGGAGTTAGCCAGAGCGTTTAGGTTATACTTGCAGTTCTGGACAAGTCTAGAGTTGACCTCGAGGGACTCTAGTGCTAACAGTGCAGCTTGACTGTCCGAATTGATGTAGATATGTTGGTTTCTTAGTTTTCTGTCCAGATTGATTTCCGCGCATATGTTGATAGCGAGGACTTCTGCCTGGAAGATTGAGGCCATTTTGCCCATGCTGACGCAAGCTCTGAGCTTAGGTCTCTCTCCATAGATACCACAACCTACTTTTTTACCTTGCTTGGATCCATCCGTATACCAAGTGTGGCTCCCTTTTTCGACAGACATTTGGTTGTTAGTCCATTTGTGTCTTGGGGGTATTTCCACAGTATACAGTCTGGTGAAGTGACATTCGGTGTGCATGTCATCAGATGGCATGCTGAGGGTTTTGTTCTCAAAAACCCAGGCTATCATTTTGGTTAACGCTTGAGAGCGCCATTTAGGCCTATTTAGCGTGCATATTCTGTAGACGCACTGCTTTGCCTCCTTATGGACTTGCAGGTGGAGTGGTATGATATTAAGCAGTGCGTCTAGGGCTGCCCAGGTGTCGAGGAGAAGGCCCCTGTTGCTGTTATACAAGCCATTCGTTGCAGGCTGTTCAGGGTATCGATTGTTGTCTTTTGGTTGGCTTTGCTACACCAGACCGCGGGGGCGTAAGTGATGATGGGGCGCACCACCGCTGTGTAGAGCCACATAGCTATTTTGGGTCTTAATCCCCATCTAGCTCCTACCATTCGGCAACATGACCATAAGGCCATTTTTGCTTTTTGTATAATGTTTTTCAAGTGAGGGTTAAAAGTTAACTTTTGGTCGAATAGATACTTGACCTCGCTCGAAAAAGGTAAAACATGTCCATTAAGTTGTAGGTTTCCGAGTCTTTCGAGATTTCTCTTTTTGGTGAACGGCACTAATACCGTTTTGCTCGATTTAATATTAGATAAGTCATTTTCTTTGCACCATTTCAATATAGTGTTTAGAGCTCCTTGCATCAAGTTTGAGATTGTGTGTAGGCAGGGGCCTTTGATTATAACTACAAGGTCAGCGGCATAACCCTGTGTGTCGTAATCTTTGTCCCACATGATTGCGAGAAGTTGATCCACTGCGAGGGTCTATAACAGTGGGGATGGGACGCCCCCCTGTGGTCACCCTTTCGTGATGTAGAATTCATGCTCAATTGCATTGAGGTTCAGGGTTGCTCTTCTGTTTGAGAGCATGCTCTGGACCCATCTAGTCGTGGTTTCATCGACACCCTTTGATTTCATTCCATTAAGGATGGTTTCTGTGGGTGTATTATCGAAAGCACCTTCGACGTCAAGGAATGCACACAGAGCTGTTTGCTTATCCTCTAGGGTTTTTTGCACCTTGTCGACCAGGTCAAGTAGGGCAGTTTCTGTAGATTTTCCCTTTTGGTAAGCATGTTGATTTTGACTAAGCGGTCTTGCCACCAGATAGTGAGCTCTTATGTGTTGATCAATGATTCTTTCCATGGTTTTAAGGAGGAAGGATGTTAGACTGATAGGTCTGAAGGATTTAGGCTGTGAATAGTCCTTTTTCCCTGCTTTTGGTATGAAGCGTACCTTGACACGAGTCCATTTCTCCGGTATGAATCCCAAGACGAAGCTTGCTCGGAATATTTTTACCAGGTGCGGGAGGAGGAGGTCCTGACCTTGTTGTAATAATGCAGGAAACACTCCATCATCTCCGGCCGATTTAAATGGTTTGAACTTACTCAAAGCCCATTTAACGTTGTTTGGCCTAAAAATGCTGGTTGCCAAATTCCAGTCGGTGTTGCGTGCCCTGTGGATTTGATGGCTCCTTTGGCCGCACATTTGAATGTCACTGGTGGTGTACGAACCTGGGAAGTGTGTTACTCTGAGCAAGTCAAGAGTTTCCGCTTCTGTGTTTGTAAATGTTCCGTCTGGTCTCCTTAGGAGACCGAGGTAGTTGGTAGGCGTCTTTGATAGTATTCTGTGAATTCTCGCTCCTTTGTGAGTTTGGGCAATTTCATCACAGAACCTACGCCAGGACCGCCTTTTGGCTTTCCTGATCTCTTTGTTATATTCAGTCAGTGCTCTGCCATACCTTTCCCACTCGTTCGGCGTGGCAGAGTGATTGAATATGCGGCGTGTGGTTTTGCGGAGTTTCTCCAGCCTTTTGTTCCACCACGTCGTTGTGTTAGTATAGTTAATTACCTTCAACGGGCAGCTTTGTTTGTAGGCCTCGACCATACCCTCTGTGAGTAGGTCAACTGCCAAGTTGAGAGAGTTTGGTGTTTTTACCTGTTTGTGAATTTCCTTTAGACGAATTTCTAGGTTGGCCCTGTAGGCTTCCCATGAAGTATCTTTAGGGTTTCTCCGCGTGAGTAAGTTCTTGTCTAAACAGTCTGTAACACCAAATATTATATGTTTGTGATCCGACATTGAGTTTTCGCAGCTGACTTGCCAATTTGTCAGGCATTTAGATACCTTTTCTGTTGCGAATGTTATATCAAGTACTTCTTGCCTTGCTTTAGTAACGAAGGTAGGCGTATTGCCCCTGTTTAGCAGTTGAAGACAATTAGTAAAGATAAAATTAGCGAGTGACTCACCTCTTTTGTTAATTCCAGTGCTCCCCCAGATGGTATGGTGTGCATTGGCGTCGCAACCCACGATGAGTTCTGTCTTTTGTGCTTGAGCGTACTCTACAACCTTAGACAGTTCTTCTGTTGGGTCTTGTTTATCTCCAGGCAAGTAAGCGGAGCAGACTAGTACCTTCTGTGCTCCTCTGCCTCTGAGATCGACGTAGGCAGCTACAACGTCGTCGCTGCAGAGTTCTGTAACAGGTAAGAAGTTAATGCGTCTGTTGAACACCATGCAGGCTCTTGGTTTGGAACCTTTTCGTGTATCAATACCTTTCCTGCCCTGTTAAGTCCTGCTGCCATGGATTTGTTGTTGATCCATGGTTCTTGTATGAGGGCGATGTCCAGGCCGTTTTCGCCAAAGAGTTTCTCCACGACCGCAGTGGCCGCGATGGCGTGGTGGAGGTTGGCCTGGAGGAATGTCGCCCCCTACACGGTGGTGCGTCTTTACTTGCCGCGGCGTTGGGCACCACCGTGCCCTGGCTGGCGGCCTCTGCTCCCCTACCCCTGGGGCGGAAACTGCCCCTATTGCCTCCCGGTTGGGGAGAAACCGCTGCTGCCCAGCCGATAATCCCGATGGTCCTGGTGTTGGGTTCGGTGCGGATGGCACAGCCCTTTTTGGGCCCGGAGGCACCTTACGGGCTGGCGTTTGGGATTGTCTATCCGATGAGGCCGAGGTTTGTGGCTGCGGTGGTGGGATTTGGGGTGCGGCTGTTTCGGACTCTTGGGCCTTTGCAGATCCCTTTAGCCGGAACAGCACCTCGCGGAACCCGAGGTTCACTTTGAGTCCCATCTTCCTGAGGTTCTCCACTGACAGGTCGTCCATGGATAGGGTCACTAGAACCCCCTTTCTCGACCTTTGAGTGAAGGATCCTCCAGAACTCTGTGTGAAGGCCCTGGTTCTGCGCATAGATCAGAGATAGAGACTGCTGCACCATGGAGTCATCTATCTCTGGGATGAACACCATCCCTATATTTGGCTTGGGAAGCTCATTTTCCGGTATGACCGAGAGATTGGCTTCCGGCCAAGGCTTGAGGGTTGGTGTTACGTCTTCAAGCCAGGCTTTAGAGCGTTGGTCGCTGCAGGTGATCATCAGCCAGCCTGTCTTGAAGGAGTAGCCTTTAAATTTGGGTCCCTCGTCCATTTTCAGAGTCGTGATCCTCTGCAGGATGGTCTTGCAGACGGACTCCAGTTGCGCGACTGACATCGGGCTGGAGTTCCTGATCCCGACACGAGTTTGGGCGACGACCGCACTGTAGGGCTGTGTAGCCACTGTAGCTACAGCTTGTTGGGGTTGGTTCGGAGGAGTCTCACTCACCCTTGGGTTCTTTTGGGTGTGTGACCCTTTGGTGAAACCTCCTCCGAGCGGAGCCGCTTGACAGTCGGCCTTTGCTCGGGCTGGGATGGAGTGTGAGAGGCCCCGAACTTGTACCCCATTTTTTGAGCTCTGCAAAGCTCTTTGCGGCTAGTTGCAGCGCCTCTTCAGGCGCCACTCCCAGGCCTTTAAGAGCTTTGTAGCGCCCTCTTGCAGAGCCCGTCAATTTCTTGGCAGGCATCTGGGTGTTAGGTCGAGAGACCCCGGTTGGGCTGGTTAGGCGGCTAGCGCACTTTTCAGCCGTGTCGGTGTCTTCTACAACCTCCATGGCTTGCTCCGATGTGTGGGCAGAGTTATCCGCGCCTTCCATCAGGGGCAACATTTCCTGGTAAAGGTCTTCCAGGGTACCTTCATTTTTTTCTGTAATAAGGTCCATATAAGTCCCACGAGAAGCTAGGGAAAAAGTGGTCCATTCCAGCAGAGCCCCGCTTGCCGGAATAAGGCAGAGATACACCTCGAGGTTGCCCGGTATCGAGGGTTATCGCTTACGACTGAGCACCCCCTCAGCCACGCATCTATCGGCACGATTTAACACCTTAGATTGGGTTATTAAGAGGACAACTATATTAACATATGGTAAATACTTAGATATATAGACTTACTTGAATTTAATAACATCCGGCGGGTGGGGGTGCCACATCACTGGTAGGAGCGTAGCCCGCGCCGGATGCCGTCCTCATACTTAGCTACTAGTGGTCAGGGGTAGAGTGGTAAAAAGTGCGACGCCCATTATCAACCACTAGCATTGCCCAGGGGGTACGGTCAACCACTGGTTGGCTCCGCCCTGGTCCGCGGCGGCAGATCAGGGAGGACGGGGACGTGTATGATGGACTTGAGGTGCAGGCCAATATCTCAGCGTCGCATACCTGAGAGTACCTACCCCCTCTAACCCCCCTAGGAGGAAATTAGCTTATTTACATAAAACATGTATTACTTACAGAATTTAAAAAACTCAATACTATCTGGAAGGTACAGTTACAGTCAGCAACATATACTTAGTAGCAATCTAAATTACCATATGTATCGTGACATTCGAGACACATTCTCTCACTTTGGACACGGCGTATATTAAGGTACCTCCAACTTAACTCTACTTTAAACTAAGTATCCGCACTGTTTCGCAGAAAACGACATACCTATTGTTCTTTTTTAACAATAGTACCTACTAGAAGTCTTCCGGCTATCAATAATAGCCGTCAATAACACAATATGCACTGAAATGATAGACCCCTTTAAGCTTACTCAGATTGACTTTGAATCGCCAATGACCGAGTGAATTACCAATTATCGTACATGTCCAGGCCACGCCAGCCATCCGTGGCCAGCGAAGCGTGGTCGATGGCTAGACACGATACTGCAGACTGCAGCCATTGCTCGGCCTTTGGGAAATATTGCTTTTCAGATTTCCCAGGACTGGCCAATCATTTGTATTGTCCATGTAACACTAGCACTTGCGTAATTAAGTCAATGGACGTATGTGACAAACAGTTTAAATAAATATAATACCGAAAACTGACCAAAAACTTTTCACTTGATAATAAATGAAAAAAAATTCTCGTAGATTTACATTTTCATTTTGGAGCTCGACTTGCTGGATATTTATCTGATAACTTCTAAAGGAATAATACATTCGAACAATAAATTCGAACGGTTTTTTTTAAATGTAATATCATCGTTAGCCGATTCTTCCTTATGAATAAGATCCGGCGGACATATCTGTACATATATGATTAGCAGTGGCGGGGTGTCTATAGAATTCGATTCCCGACGGCTTGACTCCATATATTTGAGCTTTCTATCGGCTCCTACAGAAAAAAAAGCAATGGTTACGGCTTGCCAAAGAAAGATCCCAACCCGTCACCACTGATGGCTAGCTAATGTCGCCCTTCATTCATAGCGCAGAACACGAGGACCTGAAGGCCGGCCGCCATGAAGAATGAGAATAGTTTAATCGATACAGTGTAGCCTTGGGAGTTAAATTAGCCAACGACGGTATTCGAAAACTTATTTCATGAATCGTGTGAGTATTTACTCCGATTACATGAAAACATTACATGAAAATGGAACTAATCTCACTTTACACCCAGATGAAGACGTAAAACTATGTACGCACCACGGGCGGTAATAAACATGGCTTCATATCGCTTGTTTATGTAATACCCACGATCTGAGCCATTCTTTGTTTCACCGCCCTGGGTACGCAATATACTATTTTATTTCTAATTCGAGTCGTGTTATGGAAACAATTGAGCCGGCTTCCGTCGGTCTCTTGCCACCATCAATGTGCCTGCTCTTCTTGAGCCGACCGGCATTGTCAGAGATGATGGCAAGAGGCCTGATGGAGTGTCTTTGGTTCCTAGGAGCTTGGGACGGATGCTGGTGTGGGATGCTACCTGCGTAGACACCCTAGCACCGTCCCATCTCCAAAGAATTAATGTAAAAGCGGGTGCAGCGGCGGAAAGCGCCGAAATTTTTAAACGTAGTACCATTTTGTACCTTTTGGCGTAAAGACGCTAGGCCCATGGGGTCCCAGCGCGCACAAACTTTTTACAGAAATCGCGAAGCATCTGGTTGATGTAACTGGTGACCGAAGAGCTGGCGGCTTCCTCGCACAACGCATCAGCATTGCGATACAACTAGGAAATGCCGCCAGCATCCTTGGTACAATGCCTCAAGGGCCTTTTTTAGATTTAATACTGTTACTAGTTAAGTACTTGTAGTTATCATAATACGATTGTAATTTCTGTAAATAAATGTATTTTAGAATAAAACTTGTCTCTATGCGTGACGCCTGTGGAATCTAATGATGAACATATTGGGACAACTTTCAATGATCGGACCGTATCAATCAGTCGCATCAAATCAGGCGATAATTAAATTTTAGACTTCCTAGCTATAGAAATAAGAAAAATAAACTCACCTTCGTAAATTGCAAAAGCTGTACCAGGAACAAGGAATGAAATAAAATCAAATTACTAATATCGAAATGGCTACTAGACTTTCTTACTGTCTTCATTATACAGTTGTATTCATTATACAGTTTCATTCTAACTACATTTTCTACAATTTATAAGTAGTATTCAAGTAATGCACATTAACTAAAGTTATTATAACAACGGTCGTTAAGGTATTTGCGAAAGAAAGTAATTAATTACCTTTCTCAGCACTTGGACAGGAGAATGGGTCGATAAATAAGAAAAGGCTCAAAAGTTGGACCGAAATTTGACGTTTATGACGTCTTGTCAATGGTGTTCTGAAGTTGAAAGGCTTTAGATTGAATAGGTTCACTTTACGAAGTTGATTTAGGGACTGCATTATTCAAGTTTTTTGTTAATTAATATTCCTTTTTTACGCTTCTTTGGACAGCGGCAAATGGAGTTCCAAATAAATGCTGTTATAGAATTGTAATTTAAATAATTAGCCTCCGTAGACATTTCAGGTCGGCCTACGGAAATGTACCTAGCTTAATTTAAAGGGAATAGAAGTTAATGTACGCAAAATTGGCTAAAAACCAGCTTAATGTATTTTTACGTAAGTCTGCAAGGGTCAGAGCTGTCAGATCGGGTTGGTTCCATTAATAACCTTGCATAACATTAAATTGTATAACTTACCTGATATATGAGGAACGAGGAAGCAAAACAAAAGCTTGCTAAAAGGTAGTTTAAAGTAAATCTCTCACGTAAATCCTTCAGGATCATGCCGGACAGGGTCGGTCCAATCCGATTACAGTGCGATTGCGATTTAATTTAGCCAACATAATCGCTGGAACAATCGCACGCTCCTGATTGGGAGGTGGGCTAGGTGGGATTCATTAGATCAACCTCTGTAAGCAACATTGCATTAGAGTTATCACTAAAGCTGCTTTTCTATCCCGAGGCGGCGAAATTCCGCGGGGTTTTTCCCCGCAGTCAAGGCATTATCGAAAATATTTATTATTCTTGATTGTAATAGGCATGTAAACGTCGGGAGAGTGACAAATTTTAATCTCTAGCCGCCCAGAGATACACTAAACTTGCCAGGCAAAATGCAACTATGTTTTGTCATCCTTGTTTTGAGACCTTTTTTATAGGTCTCCGGGCGGCTAGAGGATAATTTTTTTCATAAAAAAATGTATATCGAGTGTCTTAGTACATCGGCGATAATTCTGTATCGAAACACTCGAATTCACACGAATAAAAACACGCTCACTTATCTTGTATCGTTAGCCTCTCCGGTCAAATGCATAACTAAGTATATAACTAAGTCTTGTATTTTATTTGTATTAAGCTAATGTTGAACTGTACGTGTGTCAATTAAACACTGATACAAAGGCATCAGATACTGAATAAAGGACCATTGAGAAACGGTGTTCCACGTTTTATAAGTGTGATACTGTATACGTTGAACAATATTTGTTCCAAGTTCATTGAGAGCTATATAATGATTCTACACGTGTTTATATTCTTGGCAGAGCTAATGAGATTTCCTTTGATTTATTATGTATATTTGTTTTGTCATTAACTTTCAAATTATAATGTAATGTCGACGCCTTCATCAGTTTTCAAAGGAATTCTCATTTCAAGTCAGACATATAATTTCTCTTCTCGCTTTAATAAACTGTAGGAGACAGTTCGTGTCATAAAGTAGCCTTTCATCGGGGAAGGTAGTTTTACGCTCGTCGTAAAGTCCTCTCTCTATCCAGACAAGTTTAAATGCTTTTCTCACGGTTCTAGAAAAATGGTTACAAAACTATTAGGCAACACAAGTTTTAGGAAGCCTATTATTGTTGAATTAAATTTATTTAAGACGTTAATACAATATCGTGTGTTTCGGAGAAAACAAGACGAACGATTCTTTGTTTAGTTTTGTGGGTGGAAAATTCTATGAACTGCTTGTTACAGGAGACTTATGAAGATTAAATCTGAGATTATAAATTTTGTAATAATTCTAATCAGTTAAGAGTGTCTACTTTTTGTATGTAGAAATAATCATTATCGAAAAAAAAAACTAAAATATTTGGTTATAAAGAAATAGCCATTTATCAATAGTAATTTTTACAACACCAATATCTCATTCTGGCAAACATTTGAACGTTTGTTAGGTGAGGCATTTCCTCGTTGTATCTCAATGCTGATACGTTGTGCAATAAATAAAATAAACATTTCTTACACACATTGACTGAGCCCTAGGGTAAGCTTAACAAGGCGTTCATTTCATTAATGTACTTTTTAGCAATAAAAATGCGTGATAGCAACTCTCATGGAACTATTGAGAATAGGTAGCGTATTAAAGTGTTGTTGCCTACGAAAGCAAGATCGTCTATGATTGCTTGATTACAAGACATTATCCTGAATACCTAGGCTTTTAATTACACGACATCGCGAAATGGTTATTCATTATTACACTTTATTGACGTAAATTATTACTCCAATAAAGATAAGACGTACTGTAGGACTCAATGCACATCAACGAGTTTAGGTAACGATCCACGTATTCTATTAAGAACAGGGTACCTTTAATGAATTTATCTTGTCAGAGGGAACGTTAAGGAAGTTTGGGAACAAATTACGGGCGTAAAGTTGTCTCGCACCTTCAACTTGTGTAGTAATTACGGGTAGTTGGAAGACGTAGGGAGCTGACGAGCAATATGAGCATATCGCGGATCCGCCTGGTGCAAACGAGCGAGATAACAGCTTTATTGCTTGACGACTTGCCAGCGTGAATCAATATTTTGTATCTAGTGACACTGCAAATGAATAAATCGATATACGAACTTATTTTCTTTGTGTTGGCTCGTTCCCATAAAGCTCCTAGTTTTGTAAAATAAACTCAACTCCAGCTGCGCGCCCGTCTGTTGTTTTATGAGATGTCGTTTGGGTGATGACGGACCTTTTAGTCAACTTATCCACGACTATACGTTTTTTGGGAGGCATTTATTAAGTCAAATATTCCTTTAGTTCTATCTCATTTTGTAAGTCGTTTTGCAAACGTCTTTTTACGAGAAAGTGCCGTGGCACTCGAGGATCATGATAGCGATGATTCTATAAGGAAAAAAAAGAATGTGGTGTAAGTGAGATTAGCCGCCGGCGAGTGGCTGGCTACCAGGCTCGCAGCGGTCTTGCGGAGTGTCGCACGGCGCTGTGAAACGGAGCATGTAGGTTAAGAGCCCTCGGCGCTTTGTTAGCGCGCTCTAATCACTGCCGGTCCTCGACGGCACGCGACTCGAGGGCTCGTGGCACTAGCGTTTTGTGCCTCTCCTCCTCGCCTATCTCACTTCCTATGCCCTTCTGGTACGGCGCATAATTTAAAAGATTCGCAGCGCCATAAAATTTCAAAAATCCCTATAAATCTAAATAAAGGTTAATGCTCGGATTTGGCAGCGCCGAGGCGGCTGGACACAATCCAAGGTACGCTTTTTATTTCACCAAATCGCTGCGCCGTTTTTTTTGGATAAACAAGGGCGCGAAACTACCAAGTTGGATTTGCTAACGGGATTTGGTGGTCGTTATAGAAAATGGGAGGTCATAAGGTTTGCAATGCAATGGTGTGCGAGAATATCCGGCGATGCAGCTGAAGAACCACTCGTCTATTATTGGTTTTGTGAGAATATATATGGACGGCGTTGATCATGCTTTGAATTTGTAATTGGATTTTCCGAGAGCTTTGGTCTGACGCGTTCAGATACTTTTTTATGGCGTCCCGTGGGCGGAAAGTTTTTAATAACTACCGTACGATTTTTGCGGCGCATGATTTTACGATTGTTTATGCGTTATGTAATTTTAATCAAAACAAACATTGAAATATAAAAAAATGCCTTTTGTTTCAGAGTCTATTAAATAAATATTACATGACTTCCTTACATAATTTGACTGAGCTCCACGTAAGGCTTGTGTTGTGGGTACTCAGCGAACAGTATATTTTATATATTGTAGGCAAACAAATACTTAAATACAATACCTGTATCATTCTATTTTCCGCTATTATGCAACGCATATTTTTTTAAGATGAGTTAAAAATAGTCCTCCCCTTCACCATCATTTCAGCCGTGGTGCAGTGCTGGACAAAGGCCAAGAATGTCGTGGGGGAGGCCTAGGGGAGGTTGTTGCAAAATAGTCAAAATATTAAAGTTTAATATGTTGAGAAACCATAATTACCGAACTGACACGGCTACTTGAAACACGAAACGACAAGCTTGAACTAAAAGTCGAAAAGCATGTCCAAAAGTTCTACTCAACTTAGCCACGGAACTATAGGCAGACTAGTCCACTAAACACTTCTGTTGCACCATTTGCCGGGCAATTCTGCTTGAAAATTCGTTTAAAACCGTCAAGTGTATATTCTAGCGAGGAAAATGGGTTCAAATGGATTTTCCGACAGGCTAATAATGAGGTGCGGTTTGCTCCTCTCAGGGGAGGTGGGGGCAAGACGGCAACTCATTTCCGCAGCGCCGGAAGGAGGCCGGCCAATAAGAAAAAAAATGGATTCAGATGTCACCATACTCTTTTAAAGCGTAATTTTATATTTCCTTGTTTTGTTGTGTAAGTCCTTTATATCGACCGTAGCGCATTTGGCTAAATACTTTTGGCTTTAGACTGAACAGAGATTTGCTTTTTATTTTATGTAAGTTAATGTAATACGAGGATAATGTAAGTTCAGAAATATAGAATGTATATATATGAAATCATATTTGAAGTTCAATAGTAAGGAAGGCAGTACACTAAAATGTATAACATTTACACAATGTTTATGTTTTATTTATGAGGTATTCTATAAAATAATATTATCTGTTTTTACATTTTATGCAAACTTAAATTTATAGTAAGTGTCGTCGTAAGGTCGTTTGTATTTTAGTTATTGTACGTTTTTAGGTAGTTTAATTTCAAAACTTAAAGATAAACAGAATAGTAGAACATGCCACCTCAACCCGTAGTTGTGGTTAAGTAGGATTTTATAAAAAAGTTTTTTGAGGAAATAGTTGGATCGACACTTTTGGATTATGAATATGACTATAGCTTCATTTGTAATATAAGAGTTTATTTTAGTAGCAGTAGCCTACAAAAATGAGGGAACATCTCACCCATTTATAACCCAACTGATTTCGCAATCTCTACTCAACCCAGTTTACGGTAAATATTGGTTATCTATTTCCCATAAAGCGCTTGATATGAATTCATGAAAAAGAGTATTTCATGAATTCACTATTGTACACCAATATTATACACCTCAAATGAAACATTACAGAAAAATACCAATAAAAAAAACGGTAGATGTTAACAACATTTGGTCTTATCGCTAATGAGCTATAAGACTGAAAAATTGGCAAAAATATTAGTACAACCTCAGGCTCTAGTGTAAGTTTCTTATGACGTAAAAAAACGTTTACGAACGTGTAAGTGATAATGTTATTTATGTGGGAAACGCAAACTTCGTGATGTAAAGTTACGTTAAAAACATACACTCAGGGCTCTGTATCCAGACTTTAGATATGTTCAATAGTTAATATAACTATAGATACTGATACAGTGTAGTTCTAAATCAAATCGACTAATCTCCACCACGAAAGCTATTTCGATTTGGTCCCGATGCGCAAAAGCCTATTTTTTGGCAAAACAGCATCCAGGTCGTACTGTCCTGGCAGCGGGCCAGAGTTGGAAACAATCACGGATCACTTACCTACTAGACTAGATGGACCTTATTCTGACTTCTATAACAAAAAGCGCAACTGCCCTACCGTGAAACCTGCGTTTTCACTTAGAGTTCTGAGCGAATATTTTGCATACAGAATGTTCGTTCAGAACACTAAGTCAAAACGCAGCTGAAGATGTCGCTCGATCCCGGATTTCAGGGGCTCCATTTACTTCTCCGTAACTTAAGTTTGATCAACCAATATAATAATACGGAGTCATTTAGAGTTATATCATTAATATCTACAATATTAGGCTGCTTCAAAGTTTTTTTGCGTAATAACGTAAACACTGCGCTCGATTCCTAAAACCTAATAATATAATTACATAACATAACTGAGTAAAATCACCGTGTGTCACATTTGTTATAGTTAAACTCCTTTGGTTAAAAATAACAAACCCTGATTTTACAAGAATCAAGGTTCTGTAGCCTGTTTTATACGAAACAGTGCACCGGTGTCAAAATCAGTAACACCGTTAAAAGTGCACTACTTTACTCGTTTGTGTGGTGACGGCGACTTTACCTAACTTTCATAGCCGCTCAATAGTGCTAAGCCTGGTATGTGGTCTGTGCTAACGACACATGTAGGGCGCCAACTCTCGGTTATGCCGCCGTAGTTTAGCTAGAGGCTTTTTTCTAGTCTTCGTAATTGCCATCCCTATTTTGATGTTTATCCATTCTCTTTGAGTTTGTTATTTGTATGTAAATAATTATCAATTAGCTGTACTTTTTATCTATGTTTGTAGCACTCTCAGTACTATAAGTACATACAAAATAACATCATTTTAGTCATTTGCTTATAAATATTTCATGTGCATTATTAAAAAGTTTATTTTTATGAAATAAAATTAATTTTCATCTCGACGTTTCGAATCCTTTAGGGGTCGGTAACCATCGTTTATGGTTACCGAGTGAACTGTACGAACCTTAACCGATCCGTTGATAGTAAAACTAAGTGATCTGCAACATACATTTGTCACATAAATATCATGAAGTTCTCATAAGTTTTCATCCCAAACGTTAAGGGGAAAAGTTTAAATACCTCTATGCGGCGAGAATGGTGGTAGAGAATGGTACCACATGGTGCTCAAAAATGTCCAAACATACACTTTCTAGCCTTGACAATTGAGGCTTTGTACAGATTTTTGCATAGATGGCCCTTGGCCACTTCGATATATGATAGAGACTGTGCTAACAGTAAATAAAAAAATATATAATATGAAGAGAACACAAACTATAGTACCTAATTGCAATTTACATCGCTCCAATTCAAATTAATGTACTCCTTTAAAAAATGTAATGCCCCTGCGTCTAGGCCGTGATGAAATTCAGTCTCAATTTGCGGACTGCGTCAAGGAATTTTATTAGGTCCCTTTTTTAATTAAGGAGGCGTCCCTACGGCCGGGGTCTTTCGCTCCTAACGCTATCATTATACTTAATAGCTGTGGGAGTTTCCAACTCTTGAAAAGTTAACAAGCCTGGGAAAATTCCACCTTAGTATTAGCGATGTCATAGCGTCTTCAGAAAAACGTCTGTGATAAAGAGTAGTACCCATTGCCTGTTTAATTATCATTTTTAACAATGACTGATTTAAAAGTTTCACTTTTTTTTGCACAGCATTACAAAATAAACGGGACCTAATCGTGTGACTTTAAATTTCTCGACACGTCGGAGGTAAATTTTCAAAGTTATTTAAATATACACGGTTAAGTCCCGTTTATTTACCGTTAAAACGATAAAAAAACATGTGATTTTTAACAATTGATAGAATTTTTTAAGTGATTTTCAAGAGCTTCTGATCCACAAAAGAAGAAATTTATCGAAAATGTGTGTTGTGCCCATATTTAGGCAGGCACTTGTGTTTCGAACTTACAGGAATACCACGTATTCCTAAACCGATCAGTTCTCCGGTATACTTGAACCGGACAGTTCAGTATGGGTCCAAAAACCTGTCAATTTCATGCGGATTTGCGGATGAACCCTGATGATGGCCCAGACTTAAAGGTTGACCGAAAAAGTGATCGTGGGATGACTTGTGCGTATTTGTAGCAACTGGCAGGAACATGAACTAAACCATGATGACTGGCGGATGTGAACCTTTTCCCAGCAACCTTTCCCTTTGCCAGCAGGATTTTGCAAGTCAAGCAGGAACAAAACACAAACACTAATATTCCAACCCTTGAAGATTTCGTACAAATCGTGTAAACCTTATTTCGGTATATTCTACTCGAGATACAAAGGAGATGAAATTCCAAGCTCTGTCTATGATTTTATGAGAACATTTCTCGAGGGCTTTTACTTTGCGACTGCTTTATTTTTTGATTACGACTGGCACAGAAAAATGTCAACGAAATTTTCTAATTTTCCAGGGAATTAAATAGCTTTACAGCCAAACTGAATTTAAAATCGAAAAGAAAATATTATCGAGCTTTTTGAATAGAGTTGTTCCAAGTCACGTTTCATAAGATCTGAATTGAAGATTCTCGCTGAAACTATTTTCTTGTAGCCGAGGGGATGATTCCGCAACGCCTTTGAATGCTTTTTAAAACGATAAAAAAGAGAAAACATATCTTTTCCGCTTTTCCGTCTGAGAGCCCGAGTGCGCCAGCTATACTATGTCACATCCTTGTGATACTTTATTTTGTTATGCAGCTTCTCGGAGTACGTTCGCTCAGCGCGAACAAAGTTATCTCCTTCACTTTGCCTCGCATAGATCTGGGAAAGAGAAAATGGTTGTTTAGTCCTTAGATATCGCGATAGCTATTAACATAAAGGGATTTCGCTTTTCACATATTGAAGCATACCTCGTTTACAAGATTTTTTCTCTTTAAGGGAACTAACTATTATTGCAAATTTTTAATAAATTTTAACCTGAAAAGTAAATCTGCATTTAAATATAAAAATAAAATACTTCAATATTGATTATATAGATATTTATTAAATATTTTTAGTTTAAGTTTTTTATATGTATTTAAGTATTTGTATATTATATATATCGTTGGCCGAGTGCCCACAACACAAGCCTTCTTGAGCTTACCATGGGCTTTGGTAAATCTGTGTAAGAATGTCCTGTAAAATGTATATATTTATTGTAAGTTTTTTGTTTTGTATTTAAACTTACATGAGCCATGTTTAATAATTAACGATTAACACGGTACTACTCACGTTTATTTAGTCACTCGCGCGACATGTTTCGGAGAACATAGGCCTCCATTTTCAAGCACTAAGAGTGCTGAGTGTCCGATCGGTTCGCCGCTCGCGTCACCGGTCAGTGCGTGAGCAGGACCGTGTTAATCGTTAAGTTTTTTGATATTTATGGTAAAAAAATAATACCTATATATTTTATACAATACCAGATTCACACACGTTTATTTAGGCATTAGCGCAACGCGCCGTGTACGCCAACGGCACTGATATGATGGTTGAAAATAGAGACTTAAGCTTTTCTAAATAGTCGCGGGAGTGATTAAATAAATGTTATTGAAGCTAGCACGAAAAATAACAAAATAGCATAGCAAAAAAAAATTTATTACCATTTCATTCATGTTACGTGAGACATTCAAATTAGAATCTTTTTTATTTTAATTTTACTTTAATTAGTAACCTTATAAAATAATGTTGTTAATCCATTTATGAAAATGTTTTTTTAATACTTATTCATCTTTAGGTAAATACATTAAGATTTCTTTTTTGCAATCTGACATATCTGAACGGCGGACTACGAAAAAAATATCTAGCCTGTATAACTGAAGTCTCAAAAACTCTCGAGTTACAAAACAACTTTAATATCTTTGGACGATGAAACTGAAGCCTTTGTAAAATCATTCATTCGAGCATTAATTGGTTGGGAGTTTATTAAGATTATGAATTCAGAGGGCGTATGTCGTGACCCGTGACATTTCGGGAGTGGACCTGGAAGATAATCTGCTCGCAAACAGCTCCGTCGAAATTCGGACGGCTATTATCGCTTGACTGCCTACTCGGATTAAACGATTTGCAGCATAATAACCGGTTTGAAGTTTATTCGATAATGGAAATGAAATGTTCTGGTGCGTTGTGTTTGTGATGATCAATCGTTGTTTATGTAACTATCGCTTGATAATAGGACGGTGACAGACAATCATATGGCCCCTGTCCGGTGGTAAGCAGTCGCAAATGCCTGTAACTCAAACCATGTGACATGTCAACTCTTTATGGCTCTGAGCTCTCTGACGACCTTACTCAACGGCAAGAACACAATACTATCAGCAACGGATGAGTAGGGTCAGAGTTTAGTGCTAGGGTTTTCTGTAAGGTGGCGGTACTTCCCCAGTCGGGCTTAGCTCCAAATTTGTGCGAGATGTCATTCTCTGAACATGCCCTACCATATTTAGCAAGAGGACATTCGCAGTGCCCATACCTCTCTTTTGGACCTAGTTTAAGGATATAACTTGGTCCGAATGTAGTCTAAGGACATACCCAGGGTCCTATATATGTCCATAACTAGTTTTTAACTCTTTGATCCAACTATCTAAATTTAATCAATGATTGAGTGTTAAGTATCCAAGTTCTTGTATGACACATATTTTTTCTATGTCTCATTATGCAAATTTCTGAAAAGATATTTTAAGTGAATTTTCTATTAATTAAGATGCTTTCATGTTATATACGTTTTTGTTATCCGACTAATGCCCGTTCTTGTTTCAGGTACGCTATACTCGACAGCAAATTGGATAAGAATCTAATCAGCTAAGTACAGCGCAAAAGCTTCGGGGACCCGGCGCATGTCATGAATTAATTACTTTGAGTTTTTTCAAAAAATTACGCGTTTTATTATTAATTTAATATAAGGTCAGATTTTGAATTATTTTTAATTATCCTGGCTACCGCGTACCCCCGGTCTCTTGAATATTCATTTAGTAAAGGATCCCGCATTATTTTTCTAGAGTGTAAGCTAATTCTGAGTAATGAGAGGCTACGATCCAGGAAAGGGAACAAACGATGTTTTCATACAGAGTAAGCTGAAATTATATAGTCATTTGTTCTTGTGGCTATTTATTTAACCTTCATTATACAGGAGAAAATTGTATAGTATAATGACTAAATAAGACATACTGCTATGTTTCGTTAGGTACATTTAATAGAAAACATAAATGGTTTCTACCAGTTAACTATGTGGGTAATGGAGAACGTGATTCAATATCATCATCAGCGAAACTATTTCACTATTGGACAAAGGCCTCCTCTGAAATGTAAAGGATATTGCCGTAATCGCCACACATGTCAGACGGATTGACGATCGCAGTAATTTTTTTTTTTTTTTATGACATAAGGTGGCAAACGAGCTGACGGATTGCCTGATGGTAAGCAATTACCGTCGCCCATGGGCACCCGCAACACCAGGGGAGTCACAAGCGCGTTACCGACCTTTAAGGGGGGTTGGAGCTCTGGGAACCTTACTCACCATCAGGAACACAACACTACATACCTGAAAGGTAGCAGTGCTATTATGGCTGTGGTCTTCTGTAAGGAGGAGGTACTTCCCCAGTTGGGATTCTCCAGACTCGAGCGTGATGGTACTTCGCTGTGCCCTACCTCTCATTGTCGGACGTAGTTTAAGGACATACCCGGGTCCAAAAATACACTGTATAGCTCTGGGATGCTACTGGCCATTCACCGGTGGTCTTCGACGCTGTTTATGGATATATCCAGATGCAGTTTCAGAGCATACCCGGGTCCAGGTTCCGGACATTAAGGACAAGGTGTCCCTTGTCCTTGTGGAAATACACAATAAGCACAGTAATTGCTCGCAAATATGAAGTACCCAAGAAGTTAAAAAACTATCGTGAAACTCAACCATATATAACGGATAACTAACGTTTTATAAGTCGAATATTGCTCGATTGACTAAATTGCTGAAAATTAGGGTTCTGGCCTCCCCAGCCTCAGCTCAGCCGTCGCCTGCGTCGAGTGCCCGGTAGTGAAGAGTGTGTGGCTGCGGCCACCAGTCTTCATAGGTCAACCAATGCGAACAGCGCATGATTATACTCCTCGTTACGCGAAATATGTCGAGCGATATTGGACTTAAACTATATTATAAAAAAGTTTGAATACAATTAATATACCCTAGGTCACTTCGCATTATAGAGACAAAACAACTAATGCGAATTTTGGCAACACTTATGTAAAAACAAGTTTTAACACGCTTATGCCCCGAGCATTGATGTAGCACGATGGTTCAGTAACTATTCACTCTTGCCTTGAAAAGACCCAAATTATATCTTCAGGGAAGAAGGGAACGAATTCCATTTCTTAGCAGTTAACTGAAAGCAGTGATAACTTACAAGTTTACAACACTATTTCGGACTGAAATGAAATATAAGTATCACGTTTTGCTCGAACTTCACTGCACACCCTAAAGATCTTGTTACAGATGTCGTTTGTCAAGTGGACGTGTTGTCTTATGTCGCCCTCGAAAAATGTGCTGCCTCTGTTGTGGATATAAAGTCTTTTAGAGGCATGAACTAGTTTTAAACATGCTAATTACATATGTGTTTGATTAATATTATTCCTTGGCTGAAATTTCTGCATAGGTAGGGTGTCGGGATGAAAAAGAAGTTAGGTCAACCCTGGATGAAAACTTGCATAAAAATATAACAAAAAGGAACACCTACCGTTTTAAGAGATACAGGTGAATCATAATGGCAGTAGATTAGGTCCAATATAAATTATTAGGTACTCTGGAATTGGTTTAGTCCAATGTCGAAGTAATGTATGTGTCCAATTATTTATTTAAAGCCTGTCGTCAAATCCTTCATCAACATTCCAAACTTAATAAGGACTCTGCAAAATAAAACCAAATTTCATAATAGCATATTCACAGAACGGATGACGAAAACGAACGCACTCGTTAATTAATCATGCGAGAAAATGAAAAATTATTCAATTTCCGTTACCTGCGACAGTAACCGTACCGGGAACCCGGATATTGCTTGAGTGATGCGATCCGGACATTAATCAGGCCCGGGCGAACTCCTCAGGCACATTCAGATTTTATGTGTGATACCAATGTCAAACTCATGCACGTGGGGAAGTCAATACTATATTATATTAATTTACGTTGTCCACTTTTGACAGAAACAAAAATTGCACTTGAGTAAAAAGTGAACTGTTAGCCAAGACAAGGCCCGGTACCGCGAACATCGAAGTTCGTATATTTGAAGCATCTTTCTCTTTTACTCCATTTAAGGTATCATAAGAGTGACAAAGACAATCGTCCGTTTGCGAATATCGGCTTTCGCGGTAGCGCCGCTTCTAGTGACCTTCAAAAACATTTTTATAACAAAAACGTTTAATTACGGGACGTGTAAATCCATAGGTACTAATATTATAATTGCGAAAGTAACTCTCTGTCTGCTGTCTGTCTGTTACCTCTTGGCGCTTAAACCGCTGAACCAATTGCGATGAAATTTGGCATGGAGACAGTTTGAGCTACGAGAAAGGACATAGGATAATTTTTATGCTGCAACCATACCTCTTTAAATACGGGCACGGCTGGCCGATGAATTCGGGAGGAAAAGCTAGTTAGTGTATAAAATGATATTGAAATTATGTTTTTATTTTCTGAATAATCCTACTATGCATCATCCGTTTATCGTGAAAACGTACGGTTAATTTTCACACGTTTACCCCGATTCATATAATGGCGATGACTTGATTTGCATAGGTTGTTAGTGACATTTGGAATTATATCTTTTGACTATTATTACAAAAACTATGATAGTATTTGGAGAAATTGTTTTATTTCATTTATCAATTTTTTTTTGCTATTATATTAGAAGTAATCATAGTATTTGCAATTGCACATGCAAAGGCAGTGAGGATGGCTCTGTCACTGATAGTTATATGTGATAGTTATATATAGTAATTATATGTGATGTTAGTTGGTATTAACCGTCATTTTCAATCAAATTGTGTAATTTCAACTGTGAAATTTAAACTCAGTAAAAATCCATCAGACTTACAAGCTTAATGTTCTAACAATATCATCGCTCAAAAATCTGGCTCGTCATTTATCTAAGTTATATAAGCTTAGTTATGCGGACACCAATACCCGGCCCGGGTGACGCGGCCTGATGAAACCGGCCGGGTGAATACAGATGAAGGATACTAACCCGCCCGGGCATTTATCACCGCCCTGTTGCATAATATGCTGAAATACTAGGACAAGGGTAGCTTTTTATGTGATTTGGATGAGACATGCTGTCTGTGTAATTCGCACCTGTATTTTTGTGCAAAGCAAGTTTAAACCGGCTATTTAACTGCATATATCCGAATATATATTTTACCTATAATGATAATCTCGTGATACAATTTTGACCCCCTACTCTTGAGTCCCCTGGCAATAATTTAGTTACTTTAAATGTAATTTGTTTCCGTGAAAAAGCATGCGGTAACGAAAGTAAGCGGTGGTTGCATATTCTAAAAGTAAATATGTAAGTAAATAATGAAAAAAATTTAAAAAAATTGATATGATTAAATGTATCATAAGTTCAAAATTTTAACAAGGACAGAATTTTTAATTTGCCTAATTTCAAAAAACCTTGGATTTATATGAAAGAGTGAATAAGCTGTTACTGAATCAGCCAGCTTACACCTTCGACCTCGTCGACACTTACCATCAGGTGAGACTAAGGTCAAACGCAGGCATAAAAAAATCTAATTGCTTAAAACGTTTTACTGAAAAATAAATTGTATGGCAACAGTACTATAATTCTTTGTCCAAGTCGAAATTCCATCATTTTTTTCATATCAATCAGTCGCGTCATAGGTTTTCATCATCATTAAGGAGTATTTAGAGCGAGAAATATGAATATCTGACTTTGACTTCTCTGTAGCTGTAAGGCAATTGGTCTCATGCAGACAATCGTTAATCTATACAATCAAACGAATCGATTGATACCATTAAAAAACAGTAAATTACCCTAAGTACTCATAAGAGTAGAGTTTTTTTTATATATGTATTTAATAAGGTATGTACACGATAGTTATTTTATAATTCGATTCGGATAAATGTACACACATATTTTCCTCAGAACATTTAATTCTTTAAATTACTTTGCCCATTTTGACAACAAAAAAATGCTATGGCAAAAATGGTTATAAACTAAGCCTTCGTTTCGTTTTTTATGTAGTCTGTTTGTAATCATAAGTTCCAATAAATTATAGTCAACAAATAAAGCGCTCTAACCGCAATTATCCGGCAACAAAGTAACGGAACGCATACATAACGCTTTTTATTTCCCTATGAAATGTTTGAACTGCAAACAAGGCATGTGTGCCAACCGACCCGGGTATTTCCCATTGGAACACCCGGATACCCGGATATAGGGCTCGTGAGTGTGGCGAATATTAAATAACTTAGCTTTGTGCCGAATCGATCGGAATTCCATCGAGGCCGGGCCTTTTGAAGTATTGATTAAATAATTCAATTTGAATATTGTTCTGTTTAAAAACAGGCCCGTTTTGACTCATACATCAGTGATTTCAATTAATATTTTCTGAACATGTTATTTCCTATTGCCTAATTTCTTCGCAACATGTAGGTACACAAAATATACGAAGCCGCTGAGTTATAACTGGTACCTCCTTATTAGCATTTCAGTACATAAAACCTATATTTTTCAAGTCTCAAATTTTAAACCCCACAATTTTTTTTTTCACTAGTTCAGAGTTAGTGTCTGTGCAGACACGGGCACAACGCGCTAGTGCCAATTACGCTCCAAACCGCAACTCCAACACTTTCAGAGTTAAAAATAAACCTTGTATGGTCCCTGAATAAACCTTGGCGCGCAGAACAATGCGTTGCCGCGGGCCCGAGTGGTGGAGACCTTGCGACTTAGAGTCGGGATAAAAAATGCATTTGAATTAGCTGAAATTAAGTGAAACAGGCATTATATTTGGTGGCGTTCAGCGAAAACTCCAGCTAATAAAATCGTAGGAAAAAATAAAATAGTTCGGTTGCCGCGATAATTACTCATGAATTAAAACAACTACAACAGATTATATCGCGTATACTAATTTAAACTTTATCCCGACGTTTCGAACCCTTTAGCAGCGTTCGTGGTCATCGGGTGGACTGACATAGCACATAGTCTATTTTTATGGAAAGGATCCTTTTCCCTAAACTACGTCCACGTGCATTTTATATAGTTGTAAAGGTGGGGTAGAACTATTTAATAAACCAGGAGAATATGTATTTTTACAGAACCAGCGTGCTACACCCTCGACCTCGTTGACACTTACCATCATGTGTGTCTGAGGTCAAACCCTGGTCAATTTCGAATATTAAAAAAAATGCCTCGGCTTTTATATCTACCGGGAATTTTGAATACAATCGTTATTGTTGGTCATAAATGAAATACACAAAGAGAAATAGTATTAAGGATAACAAACCACGCTTTTTGAATATCAAACAGATATGTATGAGTAAGCTCAGTAATAGAGTCCATAAACCTATAGAATCTCAAAAAATTCTATGGGTACACCACTTAGTCAGGCTTGATACAGTCAGCAGCAGAAGTTGCTAAGCGAGTAGTGTAAAGAATAATTTTGTTACGCTATTATTCTCTTAGCAAAAAAGTCGTGAGCTTGACACATTTTGACCACTTCGCCAGCTTAGCAAATTTTGCTGCTCACTGTACAATGTCTATGACACGTGTCAAGCCAATACATTATAGAGAATTCACTGCGGAGCGACGCATGGGAATCAATTACTTTGCCTTCCACTAATAAATCGATTCGCTGAAAACTTCAGTCTTGTCACGAAATACCTAGAACATGCTTTAACCCAATTAATTACGTAGCTCTCATATAGTACGCTGTATCGATATATTACAGGCGGTTGCTAATATTACAAACTATTTTCAATAGCGCTCATCGAAAAAAAAAAGACAGTTGTGACCGGAAAATCATGTCATCCTTTCCTTCCTTACAATTTTCAAGTTTCGATTTACGTTTTCTAAATAGTCGAAAAAGATCACATGACTTGTCGTTCGATCTGTCATTCTATACATAATTTTTAGTTATGATTCCGTTTCTACAATCGATTATAGCATCTTGGCTACGGCCTGTGTAGTGTTGAAAAAAAAACTTCATCGAGTTTTGTCTGAGTATGAATTGTATTGTGCAACGTACGAGTATGTCCAACTATAGTGAATTAATGAACCAGAAAAATGTTTCTACATAACTTGATGTTATTCAACGACATAAGGTTTGGTCTTTCTCGCTTCTAGACACTGACTTATTTCACTGCACTGCATTGAGTGAAGCCCTGCCCAAACTACAAAGATGTATGATTTACGAGTATGTGCTAAGGTTTGCTAACAACCATAGTGTTAATATTGTGCATTCGTGTGGATATATGCGAGCCCGTGACGGGGATAAAGCTTTTTCCACGCTGTCTACATTTGTGCGGCGACTTTATTTCAATCGCGGGAAACTAGTATTCTATTTAGCTAAAAAATGCTCCTGAGTGATATTGATATCTTTCATTTTATTATAACAGACGTAAATATTGCTACTCACTATCTAAACTGAAATCTCTATATAAATGAAATTGGTGACATTATACTTAAGAAAACTCCCGCGTGCTGACCAAACGCGAAAGCTGAAGGTCTGCCTTGGACGCTGGTGAGCCTGATCACGTGTTCATAACAATTTATACATTAGTGTTACAAATACAAATCAAAATATTTCATAAAATCATTTCCTGTGACATATTGTGTCACTGGCAACACAGAAATTGCTATTTCAACTTAAGCCGACTAAAACTTCTCTTCATCTTCTTTTAAAAAAAATATGGCTTCCATCAATAAATCAATCGATGATTTCGCCAATGTCAAGTAAAATAACAAATAAGTAAAATAACATATAAGTTTGCCCTTAGAGCTTGACGTTGTTCGGTAGTAGGCCTTACGTTTTTTAAAGTGGTAGCTGGGCTTTACAGAAAGCTAAGAGGCGACCGTGACCCCGGAAATGCCGGGTGATGACCAAAATAGTGGTGAACGCGTTTTGAAATCAATTTTTCATTAGCTGCACAATTCTGCGTCAGATCACTGCATAATATGCTATCAATATCACTAAACAACGTAAATGAACAAAAAACAAAAAATATAATCTCAATACGACTTCCCCAGTTTGAGATTCAACCGGAAATCCCGACTAAAGTTTCTGAATTTGGGTTTCGTTTGACGTTTAATTTAATTGGTTTGTTTTGAATGATGTGGTTTATGCGTGATTTTATAGTTGCGAAAAGAGTCTTAAAATGAAGTTATGTTCTAAGTTGGAAATACCCATTTGTCGAGTCTTTCGTGGTGTTGTGAATTTATGTTATAAGAGCCTTACAAAAGTAGGATATTTCTCACGAAGCTTAGAATCGGAACAATCGGAACAAGAGGAGGAAATTTCTCTGGGAGAATCGAGAAACGACCCTCAGTGATGAGGGATACCACGTGCTTTAATAATCGAGAAATTATATATTCACCTACAATCTTAGTACCTAATGTTCAATTAGGTACCTAGCTATCGTAAACGATGTTCTCTTTCAATAAAACTTCCAAAGATGATTTTATCTTCGCAAAAACTTTGCAAAATCTCCATCTAACAGCTCTTCGAGCGCAGCTCCGATACAGATGTTGCTATAACAGTTCGGAGTTGAAAAACTGTATTTTCCGAGAAACTCGCAATTCGCCTCCAAGCGTGGAATGTTCTAGTTTCCGCTCCACCAGTGTATTGTGCCGGATAAAATGGAATCCTCTGGTCCGGTGATTAAGCTGCGATCGTTTGAAATCGCGTCACTATGCTAAGCCAGAAGGCCCTATGATTTTAGTTGCTCGAATGCCCGATACGCCTTTCCGGCAACGTTGGGACGTGTCGTGGTCGGTGCACTGGGCACGACTAAAGCGGACGATACAGTTTTGTGGGGACATCTGCGGAACTGCGTTCCGGTTCGTTTCAGACGCATGTTTGAGTCGCTTTGATTGCAGTATGCTCCAATTGGGCTATTTGGCGAATGTTTGAGGAATAGAGAGTCCGTGGTTTGCATCCATTGATAAATAGGTAATAGATACTGTTAGTGAAATACATTCGTACTCTACGGTTTCACAAATAGTATAATCACTTAGATAAACTTACTAATCCCTTTTCCAAGTTTTATTAACTACAGAGCTCATCAAACAAGAAAGAAAGAAGTCATCAAGAAGTTTGGTCTTTTTCATGTTTGACACGTTCTAGTTCACCAACTACTACTGTGAATCTAGGACCATATTACATGTAATTATATGATGAAAAGTTAAATTAAAGGAAAAAATAACACCCGCCTCTTAAGTACCACTTTGCAAAGGACGATGGACATCTTTAATTATCACATTCCTCCCCGATCTCACAATCTAGTTGAGAGATGCGAAAACTTTAGACATTTGGAGCATCCACTGGAATGCTCCACAGCGTTCTCTATTTAAGTATTTTACCGTTATTTAATGGACACATGCTGGCCATTCTTCTTGTCACTTGTCCGGTGTTGCCTGGCATTTTGCACCGGAATTTTAAAGGTGCGGGCATTTAAGCTCAGTTTTTCCGGTATTTCGGGAGTAAAACGCGGCGAATATTTTTAGTTATTTCGTTTGGGACAGAAAATGTATGAATATGGTTATCACGTTATATTTCTATTATGAGCTTAAATTTAAATATTGTAACAAAAATGTACTTTAAAATGTAGGCTCACTATACGCTAGCTTCTTTTTGAAAAGAGGTTTTTATTAGATCTGCTTTCACACCAACGCAGCTTTTAATTTATTTAGAAGCCGATTACCCCGAAATACCCCAAATAATCTGCTCTACTTCCCTACTTTATCTTAAAATGTAAACAAATCGCATTTTCCATATTTGCTTCAATACCATTACTAAATCACTGGCAGCGTAATCTTGAGGTAAAATATTCTTGTTAAAATCAAAGTGAAGTTGATAAAAATAGCCTGGTAGGCGAGGGATCAAAGAAAATTATATCGATAATTCTTATTATAAAATACACTTGTAAAGGTTTATTTCTGGAACAGGTGATACAGTTACGTCTCCAATCTAATAATATTATACTAATTTGGTGTTTTACTCTCTCTCTTTTACAGAAATTTACTTAAATAGAATTTAATTAATGTAACAATGTATAATATATACTGTGTGTAAGTCTAATACGGTCGAAGAATTAAACCAGACATAGGATTTACCAGTATAATCATTAACCAAAAGGGTTTTTTTTTAATTAGTTATACCTATTATACACATGTAATTAATTTTTGTAAAATTTCTGAGCAGTAATGTACTGCGAACATTACGCGATATAAGCTTTTGAAACTAACTGTCAACGAGTGTTTAACTCGAGTGTGTTGCATTACATTGCGGGCCGATTTTTTTTATATGGATAATATTTTAATTGCACTCCTAAGCAAAAGTTATCTAAATATATTTCTTATGTCCTATTCTACCCTCCGTTAAGTGATTCGCCCATATGAGACTTACACACTGTATTTATTTGTTTGTGTTTTCTGACTAAGCCAGTGTTGCGTTTTTTATTGTAGTTTTAGTAATTAAGTTTTTTTAAAGAGATTTTTTTAATATTATGTTCAGCGTCATATTGTATAGAAAATGGAAACGAAATTAATTTATAGGAAGGAAGATAGATAGAAGAGATAGATAATTAGTCTATCGGAGACAGAACTTAAATAAATCGGCTATAAAACAACGTAATTTCTCAAAACAATAATAATCGTCCGAAATGACCAGCCAGCCGCAAATATCTAATTTTCACACCGCGCGGTCATTTTTAAACGCCTAATGGCATAATTCATTCATGTACGAATTCCCGAGGCGTTACTCTCCTGCGTTGTTCGTACCCGTGTTATGTTATAATTGCTTACGAAACCCGAGCTAAGTAAATATGTTTTCACCTCACTAGCGCGGAAAAAACTGTTTAGTTCTTTAAAATCAGGTAGTAGGTATATAATAGTGCAAAATAAATTGTAGTAAAATTGTAACGGATCGAGTGTTTTTTTGACGTAAGCTAGTTGGATGTCTCTTTATTTACTTAATGTTTTTGAATGATAAATGATGAATACCAAATATTGATCAAATTTTAAGTCCTTTAGAGTATTTTTTTTATCTTTGCGGTAGTAAGGTAAATGTTATTTTCTACCAAAAACATAACTAGATGGCTTACGAAGATTTCAATCACTAAGCCCGGCCGTCCCAGTGTTGGACTCACAACATCGGTAAGTTGCAATTACGGCCTTCTCTCCAAGGGGCTCGAATCAATTAAGTACGGCTTACACTCCCACCCTCATTAAAACTTGTGTGACCTTTATAATGACCCGAGAGGACTACAGAAGTCCTAATATGGCTGTTCATAGTTCTGAGACTTGTTTTAATGACAGCTTGTGTCACTTGTGGAAATATGAGACCACAAAATATTTTAATAAGGTACAAGGCATGCGAGCCGAGGCACCGTGCTACCATTTTGAGAAAACGCGCAAATACTTCGCGTCGAGCGATGAGCTTACCCGTAGTCTGTTACGGACAATAAAATTGACTGTCAAAAATATTTAAAAACCGTATGGCAATACACAACTCAATATCTTCACTCCAAAATAAATGTATAGTATTGACAGATCGAACGAAAAATTACGTGATCTTTTCTATAGACTATAAATTCTTGTTATATTGCCTACAACCCCTGCCACAGAACGAGTAATCATGAGTAGAGAGCTGTCTGTTTTGCTTAATCTCATGACCAAAATCCAAACAATGCTTTTTAGACGACACCCAGAAATTAATTCTTGACATAATCGTGCACGTTTCCCAGATCTTCATTCAGTTCATAATGTATACAACGGCCAATGAATGTGATCCAAGGACGATTAAACCAGTAATGTTTTCAACTTAATCCAGAGTTCAATTTGCCGCTTCAGGAACTTCCACGACGTCACCCGACCCGCTTACACACGGTTTACTATTTAAACTTTCTAATGAATTGCATTTCAGTTTATTCTGGATTCAACTCCTGCTCACGCGAGTTTTACTCGTTTTTGTGAGTTTGCTGGTTAACATAACAATTAAGCTGTTGAACGAGAAGCTTTTGGTGTTAGTTTGTTGGAAGCTGTACAGTAGTCGAATTTTCCTTCGAATATTTTGTTACAAAGTTGCTTAAACAACAGTAACATTTACCTTAAATATTTGAAGGTAATTTCATATTATAAATTACACATGATACGTAGCGTGACTTTCCGCGGGAGTAAAATTGCAATAGCCATATACCCCAATGGTCACCTCAAGACCCAAATGGATTTGATTGTCTCTCCCCGGCTACCTTAAACCTGCACTTCGAAGTGCAGACCACAGCTCAAGACCACAGTAAAGGATATGACAGCAACCCACAGAAAACATCTAAGAATTTATGTTCCATCTTGAAATTTTGCATACAAAATACTTGAATTACGCTTAGTATGACGGAAGCTACAATGTATGCTGGCAAGTTAATGACGGACTCTGGCTTTATGTCCTTTTAAAGTAGCTACCGATTAATTTTCAGCTGATAGTACTTAGATAGTAATTAAGTTTAAAATATTATTGGCTTTATGGTGCCCTCGGAGAAAATTTCGAAGATTTTTTTTCGAGTAAAGTGAATGAAGATTACGTAATTTATTAGATCGTATCTTATATTAATCTACGTTATCATTCTAAATGGTATATATCGTTGCTAGATTTTTGAATGGAGCAGTTTAGCTTGAACATAGACAACCTAAACAACGTTTTACTGTGCTACTTGCAAATCCGATTAAAGCACACATCCATTTTACAAGGAAGTGTGCTGCGGACAATACTCCGGGAGGATTACGCCCGGTTCCTATTTCGTGCAAGACCGACTACTATTAGTTCGTGTAATAGGATATCTTCACAGATATCCCTAATTATGTTGAATCACTCTAATATCGGGTTGTAACATCATCCAGTTTGTGAAACAATAGCCATTTCCTCACTTAACTATTACGATCTAAAAATAATACAGAGAAAAAAAACGAATACCTAGAATAGCTCTATTTACAATCAATACCTAAATACAGCTGATAAAATTATGCTATTGATGTCTTAGACGACAAAATTCCTGAATCTGAACGGCGGATCGGGCTAAAAACGTAATATAGGTGAAAGCTTAACTGAAGGACCATGTCTATGTACCTACATAGATGTACCGATAATTAATATGGAACTTACGTCAAAACTTGAATATAGAACGCCGACATGCGTGTACAGATACGTTACTACTACATAGGCCAGGTGATTTGTCTAAGTTTTTCACCTATAACTACTCGGTTGACGACCAGCTACGGTACGATGCTGGTCTGATCTGAAGGTCGTGGGTACTGGCGACAAACAACGCAGCATCACAGGTCGTCTTTAGACTAGAATTACGATGGTGGTGAAAAACCTGAAATACTTATGTGGATTTACAATTATGATAAGTGCAATAAATATATCTAGAAATCATTTACCTAACGCGCTAATTACAAAAGCTATTCATGCAAACCAATCAATGCCTCTTCGCAAAAATAGCTTCCAGCCCTGGGCGTGTAAAATAGGTCATTTGACTTAATAACGTCGCCTTTTTTCGTCGCCCCGTTTAGATTATTCAGTTTTTATAAGGATTTTATTAGCATCTCTGGCTTTTTGTTGTAGTTACAAAAGGACCAAAGAACATCAATATCGCTATTACATTATTGTGTAAGAAAAGGGAGTTTTCTAATAGTGTACCAATTTAACGCGAGTTATTAAGAAAAGTAAAATAGATGTCAGTTTTTAAACGACAATTAAGCATGATATCTTTATGATAATCAACTTAATGTCCGTTTTATACTGTGAAATCGCTAATAGTTAAAAAAAATCAAAAATTACAAGTAATATTTATTTAAATTCAATTCATAACTTATTGGTTACACAATTTTACGAAAACTCCCAAAACCGCTGATACCGCTGTTATGTATTATTCACTCTTGTAGCACTCTCTTCCTAAAGGACACTTGTGATTAATACCATGTCCGAGTTACAGAAAAAACAAAAGAAGTACAACACAAACACAACTTTTGCTTCGTTAAGTTGTGAAAAGGTCTCGTTTTTCTGAATTACACATACGAAGGGCTGGCGCTGAGCGTTATTTCGGTCTCCAGCTTAAATAATATACTCAAAGACTAACGGTCAGGTCAAGGTCTTTTCCACACGTGTGACATTACTTAGCGCCTTTTTTCTCTTGTCCAATATGGGAGAGACAGCTAAATCATTAGTGACAGCGACAGTGGGCATGACTAAGTATATACGTGTGCCGCTTTAGTGAAATTATGTATTATGTCCGTTACGGTTCCTGATGTAGGGATGGATAATAGGGTTGATATGAAATAAAACAAATAAAAAGGATTACATTTAAACTTCATCCCGACGTTTTGAACCCTTTAGCAGCGTTCGTTGTTTTATTTCATGAGTACTTATCGCGGCAACCGAAGACAAAGGGTTGATATATTCAGGAATTACAAATTAATTATTTGACTTAAAAAATAACTAGTGTGTAAATTTTATCCGGATTAATTTACCAAGTTTTAGGGATCGGTAGCATTTTTAAGCATGACGTTTTAGAGACTTATATTTTCAAGTCAGAGAATGATTATAGAGTTTAGATGTATAAAAAAAGAAAGCAAGCACCCTAGTGTAAAATAGGTACGCCTAGTGTTTAATTCTTATTTAATGTAAGTATCTATTAATTATTTTAGTAAATTCCTGTCTACTTATACCACGTCTAAAGTAAATTAACACAGGTGGTAGACTAAGTTTCAGTCCTTATGGTTGAACCAAATCGAGTTAAGGACCTAACGAACCCAGCCCGGATCACTAGGGCGCGGCATATCTTGGAGGAGGCGAGGCGCCCCTGACACGCTGGCTTACATCCGGATACAACATCTATATACATCCGTATTTGGCGAGAAACGGTGGTCTTCAACATTTTTTTTTTTTTTTATGACATAGGCGGCAAACGAGCAGACGGATTGCCTGATGGTAAGCAATTACCGTCGCCCATGGGCACCTGCAACACCAGAGGAGTCACAAGCGCGTTGCCTTTAAGTGGGGTTGGAGCTCTGGGAACCTTACTCACCATCAGGAACACAGCACTACATACCTGAAAGGTAGCAGTGCTATTATGGCTGCGGTCTTCTGTAAGGAGGAGGTACTTCCCCACTTGGGCTGCTCCAGATTCAAGCGTGATGGCCATCGCTGTGCCCTACCTCTCATTGTTGGACGTAGTTTAAGGACATACCCGGGTCCATAGTTGGAGGCCGCGCTGTCCATGTTTTATAAGTTATTTAGTAGACCATGCTGATCAAAACTTGAATTATAACCTCTAGCCGCCCAGAAATCAAAACTAGCCAGGCCAAATGCAACTATGGTTTGTCATAATTAAAATTCAAAATGGCATTCAATAGGAGACCTTTTCATAGGTCTCCGGGTGTCTAGAGGATATAGGATAAAATCATGTGACGTTGAGTTCGCATCTGTATGTATTGTCGGTACATTTTTGATTTTTTGAAAAACGAGTACACCATTTTGTCTATTTTCTCAGATACCAGTACTCGTAAGAATGATAATTATAACGCTTAAAAATAAGAAAACCAGAAGATATTGTAAAAAATTTGCTGCCAACAGATTACTTTAGTTTATCTATATCTATAGTAAATAGATAACGGTTGCGGTTTTACATTTTTATTTCTTTATTTGTAAGCATTGTGGTATATATCATTAACACATGACATGACTTTGACTTTCATTTGTATTGATAGATTTACTATTGACAGAGCACAGGTGATTAAAATACTTTATGGATTGATGTCAAAATCATTCAATGATCATTTTGTGTTACCGACTTATGAAACTCTTCTAATAAAGCTGATAACAGATCCGATATTTTACTTTTGTTACTTTTAGCTTATGAGCCAAGTGCAAACTTTTGTCCCCATAGCGGAGCAGCCAAGTGCCCTCCTGCTTGGCTGATAAACTCGAGAGTGTCCTCCAGATAAGGCAGGGGGTGTCAGGGGCGTGGATGGGACTCAGCGCTCTAAATGAAAAGCGGACAGCGATTCTGGATTAGAAGGGATTTCGCGCGGATTTTATAGCTGGCCCATACGGCAAACTCTGTCTCACATCACGTTGGGTCACATTGGTTATTGAATTACGACTCTAAGGAGATTTGCAATAAGATTTAAAACAAACTGACGCTTGACTCAGTGCCAGTGGGAACCACACAGCAGATCGTACCTTTGTAATTTGACAGTGACAGTGTTATTTAAGTTAAAAATGGCAATTTATTGAGAAATAATCGTGGATTTAATAAGTCGAACATTGCGGTCAAATGTAATCAGAACTGTAAAATAGAAATTAAATATAGGGGCGCATCTCTTTTATTTTCAAGCACTAAGGAGCCATGTAGAGTCCATGACGTGCCTTCGATACAATCGGGGCTTGGCAATAATGTCAATGGACACTGTACTAAATTACGTCAAAAGGATTTTTTCAATACTTATACATTACGCGGGTACTTTATTCTTAAGTGGTTAAGTCCCCTTTGCGGAGAGAGGGTCCGTATCCAAAGTGACAACCGTTTACAGAAAACAAAATCGCAATGGAAATAAATGTATCGAACAGCACAACGAAAAGTCGCGCATCTTTCTTACTTATATACACTATTTTTGGCTATGGCCTCTGATGTCTTGTGGCTTGCACCAATTATCCCCTAAGTAGCCGGGTGCCTAATGAATACAATCTGGCATCTTGGCCTTTCGGCTAAATATTTAATTAGCGAAAGGTGCCTTAATTACTTAATTGTTGAAATATTACGTTTTGATAAGTCCCTGTTAGACGATGGTATTTAAATAATTAGTTTTACAGTCGGTTTGGGTGATACAATATCATTTTTATTATAGAATAATTTTACTATATCAATGCTTTTAATGTGCATTCGATACCGAATAAAGGTACAGATAGATATTGAATATAATATCATTGATCATAAACGATTGTGATTGTGATTTGTAAAGTTGAAGACAGGTCTGGCCTAGTGGCTAGTGACCCTGCCTATGTAACCGACGGTCCTGGGTCCAGGGCTCAAGAAGGCTTGTGCTTACCGTGGGGCTAAGTCAAGTCAATTGGTGTAAGAATATCCTGTAATATTTATTTATTTAAGTCTTCGATCCAAGATTCGGGAACAAAGAGGACAAAGATAGGCAATATTCGTACGACCGTCAGTGAAAAAATATACCTCACTAATTTTGAAATAATAATTGTCTGTACAATATTCAATTACTTTTGCAAGGAAAGTTTATCATAGTTAACATACTTGTATTATATCCGATACAAAACAATCGATGCCTCCATAAAACCAATGACTTGATGGCTTGCCTTCAGCGGTGTTCACATATCACTTATTACTTCGCCATATTACAGAACCAGGGTGACACATAAATAATAAAAACTGTTATTTCGACTGTCAGCAATATTGGTTTTGGTTTAGGATTTTGGACACTAGATAGTTTATATTACCGCTCTCAGTTGCTTTTGAGTCGAAATACTAGATGAAGTCCATATTATCTTGGCTATGGAAATCAACGAAAGATAGTGAAAATTCTAAGCTAACTACGATTTTAAACGCACATTTCAAGCTTGGACTTGGACGCTCGTCACTGATGCCAACCATCATACATTTATTATACCCTATGGATGGTCGTTCCGTAGTCCTAAGTAGAATACTGCTAAGTGACACATGATGTGCACACACAAAGACACAGTCAAGACTTTGTATCGATATTGTCAGTTTTTATTATTCAATTGTCTGTGGAATCAGAACCATTTCATTACGGCCTCCATGGTATATATCACGGGTACAATAGCGCCGTCTGAGTGGTAATAAAGTCTATATAAGGCTATTTATAATATTGGCTCATGAACTGGTTGATTTTATCACGATTCTGATCACGGTTCATGATTCGAGTTCAGTTAGCCTAATATGATCGGTATTTTATCATTTGACACTATATATTTCTCGCTCTAATAAGTATGTGAGTGCGAAACTGACTGATACCGCGAATAACCGATAAAATGGCAAACAAAACTATCCGTTCTGATATTACTGGGTGTTATAAAAAACTTGATAAAAGATTATAAAATCGGCATCTATTAATGATTTTGAACATCTTTTACTATGGGGTCAAGGCTTGATAATCTTGTATCACGTTTTTTGTAACATCCGGTATACTTCGGTCGATTGTCTTTTGGCGCTTATATGTGTTATTTTGATTACATTAATGAATGCGTGTCCTCAGTAAAAAAATACACTCATCTAATTCAACCTGCATTCCCTACCTCGCATTACTTACAACTTCGCTTTCCCACTTACGAACGCCTCGGCCCACATTCCCCTTCTTTAATACTACCGTTTAAAACAAAATAAAGTATACAGAGTGCTGCTGTTTTCACAAAAGGTTTCAAAAATGCAACCATGTGGAAGCGCGCTCATGTCCAATGTCCAGTATTGTCCAGTGCTATTATTTCCCCTCTGTTTCCGTTTCCACTGCTATTTCCTACTCGTTTGTTTCAGTTAGTGTTGGCGTAGATTTAGTCGAATTTAAAACGCTGCAACGGATGGCCACCTACTTCGCGCAAAAAAATACGAGAGTTTTATTTCGTTCATATTGAATTTTATTAAGCACTAAAAGGTCAACGGGTTTTATTATCTTCTTTTGCAGCGCGTGGATATTTTGCTTATAAACCTTCCCACATTCGCCCACGTGTGACTAACCACTAACTGAGGCCCTCATATTCCTCTTACTTATTGAATTTTTATTTATACTTTTAGATTGTAACTTCGTATTGCATTTAAGATATGATCTATATAAGATCAATAAATTTATTAATAAAAACTAAAATGTTACTCTTCTAAACTTTTCCTAATTTAGTATTTTCTACTATAATATGGCAGCAAGTATAGTATGTAGCTATGTATAAGTACTAAAAACCTAAATTGTTGTATTTCTCATATAACTCAAGATTGTTATATATCTTCTTTTGAAAATAAGTGTCTTAAACCTGATTAGCTAAACGAACATGGTTTACCGCTCGTATATAACGTGGTTGTTATTATGTTATTTATTTGTTTTAAACACGGAACTTGTAAATTGTATTTCGGACCCGGGTATGTCCTTAAACTACGTCCAACAATGAGAGGTAGGGCACAGGGATGACCATCACGCTTGAATCTGGGGCAGCCCAACTGGGGAAGTACCTTCTCCTTACAGAAGACCACAGCCATAATAGCACTGCTACCTTTCAGGTATGTAGTGCTGTGTTCCTGATGGTGAGTAAGGTTCCCAGAGCTCCAACCTCCCCTTAAAGGCCGGCAACGCGCTTGTGACTCATCTGGTGTTGCGGGTGCCCATGGGCTATGGTAATTGCTTACCACCAGGCAATCCGTCTGCTCGTTTGCCGCCTATGTCATAAAAAAAAAAACTTTTATATATACTTTCAAAATCCTAAACGGGCCAATGTTTGCATATTTTTAAAACATCTGCTGTCCTTTCAGGTCCCACGACTCCATTATAGTTCAAGTTAGTTTAAAATTTTGTGCTCTAGGTAGTGTTCGACAATTTTTGAGCCTTTGTACAACCATACGGAATCTTCAAATCAACTCGTCGGTTGCTATAGCCACAAAAATATGAAAACATTAGATACCTTGCTGAATATACCCGAACATGGACCGCGGACAATAAATGCAGTCGTTTGGTCCTGATGATGACAGGTAATGGGCCATCCGTTATCGTTTGTGTGGTGGACTGTCCAAGCCATTCTAAATGCTTGCAGGCGCAGAAGCGAGTCGACTACTCCGATAAACCAAACTACACTTGATCTTAATACCCATAATGAGAACATGTAGTTGGACCTGGTTTTATATACTGGATTGTTTGAGTTTTCGACTTATTTTATGCTTGGTAAGCGTTTGGAATTGGCCATCAGTTAATAGTGGGGAAAATACATCTGTAACTAGGTAACTAGACATGATTTAGTGTAATATACCTGGACAGCCAGGAAATATATCAGGGTAAATATGTGTGGACGCTTATAATTGATATAGGCAATAGAACTGAAGGTAGGTTGTAGTATCACCGTGATTATGTTTGTTTCTGTAACAAGTGGATAACGGTGAATATACATTGTTTATGCAAGCAAATATTAATTTTAAGAAGCAATTGTGAAATTTTGATTTCGACCAAGGATATGGGAAGACGTATATAGGGAAATGTATTTGTCAAGAATCCATAGAATTACTTGATTTACCTATCCTCGCTCCGCTGAGTTCCCCTAGAGGTGCGCTCAGTGAGATAGGTAAATGAAGCGATTCTGTTAGTACTTGAAAGCACATCCCTTGCATTCTCAGCTTTAATAGTAAATGGACAAATGTATGATTATCTTTTCCTTGCCTTAGCTGTACGAGTATTTAAAAGTAATAGTCCTATAATTGTAATAAAAAAGTTAAGGAAAGTCATGCTATTTTTACAGTATAGTTATCGGCTAGATTTAATAGTAAGGATGGTAAAGCAAACTTTGTGCGAAGTGCAGTCGCATAGTTTTTGTTTTCTTGATCTAGGAAAATATTTTGTGTGTAAACCCTGCGAATCTATCTAATCTACAATATTATAGTGCGAGGTAATGTAAAAATAAGGCGTAAATATTAATTATTGGCCTATTTCATACAGTTTTTCTATCAGCAGTGGTCAGAGATCACTCGTAAAGTTCGAATAGCTTCATGGTCTTTGTGTCGGCAACAGAACAACCGCCAGACACATTTATCACAAGTAACATGTCTCTTTCAGTCCGCTGCGTCTATGGTCGTGTAATTTACTGATACTCTGGCTACCGCTCGCACTTCCAGTCCGGGAGCGTGGCTTGTACACAATCTGTTGACAAACAATATACCGTGTTTGTTCTACCGGTTTGGCTGACGTTCCTAAATCAAACTATACTACGACAGGTCTACAGCATTTCCAACCTCGCATATACAAGCCGCGGTATATTCTGCTGATTCTAGCCCCTGACGACTGAAAAATGGCGGTACAAACATTAAAATTTGGCGTAGTTACATGCCATGATGCCACAGACCGGTGATGGGCTGTAGCATCACTGGTGCAAGAGGCTGCGATGATATTGACGAGAGATATAATAATCTCCACGGCAAATCGCTGAGTTCGAAAATCCTAATACAGCTGCTAAATGTGTTATAGAGTACAACTATATTGGAAGAATACTATCTTCGGTTGCCATGATAATTACTCATGGAATAAAGTGGTTGAAACGGATTATTTCACGTATACTAATTTAAACTTCATCCCGATGTTTTCCGACGAACCTTTAAGCAGCGTTCCGTTCGTGGTCATCGGGTGGACTGAAGAAAAATAACATGTCTATATTGTCTATTGGTTAGGTTACAATATTTTTTTACCGTTCCATTCGTTACACACACTACTATCCTATTAGACTATTCTCTACTAACTAATGTATTAATAAATTAATTTATTTGTTTCAGGTACGTTATTTTCAACTAAAAATAGAAAAGTCATCGATTTACAGGCATAGTACAAATTGATTTCTTAAATCACTTGTTGCATTTACAATTAGGAGGTTCCTAATTAAATACCTATTTGGTAATACGTAAGTATTATCCTAACAATATATTTTCTTACTTTGTATAGATTTCATGCAACTAAATACAGATACATGCAGATTAAGTCTAAAACATATTATGTGCACTTCATAGTTCGGTGATACTGGCTTCCTTGGGATTAACTATGGGATGTTGGATACTTTCTAGCCAGTTTTTAAATTGTGTCGTTAGTTCCAAGTAGAAATTGTTCAGTTAGTTCTATAATATGTCGATTTAAGGCTAAGAATATTAAAACAACCCGTATAAGTACATACGTACTTTGAAGTGTGGAAGTGCATTGAGTGGATAAGGCGATCGGTTCCTCTGCCAACAACGAGAACTAGCAAGAAATCCAATAAGCCTACGCCAAGTTTCACTTAATCAAACTGGAACTAGCGAGATCAAAGCATTCCTCGAGATTACTTGAGCAAATCCTCCTCCAAGCCAGTTTGAATATTCTCTGCGTGTATACAAATACCGGTTATTGTTCAAGTACTTTGTATACTCACGAGAATTTTTTAGATGTTGCTAGAATTTAAGAAAACTGTAATATAGAAAACTGGAAAAATATTATGAATAACTTGACCTACTTTAAAAGGGCTGTTTACGAGGTAGTAAAAGTAAAATTGTTTCCTTACGAGTATTGTTTGTTCTTCAACTGAACATTATTTAGGTTTATTTTGTCTGTGACTTTAATATTGAATTTCACAGTACGTAAGTCCGTTAAGGACTTTTGAAACAGTAGGTCGTTACTATTGACCAAAGTTATATTATTTTGTCACAAGTTGACTTTATTTGCTGTCTTATACAGTCAGCAGCAGAAGTGGCTAAGCGTTTGAGGTGTTCTAAATGAGGTCAACACATTTCTATTGTCATGAGAATAAGAGCGCGTGTCGGTCATTTTTAACACTTCAAACGCTTAGCCACTTTTGCTGCTGATTGTACATCAAAGTCCTTCACGGTCATACTAGTATTTTAATGTAGGTACATTAATTGTGTAATAAATAAACTTATAAGTAGATAGTACTTAATCGCAAGAGTTATCTATTGCTTAGTACAATTGTCTGGTGATAAATCCAGCATCATAGTTTCGCGTGGAAGCTCACTCAAAACTAGTTCAATCTGGAATGAAATTCTACAGGCATTCCTATCGGAACTTAGTCCAATTTCAGTGTCGAAGTACTAACAGCAACACTTGACCGTTGGTAGTCCTTACCCCATTGCAATAAGGTCTAGAAATGGTTCGTTAAATGTGACGACGATACAGAGAGACTCGCTAATGTGAAACTGTGAACTTTCAAACTGAAATGAAAGAACTGACGTGGTGCCTGGAGCGAGAAATAGCTTAAAACTTGGCTGGTGGGATTTTAAAATTGTTTAGAGTTTTCACTTTAATGTGTTAACTATGAGTTCTACCGAGGGAAGTTTGAATAACGATGTCATGGAAACTACATGTACTTAGCGCTTTTGGGAACTGAAAATGTTTTAATGAATTATAGTACATATTTAATAATCAGACATAGTTATGATGGGATTATCTTATACAAAACAATCATAGTTAGGCGTCCACAGTAATAGTATTGTTGTAGTTGTTTTAGATATACTTGACAACGATATAGGTAGAAAAAACTTGAAAGCATAGTTAGTATATTACCGTAAAATGGGGTGAGTAGTAATGCAAGGGCAGTTGGGGTATGAATGGGGGCGAAAGGGATGACAGAGGGGTGAGGAGGTTTCATGAGCTACTGCTACCTATATAACATATTATTATTACAAATAACAACATTCTCCAAAAGTGTCAATCCAACAATTGTTTCCCCAAATTACCTTTGTATGAAATCCCACCTTATCCCAAATACGGGGTGAGGAGGGATTTCACCCCAACTATTTTCTGTGTTTATCTTATAAGTTATAAAATGGAACTACCTAACATCATAAAAAATACTAAAATACAAACAACAGACGCTTATTGATAAATTAAGTTTACATAAAATATAAGAATAAAATAAATAGAGGTTCAAATGTCAGTTTTGTCTCGCCCTGTTTTACATCATCACACTCGTAGCTTTAAAAGCAGTAGAGATAGTTTTGAATTTTTAATAGTTTATTGATAAACAACTTGTTAGTCAGTCCCTCACTACTGAGGATCGTGACTACATGGTTCTCCGAAAGCTGCTGTGATTTGCTTCCACAGGTCTCGATCCGTCGTCGCTCTCAATACATGATCATGTTTGCCAGAGGTGGCATTCTTGATAACTAGTCCAACACAAATCGATATACATATACTCGTACTATACAATCGAATTCCTCGTATTCTGTAAATCGATAGTTTCGCCAAGTCGCCGTGGAGGCGTCAGCGGCAAATGAGAAATTCCTGTACGTGCTAGGGCCGCGTGACTCGCGCCGGCACGCCACGTCGATAACGACTGAATCGACTCCACTCGATTACTCGCGATGAATTGAGTTAGTCGAGATTAGTTTTGACGCGACGATTGATTACCGTGAAACTTGTATTCTATTGAAAAAGGTGTAAAACGTCATGAATGGTTTGCAAGCGAGAGTGACAAAGGCTATACGAGTATTACTTGGACAAATCAAATTGTTTTATTAAATACGAGATGATGCCCGCGGCCTCGCCCGCATGGTTAAAAGGAAAATGTAACATAATTATTGAGTCTTGCCGTGGGAATGAGATGTTTTCCCACTGGAAAAAGTAGCCTATGTCACTCTCCATTCCTTCAACTACCTCCAAGTCACGTCAATTCGTCGCCCCGTTTTGCCGTGAAAGAGGGACAAACAATAAGACACACTTTCGCATTTATAATGTTAGTAACTATGGATTCTGATTGAATCTAATAGTTCACTTTTTTAAGCATAAAAATTAACTATTTTAATTTATAACAAAAACTGTACTCAAAAACGATTTCATTCATAACTTGTGCATGCACTTTTGAATCCTACTTGTACCTAATGTATACGGAATGTTTGTGAAAAAGATTTACGCCCTTATTCATATCATAATACCGTCTGCCAAATAAAATGCTCTGCTCTCGTTTTGCTAAGTTATATACATAAAGGGATTGAATTTTGACACTGCATGGTATTTTTTTTGTTAAATGTACAATGATTTTCCAAATGGGATATCAAGATATCAAATTATTATATTTTTTTAGAAGTTAACTAATATTTTAATAAATGTCAATAACGTTCCATAAATTTAATTCTAATTTATATTAGTTACGGACGAAGTAAAAAATTTAATAATACACAAGTCGTTTTCCCTTCCCTAGTAACTTGAGAGCAGGAGTATTAATTCCGGGATCAGGTAATGGGGGACTTTATTAAGGACAGGTTTTTCCCGAGCCTGAAGTGGTATTCTAGTATTAAATATGTGATATTGATGTGACATTTATATTATACTGGAACGAATAAAAAAGGAATGCAAGTAATATGAATGTAACAATTACATTGTACAGACTAACAGACAACATAATACATAATAGTAAAACTCCACAAAGATAGCAAATTTTTTTTAAGCGATCCGTAAGAGCTGTATGTAATATTCGTCATTAAATTAAGCTTATTCTCACTACGATAAAGGTTGGGTCTCAGTTTTCTTGCTTGAGTCTTCTCAGCCGGGTTAGCGAACCAGCGACAAAACTTCCATTACTTTAGATTTCATTCATATCTTTAACCAATCTCGCTGGAAGTGAAAACTTAGTAAGTATTCCGGCAGTAAAAATCAAGTCCGGTGCTGAAGGGTCCAAGATTTTCCTCCGGGCTACCTCTTCCTCGACTCAGCCTTCCCGCTCTAACATTCCAACACAAGGTTTATAGAGCCTAATTCAAACGGATGAACTCACGTGTACTTAATCCACTTATATCGAACTACGCGACATGTTTGGGGTATGTCATCTAGCGCGATATAAGTAAACTTGAGTTTATCCATTTGTAACCTAAGTAGTAGTAAAATGACTCACAACAGTTTAATTGTATTTGAGCCTAATTCAGTAGAAAAATGCTTCTGTTTCTGCTTTTTCGATTGCTTGGTTTAATGAATCCCAACGATGGTGGAAACGTGGTAAGATGTTTGTTAAGACTAACATCATATTAAAATCAGGTTTTTGAAATTATGAATGGCGCTTCGGGTTTTTCTCGAGCCGGGATGTTAAATTAGAGCTTACATTCTTCGAGTGTGGTGTTCGAGACACTTACTTTAACTTTAAGGTAAACTTAGGGTATTTTTTTGGGATATAGGCTGGAAGTTTAATTAATCTAGCTTAGTTTGATCAAGGCGTTTACGTTCAAAGGTCTCAGTGTGATTGAAAGCAGTCTGAAAATATTAAATAAACAAGTCTTGTTTACTTGTACGAAGTCAGAAAGGAATGAAACTTAAGAGAAATTGGGATTTTTAATTGTCAAAGGAGTGTTACAAGGTAGTCTGATTTTATATTTTATTACGATAGTCACCAAGAAGAAAAGTGGGTTCTTGTTTAAAAACAACTTTGTTGTTAATTATATGTTCACTTAAAAAAAAATGTTGGCTAAGAGGTGTTTAATCCTTAAACTTGCTAATAGGTATAGTTTTACACTTTACACTATAGATATTAATAATCATATTTTCATAAAGGAATAATTTTAATATCATAGGTATAAGTGTAAATAAAGTCAAAGTTGGCGTCTGTCACAGTCAAGTTGTCAAAAAATAATAAACAAATAAATAATAAAAAACGTTAAAAGTGTTTGATGTCGTCAAAATGTAAAAAAATTAATAAAAGCTTAATTTAAAATATTATCTTAAGTAAGTAAACCATTAAAAAAAAACGAATGTCCTATGGCATAGTGCATGTATTCTAATCTGTGATCCCGTTACCTGTCGACATAATACATTTGCTGTATAAGTATTCGGATCACTTACCCAGTAGACTTGGCATGTGACACAACGCGCGGACATTGTCAAATAAGTATAATCTTGTAAGTAGGCTACCGAGTAGCTGTATGTCAGCCAGCATCTATAGTACTGCAATAAAAAATGCACCAAAAACATCTACTGTATAGTATAGTTATACTTTAAAATAGTATATTTCGATACTAGTGAAAAAAAAATATTTTTCGACGAGGGTGAACGTTGGAGCCCGAGTGAAACGAGGGTGACAATCACCCGAGTCTTAAAGAAGTTTTTACACGAGTATCGAACCTAATTTTTCATAGCAAGTGCCTTAAAAAGCGAAATTTACAAGCAGCATTAGTTAGCAATATTAATTAAGTGCACTTTTTTCGCACTAGTTAGGAAAAAATATTTTACTTGTCTCCAGTTTGCGTTAGCGTCATTGAACATGCTCATATTATTGTATAGATTTTTAAGTAGTGTTTAGATGCTTTTGAGTTTCGATACTTTGTTTATTATGCTGGCTGTAAAACATATTCACGTCTCAGAGTAAAACATAAGTTTTAATATCAATCTATTTATACGCTTCTGCGTAGCTACCACGAGCCTCTGTCCCCGCTACAAATGTAACGAGCTTGAGTTAATATGCGTAGTCTGTGCGACAAGCTCCCTGACCGTATAATAACACCCATAGCGCCGTTACCGTAAGCTATAATTTGCCTAAGAAGCGCCAGATCGGCTGCGGTCGATACAGCACACGTGGGTACGTCTCCATTGTCCTTCTATACATTGTGGGCTTTGTACAAGTTCATTCAACCGGTTATAATTGGTACAGTCACGTCTGCAAATATGGGTAAATTTATTGTGACAAAAATATGATGGATACATTACGCCATGGTAAAACGTCGTGGCTAGATTTTTTTAAATACTACGACGGTGGCGAACAAGCACACGATCCGTGATGGTATGTATCCGCTGTAAGAACCTGTACACTCCTGTTCTAAAGAACCATATAAAATGTTACATAAATTTATCCATATTTTCAGACTGTATGTACAAGTATAACTTCTTTGTAATTTGGACATGAATATAAATCACATTCGGACGTTAATGTATCTAAGTGGGTACATATTTACTTACCTATACATTTTTATTAATCATTGTTAAATAAACTTCATTTAAGTCGACTATAGTTTTTAAATCAAAATACAGTCATGTTTTGATTCAGATTTAGCAAGCAGTGACGGTTTAAGGTAAACATAGACCCTTAATAGGGGTTTTACTTTTAGAGAGCCGATTGTGCTATAATAAACATTAATAGAACTTAAAAATAATTTCACAATTATATAGAACAATGCTCAATGGCAACATGAAATGGAAGAAACAATAACCTGCCTAACCTTAAGTAATCAAAGCAGACAATGATCAAATTTGACATAAAGGAGTTGGGTGATTCGCACATCATCTACTTTTATTCCGCTAAAAACATTCGATCACAATGGCTAAAGGAATCCAACAGATAGCTATTAATAGCGAAGTGACGGCTATTCATTGGAGCTAAAGTCCCATCCACTTATCCTGACGTCACCTCGCTCGATATCTAATACCCCCGCTAAGAGTAATGGATTCCGTCACGCCACAGGCTATTACGGATCTGCTTTGTCGACTTACAAGTCGATATTGTACGTGATGTTGATAATGTCGACTTCTAATGTGAAGTGGCTGAACTAAATTTTACTTGGAACCTATACAGCTTATAGAAAAAGGTATGGTAGGTACAGTCAGCAGCAGAAGTAGCTAAGCATTTGAGGTGTTCAAAATGAGATCAACACGTCTCTATTGTCAAGAGAATAAGAGCGCGTGTAGGTCATTTTGAACACTTCAAACGCTTAGCAACTTTTGCTGTGACTGTATGTACCATAATCAAGTTTTTTTAGAAAGGCGTATGTCACTAAAGCTTAAGTGTACCTTCTGACGATATTAAATATGACTTTGAAATTCTTTCTGAATTTGTTGACTATTCAGTCAATTAAAGTTTCTTTGTGTTTATTTCAGACTTCAAAAAGCCTTTGGATCGTTTACCTTTGATATTTTCAGACTCAAAGGTGAACCTTGAAGGTCCAAAGTGAAGCCTTGTATTAGTTTATTAATTTGCGTTGTTTTAGGTATCAGTAGCTAATAAGTTAGACTTGTAGATGTAGTTACTAATTGAAATACGAGTATATAACTTTGTTGGTGTCAAACACCAAGTTTAATATAAGTACACACACCACAGTCTATAGACCACTACATACAGCATTTATCTGACATTTTATACTACCCAAGTGGTGTGCCGATCACGTAACATTAAAATTGGTAGGCCTCTTACTATTATTATGCTAGCATAATAATAGTAAGAGTAATGTTTTAAGTATAAAATTAATTACAATAATCAATGAAGGCACGTATATATTTATAGAGAAGTAGGAGGATAATTGCCTTTCTTCACAACATTGTAAAATGAGTACTGTTTGGAAATTAGGCATGTTGATAGGCACAGTTGAAAAACAAACCACGCAACTACAAGGTAGTCCCTATCCATAGAAACATTAACATAAACACAAAATCTATACGATCCATAGGAGAAAACTGCCACGCATGTCAATATAGTATTCGATTAACACACGTAACTGGTTTTCATTTCGAAGCAGTCCTGACGTGTCGTGTCAGACAGTGAGCACGCGCCGGTGAAATCTGACCCGCCATACAGCATCCATAAACAATACGATGGAGTTTGAAAAGCCTCGTATTAAATTACCTGGATTTTTGAAAATAAATTATGACTACGTGGCGTTGTGAAATTGAAATAATTTATCTAAATGAACAACAGTTGCGGGACGTACAGACTGACGGACAATAAACTGCCCTAATGCCTAAAGCCTGTTAAAATCAGAATATTCTTTTTTTGTCCATATTTAGGTACTTGAAATGTCACGGAGCTTAACTAGGAAATTATCGCTGGAAATTCAGTTACTACTTTTATTAATTTTAAAAATTTGCAAATTAATGCGCGATAATTGAGGAATAGGCACTATGACATATATTAAATTATCATTTTACTCTCGTATGTTTATCTGTAACATCAATCATATTATTCAAGATTTATCGGGGTAAAGTCCTAAAACTGCGACTAGAAACCACCGGACAATGGTGTCCCTTAGAGTGGTTGAACATATTGCGATGGCCAACCCGCCTTCCCAGCGTGGCGATTATGGCAAAAATATCTCACGCTGGTATGGGGAAGGCCTATGTCGCTAATAAATTGATGACAAGATATACAGTATTTTAACATCATCATTAAACTCGAGCCGGTTAGGTCTATAAAGACTTTAGACCTGCATTCTTCAACCCGTATCCGCAGGGGCCAGTTATAGACGCCCATAAACAAATGACATATTTTACGACACACTCAAATGCACATAAGTCTTTCTTATTCCGAAGTAACTTGAACCTGATAAAGGCAACGCAGGAATCAAACGCTCTATTTAAGGTGAGATTGGTCGCTTTAATGTGTTCCCATGATCTCTAGTTCTTCTTAAGGGATCATCAATCAGGTTTCTTGATCCAGTTAATGTGTTTAGTTGTCGTAAAAAATACTACGACGTTCCTTACGATGAGAGCGTAACTTATTGTGTGCGGTCAAGTAATCAAGTGTGTGTGTAAGATTCGTTTGTTTCTATCGTAACTTATACAAATATGTGCCCTTCGCTTCTATTTTTTATGATTTTGATAAACTGTCGAAAGATGAGCGGAATAAAATATGTATTTTTGAACTGTGTTATACAAATTGTGTTGCTAATTCACTCAGCTATTTAAAATATACCTTTATTTAATTTCACTACAAAAAGTGTAGTTTTTTTTACTTTTTCAAGAGTTGCCTGACTCTGACCTTACTCTTTCATTTAATTAAAAGGATAGTGTCATCCCTCCGTTATTACCCTCATACAGGAGGTTATTTTATTACACATGCTTTTTAGATACATGTCATACTTAAAAAAAAAACATACGTCATTCTTATACCATGCGACGCGTATGACCAAAAACGCCCAAGGTTACAGCGTCAGAAATGTTGGCAGTGTTTTGATGTTGACTAGATAAAAAAAGTCAATTAAAATTTGTAGACAAATTTTGGTGAGGTCTATGACTAGCATGAAAAAAATAGTATTATTCTCTCTGCCTAGGCTCTAATTTTAAGAAGCACTCCGGCCAATTGTCTATTCTTTGTAAAATTTAACAAATGTTAATGTAATAGTGTCTGCAAAGTTTGACACTCCTTCTCACACTACTTTACGCCCCATTAAACACTTATAAAGGGTAACTCTGATATTCGGCACTTGTTGCAACTGAGCTCAGGTAATGTGGAAGTTTAGTTGTTTCTACTTACATTTACAACATGCTCAAACGTTGGCTTAAAGGTATAACTTTTAGAAGCATTTAAGTTGGGTAATTTTAATTGGTAACTCGATCAAATAAAATAGAGGTAGAGAGCGAACTAAAGTAGGGTTTAAAAAGTAGCGTGTGTGTGTTTGTATAGGTGTTTTAATCTGATTTAATCAGATTAGTTAGATGCGGGTTTGCAGGCATACCTGGATGTTTGTTCATGTGTTGTTCAGATTCGGTTAAAATTTGCATATTCTACCGGGAGAGAAAATACTTAATAGTATACGCAACAGCTCAGTAGTCCTTTGTGCCCTTACTATAAGAAAATAAGGCTTACATTGAATAAGAACTTGATCATTACTTTGCTCGCTAGTCAAACAGATACGGCCAGATTACAATCCTTAGTCCCGCATATAATCCATAGCAAATACACCCACTTTCAATGTCATGATTTATACATCCAGCATCTAGCCGCTGGGCAATCAATGGCCCGTCTACAGGATCACGATATAAACTACCAATCTATCTACACTACAGAACATGCAATTGTAAAACTTATGTCAACAAAATAAGAGCTTTTAAGCGAGCGTCTTGTAAGTTTGTAGATATTTCAGCGGTACTCTTAAAGATTGTATGTACATTCTAGTTTAAAGGGCTGTTATTACCTTTTATTTTTGCGTTGAAGTCTGCTCGAGTGGGAGACGCGTGGGCAAACTTCAAACTTGAGCAAACATTTTAAACCTTATCTGTATACACATAAGCAACAAGTGAACCCAGCTCGTTCAATATCGATTTTATGCAGATACAGTCGGCAACATTGTTGGGATGCTTGAACTTTTATGTAGATTCGTGTTTGCCATTTACGATAGTCTCAAGAGGACTCGTATTTACACATTCGCGTAGCTAGGACAATGTAAATAAATAAGGAAGAGGCAATAAAAGTTGTACGTACTTTAGAATACGATTGCTATAAAAAGTAGCAGAACAACAGAATAGTGTAAATAGTAAAATCTCGATTTTATTGCCTATTGTAGGATTTATTTGATTTGCATAGTTTAGCTACTTTGAAAATGTAATGATGTTATTTATAAATGCCCTTTTGAAAACGAGAACATTTGGTTACAACAGTTCTTATCTGTCGTTTTGAAATTCATGTTTGTTAGAATATTAAAATGAGTATTAGGAAAGTTAGGACGTGTATAAGATTACATTGAACTATGGATCTTGTTTTGTCCTCAATTAAAAAAAAGCTTTTTAAAATGTTATCTCTTCTAATTAGTACTTTCCATAAGAAAGTAGCTATTTATTCAAATTAATCGGATTTACTATACAATAAACAGACTATAAATAGTCATGTTATAATACCGTGTAGGTGTATCGTGTACATTTATCGAGCTCTATTTAACCGGCACCGGGACATAATATAAATAAATAAAGTAAAGGCACTAACACACATACATTCATTATGGGAGCGGACCGGTCGGAATCCATTTAGGTGTTGAACAAATCTGGTCCGATACACGTACCCTGAGAAACAAAGCCGAACAAAACGGTATCCCGAATCGCATTGCGTATTTAGCGACTGGCTGTCGGTAACGATTACTAGGATGTTCCAAACGGTTCTATGACAGGCAGGAAACAGGTGACCAGCTTTCGATCTCAACTTGTTGACCTTTCAGCGGATTTTGCACGTAAGTACGTAGGTACTTGATATTTTTTAGGTACCATACTCGTAAAGTTTTTGCCATAATGATCATCTGCAAGACTCTGTGTCGATCCATGTCCTCGCGAAAGCGCGAAGAAGCGATGAAAGGATGTCTTTAAGGCCGAAGTGAGCTAATGCTTCTAAAATAAGACCTCAATCGTCAGACCTCAGATCGTGCAACACAGAGAAAATATGTAATATATTTTCTTGGCAGTAACCGAACCTATTATTCCATTACTACACCGCAACACCGTTGACATGGTAAAGATGGCAGGAATCTACTGGAACCTGTCACTGTGGGTCGCTTTGGGGGAAGCCTACCTATGTCCAGCAGTAGACGTTCTTCGGCTGATATGATAACTACACAGCAACAAAAGTGGCTAATGGTACTTGCTAGTATATATTACAGAATTACAAAAACGATGAGCTAATCAAACTTTGACTGGTCAATGTGTACGATCGACTTTTGCGTTCGGTTTGGAGCAACGGTGATGACCAGTTCGATTCCTATACGGAATACGCTCCCTTTCACGCGCAATGGGTTAAATAAATTGGGACTCGGGTAATGCGGGCCGAATCCCCTCCCCGGGAATACCTATCCCGTATGATTTATTTTGTATGCTCCTTCAACCGAGACTTGGGGTAAAAATCGAATATGCGAAAACTCAAAGTATTCATTGTTGATCGACGTAGAATTTCAACTGTCTGGCTCTTTCCGGATGGGACGGATAAAGACGGTGATAAAGATAGGATATGAGGTTTAATGGCGCTGATCTCTTATTATTACAAAGTTTTAAACTGGGTGATAATATGGCAAAGGTGCGTGTGGCGACATTGGGCAATTTAGCATACTTTATTAGGGTTTCACGCGAAACTCGAATATTGCGGAAAGTTATAATAACTTTTACTGCGTAGGTTTATGGTTAATAAAAATTCAAATGTGTTTTGCAATGCCAGATTTAATTTTAACTATGGTCTTTCTGAACTTCGTATTGCGCTACAAAGCTGTGGTATTATAACGGGGTTGTTGCTTTTAATTGTCATGTTCGTCTTTATTTTATTAGTTAGCGTAATTAATTTTTTTTATTTTTATTAAACATTATTGTGTAATTTATAGTACTTACGTCAATATAAGTCAGCAAGGTCATTATTTTATAAGAGTAACATCGTAATATCTCCAAATTTTGACCTACAAGTATATCGCATACATGCAATCATTTTAACGGAATGTTATTTAATAGGGCTTTGTCAGAAAAGGAAGAATGTAAAGTAATAATTGTTCACAAGTAATAAATCCATAAAATGCCTAAAAACCATTTTTTTATACGTGTATCGATATCGATGTGAGTGTATCGACACTGTCGTTGAAATGACAAAAATTCCTAGCAATACATTTTCCATATTATTTATAATTCATGTGTAACGTAATATTACACATATTTGGAAACTGACGGATGGTCAGCAGCATCCGTCAGATGTCACCAACCCGCCTGCCAAGCGTGGCGATTACAGCAACTCCTCCCCAAGATGATACAAGTCATATTTGGGAGAAGCCTATGTTTAGCCGTGGATGTCTTACTGAAATGATGGTGATGATGAACCTAATGTTATAAATACCATTACGAGTCACATGTAAACTGAATCATTTGTTTTTGATATTCAATTTACATTTTAAATCATAAACAAAACTAATACAGTCACATAATACCCTGACTAGAAACCGGTTCAGTAACTTTTCATTTACACGGTCGATGAATGAAATTAATTAAACACATTTCAAATCATATAATGGAATTGGAAACCAAATGAATGAAAGTCAATTTCAATCTTTATTGAAAGCTGTTTATATTTGTAATGGATGTTTGGTTATAACATAACTGTTATACTGCAAGGTGCAAGGCGACGGTTTATTAAGAAAACACAGTTAATTTCATAGTCGAACCGTCGACGAACACAGCAAACTCTTCAAAACGTCGGGACGTAGTTTAAGTTTTTTAGTTGTTTTATTTAATGATAGTATCGGATTTTTTTGGTAAAGTTGCACAATAGTACATTTCGATACTAGTGAAAAAAATGTTTTTTTTCGACGAGGGTGAAAGTTGGAGCCCGAGTGAAACGAGGGCGACAAACACCCGAGTCTTGAAGAAGTTTTTACACGTGTATCGAACCCAATTTTTCATAACAAGTGCCTTAAAAAGTGAAAATTCCGCACGCGAAGCGTTCGCAAAGTACTCTTTTTACGCACGAGTTAGGAAAATACACTTTAAAAAAATGGTTTACTTATTCATTCTAAAGTAACTTTTGATCTTCTCTTTTTAAAACTCAGAATTACCTAATAGTATTTGTGGAAATCATGACTGTGTTTTGTTTAAAAGTAAATATAATGATTGTTCAATCCATACAAATCTTATAATTGCGAATAAATATCGGTTTGCTATTCTGTGGATTTATAGATATAAATAAATTGTATGGAAACGATATAAGATAGTTATTTATATTTTATGAACCTGCAGGTCTTTTTTGTTATAATAATTTAATTGTGTACTTATACAATTTTGAACTATGTATGTGTTCTAAATAAATACAATAAAATGGGTATATTCCCTGGAAGTTTCGCGCCATCGATCTTCTAATTTTCTATGCAGTCAACTTTCCGGGCAAAAGCAACATTAGCTTAATAATAGTTTTTTCTACTCCGTTACTTTTATCTGTAAATTATATGGTCCCGGGAACGAATATAAAAGCATGTCTTATACAATTTCTCAAAAGTCTATCTAGTCTATACTTCATAAAGACCCTAATAGAGATTATGTGATATAATGCAACTGCTAACAGAGGTGTAGCCCGGTACCGCGAATATCGAAGTTCGTATGTTTCGAGCGTCTATCTGTTTTACTCCAATTAAGGCGTCATGACATGAGAGTGTCAGAAACAATATCGGTTTTCGCGGTAGCGCCGCGGTGAATCCAACAGAAAAAATAATAAGGAAACACTAAATTTACAACCAATCAAAATTACCAACCTAACTAACAACTGAATTTATATGGTTTGAAGCAGTAACAAAACTAAAATAATTGCTGCCAACATAAGGAAAAACATAAGTAAGTAAATGACTGTTGAAAAAATGATATATATTACCGTGTCTATGATTACGTTCTGTTTGCTGTCATTTGTCACTATCCAACTTCCCGCTCTTTTTTATGCTATGCTGTGTTTGGTTAGCATTCTTGGAATAAGTTATAAATTGCGTTTTATTTTATGAAATCCCTATTCGTAGAAAAAGTGTTGTATGCAACGTTGTATAAAGAGGTCAAAAAAGGCTCATGGCATCTATATTCACAATTTGCGGACCTTTTTTGAACCCTATTATAGAACTATTGCATAAAATACTATTTTTCTGTTTTTTCTCTTGTTATTATAGCACTAAAATAATAATAAAAGTCGGCGACAATAATTGGCTACCATCATTATTCTAGTGATTCTTTGAATGCGTTTAGTAAAAGCAGTTCATTACTTACTCGTATAGTATATGTGTTGACAAGATAGGTAGTGAAGATGTAAAAGTTTGAAAAGTTAAATTGCTTTTTCTTATAATGGAAGTTAGGACTAAGTCAGAATAAAAGTCACGAACGCAGACCTACGCATATTATTTATATGGATTTAATTAAATAATGATATTAAACCATCATAAACCTTCCAAATAAATTTATTATATAATTAAGTAAAAGTGGCGAGGTACTCCAACGTCCGAGGCAGGATTTGAACCCACATCCACAGCTATCGCGGCTCACACCTTACCCATTTGGGCCACCCGAACACGTATATGTAATCTTGTTTATTTTTAACAGTTTATAGGCACGGTTTATCAATATGTGAATTTCGGGATTCTGAAATAGCTAGATGCCATCTATGCAACTAAGAACAAACCAAATTATTCTTTAAATTTATATACTATAAATAAATATAACTAAAGTTCTGGTTTATAAAGACGAACTGAAGGAAATAGGCAAATTAATAAAGACGAGAATGAAAAAATATGTAGATACGTGTAATAATTAATCCTTCTAAGTTTAAAGTTTATTTCGATCATACGTGTGGATAAATAAACTTTGAATATGGCGGGTCAAAATAAGGAGTTTAAAACAAAGTCGGATACAAACTGCTCCTTAAATAAATTCTTAGTCAATCGTCCCAAGATACTGCTATTTGTAGAACTCGTCAACCTTCTCAGAGTACAAGTTCGAAGGCTTCTCATCAAACATGAATGGCTTCACATCCTGCTGAATTGACATCCGAAACGGACAATGCTACGGACTCGTTACATTTTACGGAGTCAAAAGGACCACCATCTCAGACCCTTGAGATATACTTTCACTTTATTTATCAGTTATATAAAATGCTATTGTTAAAATAATATGATATTTCGACTATCGACTTAGTTGTAAACTTTGTGAGAAATTGCACTTACATGTTAAATAAAAATATGTACCACTGGCGGCGTAATATTTCTTTTTTTCATGAGTCCAAGGAAAACTGTTGGACTGCGGAAAAGTTCTTAAGCCGGCAGGAATCGGCCTGTTTGTCGATACATAAGTCGCGAACGAAGCTTCAATATAGTTTCTTCAGTTCAGAAAACTTCGCATTGTTGCTTGAAATGATTGCAATATAAACAACGGGAACAGTAGCCGTGTGAATTAACCACTACAGCTCTTATCTTAAGGCAATAAAACGGCGCAACAGCTCCCTTCGTTGGGCAAAGGTAAAGTTTGCATTTGACCTCCCAGGCGCCGCGCCCGGACACCCTTCGAGCACCGAAGCCCGCACCTCTGACTCATCGCTACCCTCCCACATCGTTTCACACCCTAACGACCATACGATAAGATCCAATTTTCATCGCTCCTCTAATAGACGACGCAAAAGCTACCTTAGACTACCGTAATTAGGTCCATAATCAAACAATTTGTAATCGATCAAGCCGATAAATCGCTACTGACGGTGGCGTTGAAATACAGACACTACGCTACTGTTGCAAGGTTTATTGTAGTTCACAGCGACATACAAAAGTCGTTGTTACATGAAGTAATTTGAACTTTATATCCAAACTATAAGGTAGCGTTTCGGAGTTAGTAGTTTGGAGATAGTAGTAAGGTTGTATGTGTTTAGTTCGCAGCGTGTTTTGTGTCGGTAATAAAATATGGCTGAAGCCAGTGTCGCCCGCTAGTGTATGCTAATGTTTTTTATAGGGCGCAGGGTACGGGCGGGCTGATCGAATTTATATGACGGAGAAACGGTTTTCTGAAACAGGAGGCGGCGTATCGATTGGGGGAGTATGGGGACGGAAGCGTATGGTGTCGGAGGTTGGAGTGACGAGTAACGAGATCAAGAAGTAACGTGCGGCTTACTGAGTGAATAAATGACTGGCATTTTCGTCTGAGACCTCTTTTCTTATTGTAATTGAATCCTTTGCAATCTTTGCATTATGCGTTTTGTTTCTAAATTTTACTACCATACCTATAAATTATTTGTAAAGATGCTGACGCTGATAAATAATTACTAGCATGCGAGACTTAACCTATGACATTCTGTTTCGTTATTATTATGACTTCTTCAGTTTTAAAGGAGTCAGTTCTAGCCTTCTGGATAGCAGAGGCCTTTTATTTATTTATTTATTATGGAGTATTAAGGACATCAACAGCAAATACTAAAAGTGTGAAGGAACAATTTATTAAACTTTTATTAAATTATGCATGGTTCCAATGTTAATATCACGGTCAAAAATATTAGATACTCCACGGGCACTTTTTAAGGCGTTATCCTTAAAATTCAAACCTAACTAGCCGTTAATAGTCGTTTGTCCCTTTTCGTCTTTTTGGAACTTCAGTCTGTTCGTAAGGGATACAAATAGTATCCTGTCTGGTAAATTGTGTGAATAAAGCTCTTAGCTGACCGCACTTAATAAATCTGAACACAACAACCAGTTTGTTCCTTCCTTTGAGAGCAAATTAATTAGATACTAATATTCATGCTAAAAGGAGCGCCTTGGTCTAGATCTTGGGATCCCCTTACATTCCTGAGGTCGTGTTAATGTGTCAGCCTCAGAACGGGAATGATGCCGCCTATGAAATATTCATCAGGCTTGATTTATGACTCGATTATGTATTTGGGGGCATTCATTTTTGGGAACTTTCTTTCTTTATCTGTTTTTAGGTAAATTAATGATATTCACGTTCTATGGCTATGCATGTGTAAATAAAATATATACTTAACAATACAAACGTAAATGGGTGCTTAAAAAACTTAAAGACTGTTTCTGGTGACCGCTATTCGAAGCCCAATGTAATTGAACTGTCTTTGTCTGGTTCCACTTGTACATCATTTTGAACCGTCTTGTCCGAATTCTTGTTGATCACTGTTAAAACTGTTAATTTTGTCTTGTAAATTCTGATATGTCTGTCTTTAAATTTAGTGTCGGTCATTCCAAAATATGTCAGTTAGCCAGACGCTGACTGTACAGTCAGCGTCTAATCAGTACAGAGGTCGGGACCTCCGACAGTAATTGTTAATTGTATTCTCCTGTAAGAAATACCTATAATGTCTATATTAAATCAGCATTTTTTATTTTGTTACTTTGTTCTCTTTAACATTTTATATAGGGGGTACTATATCATGAAATCAAAGAAACGAAAAATACTGATAAACTGAATAAACCAACTCAAATATGGTTTCAATTATTTTAAAATAGGCACAAAATTAGTTGCAATTTTATAATAATATATCCTGACCTCATTCTTTAAGATTCACTAAAAAGTAAAACAAATCGTTTTTCTGTTTGATATAGACCAGCTGATTTCCTATTTTCGAGAGTAGAGTTTTCATAAATTCATCTGTTCTTCAACTTTATAAACAAATTGGAGTTTCAGAATATTAATGTTTTGAGATAAATTCCGCTAAGTTTGAGAAAAGTTGTAATCTGAATCCCGTGTGAGCGCTCAGTCATCGGAGGGCCCGGCCTCTAATTAGACTGATGTTCCTGCAAGTTATCTTGACAACATAGACGCTGGGACTTGTGTATCAATAGCGTAACTATTTAAAGTAATAAAACAGCTAAAAATTGAACATATATATAAACTACCTCTCGACTTTTTTAATAGGACTTTGCTGTGTTCGTGGTTAGCGCCTAGATCTATTTTAGTTAGTTGTTTCATTAATAATTATCGCGAAAACAGATGACAATAATGATTAAAGTAATTTTAGAATATGTACGAATATAGGTCAAATTAAAATGTGCATGCTTCGTATGGTGATAACGGAATAACATGTATGAACATTTTAGGATAATTGGTTCTTCTATCGTTATTCCTCAGTGCTTGTTGCTTGTTGCAGCGCTTGTTATTTCAGAATAAAATCAAAGTTGAGTTGAGAATTAAGTGGTATACTTAAGAAAAAAACCATCATTAGGTAAATAGCAAATCTGCGTGTTTAAGATACAATAACTCTACCATCTTACGAGAACAGTTTTGTTCGCAAATAATAATTCGCACTTCCTTTTAACTAATAATTAAATTTGCTTTTAACTAATAACATCGTCAACTAAACAAGTTCTAGTTGAATAGGCAGTTAATTAAGCACGCGAGCTCACAACGACTGTCTCACTCTAAACAACAGTTCATAAACCTGAGATTACATCCATACCCGAGACACGCCTGAAATGCTAAACAAAGCATTTGAATTACCATAGCTTAATTTTCCAGAGTACGAACAACGCATTCTCATGATAAAGCAGGGTTATTACTGCACACTGGAGTCTAGAATGTACAAGATTAATTTAAGTTGTTACGAGATATGACTTTCTGTATTAGAGAAAGTTGGTGGCCTGCAAGCGCAATTACCAGTAGTAATAAAATAATTACAACCCTACCGTCTGTTGTACAGAAAAACGAAGCTATTATAATAGGAGTTACTTTGGGGGAAGCGCATTAAATATTGTATTGTTATTCGAATAATGATTCGTATAGCTAATGTATTATAAAAGCAGTCTTCATGTTTAGCGATTATTTTATGACTTAAATTAGGTTCTATCCGAAACCGAAAAACAAAGCACAATATTTTATATGGCTGGTTTACACATGTAACAAGGAAAAATTGTGTTATCAAAGCAGACTATATATAACCTTTGACAGAATCTGGAGCAGAAATATATTACGAATATATTACGAATAAATCAATTGGCTCCAATCAAGTATTTTTTTTCGGGAAGGAGAAAGAATTTTCTAATAAAGACCCGATGTAATAATAACATGCTAATCAATAAGAAAGACGAATAAAAGACAAATTTAACTTCGCTAATTGGTTTTCCGCTTAAGCGTGATCCCTAAAAGAGTAGGATCATGACATAACCCACTGAAATCCTTGTATGAAAAGAGCTTAAGAGAGGTTACGACAGGAATATTCTGTGTCGTTCTGTATGAGAGTGGAATTGGGTCATGTAATATTATTTAATACGAAGGATATTCCTTGACATTTTCCTGGGTAATATAGTTATTGCTGGATATACGATATTCAGTTCAGTTGGCGCAGTTTTTGTGTAAATCGGCGACATGTGGATGCGTTCGCGTGTAGCTTTGACGCTACGTGGAATGTGAAATTCAATTTTGCTGTACATTGTCAGTATGTTGGTATTTCTGTTTGCACTGGTTGTTTTATTTAGGCTAGATATATTTATTTTGGCTAAACCAATACGATAAATTACTTAACACAAATTTTCATGAAATCGAAATATTGTATCCTTCGAAATTGTTGGTCCACAAAGGATTTCTTAGCTTCGATTAACTTTCTGATTTGGACAAGGAAGTATGTTAACAGACGCCATGTAGTTATAATATAGTTTCTTTAAATATGTATTTATTCCAATTATAATATTCAAAAGCTGATTGGTTAAAAACATTCTTAATTTTTTTCAGGTAAGTTCCAGTGGAGTGAAGACTCATAAGTATTTCAGAGGAATTTCCCATTAAAAGAAGAAACTTGGAACAATGCAAGGTTCGACGGAATACTTTTAGTTCATTTCTAAAGGCTTTCACGAGCGAACGATTTATTTTGAAATTCGAAATGAGCTTTGAAGTACTTTGATTCGCCTTGCCGGCTCAAAGTTTTAATTTGACGAATATTTTAACAGTATGCAGTATCAATTTTTCTTCGTGTAACTTTCTACGGAGTCTGATTGTTTATGTAGGTATACGAAGGAATCGAAAAATGTATTTTGATTGAATAAAACACCATTCCACGAAAAGAAACTGTAAAAAGATACTCCACAGAAAAAAATATTGTATGTGCGGACGGTACTGACATGTAATGTCTTTGGGGGCTTGATAGCTGACTGGGGAAAACAAGTCTCAGATTTCGAAAGTTATATTACCAACAGTGTGCAAAATGAACTGAAAACTGCCCCCTGCGGTGGTCAAAACATTATCTAATCTCACAGCAGTCAACAAGCGCAACAGGGACGGGTCGCATTACTGGCCGATCATAAAAAGGAGGCTTTATAAATTTCGTACGACCATCGCGATATTGCGTGCATTCGGCCAAATGGGACTTTATGAATGTATGAACACATAGAGATTTTATGAGCCTGTTATGGCACTGGGGGCTCCAGGATTGGACCCAAGACGATTGCGTGCTTATGATAAAATGTAAGTTCAAGTAGAATAGTGTGCAAAATGTTTTATGTAGGAGGGCGAGATTACGCTTACCTATGACCTGTCGTAAACTGCTCATAGGGCCTTGTAGGTTTTATTATTAACGCCAAAAGCATAAAAGTAAAAGAGTGTAGTTAAAATAGTCGTTAACCAAGAATCAGGTAGAAAATCTGTAAGTATAGTTCGTAACATAATTTTGCAAAACTTATGAAAGCGACATTATTACTATCAGACACCAAAAATCGATCAAGGGAAATTTGTGATAATTGTCTATATATTTAACCAAGTGGGAACCACTGTGGTTCTTTAAGAATCCAGTAATCATCCCACAAACGAATCCGTTGATATTTAAAAAACTATCATAGTATTTCATTTACTTAAATTTGTTATCTGTCAATATATATCATATTTTTATTATTTTGACGGCCGGTCTGGCCTTGTTGATAGTGACCCTGCCTATGAAGCCTATGGTCCTGGGTTCAAATCCGTCAGGGCATTTATTTGTGCGATGAGCACAGATATTTGTTCCTGAGTCAAGGGTGTTTCTATGTATTTTAGTATTGATATGTATCTATCTATTATATATATCGTTGTCTATTACCTACAACACAAGCCTTACTGAGTTTACCGTAGGACTAAGTTTGTGTAAGATTGTCCCGAAATATTTATTATTTATATATTGAAAAGAAGATTGGGAATGATTGCCACACACAAGTTTCAACAAAAATCGTAACAAGAGTACATCCTATCTTGCGCTCCTTGTTATCACTGTCGCCATTACCATAGAGCAAGCACTCTCCGACCCCAGGTGAGTCGGACTCATCAAAGCACGTAGGGTCGGCACCCCGGGGGGTTATTAAGCCATTAGGGATGAAATAGGAGCCGCTCTTATCTAAAGCAATAAGCAAAACAAATCGCTGGTTGCACACGTAGGAAGAGGTGAATTATAGGCCTTACAGAGATTGCGTATTTGAATATTTGATAATGTTTTTTGTTGTTTTTATTAATTGTGTTAAGGGAGATATCAATTTGAAGACCACATTATGCGGCCGGGAAATATATGTGGCATCTTTATTTTAATTTAGAACAGCCAAAGTGTTGAAGCTTATACCAAAATAAGTCACATTCAAGTTGCACATTGCAATATGGTGTTCAACTAAATAGGGCATATCTCGGGATGCTTGTGAATATATGTTTTTTATTTCTTATTTATTTAATACTTATTGCACAACACATGGAATAAATGGTGGTCTTAATACTTTAAGGCATTTTATACCAGTCAAGTAAAGGGCAAAATAAAAAGTATTTTAAACCTAAAGGTTTCTTCTTTTTTGTTCTTTTTTTATTGTATCACTTTGAATCTGGATACACCTTCAATTCGTATCGCAAATTAATGTTTTTGTCTTAATTACCACCCACGTCAAAGAATTCATTAATTATGGGCAAGGACTGGTGCAGTTACAATATAATTTTATGAAATTTCCAATACAAAATTTCTACATGCTATTCGCTTTATTAATAATTAAAATAGTAATTATATTTTAAGTACACTTTCAGTAAAAGATTATTTTAATTAATAATAAAAAAAGATGGCTGCGTGAGAGTACCGTTTAGAAAATTAATACACTCAGATTACTAAAAATGTTTTAAAGTAACTTGAAAGCCCCTCAAAAACTAGGAACAGATCAAATTATTATACTTAATCTTTAGGTTTGCGTTGATTTTTAAGTAGGTATCTTAGACTGGGGATATTTAGATTCACGTGACAATTTTGATTATTCATTTGTAAATTATAAAGAATGCATTTCCAACAGTGTATTTATATTAGGGGAATAATCCAATTTTTTTTTCTACTAAACAAATTGGCGTACCATGTTATCCCACTAATCAAAGCAACTCCAGTTTGCGGTAGTAGCTTATACGTATGTACGTACTATTAATATATAAGCTGTTCAAAAATCTTTCGATATGGCTCGTCGACTTCACCGGTAACCGCAGAGCGGGCAGCTTCCTCGCGCAACGCATTAGTATCAGCGATACAGCGGGGGGATGATGCCAGCATTCTCGGCATCATGCCAAAGGAGCCCGATTTTCATATCATCATATTTTCTAGTTTTATTGTTGAGGTTAGTTATAATGTAGCTTGACATGTACTATTTTGTAAAAGAAAATTGTAAATAATGGAACTTAAATTGATGTCTCCATTTAAAAAAAAAGTGACCAAGCCCACTACCACGGCACAGGCATTAAATCTCTAAAAAGTCACAGATAAATTAAATCTTGTATCATATAAGTAGTTTATGTTTACGTTTGCTCTCTGATAAAGGAGCCCTGTCTACCCCCTGGGGAGACATAACCAGAGTGGGGAATCCCGTAGTCACTACGCTATACATATGATGAGAACAGGACAACCATACAAAAAAAGTTTGTTAATCGACACTTATTTAACGTATAAATTAGGATAAAAACAGGATAGGCTAGAGGCGATGCATAATAAATGCATCTTCACTAGGATAAAGACCAGGATAAAAACAGGATAGGACCCACCCATAGGTGGTGCTTCTCATGATGGCATAGAAACAAATGTATTGATTTAATCTGAAACTTTATTTGAGGATTGCTAAGAAAATCTTTAAAAAGTACGTTTTGCTAACAAAATATCATAGTAAATTGAGTTAAATAAAAAAAAGTACCTATATGTATTGTTATTACATATTTGAACTCTAAAGTATTAAAGCATTGTATACACCTTCGCTGCGGCAATTAGTTAACATCGCAGTTAACCATACTTTGTGAGGGGTCAATAGGCCCCCTACCGCAGCGAACGTGTTAAAATTTATATTTATTCCTATTAGTTACTATTTATTACTATTGGAGGTTTACATTATATGAACCCCTTTTGCAATTTCCCTGGTTGCCATAAAATATGTAATTTTTCACAGCCTTCACAGTCTTGAAACTTTTCCAGATTTTTCCATATTCCCAATCTTATTCGGACTCGAGATAGAGTGGAAACAAAACCTTTTGACAGATAGTCGGCGAGCGACCTGAATTCATAAGTTTTCCGGCATTTCCAGTTATATTGCGCAGCCTTCCTACAAGTTATGACTACTTTGGTTTAAGGCCAGCCTATATATGAATTATATATATGAATTATATATATATTAATTATATATAGGCTGGCCCATTTTGATCGGTTGTATGGGAAAGTCTGTAACTATAAGTCATACAAATATTTGTTCTTAGAAACCATGTCATCGGTTTTAGGGACAAAAAAAACTGCATACCTTCTTTAAACCTTAAAAAAATCATTTAGTTAGCTCGGAAATCCAACCCGGTTGATTAAATTAAAATTGTAATTATTTAAGTTCATGTTAATATAATATTGTCTTCGGTTGCAGCAATAATTACTCATAAAATAAAACAACTAAAACGGATTAAATCGCCAGTCCACCCGATGACCACGAACGCTGCTAAAGGGTTCGAAACGTCGGTATGGAGTTTAAATTAGTATACGCGATTTAATCCGTTTTAGTAGTTTTATTTCATGTTAATAGCCATGTGTTTCTACATATCCCTTTTTTTATTTCAGCACCTAGAGGTACTATAGTCAATATCGGTCAAATACACGTATATCATAGTAATAATGTTAAAATTAAGTTACTATTGTAATAGTACCTATTTACATTTAATGTACAAAATTTTCAATACTGTTTTCATATCAGTCAATTATGTCTTATATTTTTTTGCAGGTAACACTTATTTCCAAATTAAAGGATCTGATTGTTGAAAAATAGATTTTACTTGTTAAAGTTTAACTGAAATTAAAATATGATTGACCAAATGAAAGACCTCGCCGTTGCTTTAAAGGTAAACGTTTTCCATTCACGTAATGATCATTTTATTCGACTGTGATTTAAAAAGAAAAATGTGGTTTTAACTTTTTTTGTTGCGCAGATTAAAATCGCGCATAAAATCTGTTTACCTTACCGAACCGCCCGCTTTTCCACATGACAAACACACACAAATATTTTAGGTCTCGACCAACACGTTATTCTCTTTTTACATTTTTTTTTTGTCACGTTTAATTAACTATAATGAGATAAGTTAAATTTGATATTTCAAACTAGATATGTAAAACAATATTGCTTGGTACATATCGTTTTATAATTTATGCTACTGAGATTACTCTATTTCATAATAAACAGGTTGTAAATGTTTTACTATTAAAACACAACCTGTTAAAGAAATACGATTCATCGTTGTGAAGTCCATGGATAAGTAGTTTTATTTCATAAGAACAATAAATTCAATTTATAAGTCTAGTCAAATAAGCCCCCGCGAGTCGCGCGGGCATCAGATCCTCACACGAATTTTTTTATATCACAAGGGTGGCAAACAAGCATGCGGCCCGCTTGATGGTAGGCGGTCACCGCAGCCTGGAATACCGAGGCATAATTCACGCGTTGCCGACCCCGTAAAATCCTCTTAACACCCTTTTTGAAGAACTTCATACTAATGACTATACTATGAAGAATACCATACATATTTCAGCGCTTATACGCCCACTGTTCTACATACGGCTCTCCAATTTTTCTCTAAGATGCTCGATCCGAATTTCGTCTTCTCCAGAATCGGCTTTACGTCTAAAGGAATTAAATGTACAGATATAGATACCTTTGACACTAAACCTTGATGTCCAGACATTCGGGAGGCATACATGGCACCTAAGCTAACGCACAGAACCCCTCTTGACATCTTGTTGAAATGTAAGGCGCTGAGCACAGAACACAGCATCTACCAAAGTGCAAGACCATACCTGGTACCATAGTACCAGAGTCAATAGAATCTAATACGTACTAGGTTAGGGGTGTAAAGAATGAACCCAGTCGTTAAATAGGCTATGGGATTAAAAAACTGGGATTAAAACGCAAATTATATATCCGGCAGACGGTGACTCGCCATAAAAGGCGACATCATCAGCAGATGGCTTAAGAGCAACAGCAGTGCAAGGGGCTAAGGATAGTGAGGTGCCACTGGACTTAAACATATAGCACACTAGACACATACGTTTCCACATCTACCCACGTGAACCAGATTAATTATCAAATGTTGTTTTGATGCAATCAGATTTATACTTAAAGATAAGTAAATAATAAAACACTAGTAATTTATTTACACTTCGTTGATCGCCGAAAGCAAAACTGCCTTTTGTAATTTAAAAATCAAAGTCCCACGTTCTGCTGAGACACCCAATTCCAAATTCGCTTTCAATTTTATACGATTTTTATGTTGAAGATAAAGTTTTTACTGCGGACTGAAATTTGTCTGTCCATTTTAATATATCTTAAAATGCCTTTTTATTAGATCTCAGTCAGGGGAGATGAAGTGATTTCTTAGTTGTTATTATTTCAATTGAGTAAACTATACGGCAATAGCATAGAAGATTATGTGTTTAACTAACAGCGACGGACCCTTGAAAGTGAATCATTGGCCAGTCAATATATCAGTATAGGTAGATAATATAAATTTCCACCCTTTAAGCATATAATTCTGCATACAAGTACGGCTCGGCTATGCTATAATTTGTTAGTAACTGATAAGTGTTAAAAAGAATGGAGCTCGTAATCAATTTATTAATTTGTTATTAGGTAATATGATACAGTACCTATTGATATGGCTAGCAGTGCAACGCCTTTCTCATGCTTGAATATGGTGATTTGAAAATTCGAATACATTTGCGGCTAGTCCAGGCACGCCGCTAGTTTGTACGTTATAACCTGCACTTTATTTAAGTTTTACTAGTTAGTATTAAGTCTTTGGTACTAGTAAAAGCCGTACATGTTTTATACAGTTTTGTATGGGACATGTAGCGATTTCACTAGGGCTTCAAAAATGTGCTTTGGTAAACGGCCGGTCAATGCCCCAGGTGGGGTGTTTACGCCGCTGCGTCGCACCGTCTCTTGGGAGAGATTACCAACCCGGCAATTCCTCGTCGTGACGTTTAGCATTATTTCGGGGATCGAGTATGAGCACTGGGAATGGCGGTTGTACGAAAAACTTCAGTTCTTGATGTGAATATTTGGAAAAGTTCTGGTTTATGAAACGATTCGTTTTAAGTGCACCTGCAAATGCACAAGTATCGATAATACCTATAATACAAAGTACCTTAAGCAGGAAAATATTCCAAAATGTATGATAATATTGATAATTTCTTCTGATGACTTCCATTATCATCATGATGCGAGAAAATTATTCTCTTGGGCAAGATGGAACTAAAACGGCTTAGTCTTTTCTTCATGAAAAATATTGATTTATGGGAATGTCTGTCAAACCGGTGGCAATTGGCGTGTATGGATGCGCCGCCACTGATAACTAACAGGTTGAAAAGTCTAAAGAATATAGCATTCCTTATAAAAATCTATCTATAATCTCAGCCGCTAGTGTTTGCACAAGCAATGGACTAACAAGCTTCCTTTTTTATCGATTTTAATAAAACCGCAAAGCAAGTCAGAACCAGAAGAAAAATCGAACCAACAACAAAACACCTTTTATATCGGAATTTGAATACTAATCTCTTTATCCATTTTTCCGCCTGTCTAAAACAAACACTAGACGGGGGCTATTTGTGTTTTCACATCGTTACGTAGCTCCACACAAATACGTATTACCTAAACAAATAGTTCAGGAAAAACAAACATGTGTTAGCCTGTAAACATAGTTGGGATCCGAACCAATTTGAGATGGAAGCGAAGCTGACGATGGTTTTGACGGTTACGGTGTCATTTACATACGCCGGAACGAGGGGCACAAATGTACCTGTGCTAGTGATACATTTGTACTTTAGGTACATTTTGCCTCCGTCAATCATATATCCAACGCAGTGAAATTGGACACGCATTCGACGGATGCCGACGTGATAGTGTCTTCCAAAGATTAAGATGAGTAAGTAGAGTATTGCTTATAATATTGAGACTATTCAGTGCCAGAAACAAATATTAGTCAACAATGTAATAATAAACTTACGGATAAACTTACGTGTAATTATATCGCACTAGGCAACATGTTAGCCGTTTGTAACTAAGTATTGGTAACATGGCTCACAACAGCTTTAACTACATGAACCTAGGTCCTCTTGAATTATAGGCAGAAATATGTTTATGTCTGGCATCAGAATAAACATAATTTCTTCGCTTAACTTTGTAATTACTAGATCTTTTATCAGCTACTGCGGTCGTCAATCCACCTGCGTGGCGCTTATGGCTAATCCCCCATAATGATACAACTACAAGTCATATTTGGGGGAGGCTTATGTCCAGCATTGGACGTCTTACGGCTGAAATGATAATGATTTTAGAGAAAGTATTTTATCATAAATAACTTACACATAGCTCTGTAGGGTGTAAAAATAAACATTAACATAATCACAACAACAGTTTCATTACCGCCCAGCGAGGGTACTGTTCTCCCTCTCCGTACATAAAATAGGTTAAATTACTGCAAATTGGACACATTCTTTCGACCTAAATCTCGGAGGGCTTTCCCTATTTCCTTACATAATAATAAAGGTAAAAAACAGGCACGACAACTTATAATGTTGTCTCGTTTGCACGTTGGATTACCTTGTGAAATACTTCAAAAATGTGTTGAAATAAACTAAAAATTTCGAAACAACTTTGTACAAAAGTGCTTGAAATAAAGTGAAATACTTGAATTATGTACTGTTTATACTAGGTAGATCCATTAGGGTTTTATTTCAACTCATTTTTTGAGGTACTTCACCCTGAATTTACGACTTTAGATAGCATTCAAGTAGATGTTTTAATTTTACGGGTCTACTTTTTTCTTAGTTTTTTACGAATTAAATATAAGCATGATCAATCAAAATTATATAATGAATCAAATTATGCTAGTATGCTCAATCATATTTATATAATTATATCATGCTAAGGTCGTGTTAACTGCCTTTTGAAGGAAAAAATATGTTGTGAAATTGATTACGCTTCCAAGAAATGCTCTATCTGATACACGATTGAACAACATCAGCTTGAAAGAATGTAATTTCGAAGGTAAATCTTAAAATAAATTGGTGTAGTTTTCTGTGAAAATTTCTCTTTTCCTCTCGGCTCAAAAAACAGGGACTGAATTTAGCTATTGTCAGCCTCTTAAATTTAACTAAGCGTCCTTTGCGTTGTATAGATAACTTCGCATGAAACATTTTCTACTGCTATTGAGTCTATCGGCAATGCCGCGAAAAGTTGGGTATTGTCTTGATCGAGCATTGTTCGACGGCCTTTGTGTGCCGGCCTCCGGGCACAATGCGACTCTATCCTGATAATGACACTGTCTTTAGTACCTTTTGGCACGTTTTTATTCCGGGTTATTAAGGTTGAGCATTGATGTTCACGAAACGGCGTCTAGACTGTTTTGTGCGGGCTTAATTATCTGTTGATATTTTAAAATGCTGCACCGTTAAAGTTTGTGGTAAGTCTGATCTTATCAGAATTACTCCATTTCGACTTTAGACACTTAACATGTTATCAGTTAAGATACTTAAAATAGGGTTATTGGACGAAGGCAAATTGACCAATGGCAATACTATGAAAAAAGTGGCAATAAATATCAAAATACAATTTTTATTTTGTGTTTTTGTTGTGTAAAAAAAATCTGAAGGGGTTATTTGGGTGTGTTAGTGTTGATGTTTTTACAGTCCTGAATCGGCTTGAAAATGGGTATCAGAGCTTACAAGAGCGATATAAGTACACGTGAGTTTTGAGCGGCATGTCCGTAAAAATGTAGTATTTTTAGTATTTTAGAAGTGGAAATGCGATGTGGATCCGTTGTCGATTTACATTAGGTTTAAAAAGCACATTTTCTACATTTTAATTTTCACTATATGCTTGGTAGCTTGAGCTCTTTTTATTGTTTGATCTTTTGATTGTACATTTTAATTATTTCTGAACTTAAAACCAAGTAAATATGTAAGTACCTACTTGGTTTTAAGCTCATAAATAATTAAAATTTACAATAATCTCTATGCAATATGTCATTCAAACAATAAAAAGAGCTAGGAGCTAGGAGGTAACTCCTACGCAGATTTGGTCTATGAAAAGCGTGGGTTGTGGGAGTGTTCAGAATATTTACCGGAATCTATTTAAATAATTCAACAAACATTTACTGACGTGTCATATTCGTACTGTCCCTTAAAGAGTATTTCCACTGATATGTAAGATTTATAACGAATATTTTAAGTAATACTAGGCTTCGTATATTTCGCGGGGAACCAGTTACAAAAATTATAATGAAGAACAAAACACAAATCAAATACCTACGAATATACAATTATTCCTTTTAACAACTTCCGTACGTATTTCCTTTACATTACAAGTTGTACGAATAGTTTATTACATTACTTACGCCAAATAAAGTATTGTTAAATTCTAGCCCTTAATTTACACTTTATTGTACACAACAAAGAAGTATGATTCAATCAGTGTGTAAATAAGTGAGGATTAAGACATAGAAGGGATTTCTTCCAACTACATAAGTTTATTTACTATGTGAATTCATATAATCACTCTAAAGTAAGGCTCTAGAAACGGCATGAATTTTGTCGTGCGCTAGTAATTTCAGTAATCCACAAAAGCTTTATTAATAGAACGGAACAAGCTTTTGACGTGGAATATATTGATTTTATTAACCAGTGGCCTTCTTTGTTACAATGGACACCAGTTAGGTTATAGTAGTTTAGGGTATTAAAATAACAGCCACAGAAATATTTAATTGAATACTTTCATGTACATAGGAAAATGTAATGTATTCATTTGAAACTAGTATATTGTTGTTATCGAGGAAAATTGTAGTATATACAGTTAGTGACCTGTGATAGAAGCACTACATATCGCTACATATCGATCAAACTAAATAGTATTTTCAATTAACGGCATCCAGTGGTCTAATTGACATTTACTGCCAGCCTTCGTAGTTTTCACAATAAATTACTTGCCTGGGGAATCTATTTTTATTAATATTAAATAAACTATAAATTTTTATTTTGCAAAGAAAACTAACTACTATAATTATAACTAAATTGAAACTAAACATTAAACCTATATAAAACTAAAATTAATTTAAAAAATTGGGCCCCTAACTATAAATTAATTTCAAAAGTCAAAGAACAATTTTTGCTACATTTGTGGTATAGAAACGCTATACCCGGTATATACTTGATTAAGGATTTGTATATTTGTCAAGAAGTTGAATAAAATGATAATAGAAAAACAAAATGTAAAATATATGGCGTTTCAGCGAAATTGAGATTAGATATAAGAAACAATATACATAGCAAACTACGGGATGACACTTACTTCTCTATCTATTAAAAATAGCTTATTATGTTAGTTGCGTTAAACATTTCATACACATTATAATATATAGTCCTTTATTTAAACGAATATCCTAGGAGCTACTCGATGCAACAAACTAGTTCAAAGAATCCAAGTATAGATCCTTTATTAACTCTAAACGAAAGGGGAGGGCAGTGAAGCGGGGACTAGTTCAATTTTGTCAAGGTAACTTTGTTGTACTTTTACAATCCCAGTTTTTCATGTGTAACAGTTTATGCCCTTAGTACCTATCCGCAATACAGGCCCTTTAGGCTAACACAAGAAGAGTTTTCTGAGTATGGGAGATTTAATTACATAACCCCTACATTTTTTATTATGTTCCACCGCAACGAAAACCAGTGTCCCAGGATACTGATACCTTCCGCTGATTTCTGATAGCAGTTTACAAACAATACCACAACAGTACTCTGAGCGGTAGCTAAATTAATGTTTTTCCATTTGTAATAATTTTAAATTCTTAAAACAAAAAGAACAACAGTCAAACGGATTCAGTACTCTGACTCTGTGAGCAAGTTAATTAGAAAGTCCAATGTGGCGTTGCTTCAACCGTATTGTAAGTGACCTGGAGGTGTGTTCACGTTGCTTACAAATGTTTCGCCTCTGGATGACCAATTGATATTTTAAACATGAAGACGCCTTAGTTATAAATATAATTTAGGGAAAATAATTTTTAACATCATTTTTGTGATAGACAGATAATCACTCGTATGACAAAATTAACAGAAAGTAATAGATACGTTAGTGAAAAGTAAAGTTTACACTGAGATATTTGATCGTAACCCGTAAAATTTAAGAATAAACATTTTTTTCGCTTATGAGCGCAACATTAAAACCGTAGTGTAGGATAGTACAAAAGTACAGATAGGTTATAGTACAAAAATATGGTCATTGTACTTATGGCATTAAAAATAAACATGAATAACTCATACATACATTTCTACGGTTATCTTGCAAAAAAATCGCTTAATGGGATTGGAACCCAAGACAGTGCACCAAATAATTTAAATACCACTATCAAACAGGTTAACTTTGATAAACTATTGTCAGCAATTATATCAGAAACTACAATAGTACTATGATGTAGTATAGTCAGCAGCAGAGGTTGCTAAGCAGTCCAGATGTTCAGAATTATCTTGGCACGCTCTTATTCTTTTAACAATAAAGTCGTGACAAGCTCATTATAAACTCGCCCTCTTAGCAACATTCGCTGCTGACTGTACATCTTATCATTATAAAGACACACATATAATTATCCATGGTTAAACTATGGGACTGAGCTCACATTCGAGACATTTGTGAATTAGGTAGTTGTCCGTTCTCCGTTCCGCCATACATAGTCAATGCGATCATTGAGGCTTTTAGCTGATGAAACGGCGGTTCCTTAATCATTGCTGGGGTTAATGCAATGTGGTATGGAATTGGAGTTTGCAAGGGTAAGTGTGGTAGTCTAAAAGATCATGATGTAATAAAATACCATTTCAATTATAATTCATAGAAATAAAGAAAATATGGAAAAAGTAAGTGTTACACGCGGTTTATTAGGGAAAAATGTAGCCTACATGTTAATCCAGGGTTTCAGCTAACCAAATTTTATTAAAATCGCTCGAGTCGTTTAGACGTGAAGAAGTAACAAACAAACATAATATTAGTGTAGATTGAATGCCCCTGGCGAGATTCGATCTCGGGATTCCGGGATATATGCCCATCGCTCTACCAACTGATCTACAGAGACTGACCGATGACTATGAATTTCTCCGCCATATCCCTCAATAGACGGCGCCTAGCGACATCAATGGAGTCTCGAGTCATATTGAGAATTCATATCGATATCGATGCTACCATTACTATTTTTTTTTTATAATCAGAAACGTCTGCTAGCGAAACCATAAATCTTAGAAATAAAGAAAAAAAATAAAAAATCAAGTGCCTCTAGCGACACTCGAACTCATGAAATTGTGGCTCATTTCTTTTATAATACATTTCCTATATATTTTATTTAACAAGGTACAGTCAGCAGTAGAAGTAGCTAAGCATTTGAGGTGTTCAAAATGAGGTCAACACGTCTCTATTATCAAGAGAATAAGAGCGCGTGTAGGTCATTTTGAACACTTCAAACGCTTAGCAACTTTTGCTGCTGACTGTACAATAAGGTGAATAACATGACACAAGAATACATTGAAGTAGTAAAAAGGTATTAATAATCATCACTGCTTACATCACAATTACAATTGTACACAACAAAAAATGAACAAAACAATTTTGTTTATAAAGCCTATGCCTTTGATATATATCAAAGTATGTTTCCTTGGGTACTATTGCTAGATATGATAATTTGATTTACGGTACCATTAACCTCAATACCTTAATGTTCGCTGCTGAACATAATGTTCCTATCTTCAGTGTAATACGAACATTTCTTATGAACACAATTCACAGAAAAAATAAGGCTCCGCGCACATGAATCTTTAATACAGATGCGGACTAGGTTTTCATTTCCATGCTGCTTGCCAGAGCATGTAACATGCAAGGAACTAGAATGCCTCCAACGATCCCAGCTTCATTATTTCCTGGCAACCCCGCAACCCTTCCGCGGCCTTTTTTTAAAAATGGAACGTGTCTCCTTTCTTGTTCTCCCACAAAGAAACGAACTGTCAGCTAGCTTTTTGCTAATGAAACTTTTTGGTTGCATCCTACAATGCCAATCCGATAATGAATCTGGTAAAAACTTGTAGGGGCGTTTCTTTTGACGAAGTTTTCTTATTGGCTAGTTTTTGTTCGGAAATTGAAATTGATTCTGTTTTCTTTGAACTTCTTCACGAGTAATTTGGCAGAGCGTCGACTTTTATTAAGTTAAGCGCACTCCAAATTGACAGTCGTTTCGTCTAATCTCCCCTTAATTGGCAGTGGAGCTTTAGTATTATCTGTATGCTGATGGCGTCATAAGGGAAGCCATCACATAACTGGGACGGCGTTCATATTAACGTTGCACTATCAGACGTAATAAATAACGGCGTGTGGCGTTTGTTGTGCGCTTGTGTGCTGTGTGTCGGGTTGTGGTGTTTGTTATCCGCTCATTACTTTAGTGCCGTTGCGAGTAATGAACATGTACTTACACTCGGAATACGAGTTTAATAAAGTACCAACTGAGGCAGTTTTCGAGTCATGAAACGAAACTGTGAGTCTGACTAAATAATGTTTCTGTAACTAACAGTAAATAAACTTTAAGAGTATGATTATTATGTAAAAAGGTACCAGTTCTCGGCACGCGAATGCCCGGTGGGTGACACTCTTCCGTCACAATCTATTGACAATAACTTAACATTGAAAGTGGTATCAATTGGGACGCTGTCGGGCACCCGGACGTTTAACTTATGTTTCACAATAAACAGTGGTCCGATTGACAACAAGCTTACATGTGTTATTTAGACGCTTCAAATTTATTGTAAATATATTTTTATAAGCCTCGGCGGTTTAAGTAAAAAAGTTTTCCTTATCTTTATTGTAAAAAAAATTGTCACCATGACCAGACAAGTAATGTTCAATGCTACATATGCTATGCTAATGCTATATCATGACACCAAGCACGCAAAGACGTCTAATAGTCGATTCCAAAGTCAAAGTCTATCTATAAATAGGTTCATGGTTCAACGAACTTCGTAGCAGACATACCCGTAGCCAGTGCTACGAGGACATCTACGACGTGTCGTAGCAACCGCTACGATCATGAAAAGTCTTGCTTGATTGCTCGTGCGACTTTATATTTGTGGTGAGAGTTTCACATTGTAACTGATTGTGAATTAATCTAGTTTTGTGGTTAATGTGTAAAAGTGTGATTTAATGTAGTAAAGCTATAATTTATATGTAAAGGTATTAATTGTTTAGAATAATAATAAAATAAACAATGATACATTAGTTATATTATTTTGTAACAGAAAATTGTAAATTAACCATTATACCAGATCGTGGTGGTCAATTTGGCATGTTAGCATGCGTGCGAAAAATTACGCATCTCCTTTTGATAGCTGAAATGCAACAACATTAAACCATCTTGCATGGTGATAGATCCATTTTACTCAATTGTCATAGAAGGGTAGGGGTATTTTTGTATTTTTGAAAGTATGTGTGTATTTGGCACGCCCTACAGCCTAAATGTTAAATATGTAATAAACATAAAAATATAAATGAAGTGGATTTTTTTCGTGGTACCTAAATGAAATCGCTGCTGCATTTTAGCTTTTTTATAATGCAGTATTAATATTAAACTATACGCATGAGTACCCGTCAACATCAAACCGTTAGTAGTCAAAGTCGCCAAATATATGTCTGGCGTAGCATATTTGGCGACTTTGATACGATGACCCGGGTAGCCACATAGCCCGGGAGATCCAGCAGCATTATAGAGCGGTGTAACATATTCCGGTCGCCAACCAGCCTGCTGAGCGTGCCACTGTTTGTCGCGTCCATGTCCAGCAGTGGACGTCTGTAACCTTATTGTGCTCGTGTCTCGTACTTGTCATACCATTGTACAAGGTTTATTTACATGAACCATTAATTCTAGGCACTTACGTTATTCTATATTCGCTAGGCTTATATAACCGTCTCGTCTAGGCGGCAATTAGTAGAAGCAATTAAGCCGTCCCCGTGACGGCGTCGTGACGTCGCCGTTTGTTCTGATTGCGATGCATTAACGGACCTATAACTGTATGGGGGACACGGCTCTTTGTACCCAGGGAATCATTTTAAAACACATTAACCGACATCATTTACAAACATTTGTAAACCCGGTCAAGAACAAGCAATTCTATCAATTTTTTTTATTAAAACTGAAATGTTAACTTAATAACTTCAATTATGGGGGATAAAGCTGTTGTCGCGTCCGTGGGCTTTAGCTCTAGATACCCACACGTGTCCCCTGGGTAGCGCCAAATGACCAGCACTCTCTGGTGGTAGGCTTTATAGCCGCGGCTTGTCACCACCCTGCTGTCTAAGCCATGTCGCTAAATGATCTTCGGATCATGTTCCGGCATGAAGACAGTAGCAGCCATTTTTGGGAAGGCGGGTCTGAACGGTATTGCTCTGCTTGCAAGCCGGTTTCAGTACCATCTGTTTGTTGCACCGGATGCCTGGTCGCGGAGGGTAGCGGGATCCGAAGCACGGTTCTCCGCTGGCCGACCGCAGTGATTGGGGCCCAAGTAGGGACTTAGCTAACCCCGAAAGGCTGCCCCGCCAACTGTGAAAAATCCCGGAGATGTGCTGTAGTGCCGGTTTGCGACCGGAGAGAGGACCCGACAGCTGTCTTCGGGGGGGTTCGGGCGTCCCCGCAGTCTCCAGACCAGGCCTCCAATGTGTGGCAGACTGTTTGTGTGCTGCTGGGTGAGCAGCTTTGCACCTGTTCAACTGCCGCCTTCCCCGCCTATTCACACTTAAATATATGGCTAAAGTCAAAAAATCGAGCAAGTGTTCACAGCGGAAGCACATCCTCTCCTTTAAAGTGCACCTCTCGAACATCCGAGGCTTGCACTCTAATCTCGTGCCAGTCCACCACCATCTCGAGACTGAGAAGCCCCACTTGCTCTGCCTCACCGAGACGCAGATCAGATGTCCCATGGACGCGTCGTATCTGCACTACCCGGGATATGCCCTGGAGCACTCTTTTGTGCAGAAGGCTGGCGTGTGCGTGTATATTCGCGATGACATCTGTTTTCGGCGTCTCCGTAACCTTGAGGACCGTAACCTTTCCTCTTTATGGCTTCTGGTGGACCTCGGCGTTGAACAAATTGTTTACGCCGTGGTTTACCGATCGCACAGCGGTGACCAGGAGACAACCAGGCTCTTTGAACAACTTAGTGATGCGGCGGGTGTGGCTCAGCAACGGTACCCGAGTGCGCAATTGGTTTTTCTGGGGGACTTTAACGCTCATCACGAGGAGTGGCTGTGCCCATACCAGTTCACTGACCATGCAGGGAGAGAGGCACGCAAGTTTGCGTTATCGCTGGATCTCTCTCAGCTGGTCGACCAACCCACCCGCATTCCGGATGTTGCGAGTCACACGCCTAATTGCCTGGACCTTCTGTTGACTACCGATCCGGACAGATACAACGTGTCAGTGTCATCCCCGTTGGGAACTTCTGACCACTGTCTGGTGAAATCTGTGTCGCACCACTCACCTCCTGTCCTTAGCCCGAAGGGCATGCGCCGTGTGTGGCGATACAAGTCAGCAGATTGGGATGAGATGCGGCATTTCTTTGCATCATATCCTTGGCTGCCAACCTGTTTCAATAGTGATTATCCGTCGAGCTGTGCAGCAGCTGTCACTGATGTGTTACGTCGGGGTATGGAATATTACATCCCCTACTCCGACGTAGCTGTTGGTGGCGCAGCTCGCCCGTGGTTTAATGCTGAGTGTGCTCAGGCGGAAGCGCTTAAGCACGTGGCGTATTTATCATGGGTTGATGCTCGTAGTTGTAAAGCTCCGGATGTACACGTAAAGAAACAGTCCTATAACAAAGCTGCCAAGTACTGCAAGAAGGTCATGCAGAAAGCTCGATTCCTCCATGTTCGTCGTGTCGGGGCCAAACTTGCTGCATACCCATCTGGGAGCAAAGCGTTTTGGTCTCTCGCGAAATCGGCTGAGTTGAATTTCTGTCGCCCATCACTACCTCCACTGCTGAAACCGGACGGTTCACTGGCCCACACTGCGGAAGAGAAGGCGAACTTGTTTGCCTCTCTATTTGCGGAAAATTCACATTTAGACGCTGGTAGTGCCATGCCTCCTTCTTTGCCCCGCTGCGAAGTATCAATGCCAGAGGTGCGTATTCATCAAAGGGAAGTACTGAAGTCACTACGCTGTCTAAATGTGAATAAGGCTAGTGGTCCCGACAGTATCCCAGCAGTCGTTTTAAAAACGTGTGCCCCTGAGTTGTCTCCTGTTTTGACGCGCCTGTTTCGTCTTTCCTAAAGTCGAGAAAAGTTCCCGAAGCGTGGAAGCTTGCTAACGTGCAGCCTGTGCCTAAGAAGGGTAGCCGTGCGGACCCATCGAATTATCGTCCCATTGCAATCACTTCCATACTCTGCAAGATTATGGAACGTGTATTGAACAACAAGCTCCTTGCGTATCTTGAAGGTAACGATCTCCTTAGCGACCGGCAATACGGCTTCCGCCGAAAGCGGTCTACTGGGGACCTTCTAGTGTACGCTACCCACATTTGGAGCGAGGCCATCGAGAAACGCGGCGAAGCTCTCGCCGTGTCTCTCGACATTTCCAAGGCCTTTGATAGGGTTTGGCATGACGGCCTTCTGGGCAAGCTCTCTGCGTACGGAATCTCTGCTGGTTTGTGCTCTTGGATTTCTGATTTCCTGAGGCAGCGATCTATTAGGGTCGTAGTGGATGGTTGCTCATCGGATCGCGTTGCAATTAATGCCGGAGTGCCTCAGGGTTCAGTTCTTTCAGCTACCCTCTTTTTGCTGCATATAAACGATTTGCTAAAGCCTGGTATCTTTGGGTATGCAGACGACAGCACGGTGACTGAGAGATATATTCCTGAGGCCCAAACTACTAGTGGAGAGACCGAATCCTTTAGGGAAGCTTTGGTTGAGCGAACGAACCTGACCTTGAAGGCCGTTGACGAGTGGGGCGAAGCCAACTTGGTCAGGTTTAACGCTTCCAAGACACAGGCGTGTTTATTCACAGCCAAAAGGAGCCCTTTTAACTTGGCTCCTGCTTTCCAGAATGTTTCATAAGCAATTTCGGACCACCTCGAACTACTTGGGCTGAAATTAACTACTAAGCTGAACTTCGGTGCCACTATTGAGGCCAAAGCGAAATCCGCTGCTAAAAAACTTGGGGTCTTACACAGGGTGAAGCGGTACTTCACGCCGGAACAGCTTCTAACACTTTACCAAGCTCAGGTTCGATCGTGCATGGAGTACTGTTGCCATCTTTGGGACGGGTCTGCCAAGTATCAGCTGGCCGCTTTGGATTCAATAGAGCACCGTGCTCGCAGACTCATTGGCGATCCTGAATTACTGAGTGTAAGGTTACAAAGCCTTGAGCACCGTCGCAGGGTTGCTAGTTTGTCTGTGTTTTACAGGATACATTTTGGAGAGTGTGCACAGGAACTGCACGATTTAATTCCGCCATCTCCGTTCCTCCACCGGACGTCCAGACGAGGGGAGCGGTTTCATCCTTACGTTGTGAATATTCCATTCATTCGCACGAAGCGATTCGCTTCTACCTTCCTAATGCGGACTGCTAAGGAATGGAATTCGCTCCCTTCGTCTGTATTCCCGGTAAGATATAATTTGGGTCTTTTCAAGGCAAGAGTGAATAGGCTGTTACTGAACCAGCGTGCTACACCCTCGACCTCGTCGTCACTTTCCATCAGGTGCGACTGAGGTCAAACGCTGGTCAGTCTTTTATAAAAAAAAAAAAAAAAAAATTAGTTGTCCAGGGGCGGGTTTAAATCCAGCAAGCTGTACCGGTATCTTTTTTATTACGAAATCTTTTTTTTGTATTTTGTATTAACTAACACTAACTCTATATACTTACCTAACATGCATTGTAAAATAATTAACGATTAATACGGTACTACTTATGTTTATTTAGTCACTAGCGTGACATGTTTCGGAGAACATAGGCCTCCATTTTCAAGCACTAAGAGTGCTGAGTGTCCGTTCGGTTCGCCGCTCGCGTCACCGGCCCGTGGCCAGCGGCGTGGAGGCCTATGTTCTCCGAAACATGTCGCGCGAGTGACTAAATAAACGTGAGTAGTACCGTATTAATCGTTAATTATTAAATATGTCTCACGTAAGTTTAAATACAAATGCACTGTAAAAGTAATGAAATAAACGCATTTGTATTGTATTGTATTGCATCAAATATCAAATTTTGAACTGGACATTCTTTGCATTGTAACAGAAATACGTGAAGAATTTATGATTATGAGTAGAACACAATTTTGCAATTTTATACCTACTTGAGAAAATGCTGTTAATGTTATGAGAAAAGTTTTATATTACAATCTCAATGAAGTTTGCAGCGGCAGCGGTTGGCTTATGTGCAAGTTTATGACATTTCTGATAATTTGTAAGTGTACTTATACCTAAATTACTTCTTCTTATATCTCTTTATTATAAAAAAAATGTTATATAACGATTACGAAAATTTGATACAAGTTTCCAACCCGCACAATGTGATGAAAATTAAAATAAGATATGGATTTTAGAAGTAACTGGAAATAGTATAAATATATTTTTTATATTCCATTTACAATTTTACATGTATGACATATAAGCTTTTTAAAATAATGTCGACACTTTATGAAAAGTCTACAACAAAATGTATAAAATAATCAGTTTGGTCTATTCTCATACAGTCTGAATAATTGAACCATAATTCACAATTAATTCATTCACATTCACCATCATAGAGCTCCAACGAGGAAGGATTATTAAAGAAAAAAAAAACCCTTAAGGGTTCTAAGGCTAGTTACGAAGTAAGTAAGGACGCTTTATTTGTAAATATAGGTAATTATAATGGTGATAATTTAAAACATTGAAGGGCTAATGTCTTCTAACCAGGTTAAGCTGCGTCAGTATTAAACTCCCCTAACTATTCAATAAAGGCGATATTACTTGAGTACAAACGCACGCCCCGGGCGCGGCCTTACACAAACCGGGCGGAACTTTGATTCATGTAACTGTTTGACTAATGAAAATTCTAACCCCGTTGTGTATGCACTTGTGGGGTTTCCATGTACCGGCAGAAATTAATACGAGCTCAGCTACTTGATATCGCTTAAGCCTGAGATAGCAATAGATTATAACATAAATAGTAATTTGATAGCGCCCTGATAACCTACATATGCGTGCCTCAAGAGTCTTCAGTCAAGACAGAACGGGGTTGGGTGTGTGAAGTGCTTTGTATTGTTTTTCTTAATTATTTGTTATGGATTTTTACGATTTTGATTGGATCATTTATATGTTTATCATCAATGTTGATTACGTAACTCGTAATCAAAGCTACACAATACAGTTTAAGTTTATTATATTACAGAACTATGTAGTCCTATAGTTCGATTTAGTAGAGTCCTAAATGTGCAGATTAGCTATTCAAAAGTCGGATCTGACAATTTTTATGCGTATTAGCAGTTATCACTTTTATAAATTATATTTAATTAACAATAGTTTAATGTTATTAAACTGGGTGATCGCACTACAATTGAACATTCAGCTCGCGCGCACAATATCGCCTCGTATATATAACAAACATTAATACGGTACTGACATAATATAATGCGTACGGCTCCCCATAAACGGATATCTTCAAGTTTAGAGTAACTACAGACTAATATCTATCTTTCTGAATTATGTCAATGATGTTAGAATTGTGTCAATAGTGTTTGGCTACGAATCCTTTAGATATGATCGAGGTTATGCAACTGATATGTTTTTAGAACCAACTGAATCAGTTTATTAACAAAATTAATAGATGATATCTAAATGAAGTAATCCTATTGATTCTCAACAATCACGTCCCTTGCAATTTAACTAGCTTAGATGAGGAATGAAGCCTTGGTTTGTTTCTTTTCTATAATTCTAAGTAATTTAAAAATATATTTGTCTTTATCAGACATTGTTGCAGTCTCTACAATCTTCCTTTGTGGTGTGTCATGGTTGTATTATTAATAAAAGTTAATCTTTTATAGTGCTTCCATTACAATCCTACATTTAATCACACACAGTCTACATCAGTAGCTATCATTTGATTACAGTAATATGTTAGTTTTTATTATTAATCTTGCAGTTTGATTGTACGTAGTTCCCTTAGAGCAATCGTTCGATAGCATGCCAAGTGTACCGGATTATGGCATTACACACCCATGCTCAGAAACCTTGTGGCGGTGTAAGGGTCCTATGTTCAGCAGTGGATATCCGTGGTAAGATGATGATGATGATGAAGTTATATAAATCAAACAAGTCTGCTTGCTTTTACAGAGAGCATACCCATATACATACGCATTTTAAGCGAGTCAAATTAAATGGAATCCTTTAATAAAACCACTTTTATTTCTCCGAAATAGCAAGTAGCAGAAAAACCCTCTTCACAGTGCCTTCAATATTCGTTATTGTACATCACGTCTCATCTATAACATGATGTGATGTGCGGCATTAGTGTGTGGTAGGTATTTTATGCTTTGACCTTAATCGCGCCCGATATTCTGTCGAAAACCCCAATGTGGGTCACATTCAAGGCAGCGGGTGATAGTGCCGTTATCATAATTATGCCTGGTTTAAAGGAGGTACATAAAACCTGCAAAATATCTAAAATATACGCGTAAGTCATTCTAAGAAACCTGTCTTTTCGTACGGCTATGATTCTATCGTATCGTATGGGTATGGCTGATAATAAATAGGTATTTGTTATCTTGAATGGTATACTTAAATAGTACATTTCGATACTAGTAAAAAAACGAGGAGTGTGAAAGAGAGAAGAGAAGAGACGAGGGTGAAAGTTGGAGCCCGAGTGAAACGAGGGTGACAATCACCCGAGTCTTAAATAAGTTTTTACACGTGTATCGAACCCAATTTTTCATAACAAGTGCCTTAAAAAGTGAAATTTACGCACGCGAAGCGTTCGCCGTTCTTAGCAATGTTTTTTAAAAAACATTGCTAAGAACGGCGCAGTTAATGCCAAGTAGGTGCTAGTAAAAATGATTAGTCTGCGTGACTGTCAACACAAAAGTATAAAATGTCGTTTAAAATTCGAACGGTAGTGAATGTCTAATGACTATTGAAAACGACCTGTTTTACGTCAAGGTTAAACGAAATTAGACTTTAACGTCATACCAATAACGATGACAGCTATTTGATACTGTCAAATGCAAGAACTATAAAGGAATAGCTTACAGTAAAAGGTTCCCCTGACAGCGGTTACTTTGATTAATGGCGTACATGGGCTTCACGATGCCGTAAGTGTATTGGCTATCAGTCGGTCGACGGTTTTGAAAGGTATCTGGTCATGTATTATTATTATATGTATATAATTCGAGACGATTAATATCATGATGACTATTGATTAAATCAGTAGAAGGGGTAGGTTTTAAGTTTATGTTAATTGTGGTTTCATTTTATTATTATATTTATTCATTAATTACAAATAACATAAATATAAATATTTGGGGACAATCTTACACAAATCGAGCTAATCCTACCGTAAGCTCAGTAAAGCTTAATTGTGTTGAAGGACTAGATGACGATATATATATATATCTATATACATATAAATGGGAGTTTTCAAAATTTGGTACACCCAATTAGCGAAAGATGTAAAAAAAAGTTAAATCACTGTCAGTTTCGTGACGACAATTAAGCACTAAATATCGATAAAAGCTTGGTTTTGATGTTCAATCCAAAGCACTCATGACTCAAGAATAAATAGCTGTGCTCATCACAAAAATAAATGCCTTTGCTGGGATTTGAGCCCAAGTTCTTCGGCTTCATAGGCAGGGTCCCTACCTACTTGGCCAGACCTCGTCACCGTGAAAATACTTGAACCAAGCACTTTCCCTTAGATTCCTCTAAAGTATAATTTTCAAAGTTCTGCCTGTGTTTAGTAAATAAACCCCTTAACGCGCGGAAAGTCTCTCTGCTCCCGGGAAAGTAAAACAACCCTCTCAAACAGTGTTTATTTGCCCAAATGCTTCTTACAGAGCCTTACGACCTACTTAAGGTTCTTATATTTCCTATGTACAAAAAAGCAAGGAAAAAATAAGAAAGAGTTATCTTTTATAAATGTTATACTATTTGTTATAAAGGAACCTAAAAAATAGAAATACCAAAATCTTTTAAACGAAGTCTGAATATACAGTGTGAATAAAAGGGGGATATTGAAAGAATATCCTGAACTACCTCTTAAGCTAATTTCTGACGTAAAATATACCGTACAGAATTACAGATCTCTAGAAAATATTGTTCTAAATAGTCGCGGAAAATCATAAATCTTGCTTTAAGCTTTAAATGACATTACTTAGACTTTAAACCAGCTTTAAAATATTAGTACATCAAAAATGGCGTATGAAACAGAGGGCAAAAAGGATATACCTCTTTTGAATTGCTTTACAAAAGGAGACATATTTCAGTTTGTTTAACAATTAAAATATGACAAATAAAATTAAGAGCTAACTGTATTACAAATATTACACGGGTGAAGTAATGCTTCGGTACCAAGCCGTATTTTTAGGTTTATTTTAGTTTCAATAAATTTTTACCCACCCTGTTATTAGGGCTAAATACACAGATGGCAGATACTTCTAATATGTTGTTACTACACCCCGTTATCTTATGCTCAGTTTAGGGTCAAGTTATTGGGCAGTTACGATAATCTAAGTCGATAAAAAATTAAGTTGACTTACTCACTTAATAACATATCATAACATCTTGGGTCCGATTTGTGATTGACCAAGTGATTTCCATAGAGAATGAATAAGAATCTCTATGAAGATTACTCGGTGACTATTTCAAAAATCGGAACCCAAATTGACGATATTCGATATTTATAATTGTCGCCCTCCGGTTTGACTAAAAAGAGGAATGAATGTGTCTCTATAGATTTCACTAAAGAAGAATTTTAGCTTGACAAATAACTTTTATAGATAAATAATTATGTGAAGCAACATTACTATTTTAGATTGCCCCTAAAATGAGCATTAGATAACGGGGTGTAGTTGTTACATACGCTACTATAAGACTGACTATAGAAGCATAAAACAAAAGTGTTGCTATAGCATTTTTCGTGAACCGGTCTCGGAAGCTGACTCAGTTGACTAATGAGAAGAAGTCCATCACGAAGGCTCGGCCGACAGCTCTGTTTTCACGTGCGTTATCGCTCTTCCACACTGGCGGCTCTGTTCAACTCGACAGATAATTTTGTTACTGCATGAGTGTTGTTTTTCCATGCTGGCCCAGTAGTTTAAAAATATTGCAAGTAGGAAGAGGAGGAAGAAAAAGCATAATAAATAAAATCCTTACATGTATCACGAGGGATTAGCAAGGATGGTTCGCGAGGAATGTTTTTAAGAACCAATAGAATTATTTCATGGCAAAAGTTGTATGTGGGAACATTCACCCAAAGATTTCGAAACTACTTTCATGAAAATAAGTTTGAAAATACACTTCGCTGCTAGCCAGGTTGCAACAGTTAAATATTCCAAAGATTCGGTCGTTTATGCGAGTAATATTATGTGTAATTTTTAAAGTAGTAGTTAAAAACTAAGAACGTAGCTTATGAAGCTTCGGAGTAGTAAAGTGTAAACTTTTGTAAATATTATTTGACATATATCAACTTTCAATGAACTAATTATACGAGAATTGAAACATTCGGGCAGTTATTGTGTCCGATAACTGCCTGAATGTTGCAATTCTCGTACCTTATATACGTACAATATACACCTATGATGACATTGATAATGGTCTCATTACTAGTGTACTGTTCCAGCTTAGTGCTATTCAGTAATTAATCACATGAAAGCTGGTACATGCACAGATTATCGTCAGAGTGACTCTATTGACGGTATGTTAGAACATATATTACTATATATGGTGCATAGCATGGACACATTGATATAATACCACCTATTAACCCAGTACGTAGACTCGGTCCTTTAGACTTCGCATCGATGGTCCTGAAGACAAAAATGTTTGTAAAAACACTAGTGCTCATTTGGTTTATGTTTTATTTTTGATGTAGGAAAAAAATCGACTGTCTTTAAATTAGGGTAGTCAGTGAAATTCAAGTTTTATGAATATCTCACCGTTATATAAGGCAATAACGCATTGTACGCCCGCATATTCGAAATAGACGTTATTTATTTTAAAGGACTTTGCATTTAATCACATTTCAAATTACGTTATTTTAAATATTTGTGCTCGACTCCACAACCTCAAGTCGATCGTTCATGATACCAATACCCCATCTTTGATTCCATTCTTCCAGACTTTTTTTATGACCTAGGTGGTAAACGAGCAAACGGACTGCCTGATGGTAAGCAATTACCGTCGCCCATGGGCACCAGCAACACCAGGGGAGTCTGTCAAGAGCTGAATTACCGCTAAGCGAAAAACCGCTGTTTTGATGGACTGTATGAATTTAGGTGCAAAGGACATACCTATTGCATTCTCATATTTTTAGTAGCATTAAGAAATAGAAATGTACATTATATGGTTACTCTTTTCTTCGTATTTGAGCAGTGCATCTTTCGATTGCTGTGGAGGCGCGACTGTTTCATACATTTGCTTATATACTGAGGAAGTGATCTGCGCTCCAGTCGTTATCTGGTCTCCGCCCCAGCGGCTGAAGCATTGTTCCAGCTGTATTGTTACGGGTCCCGGGAAAGAAATCCTCGAATAGCTTTATCAGATACCCGGATAAAGGGCCGGGAAATTTATTAGCCTTGCAAGTGAAAAGTGTTGCTGGGGCTTTGTGATCGTATTGTTTATTGCCAAGTCGTAAAAGTTTGTTTCGATATCTTTTAATTCAGTGAATTTGATTCTACAATTGCACCAAGCTTAGTTTCCCAGGAAGTGCAGCAGCTATTCAACCTTTTGTTCTTAGTGTTTTATATTTCTTATAACTCCTTCCTTACATAACTTACAGGATAAAACAAAGTTGTTTCCAGCCGTTTGTACGGATTTATTAAGGTATATTAATGGAGAGAACAATTAAAGAGGACGAGATTCTAACATATTAATTGTTTAGAAGCGGGGAACTATCGAATATTGCTTGTTGTTTCACTCAGTAACGAGGAAAATAATCATGAGCCGTTCGCGACTCGCAGTTTTTGTCACCGTTTGATTTTATGAAAATATACACCAACATTATAAAGCCCAATTACAAATGTAAAATAAAACGATGAATTAATAATTCAAAGACCGCAGGAAAATATCTACTTGTTATAAGTACTGCGCAAATGTTTCTTACCTACATTAATAATTTAAACATTTTCGTCAAGCATCTTACCAATTTACGTTCCAATCATTCTGGATTGGATTGCTTCAATACTTATAGAACTTCTATAAATAATTGTATGTATTTCATATTCCTTTATTTATAACAATCAAGTAATATAATATTCATAAAACGACTAAAACACGTAGTTTTGTTTTAACAGAAGGAAGTTCAAACATGAATTAGTAATACGAATAGGTATCTTGTGAAATTATGTAATATATTGCCCAAGGATCATTCTTGTTATGCAGAGCAATTTCACTTTCAGGGACACCCAATTAACTTAATTGTCAAATAAAAGTTAAATCAGTGGTCAGTTTCGTGACGACAATTAAGCTTTAAATTTCAATACTATCTACTATTTTATGTTCAATCCATAAATAATACGTGTTATTGTAATAGAAAAATGCGGAAAAAGATGATTTACATAAAGATTTCAAGCTTAATTGTCGTCACGAAACTGACCACTGATTTAACTTTTATTTGACAATTAAGTTAATTGGGTGTCCCTGAAAGTGAAATTGCCCTACAACCACACTGCACAGAACCTTGCTTTAACATTTTCATAATTTGTATCAAATGTAAACCTATCCCATTTTTCCCGTCACCCGCGCGCGTTAGGAAACTTTAGAATGATATAAACTAAGATTAATATCAAGCCCGACTGTTTGTAAGTTCGCCCGTTACTCATAACTTTGAGCTGGCTCACAAGGAAATGGTTTAATAGTAGGTAATCATAAATCTTGTTAAAACCTACAGGTAATTTAAATTGTGTGAAATATTAAATTTTATCGTGACAATGTATGAGGTAGGCTTTGTATTACATTATTTTAGTGCGTGTGAAATATATTATCAAAATTGTTATACACAAATACAATAAAACTCATTCTCAGGAACAGAACAGGCTAACGAGGAAAGGAATGAAAAATAAAATAAAAAAATAAATATTTCGGGTCAATCTTACACAAATCGACCTAGTTCTACGGTAAGCTCAGTAAGGCTTGTGTTGCAGGTACTAGACGACGATATACATAATAGATAGATACATATAAATAGATACATATACATACTTAAATACATAGAAAACACCCATGACTCAGGAACAAATGTCTGTGCTCAACACACAAATAAATGCCCTGACTGGGATTTGAACCCAAAGTCATCGGCTTCATACGCAGGGTCACTACCCAGGCTTAGGCCTTAGGCCAGACCGGTCGTCAGAAAGGAAGAGAATTATTTATACATACCTACACATTTTTTTTTTGCACAAGTTTGATACTTTCTCTGCAGATCGAAGTACTACTGCCGAACTACTGCGAACATTTACTTAAAACAGTTGTAATTTACAAACAAAAGCATTCAATAACGCGCACAAAATCAACAAAGGATAATCGATCTTCATTCCACCGAATAGCTTTCATTTTGCAACGACAGACGAGTTAATAATGCGAGTTGAAGCAGCGTTTAGTGGTTACTGGCAACCGTGTCGAATGGATAAGTCACAAGTTTAACTACAACTGTATTGACTTACGTTCTTCTTCTTTTATGGTTTGAGCGCTAGTTAGTTGCTTTAACAGTACAAGAAGGTCATATGAGTGTTTCAAGCGGTCTGTTTTTAGACGTTTTTGCGGGGTAGGTCATAAATACGTGTCGGTTGGGTTCGGGCATTTGTCATTGCACCTCGGGACGTGTCGGGTGATGGATGGCGGGCATTGTTGCCAGTTTCAGGCTCGGTTTAGGTTCTATAGGGTTTTGCCTTTTGCACCTAAATATCGTTTCAGTGGGTTTTGTGGTTTTTATAGACTTCAGGTACTTAGCAAACTAAATAAATTAACAATTGGCATCTAGTCGTGCAGACATTTTACTTTGTGAATCTTAATGTTAAGTACGATTGACGATAAGGTGTCAATGTGTGAGTTATGTCAATACGCTGTATTTGCAAAATTTCAAGCGCTTAATAAAAATATCTCTAAATGATTGCTTCATAAACCCACTACTTATGTGTTAAGGACCTTCATGCCCCAGTTGCATAAACTAATATAAATATATCTTGGCTAATCTAAATATGTTCTCAAACAAACATAGGCTCATTGTTATTTAAAATACTTTAGTGTGAAAATAAAACTACAATTAACCGTTTAAACGCCAAATAATGGCATCACGTAGATTGAAAGATGTGTCATACTTATAAACCACTAGTTGACCCAGCCGCCTTCATACCGTTATCGTCATACCAAATTTCATCACGGACTCCTCCTGAGTATAATTTCTAAAAACACCTTCTAAGTGGTTGCCTACGTTATATAAACAACCAGTTGTGAACCAGCTTTCGATGTACAACAGTTTTAGCTAAGCGTTGAGACTTTTAGGCGTTTGAATAAATGTCCCGTGTGGTGCTGGCTGAATAGCACTATGCCTCCTCCCGCGGGTGTCGTAACAGGCGACAAAAAACCGAATCAAGATCTACTGAGGTCACCTACCCGCCTTTTAAGCATGGCGAGTATTGCGAGTCCCCACGAGATGATAGAGGCTTATGTCTGCCATCCGACACGCAGTGCGGATTTAGAATTGCCCTGGCATAAACAAAAAAATGAAACACGGATAATATATTTAGGTGTAATTTGGCCAATATTTATACAAATCGAATCGGACCATAAATCCAATTTTATCTAAACATGCGCCATGTGTAATTTACTACCGCTTTAGTAATAAAACCGTTTAGATATAACGAGATAGGATTGCGTGACCGGGTAAGGGTAACACGAAGGGTAGCCCAAGGACGAGTTCTGCCACTCCTTAGGGGTAGTTTTGTTAAGTTTGTAAGCGCCAATAAAACAAAGTTGATTTATTTATGTAACATACTTAACAGCACTGTTTATTTAAGAGGTTGCCTGGAAAAGATTGCTGCTTTGAATAAGTCTACTTGTTTTGTATTATCTCACGAGGCCGTAGAAGTAGATTCTCGAGTTTTGAAACTGGTCATTATTTATCAATGAAGAGTTTATTGCCACGCTTTACTTTGTTAGTTGTTGTAATATATATTTTAACTTTAATCATAATCATTGAATTAAAAAAAAAATAGTATTTTCATTTCCCCGTCCGTTCAGATTTAAATAACATAGGTTGATTCTTTATGTAATATATGTTTTGAACTCAAATATTTTATATGAATAAAAAAAAAAAACAATAGTAAACACAAAAATTAACCTCGAAATTAACACTTTCGATACGGCTCTTAGTTAACGTAACAATTACCATACTTGCATGGGGTCGACTGACGTGGTGATTTATGTTACAAAAATGCCATATTAGAATTAAGTTTGCGATTTTTATATACGATTTTTATTGCTAAAAATTAAGTCTGCAATTGTAAATAACATATAGAAGTATCTGAACGGTCTTCGTTCTCGTACAATAAAAAAATTGTGAAAATGTCAATTAATTTATCAAATTACGTAGTCTACATTTATCACGTTTGTGCCAACAGCGACAACAAAGAACAATTAGCTTTATTTGAGAACAAAAAAACAATTGAAGGAATGAGTCACTGAAGCATGATGTTAGCCGGTATAGCCCCAATGAACCCTCTCCTTTGTTGCAGGTGAGTGAGCTGAGCGGGGGCAATCCGTCGACGACTGCCCGCACACAGGTAACGGAGGTTTATGTTGATAGCTTTCGTTACTGGCGCACTTTGGATGGCTTTAGCAGTTTACGTTGTTCTTAATATGAAGCTTAAATAATGTTAAAACATTGAAAAAATCGACTTCCTACGAATGGGCTTTTTAATTTTTTAATTCATTACACACTGTTAAGTGTATCTACACTAATATTATAAAAGGCGAAAGTTTGCGAGTGTGTGAGTGTGTAGGTATGTTTGTTACTTCTTCACGTCTAAGGGCGTTTTCAAAAAATTGTGCACCCAATTAGTGAAAGTTGTTAAGAAAAGTTAAATCACTGTCAGTTTCGTGACGACAATTAAGCATTAAATATCGATAAAAGCTTGGTTTTGATGTTCGTTTTATAAACTTCAATCGATATTACAACATAATAGAAGGCAAAAAGTCGATCTTCATAAAGATTTAATGCTTAATTATCGTCACGAAACTGACAGTGACTTAACTTTTTTTTACATTTTTCGCTAATTGGGTGTACCATATTTTGAAAATTCCCCTAAACGGCTGGAGGAAATTTTAATAAAATTTGGTATGGAGTTAGCTGACATTCTGGATTAACAGATAGTAGCCTATTAAACCTGTTTTCTCTAATAAACCGCGGGTAACACCACGGGCACGATCGTGAAAGTTTAAATTACTATTTCATACAGATATTTACGTAATATTCTGGCCCAAAGGCAGACCTAAAATGAGATGGCCGATGACCTGTTGCATAATGTTTTGTAACTAATACACGAATAAGAAATAAAATTAGGACTTCCGTTATACAAGTTAAGTTTACCCAAATAAATGAAAAAAAAAGTTATTATGCAACAGGTTATATCGAATCAATTGGCTAGCGTAGGCAACATAGGCTACGAAAAAAGCAAGTAATTTAGCAACGGCGTGTCCGTAAAAGCCGCTTTCCGCCGGCTTGACTAATGTTCCCGCAGTTTAACAGTTTTCAATGGGCTCATGAAGAAACGGCAAATTGTGAGTCCGGACTTACCCAAGAAAAAAATGTATCTGCCGCCACTTGTTAACAACTAACCTACTCCTTTTTTGAAGTCGGTTAAGCACAGGCAATTACGAAGTTTATTTAACTGTTCGCTTTCTTGACACACGATAAACACACAGGCTATTGTGGGAGAATCGCTTTAGCAGAAATATTGACATAGTTGCTTGACTGTTTACTTTATTGCAAAAACACAATTCCTTACTCTTTGCATTATTTACAATACATGATCCATTTACGAATTTAATCAATTGTACATAAGATATATGTGTAAAAAGGGTGATTTAGAAGGCGTGAGAAGGATCACTTACGAGTCCAGTTAATTACAGTTTATTTTATTATACAACGACGGGGATAAACAAGCATACGGCCCGGCTGATGGTAAGCAGTTCCCGTAGCCCATGGACGTCTGTTACTTCATAGTATTAGTATTGTATGTTTCAAACGAAATGGTTTAAACCTAAGGCAAAGACTAGATAACTTATTTTCATCTTCAATCAAAATTCAGTCAGAACAGTTGGAGACCTTATATGTTTAATAAATAGTAGCTTTAATGACGTTCATTTTTGCAAAAAAAATAACTTCATAAATAAGTGAAGGTCTTGTAGTTTCACTTAAATACGCTTAGTAATAAAAGATAAATTAAAAAATATAACTAATGATGTGTGTGTACTTATGGTCTGGCTCACGTCTTCTGAATTACTCTGTATTGTTACTGTTAGCTTTACTCGTATACTTAAGCTAATGTTGTGCTTTATAATATATGCACAATATAATATAATGAGCATTGTTGGATGGCTTGAGCAGGAATATTGATGTTGTTTCATAATATTTGTGTATGTTATATACATATTGTGGTTTATGCCTCGATTTGAACATAGAGATAAATAATCATACTTTACTTGTCTTACATTATTACTAACTACTTATATAATCTTTAAAAAAAGAAGTTGTTTATTTTGCACTGAGGCGCTACTGCGAAAATCTAAATTCGTTTTCGAACTATTATCTCTGTCACTCTTATGACGTCTTAATTGGAATAAAAGAGAATGATGCTAGAAATTTACGATTTTCGATGTTCACGGCACCGGGTCTGTTATTGTCGGATTTGGTTTACACGACTGTACGTAACTACTTACCTGATTAATAGCGCGTTTCTTGTTGACTGGTGGACAGTGCTCTGGACTAGCTGACGAAAAAAGAGGAAGGCCTTTGTCCAGCATTGGGATACTCTTGAGTCTTGAAATGAAATGTTAATGCAATATAGTTATGGATAACATACAAAAGAGTCGCAAGGGGTTGCAATCCGTAGGCAAATTTTATTGTGCTGTTGAAATTCAAGCAGACATTCTTCGATAGACGGAAACTACTATTCATGTGGACTTGAAAATATGTATACGTTTTTAAAAAAAATATTTTTTAACAATGAGAGGTAGGGCACAGCGAAGTACCATCATGCTCGAATCTGGAGAAGCCCAACTGGGTAAGTACCTCCTCCTTACAGAAGACCAGAGCCATAATAGCACTGCTACCTTTCAGGTATGTAGTGTTGTGTTCCTGATGGTGAGTAAAGTTCCCAGAGCTCCAACCCCCCTTAAAGGTCGGCAACGCGCTTGTGACTCCCCTGATATTGCGGGTGCCCATGGGTGACGGTAATTGCTTACCATCAGGCAATCCGTCTGCTCGTTTGCCACCTTTTGTCATAAAAAAAATAAATAAAACCGGTCACTTTGGATCGCTTCGGATAGGAAGACGTCGCGACGCGTCTGTTATTCACCTAGCGGTTAAATTACGTGGCTCAACAATCCCTGTACGTGACTGTAATTACAGTACTTAGTTACGTACTTGAGGCGGTATTCATAAAGGCCTGTGAAATGTAACAGATGTTGATAATAGTTTGGTTTACTCCCTTTTATCGTTTTAAAATTTCTGTTTGTGAGAAAGGGAGAAAAGTTCTCTAATGTTTGCCGAGTTTCATAGTCTTTTAGTGAAGATAATAAGTCAATTTAGGCATATTAGTATAAAGTAACAATTATTTGGTTTTACTATTGGATAAAAAAAATACATTTCAATGTATCATGCTTAGATTATTACGTCAATTACTTAATAGGTATTTAGGGTTGACTCTATTTTATTAATTATAAAAATGCAATTTTATTGTATTTATATTTGCATATCGCGTCACCTGTGAACTGTGACATGTGTGTGTAAAAGATTTATGATAAATTAATTGCAGTCATAATAGTATATTTAATCGATACCACCCACAACCACAATAGTTCGAAATTTACGAATATAGATTGTCACGGTAGCGCCGCGGTGAATAATAAACAACACTCTTTATATAACATTTCGATATAACAGCGTAAATCATGACATCAAACACGTTTTCTTTAACACTTTGACTTTGACTTCGAAAAAAATATTTTAATATAATGGCAACTCCTTGGATTCTACAACTATAGCGAGCAAGTCAGCAGTCTCAAGTCTGCTAATATTATGTCATACATTTTTACTCCAAAAAAAATGTATGAATCATGTAAAAAACCAAGTCTTCCGACGTACTTTGTAGCGGTGCATGCCCTATGTAATTACGTCCGCTGCCGGCAGGGGGCGTTCGTGACCGTCGAGGTACTTTCTATAATGGGCTTTTACATGCTGCAAAGCGAACGTAAATACCTATACATTTAACACCCTTATTGCGAGGGGATAGGGTGCAAATGTGAAAAGTGAGTTAACTGTAGGGTTAACTCAGTGCTTTTCACCCCACTGCGCGAAAACAAAGGCTTCGCAAGTAATGCCTTATATAATAAAGACAGAAAAATCGATGTTGGAAATGGTTACCCTCAACGGGCTACGAATTTATGTTTTTAATATGAACTTTCAGTTTTGGCGAAGGAAAAGTATGTATGGTAATATTGACAACATTACAGTAGGTCTCCTAGCGCTGGAAATTTGTAATAAAATAAACTTGGTCAACTTATAGGTAAATTGACCAATTTTATTATGCGTCAAATTGCGAATACTCCCTATGCTTTGCAGCTGATTGCGGTTTTGACTATGGCTTTGACCCTACGGTATAACTGATGTTAAACGAAATAATTTTCAAGTACAAGAGCACCTATGCACTGTGGCTTTTTGCCTCAATCCATCGCACTTCATTCAACATGTGGCTTTGAAATTTAGAAAATTCCAATGTACTCATTCTACCCACACACCCGGTTGCCCGCTATTGTTACCGGTCATAGCAATTTGTTACATAATTCTGTTTAAAACGCAAATACCGAATTTAGCTGTAGTCAGCATCTTAAATCGGAAATCAGACGATAAGCTGTCCAGCCATAAATAACACCATTGGGCCAAACGCCAGCTTGATTCCAGACATGTCAATTTGCAGTAGTATCCAGAATTAGATTGTACCTGAGTGCTAGACGCAAGCAGGTACGTCCATAATGTAAGTCCTACTATTATCCATACTTCCATACTAATACGTGGGCCATACTGAAAGTTGCTGGATTCTGATAAATGAGAAGGCTTATTATCCTTATGACATATTTAATGTTTTTCGAAGTATATACCCTCACGATTTACACACTTTTGCAATCGCTGGAACCATTGTGAAAAGCAGCGGGTCCAGTCTTCCTTAGGGACCTCTTCGATGGCTTCGTGGAAAGCATTCACTGCCACTTCCGGCCTTGTAAATCGTAAACCTCTAAGTTTATCTTTAATTTTTGGAAATAAAAAGAAATCACATGGTGCGAGATCGGGGCTGTATGGCGGATGAGTCATTAATTCCACATTTGAGGCCTTCAAATACGCATTCGTTGCCTTGGCGGAATGTGCCGACGCGTTGTCGTGATGGAGGACTATTTTGCTACGGGGACGCTTTTCACGAACTTTGTCAAACACTCTGGGCAAGCACGTGTTTACATACCAATCTGCAGTTACTGTCTTTTAGTTTTCAAGCGGTATAGTGGTGTAATGCCCTGATTTGCCGAAATAAGAAGCAACCATTTTCTTACCAGTGTTTCGACTTTTTTTGACTTCGTCGGCAAGTCTTCAAAAGGAAAGACCCACTCCGCCGATTGACTTTTCCTTTCTGGTTCAAAGCAGTAAACCCATGTTTCGTCACCTGTCACGATATTATATTGCTTGCACTGCCATTGATTGTCCGCCGTCAAATTTTTTTAACATTTTACGGCACCACTCTACACGCAGTCGTTTCTGGTCTTCCGTCAAATCGTGCGGTATCCATCGCGTACAAAGTTTCCGAACCTTAAGGTGAAAATGCAGTATCTTTTGCACCTGGCTCATTCCAATGCCTAAGGTAGTACGTATTTGCTGACAGGTATTTTTTTTGTCAGTTTCAATTAATTGTCGTACAGTATCAATATTACAATCGGTAACCGCTGTCGCCGGCCGGCCTTCACGTTCATCGTCATGGAGATGGTCACGTCCACGTCTAAACTCACTAAACAACAAATAAACAGAGCTACGAGATGGGGCTTCATCGCTAAATGCTAATTGAAGTCTTTGACAACTTTCTTGCTGAGTTAAGCCACATCGAAAATCGTAAAAAATCATACTTCGAAAATTTTCACGACTTAAATTCATTGCGACAGCGACACACGAATTTCAACCCAACGTCACGATGAAGAAACAAATGACAGTGTAACAAATTAAAAAGTAATATACTGCCAGAGAGTTCCTTTTTCAAACCCTATAATTGTTTTTATTATTTTCGTTTTCTAAGTGGCCAGTTCCAGGAATTTTCAGTATGCCCTAAGTATTATAAATGCGAAAGTAACTCTCTCTGTCTGTCTGTTACACTGTGTCGATGCGCTGAACCAATTGGAATGAAATTTGGTATGGAGAGTGTTTGAGCTACGAGAAAGGACATAGGATATTTTTTATTCCGCAACTGTACTTTAAAAACAGGCATGGCTGGCCTCAATACAAAAGAAATAATCTACATAAAACTTGGCGTACAGATGCGACATAGCAGGCAGATGAAGTTACGGGCAGAATTTAGTCAATGAAAAAAATAACGATATCTTTATGAATGAGATAGCGTTTAGTGTCTTGGGTATAATTATTCTTTGATCCATCTTTGTGTATATCTAGGATATGTCAATGTCTCATAAGGTAAGTACATAGTTTATTTCCTTTATATATGAAGGAGACCACAATTGTCAAGTCACTGGAACTTGTGATTTGCTCCGGAGTGCTTTGGCCTCCTTCACTGACTCATTCAAGTTGCCCTACATTAGTTGTATTTGCTTTGAAACTGGGCGCTCTGTACCAAGTTTGTTATTTATCACATGTACTATTTATACAAGACTGACCAGCGTTTAACCTCAGTCGCACCTGATGGTAAGCGACGACGAGGTTGAGGGTGTAGCACGCTGCTTCAGTAACAGCTTATTCACTCTTGCTTTGAAAAAACCCAAATTATATCTTTCCAGGAATACAAACGAAGGGAACGAATTATATGTAGGTACATATAATTCGTTCCCTAAAACAGACAAAAGTATTTTTTTTGATACTCGTAGTCAATCTATATTAATTATGAAGATTTCTGGGAGTAAAACTACAATTACTTCCAGAAATGTAGTTAATTAATTTAGACCGAAATTCAGGAATTCAAAGCTAAATTTGTCTCTTATTTAGGAAATGGAAATAATGAATGAATTCAACACAATAGTAGCACCACTAAAGGTCACCCGGACACATGTTAATTCAGCCCGCAGCAATTTAAGCTACTAATTTACCCCGCCCACTCCAGCCAAATAGCTTTACTGGCTTGCACCGGTGACTCCTATTCGACTATTTTTGGGTTTGATAAACTCGCAACTATAAACTGATAGGATTGAATAAGTGTTTGATAACCCGCTGATATCGTATGCTGACCCAATAAATACTTTTTACTTAATGACGATACTTAATTATTTGGACCTGGGGTATCTCCTTAAACTACGTTTAAAAGAGAGGTATGTGCACTGCGAATGTCGTAGCTAAGTGTAGTGGGAGCACGTTCAGCTATAGACATCCCGATCTCACAAATATGAGGCGGAGCCCGACTGGGAAAATACCCTCACCTAACAGAACGGAGAGCATGGTTACCATTTTATCGTCTATCGCGCTACTTTCACACTCACGTACTTGTCGGAGCGAGACAGACATTGTGACAAATGATATAAACCCGACCTATTAGGCTAGCAGAAAACACACACACCACACACCACAACAGTTTAATTAGCACTAGCCTCTACTAGAAAAAAAAAAAATTTATACTACTAGTGTTGTGTTCCTGTTGGTGAAGAAGGTCGCCAGAGAGAGCAGAGCATTAAGGTTGGCCTTATTCTTGTTTGCCACCGTATAACTCTTAAATAAGCGAATGCGCGCATGTGGCGTATAAATACATTACCTTTTCTGAGTTGGTTGGTTTGAATAATTCGTTTTAATCAGCGTTCTCAGAAAGTCAATTAATATTCCGTTTGTATTTCTCTTTCGTTTGGCTTTTTAACAAAACAATCCTTAATGTTTTGGTTTAACGTGAAAGGTTTGTTATGTGCCGGGTGTTTATTGTATTCAAAGTTTTTGGAATATTTTATTGTTATTGTTGAATTGGTATTCTGGTATGCGAGAAAGAATTTCAAGTAAAATCATTCTATGAAAATGTGTCTCGCATTTTTAAAACTCAATATATATATATAAAAGTAAAAGTTTACGCTAGCAGTTCATACAATGACGTTTGGAAGATCTTATTACATTAAGTGTTATACTCGTAACTATGCAAAACACGATTCATGGTCTTATATTGATTTATTGAATCGAATAACTTACCATACCTACAAAACGATCTGCAACCACCTCGCCTCTCCACTACCCTCGTTGCAGCAGCCACTTCTTTTCCGTTGATAAAATGTTATCAGAGCGGTTGTGGTTGCTATATCGGTGGTAGGAAGCTCTACAATCCATCACCTTAACTCCTGTACCCTTTACATTCACGGACTAGGCCACTGAATGCAGACTATATTTGGTAGTTGTACTCGTATGCCATGCGTTGGTAACCAGCCATGCGTACCTGTTAATTCATATTCATGACACGTTAACCTTTTAACCACTACTAATTAGATAGAGATCTAATCTGACCCGTGCATGGATAAAAATACTCTTGACCAGAGCTGCAAAACTCTTTGTTTGTCAGATTGTAAAATCCCCAAGCTGTGTTGTTTGCCTGGTTGCCTTGTTGTTAGCGCTACAAATACTACAATTCTGAATCCTTCTGGTGTAGCTCCGTAAAAAAACATGGAATTTACACGAGAGCAATATCGACTCGAAATGAAATACAGTTTCAATCCGGAATACTGCAGTCCAGTAAATATTTTTCGTAAAATTGGGCGTTTGACCCGTACAAATATATATTTTATTGTTTGGCTAACTGTCAAAACCACTACTGAACTTTTTTTCAATGGAAATCTAACGTTTGTGTTTGCTAGTAAAGGATTGACATACGATGATGGCGGTCGATACTGCGTCCGCAGTGGCTCGGAACCCAATAAAATCTGGGGAATAAAACACAGGCTCTCATCGAGTGGACGGCCCAATCGATGCGGCTTGCACTCGATTGTAGGTTTCAATCACTCGGTTTATAGTATTTCCAATTTTCCGACCAATGGTATCGCTCCACTAGTTAGTATAAATCAAGATAAAGTTTGACTGAAGATTACAAGTCAACTATAATTTCAATTTGTAACCGTTGTTTGACTTAAGAATAATTAGTATGTAATATCTTATCATAGTTTAAATAGCTATTAATAAAATGAGATTAACAACAACGTCATTTTAACGACACTAAATGTTAGTGACGTTAATATTTCTCATCATAAATTAAAAATAAATAACTTATTTATAAGTTATGAATATATTTGTTAAAACCGGCTGGCTTCTGTCACTCTTGTCATTTGTATTTAAATTACATTTATTGGAACTGCCTGCAAAAGTACCTGATATTTACTGGTGCAATCGGATTGGCTAACGAATTCGCTTATATTCATATTTTTTATATGATTACCATATAAAAATAATTCCATATAAGTAACGAAAGTAAATGCGTCGTCTCTCAAAACATATTATAATGTTTAATACATAGTAAGTTAATGAGCATAATATCGTGATTCGAATAAATATTTTCTGATGACAAGTTGAGTACCCGGACTTGCACCTTACCTAAAGTAATTACGGAGGAGGAGCGTAAATCTAACATAAGTTTAGGATTGCTTAGATAAAGGGAGGTAGGTACATAAGTGATATAAAATATTAACAATAGAGTGTTAATATTATGATTACAATCAACTGTTTTAATTTTTAAATAATACATTTGGTCCGTCCCCAAAATGACTCAGTAAATGTAAATTGAGATATGAAGACCAGAAAATTGTGACGATTATGGCTTTATTGTCGAATGTATTTGCGCATGCTGTTTTATTTAAACGAACCATTTTGTTATACTAGCGTTCATCATAAAGGCAGCATTTGGTTTATATTATCATATATTTTGCGGTTGCGCGCACATTTTTATAGTAACACTATGATTATAAATGCGTGTTTTGGTGAATTACGTATTCTGTTTCTGCCCGGGAAGCCGTAAGAACGTTCACGGTAATACCTTTCCCTTATAAATATTAACATTTGTGGTTGGGAAATACATATTATACCTACTGAGTAATATAATTTTAATAAAATGACTTTGTAGTTTTAGTTTTATATCTTTTGCTGCAAAGAAACAATTAAAATGATGATAGTTTTCCAAAATATACTACTCGCAAAAAGGATTTATCAGACCGTACCCTGGGGTAAAGAATTTGTGGTCCACTTTAATCTCCCCTCTTGTTAGTTGGATTAAAAATTCGACTAAAATTGTTCCTTCCAATTTCCAACAGCCTTGTTTTTGAGACCAGCGATCCACCCCCGCCAGTCGTAGCTACGTCGATACGTAGCAGACTTCACCAGCACTCGTTCGGAAATTGCATCGACGTTTTGCTCGCACTGCTCGCCCCAGCGCTAATTGCTCTCATTCTATTGCGCCTTAATGTGTTTGAGATCGTTGGATTTATTTCGATTATTATTCGGATCGTATTTGCAGAATCTTTGGTTTCATTTTTATTACGGTCGTTTGTTTGGCTTACGTTCTCTTCGTATGGAAATGTATGTTACATTTCTGTCGTGCGGTTGGAGTTTTTCAATGAAAATCTATGCTTTCTAATATCTGCTAGTCACAATTGATTAGTTTCCACATAGTAAGTTAGTGAAAGGTCCTTGAGGTTCAATAACCCTCATACCTTAGGATAGGTCGTTTATAGTGGTACTTACAACAACGTTTTAACCTTCTCAAGGCTTAACTCAACATTATAGTCGTATTTAATAGTTATTAAAATCTACTTACATTGAATTTACATTACAGTAGTACTATTAATTTTAACATCATTGGATTTAATTCAGCATGTCTTCTTTAAGCATTTATTAAAATGGTTTGATTAAATAATTACACATACTTTTGCACAGCTTGCTTGCTTTATTAGTTACTATAAACGCCCAGATTTACTTAATATTTTTGACATAGCTACATATAATAAAGATTTCCAATATTAATGAAATAATGAGCAAGCATCAACGTTATAAATATACCTCCGTCAAACAAACGCGAGATATTATTAGCTATTAGCTGCAGTAATGGCGGTCGGAAAAGCGATAACAGGTTACATTCAGGAAAAAAAATCCACGTTCGCGCCATTCTCACCAGTGTAAGTTTAACCACTTGCAGCAGTCAGTCTTTCTTACAAGTTAGGGGACCGTCTATTCGAATATTATTTATTACATAAAAGATATGGAAAAATAACATTTTATTATTGTCTGAATTTGAATTTAAAAAGGGACAGAATTGGGTATGTATGAAATAACGATTCCTCGTCTGCTCTTGTTGTCAAATAGTACAACGTACTGACGCACGTCGCATCCCACAACTGACACTTCTGCAATGGAACCAGTATTAGACCATCGTGGCTCTTGCTATCTGCAGAACAGATGGCTCAAGAAATCAAGGAATGTTGGCCGTCACCAGAGACCGGCGAATGACATCATCTATAGTTTGATGACTTGAGTAACGCCCCGCGCCATTAGTTAATTTTTTTTTTGTCAAACACAGTTTTCAGGCAGATCTTATACAGGCTTTACCGAAGATGTATCTGCAGGACAGATTCCTAAGAGCTACAAGGTCTAAATTCCAGACGAACAATGACAGATTTGTACACAAGACAACACGAATGATTATATGGCTATGTAGAAGAGTGGATACTCTTTATGAATAGATAGGCAGTCAACGCCAATGGCTCGATTAGCGGAGAACCGACACAGCCTATTGTTTAGCGGTAAATAATATCCGGCGTAATCTACCCTGTGTACGAAATCAGGTTCAATAAGCCTTGTTGCGGAATAAATCGAACATGAAGCGGCATTCCGATTTTAAAAAGTTATCGTTGATTTTATATGGGCATTACATTACTCTTTATGTTTTGCGATGGCACCGATGTAACCAGAAACCAGCAGGCCGATTCTTGATTATTAGAAGTCAAAAATCTTAGGTAGAAAATTATCGCATACAAAAGATTGTCGCCAATATTCATGCACAAATATTGTATTTTTATCGTGTGTTACAATACAAACACACGATATTAATTTTCTAAATCTTATATTCCTAAAAACCATTTCTTATGAGTAGTTTTTGACAGGGTTTTAAAATCACAAAGTCGAGTGTTTGACTTTCGGAAATTCACATCTGTAGAGGGGGAATTTCTGAGAGTCAGCGAGACCGCTGTTTTATTGAAATAAAATCAAATAAATATGATATCATTAATATATTTTTATAATCTGAATGCCGTTCCTGTTTAGAATGTTAAATGTGATAGCGCTCGGGTAGCGCCAATCGCACCATCGCACCTATTGTTCAACAATATCCCTTGTTACCAAAACGATATCTATAAAGCCACATCTATATTTAGTTTAGGTGAAACCTGGGCACGGGTAGATAAATAAATTAAATGTGAATCATCTTGGGCCTTTTTTTATTTGAGTAATGGATGTTGTAAATGAGGAATGGTTAGAATTACGCGTTGCGTTAGTGTGACAAGCGGTCGATACTAATAGGCTAGTGTCATAAAACTATATCTTGTACCTACGTAACGTAGTAAAATATGCCTAGAACTTTAATTATTTTTTGTTCTTTTTTTGGTTTTCTTTACGTGGTCTTAGTTATCCCGTTCAGTTTCGTGTAACGTCGTACAGTCTATAGTGTTATTTTTTTCGTTTATAAATATGAAAAAATCTTAACGTGTAAAATTGTATACAATTAATGAACCCGTCTGAAGTAGCTATCTTTTCTTAAAACGGCTCTAAGTCACGAGCTTTTCTGTTTCGTACCCAAATAACCGTGTATTTATTTTATATTATATATTACTTTTTGGCAACTGTTCTATTTTTTACGAGGTATTATCCTTTCTACATACAAAAGTTCTTGTATCTTGTTCCTAAAAATCTATATAATGGACACTTTTTAAGGCATATTGTACTGTAAGTGTTTTTCCTACTAGCAAGGTTTCAGTTAACGACATTATGACTGTAATACCATAAATCTTTGCTGTCTAGACTACACTGCAACAGCCGCGATCTGTAAATAACCCGTCTGCAGGAAATTACGGGTATAACTCTTAGCATTAGGGGAATAATTGTTTTCAAAGAAAATTATACATTTTTATTGGATAAGTAATTGTTTAGTCCTAAGTGTGAATCACAGCACAGGCTTAATGTTTCATTTTAGTTATTGTCTTTGACAATTGGTTTTACCTCACTCATCCTCAATGGCGGCAAAATATATTTTTTTTAGGGATTCGAGCCAATTCCCTCCAAAATAGATTGATTTTAAGTATAAAAATATTTTCTATGGTGACTTACGTAACTATACCACATTTTCCTTCAAAAAACTGAAATTAATGCTCTCAATTTTCAGGTCAATACCCTAAACCTAAAATTCGACTCGCTCTCACATAGCAATATTACACAGCTTTAATATCACTTGCAACATTATAAGGTAAAGGTGCTCGTAACAGAATTAACTCTGAGTGCCAGTGAGTGCCTTTACCTCCAATTAAAGTGCACTCAAAACGAATGTGGCAGGTTGTAACTTCACTCAAACACTATTAAATGCTGTCCAGAAGGAGGAACTTCTAGGCTTCTAGATGGTTGCGTCTGGTGCCTAGTTAGGTGCAAATCTAATGTACACTTATTAGATAAATTAATTGAATTGGCGTAATAATGGAAGGTAATTATGTCTAAATTGAATTAATTCCTGCTGGTACACATATCTACAATGTATAACATGATACGTTGACAAGCGTATTGCCTATTGATATATTTCTAATTATGGCATAGTTCAAAGGTAAAGATTTTGCGGTTTTATAAATGAACCATCTCTGAGAATGCATTAACCATAAGTTCATCTGTAACTATTTGGTGACCTTCCTTGAGTAACATGCTATCAATTTAGCTGTACATCAATAAAATACTTGTACTCATATCGACTTATTTTGTCATACATATAAAAGATGAACAAGACATTTTTAATACATACGAATCTATTATTATAAAATATATTTCATAGAATAGTGTATAACTTTCTCACATAACACCAAATTTGTCTCATATTTCGTGACGATTTCGTATCAAAATTTTGTGAGCTGTCATCAGTGAAGAATATTAATTATTATTTTTTTGTTTCAGGTAATTACATTAATGGCGGACGACAACAATCAGAAACGGGTATTTCTGATAACGTCTTTTAAGTCTTCTCTTATACTGTAAGCTTATATTTAGTGTTATAAGATACATATAGCAAGAAACAGGAGTTCTAAGAAAAGTGCTTATATTTATCATATTATACAATATTGTCTTTCGTTGCTGTGATAATTATTCACGAAATAAACAATTGAAACATATTTTATCCACCCGATGACCACGAACGCTGCTAAAGGGTTCGGAACGTCGGGATGAAGTTTAAATTAGTACACGCGATATAATCCGTGCCAGTTGTTGTATTTTATGTATAAAATTATATTTTACAACAAGGCTCGCAAAGAGGATGACATGTGTTTAGTTTTCTAACTTTGAAGCAAATTACCAAAATGTTGATACAATAAATACCTTAGCAATCAACACATTGTTTTAAAACTCTAGTTTGATTAAAAAAAGCTATTGAGTGATGTGTCACACTACGATATTTATTGGAAAAAAGTTGACATTTGGTTACGTAGCCTGACAGCCTCAAAGCTAGTAAAATATCATAGCGTGTCACAGGTATGTAAATATCAACACAGTTTCCACGAAAACTTTAGTAAATGTATCCCAATTTGATGTAACCCTGCCGTTGACAGTTTGACAGGTAGCGGGCTGCGGTCCAGCCCCGGGTATGCTCGTTTTATTAAACGGGTTATTCAGTAAATCGCCAGAACTTGCCTTTTGCTTTATTTATTCATGGGAATTTTAATCTTAATTGCTTTGGAATAAGACTTATAATGAAACCATACCATCTGATTACCTAATTGATATCACAAGCCTTTATTACGTCAGGAAGTTTAGACTTTAAATCAGAGCAGTAAGGTTGCTTTTCAAACCAAGTGAAATTCTATTACCAGTGAATTCATATTTAATTAGATTGTCAGTTGTAATGGTATCAATTGTTTTTGACGTTTCCAATATTGGGGGAATAACTATTTGATTTTGAAATGATCTAATAAATTGATCTCGATACGATACAGCCAAATCAAACAATTTGATTATAGCAGTATTGTAGTATTTGTAGTCTTAAAATATTGTTTTGTGATCAATGGTATGACGGTCATATTGGGAAAACATACATCAGATAGATAAATGTAAAAAAAATATTGACATCGTCGAGAAAGTAGGTATAGTTGAAAACAGATTACGAATGTGTGGCGTTTGTGTACAACTTGTACATATGAAGGTGGTACATTTAGATAGGTAAGTTTGGTCGTGTCTGTAACCATACTCGTAAGACATACGAAGATATGTTCCTGGGAGCCAAGTCATCGATTTTTGCAACTAGGAAAACAGCATACATAAAAAGAAACTTGCCAACTGCCAACTTGGAATCCAACCAAACTGAACAGTTTGGTTGGATTCCATATCTGTGTATAGTACCGCTTGGTGCTCATGTAACATGTAACGAGTTTTGCTAAATACAACTAAGAGCAATGAAAATTGAATTTTTAGGAGTTTCAATATAAAATACAACATTTCGAAGTAAAACCTTATGATTCTGTAGATTCTTAATTAGGAGTTGATTTTCAGCAAATTTTAGTCTGAGTTGGTAAACTATACAAAATGTATTATCATTATCAACCTTAGTTGAACCTAAGTTGAATTTTTCAAATTCATTTGGAACAGAATCCGGAAATTATGATTGAACTACTATGTGGATTTTTAATATTTCATCTTAAATACTTCTGACATCATGAAATATTTTAACTAATCTTATAAACGCCAAAGTGTGGATGCATGATGGTTGCTTTTTCACACGACAACCAATGAACGGATATGAAACTTTACAATAATATTATCAGGGCTTCAAAGATATTATGTAAATTGGCCACGTTGAAAATAAGCACATAATAGAAAAGCCGTTACTAATTATTAATCTTGCGCAGACGAAGTCGCGGGCAGCAAGAAGCTTGTGTGAAAGTATATATGTATTTAATACCAGGGCTCTGTCGTAGAAAAAACTAAGTGCTCGAGTATAATACCTTTTTATATGACAGTAAATGTATTATTATACACCCCCGTAAGCAATGTTTTCCTCCACTCTTCATGACAACGGCACAAAGTGGCACAATGGAATATAAATCCTACATTAATTCTCGTATATACAGAGCTCGTGTTGCGAATTGCCTAAATACGCAGAATAAGTTACGCAAGCACCTATTGGAGGAGATTTATCGCATGGAAACAAATTTGCGTATTTTTCATGCTGCCACTTTGCGCAAATATTCATCAAATCATGTGCTTATCCTGTATGATTGAGGTTTGGTTTGACGACGGAAGTTAATGTCTGTGGCAGTGAAACTGATATTTAATATACAAGATGTTTTATTATGTTTGATGCACAAGAGATTACTTCTTCACTTTTTATCGATACGATACCCGTATGCCTTACTGCGTCGCGTAATATATTTGTGTCTTTTATAACAGTTTTATCGAAAAAATATAGCGATTACCTTTTATAATTAAGAGTAATTCATTAAAAAAAAATATCGAGCAGCAATGTAGTGCAAACATTTGAAATCACATGTCATTTGTTAAGTTTAATTTATTAAATTATTACTGATACAGTACGTGCCCAATCAATTTGTATAAAATTTTTATTATTTAACTGAATATGCAAATTTCAGTTCATAAGGACTTATACGTCCAGCCCTTAAAATTAGTGTCGTTATGAAAGACACACACAGTATACTCATATTGCATTTATATGTGAAGAAATGATTCTTGTAATGTAAGACCAAATAATAAATTAATACATACAACAAAAAAATCATTACAATATAAATGTATAAGATAACAATATAATTATTCCGTAACTGAAGTACAGACTTCTATCCACCACGTAATACGCGAACTTACAATACCTACATAGCTTATGCATTGACTTACGTACATGTTAATAAATTAAAATCGCTTTTGATCACATTTAATTGTGCATTATGAATAAAATTGTATTAATTTACTGAAAGTGTGAGCTGCAAAAGAAGAGAATGAATGAATCAATGAATCGAATTGCCTATAACTTTTGGTAACAATTTGTTTGAAAATATAAGAGAAATTCTTAAAGAATGAAAATTTATGATTTCGTTCGTTCGCTGCCGAAGTATAATGTCTGCGTGGGCGCTATATCAAAGTAAACCCGCTCGATTTTAACACGATACGTTTAACACATTCTCATCACGTATCCATCGCTTGCGTTGCTAACCACGCTTTTTCCCCAAACATTTCATTCTAAAATCAAACCTACGAGTATTAAATAAGGTCTATTTTTTCAGTGTATTAGAGTTGTAGGGTGGGAAAGTCAAGTCGATATGGTCCGGCCGTTTTAATAACTGGTCACACGCTTCGCCTCGTGCTTACTAACCTATGAATTTTACGGTGTATTGGGTATCAAAGGTTGGGAAGGTCATTATATGTCGTTCATGAGATGGCTCAGAAATGATATGCAATAATTATATGCCCGCAAGTCATTCATGTTACAAGGCCAAGACAAATATTGTTTTAGTAACTAGGCGATATTTCGCTATTGTTGTAATTCATTTGATTAAACTCGAAACTTAAGAATAAATAAGAAATGAATGAAAAAAGAAAACTTGCGTTGAAATGTTTTGTAGATTTTCACGCAAAATTGGCATTCTAAATAAGAATTCGTGCCAATTGCAATCCGCAATGCAGTCCGAAAATTACTAACTGCAATTTTTACAGAATTATATTAAAACAAATTTGTTTATTTATGAGGCAGATAGGTAATTCATGATAAATAATTAAATATGCAAATGTAAAAGTCCAAGGCAAGAAACCAAGGCACAGAGTGATCAGAACGGATTGATTTAGTTTCTGGAAATTAAGGTATGAATACTATTATATACTACATAATTTTATTTACCTTCCTTTTGAAACTAATAATCAAATTCTTTCTTTACCTGTTTTTTGGGTGCATGCGATAAAAAATAATACTAAAACGACATTCTCGTTTCTACGTGACACTCCTCGCGGTAAATTGAATCTGCTCCCGCGTTCCAAAATGAGGTTTTAATGAACTTCAGTCAGATTTTCTTAGGTATGAATACTATGTCTTATTAAGGTATGAATACTATTATAAACTACATAATTTTATTTACCTTCCTTTTGAAACTAATAATCAAATTCTTTCTTTTCCTGTTTTTTTGGTGCATGCGATAAAAATTAATACTAAAACGACATTCTCGCTTCTACGTCACACTCCAGTAAATTGAATCTGCTCCCGCGTTCCAAAATGAGGTTTTAATGAACTTTAGTCAGATTTTCGTGAGTCTTCAGTTCGCCAGTCGACACGTGCCCCTGCGGCGGTAACTGCGCAAACTTGGCCCTGCACTGCGGTGCACGCTTGAATCCTTAATGCTGACGTCACGGCGTGGAATGCTAGTGGTAATTGTGGTCGCGTTACTGTGGTTACCTAAGGATGCCAGTGGGATTAACGCAAGTGTACCTACCTATAGGTGAAAAACTTAAATTGTGTACCTGAGTGAATCAACTATTTGTTGTTGTTATTCTGTCAGGTCAGCCAGGAGACATCTGAGGCATAGTTTGTTAGAAAAAATATGGCACCGCGTTCTACTAACACGCTTGGTAGGTGACACATTATCGAAATGACATATAGCTACCAGAAATATGCATGTTTAGTGCATTTAGATGTCATAAAACTGTGGTTTTAAGAGTGACCCAGGGGAACGTCACCATGGTAACGAGGGACAAATAATCAGCCATCTAATGTTTTTTTAAGTTGCGTAGAAAATTGTAACTTACGTCAAAACCGAATATAGGTAGAAGGCGAAAATGTTTATTAAGTTTTCCACTTTTCAAATGATTGATTTTTGTCATCAATGTTTTAAGATTGTAGTCGATTTATTTTATCACAAAATCTTTGTGTGTAATAAAATATGTACTTTATTTACTCTTATGGGAACATAATTATACTATCTATAAATATAGGATCTTGATAGTTTAGTACCACCCAGGTGCAGAACGCACCACATCAATGCAAACCCTTATTGAGACCAACTTATCTAAGGTCGTGCTAAGCTCTTATCACGTTGATATAAAGTCTATTATCGTTCATCACGTTTTACAGATAAGATGGTAAAGTGTAAACGAATTTATGGTACCCGTGGGATCTTTACTGTTAGGCGGGGTGTTATATGAACGTGTGGATTATTTGTATGTAGCAATAAGAAGAAAACGTGTCCTATTAGGTGATTACTCAACAACACGCTCAAAATTGAATACAGGAGGAAAAAAATCATGTAACTAACAAGTACTTGGTATTTTATACAAGGTAATTTAAATATTACCTAAAAAATTGTAACGGTATTATAAATGCGAAAGTAACTCTGTCTATTAACTTTACACGCTTAAACCGCTGAACCGATTGGGATTATATTTAGTATGGAGAGAGTTTGAGCTACGAGAAAGGACATAGGATTTTTTTTTATCCCGCAACCTTACTGTAAAGACATGGCTGGCCGAAAATGTCGCGAGCAAAAGCTAGTTAAATACAATTTATCATAGGTACAATTGAGATAATTTTAACGCTAAACACGTTCACATTTTTTAAACACATCCTACACTTCATTATTATGCTGCATAAACTTGACGACCACGAACTGGAAGACGCAGCGTTGGTAGGCCTCCCACAAGGTCGACCAACGACCTGGTGTAGGTCGCGGGATGCCGCTGGATGTGGAAGGCGCAGGACCGGTCTTTTTGGGTCACTTTGGGGGAGGCCTATGTCCAGCAGTGGACGTCTTTCGGCTGACATGATGATGATGATGATGAAACTTGGATATTAAGTTACATTATTAGATTGAAGTTACATTTCTTTGAGACCTTCTCATTTAGTTTTACTTGACTTAAGTTTCAAATATCCGACCCAAAGGACCATTTACAACGTAGAAGACTTCTGAATTTATTAAAAAAAGAGGATAATTAAAAACTTATAATTATTGTGATAACACGAGGTATACGGTTATGAACGATACCCGATTTTATATAACTTGTAATGATATTCAATATTGGAATACGTATCAGTATCGCGATACAGCGGGGGAATGCTGCCAGCATCCTCGGTACCATACCAAAAGGGCCCAATTTTAACAACGTTTTTTTTTAAATTTCTATTATTATTTTTCCTTTACTATTATTACATCATCTTCCTCCCCCGTCCTCGGGCAGATCCTTCAGGCCCTTTATATTAATTCAAAAAATATGATCAAAATATATAAAAACATGGAAAATATTAAGAATTAAGAAAGCACTCCATCCATTTGATCCGATATGATTTTGTAAGAGCGTTAAAGGCACAATACACTGAAAGCAATACTGCGGCAGTAAATCTCGGCTGACGTCAAATGTGGCCGTGATACGAGTCCCCGTGAATAATACAAATCAATCAGTAATGTCGTACAATGTTTTGCCCGCTGTACCTTACATTGTTATCAGACGGATGCTAGTTTTTCGGGTTCCGTGATCAGTTTGTATTTAAACTTTCGTGAGACATATCTGATAAATTAAACATTAACACGGCTCTACTCACGTTTATTTAGTCACTCGCGCGACATGTTTCGGAGAACATAGGCCTCCATTAGGGTATTTGTAAGGGTTTATAGTTTCGCCATGTCTGTCTGCCCCCGGCTATGTGCAGTGACCGTAAGTTCTAGAACGCTGTAATTTGGTATGAAGAAAAAAGTAGGTTACGTCCCCTACATATGAAGTGGAGGGTTTTTTTCGGTTCAAGCCCTAAAGTTTGAGGTGCAGTTGAAACGTACACTGAGCATGGCCCGGCACAATTCACAAACATGGAATAGGTACGGTTGTGCTCGCTCGATTCGTCACTCAATTCAGTCTCTGAGAAGCACTGCTGCGTTAGGTTAGGAGGCGATTGGGTCGAAAAAAATTTTAATTTTCAATGATTCATTTAAGTGTGTTATAGGAAACAGTGAAGTTTTTGACTAAATTACAGATGCTTAAGAATATAAATATTATGAAGTCTTTTGGGAATTATTTTCTATCGAAACGATTTCGTCCAATCATGGTAAGCATTAGGTATCCTAAAAAAAAACAACATTTTTTGCATGCAATTTTTGCATTTCATTTTCACCGAAGCAAATAGTCTGTGTTTTGTTTATGGGATTAAGGGACGTAAATATAAAACGCATTTAATGACCTCAACGATGTTAACAATATCTTGAAAATATTCACGACTTTTGTGGAGTCGTCCATTGATATAACATGTAGTTTATATGGTGAAATATTGATAATAGTGAATCGCAATTGCCTCCGAAGGGTAGCAGGAAATAACCAATTTCTATCCTTGTAATGGGTAGTGAGCTACAAATAAGTCTAGGTTGTTTTACATACGTAGTTAGAGTATTCATTTGAAAATGAAAAATACACATGAAATAAATACACTGATTTCATGACTCGGTTTGTTTATTGTTGGATTTTTTATATTATTATATTTGTAAAAAACATCATAAAAACTCTTTAATTTAGTGAGAGCTTACTAAATAAAAGAGACTATAGGAACATTTTAATTAACTTCATATCTATACTATTCAAGACTAAATAAGGGCCGCCACTTACACATTTCTGTTTAATTGATAATAATACAAAAGAAATACAAATACAAAAGATACACAAGAATTACAATATAATAATAACTTAACTAAAAATGACACTTAAAAGTACATATGTCCCCCAGATGTCTCCCAAATCGCTCCCGTGCGGAAGGGTGCCCATGACACTGGCAAATATTGATGATTATTTTTTGCGAAAAATATCTTGTGGACAGTGGACTAAATAAATATTCATAACATTCAGTTGTGTCTTTATCAAAATACAAGCATATTGTTACTTAAAATGAAACTCCATAATTCATAATTCATGATCATTTATTTGCTAGAACATGGTTTACAGAAAAGGTATATATATATATTTATATTTGATGAATTCACGTTATGAATTCAAATCTGACGTTTAATGAATATTGAACAAACTCGAGTGCAAATTACATAAAACCTCAGCTTTGAATGCTCTTTGGAATACTTCATTTAATTCTACTTAATTATCCTTAAGAACACAAACCTAAGAAATTACAAACTACGTACATTTTAATGAAATAGAACGTCAGTTCCAGATTTTGGTTAATTAATTCATTTAACTTAAGTTCAGATAATTCTATAACGATAATGACATAATGACCACGCTTCACTACATTTTATAATGTAGGTACATAATGATTTAATGATACAAGTATGTACAGCTCAGCAACAAAAACAATACATGATTTTAATAAATACGAGTACCTATTTATTAAAATAAATATGGATATTGGATACCCTGGTACAAGCACGATGTAAATGTGAAATTTGGTTATTCTTTATTGTCTATTTTATTTCGTTAAAATACCAACTTGACTTTTTGGAAAACAAAATCATCCGCCTACAAAATCAATGCTATTTTTATGCAGCGGAAATTATTTTTGATACAAAAGTAACATGATTTTGTTTTTAAGCAGAATCGTCGGCTAATGAAAACATAATTCTTAGAAATAAACGAAAAATCAACTGCCCTGGGCGAGACTCGATCGTGTAATGATGATTTAACCGTACAAGCAACAATGGTGTTCCACACATTTGGGAGGTCGAAAAGGCCTTCTTTCATCAATTTAATGAAATGTAACTACACTAGGCGGATGTTGCCCCTGTCCGTATCATGGGACGCGCACAGAAACAGCTCCCGCCATGTGTTAGGACTATTGAGTTTTAATTGAATCTAGAATGTACTTCTATTGGGTGGTAAGGATGGACTAGCTACTGGGCTGTTGCATAAAAAAAAAATATTATAGCAAAGTGCTGACCATAGTGGTTTAATAAAAGCTGGACAAATAAGCTGTCGAGTAGTAAATAAAGCGTCATTTAGCAGCCACCGCGGGACGATTAAATCTAGGTTTTACTTGTAAAGCCTAAATTTATAGCCGGATCTGATCTGATACAGTCCATATATCGCAGTAATTGAATTGCCTTTTGCCACGGAGCTAAGCTACCGGCTCTTGGAAATTGGCACAGATTACTACCTACTAGCTACTCGTACCTACACTCAATGACAAAATATATACACTGTGTTTATTCATTTCCAACTTAAATTTACATCTGAATATTATTTTATAATAGGTAGTTTAGAGTTATTCAAATATCATGCTATGTGAAAAAAATATTAAGATTACAATACTTATCTACTAGTTTATTATAGGTACAAATGAATCCTGAACATTCTCAGAAATTCATTTATTAAGACTGTAAATTGCACACTAATTTATAAAAGTTTAATAATAAAGTGTGAATAAGACTCGAAAAGTATTGTATCATTTATCAAAAAACAACATTTTCTCTACAGCTTTTATAAAACTTTTGCAAAGTTTGCTAATGAGTTTCTACTAGAAATTAAGTTTTTATTGTAAAAGTTTCACCACTGAAGCCGTAAAACAGTAGACATAGCTGTATACGGGACGTGTCTTGCCACTCGTCACAGCAATGGAAAAGTTCGTCACGTATGCCGAAACAACATTAAAAAAAAAAGGTTAAAAATACTTAAGAACAGAGGAAAGCTAAATAACCTGCATAGTGCCTAAGTTAACCTTTTTTTAAAACAGCAATGTTGCCTTGCTTTCCTATAACAAAATAAACTTGAAATACCATTAAAATGTATATAAAAACAAGATATTAATGAACGGTCGTAACATTATTATTATTTTTATTTCGCGATATCTTTCTTTTCCATTCGCGAAAAAGCCAGCTAATAGCCGTCCGCTATCAAGATATTTGTACCTATAAATAACACTACCTCGCAATAAATTATAAAGAAAATAATACTCATTTTTTCCAAATTTATTCTGTGGATGGAGCTTGTTTATAAGACAGTTTATGCAAAGTAAAATAGGCCTTATCATTGAATAAATTAAGGTTGAAATAGGTAATAAGCGATGGATGGAAGGGTGGGCGCCAGGCGGAAGGAATAGGCTCACGGGTCTCTGGGGCCCGAGGTGCGGAATGGTAATGGGGCTAGACTAGGTCTCGTAGACTCCGCTCCATTTATTTAAGACCTTACATAGATTTGCGTTAAGCACGCCCACCTGTTAGATACACTTTTATGGCTCTCGTGTGCGAAAAAACGAGACGCAAGGCTCTTTAGTAATGTTTTTTTTTACAATTCATGAAAAATTGGTTAATGATTTCATGCATCATCTCATGATCGTTGTCAGTCAATATAATAAAATACCAGCTTTGTAACTTATTCAAGTTGTTTTATATTGCACGGTTAACGTAAGCGAAGAAAAATAAAGAATAAAAAGACCCAATTTCGGTTTTTTTTTGAGCAGGACAATTTTAAATTATTGTGTTTTGGCTTCTATTCTACACTAAAATAAAATTTTTTTTCTGAAAAAAAGTCATATTCCTAAATTACATGATTTTTGCGACAATATAGTTGCGTTATCTTGTTATCGATCCATAGAAAATGTGACGAAGTGAATATAAAATGCGTAATTAGCGCAAAAAGAGCCGAAATTTTTTGTTGTTATTTTTAATTAATAAAATTAAACAAATAATAGTGCATATTGTCAGGCGCCAATTAATTCTAGAGTTAGGCATACAAGTTTTTGAAGTTGCGAATAGTGAGAAAATAAGATAATTTTATTTCGACAAATAATATTTGTTTGTAGTAGGTAGGTACTATGATAGCAGAGTAAATAAAGAATTATGTCTTTATGTAGTTCTTTTTCAGCATATTTCATCTAGTAAGTGGTCTGTGAGCGAGGATGACGAGGAAGGCGCCTATTCTAATAGGAATGGCCGGTGTCTCCAAGAAGCATTCTGCTCAAATTTTGCAGATGTTTTGGCCTTTATTCAACCTTTATTTATTAGATTTTAACTCATTGAAAGTTATTGGCTTAACTTGATGGTTGTTTGTTATAAATACAACAATTTGTTATAACAAGAACAAATATAAGGGATAACCTATATATTTTATAAATAAAGAATATTTACATTATAATAACTTGCTATTTACTAGGAATAGGATCGTGGTGTGTAACTTTTAGACTCATTAAAAAACATGTATTGTTATCTAATTTAAACATAAATTAAAATAATATTTACAAATACACATTTTTAGTGTTTAATGATATTTCTGACTTTCTTCGTAATTTATTTGCAATATTGGCCTTCATTGTGTTTTTTAACATGTACCGACTGTTATTATATTTATTATCACAGCAATTGATTAATAATTAGTACATAATCTGATTTGTCTCTATTAATGTTAGTCTGCAAGATGTTTAAAAATATTTTTACTATTTATTTATGTTTATGTCTTAATAAATAAATAATAAACATATGACACGTATTCATTCGTCACCATTTAGCCGTACCCCACGCTGGGATATATACTATAGTACGGATTCAATTCTTACCCCATATGCCCACAATAAAACAAAATCTTAATAATTCCAGACATCTCACTTTGTCAGTAGCTGACACATCACAACATTAACCTCAGATTCTTATGCCCCCATAAAAAGGTTCGATTCCCCCCCTCCTTTTTTACCCTCCCAGGGTGGGGCGGGTAAGATGCGCGCGCCTCTAAAATCAATACGGCCGTGTTACGCACAAATATACGGGCGGGTGTCACGGTCACAGTAATTACCAGGGTAACAGGAGTTATGTGATATGTTGGGAGGTGAAATTATTTAATTGTACCTATCAGACATGAACGTCCACTGCTGGACGTTGGCCACCCATATATACAGGGAGCGATCTCTTGAGTTGAATGCCATAATCGCCACGCTTGACAGGCGGGTTAGCGATCGTTGTGTGTTCCATCTCTGTAAAGATCGCTGGTTTATTGTATATTTTTTGATAAATTTCTTGGTATGTTTATTTTGCTTTGCAATATTATAAGGTCAAGGTTTTTTTAACGCTTTAAAGAAACAGAGTGCCAAAATGCACCTTAATATTAAGTCAATAAGGTGCATGCATACATATTATGGCACTATGGCCGTATTGATATCTCTGACCTGACTGTACGCGTTTCAAACAAAATATGATCTAGTTAAATAAGCACACAAGGAAAACGATACAAGACATCAATTTTGTATATTATTTATTACGGATAATCGATATCGTTCGTTTAAATTAAAATGAAAAATGATTTATATTAGAATGTAGGCTTTTTTACAGTCAAGAATAAAATGTAACGAAGTGATTCTTATATAATAGTCTTATACGGTACGGCTTTATTTCGCGGACACAAGCACTACAGATAGTATCATGGGTATTACTTGTAGTTAAACAAAATGCGTACCCAAAATATGTAACTGTCCTTACATAAAATAAACAAAAATCTCAAAAGAACGTGACGTCACCTGTTGCTAGCATCCATCATCCGTTAGAGAGTTTCTGCAAGATAAAAAATATCCACTATTCAGTGTGTTTTTTTTTTTATAAAAGACTGACCAGCGTTTGACCTCAGTCGCACCTGATGGAAAGTGACGACGACGTCGAGGGTGTAGCACGCTGGTTGAGTAACAGCCTATTCACTCTTGCCTTGATTTATTGTTTTTACTCATTTGTTTTGGTTTAATGTTGTATGGTAATAAAGTATTTACGAGAGCACGGCATTTACTATTCTGACATTTTTGACATTGAAGGTCACCCCATAATATGTATAATATAAATATTAGTTTCCCAGTTCAGCGAGGTAACGCAGCCAGACTTTTTTTAGATTTAGTATAAAAAAGTAGTCGTTTAATTACGAGTATAAAAAAAATTGAGTAACTATGTGTATAGTGTTTTTATTTTATTTTATTGATTGATCAATAAAGTATTTCATTTTACATTCCACATAATATAATGATGAACATTACGTCCTAATATAATGAATTCGCCGAACCAGTGTAAACCGGCACAATACTGGTTCAGTGACTAAAATTAATTGCTCAATAGTACAAAAATACTGGGTCATTTGTATTTGAACTCTCGTGTGTCCATTCTAATATTTAATAAAATCCCTTCGTTCAGTTTTTTTTTATTATGGAGACCTATGCTGTCGAGTGACTAATCGTAAAGATTGGTTAGGTTTGGAGATAAACTTACAGTACCCTTACCATGAGTTGTGACTTTGAGGTTTTCGATAACGAGTATCGAGTTTACTATCTGTGCATCTCGCTTGTACTATTTTAGTACGAACGTGATGCACAGATAGTAAACTCGTTACTCGTTATCGAAAACGTCAATGTCACAACTCATAGTAAGGGCACAGAGCCCTGAGTGTAAGTTATTAACGTAACAATAGATCGCGTTAGAATTTCCCATAAAAAAAAACATGTTCACTTAGACGTTTTTTTACGTCAAAAGAAACTTACACTAGAGCCTCAGTAGTGAGGACAACCGTATGTCGTAAATTTACTTTGGAATAAATTTAAGCCGCATTGTAAATTCAATTTCAATACTGCGTTAAAGTAAATTGAACGTTAATCTCCATCAAGTTTTAATCATCTGTAAAATAATGAACGTAAACCGATATGGGCTACGGCTGCCGACATCGTGGGCATTGTACTCAGCTATTTAATAGCTCCGTAATATGTAGTAATAGCTTTCAAATCGAATTATTGGCATAGTTGCGTGGCTTACACTTTCAATCGCCTACAACAAATGTCATTATCATCATCATTTCAGTCGTATGGAGTTCAAAATATGACTAGTATCAACTTGAGGGGAAGTCTGTAATACTTGCCACTTTTCGCAGGCTTGTTGGCGACCGCAGTTGCTATCGCTTGGGTTTCAACGGACGCTGCTGCCCATTCCTCGGTTTTTTTGCTTTTGTCGCCTCTAACGACATCCGTGGGAGGACTTAGCCGGTACCACACGGCACAACAAATTTCATACAAGCAAATTTTACAATTATTATATCAAAACTCAAAAGACTCAAGAGCGCTTTTACATTTCAAAATGTTCACACGACCAATACAGGTATTATCCTCAATCTAGGACCAAAAGCGCCCGGAGAACGGGAAGCAGCTCTTTGTGGAACTGTAAGACTTGTTGCTATCGCCAACCCGCCTGCCAAGCTCGCTGTGGCGTTCTTTGGGGGAGGGGAGCCTATATCCAGTAGTGGACGTCCGTGGCTGATAGCAAGAAAGCGTTTACGGGGCCACAATTAAGTGACATACTTACATATTGGGAATACTACAATACCCGGATACTAAAGATAATGTAAAAAATTTATAATTTTATCAGAAACTATTATAACTGAAATAAATAATGTACAAAGTCTGTAAACAACGTTTTGTACGATCAATTTTATCGACAAATACATATTATTTTCTCAGCCCATGTTAAATTGGACCCCTTTATGATATGGCATCAAATTGGGTAAACTTACCGATACTTGTCCATATATTATATCGTGTAAAATAAATGCCCGTTGGTACCTACCAACCAGGAACAACAACAAAGACCCAGGATCAACTAAGAAACAGGAACACAATAGTCCCATATGTCATAGAAAAGTTCCCATAATCTCTCGAATATGTCGCATGATGTCTGATTTTCTGCTTTCATATTACAACTCGTTAAAAATTATTAACGTATTTGGTAACTATCCGGTTTTAAGTACTACGAGTAGTTGTGTCGCATGATGTCATATTTAAAGTCGAGTACATCGACAGTCAATATAATCATATATTGCAATGAGAGGAGCGTGCTTCAAGTGGTGCTAGATCCAATTAATTCAACGAGAATATTAACACACCTATAAACACACACACACACACACACACACACACACACACACACACACACACACACACACACACACACACACACACACACACACACACACACACACACACACACACACACACACACACACACACACACACACACACACACACACACACACACACACACACACACACACACACACACACACACACACACACACACACACACACACACACACACACACACACACACACACACACACACACACACACACACACACACACACACACACACACACACACACACACACACACACACACACATATATATATATATATATATATATATGTATATATATATATGTCTATATATATATATATATATATATATATATATATATATATATATATATATATATATATATATATATATATATATATATATATATATATATATATATATATATATATATATATATATATATATATATATATATATATATATATATATATATATATATATATATATATATATATATATATATATATATATATATATATATATATATATATATATATATATATATATATATATATATATATATATATATATATATATATATATATATATATATATATATATATATATATATATATATATATATATATATATATATATATATATATATATATATATATATATATATATATATATATATATATATATATATATATATATATATATATATATATATATATATATATATATATATATATATATATATATATATATATATATATATATATATATATATATATATATATATATATATATATATATATATATATATATATATATATATATATATATATATATATATATATATATATATATATATATATATATATATATATATATATATATATATATATATATATATATATATATATATATATATATATATATATATATATATATATATATATATATATATATATATATATATATATATATATATATATATATATATATATATATATATATATATATATATATATATATATATATATATATATATATATATATATATATATATATATATATATATATATATATATATATATATATATATATATATATATATATATACACACACACACACACACACACACACACACACACACACACACACACACACACACACACACACACACACACACACACACACACACACACACGTCGACGTGTAGGAGACACGACGGTATAACGTGAGTCATCCTTTATTCGTATGGGCAATACCGAAAAATATACTTACTGTCCCTTTAAAGCAACTGATGTTTTTATAAAATCCGCTTCGTCCGTGTTTTCAAAACCAGATGATTACTTACACTTGTGTACACCAAACTTAAGGGTAAGGGTACCAGCGCGGGACGTCTTGTAGGGTAAATAAATCTCTCGAGTGTTAATCCGGGTCCTTACTCGGCCGGGGCCGGAACCCCCTCCGCGGTATCGTTTGCGATAAGCTCGAGATTCGCGTTATTGAATCAAAGTGCTAATGCGAATATTCTAGTGTCTTATCTTTATTATTTTGGTAAAGGGTCATTCTTTTTTTGCATAATATTTTCTTGCGTGTAGGTATCGCTCATTGTGTATGTACTTATCACTTTTTTTTTACCATTTCATTACCATTGCGACTATGCGTGACTATGGTAAATCCCCCCCAAGATAGATCGCCCCCAAATATTTGGGGGCGATCTATCTCCAGCAGTGGACGTCTTACGGCTAAATCATGACGATGATGAAATAATTTAATATCATTGAGTTCCTATCCGAGTTTCTATCGAGTTTACTATCTGTGCATCTCGCTTGAACTATTTTAGTGCGAACGACATGCACAGATAGTAAACTCTATACTCGTTCTCGAAAACGTCAATGTCACAACTCATGGTAAAGGTACTGGCGACATTAGTAGACATGTGTAATGTGAACAGACAGACGTTAACTTGATGTTGTTCGGATGCTAGTTGGTTACAGATGAAGCGACAATGTTCACGCAGAGAGCACAGACAAAGCGAGACAAAATCAAATCGTTGTTTACAGACACCCTATCCAAGAACCATAGACATACCATTTAACTAGACGGAGCGTGCTAATAATAATACCACAATCGAAAGGGATGGTCTTATGTAACTTTCCATAGGTATGGCAGGGACGGCGCTATTTTCGTCCGGCCTTGTCATAGTCTCACATATTTTTTTTACCCTCCAAACTAAACCCTTCACAACCGTCAAAGTTGGAGGGATACAGACAAATACAACTGGAGATTTCTTGTATTTTCAACCGAAGTTCCGGTAAATAATACAGATTAAGCTAATATTTTAGTTACAAAGAGTGGCCTATAAAACAAAACTATACTGAATTGTCACATTTTGGGCTGCAAAAGCCACAATATGTTTGTCCTTTACGGCGCTCGCGGATGCGTGCTCCAGTCAATTATTCCTCCTAGCCAACAACTAACTACGCATTTGGTATCCGAGTTGTTAAGGACTATAGGTACTTTAGGTTTGGAAGAATGTTTTGTGTGTACATCATCATCATAATAATCCTGATACGCTTAAAGTGGCCTCTTTAACAATAAAGTCGAGTCAAGATTATTATACTCGTAAAGATCAGCTACAATCTTGTCGTCTCTAATAGAAGTACATGTATGTTCTCAACGATATCTGAATCATAATACATACTTATTACACAAAACAGTAAGTATTTATTTAAGAACTATCGAAAATAATGAAATGATCCAAGCTAAACGATTTGATTTGAATTTGTTACGAGTATTATGGATTAATCAATATGGTCTAGACGTATTTACCGTGGCTACCTTTACCCGAATTCAATAAAAATTCATGACTTACTACGATAATACTGAATAATAAAGCTGCGAGGGGTAAATACCCTTTTACCTAGAACTTGGTTTATTTTTATTTTGTTTATTTTAATAATATGGTGTATATAGTATTTTAATAGGTACATAATTGTCTGGACGGACACATCTTTTTCCTTTTTCTCTTTTACTTTTGTATACTCGACGTGTAAAAGTGCCCTTGTGGCCTACTTACTGAATAAACGTTTGAGTTTGAGTTTGAGTTTGAGTTCCTAAGAATCGTAAACTTGTAAGAATACTTGTAAAAACGCACGATATATTCCCTTAGTATTAATAACGAAATATTGTCGTACAGTCAGCGTCATATAGTTAGTTACAGTCAGTATGTCCAAATATATCGATACACATCCATACTGCTAAATATATAAATAAAGGTGTTTATCGATATATTTGGCCATATTGACTGCAACTATATGACGTATACGTATGTGTTGATTCGAACTTAGGATTTGTAAATGGCTGATAGACTATTTATAAATTATAAACAAAGTGATACGCAAAATGTAACATTTACACTACCTACTATTTACTAACTATTAACACAACTACATTTTCTAGATATATTTTTAATTGTTTGGTGAAAAATTTATGTAGAATTTAGTACTTAGATATTAATATGATAAAAAAAATGAAGTCCGCTCATTGCATGTTTGAATAATTATTTACACAAACAATGCAAACGTAGTGGTAGTTATTACGTAGTAGAAATTTTGTAGCTATAAGAACTTTCCTCCTGTGCCAACATTAAACATCATTTTATATTTTTTAACTACTGTTGTCACAATTTTTACATGTAGGTACACGAATCCGTCCATCAATCACTGTTACGGAACAGTCCCTTTTTGCGCCCCCAGCCGCAGAACCCTCTTCAAACCAAACTAAATTTTACTTTATGAATGACTAGGACCGCCCGAGTTTAAACTCCAAGTTAAACCGTTTTTTCGCAGTCCACGTTTTAAACGAAGATAAACTACTTTTCTGCTCCGTATGTAGAGCGGACTGACGGGACAGAGCCAGTTGAAATGGGTTTAAATCAGGCTAGGTTTATACTGCACCATCTCCATATCTAACTTTAGATTTATAGGGCTTCAAAGAATTACGAGTAGATGCGGTTCTATTTAATGTTTAATTTGAGATCAGTATATTTGTTATGGAATTGGTTTTAAAACCAAAAACAACCAGTTTTATCTACTATGCTATAAATAGAACTATAGAAGGTGTGGGTTTTAATAAATGTTTAATACTGTGTATTCTTTGATGTATATTGGGTATACTCGTAGTGCCGTGTGATGCCGGCTGACTAGAATAGCACCACCCCATCTCCTCCCGAGGGTGTCGTAGGAGGCGACAAAGGGAAAAATTCTACGGACGGGCAGCAGCGTCCGTCGAAACCCAATCTACAGCTACTGCGGTCGCCAACCCACCTGCCAAGCGTGGCGACTATGGCACCTACCCCCAAGATGATACAAGTCATATTTGTGGGAGGCCTATGTCCAGCAGTGAACTGCATACGGCTGAAATGTATGTATGTATGTATACTCGTACTAATCCGTGACCTTAGTTTTTTATTTATTAGATATTCCGTACGGGATGTTCGAGCGGGTGTACAGTTTGTGTGCGGGGAAGGTAGCTTGGGAAAATCAAGGACCGTTTTCCACTGATTTGATTATTAATACAGGATTACTCCTGATAAATTTACGCTTCCAGCGACATCGGTTGAGGCGGTCTGAACTTAACCGAATCTGAGTGGTGGCCTTAGGTGCATTTCTATAACAGGTGCCTATTCAAACAACGGGAATGACAGAAAGAACGAGAAGTTACGTAGTCTTTTCCATACTTTATTTTTCATTAATGATTATATTAGCTACGGTCCGAGATCTTTGAACCTATAACCTAAGGTATATAAACTTAATAAAATACCTAAGAAGCTATAAAACGCGGCATAGAAAATATTTAGAAAATAAGCGATTGTGTTAAATGATTAAAACGCAAATGAAGTGACCTTATTCCCATTATTAATAGGCTATCAAAGCAAGTGGAGGGAACTTGTAGATAAATGGCCGGCCCGGTCCGCGAATACAAATTAGTTGAGGCTATTGCTTCAGCACGCCAACGGCACTAATTGTTTGCCCGCCATTACTGTCTGCTTGTTATAATTACTGTTACTAGACTTGGTGTAGGTATGAAGCTATTTTGGGTAAGACTCCATTGTTTGAACATAGTTTAAATACTAATCGTTGCCCAGCGCTGTGGTCTACCACGCTTCTTGTTAAACTCGTTGTCGCAAATGTTTGATTCCATGTAATCTCATTTTAACTATAAGCGCATATTTCTAAGAAATTGTTTTATTTATAGCAGACTTGTAATTAGGAACATTTCAAATTATAGTTTTGATTTTAAATGTTTTTTAAGCATCTATGCTTACATTACGATACATCAGATAATCAAAAATATGTATGTATGGCCACAGTAGGCCCAGAGGCTCTAATGTAAGTTACTTTTGAAGTAAGAAAACGTTTACGAATGCGTAAGTGATAATGTTATTTATATGGGAAACGCAAATGCGTTCGTGAAGTAAAGTTACGTTAAAAACTTACACTCAGGGCTCTGAACATGAGTGGCGATAGGTTGCCCTACCCTTTCTAACTATATTAATTAAAGCAGGCAGCAATCTATCTCTGCTCTAGGCACTTTCGCGCATTTCATGTGTCTACTACACTACAGGTGTCTAAGGCAGAATTCGAAATTGCGTCTGCAGCACGTATGCTGCATATAATTAACTACTTAAATGTTTACTACATTTAATCTAAAAACGACCCTTAAGGCATTGTATCAAGGTAGCTGACGGCATTTCCTTGTTGTATCGCAATGCTGATACGTTGTGTGAGGAAGCCAGCCTCGGTCACCAGTTACGTCAACCAGATGCTTCGCGATTTTTGCAAATGCGATCAATTTTTAACAAGTTGTTAAAGTTAGAGTAACTCGCAGATAAATTGCCGATTCGGGCCGTGGATACAAATTATTCGGTGTTATTGTTATTGCCTATTTACGCTAACGGCACTATCAATATTGTCGGCTATTATAGGCGTTTGTTTGCTATAACGAGTGTGGTTTAGAAGTCTAGGTTACAGTTGTATCTAGTGGCGGTGGCTAATTTTTTTTTGCATAGGCAATACTTTGACAGTTCTGAAGGGTCCAGTTTGGAGGGGAACAAACATACGTGAGACTATGACAAGGACGGACGAAAAAAGCGCCGTCTCTGCCGTACCTATGGAAAGTTACATAAGACCATCCATTTCGATCGTGGTATTATTATTAGCACGCTCCGTCTAGTTAAATAGTATGTCTATGAGTACGTGACTTTAAACCTTCCATATTTGTTAGGGTATACCCAAAACGGTAAAATGGGACCCTACTTGTATTAGATACCTACTAAGAATTTATTGTCCGTCTGCCTGTCACCAGGATAATGAACTATCTCATAGACTATGATAGCTAAACAGTTGAAATTTTCACAGGTAATGAATGTCTGTGGCTTCTGTAACAACACATACTAATAACAAAATAATTACTTGAAGTGAAAAATAAAAGTGCAAAGTTGTATGGGTGTAGTTGCACCCGTTTAACAATACATCGCACATTTTAATCTGTTAAATCCGCAGTAATGTGGTGTTGCCAGAGAGATTTATGACTCGATCCGATTAATTTATCTACGAGTCGTAGAATTTAATATCAGGTTATACAAAAATTCCGCAAATTCGAGGTATATCCGGGATTCTTGCGGAATTTTCAATTGAGTCCAATAATTGAATAATTTAAGTAAATACTTTATCATCATCATCATATCAACCGAAAGACGTCTACTGTTGGACATAGTCCTCTCCCAATTATGACTTGTATAATCTTGGGAGGGATTTGTCATAGTCACTAAGCTTTGCAGTGACCGCAGTAGCTGTTGATTCGGTTTTAAAGGACGCTGCTGCCCATTCGTCAGTTTTTTCCCTTTGTAGCCTCTTACGACAGCCGCGGGAGGAGATGGAGTGGTGCTATACTCGGCTGGCAATACACGGTATGGATTGAATCTATACGGGAAAATATTTATTTTCATTGTGTATTGAATCAAAATCATGCACAACTGTTAGATGATTATATATTTACTAGTCAAGAAAATTTTCTGGCTTATCACAAAAGCGACCTGATTTGCGCTACCCGCATGTCGTCAGTCCATATTGTGGGGGGTTTGCCCACGCCGCACTTTCCGGTACGTGGTCGCCTTTCTCAGTAAATACTTAAAGATTATATAAACATGTCAATATTATATTTTCGGTGTGTCGTAAGTAATAGTCTTAATAGCAACAACGTGTCAATTTCCAGACGTCTAATCAATGCGATGTTCATTTCATTTCATCGTCGAATGAGTGTAGATGACAATATAAATACCTATTGAGGTTTCCATCTCACCATTACATATATTGTACATCATTTTTCATTGTAATCGAATGTGTATACTCAGTTAAACTACTGCGATATCGTTACATAATTATATTTATTTAACGGTTATAAAGTTGGAGCAAAGTTAACTGGGGTTGATAAAAATACAGGTTTAACTCTTTAAGAATCAAATTCATAACAGGTACATGAAGTAACATTAGATACAACTAAGTATAGAAAAATAATTATAAGTACATACCTGACCCCTGCCACCAGTACTAAGTCATTGTACACCCCGTTATCTAATGCTCATTTTGGGGGCAATCTAAAATAGTGATGTTGCTTCTCATAATTAGTCAATTCATATTTATCTATAAAAGTTATGTGTCAAACTAAAATTCTTCTTCAGTGAAAGCTATAGAGACACATTCATTCCTCTTTTTAGTCTAATCGGAGGGCGACAATCATAAATATCGAATATCGTCAATTTGGTGTCCGATTTTTGAAATAGTGACCGAGTAATCTTCATAGAGATTCTCATTAATTCTCTATGAAAATCAATTGGTGACTATTTCAAAAATCGGACCCAAGATCTTTTGACATGTTATTGAGTGACTAAGTCAACTTAATTTTTTATCGACTTATATTATCGTAACTGCCCAATCACTTGCCCCTAAACTGAGCATAAGATAACGGGGTGTAGTCATCTGTCCAGAGTTTGTGGATATCTGATATTTCACTATCTGTGGTTTGCGATCATAGGGAAAGAAGCAAGTTGAAGTTGTACGAGTATTTAGTGAACTACCGAGTTTTTTTTTTTTTTTATGATAAAGATGGCAAACGAGCAGACGGATTGCCTGATGGTGAGAAATTACCGTCGCCCATGGGCACTCGCAACACCAAGGGAGTCACAAGCGCGTTGCCGACCTATAAGTGGGTTGGAGCTCTGGGAACCTTATTCACCATCAGGAACACAACACTACATACCTGAAAGGTAGCAGAACTATTATGGCTGTGGTCTTCTGTAAAGAGGATGTACTCGTACTTCCCCAGTTGGGCTTCTCCAGACTCGAGCGTGATGGTACTTCGCTGTGCCCTACCTCTCATTGTCGGACGTAGTTTAAGGACATACCCGGGTCCAAACCGAGTTCTAAATTAAAACAGAAGCAGAATAATACTTTTAACCCTTAAACGTGTAGTGATCTCATAGCGGCCACTTAGCATATGATTTTTTTCTGACGAGCAGGAAGATTATTGAAGACACTAAATGTCATTGACGTATAGTCTAGGAACTGACTGATATCGGAACGCACCCAAAGTTGATGTGTCAAAACAAATTTTTGTGGCGGTTTAGTTGTCAAACTGAAATTCAAGAAAAGTGGCCGTTTTTTTGTGTTTTGCTGAGTAAAATTTTATATTGTGCCGAAAAAAATTAAGGTAAGTACTATGTGATGCTTTATATTGTTAGTATATAAGGTAATCTAAGTGTAGTATGTCATAAATAGTTACAGTAATAGTTTATTATGTAAAATTTTTGCTCATAAAGTTTGTGGTCCCTATAGGACCTCTGCCCGTTTCGGTGCAGTACAAGTGGTTTGTATGTGCCCATTGCCTGTCAGGGTATTTTTGTGTAATTTAAGGGTAAGTTCATAACTGTTGTTGAAATGTCTTAATCACTGAGAAAATTGTAAAGTTTTAAGTTTTGTAACAAAATTTAAATTTTTGTAGCTATTTTTGCTAAATGGCACTTGAATATTAAAATAAACATAATTTTTTCTTACTTTTATTGTGGTTTTATTTTGCCGAAAATTACATGTAAACATTATGACTAACCCTTAAAACCTCAATGTATAGCCAGTAGGGCAGAGGCCACATACGGACCACGAGGGGTTCTTGGTAACGGGCACAGGGCTTATATTGACCACAGGGTTTTTTTTTAGAAAATAATGATACTAAAAAAAAAACAAGAAATTACTTTTTTACTAACGCTATTATCTACCGAAATCAGGATTCAAAAGAAAAAAAATCGCCAGGCCCGTTTAAGGGTTAAGATTGTTGCTGAGAATAATATTATCTCGTAGTTTCGTAGCAAACGCATTGTCTAATAACGTAAAAACATTTATTCTCAATTCTGAAAACGTTTGAAAAATAAGAAATCAAGTTATACTTGTACATACAAGTTGCTAACCTTTTACAACAAGTGAATATTTTATTCAAATTTGTACAAAATTGTGCAAATTCCTGCCACAATTTTTTTGCTTCTTTACATAACAAACATTGTATTTTTCAATGTAATTTGCAATTTTAAATGTAATACTTATTACACAAAGCTTTTTAAACGTCTGAGCGGTTGGAAAACAAAACCTGGTTAGCAAGACTATCTAAGTTGAAAATGCGACTGGGAAATCTTGTGAGAGTTTAAGTGAGTACCTAGAATAGTTTTACGTTCTTACGAGTAACTTAAACTCTTTTGATGGAAGGTTAATTTGCATTTATGAAATGTTTTCTTCAGAGCGTCTTGACGTGACTTTTCTTATATTTATAGTTCAATTGGAATGCTTAACACGTTCACAGTCCAGTGCCCCATGCATGGGTCACTACGAACTATCTTCACAGGTCTTTGCCCCACACGTGGGTCACTATAACTTCATACGTATGAAGAACTGTGAACGTGTTAAGTTGCTAATTCGGTTATATTTTTGGTTTTTTGGCACCGAGTGGCTGACTAGAATACCACCACCACCTCTTGCCGGTAATGTAAGAGGCGACATACATAGAAAAATACCGACGGAAGGGCAGCGTCGTCCGTTGAAACCCAATTTACAGCTATTGGCGAACCCGCCTGCCAGCGTGGCGACTGTGGCAACTACCCTCCAAGATAATACAAATATTTGGGGGGGCTCTGGCTTACGACTGGAATGATGATGATGTTGAATTACGACAGTTGATGTCAACATCGAAAACGCTTTGAGGAATTATGTTGTGTAGGCTTAAACATAGAATCAGTAAACAATTATTATGAGTCTATTGCAATAGTATATTACGTACCCAGGGCGGTGAAACAAAGAATGTCTCAGATCGCGGGTATTTGTGGCCCGAACCGGAGGTGAGTGCCATAAACAAGCGATCTGAGGCCTTCTTTATTACGGCCCGTGGTGCGTACATAGTTTTACGTGTTCGTCTGGGTGTAAAGTGAGATTTTCCAGTGTGACGTAAAATATATTTACTAACATCTTACTTGTGCCCGTGTCTACCAGTAAAACCAGTATCGAAACGTCGCAAGTATAGTTACAAACAGTAAATAAATGTAATTCGTGAGACCTGTCTGTGTCAGTTTATTAAGTATGAAATACCTATTCAGCACTAATCGCAGTTCATTGTCGTTACATCACTCTCAGTGGCGGAGTAATAGGGTTGTCGCTTTTCAATCTTAGTTCGTTTTACCAAATTTCAACTTAATTTTAGGATTACTATACCTTTGAGTTGTGTTGTTGTTTATGAGAATACAACAATTTTTCATGTTGGTCACTCGTCATTTTGTTTATTCAACTAATTGTCACCAATCCGCGCAAAATCAATATTTTTTTGTCTTTTGGTGTGCGTTCGCATCGCTTTAGAACGACGATGTCGTAGCAGTAGTTTACACGTTAGAGCGACGTTAAGTAGAAATAAAAAAAAATCTTATTTGTTAATGTTGTTATTCGCACCGCACATTAAAACATGAATACATACAACGTATTGTTATACAAAATGGACATAATTTCTTCTCTCATGTTGGCGATGTAACCCCTTTGTTTCAAAAATAAGTAAAAACTTAGCTAAAGCTCATGGCATATATACTAGTGACACGCATGTCGCTCTATATTCAAATGACGTAAGTTCCATATTAATTATCTGTACAACTACATGACATGATCCTTCAGTTAAGTTGTTCACCTATAACGAGACTTACATGGTAAGTTCCAATGACGCTGTCATAATCCACCAATGTTTAATTATAATATTTATTTATTGGTGGATTTTGAAAGCGTAACTTCTCGCCATGATGTTTGCGGAAATTAACATTGTAATTGATCTTAATTGCAACTGCTCTTGATTTTTTGTATTCATCCCAAATGTTTTCCTCATATCGGAAATGGTTCAAATAAGTCAAAATTCTGTGCTTGTGTAAGATGCAATATCTAAATATACCGTATTGCAACTGGGTTTAACTGAAGCGAAGCACAAGAAATAAATGTCTAAATAATATGACACACCCTATAAGGAAATGTTTTTTAAAATCGTTTTTCCGAGGTTTTCATAAAACGTGAGCAACTCGCTCCGATGCTAATTTTAACTGTTAAAGAATATTGTTCTAGTAAATTCCAACCCTAGCGCAGTAAGTAAAAAGTAGAAGAGTCTGAGGACAGCCGCAAGCATGAAGTGTGATGCCTCTACACTTGGCAAGCAATTCTTTAGGGTTGTCACTTTGTGAAAAGTTCGTGCTGCAACCAAAAAACGTGAAGTGCAACTTTTAGTCGAACATCATCTCGATTTTATGATAGGCTATAATATAAAATTAGAGTTGTTTACTTACTTTTTCAAGCATGCCGTGTTTACCTTTCACTAACTGTTCTTACTACGAATAAATGTATGTAGGTATGTGAACAATAAAATTGTTGGTGAACCTTATGAAAATAAATAAAATAAAGAAAGTTCTTTACCATTCCCTGCAATAATAATCAGTTGAACAAGTAGATAAATAACAAATATAAAATATAAATAATAAATATTTTTCGAACTTTTTTCACAAATCAACGGAGTCTTACAATAAAATCAATAAAGCTTGTTTTGTAGGTACTAGACAACGATATATTTATATAAATAAAAGATGATGAATATTGAAATAAATAGATATCGTCCATAACATACAAGCAAATATTATTGGTTATAAATTAATGTTGCCCTAGTCTAAATTGAAACCTGTGTTTCGTAGGTTGAGTTATTGCCGACTAAATCCATTAAAACACATTTACGGGTTAATGTAGCATACATAAAACTGTGGCAAACGGAGATATTATAAAGTAAAAGAGTTTCAGCAACATTAAGTACGCCGCGCCACTAGACTTGCCAAGTGAAGCTGTAGGGTTGTCACTTCATTAAAGTTTCTTTTTTAATTTTTTCCATCTTCCTGTGGAACGGGATTGAAGTGCCCTTAAATCTTTTCCGCTGCTTTTAATCGGAAGGTTTGGGTATAAAAAATATTAATTTCCTCGCGTTGTCCCGGCATTTTGCCACGGCTCATAGGAGCCTGGGGTCCGCTTCGCAACTAGCTAGGCTTAGAAGTAGGTATTTAAGTATTAAAACAGTTTTTTTTATGGGAGAGGTCTATGTCCAGCAGTGGGCACCCTTGGCTAATTAGGTAGACAAATCTTTTTGTAGGAATGGTCCCGATTTTCCACTCAATTAAATCTAATTGGCTTGTATTATCGACATTTGTGAGGACGTCATTTCCAGACTTCTAATAATAATACAACATATTTCTTAAATACCAAATGATCTTACAATTATACTTCGTTGATTAGATATAATTTTCGTAAAATTTGATACTTAATATGATTTAACCTTTTTTGCTTAATAAGATTTTTATAGTAGGCAAGTTTTACTTTGTAAATCAAAATTAAAATTAACATAATATTAAATATGTATGTGCTGTCTCTATGCGCGTCCCATGATACGGACAGGGGCAACATCCGCTTAGTGTACCCCTTACATTTCATTAAATTGTCGAAAGGGCCTCTGCGCGTTGGCTCGATCTGATCTTGTTGATCTACGCCTCCCAAATGTTCGGAACACCATGGTTCCGTGTAAGGAAGATACATATTACTACTTATACACAACAACCTACAAAATATTACAATGTACTATGAAAACGAAAAATGATGTAATAGAATACCTTAACTAACTAAACTACCTAAACTAAAAAAAACTAACTAACTAAAAAAAACTTTAATTCTTGGCGGTGCGGCAATGGGCGGCCTGTCGCTAGGGAGCCATACACATTTTCAATAAAGCCTCTACGCTGAAAAATTTAATCAGAGTTTCCCTACTTGAGTGGATAATTAATTAATTTATGATTTAATTCTCATGTGCTGTAAACCTGTAACCCACGTACGAATATGACAATGCAGCGTAAAAATGAGATTTTATCTTATCTTAACTTTGCGACCGCTACAGAATATCTACAATGGTTGACATTTTATCTTATATCGCGCTATTCGTCACTTTCACACTCACATACTTGTTAGAGAGTGACAAATATTGTGACAAGTGATAAAAACCCGACCATATTAGGTTAGCGGTGGTGTGTCTGAAGTCAAACGCTGGTCGGTTGTCTAAAAAAAGTCGTAAACGCTATAGACGGACAATAAAATGTATCAGACTACTTATTAGGCTAATCTCGGTTTTTCGTCCTTTTACTATTTATAACGAGTAAATTAATTATATTTCAGCAATTTACTGTCTCACTGTATATTTAAAACTATGTTATTTAAAACATTTTAACGTTTATTGACTTATAATTAATAAAACAAACAACTAAAACCGTTATTTATTAAATCGTGCCCCGGTCTTCGTCAGACCTAAAATAGAATTTAATTGTCTCCTCGTCTTCTTTTGATGTTAAATCTTGAATAAATTAATTATCAGCCCAGTTTTTTCATTATTTCTTGCAAAATGCTGACGCCGACCCTACGCGGCGTCGGACACACGAGTGGCGCCATCTACATACATTAGCATAAAAAGGAAAGTTAGGTGGATTTTAATTCGCCTGCCTGCTAAGTTCTAGCTTTGTTCATTATCATTGAATTTGTTGCCGATAGCTTTCAGGTTTTCAATAAGGTACGCGTTTAATTATTAAAGCTCATTTATGTTAGCGTCGTTTTGCAGACTCGACTTTATATTTAAGAAAATTATAGGTAGTAACTGTTATTTTAGCGTTACTTTATGTTAGACCAGCTTAATTATGTCGGCGGCCGATTGTAATATCCGCCATAATAAAATGCCTATAGGCATATCGTGAAGCGTGGAAAATATTTTTGCATTCCCTGAGTCACCGGAGCCCCGCAACTACGGAACCATTCACTGATCATGGCCCGACATGTTCTTTGCCGGTTTTTGAAAATTATTTGACTATCAATATAAGCTGGGACACGTTAGAAGCAAACATCTTAGAATCCGTTGGTTTGTCGATCATGGGGAGGCTTATAGCCAGCAGTGAACGCGTTATTTTCAACAGTCAGCTCAAATGAAGATGATGATTTGTAACATTGCCATTCACTAAAAAATAAAAACGTACTTTTGGTACATGTTTCTTGAAAAATTTACTTGTCAAATTGTGCTCCTGCACTAAAATACAGGTCAGGTGATAAACTGTTGACTTTTAATATAGCTCGTAAAATGCAAGCTTGCACTATTTTATTCAACAGAGCCGCCGTGGCATTTCGACTGCCAGTTGGCAACGGTTTTAAAGTGTTCTACAAGGTTCCGGAGCTTTGTACGAGGTTACGAAGTAAGCTGCAGACTTTGTAGCAGTATTTGTGCTGGACATGGCTGTTGAATGCCCATGGGATGTCACTTTATAGCATAAATTATACTAATATGTCTATATTTGTGATACATTTTAAATATCCTAAAAAGTTTTTTAGTAACATTACAATAACTGCTCTAAGATATAAAAAAAAATAAAAAAATGAATCTAAAAAAGGCCCCTAAGGTGATGTACCAAGTGCACATGTACCAAGGATGCTGGTACTTTGTGCGAGGAAGCCGCCAGGTCTGCGGTCTGGAGTTACATCAACTACTTCGTGATTTCTGCAAAAACTATGTACATCGTTGGGACCCCATGGACGTTTCTACGCCAAATGGTGCTATCTTCCCAAGCTCTTATATATTTACTTCACTCTAATCCAAATAATTATGCTTTGAATGATGTTTCAAGATAGCTCCTTCTGTGCGGTCTATGTAAGGATTGATATCGAACATTGGTGATTGGAGGATAGAATGATAAGATTACCGTACTAATACTATAAATACTTAGGTGTGACGTAGTATATTCAGTGTGTGACAGAGTTGAGACAACTGATTTTTTATGTCAGTGAAATACTAGAGTACCTACTACTAATAGTAGAAACTTTGGTATTGATAGACAACTTATTTAACACAAGAGAAGTAATTACGCGATTTAAAAATCCTGCATAGTGGGGTTGAAAAAAACGTAGGTAACAGTTAAAAAGGATTGTATAAAATCCCATGCAAATGTAATTACGGGCAGCTAGTAAAATAATAACTTACAGCTTAGCGGTTTTGTCGTGAACTTATAGCAGATTTAGTAAAGTTTTAGTAATATTCGAGCGAAGCGGCTCCTGCGGCTCCCTAATCGCCGCTTTGGACATTCTTTACTGCGGACCACACTTCAGATCACTTTACCGTACACTATGTACAGCTCCAGAATTCACTTTCCCACAGAGTTTACACAAGTGCAAGCAAGTCAGATTGTGGTCGCTTGTTTCAGGTGCACATTTTCGATCTTATTTATGGGTTCCGTTGTTCAAGGGTTATTAATAGATTTATTTTAAGAATTGTTTTATCGCGTTCTATTTATATGCCTAGTATGGCCTTTAAAAGCAACGTGCTTAAAATTAGCACGAAAATGCATGTTATGGGAATTTTAATGCAATTTGACTCATAAAACCAGACCTTAAAGCAGTTGTCCTGAGGATTGTCACTATGGAGTGATAGGCAAAAATGTTTTCACCCATTTAACAATAAATAACAGCATAAAATACACTGTGTACCGGGAAGATAAATAATATGAGCCAGTAGTAGTTGGAATGATATAGGTTGCAGCATTTGCATTAGAGATTAATAGTTCGTAGAGCATTGTGTTACTAGTGGCTGAGCGTCTCCTTATCAGTTTGATTTCCTATTACGTAGTCTATGGATTAAACCGTCTGTGAATATAGGAAGTTCAAAACCTACCTAAGTACATTAAGGTCGATACAAGTCTATAATAAAAAAAAATAGTTTCTACTTTATCTTTCTACGGGTTAGATATTTCAACTCAGACTCATACAAAATGTAAGTAAGGAGCTACACGTAAGTAGCAAACTACACTAAACTAGTGTAAGTTTTTGTGTTTAAAATATTCTACGACTTGATGTTTTCTTGCAGAAACAAAAGCGCTCATTTAAGCGCTTGGTAAGATTTTTATCTCCCCAACATGCAATATTACAAGTTTTCACTTGTACCCAAACTACCTTGTTTATATAACTTACGAAACACGTTTAAAGCAAAAAATATGGAGTAAAATTTAAACCGACATACCAACTTTAAAATAAAATTGTTATTTAAATTCGAGCGCAGCAAATCCATAGCAAAACGTCTAGACAGCATGCAAAGTTATTTTGACAAGGTAATACTCGGCAGGGTGCCTGTTAAAATTACCTCGTTCCGTGCAAGTTAAAGTACTTTGTAGAACTACGCCAATATGAAGGAGATGGCGAAGCGATTCAGATTCGACACGATCGTGCTTCGATTTTATTGAAGAACATAATTGTATTCGTATTTTAGACTTAACATGGAATCTATGAAGCAGTTATTGCAGTAATATTGTATATATTATACACTTCGAAGATAATGGTTTTCCTTAAATCCTCAGTATTCCACTATTATTAGGAATTGGTTTTAAAATTCAAATCAGAAATCGACTTACAGCAGAAAGAGGCTCAAATGAGGCTTGTATGGTACATAGGTACAAAATGAAATGTATATAAATCTACATTAATATTATAAAGAGGAAACATTTGTTTGTTTGCATTTAATAGGCTCCGAAACTACTGAATCAAAATTAATTCACCATTAGAATCCCAGATTATAGTCTTCAAGAACTTAGACTGTATTATAATTAATTTTTTCATTGAATATCTATATCTAGCCGTGCAAAGCTAGACCGGGTCACTAGTATACATTATATGTATAACTAAATACATATATTACGTTCATATCCCAGGAACAAATATTCGTGACAAACAAATTGCTAGGATTCGAACCTGTGGCATGTCTATTCTCTTTTTACACTACTTTTAGAATCCATACCAAATCCATCCACTATACACCCGCCGTCTAGGTGGTCATCAAGCCGATGGTCTCGAAGCTAACTGTGTGGACCATTTTAAAAACTAATGATTAATTCTCCATGGACAAGAGAAGATTGAGATGTCCCGTTCCTTCTCTTTTGTTCGCGTTAAGTGTGTGTGCATTTGTACACTTATTGTAATACCTCTGTTTATTTGAAAAAAAAAAAGATTATTTTGGAATGAATAAACACTAAGAGGATTAAAGGGTTTTATAAACTTGTGCGCGCAGGCTACTTGTTTATAAAGCTTCATTTTTTTAAGCTTAATTTGTGTACTTACGAGCAAGTTTTATTCAAATGAAGAATTCTAAAATATAGGTACCCACATAACTACAAGATCGATACAAGCCTTGCCTAATAAAATGCGCTAAGTTTCTAATCTGCTAATATTAGAGCTATTATATTAAATCGCCGAGGCATGTATGCTTGTCGTAAATTCTCGATACATGTATTGAGCCTTCTTATCGTAAAAGCTTTATTAAGCGAAGGGTATACTGGGGTCTCAATTAAACTCGCTTTATTCCATTCGGGGTAACGAATTGTAACTTTTAAGACTGTAACTTTTTCTTGTCTTTAAAAATTATACTAGACGACCTTAAAATCTGTTTATTATTCATGTATCAGCTTTAAAGATATAAGCCGGAATATCATGGTCAGAATGCATACAAAGATACTACATAAGAGCTAATTAATATATAGGTAGTTTCACGAGAGTTGAAGTCACTCACACAGGAACATCTCATGTAATGATAAGGAGATTACTCATTCATTCCATTCGTTCACTCTTTTGCAATCAGTACTTTATGATGTGTGCGTAATCCATTCGCCTCAACTCTCGTGAAACTATCTATACTTATAGTAAAAATCGACTTTTCTTACTTCAGAAGTGGGATAAAAAGCGTCTCTCCATGTGTCTCATACTTAACAATTTAAGCTTGTATTTATCAATGTATATTAATCCATATCGGTGTTACGACGTTGTAAACTTGTGACTTTTACGTGCCCTGGTTTGTCGACGGGTTATTATAATTAATTGTACATCGCATTAACCTTTAATGTACCTAACCTTCGATCGGTTTCATATTACGAGTATTCAAGGGTGAAAGGAGGGTAACGCTGATGGAGGGCTAATGTTATGTAACACGAGTGGATAAATATGTATTTTTGAGGTTTTTATTTCTGACTTTGAAGAGTTTTAAGTTAGCTTCTATTGTTAAATCAACCAATGTGTGATCAAACAATGTGTATTTATTCATCTAATACTTTCAAGTAGTTCTGTAAATACACAAGTTACACATGTAAAAATAATAATTTCGGGACAATCTTACACTAATCGACCTAGTCCTACGATATGCTCAGTAAGGCTTGTGTTGTAGGCACTAGTGGACGATATATGTGTTATATATTAATGCCCCGCGGTATTACCCGCGGTTAATTAGGGAAAAAATGTCAGCTAACTATATACCAAATTTTATTAAAATCGCTCCAGCAGTTTAGACGTGAAGATATCACAAACACACACTCACAAACTTTCGCCTTTATAATATTAGTGTAGATACACGTTTGACCCAAATTGTAATGTTCGCAGACAAGGATAGTTGATGATGACAGCTACACATGTTTGATATTTATCTTATTATTCATAAGTCAACTATCACAATAACCTCAACTTGACCGAAGCTATGGAAGTTTCGAGTACATACGCTTAGAAATCGCGTGAAGTCGCCGCCCCAACTTTTGCAATATCAGAGGCTGCCACAAGTGTGCGCGGGCACTGTTTACGTTAATATTAAATCTTGCTATACGGTTACACACCTAACTAGTCATTATCATGAACCTTATTGCAAAGAGATAAGGTGTAGTTTGAACGGTTAAGGAAGTTTCTACAGACATCGTAAACAAGCTGAACTTTAATGAGAGGACATCTGTATACAACGACGTAAGTGATTACTGTTTAAGCAAGAGATCATTAAGTACAATTTGTAACTGACAATAATAGCGGAACTCTGTTTATTAACGTGTCTTGGAAGAATACTTCCGCTAATAGGAAGACAAATAGGAATCTCAAGACGTTTTACTGCGGTCTCTTAGTCAAGCAGTAGTGCCTTGTTTTATTATTAGACTTTTTTCACGGACCAAAGGATAATAGTTATTTGTTATACAAGGGAGCAAAGTTAGTGTTTAACTTCTCGTGCTTATATTGAGACTAGCGAAATGCAAAGAGTGGAATCTTGAGCATTGGGAGAATTTCAAAGCACGAGAGGGGAATTATTAAAAATTATTGGCATCATTCAAAAATGTTAAATAAAAGAACATCCAACCAGTTAACATAAAAAAGCACTCAATTAACAATAAACAATTTGTATGAAATGTTTGTCTGTTTTAAAGAACAAAACAATTCTTTCCGAGCTAGTGAGGTGAAATAGTACATTTCGATACTAGTGAAAAAAAAAATATTTCGACGAGGGTGAAAGTTGGAGCCCGAGTGAAACGAGGGTGACAATCACCCGAGTCTTAAATAAGTTTTTACACGTGTATCGAACCCAATTTTTCATAACAAGTGCCTTAAAAAGTGAAATTTACGCACGCGAAGCGTGCGCAAAGTGCACTTTTTCGCACTAGTTAGGAAAAATACATTACATGTTTTAACATTATAGGTATAAATTTATATCTTTGTTACCTCTTCATTCATAAATTACGTTCTTTTTTAATTTTCAAAAAGGCAAACGGACACACCGTTTGCCTTATTTATGAAAAGCCAAATCTGTCCTCTATCAAACTAATGGTTACGAACTATAAATTCTCTCAATACTTGATATATTTTACATATTATTAAAATAAGTAAAAGTAAATAAAAATTGTATATTGTACAAGCCAAACGTTGGTTGGTGAGGACCATTGGTCATAATGAAGATAGATTGAGTAATAATTGACTGTCATGAGAGCCGATTAATTAGGTCCGGCTTATTTACCGAGCAATTATGGTGTGATTTATTACATTGCCTGAAAATGTTCTGCTTTAGATTAATAGAGATATAAATTAAATGTATCAAGGGAAATAAAGAAAGCGTTAAGTGAAAACAAAAAAGGAAATTAAAAATAACATAGACCCACTCCGTGTATTTATTTGTTATAATTCCGGAGAATCGATTTTAATGGATGCTACATATATCTTTTTTTTGTTTAAATGAATAAATTATGACTAAATTTTAGTGTACGAGTATTATATAAAAAATATCCTTACTACGCAGCAGAAAATATTATTAAGTATTAAAACATTCATTGTTCCATAAAAAAATACAAATACAAATGCGTTTATTTCATTACTGTTAGTTAGTGTTAGTTGATACAAAATACAAATATTTCGTAATGAAAAGGGTACGGGTACAGCTTGCTGGATTTAAACCCGCCCTTGGTCAGCTAATTGTTGGTCAGTTAATTAAAAAACGACCTGACGCTATCAAATGTCCAGTATGGGGATATGACTTTTTTTTAATACAACGACGGTGGCAAACAGGCATACGGTCCGCCTGATGGTAAGCAGTTACCGTAACCCATGGACGATGGAGGATTCACATGCGCGTTGCCTACCCTAAAAGTAGTTGGAGCTCTGGACACCTTACTCACCATCAGGAACACAACACTACATACCTGAAAGTAAGGGAGAGGTACTTCCCCAGTTGGACTGCTCCAGACTCAAGCGTGATGGTACTTCGCTGTGCCCTACCTCTCATTGTTAGACGTAGTTTAAGGACATGCCCGGGTCCTAATGACTTGATTGGAAGCATGGACTCCTGACAAGATGCTGCGTGTCCCAAGTGACTCGAGATCACAGGGCATTCGGAGGACCGTGCTAAATGTTTATAAATATTGATAAGATCAAATAATAAAAATTGTGCATAAGTTCTTGGCTTTGAAACAGTAGCATTCTGTTATATTACCTGTTTGTAATTCAAAATAATAACCATGTTAATGACGAGTTTAAAACAAATAGAAATTATTTAGTTGAAAAATTTCGCAAATAGGTAGTAAGGCTTTCTTAGTGCATAGTTTGTACAGTCAGCGGCATATAGTTGGTAGCACCCAAAGTACTCATAAAGTTCGGTACACCATAGAATTTGTATGGTGTAGCGAACTATTTGAGTACTTTGAATGCTACGAACTATATGACGCTGACTGTACTTAAATAATTTATGTACTTTATGATTTTCAGCGTAAACTATTTTTGAACCGAATAAACAGAATAAAGTAATTAAATAAATAATAAGAAACAAATATGCTCGCGTACCTCAAACTCAATTTATTGATAGTTTGCCCAACAAAGTGTCAGCAATAGTTCTAGTGCGGTGGCAACGGCACGATTCCAATTGTTCACAACACAGCAATAACTACTTGTTCTATAGATAGAACAGCAATAACTGGTTGTTCTATACACAGTACAGCAATAACTACAACTACAAGTTGCCTCGTTAGTGGAGACTGACGGGAGCTTTCGAGATCGTATTAGGCAGTTTGGAGTTCCATTTTGAGATTATTAAGGATTGGTTCGTGAGCACAAACGTAATGGAATATTGCGCTTCTGTTGTTTGTAGGCAGGTTCATTTGACTACCATTGTTGAGAAAGCGAATAGAATTGTGAAATTAGATACCTAGTACGAGTATGTACCTACCTACATACCTAGTATGTAATTTCACAAACACAAAAATCCTAAAAACCTTTTCTTTTTTTTTAAGTATAAACGTCGTAAACTAAAATAAACGTAATGATACAGAACATATTTTGGCAAAAGTTTATGTTATGAAGAACAACCTAATATTTTTTTTTTTTTTTTATGTATTAGGCGGCAAACGAGCAGACGTATTGCCTGATGGTAAGCAATTACCGTCGCCCATGGGCACCCGCAACACCAGGGGAGTCACAAGCGCGTTGCCGGCCTTTAAGGGGGGTTGGAGCTCTGGGAACCTTACTCACCATCAGGAACACAACACTACATACCTGAAAGGTAGCAGTGCTATTATGGCTGTTGTCTTCTGTAAGGAGGAGGTACTTCCCCAGTTGGGCTGCCCCAGATAACCTAATATCGTCGCCGTAGAGCGAAAAGTCACTAAATCGTTAATTGGTCATTTTGAGTTATGAGGGTTTAAAGAAAAAAATAATTAATTAATTTTTACTGAAATTATCTTAAGATGAAATTATGGTTTTGTATGTATTTATTCATTAGAAACTGCTATTCTTTGAGCTAAAAATGGATTTATACTATTCACACTAACGATTTAGGAGTTATAGGCGATAATTAATTTTTGCCCTTAAATATTAAATCTTAATTATCAATAAGTGATTTTTTGAACGAAGTTAATGATTTTTTGCCCACATTCTAGTGCATCTACATTTAACTAAGTAAAGTTAGTTGCATTATGACTGCTACGATACAGTGAAAATACGTGTTAGTTAAAAACTACTTACTATATTTTTTTTTTTGAATTCTTGTTAATATTTAAGGATCGAAGTAAAACACGTCATTTTCTGCGAACACTTTATTAAAATAAAATGAATCAAATTAATATGGACTACAAATCAAATCAAGTTGACCTACAAATCAAATTACAAGGAACTTAAACACAAAAAAACTTCAGGTATTCAAAACATGATCTTAGTAAAATATAGCGGTCTTTACGCATCACAGTCACTCTTCGACCTCTTCGTCCGTTTCTGTGACATCAGGCTCACACAATCTGTCAATAACTCTCTCGAGGAATTACTGCTTTAAGAGATCTTTCTTTTTTTTTTCGTCTCAGATATACTCTCTCCACTGGTTTGTGCCCTGGTATTTCTGATTTCCTGAGGCAGCGAACTATTATGGTCGTAGTGGATGGTTGCACATCAGATCGCATGGCAATTAATGCCAGGGTGCCTCAGGGTTCGATTCTTTCTGCCACCCTCTTTTTGCTGCATATAAATGATTTGCTGAAGCCCGGTATTTTTGGGTATGCGGACGACAGCACGGTGACTGAGAGATATGTTTCTGAGGCCCAAACTACCAGTGGAAAGACCGAGTCCTTTAGGGAAGCTTTGGTTAAGTGAACGAACTTAACCTGGAAGGCCGTTGACGAGTGGGGCGAAGCCCATTTGGTTAGGTTTAACGCCTCCAAAACATAGGCGTGTTTATACTCCGCCAAAAGGAGCCTTTTTAAATTTACTCCTGCTTTCCGAAATGTATCCTTAAGGATTACGGACCAAGCTCTCTCATCGTCTCAAGCTACTTGGGCTTAAATTTACCACTAAGCTAACTTCGGTGCGACTATTGAGGCCAAAGCGAAATCCGCTGCAAAAAAACTTGGGGTCTTACACTAGGTGAAGCAATACTTCACGCCGGGATAACTCCTAACACTTTATCAAGCGCAGGTTTGATCGTGTATGGAGTACTGTTACCACTTTTGAGATGGGTCTGCCAAGTATCAGCTGGCCGCTTTGGATTCGTTAGAGCACCCAGCTCGCAGACTCATTGGCGATACTGAATTACTGAGTGTAAGGTGATTGAGCCTTGAGCACCATCGCAAGGTTGCTAATTTGTCTGTGTCTTACAGGATATATTTTGGAGAGTGTGCACAGAAATGACACGATTTGGTTCCGCTATCTCCGTTCCACCACCGGAGCGGTTTCATCCTTATGTTGTGAATATGCCATTCATTCGCACGAAGCGATTCGCTTCTGCCTTCCTAATGCGGACTGCTGTGACTGTAATAACCAACCAATACTAGTGAATGGAGAACCAGTCGAGCAGGTGAATAAGATCACATACCTGGGTAGCATTATGGATCCTCAGGGAGGAGCAGAAGCGGATATTAAGGCGCGCATCAAAAAAACTCGTGCCGCATATGCGCAGCTGAAGCCCGTTTGGTCATCTTCAGTCATCACGCGCCGCACAAAAATAAGGGTGTTCAACTCTAACGTCAAGTCGGTCTTCTTGTATGGGTGCGAGACATGGCTAGTGAAATCAGATACCACTAGTAGGCTACAAGTGTTCGTCAATAAGTGCTTGCGGCGAATACAAGGTGTCTTCTGGAAATGTACCATCTCAAACGCCAGACTATGGGAGGTGACCGACCAGACCCCAATAGCGAAGGAGATCCTGAGCAGGGAATGGTGGTGGATAGGTCATATTTTGCGTAGACCAGCGAACCACCTATCCAAGCAGGGTCTGGGGTGGAATGCACCCGGAAAAAGGAAGCCAGGACGACCTCGCACCACCTGGAGGCGCACGGTTGTCCATTGTCAACGAACAAGAGAAAATAGAAATAATTCCTCAATCTCCAATGTCTTTGTTGCTTAAATAATTCTGAAATAGATGCAACTTATTAGTTACTAAACCAGTTTGGGGTCAAGTTGGATTAGTAACGTTTAAGGGATGGTCACGTTAGAACGAGGACTTAACGAGGCGAACTGATTGTTATATTTGAGTAAATAAAAAAAAACACCCACAAGCTTTAGTCATCACACCGATATAACAAAATTTTACTTGTATCGTTACAGATAATCCTGTTTCTTTTGGCTTGCCCCATATAAGTACTTCTAAACTGGAACCTATAAAATAGTATTTGATTTTATATAAAAAAGTTATTGATTAAAGAAAATTACAATTAAATAACAACCTGATACCAAAAACACTTACCTCGTTATCCAAATCATCTTTCTCTTTTACCAAATCCAAAATTACCTTCGTGCGTTTTAAACTTAATCTCGGTACACGCAATTATTATGTAGCAAATAGTAAATACACTTATGTATCACTGTCGGCCCATGCGCAACGACTGGCAGGTCAACGCGGCGGAGGGAGTCGCAGCGGTCGGCATCGGCACGGTGGCCAGCGGCATTGGGCGAAAATTCACTAACTTGCGAGCAAAATTCATTCAAATCACGTCGGCGTACAGTACAGTCTCTATTGTAAAATTAATTAAATATGATTAGTTATTGTTTTGTACATTTTTAATGTAGGGTAAAACTCATTAAATCTGTTTAATTAATTATCCCTTTGGTTAAATGATGTATATTGCCTTACAACTATGAATAAAAAATAACTAAATAAAGTTAGTTAATTTTCGCTTTCACACTTTTTACATACCAGATATTCAAAAAATAACTAAGTAAATTAAGTGATTTTTTGAATGAGATGCTTCGTGGTTAAACAGTTTAGTAACATTTAGGGGAAAAATAACTAAAATGACTTAGGCACGCTCATAAAAAAGTTACAAGAAGTCCAAAAATGTATAACGGAATTAGGTATTTTTTGACTAAAATATTGAAACCGAAGTGGGTTTTTAGTTACTTCTTTAACTTTTTAAAATTGAAACTATGAACGCTATTGCTACGGCAATAAGACTGAAATTTGAAGAAAAAAAATGCGATTTTGATGACATATATAAGTCAATTTTGGCCATTTTGTGATTTGGTGACTTTTCGCTCTACGGCGACGATATACGACGAGTTTCATGGTCTAATGAACACTAGAATGTACGTGTAATGTATACCTTAGGTACTTTATTTATGTGGCGATGTAGTTCTAAATGAGAAGTTGCGGGACAGTCAAGCGGCTGTTAGGCATTATGTGTCGTTGTCGACTCGGACGCGAAGTTCTTGTTGCGACGAGGGTTTGCACTTAGCTCCCTGCGCGAACTCGCAACTGATGTGGCTTTTGTTTTACCAGTATCGTGTTATGGGGGACTGCGGAAATCGTTTATCGATTGAATTTAACGGCTACCCAGTTTAGCCGGTAGTCACTCTGCTTATGAAGCTGGTCCTGGATTTGAATCCTGGAAAGGGCATAATATATTTGTGTTTTGTACAAAATAAGCCTTAAAGGGCTCCCTGTAGGACTAAGTTAATTAAAAAAAGATTCTGTCTAAATATTTATAGCAGTTAACTTTACGGAAAGATAACTAAGATTTAAAATTCAAAGTACCTTAGTGTAACCGGCTACCGTAAAAAACAAAACACTGTTAGCGTTTTCCCCTTCAAATGCAACGGTCTAATTTATTTACAACTTTAAAGTCCAAAATGTACCCTTTCAGCTCATCTAGTCCTTGGATGCATGGATGATTTCAAACAGATTTTTGTACACCTAAAGTCAAGTAGCCCATTTAGCGAACTCGCTTACTGGCAGAACTAACTCTGTTAATTAAGGAATTTGCGCTCCGCCAACCACTACTTTGCAAAATTGCTGTATTTGCCCAAAACTTGCTATTTGGCTCTAAGTTTGTAGCTCTGTTGAATAAAATTATGGTCGTACCTGAATATCTGGTACAGATTTATATTTACTAATTTTAAACTTATATAATAATTAAAGTATAAAAATGTAAATATTGTAATAACTAAGTTTAAATGGCTTTCTTTGTTCTTTTTCAAATTGTTCAAACATTCGGATTTTTCTCGAAAATTTTAATCAATTTCTTCGAAACTATTTATCGGATACCTAATAGTGCCACAGTTTATACTTAGTTTTACGACTTCTCATAGTTCTCATTAAGCTAAGCATTATGCGAATCTGGAAAATATAGTTAGTTAGCTCCATAATATTAGGACAGGACATGTACAAAAACTCGGACTTAAAGAACACATGAACGAGTAGAATAGTGTAAACGTCCACCCACCTCCTATCAAACCGAAGATAAAAACGTTGGGCTAGGTTATGATTGCTATCAGCACGTACGTTGGATTTATCATCAGAGTGTCAAAGAACTCTTTCAATTTTTAGTTTACCTAGGCTTACACGGTATTTGCCTGTTTCCTATTTCCATTTTCTTTTCCTATTTTTTAATCTGTGCTCAGTAAAACTTCATTCCTTTTTCGTGCTCCATCAATGTGTTTGCCGGCTTTATTTGCTGGATCATGTGACTGCATCAAATGTACTTTGAATTTATCGGGTTCAACGCCCTTGGAACACGGAGCATGTGTGGAAAAGGTTCATGCGGATTAGGTTTGAGCACGCTATTGAGAATGCTGACAGAACCGACTACTGTAGGCATGGAATACTATAAAAAAAAACATTAAATAAAGCAGCGTTTATAATTTATCCTTCTTATTTATTTTTGTTACTAGTTTTAAAGTGTGATTTGCTTTTTTTATCTAACTATTTGCTTGTTTAATTTGGTTATGAATGCAACAACAAGCATCGGCCAGTAGCATTTTTCTTTGTTACTTTAACAGAATGTGACTGGCATGATATGAAATGAGAATTGCCTGCTGGTGCTTTTGTGGTGGTTTTTTCCTAAAGTTTTGTAGTTCCGAAAGAACACTGGCAACTTGCAAACGTACGTTAAAAAAGAAAAACTTAAATGGCCTCGCAAAGTTGGCAAACAAAGCTGTCTATTTGCATCCAGTGAACGCTATACTTTGTTTACTAATTAACAGGTCGCAAAAGGAAAATTTCGCAGAAGCAACGAATGTTATTCAAATAGTTATGAAGTTTTTCGACTGTTGTTTTTTATTCTCATTAAAAGTTAATACTTGATTAAACTAGAACTCTTTCATAAAAAATTGGTTTCAGGAAAAAAATCTTACAAATCGTAAGGTATTATTTTTACAAACGTTGTTGGAACATCTAAAATGGATCAATAAAAAACGCAGAAGTTAAATTCTTGCAATAGTAAATCCCAGCCCCAGCCCAGACGTCCCGGTGTCCGGTCAGTGACCTTTCCGGTAACATTTCCTTTATTCGAAAACTGCAAGGTAATCGGACTTCCCCTAGTCTAGACCAATCAGGAATTGTAGTAACACTAACTTATGCACTAACCCCGGGTCCATTCAGGTGAGTTGGATTCTTGACTACGGAAGAAGGAATTGTGTTGTAAGCGGGTTAACGAAATACGTAAACTATATTAGTTTAATTTAGTATAATATTTTATAGAGAAAAAAATGTTATAAGTATATTGTTTACTTTTGACTTAAATAGGTATAGTTAGGAAGCAAATAACACGTATACAATAAGGTGATAAGTAGTGAAAATATAAAAAATAGCACTGTACGCCATTTTTAGAGTTCCGTAGTCAGCTATAAACAATATAACTATGTCTGTCTGTCTGTCCCCGGCCATGCTTAGTGACCGTTAGTCCTAAAGAGCTTTAATTTGGTCGGAATATGTAACATCTTCCCACCTTTGGGATCTACATACGCCGTCAGGCAGTAGTTTGAGCGGGGACAACCGCTAACAAAATCGTGTGTATTCGTTTGTAGTGTAAATATTAGAAAACTTTATTCTATTTGTAGCAATTGCAGCTCTTTCTCTCTTGTTCAAAATAAAAGGATTGATTTAAGCTGATGTTTTACGGTTGAATCTGTATTGTTGCAGGCGAGCAGCGGGGCGGAGCCGCAGGTGGCGGTGCTCTGCGAAGCCGGCTCGACGTACCATCCGCAGTACATGTCCGCCGCCGGCCGGTGGACGCCCGACCTCACCACCAAGCCCCACAACTGCTTGAAGGACAAGATGGAAATCCTCGACTACTGCAAGAAGGTGAGCGGACCTTTGCAATTGCGGTTTTCCGATTAGTATAGGTATGATGTATGTACATCAGCCTTAGAGATGTGCCATTCCATGTAAATTCCCAATGTTACCATGGGAAAATTTACCATTTGAGACAATGCCTCATATTACCTCTACTATGGTAATATTGGAAATTTACCGGGAACCGCACATCTCTAATCAGTCTTAATATTATATTACCTCTTTGTATACATGCCCTAATAAATGTAGTTACTCTTTTGTTGTTTCTGCCAATATGGCGTCCATGTAAATAAATACGTGATTTGGTTAGCTATGTGAATAAAGGCTCTTTATTAATTAATTAAAAGTTTTTATGGATATTTAAATAGATATTACAATTGTGTTACTTCGGAAAACTTACACAGTTTGCTACTTACTAGGTATAGGGCAAAAATCGTACAAAACACTGTCATATCTAAATTGACAATGTTTAGAAGTAAAAATCACAGTGCGATATAGCTAAACAAATCATGTAGAACTGCGGGACGAACGGTGTTTAAACACGATAGATGTCACTAAATAGTGTCCTTATGAACCTACGGGAACCCGATTTTATATCGTCGTTGTCAATAAAGGGCCAATGTTGTAACGATAGAATAACAGGGTAAGATATAACATATTGATAACAAACGAATTAGTGAAGGAGAGTACTATATTTTACTCATTGTCTTTCCTTAGTAATGACTAATGACCGCAAGCTATTGGTTAACATTTTAATTATAAATTTCGTGTTGCTGGCAAGAGGAGCCAGCAATGATTGGTAATGTAATACTATTTTTTTTATATGTGTCGGAAAATATATCAGCTTTAGTCAGGTGAGCAAGGATACTGTCTACACCGCATTTTCTTACAGTGGCATCGTTACAAGGGATGAGTACCTATAGTTATTCGATTATAACTGAGGAAATTGATTTGGCAGACAGTATTTGCACAACTAAGTTTAGGAATATGGGTGAAACTGGAGCGTGATGAATGCAAACTATCGGCTCCTCCGTTACGGAAGCTCTCAGCTCGACGGCTTCTGCTCTGAATTCAATCAAGACCCGACGAACACACGCTCCAAGTTGGAGCCTCTTAAAATGTATCCTAAAGCGACTTTGGTGACTATAGGCTGTGAACAGAGAAGCCAATACTATTTTATGTCCATATTTAGATAGGTCACTGCAGCACTGGTGACACATATCATTATTTTCATCTTTATGGTATTTTGTTTTCAAATAAATATGTAATAAATAATTAGAATATTATGATTCAATCTAAAGAATGCTCTTGAGCCATTGTAAGTATTTATATTTTGTGAAAGTTTAATAATCTTACCTTAACCTACATTACCCAGGTCATCATTCTTATCGCGTCATTTTTTTATGTACGTAAGTAGGAATGGAGATTTACTAGAATGAGATAGTGATATTCATCTAAACTATAGCTTATTTCCTTAGCGTAAGTAAAACTTCAAGTGTAATTCTGACCTTAATTTTTTTAAATAAAGGAAAAATCGATTGACCCGGGCGAGAACTCATGGCTCTGTAGCAAGTATCTACAGGGCGTAATTTTTTACATTTTTTTTTTTTTATGACAAAAGGTGGCAAACGAGCATACGGATTGCCTGATGGTAAGCAATTACCGTCGCCCATGGGCACCCAACACCAAGGGAGTCACAAGCGCGTTGCCGACCTTTAAAGGGTGTTGGAGCTCTGGGAACCTTACTCACCATCAGGAACACAACACTACATACCTGAAAGGTAGCAGTGCTATTATGGCTGTGGTCTTTTGTAAGGAGGAGGTACTTCCCCAGTTGGGCTTCTCCAGACTCAAGCGTGATGGTACTTCGCTGTGCCCTACCTCTCATTGTTGGACATAGTTTAAGGACATACCCGGGTCCATGATACAAAATGTATTTTTCAAACTCCATAATCATAGTAGCCCGTAAGACTAAGGGCTGTAACTCTGATAAAGATAAAACATTTTTTTTATTAAAAAAAAATTAAATTTTTTATACATTGTCTTTTTGTATTTTTTTACTTGTAAAGGATATTATGATATTAATACAGCTTTTATATATTTTAAATATATTCAAAATGTAAATATAACTAAATTACTTTTCAAACAGGCATAAATAACAAAAAAAAAAAAATGTTATTGACAGTTATAATTCAAACAGTCCATTCAAATTACTAATTTAAATAATAAACCGTTATAATATCCCGAAACAGCTGTTAAAAGTAAAATAAATTACAAAAAATAATAATAAATATTGTCTGATTTCAGCGAAAGTAGATTCAATTGCAAATTGTTTATGGAGTTAAAACAACATATTTTGTCTCATGTATAAAAGTACACCCTGTATAGCTTAGTTGATAGAGCGATGGGCGGGTATTTATCCCAGAGTCGCTAGTTCGAGTCTCACCCGCGGCAGTTGAGTTTTAACTTTATCCTGTATGTCTAAGAATTATCATTTCGTCAGCAGACGTTTACAACTTTTCGCGCTTGTCACTTTCGCACTTACATACTCGTACTCGTCGGAGCGTGACATATATTGTGACAAATGATAAAAACTCTACCATATTATGCTAGCATTTGTTATAATAGCTAAAAAGTATATACACTGAGAACACTGTGTGGTTAAGATATTTTTACAAACTTTTGAATTTTTCGTAACGTAATTCACTGTAACCTGCCGAGAAATAAAGAATCGGTTTAAACTTTCCCAGATGCGTCGACTTGAAACATCACAGGTAAAACTTTGAAGGATAAAAGTTCATAAATACCTACCTGTGCTAAGTAAATTGTGTTTAAACCTCAGAGCTGGAAGCCGTTAGACGCGAGTTGAGTAACGAGTTGACCCCGTTGCGAGGTTTTAACTACAGTTAACAACTTTTTGCATTAATTTGACTCGTGATTCTAACAAGACTGAATTTTTATTAAAAGTTTTGTAAAAGGGTTATAAGGTATGGCGATGAAACCATACATTGTGATATAATAACGTTAAAATTTCATAAATTGTTCATGTAAATAACCAATAGTTTGATTATTGATTAGTGTACAAATTGTTACACTTTTACTAGCTATGAAACACGAGCCAGCGAAGGGATATAACTTCAATCATATGATTGCACCACGAGCAAAGATAGTAGTTTAAAAATACAATCCCGAGTAGAGCGAGTGTTTCAAAATAATTTTAAGGCCCACGTTAGATAAAAGTTAGATAGAATAATCAGTTGAACCCTTATCCTTTTCATGTTATATGTGATCATTTTTATAAATGTCTTATTGTATATAATTAATTGTTGTTAATTATGTTACTGTTAATAATACATTTTATTGTATATAAATACACGATTGATGTCTTCATTAAAATTAAATTTTACAAAAAGATAATAATCTATGTGATAATAGCTACGCCTCTTTATTAGACATTGTTAAGTCTACCCTGTATACGTTTTTCTATTTATTCCGGACTTTATCATTGCATATCTTTTGATGCCGTTCAAATAGTAGTGGAAAAACTTTTCTTGTACAAGTCTTTTAAAATTAGCTACCGACTCATATGTTACCAAGTTAATCTGCGCGCCATATTGTTCCATTAAACCATGAAAAAAAAAACGCCGGCACATAATTACGGACGATGTAATGCTGATTTTTAGATTCATTCTTACAGCAATTGCTAAGAACAACTGCTTAAATGAATAAATATCGTTTTCCAGGTGTACCCGAGTCACGACATCACGAACATCGTGGAGGCATCCCACTACGTGAAGGTCAGCAACTGGTGCAAGCTGGGCTCCGGCAACGCTGCCAAGTGCAAGGTCACCAGATGGGTCAAGCCTTTCCGCTGTCTTGGTACGTTATTTGAGTTCTAAGGGTGTCAGAGTGGACGTTCAAATAGGAAATTTCGGCGGGACGTTCGTGCATTTTTTTTCCTTAACACATACTATTTACATGAAACAGCCGATATGAGACATTACAGGAAGTGCCACGAAATGGCCCCATATTGCTAGCATGTTGCCAGCGCTGGTCTTCCGATGAGGCCAGATTTTAGCAGTAGCAAATAACACTGTGGCAACTATCGTACACTTTCTTTTGTTTAAAGTGCACGCCGCCCTCCTCGCCCCACTGCATTTCCTGGTCGAGCGTTCACCCAGTTCATCTTCCACCAACAAGACGTCTGTCCCAGTTCTTGATAATGCACTTACTCCTATTTCAGAGTAACAAAAGACTATCGATTAATATAACATTTATTGATAAAGTGGGGTACTATTAAGAAATGGTACACAATGCAAAAAAGTAAATGTACCTTCTCTTAATTATACTATGTTTCATCATCATCATTATTCGAAAGCGATTCACCATGATCGGTTATGCGCCACCCGTATCCAGTAGATTCCCGCGATCTTTACCACGTCATCGGTCTACCTTGTGGAGGGTTTGCCCACGCTGCGCCTATTTTTTTATTGTCAAAGTCATGTTATTTTTTATTGAGTGAAAATGTTGCATTAGAATTTAATTTTCGATTTGGCCAAAATAAGTTCAAAGTCCATTTGTATTTAAACAAAATGCTGACTAACACTGTGCATTTAACTTTGTTAACTACCAATTTGGTGGCAGAAGGTCCATTCCAATCGGACGCTCTGCTGGTCCCGGAGAGCTGCCTCTTCGACCACATCCACAACCAGAGCCGCTGCTGGCAGTTCGCTCGCTGGAACGCCACCGCGGGGCATGCGTGCGCGCAGCGCGGGCTGCGGCTCAGGACCTTCGCTATGCTGCTGCCTTGCGGCATCAGCCTGTTCTCTGGAGTCGAGTTTGTGTGCTGCCCTAAACACTTTAAGGGTAAGTTTTTTATAGTCCTATATAGGAGAACCCTACGACACTGATCATTAGAAAATCATGATCTCCACATGTAATGCCTCGCATGACTCTCGAGTATTCTTTTTCGTACGTATCCCATGACAAATATTACACTAAAAAACTTACAAGCTCATTATGATTTATGATGTCATTGCAAAAAAGTTATCAGATCCTATAACAAACAATACCCTTGAGAGTTCTTAATTAGCTCTTCTTTGATGAATGTATATAAATTATATTATAAGTAATAAATTCATCCTGAACTCTCTTAGGAACAAAATGGTGTAGGTAGCAGGTTTGTTGATTCTTCTGTATAAATGTCATTTTATGTATATGGCGAATGAGCCAAAATGGTTCGCAAGAAAAGGTATGTAGGTAATTCACCATCTTCTTTTACGTGTATTTGCTGTGTTTTTTATTTGTATGCTGTGCCATGGTAAATATTGGCGTGCTCCCAAATAAAATCATAACCTCAAAAGTTTATAGAAATGTTAGAAAACCCCTAGACATGTTAGAGTACCCCAAGGCATATCGATAAATTCATGATTTCAATGACGTTGCAGAAGCTCATGCACGTCAGCGTTACATATTTGGATGACAATAATCGTTTCTTCATTATTATATTACAGAAAACGTGAAAATGCACAAGCCCATGGATGTCGGTGTGCCAGTGAGCCCGGGCGGCGAGGAAATGCTAGCCGCCTCTGCAGCCATGGATGAGCGGGATGACGACCTTTTGGATGATGATGACGCGCTCGACGATGATGATGATGACGATACCCTTAACTTGAGCGATGATGATGACGACGATGCTGATGACGGTGAGTGACACAGATTTTCTGATAAAGAAGACGGAGACATTATAGTAGGTATAAAGAAATAACTTATGATTATGACAATATATGGGTCTTAGCCAAAGTGACAATCGTTTACAGAAAACGTAATCGAAATGAAAATGTATGTATCGGAATGACAGATAGACCAAAAAGTGCTATGATATTTTCCCGACATTATTTTCATTCCAATTGAGCAAAATATAAACTGATATCTATTATCATTTTAGGTACCATCCTAGTTCTCATGTGTTGCAATGAGTAAATTATTTTCCCTTGTCCACTATTATGTGAACTAAACAACAATTATAACTTCAGATATGGATGAAGATGAAGACGCGGATTTGTCAAGAGATGACGATAACGAAGACGACGACTACACGGACGGAGATGACAATGCCTGGCCTCGCCCAGAGTCCTCTTCTGCACCGTCTACTACACCCACTACTACAACCACTACCACCACCACAACGGTAAGATCTTGATAAGACAAAGTTATATGGATTCGATTGACAATTAGCCTGTTACTCGAACACTTGTAACTTTGTAATATAAGCGGAAGTCTCTTTCTAACAACAGGTGCCAAAAAGTGACTTTCTGTTGTATTACAAGTTACAAGACTTCGAGAAATAGGCCTCTGTTCCAAGTAGTATCTTCCATCATCTACTTCTTTCATTGTCACCATCGCACACTAGAGACGCCTTGTAAAGTCTTACTGACTTGAGGAGAATTATAAAACAGAATGTTTGTAAAGGGTTTGAGTTCATCTCAACAAAATTAATCGGAAGTCTTGCATGCGAGAGGACGAGTCCACCCGGACTCGGCTTAGAAGAATTGACCGGTGGAATTGTATAGTTCTCTTCATCACAAAGTTCTAACTATAAATACAATATTACTAAAATCAAGTAAGTACCTATTTTTTAACAGACATTTAGTGCGCATCGCATTTTTTAACTTACCTGGATTTCATATGTTTTCAGGCATCTACCGCTACCTCCGACCCTTACTTCTCTCACTTCGATCCTCGTACCGAGCACCAGAGCTATAAGGATGCGCAGCAACGCCTTGAGGAAACCCATCGCGAGAAGGTTAGTGACATTTAATTCTACTATAAAATCGATAATTGAAATTCTTCCGTGAAGTTTGCTTAAAATGATACTGTTTTTTCTTGAGAACTGAATTCTGTGTGAACGTATAATATGCGTGGAAGCCTGGATGCGCGGAACTATGATCATCTCTGTTGTTCGCTCGTATTTGCAGCTTGAATTGATGCCTGACAGTTTCACCGCGATTTCTCATAACAATCACAAAGTAATCAGCAATGGCGTTCAAAACATAGGATTCATCGTGCATCATCCATCACACAAAAAAACATCAGGGTTTCAGAAGTGTATTCGATACTCCATAAATCTATTATTTAATGATATTGAATTAATTGTACAGTTAAAGGCATAAATGTACACAATTTTTCATCTTACGCCATTTAAATTGAAATATGAAAAATTGTGCCTTAGAAATTTTCACCAATACCTTTCCTTAAGGTATAGGTACAGATTTTCATCTTGACTTTGCTGGAAATGAATTACTTATTTTTGTTTCTTTATTTACATAAATCCAAGTTAGACTAACATTTTTTGATCAGATCACTAAGGTGATGAAGGAGTGGTCGGAACTCGAGGAGAGGTACCAGCAGATGATGACGTCGGACCCCAGCTCCGCGCAGACCTTCCGGCAGCGTATGACTGCCAAGTTCCAGGCTAACGTGCAGGTAATAGCTTTCTTAAAACCATTCAATGCATTCAATTGGTGCCAACAACATAATATGGTATTGGTAACCAACTTTAAATACCATTTTTTTTTTCTGTCGCTTTAATTTTCTGCTAAGTACAAGGCAGCTATTTATTACCTACTTTATCACAAAATAACCTATTTAACTGAATATTAAAGAAAGATTAAAGTGAGATTGTTTCATTATTAAGTACCTACCAGTGGCGGCGCGTTTATAGAAGCCAATTCCCGCCGGCTTGAGTAACATTACAATAGTTCAACGGTTTTCCCTGGGCTCATGAAGAAAAGGCTAACACATATCGGCTCCTGGTTGCATAAGAAAAAAATTGTCGCGCCGCTATTGGTACCTACCCATCATATAAAACCTAGATTAACAATGTTTATACATATTTGTGTTTTTTCATAATTATTCCATTCCTATGTTAAAAAAAAAGTGTGGCGCAGTGCAACTTGTTGACCGATCAAATTGTATAGAACTGACCTATTGGCAATAGATGGCGCAAGTGTCTTCGCCTGACAAGTAATTTAGTTCTTGAGTTTCACTCGAGTGTAATTGTGTGCAGTCTCTCGAGGAGGAGGGCGTGGCCGAGCGCCGCAGACTGGCCGCCCTGCACCAGCAGCGCGTGCTGGCGCACCTGGCGCAGCGCCGGCGCACCGCGCTGGCCTGCTACACGCGCTCGCTGCGCGACACGCCGCCCAATGTGAGTAGGCTTATCACTATACCTAGATATTTTTCTAGCACGAACGGTTTCTTGTTAGAGATTGACAAAATAAAACATCGACAGTCCTGTTATCGATAAGTACCACTTCAACGTCATACAGGTAATACAAAGACTAATATAAGGTAACAAGGTTAAAAGTAAATAAAAATAACAAAACTATATATTTATTTATATTTTAAATACTTCAGAAAACTATTTCGAACTGTTTAATTGCAAATAATAAAATAAGTTGGATCAAAAGTGTACGGAGTACGTTCAATTTGTTCAAGATCGATGGCACGCGGCGTCAAGGTAGGCAGACTGTGTGTACGTATTGTCGTTGAAGTAGTATTGTACTTATCGATAACAGTATTGTCGATATTTTTATTGTGGCAAGCACGAAGCAAATGTCGTTCCTGCTAGAAGGCACAGGTAGTTTAGCTATGAGCTATCAGCTATTTCAAGAGACAAAAGATAATTGCTCCCGTGTAAATAAAAGAGAGATATAGATATTTATATCACATTGCCCGGCGATGCCATGTATGTTTCTTTTATTTACACGCGATGGATTATCTTTTATCTCTTGAAATATGCTCATAGCTTACTAGCTCGCGGTGGGACCAGTGCCTAAATCAATAATTTCTTAAAATACTTTTTTTTTGTTTAGGAGCCTTTGTCTCTAAGACCAAGTCGGCTCCGTTAGACGTCTACATACTATCGTATCTTCCTTTCCTTAAAATAAAATTACAAAAGCAAATCGGTCAGTTGTCAAAAAAAACTATATAAATAAATATTGCAACTTTGGACAGGGGTTCCGCCAATATTGGCTGGCAACAGACTGGAAGACTCCCACATCGGTCATTGTGTAACCACAACGTTGAAATAGCTCTTCGCTCTTCGCTCCAGTTTTGACAGGTTTCATTAAAAAGTGCTGTACATCCTCAATCGTTCCGCAGTTTTTTTTTAAACTGGAGACACCAGATGCATTAATGTAACGTAATTTGGCAGGCCCACCGCGTCCAGAAGTGTTTGCAGCGGCTGGTGCGAGCCCTGGCTGCCGAGCGCAGCGGCGCGCTGGCCGCGTGGCGCCGCGCCGCCGCCGCCGGCCGCGAGGCCGCTGCCGCCGAGCGAGCTAGCGCCGCTGACAGACTTCAGGTAATGTGCCCTACAAGATATACGATGAAAATATCAATACATTGTAACATTCCCATAAGATAAGATAACAATGCAAAAGATATACTCCGTATATCTACCCGCTACCTCTTCACGCTTGAATCGTTGAAGCGATGAAATTTGAATATACGAATACTATATGGTCCAGGAATTTTCAAATAATACAAGCAACTTAACTATTTAAAACGAACGAACTATAATGTAGAGGTGGGTGTAGCAGCGGAAAACGCCGAAATTTTTAAACGTAACAAATATAAGGGCCTGTACAGGGGTAAAAACGCTAACGCTGTACCTTTAGGGGTAAAAACGCTAAGTCCATGGGGCCCGGCGCGTACAAACTTTTTGCAGAAATTGCGAAGCGTCTGGTTGACGTAACTAGTGACCAAAGAGCCAGCTTAGCTTCAGCTTGGTACAATAGGTACCTATTGTACCAAGGCAAGGGCCTTTTTACGATTTAATGTAGAAAGTACGAAAGGATAGGTTTTTATAACGAAAATCGTCTCTTGAGGAGGTGAAAGAAGGGTATTAAATATGGAACAATAGCCGTTTATTCACCACCTACATGTGTAAAATTTGCGCTAATTAATTTAATTATTTCGAAATAGTGCCAATCCTAAATATTCCTAATTAATCCTGTTTTATGAAAGCTTCACATGTATTATTCAGGATGCCGACCGAGCCCTGCAACGTGCTTTATCCTCGCTGCGTCGTCGCCCACACCTGTACAACAACATTGGCACTGCTATTGAAGATTACGTTCAGGTAAATATTCTATTTATTTTTCTTTTACACAAACTTAGATTTAATGGGACAATGCACGCCAGCACACCAGATTGTATCTGACATATCTCGTTGGCAATAATCAGGAATTAGTTCAGAATCCTCAGAGCTTGCGGACTAAATGACACATGGCACTGTTGTCCTGGAATAATCTACACTAATATTATAAAGGCGAAAGTTTGTGAGTGTGCATGTTTGTTACTTCTTCATGTCTAAACGGCTGGAGCCATTTAAATAAAATTTGGTATGAAGTTAGCTGATACCCTTGTTTTACACATAGGCTACGTTTTTCCATAATAAACACCGTGTGGCATAGCTAGTAACTACGATAAAGCTAAACAAAACAGTTATCTTCGGTAGATTCTTGGCGGCTGTGAACCTTCTGCCAATTTAACACAAATTTTCTTCTTCTTCGTAGTCCATGCAATCCAAAGACGACATGGCCGTATCCCTCATGTCAATGACCCCCGAGGCCGAAGAGCTGCTGCTGGACCGCATCGAGGCCGAAGTGCAGAGAGAACAAGCGGCGAGGGAGCAGTTGAGTGCTAAGAGGGACCAGCGTACACGCCAGCGACAGGATATCCAAGACGAAAGGGCTAGGGTCAGTACAGTTTTGTTAGCCTAGTTCAAAATTTCTAACCGATATACGTACATATACTTACGCCTGTATTCCCAAGAGGGGTAGGCAGAACACGTGTAATTCAAACAGTGCCAGTTTTAGCATTTTTTTTTTATAAGTAATAGTTTAGCATTTGGCCCCAATCTCACCTGATGGTAAGCGACGATGAGGCCGATGATGGAGCATGCTTACCTAGCAAGTACTTGTTCACTCTCGCCTTGAAGAAATCAAGTTGTATTGTTCCGGGCTGTTTATTTTAGGGTAAACAGATGGATATAATGCAATATTGCAGTAACAAGTTGCTAGCCCAACGCCTACAGTACCCTTAAACCTTACCCTTATGGGTAAGATCCCATAGTTCGCTTTTACGACACCCACGGGAAGATAGGGTGCTATTCTAACCCGACACCACAACCGATATAATATTGGCAATATTGAACTCTCATTACTTAGACTCGTCGTTTATACTCTATTTTTATGGTCTTTGTTTTGGTAGTAATTATCTTGCAGGGCACACTAGTAATAAGTTTGGTTCAATTTTCTGATTATTGAAACCATGAAAGGTTATTCAAGCTTTTACTTGATCTAGACATATTAAAGGTGGAAAGACTAGGTACAATTTTAGACTAGTTTACTAAGCTTTTTAAAGCATCAATAGGGATGTCTTTTAGTAACTTAAGAGTTAGTTAGAGTAAGGAAAAAATTATCAACGGAATACCATCCAAAAGTTGAGCGAAATAGAAAAATAACGACACCGGTGTAACCTTCAGTAAAGTCCAAAAGAGTCATTGTTATTTGAATACATTTCTTCAATGACAACATTCGATGTTCCAGACCTCCAACGGAGTGAAGGAGACAGAAGAATCTGACGACGAAGCCAGTGAGGTCGACTCCGAGACGACGGTCGCTCCCACCACGCAGGCGCCGCTGCCGTCCTCCCCCGCCCCGTCCGCCTCGTCTGTGTCCGTCCACGATGCCACTACTCGTGCTGCTTACACACAGGAGACAACCACTACTGTAAGTCGTACAACTTTTCTTATGCCCGAGTCAAACATAGACATACCATTTAACTAGACGGAGCGTGTTAATAATAATACCACGATCGAAAGGGATGGTCTTATGTAACTTTCCATAGACATGGCAGAGACGGCGCTATTGTCCTTGTCATTTTTGTTGCCTTTGTAACTGAACCCGTCAAAACTGTCAAAGTTGGAGGGATACAAACAAATGCATTTGGAGTTTTCTTGTGTTTTCAACCAAAGTTGCGGTAATTAATACAGAATAAATAGGCTAATATTTTTGTTATAAAGATCCTGTAAAGCAAAACTATAGTGAATTGTTACATTTAGGGCTGCAAAAGCCAAAATATAATTGTCCCTTACTGGCGCTCGCGAATGCGTTCTCCAGTAATTTATTCCTCCTAGTTTCCAAAGGTATGAAGGAATTCGCCCTTTGCCAATCAGGGCTCGCTGTGTCGTTGCTCAAATTCGAAAGACTAATAAGCACGGAAGGTCTACCTGTAGTAGATGCAACTGGTAGTTAAGATTTTTTTTTAACTAGATAATTAATTTTCAGGAAATCATTACCAGCACGGTTACTGAAATGCCCGAAGTGGAGACCGGAGAAACTGACGTCGTGGGCGAGACATCCAGCCGACGATCCACTAGCGAGGTACAACATTATGAATGACATATCTCATTTGTAGTACGTTAAACGTTTCTAAAGACTTGAAACGTCTAACCATTCTTAGGTTTTAATTCGCAGCAGTCTAATTTCTGAACAATGATTATACAGTCTCTTATGAATTCTGTTGAACATTTTATACATTCATCGCTATCTTCAGACGGTTTTATTTCAATGGCAAGCGCTTGGAGCAATGGGGAGATATCTGGTTATCTACTTTATGTTATTGCTATATGTATTAGCTATAGTGAACGCAGGAAAGAGTGACATTGGTGCATCACATCCTAAATGATGAGTTAAAGTTTACAGATCCTTGTAGGTTTTAATGTGAATAGAAGAGCACCATGCACCTATGATGCTCTTCTGAACTCCTGTTGTTCTGTTGGGGTTGTGATAAAGTTACAGATAGAGATAGAGACAGTTGCATTGCAACTGTAGCGCAGCTCAAAATTTCCTTGCGTGATCGTATCAGAAATTATGAAATCCGCAAATAGACCAAAATCACCAACATTGATAGGATACATTGGACACCGGATAGCCAATGGGAACCACTCCATTGGCAAACTTACCGGAAGATGTTGTATAAGTAGACTTCCCAAGGTACTTAACTTAACTTAACCTGCGGGAGGCAACCAGGATCTGTCGTTTTGGTAGAGGCGAAAGATGACCTGGTTAGGACGGCTTTCATAGTTGTATTGCTGGATTCCTCATTGTATGATATGGAAGACACATATATCAGGTCTGAATTAATGCATCTGACAATCGACAGCCCACCTAATTCTGGCGAGACCCTGGCCCCTACGCTACATTAACGCTAACACGGGCAAAATATCCTCGCCGACAATATTTGACAGTGCATGGCACGCGACGGGTATGGTTGGTGACGGAACGGGCTAGTATTCGTAGCCTCATACTTTGTAATACGAAGAATATTTTTTTGCCTGACACGTCCATAGCCCGGTCATAGCATGTTACGGTATAATGAGTTTCCACCTTTAATGTAAGTGTTCCCCGCAGACGGAGGGCGAGGGCCTGCGCGCGGCGCTGGAGCAGGCCGAGGAGCGCGCGCCGCCGCCGCAGGCGCACGCGCTCAAGCACGAGGTGTCGCACTCGCAGCCTGTGAGTATATACTTCAAATAAAAAAAATATAACCAACCCTAACTCCGCGATTAGACATGCTGACTCGTCACTCGCCTCACTATTCGTCGAAACGTTCGACGAAACTTTGCCTATACAAAAACGCGATGCGAGCACAGATAAAGAAACCTAAAAGGTAGTACTCCGGGACGAGAGGAATAGCGAGACGTCCGCGTACACATTCGTGCTCGTGTTTCGCCTCGTTATTGGTCTCGCTACTCATGCGAATGTGTGGCGGTAGCATAAAGTGTAAGGTGTCGTTAGATAGGTTTAAAAAGGAACCGGGGTTTGCTTAAATATATTTTTTATATAATCGCTCTGGAAGTTGAAAAAATGTGTCCCGCCACTTTAACTTTTGAACAAGTTCAAACAATATGAAAAAAAAAACATGAAGTTACAGACTTTTAAGGCGCTCTAGATAGTGAAAACACCAATTTTAGAAAATATTAATAAAATACTTTCACACAACTTGCAACTGCAATTTTTTTATATGTATAATTTCAGTCTATTCTCTAGTTTTTGGCTTCATCAGAAACACGATTGCTGATAAAAACCTCGATAGATTTTTTTTTTGAAAATAACTCGTTTTTTACACCTTAAACCAAATATTTCGATAACTATTATGAATATCAACACAAAATTTGCTTTAAATAATAGTTTTTAAGTAGATTTCGATTTGTACTTCTTAGATTTTTAATTAATTGAGTACATCAATAATACCAATTGATTTCGTTATTGGCAAAATAAAATGGTTCAGCGCGCGGCGGCGGCCGACTATTGCCCAGTCGCCAGTACGCTCGTGACCGCTGTCAACGTAGGACGTGTGCACATTTTCCTAACGCGGTAATATTACTTTAGACAGGAAGCAATACGGGTAATCGCAGTGTAAATAAAGTTAAGCGAAAGAGGAAACGATAAAGTGAACTAAGAGGACATATGACAAAGATTAGTGTGAATATTAGAATGCCTAAACGGTAACCTACGTACCAGAACATTCCACCGGCCGCGTCGTAGCGGGTTTCACATGCGTTTTTACGTAGTTAGTTTGCAGGTCTGGTGCAGTTTTAGTAATTGTGTGTTGTACAGTTTTATTATATTCTATCTTCTTTTCAAGTCAGTAAATTATTTGAAACTTGATCCGTTTCACCGTTTGAGTTACGGATCGAAAACTACGGAATCCTGCACTGAGCATGACCCTTTGTCTGATTTTTATTCAATTTAGGCACATCTAAGGCTATCTAGATGTTATGGGTAAAACGGATAAACTCACTCGTCACACTATAATTATATTATATATATTTATAGGCGTTATATTCCTACGAGCGATGTGGCGTACCTACCTATATACTGTAACCTAAATAATCTCTGTCATGAAATATAAGTATATAACAGAATCGTTAAAATTTTATCTAACTATGCTGATTTCATTTTAACCGATTTTTATTCGTGCATACCAACGTCCCGTCCCAGGAGCCATGACATCCTACAAATATTTTATTTAATGTCATAACTTGTGGAGGTGTTTAGATGTTTGTTACTCAATCGAGCAATAACGGCTAAATGGACTTACATGAAACTAGGCGTACTTATATAGACAATGATCTAAACTGAGACATAGGATACCTACTTATATCCCGGTAATGTATTCCTGTGGGATCTTACGCAATGAAGTCGCGGGTAGCTAATTGCTTAAAAGTACTACTTGTAAAGCAGCATATAACGTGGCTTTTGGCGTGACTTGCCGTCTTTGGCGTGACTTGCCGTCCTTGGCGTGACTTGCCGTCTTTGGCGTGACTTGCCGTCTTTGGCGTTTAAAAGATGAAGGTATTAAGCTGTGGCGATGTCCGCAGAGCTACACGGTCCGCGGTTCAGGCAGCGGCGGCAGCGGCGCGCTGTACCCGGCGCTGTGCGTGGGCGGCGCCGCGCTGGCCGCCGCCGCCGCCGTGGCGCTGGCTGTGGCGCGCCGCCGCGACCGCCAGGCCCCGCAGGGCTTCGTGCAGGTTGGTCTCACATACTACACTACACGGTACCCGGCGCTGTGCGTGGTTCTCACCTACGTACTACTCTACACAAACACAACGTCACCAGTCTAGTTAGGGCTGCCCTTATAGAATCGTATGACGAGATCCACTCGAGCAATCTTCGCATTGAAAAACTTTCCGCCTTGTTTTATAAACATATGACAGAATTAGGCAGTATTTTCTTATCAGTCTACTTGGATACATTTCAATTCGTAACGAGTGTTTTAACTTATCTTCGTGATATTAAGGATGATATCACAGTTCTTAGACATAGGCTTTTAGCACGCCAACGGTGCTGGTTTTCTTAACGTAGCTTACTTCAATATGTTTGCAAAAATGAAGGCATGGTTGATTGTCTAATCGGCTTTATGTGCGCTAAGTTTTTTGTCTCGATAGAGATTAAATAAACAAAGTTAGATATCCATCTTTAGTTATGTCTATACCGAAGATAATGCGAGAGTTATACTTTATTATTTGAACCCGGGTATTGTCCATTAACTTCGAGCAGAAATGGTCAATTGGCAACCCGTCTGCCAAGCGTGGAGATAGTGGCAATCATTACTCAATACAAACTGACACCAGCGCAACATAATTGACAACAGATACTAATGTTCCTCCAGGTGGAGCAGACCGGCGCCGTGGCCCCGACCCCCGAGGAACGACACGTGGCCAACATGCAGATCAACGGCTACGAGAACCCCACCTACAAGTACTTCGAGGTGAAGGAGTAAGCGCCGACTGTCTCCCTCCCGCCCGGGTCGCACCGTCTCGGATCGTATCGATAGCTTATATGTGTTAGCACCATGTTTATAATCCGATCACCCGATCCGAACAGTCCAACTCTAAGTCCAATCCGAGATATAAATCAGACGGTTTACAGCGAATCACGTCATCTATTTGTCTCTTTATCGCTCGTGTATGCGAAATCGATAGATATGGAGATAAAAAATGTTCGAATTGATTGATATTCGCTGCAGACATTCTGATGTTTCTTTCAGAGTAGTAGACCATGGTATTAGGCGATCGGAGAGTTAAAAGTGGTATTGTAAACGGATCAGACCTGTACATATCTCAATACAAGGTCTTGTCGAGTCGAGTGTGTTACATATTTTCCGATTTGTTGTGACGTGTGCTAGTTATCCCTATACAGGGTTATTCACCCTTCACATTTAAATCTTTGCCCTTTAATTATTCATGGAATGAATGTGTGTATATCTAGTACTTTTACGCCCGGTGGGAGGTTTATCCATCACAACACAACAGCTTTTGTAAAGTAAACTTCAACGACATCACAGTAGGGTTTATTTTACAAGAGATTTACACTTGAGAGATGTAGGATTTTATCAATACCAGCCTATGTTATTTGGTTACTTGATTTGATATTGCAAAGCTTGTGTGATTAGTGGACATTATTAGGTTTGCGGTTACTCGCATTTTTACAGGATGCAATCAATTATTGTTTGATTATTGTCATTTTTTTGGCACCAAAATATTTATTATTATTTCATAAGGTTAGACTAAGTTTTTGTCTAGTGTCCTAGATACTCATAAGTGTCACCTTGTAGTGGAGTTTTAAATTTAAGTTTTCGAGGCCGCAGCCTCGGCGACAGCGTCCAAGGAGTAGCTTTACTTTAGATCTTCTTTGATATTTCTAAGACTTCTTCACTCAATACATTTCATTATTGATCTCATTTTCCCTTTTTCTTGTAATATTAGTTTAGTAATAACGTCTTTTTTCCATTGGACACTGTCACCGGGGTCAGTGGAACAAACGTCCATGGTACGCTGTGTAAATAGGCTCCGCGTACAAATTCGAACCTAAATTACTTACTCTTAAAGCCCGCTTTCCTTTACTTTTTAACGTAGGTAGAACATAACGTGAATTTTATGTAATAAAGTGCGAAGATATATTTTAATAATTAATGTGTACTTAGCGAAGGGACGGGCGGCCAAGCCGGCGCGGGCGAGCGCTCACTCTAGTCTCTTCTAGTCACCGGGTCTCGGTCTAGTCCCCTCCTCTCTCTGTCTCCCTTGGACTCTCTTCCCCTCCCGCTCGCCCGCGGGACAATACTCACAGTTCCCGAGCGCCCTGTACTCAACGTGTGTTTATATCGGCGGACCAATCATCCGCTCGAATTTTTTTAATATTGTAACAATTTTGCGAAATCATAAATTCAAGCTTCGTTTATCTAGTCAACGACATAGAGGCATCTAGAATAATTCGGCAATTTTCGGCTACGGTTGTGTACACACTTTGGGTACTCGGTCGCGAAGCAAATAAGCTTAGTAAGTGTATGTACGGTTATTATATAAGTAGATGTACAAAAAGTAATACATTATTATAGATGTTTTAGCGTCAGATACATAGATATAAAGCAAAATATAATTATATATCGCATTCGTCCGTTTAAAGTAAGGGCTTGCGCTCGTGTCTAATCCCACGTACCACACTTAATGTTACGCCGTAGTTAAGATGTAATTCTGCCTCAGTATTATATACATTTAAGCTTATTTGTTACATAAGCTAATTTATATACACTATTTCTATTCGTTTCGGGCGTAGTGGCGTTACTACATAAGGAAGTCATATCAGAAGCGCCACGAGCACTACTCGATGCGCGGAGACGGGCGGGTAGCAAAGACCGCGGACATCGACATTCGCAAATTTCGAATGATTGTCTCTGTCGCTCTAATTGCGCGTTAATTGGAGTAAACGAGATAGATGCCCGAAATTTTGTAACTTCGATGTTCGCGGTGTGTCGTCAGGATGTGCGGGGAGCGACCGCAGCGCCGCGCGGCGAGCAGGCGCGCGCCCGCGGCTTGTCTTCAGCATTTACATAAGTTACTCACTGTTTAAAACGTAAGTTAATCCCTCATCGATCGCTGTGTATTTTTAATAAACTGGAACTTACAAGTCGACCACATATTTTTTTATTCGAACGTTTTTGCTCAAAATCCAGCTACACTTTGTAATATCTGGTATTTTATTGAACAAGTATTGTATATTTGTGGTTCGTCAATAATATTTGGTGTTCGTAGAAAACCTGGTTTCCGTACCTTTCCTTGTCACTTTCATGTTTAAATAAGTACATTATAATAAATAGTTTGATGATTTTTGTGTTTACTGTGCTGCATTTTATTGTGAGTTCGAAGTTCAAATTGAATCAATAAATAGAAATTTAAATATTGGTGTTGTTATTGGCGTTGACGCTATGAAAGTGTTATTTAACTTGACCGACAGAATTCATTTAATAATAGGAAGAAACGCTTACACTTTTATATCTGTCTATTTGTCTGTTAAGAACCTTTATCTCAGAAACCCGTAGAGGGGTTACCCTCTATAGAGTTGAAATAAATAAAAAAAAAACAATATTACTCCGGTTATTCAGGTTTTCCCTTACAACCTCTGGTTAGTTAAGTATTCCCTTGAACCTTCAGATAGTAGTCATACACACATACATACATTTCAGCCGTATGCAGTCCAATACTGGACACCTCCCACAAATATGACTTGTATCATCTTAGGGGTAGTTGATAGTCGCCACGCTTGGCAGGCGGGTTGGCGACCGCAGTAGCTGTAGATTGGGTTTCGACAGACGCTGCTGCCCGTCTGTAGGATCTTTTCTTTTTGAGATGGGGTGGTGCTATTCTATTCAGCCGGCATCACAAGGCAAACAGGCAGTCGCTTACGTAAAACTAGTAGGTGTAGTAGTAGGGTAGTAAGCGTAGGCACTAGTTTTACGAGCCAAGCGGACAGACTCCCATGAGCCGTGGCAAAATGCCGCGACGACGCGAGGAAGATGATGATGAAGTCCGGCAACGGTAAAGTACGGAACCCTCGGTGGGGATGATCAAGACGCCTATGTGTAAATGGGTGACAGACCTAAGAGAAATGTGTCATTATTTAGGAAAAGGGACTTTATTCTCGATGACACTTACGTCGAATCGCGTTGCGTTAGTATTGTTACGTCTTGAACAACGACATAAACTCCATCGACAATAAGGTCCGTTTTCATAGATAATGTCACATTATAAAATCGCGAATTTAAAAATAGCGGACATACTCAGCTCGGCGTTAGTGACACACGTTAAAGCTTGCTCACATAACCCTAGATGTAGAATATACGACTAGATTGAGTACAGTCAGCAGCAGAAGTGGCTAAGCGTTTAAGGCGTTCAAAATAAGGACAATACATCTCTATTGGCAAGAGAATAAGAGCGCGTGTAGGTCATTTTGACACGCTAAAGCGGACTAGTGAGATTGTGGACGCTTTGGATCCTATTCTAGACGCCTTCCCTTCGTTTAGAATTAAATATACGCCCTCGCCGTAAATATGTAATTTTGCTCCCTTGTGACAAAATCTACTATTAATGAGATTAATGAGATATCAACTCTTGAAACCCCGGTGAACTTCGGAGGTGTTGGCACCTTATATTTAGAGTCGGACAGAAGAATTTTTATATTAGAGCCATCTATAAACGCTGTTTCAATGTATGGCTTTCAAATTTAGGTATGTAGAGACATCTGTTGGTATTACAGTGAACTAACCAGCACAGACGCTTGCCACTGAACCGCAACTAAATGGTTGTCCTAGTAACAATTTCGTTCAGCACATCCCGTATAGATGGCGCCTGTAGTACCTAGCAGCAGATGGTAACTGGTTTCGCAGCATCATAAACTTAATTAGATTTTAATAATTGGCTGTTAATAACTGTTTTAGCAAAGTTGGGGAACTAACAACTCGTAACTACTTATTAGAGACTTCGAGATATGGCGTGTTTCGGTACAAAAATTCATTTTTTTGGTTAAGTTTTAATATTTAAGCAGGTAACCTGTTACGTAAGTGTCGTGTTGTGTTAGAGTTGATTGTTATGTTTTTATTTGACGCTGCGCTGGTGACGTTTCGGTTGTAATAAAAGCATTCTTGAGACGTAGACGTAATAACGCGTCAATACACGTGCTGTAAACAGTTTTATACGCATTTTCATTACCTAAACAAAATAATATTATTGAGAATTAAAGGAGTAGACTATGGACTAATGAAAATTGTATATACAAACATTGTTTAAGAGTGAAATGTGCAGGTAGTATAAATAGGTAGGTATATTAGTATTTGCTTGAAGGAGTAGGTACGTTTACTTAGGTAATAATTTTGTATTTCATGAATGGTGTTTTATTATCTTACTCAAACCTTAATGAAAAACCTACCTAATTGTTAATTCAAACTTCACGAATTGTCAAATGGGTGCGTACCTTTTTTTGTACATACTTATCCAGCAATCTACATAATAATATAAAAAGTAACAAGATGTACTTACCTACACAAACTTGTTGTCTTGTAATGTAGGTAGGTATATACCTACAATGTACGTAGCCAAGTAGTTTATATAATTTGGTGGCCTTGGAGGTAGGTACTGTTACCGTCAAAGATATCAACTCAACTAAACTGCCAGAATATGTATACATGTACTGTAATGGTAAGACGATAAGGTGCATGTATACAAATTATGGCACTTTGACCGCATCTATATCTTTGACCTAATTTCTACATGATCGAAAACTAAACTATGTTAGTTTCTCAGATAATACAATTTTAATTCGATTTACAGATAGTATTGTAGTTTTATAAATGACAGGTGAAGTATTTGGGATCTCAAAATATCACATGTACCAAGAATTTTTTTTTTGGAAACTTAATAAATATTAACTTGGATAGATAAATCAACTAAGGCGTCTTAAGGTTTAATTTTACTATATGTAGAAAACAGACTGCAAAGTGACCTTGGGCGAGAATCATGTCGACCAAGAGTACGTTTTATTAATTCTAAACAAAAGATTATATTAACCTATGGAGTTTGCATGTAATATCAATATTTGAGGCGCGAAATGCGGAAATTTCGTGACGTCAGAATTGCTGGTTTTTCTTATGAAGTACGTAATTCTCTTAGCATGAGAGTGCTACGCTACTTTAATATAATCATGCGGCAAAAAAGTCAAAACGTGAAACGTAAATATATTCTACAATCGAGTAAAAGAGATGCAATATTCGTAGGTTGAGCAGCATATTTATAACATTATAACTTATTATCATGATATTCAGAGTAGCACGATATTAATTGTAAAAATAGTTAGTAATACATTTTATTGAATAACTTGGTACTGAGGTGGGCCTTGAAAGGGTAGGTAAGTTCTTACCTACAGTCGCCATCAAATATGTGACATTATCTATGAAAAGAGACCTTATTGTCGATGGCGCTTATGTCGTTGTTCAAGACGATACAATACTAACGCAACGCGAGTCGCCGTAAGTGCCATCGACAATAAGGTCCCTTTTCACTGGTCATAATGACACATATATCGGAGCCCTGAGTGTAAGTTTTAGACGTAACTTTGTCACGAACGCGTTTGCGTTCCCATATAAATAACGTATAAGTAACGTAAACGTTTTTTTACGTCAAAAGAAACTTACACTAGAGCCTCAGACAAGCCAAGGTATTCATAAATATCGGAGCATGTATTTTATCGCCTCGATAAGCGAGACGATGTTCCGATATTTGTGACCACCTACACAGCTGCGATGTATCTGATGGCGACTATACTTACATTAAAATTTGCCTGCATTGGAATCCAGGTTCACTGGTAGGAAATGCCTATTGGCATTAAGTCTACATAAATAAATATAACGACGCAGGTAAAAGTTTCGTTCTTTATACGCCTTTCACATTCATGGTCTACTGGCGAGTCTAGACCTGACGCCACGCCTCCTCACCGCATGGGTATGTACAGTTACACTTACGTCTGGGTTACAGACACTAGAAATTGCGAAAATCCTGGACACGGGGCGCCACACCCTGTTCCTTATTACCTCGTCGTTGGAGGCACCCTAGTATAGTTTTGTAATGTTCTTATTGTTTTAGTTTGACGACCGGTCTGGCCTAGTGGGTAGGGTAGTAGCCTTGCCTATGAAGCAGATGGTCCTGGGTTCAAATCTCAGGCAGGGCGTTTATTTGTGTAATGAGATATTTGTTCCTGAGTCATGGGTGTTTTCTATGTATTTAAGTATTTATAATATGTATCTATCTATGAATAAATATATTCTATCTATTATACATATTATCGTCGTCTAGTACCTACAACACAAGCCTTACTGAGATTACCGTAGGACTAGATCGATTTGTGTAAGATTGTCCCGACATATTTATTTATTTATTTAGATGTATTATTTTTATATAATTTATAAAAAAAAACTTAAACGAATACACGAGATGAATAAAGTTAAAAAATAATAAGCACAAATTATAGTAAAATGACATTTGGTGACATTTTTACATACTTAAATCGAAACGACGCACAATGTGTATTATGTACTCATACAAGGCCACGGCTCACGATATACATATCGAGTACATACATGTCAAGGAACATAGGTACTTTTACACTTTTTTAACCTTAGTCCTTTGTAATATGGTGCAAGAGTGTAAACATATCTTTGACGAGAACTGTACAAGACATAATATGGAATGACAATATGTCTAGGTATACAAAATCGCATTCCTCTGACATGCTGCTTATCTTTTTTCGGTACGTTTATTTAACCTGTGGTCATAATAGTTTCGGACTTTTTGTTACAAACTACAATATATTTGTAATGCTTATTTACATAAACTAGATCAATTCGAAAATCATAAAACAAAAAAAATAAAAAATCTAAAAAGTGTACGAAGGGCAACCACTTTCCCCTACTACGTGGCGGAGCGCCATCTACTGACAGACGTTGAGTTATTTTGACAGCGGGACATCTCCAAAGAATATACAGCACTGAGATGTACTGCTTTTAAGCATGGGAAAAGGATGGGAACGCGGTTTTGTATATACATTGTCATCTTCTATATCGTTGACATTTTATCGTCTATCACGCTATCCGTCACTTTCGCACTCACTTACTTGTTAGAGCGTGATGTGACAAGTGATAAAAGCCCGACCATATTAGGCTAGCTGAACGCATCGAAGGACTGGGGTTTAACCCCCGAGCGCAGCGAGTTAGGTTTAGGCACTGTGTCCGTGCACTATCAATTCGAGTACCACATTTTCTTTCGGTTTGAATATCGAAGATATTCGCAAGCAGGTTGCTGCATAATAAAACATAATACATATATTAATGTCAGCCATTTCAATTTTTAATGATATGGCATGTTTATATTTGTCAGATGCTAGAGGGTAATATGACATTAAAAGACAACTATTTTGACTCCAATTTTGATATTAGTTTGCAAGATATTATGAATTTCAAAACAAAGAAAGTAAAGTATCCCTGTACTTATAGAATGATATTTTAGAGACGTATTTCCACGACTTTTAACTTAGGACTTAAATTGTATTATTCACGAGTGGGTACTCGGAAAGGCGCTCGTGTTCTTTGAAGACTTTTCGGAAAATCGCATTTGATCCACTAGTGAGGAAAGTTATTTGATCAAGGTTTGACTTATTTATTCACGTCAGCTGAATAAGTTTTAAAGTGTTGATTATTGAATGACACTGAATTGAAGTTGGTTAATTTTTTTTATAATTTATGATTTAGTTGCAGTTTATACTTTCCCTGCAGTTTTGTAGCAAAAAAAATATTTGTTACCTACTCTCGATAGTAAAGTTTAAATAGAATATCTGTACCCTTACCATGAGTTGTGACATTGACGTTTTCGATAACGAGGATCGAGTTTACTATCTGTGCATCTCGCTTGAACTATTTTGGTGCGAACGAGATGCACAGATAGTAAACTCGATACTCGTTATCGAAAACGTCAATGTCACAACTCATGGTAAGGGTACTGGCTTACTAATAATGGCTGTAGTACGCATCCGCGTACGCCAGTAAGAGACAAAGATACAATATCTTTTGCAGCCCAAAATGTAACAGTACGAGTATCTATTTTTACATAGTTTCGCTGTAAAGGACACTCTTTATAACAAAAATATAGGCTTATTTTGTCAATACTGCAAGTTCGGTTGAAAACACAAGAAAACTCCAATTGTATATGTTTATATCCCTCAAACTTTGACAGTTCTGAAAGGTTCAGTTTGAATGGGAACAAAAATATGTGAAACTATGACAAGCACGGAAGAAAATAGCGCCATCTCTGCCATACCTATAGAAAGTTACCTAAGACCATACTTACTCACTAACAATTAATTACATTTTACATCAGCGTCCAAAAACGTACATACGTTCTAACTTCATCGGCCTGTGTCCTTTTTATTTGTATTGCTCATGGCGAATTGCTAATGGACACGGAACCGTGCCGTGTATTCTCATTCGGTACGCGAGCGCGTGGAGGTTTTGATCCAGTCTCGCCCACCGTATTTATGGGATAAAGACGCATCACCTGAAGTAACCGGTATTATTGCAGTTATGTACAGCAGAGTGTCTTAAATGGTGGTGTCGCTTAAATGGTGGTGTGTAAAAATTGGGCAATAGTGACGTCATGACTAAAACGGAAATGGCGCAATAGCGCTATTGCAAACTAGCTTCATACGCCGCTTTGCTGTATTGAATGAATGAATGAACGTTTATTGACTAGAGCTCTGGCCTAGTGGGTAGTGTTACTGCATATGAAGTTGACGGTCTTGACTTCAAATCTCATTAAGGGTAATTATTGTGTGATGAGCATAGGTATTTCTTCCTGAATCATGGGTATTTTCTATATATGTATATATATGTATATCGTTGGCTGAGTACACACAATACTAGCCTTCTTAAACTTACCGTAAGGTTTAGTAAATTTTTGTCCTTGGATTGGATTGGATGTTTATTTATATGTGTTACTCGCTCTTTCAGGACATATATATCTTGGAAATAGATTTGGCTGTCTTCACACGTCACTATGACGGGTTTCTTTCGCCCTAGAGATATTTATAGATTTTTTTCACTAGTTGACCTTATACCCGACGAAGCACTATTCGCTAAGCAATGCGATGAACACAGCTGTGCCGTGGTACGGCGACGTATGCCACTTTCCTATATGAATGCCTACGAGATTGTCGTGTGTGGTTTGTTCCATATTTGTCACATTTGGTGGGTGGCGGCCATCTTTGCGTATTTAAAAGTAATGTATACAATGTGTAAGTTGTCGAAATAATAACATGAATCAATATTAAGGGACCAATCTTACACTTTTCGATCTACGAGTAATCTCTCAATATTAAGTTCAATAATGTGTTTTGAGGGGAAAAAATCACATGGATAACGTCTGTAACTCAGGAACAATATTCGTCATAGACACTATTAATTTTCCATACCAGAAATCGGAATCTGAACCTCCCATTTTGTTGGCAGGTCATCTATTAGGTTAGGAGACTGTTTACTCGTATGAGGTATTCTAAATACTCAAAACGAAATACTGATACATTTAGATTGACTGATAGCTAGCTTTGATACATTTTCTGTTGTGAGGTACATGGTCTATGTTTATTTTTTCTTGCTCAATTGTTGATCAATTAGTTTGGCGTCTTTCCTATGGACATTGTGAAAGTTAAGGGTTATAAAGCCATTTTTTTTTACCTTTGAAATATCAACCTAAACTTCTCGCCCTCATACGTTACAATATACCCCAAAAACATAACTTGTAATCACATAAGCCGTTATTTATTGACCAGAAAAAGATGATTTTTGTTTTAATCAATCTGTATGACTGATTTACACTTATACTTACAAAGTCAGCCAGTTTGCATTTGCAGATTGCATTCGTGATACTTTGAATAAAAGGAGTGATAAGAAAGAAGTAGGTAAAGTCAGCAAGCACCAACACCTCGCTTACTTAACCACCTCTACTGCTGACTGTACTTACGAAGGTTGTATACTTAGTCAAAGACAAAGATGCGGTCAAAGTGCTATTATTAGTAAATATGCAACTAATTGTCTTACTATTACGGTACATGTATACATATTTTGGCATTTTGGTTGAGTCTATATCTTTGACATTGACTGTATGAGTGGGAAGTTTCTAAGAAGCTGCGTAATTTATTTTTATATCTAAGGTGCATTCAATAATCGAGTTTTTTTAAACTACCTTCATACTAAAACTTATAAATCATAAAATCAACATATTATTTAATTATATAATTAATTCTTATAGTTTATACCGGGTGTGGCCTGTAATAGGTGCAATAAATTAAATCATACACTCCACTCCTCAAAAGTTTACAATATTTGTTCCGCGACTTATGAAAATTGCTTGTATTTTGGTTTTTAAATTATTTCTAATCTTGTATGGAGACGCAATGTAGTTACTGCGACATTTGTCATGATTTTAAGGTGACAGGCGATGCCTATTAGACTGATATTAATGTACATTAAGTACTATTTAATTTGTATGAAAGAGAGGATAACTGAAGATAATTTAATTTTTGAAAAGTGTAGAACCAAAGTTGTTCCTTTTGAGCAGTATAGCCTACACTTAAATTTATTGCTCCTATTACAGGCCACACCCGGTTAATTCCCATTTAATTGTAATAATGAGTAAAAACCGTCAAAGTACCAGTACAATCGACATAGGTACCTACTTCGACTCAATTATGCTTCATCGATTATATTCGTGCTTGAAATCTAAATAGAGTACGTTGAGTTATGCAAATACATAATACAACTTGGCTGTATGATGACATTATAAATAGAAATGTTCCTTCAGAAAAATTACAATATTTTAGAATATATTCTTAGATGAATTAAGCCTGGAATATATGTACTAGCAACACGGTGAAGCTACTTCAACTCTATCCTCCTGAAGACTGGTGTTCTACATATAGTACATAAGCTCCAATTAAATGATAACTCTTTGTCAATATCATAGAGTGGAAAATTACGCTGGCAAACTTTGGTACTTAGTTCTCGAGAGGCTATTCGAGCACATACAGTTTCATACGTTCAGTAAAACCGGTTTTTCGTTTATTTTAATTTAATCTTCTAACAGCGAAATAGTAGCAAAAATGTAATTTTCGGATCATTTGGAAATAAGTGATTCGCACTGCAGCATTTATGTACATTTTACTGTAACTGCTTACCATCAGGCGGGCTGTATGCTTGTTTGCCACCTTCGTTCTATAAAATAAAATAAAAATAATACTACAAGACATCTTTATACAAAATGGCTGAGCTCAAGAAGACTTGTGTTGTATGAACTCAGCCAAATATATATATAGGTACAAATACTTAAATGGATATAAAACACCCAAGACTCAGGAACAAATACCTGTGTCCATCCCACAAGTAAATGCTTTTACTGGGAATTAAACCCACGACCATCCGCTTCATGGGTACCCGACAAGGCCAGACCTGTCGTCGCAGTGTTGAACTTTTTTTTTAAAGGATCGATCGTTTTAAAGTCAACTCCATGAACATAGTCACGGGTGATCGAGGTTTTATTATATCTATGCTAATATTATGAACATACAGAAAATCAGCTTTATTCTATACTGTTCTTACTACTAATAGAATCCCTTAACCTTCTACTGTTTATTCAAAGTTAGCCTACCCAAATCTCATGATAAAACTAAGGCAATTAATTGCTACGACCTGGAAGTAAGCAAACAAGTTTACGGAGACGAGTGAACCCTTTACCCGAAGTAGGTACGAGTCTCCAGTATAGTAAAGTCAGCGTTTAGTAGTTAGTAAAAACCAAAACAGTCAAATATATGGTCTCAAAATTACACAGACATGAATAAATCTACACGTCTACACTAATATTATAAAGGCGAAAGTTTGTCAGTGTGCATGTTTGTTACTTCTTCACGTCTAAACGGCTGGAGCGATTTTAATAATATTTGGTATGGAGTTAGCTGACATCCTGGACTTAACACATAGGCCACGTTTTTTCTGTAATAAACCGCGGGTTACACCGCGAGGCACAGCTAGTACGAGTAATAAATATTTCGGGACAATCTTCCACAAATCGTCCTATCTACGGTAAGCTCAGGAAGGCTTGTGTTGTAGGTACTAGACGACGATATATTATAATAGAAAGATACATATAAATACTTAAATACATATAAAACAACAAGGATTCAGGAACAAATATCTGTGCTCATAACTCAAATAAATGCCCCGACTGGAATTGGAACCCAGGACCATCGGATTCATAGGCACGGTCACTACCAGAAACCGGTCGTCAAATCTCCATAATTTACTGTAAAAAAAAAAATATGCAACTCCATTGCTTTAGTGTATACCACCCATCGCAGTTTATTTTTTATGTGAGACCTTTATTGTTCCGCGTGGGTCTTTAATTGTTTGTTATGTTATACCGAAAGGTTATTAGTTCTGCTTTAATGGAGAAAGCGGTTTAGAATCTCCGTTATAAGTACAGCGGCGGGCAGTTTCGCAACTGGGATGTTTTACTTTATTTGCGCCGAGACTTGCAGTTGCCTCACTTCTGTGGCACAATGCAAATGAAGGTACCTGAGTCACCTACTGTCATATTGTTACCTATCTTAATGTTGACACCATCTACTCTCATCTTTTTAAACATCTACCCGGTCAATCACATTTTTGTTAGAAGCAGAAATGTCCGCTAACGATACCATAATTCTTAGAAATAAAAGAAAAATTGAATAAATCAACTGCCCCGGTGCCTCCTAAGGATATGGTGGAGAAATTCGCAGCTTGGTAGAGAGTTGGGCATGTATTCCAGAGCAGCGAGTTTGTTTTTTTCTTTATTAATATAATTTTCTACCCTGTAAATTTCAAATGTCGTAAGGGCTTATAATTATTTACCACCGTCGATATGGAAACATATGAACTAAAAACTATCAGCTGTCTCTATCGAAGTGACGCAAGACGAAACTTTTACTAGCGTATATTTATTGCCAGTTATGATATACGGTACTGAAACGTGATCGCTTACTATGGGCCTCATAAGAACGCTGTCACCCAGGGAAATAAAGAGGTATATGCTGGGAACGTCTCTGCGCGAACACATCAGAAATGATTTCATTCGCAGCAGCACCAAAGTGACCGTTATAATACTCTGATTTCTAAACATATTTGACATCGGGGCCTTGCATGCAGCACCGACATATGCCCGTACGGCGTATGCCCTTGGGGCGTAGTGGTTCTCGAGTGGTGACCACGTACCAGAAGGCCCAGGGTGGTTCATGGTGTAGTGGCCCAAAAGGTGGACCGACGACCTAGTAAAGATCGCAGGAGTGCACTGGATGCAGGTGGCTAAAAACTGGTCATTGAGTGTCACTTTGGGGGAGACTTATATCCAGCAGTGGATGTTCTTCGGCTGATATGATGATGATGATTCCTATCCTGACAAAAGAAAGAATCTGAAGTCTAAAATGTTATTCATGTAATAAAACAACTAAAAAACGGATTATATCGTTCGTGGTCACCAGGCGTGGTGATCAAAATATTATTTTACCTCGATTCGAAAATTTTAATCCTAAACCTTTGTTTGCACATGATGTACAGAAGAGACTGAATTATAAAATAGTCTAATATTTCCACACTATCCAATGCTATGGCGTCACAGCTATAAACATTCTAAAATTAGGTATAACTTACCTGGGTAAGCATTATTTATAAACATTGTGAAATATCCAAATATAACTTAAACTATGACGCTTATTTAACTAATTAAATAACACTAGAACTAATCTCGCAATTTCATATTACCGTTTTACTTGCATCAAAGCAACAGTTAATTCGTATATATTTTCTGCCTGCCAAATATCTCAATCGGAGTTTGAATTTCTCTAGGGACATGTGGGCGGAATATCTGGGTTCAAAGCGAAAACATCGTAAGTCTTAACATTTGTAACGATGTTAGTACTTTTTTCTTTTACGTGGGTTTGTTTGAGTCTGGGTTCGCGATGTCTCAGGTAGCATCTTATTTCTTAACGAGAGGTAATGGAAGTAGGGTTATGTTAATTATAGGTAACCATGCTTTTGCCAAGGAAACATTTGAATTCCGGAATCAATGATTGTATCAAATGAGTGACATTTTCATATCCATTGATAGATATGGAACTGTATTGTTCAACAGTGTCAAAAGTCAAAGTGAAAAATTATATTTCATATAAAACAATATGAAAATGTCACACATTTAATACAATCAATCGTATTTTGATCGAGATCCGAGTTTTACCGACGGAAAATCGTTTTGCGCTGCAAATTATATAGCTGAATAACTTAGCTAAAGCCTTTGTAGTAGTAACGTGCGTGTACACGCATGTCGGCGTTCTATATTCAAATTTTGACGCAAGTTCCATATTAATTCTTTGCACAACTACATAGACCTACAGTTGTTCACCTATACTTACGTTTGTCACCGATTGGGACCGAGCGCGACGACAGTGCCACGTGACAGGCGGCCATTATCGACAATATTGTCACCGCTGTCAAACAAGAAGTAAGTAAATATTGTGAAAAATATTAATGAAATCTTGTGTTATTTTACTATATTACACAATTTTGGACAATGGTAGTCAGTAACATTATTAAAACGATTAGAAAATGTTTACTGCAATATGGATTTGACAGCTCAAGTCAGCGACAAAAATGACAATTTTAGCCGTAGCGAGCGCTGTGATTGTTTAGGCTACCCCCTCCACCCGCTTTGCACTCTGCCAATAGGGATAATTACAAATTGATATTACCTGGTTATTTTTTACCTTTGGCTAGGTTTATCGTCGGGTGGTGGTTTCGCACAATCTTGTTTTAATTTTGTCTGTCGTGTATCTCAACTTAAAGATAAAGTTCCATTTGCAAAAATTATTGAGCTAATCTAGGTATAAACAACAGGTAGGTCGTTACATGTAATTCATGGTTAACGGGCTCTGTTGATGCGAATAATTTAATTGTAGTTTACTTGCCTACATTATCAAGTATTTCAGTAAAATAATAGGTATAAAGGTTTTTTTTTTATATCTAAATACTTAAACCAAATACCATTAAATTTTATACAATAATACGGAATACCCTCGAGGACTCGCAGCAGCGTCCCTTTTCATACTGAGGCCACAAACGCGTATCCATACAGTGGCTATTATATAGCATTAAACCCCATACCCAGAGACCGCATGCGGTCCATAGGCGAGTCTATATCTAACAGTGGACGCTCATAAAGGTCTTTTAAGATTTTTATCCCTAGTTAAAGGTACTTGTTATTTTATTACGAAACTTAATTCTAATATTCTAAAAATAACGTACAGTATCCTTACCATGAGTTGTGACTTTGAGGTTTTCGATAGCGAGTATCGAGTTTACTATGTGTGCATCTTGTTGGCACTAAAATAGAACAAGCGAGATGCACAGATAGTAAATTCTATACTCGTTATCGAAAACGTCATCACAACTCATGGTGAGGGCACTGATAGTAAACTCGATACTCGTTATCGAAAACCTCAATGTCACAACTCATGGTAAGGGTACAGTGTCTAAGATTCCGCATTGCATATCCAGCACGGATCGTTTGGGTATCGACGGGTGTCAAGGCTACACTGGGTATTGGCGCGAGACTTGTTCTAAAGCAGTTGTGCTTGCGTTCTACGATTTTTGTCTAACATTTTATTTTTCTAATAACGTTTAGTGTGAGTGAGTTTTGGTCATATAAAACTTACACAACATCCTTGAACGAAACTTGACTTTAACAAATAGATCAAGACAATACTCGGTGTAGGTTGTTAAAGATTAGGTACCTAGGTTTCCTAGCGGCACAACCAAACCCTTGTAGAGCTAATTTTAGGTAGTACAGTTAAAGGCATAAATATATTAAATAGGTATACACAACTCAACCTTAACCCATTACAAAAATGTGTAAAATTGCGTACATAATTATGCCCTTGGTTGTATCTTCATTACTACAAAAGTAATATTTTCGACGAGCCGCCACTACACAGATGGATCATATTTTCACAGCCTACTTTATAACTCTAGATATTGCGTTAATACCTAAAATCAATTTACTTCGCAATCCATTAATTTACGAATCGCTTCAATACTTATCAGTAACCATATAACGTTGGTCCACGTCTCCCTTCCCACCGTTGTAGACAACACGGAGCGTGTGCCTTTAAAAGGCCTACCGTGGATCTAGTTATGTTGGACGATAATAAAAGTTACCCCATGTTAAATACAATGCATAGTAAAGGGGCTGCTACCCTTATGCCGGTCCGAAGATTACTGCAGTGGTGGCGACGCTTGTTTGAAGTATTATCGGCAAATACGATCTGGCGATAGTTATCTGGTTTCAACGAATGTGATTTGTTTAACTGTTTGACTAAGTTTATGGTTGTTAATTTATTCATTAAGGTTACATTGTTCCTTTATATTCTTATAACAGAATTAATGACATGTTTTGCTATAAACAATATAAGTACCTAAATAAAAATACTTAATAAAGAAACGAAGATCAGCCATGTACATGAACGATGTTACCTATTCTAATTTATAAACAAGACATTCGACATGAAAGTTTTTTTAAGTCGTTTATATTTTATTCTAGATTATTCTAGACTAGTATTTTTATTAATATGATTGATATGTATAAAATGCAAATATTTTTTTGTTATATCTGCAACAATAAATGACTTTCAATGAAATATTAGCTTTGCACTTTGGTAAACGTTAGCGGGATGCTTTCTTGTTCAAATTGCTATAGCTATTTAGCGCGGGAATGTCGCTTGTTTAATGGGCAACTTGCCTATAGGGCCAAAAGATTTTAATTTTATTGACGAACTTATAAATAGTAAACCTGCCCTATGTCTCGCTCACTAGGTAAGGTGCCCAGGAGGCTGGCCGCATTCCCGCGTTGGATCGCCACGCTTATTCTCTGTGCGAAATAGTGACCAGCCTTCTGGTTACCAGATAAGCCTCAATAAGGCTCGACGTAATCTCTCAATTTAAGTATTTTAAAGTCAGTTATATTTATAGGTAGATTTGATTTAATATTATTTATTTTTTTACCTCCCATTATGAAATTATTTTTTACTTGGTATCGGGTTAGCTTAATTTTGTATCAAAAGTGTTTGTTGCTAGACCTGCATAAAAATTAATAACGAGGGTATATCTTTTTTTCTATTGTAATAAGTGTTTAAATCCTTTATTAACATTTTTGTTCATTATAAACTTAGGTTCGTAAATGTACACTGTTTAAAACTTAAATTACTTATGAAACTTTAATACTAAATCCATATACCTAACATGTATAATATTTTTGTAAATACAACTTTCAAATAACAACCAAAGGAAAATGAAGAAACCACGCAGTTCAGGCAACTTTAATATTAAAAATATGAAAGAACTAGCTGCACCCACGGCTCCGCCCTTCTCCCTTCAACCCCTCGAGGGTGCTTTCTTAAAGGCAAATTAGCATAACAGCGAATTGGTGAAACATGCACAGACAGACGTATTTTCGCATTTATTACAAGTTGAGCAAACCTTACCTATCATTGGTACAGTCGTCATCAGATATATCGAAGCTGTGGGGGTAGTCACAAATATCACAACAACGCCTCTATTGTCAAGTCGATAGAGTGCATGTTGAGATATTTGTGACCACCTCCACAATGATGTATATGGCGGCGACTGTACTTGGTGATTCGGTGATGCTTCAATAAGGTAGCTTATGCTGAGCTCACATACTGTACAGACTGTGTGGGTTGTGACGACAGGTCTGGCCTAGTGGTCTATGAAGCCGACGGTCGTGGGTTCAAATCCCAGAAAGGACATTTATTTGTGTGATAATATTTTTTCCTGAGTCATGGGTGTTTTCTATGTATTTGAGTAATTGTATATTATATTATATAGTTGTCTCAGTACCCACGTGGTACCCACTGGTTCGCTCTAACAATGAATTTTGAGAAATACGTATATTGTAATTCTTTTAAGTCATATTTTTATATTTTTTTTTATTAATTATGGACCCATATACTACAAATAATATCGGTCGGGTATTTCTGTATGATGAGTATATTTGTGACATTATCTAGGAAAAGGGACCTTATTGTCGATGGCGCTTATGTGGTTGTTCAAGACGATACAATACAAAGGTAACGCGATTCGATTCGACGTAAGTGCCATCGACAATAAGGTCCCTTTTGCTAGATAATGACACATTTCTTTTCTACCTGATACCGTTAAACACCACTAACACAACCGTCACTGTCACACCAACTCCCGCTACCATCATACGCCCTTACAGTCCACGTCAAAGATATCTTATACACTTTTGCACCTTACAACAAAGAAGTGACGTGCAAAAATAATTCCGTATCTTTGACGTCGACTCCACGTACACTGCTCACTTGAGCTAAGGCCGAGCAGATGCCAGACTTGTTACAAATTGCCTACCGGTTGCTTACATAAGTATTCGTATAATCGTTTACTGGGAAAGTCGGGCGTAGACTAAAATCGCGAGAAATCCGTAAAAGTGATCACTTGATCAGGCTAGCTAACTCTAATAAAGTTATTGACTTATGTTAAATAAAACATCCAGAAAAGAACCAGTCTAACATAATTTATATTATTTATATTATATTATATAACCAACCTAATTTATCCTATAGGCTCAAATCTGGGGGCAGATTTTTATGTCCTGCACTCAAATGAAAAAAAAAATTGAGGTCGAAAATAATCGCACACAAATGTTTATCCGCATTTTTTTTGCACAAAATGTATTATTTAGATACCTACGATTACTAATTTCTAACATTCATGTTTCCAAAATACCATTTCTATGTTTAAAATGACACGAATCGAGTACTCAACGCTCAAAAATAATCCCTCTGTACAGTTTGATCCTCCAGAGTGCGTCACAATAGTAAAATTGATTCATATAACCGTACAAGTTTTTTTTACACTGTTTTTTTCCATCAAAAAAAACCTAATTAATTGTTTTAGTTACGTTAATAATGTCGTGTACCTTGTAGTAGTCTTCAGGCCGTTATTATTTACATGTACCTACAAATAAGTTAACTGAGTAGTTATGAGCGGTAGGGCACAGTGAAGTACCATCACGCTTGAGTCCGGAGAAGCCCAACTAGGGAAGTACCTCCTCCTTACAGAAGACCACAGCCATAATAGCACTGCTATCTTTCAGGTATGTAGTGCTGTGTTCCTGACGGTGAGTAAGGTTCACAGAGCTCCAACCCCCCGTAAAGGTCAGCAACGTGCTTGTGACTCCCCTGGTGTTGCGAGTGCCTATGGGCGACAAAAATTGCTTACCATCAGGCAATCCGTCTGCTTGTTTGCCACCTTTTGTCATAAAAAAAAAAACTAAGTAGACCACAATATATTAGAACCACATTATCTAGGTATATAATCAGCCCTAAAATCACGACCGTTGGTTACTTCATACCTACATCTCGAAATCTTGGCATTGCGATATTTTTTCACAGAGTAATAATGATCAATATGCTTTTAGTGAAGTTCTAAAATATCCTATGTCAAAATAATTTCTCACAAAGTATGTCGAATGCATTACTCATTTTGGATTTAAATAGTTTGGTCCCAACTGCAGGTACAGTAAAAATAGTTATGTACCAATAAAATATACTAACTAGTTCCTTGCTTATCATTTACTAATGAGTTCTTAATAATATAACTTTTAATGCGAGCGTTATCACATTCATGCTAAACAGCAGTGCTTTTAGCGTAGTTCTAATATTTTGCGATAGATGGCGTTAGAAGGCCCATGGCAAAACGCGTTTCGTTTTCTGTGTAGGCCGTAGAGTTTAAATTAAATTAATTAATTAAATATTAATTTCCTTAATATAACTACTTAAAATATAAATAAAATACCTCGGCACTTAAAATTGTATATTGCATTTGTTTGATATTGTTGAGTATTTGTATTTATAATCTCGATTGTATTTTTATTTCAATTCAATTCAATTCCACAAGAAGCTTACCAATGAATTCTAAAGCCTTAATTCTCAAAACTAATCGTAACAAAGTAGTTCCTAGACTATCACTGATTCCCGGAATCAAGTTTTGAATAAGCGTATAAGGCTATCTTGCTCACGCAACACTGGTGCAAGCAAGTGGTATAATACTGACACTGTGTATAATATTTATGGAATGGTCAATAAGTCCCTAGATCGACTTTAGGAAATTAACAACACTAAAAGCATGAAACCAATTAGGTACGTATCTAATTTACTAATGTCGTGTTTTTACTTTTACTTATTATTATTTCCTCGGTGCCGTTCCTCTATGCCGTGTGATGCCGGCTGACTAGAATAGCACCACCCCATCTCCTCCCGCGGGTGTCGTAAGAGGCGACAAAGGGAAAAATCCTACGGACGGGCAGCAGCGTCCGTCGAAACCCAATCTACAGCCACTGCGGTCGCCAACCCGCTTGCCAAGCGTGGCGACTATGGCAACTACCCCCCAAGATGGTACAAGTCATATTTGTGGGAGGCCTATGTCCAGCAGTGGACTGCATACTGCTGAAATGTATTTCCTCGGTGTGAAGTCACGATGTTTAGATGAATAATTTTTAGATTAAATTTGAAATATTTAATGATACTACCCTAGTTTAATTCAGAGCGGCATCGGCAGTTATTTTAACAAGACTTGAAACGCGATGTTACAAAGTTGAAGATTCGTCATTTGTTTGTATTATTATTCCAGCTCGATTGTGGTTCATGGTACTCGGAGCGCTATTTGACCTTTAAAAACCGCAACCTCATATTTATTGATCAAATAGCTTCTCGTGTCAAATTCTTATCAATATCGATAAGAATTCTCACTGATTCGGTCATTTTTAAAACCACAACTTACTTCTGTATTTATAATTGTTGTATTAAAATATTTCAATGATCGTCCCAGGCCTCTCCTTTATACTTATTAGATAGTATTCTGATAAATTATGTATTTGTTTAAAGTTATAGTTTTCTTAGTTATTATTTTTAATATGGTTTATTTTATTTTTAAGTTATTTATAACCTAGAATAGTTTATCGTTATTTTTCATTACTTCTTCTATATACATATTATTTTTTAACTACATAATTATAATATATTACTTTTCAGTGTAAATTATCTGTTTAGTTTGTAAAATCGTCATTGCCTCTACAATTTCTGTTAAATTTTAATTCCTATTTATACATAGTTGCGTGCCTGGAGCCCCAATTGGTAATACCGCAGGGTTTCTGAATCAGCGAACAATATGACTTCATAGTAATCGTGATTCTTGGTGTTGAGTCAGTACATTTTATTGTACATAGTACAGTCGCCATTATATATATCGGAGCAGCAAAGGTATTCACAAATATCGGAGCATGCGCTTTATCGCCTTGATAATAGAGGCGTTGTTGCTATATTTGTGATCACGATGGCGACTGTACAGGTAGTGTTCAACATTACCTTAATATGAGTTTATGGTTAAGAGAACAAGAGCGTGTCAAGATCATTTTGCACACTTGGCCCGCTTAGAAAATTCTATTGCTGACTGTATATGAGGCGCATTATCTATGAAAAGGGACCTTATTGTCAATGGCGCTTACGTCGAACCGAACTGGATTTGTACTGCGCTTTTATTAACAAAATCATAAGCGCCATCGACAATAAGGTCCCTTTTTATTGATGATGACACATATACGATCATGTGAAAAGGTATAGGAACAGTAATGTAACTTAGCTGAGAGGGAATTAAAATCAATACTTACTACCTTTATTTTGTACTTATTAATTATATTTGAATTTATACCATTTATGCGCAGCTGCTGGTTTTATTTTATTTGGGGCACCTAGTTCTTGAATTCTAATTCTAATTTAGTTATCAAATACCGTTCAGCATAACGTCTACACTTTTTAGTCAAGGTCAACGATATCGGCCTGGAGTCCCGACAATGGGAAATGAGTTCAATATATTTTTCTTTTTTAAACAACTAAGGTGGGCGGAGGAAATCTGATCTTATGTAACTGTCAAATAAATTTATGATTGATTAATTGGCTTTAGTGTTTAAGCCTAGTAAGATAATCTCTAAAAATAGGCAAGCCGGTGGAAGTAGTTCAGAATCTCCCCGCGGGCAGGTTCACAGAAGACTGACACGTGCAAAAGTAACCCTTCACGGGCAGCGCGGCGTTCTCGTTAGTAGGGACGTTAAAGTACTGTTTATCAGTTTTCGCGATAGATGTCGCTACGCTACAAGTGTGAGCATCAGATCTTTGTGACTAATAAAGACGATTACTTTATAGACTTTGGGCAATGGTAAAATGATACCTATTTTATATTAATATTTTATGTAGGAACGAATGTATTAATGACACTGGTTTTATTTCTATATGAGTAGATTATAATGTAATTATAAATAAAATATATCGCAGTGTTTTAAATTGTTTTGTTACAAGAGATTTGCATTTACTATCAAAACAATTCACAGGAAATTAAAAAAATGAATCTCTTAAATAGAGGTAAAGGAATTAATTAGTATTGGAATTTAAATGCCAATAGCTACAAAAATTCTTATAATGAACATGAAATTTCACTTACAGAATTGACTTCATAGTATAATGATAATTTACTGTTTTGACAGTTGGTCTTCGGTTCAAAATTCAAGGTTTTCGTACGGGTAAAATGACAGCTCGCGTTTCCTCGACTCCATTAGGTACAATAACAAGAGCATAAACACTTTTTTCATCTTATAGCAATGGTATAGGGTAAAAAAGTGTACATATATTTGTGCCCTTGACTGTACAAGTCTGATTCACGGTGACATTGATAACATTACATTACACAGAGTAAGTACGACTTTTATATTGAATATAGCTTGTTCAAAAGGTTAATACTAAAGTAAAAAAGCAAACCTTAGTAAAATTATGGACTGACAATTTCCATCCAAAGTTATAATCGATGTCATTATTCTTCATAATCTACATGCCACGCTTCACTAAGTTATAATAGATGGCGTTACGGTATCAAACGCAATGGGTGTATAAATAAAGGTCAACGCGTCTCGCAAAATGACGTCACTATAGCAACAATGAATTAAAACTTTAAGTCTTTATTGTTCACTCGTCTATGGTGAGTTGTAAAAGCAATATTATCTTATGCACTTTTACAAACAAAGGGACATAATCAGACAATGTAGAAAAGCTGATTTTGGTCTTGGGCTTTATGTACGTTTTATTTGCTGTGTTATATTTTGCAAAAAAATATTCAAGACATTCTCTACCAAAGAGCCAAACAGTTTTCCGGTTGAGCCTCAAAAAGTCGTTTTGAGAATATATTTTTGTTCATTAACGTAGTTTAGAGTGTAGTATTGATAGCTTATTTTGAAGTGATCTAACGCAGAACGGTACCGCTAATGTTTAATTTCAAAACGCGTTTCACCAATATTTTAGTCATCACCCGGCAGTCCTAGGGTCACGGCCGCCCCTTGGCTTTCTGTAAAGCTGCCACTTTACAAAACGCAAGGCCTACAACCGAACAACGTCATGCTTAAGCAAGCTTGATATGTTATTTTACTTATCTGTTTCTTTATTTGACATTAGCGAAATCATCGATAGATATGTTGATGGAAGCCATATTTCAAAAGAAGAAGAGCCAAACAGAGACTTAACTTGTTCGTAAAATTATATAATTGTGTGAATAAACTATTATCTGTTTTTATTCCGTCCCATCAGCCAGGGGAAAAGGGTGGCATAAATAGTCTGTAAGAAAAAATGTGGCACCGCGTTCTATTAAAACGTTTAGTAGGTGATTGTGGACTGGACATAAAGTTGCCACATAACTGTATGTTTATTATCTTTAGTTGCTTTAAAACGGGGTTTTTAAAGAGTGACCCAGTGGATATATAATAGTGGATAAAACCAATTGGTAATGATAATGATAAGCTCTTTGTTCAAAGTATGTAGATACTCGTACCTCTAATTTGTAACGAGATCAAATAGTTACACCTACTCGTAATGAGTAATGATTTGTTGGTATGATGGTAAGTAGGTATGTACTACCACTATCAAGTTGTTTTTTTCTTTATGTCTTAGGTGATGGCACCAATGTTGGACACTTTAAGCTGATAGGCACCAATGATAGACACTTAGTTCTTAATTCAAAAACCATAACGTTATAAATTAAATATGTACCAACAAATGCAGAACACTTGAGTCCTTTCGAATAAGCACTACTGTTCATTATTGGTTCCTTGTCCAGTAGACTATTTGGAATTCTGTGTGACTGGAAGATAGGTCAGAAGTGCATTCACTAATAAAACTTGAAGCCATCGTGAATTTTTATTATATTTCTGAATATTTAGTAATAAATATGAAGTGTATTTAAAATATTTATTTACTGCATATATATAGAAGATAACAATTTAGTGGCATTCACGCCTGCCAAGTTTGATGTACTATCAAAGCATTTTTCCTTAAAGGAAATGTACTGATCAATGCTTCCGCGTATAGCTACAAATGATAAGCATTAAGTATTTTCTGTCTTTTATCCGCTTAACTTTATCCACTTCATGTAAAGTATAAAATAATTTGCTAAAATCGAATTGAACCTTCCTGAACTAAATGATGTTCTATTTTTTTGTGTCATTAATTGTGCACGGTAAATAATATTTTAACTTTTTAATTTTATAATGTCTGCGTTCATCCATCGTTCTGTCTTTCTGTGCCGTCCTTGTCCTCACCTAAGATTGTCGGCTCTCACTATAGTTGTCCCATTCTAATGTGTAATGAGAAAGAACCTAAGTGCGAAAGTGATGTATGACAGTATAGGGGATAAAATGGTAATCATCTCCATTCAACTATCTATTATGAGTACATAAATATTTGTACACTGTTTCACCTTATGCCAAAAGCTTAGGGTATAGGGGATCATTGACTGTAACTTTGTTAAATTGTCTCGTTGGACGGATTTATTTTATATTTGTAAGTTTATTAAGGCATCTTTCAGCAAGCATAACAACAGAAGTCACATCGAACCCAGTTAATACAATTCTATCGAAATTGTAATGATTCTTGTAAAAGATACAGAGGATGTTGACAGGATGCTCAACTTTTTATCGAAACCTTACTTGTTTGTATTGAAAATATTATTTTTCGAGAATATCCAGCCACGGACTTAATTCAGATTAGTCATATAATCTCATTAACGTACTTTGACTTTAGGATTTGTTAATGTAGGTAACCTAATCTATTCATCCTTACTTGTCTTATCATATAAATAAGTTCTTGAAGACGTTTCTCTGGAAATATACAATACCCATCACTTAAATGTTGTTGTATATGTACTTAAAGAAACTCACAAAGTGTTGAAATGAAGAATTACTAGAAGATGTCATTTCGACTAAGATTTTCATCTATAATCACAGTAACGAACGAATCACCTCAAAAACGTCAGACATTGCGAAGTTTAAATTATCTATTCATCGTATTGTTGAGAATGACAACTTATCGAAATTATCGATATGATAAATATATTAATTTAAATGCATGTACAATGTGTTTCGACTCACTAGTCAACATCTTTGACGTCACATTCGTTTACATGATAAAACAAGTAAGGATGAATAGGCTTTACCTACTTACTTAAGTTCGTTATACTTACCTTTTTTCCTCTCGTCCATTTCCAATCTTTTTTCTCACTCATTTAGTGCAATAAATAACTTACGATTACCATAGGTGTTTAAGTCGATACTTACAATACTTAGGTAAACGGAGCTGATTCACTGCGCCATCGGTCAGGGGTTAGCTGCAACGAGTACCTAGTAAGAGATTAAAGGATAGCGAACAAATCATTTAACTTGTTTTTCTTATTTACTACATTGTCCTAAGTTTTCCAAGATGATACAAGATAATCCACTACAGATACGCAGTTCAATAATTGACTACAGGCTTTCATAGGACTGTTATCATTATTGGTTCAGAAATTATAACTGGTGCCCGTTATATTGTACCATAATGCGTATCTTTCCTGATATTAGAAGTTCTTACTTATTATTTGTTTTTATTCGCCATATTCTTACCCTTTGTCTGGGTCTCTGCAGTCTTAGTCAATTTCGAAAGAGGTAATTTCATTTTTATAGGTGTAATGCATTCCATGTTAAACTGTAAGGTACCTATTCCATTATTTTAGAAATAAGGTAGCTTGATATTAAATTAACTAAAGATATTGTTTACAACAGTTATTCTAATGGTCACCTTATTACCGAGTCCACCGCAATCTATCAGCATGTAATATCATAAACATATGATTCAAGAGATAAATATTCTCTTCTGATTTATCGTAACGACACATCGCATCGAGTACTTCCATCGTGCAGTATAGAAGTTGCCTTTGTCGTGTCTTAAAGCCCCATTTAGACCAGGCAAGAAATTATATACAATTTTCATTACATTGCGGGCTATCGTCGTACGGCAAATTCGGTCGCTTTATGTAACCCCGCAATGTAATGAAAATCGTATACAAGTTCTTGCGTGGTCTAAATGGGGCTTTAGACTTCATATAGGTAGCTTTAACCATATTCATCGATTCAGGAGGTTTGCCAAAAAAAAAATACAAACAAATACAGTTTAAGTAATATTTATTTAATGATCTCTTAACCTATGACAGGAAACATTTATAAAATAGCAGCTAATCACAATAATAAAATTATTATAACATTTACAAAACGTTCTTATTTTACAAACGTCGAGCAATATCTCGCCTCTAATTTAATACTAAATTGACTAATTCATTGAAGTGAATTCACGGAGGAAAATAATATATTTTCACCCCGCGTTATTAAATAGCCTTTGCAACAGATTTTCCTCTGGCTAGAGAAAACTTGGTTGTCACAAGGTAGGAATCCTATTTAGCTGTTGATTGAATTGATATAAAACATATGGTATATTGATATCTAAGTACAGTCATGCGGGTTTCATGTCAACACAAGGTTTACTTGAGGCGTATTTCATAAACTAAAAAATGTATTTAAAATTGGCAGGTTCAAAGTATCGTGATCATATGACCGCCTCGTTCGAGTATAACTTCCACATTTCAAAAACTCACATTTTGTTAAAAGCCGGCACGGTTGGCGAGAGCTAAATATAAAATTATCTGTTACGGCTATAATATCGAACAAAACCAAATCTCCTTTCCGCCAATCGCACGCAGCTAAATATAGAATACAGGCAACAAAAATTTTTTGTGAGAAAACACGCTATAAATGCAGAAATATAAATATCATCAACAACAAAATTAAACTAAAGCGACTAAAATAAATAAAAAGTTTCAGTTCTAATAACTTTTTCTAGTGATTAGAGTATTAAGAAACATTCAACACCGTTGTGCATTATTCCGCTCTCCTGATGCTGTCAGCCAACATTAGAGAAAAATGAAACTAAAATCTCAAAGCATTTGTAATGTGAAACAAGTTATCCGATAAAAATAAAATACATATAAAATGTTGGCATTTCTGTAAACCTAACTCAATCGAGCACATTTCTCGACTCTCCTTAAACTAGAGGCTCGGCATTACTTATTTATTTCACTAAAATCTCACATCTCTTTGAGAAGAAATTTCTAGAAGCCACGTTCGAATTTCAAAGAATTACACGGATAAGCAGGCGACCTCGAGATATAGTAGAAGACCTCAAGCAGCAAGTCGCTGTGACGTAACAGGAAATCACATTAATTTTCTATTACAACTCCTTGATGATCTTGTTAAGTACAAATACGTCTGGTGATTCAACCCGACCAGTTCAGACGGAAACAAAAGAAAACGAATAACAAAGAAGGAACGTACTTGTTGTAACGATTGTCAACTTATTCTTTCAATAATGATAGTCTTATTACGCAAGCAGATGAAATAATTTGCGCAAAACAGTGTCGACACTTTACAAGTTAACAGAGTTAGGAGTTCAGTTACTTGTCCGAGTACAGTCGACCAGAAAAGTGACGCTATCAAGATAAAAATCGGTTGACGGTATTTCTTGTGCGAAAAACTTTTTACCAAGAATTTTCGAGTTCGTCGTGAATTCGCAAGATATCGCTTGAGTGATGGAAACGAAGGAGAAAAATAATTTCCTTAAATATTTACTTACGATCTACAATACGTTTTGGTCATTTACATAATTACTTGTTCGTTTCTTTGTTGTTTGTTATCAAACGTGGCCAGTAGAATTACATTACTATGAAAAAACTACTTACGATTATGTGCGTTTTATTCATTTGTAAAATACGTTTGGTTGCAATTCCAATTCAACAACGTGTGAACAGTTTTGGAACGTCTCTTGTTATTTAGAACACCCTAATTTCGTCGAGTTCTGGTTTTATAAATCACGTACGCGGCCTCCCCAATAGGGCGACGGCCGGCGAGCACTTAGTTATGTATAGTAAAATGCTTATCAAGTTAATATACAAACGCAGTCCCAAATAAAAACAAAACTACAATTTTAGTGTTCACATGACGATGTCAAAATCTCTAAATGCTATAGGCGTATCGCCTCAAAATCCGGTTAATCCGTATAAAATGGCCAAAGAACGGGAATCAATTTTCAAAGCATATTTTTTAATACATAGCACAAAGTCCAAACGTTTGGGAAACTAGCACGAATACGACACACAGGCTAGGCTAATATCACAGGAGTGCTGGGAACGCTGTCCGCCCGGCCCACCCCGCCTCCCGGTACCTATTTACCATCGGAGGGGCGAAACGGGCCACTACCAAAATATATTTGCGACAATTAATATTTCCAAAGAAATAACTAGATATTACCAAAGATTTCTTCACAAATTGCACAATCTGCTGACTGATTAACAACAGTCTTATTCTTTCAGATAAGATACGCTCTTATATTTTCTTTAATATTTTTACCTTCGATATTAAATAAAGTAACATAGAGTAAATTTTTGCAACGAACAGCAAACACATTGGTAACAAAATATAATAATTAGAACACGGTAACAGCTTTTTAATATGATAAACACAGAACAATTGAACGATATCTTCCGTCGCTGACAATCTAGGAAGAGAACAGCTAGGAAAGTGGTACGTGACTAAAACGTGCCTCGCATACCGCGGCTGCGCCTGCGCGCGTGCTGCCGGCTGTTCACAGATATCGTAGATCGTCTATAAGACTCTATTGGAGGTGTTTTTTCCTCGCGACTAACGTAACTCGCGGTGGAGCGCGCGCTGTAAACGCTATGTGCAGCGCAATGCACTTTTACTTTCCAAGTGATCGGATGTTTAGAAACTGTCTATGTTTCGGTTAGTTCGAACCGAACTTCCCGTTCCAAAATTATTAAAATAAAAATTATACTCCAGAGCGTCGGCACAGACGTTCCCAGTCATTTTGCACTATCTCTTAATCACTATCTTTAAATTATGTATAGTACAATAATGTAACATTATAATCGCTTAGAACTATTCTCCAATGTGAATCATTAATTCGCCGAGTCCCACGACACGACGCGATGTCATAGCCAACCAAACACTTCAACTGTGCGATAATAAAAAATAAATCGTTGAACACTAATTGGACCGCGCCCGTCGGTAGCGCCTGAGCAACTTTCACTAAATAATAAAAACACGCTAACAAAATAAGTACCTTAATAACAAAGAATTGGCTAAACGTCAGTCCGGGGTAACGTTCATGATAACACACTGTATCCCGCCTCGAGCCGCCTCGCATGCCGGGCCGCGGGCCGCACAGGCTCTTCTGACACATTTGTTTCCGAACAGTGTCCGGTAACGCGGTCAGCGACTCGGGCGCATTCGGGGTCACACGAGCGCTCACTCGCGCTCGATTCACAGCGGGGTGAGGTGCGCTGGCCTGCCCGGTCACGAGTCGAGCACCGTCAGCAGGCTGGGGGCAGCAGCGCGTCCTGGCGGGGCAGCTGGCGCGCCAGCTGCGCGCAGCCGAGGTTCGCGTCGCCGAGCTCGGGGATGGCATCGAGCAGAGCCAAGCACTCGTCTTCAACAGCTCTCCGTGCCTTCTTCCCGACCCAGGAGTCGTCACATTCTTCCCTGGCGCGGCGTCTGCGCGCTTCCTTCTCGCGGCGAGCGTCCTCGCTTAGTCTGCAGTAGGTGTTGTTAATGCAAACGGACCGGCGCAGGTCACGTGCGGGATCCTCGATATTTTCTAGTTTTTGAGAGCAAATCTCGATAACGCGCTTGCGCTCCTCATTAGCGCGCAGGCGGGCGGAGATCATGGAGAGTTTGGGGCGAGCGGCGGGCTCCGTGCGCGACGGACCAAACATGTCGTCCTCCAGGGCGTCGGCCAACGCGCAGCCAGCCAGCCCCGCGCCGCGGGCGTCGCGCTCCTCCTGCGGAGTCATCCTGCAACAACAAACAACAACTTTGAGTAAACATGGAATAGGTAAACCCACGCAAAATCAGTGGCGCGCAATAGCTAAAACCTATTGGAAAGTACTAATTGTTCAACGACTCGGGCGATCGGCGTAGCAGGTTTCTTATTATATTTTAAATTAAAATACGATAAATATTCTCTTTACATTTAATAGAACTCAATATTTTCAGCATAGCGTCATCGACGAGTCGCACTTACAATGGCCGTTATTCAAAATTATTATTGCAACTAAGCTATGAGGTAAAGATTGTGAACGATTTAAAGACCTTCTTAAACAGCGAAGTTTGTTTTTAATTACGATTGTTATTAAAGGCGGGCGATTCTCAAGCAAAACAAAGGAGCGAGCGTGCTTAAAACTCAACAACAAAATAACGGAGAGACACCTTGACAGTGACACAGTTGGAGCACCCACCTGAAAGATATATCAGGAGTCAAGACAAACCCTCCCGAAACCAGCATGATCACCGTGATAAACACTGCTCAATGTCACAGTAAAGTTCAAAACACTGGCACAATACGAGCGCGCAATCCGTCACTTTGTCCTCGACGACGGTAAAAAAGAGAAGTGAAACAAAAATAAACCGCTCGCTGCCCGACGCGTGCGCAGCGCGGCGATCGCTCGGCGAATGACAATGACAACATACTTCACTTCACTGTAGATAAGACATTGAAAAAGCCAATTGCGTCATTCGTGCGCGGCTACGTACATACGTCGTGCGGAGAGGAAGCCGTGACGTCGACGCCCGTCATTTTGGACTCTATTGACTTACTACCACGGCTCAACCATTCGCTGTTGCCACCAAACCATCGGCCCACAACAATATTGTAAAAGTGAAATCCCAGTAGAGGTCAGCGTATAACTACGCTGCAAGAGCTTATTCATTAAAGCAATAGACAAAGAAGAACAACATCATAAAGTTTGACACCCTGAATCCAATAATGAACAGATGTGTTCTCCTCCATTACCTATGGTTACTCGTATGAATCAAAACTGAAAGTGGTAACTAATGAGACGGCGTGAAACACTGATAGGTATGTATATGTCAACTTTACAATAAAATAGGAAACGGTAAACCTAATTAAAGAAAATAACTTGAACAAAGGACATAAACATCACAGGGAAACCGAGTTTAGGTTTAGATAAACTACAGATGAAACAACACCTGAAATGCGCCTTTACACAGCCTGATTACAGTATTTCAGGGTAACGAGGAAACATCGAGGGCTCTCCAAGGTTTAACAACGATCCTCTCAGATTTCCCGACCCAATAACCAAGTAAAATGGAAAATGTCGCGTCCAATCATTCTATAAGAGCACTATGCTGACAACAATGTGTCGGAATGAAACGATGATATTTGGATAACAATTTCACGGTGATTTAGATTGAAAGTAATCTGAGACAGAGTTTAATAATGTCTTGTCTAGCTCCGCTGTGCTCGATTCTGTTATCGAAAGGAAAGTCGTTCCAAGATACGTGTCGCAGCTCAAAAACGTCTGTTCCTAACCTATCATCCACGTCTGGAAACTTTAATATTAAACCTTTCAACAAAAACTTTGGTATTCCTCATATTGTTACGTTTAACGACGGAAATTACAGGAAACTACGCAATCCAGTTACCTCGTATGACGTGCTTTAATTAAAATTTTGCCTGGATTGGAACATTGGAATAAAACTATTTTTAGTAATTGATACGGCTTCAAAGTATTATCTGTTGGTTTTGACTGGAATTGCCCGGTCGCTTGAAACTGTTTTCGTGCTCAACTAACCACAATTCGATGCTAGGAACATTAATGCTGACAGTGATAGATATCATTAAACATACACGGGGTTTTGCGGCGACAAGGATAAAGCAAATGTAAAAATCAAATTAATACAACTTTTTAAGCGCTTGACCTAGAAAATCTAAATTTCGCAGTTTTGCTGAGGCATTTTAACGATTTATAATAGCAACGAGAATTGAAAAAAAAAACAGGCCTATATTATTAGAGCTCACTGTCACTGCCAAAGTGCTCAATAACAATGATTAGAGTACTTATCATAGGTATAAGAGGCGTCGGAATGATTTAATTAAATACTATTCATGCCCGGCTGCGGCTCAGACTTCGAAACGCCATCGAATTCACGCCCAAAGTTACCCAGCGACGAATTGAAAACGTAAAATAGTTACAACAAGAAGCCCTGCCTACGCCGCGGGCTCGCACTTGGCCGGTTTTTTTTTGAAGCGGCGACAGTGCGCCGCGCGACCCCACCAGTTACGATCTAATAAATCTTGCCGGCTCACCCGCTGCCTACTACTACCTGCACTTTCTTTTCTCTGTCTCGCACGAGCTGGGGGCATGAAACATATGCGCTCGAAACGCCACCAAAACGCAACCTTTTTTAAACCAAGCTTTAGATATTATCTAAGTGGGTGACACTGACGGATAAACACAAGGTAGGTTAATAAGTGTTTTCGAGCACTATCATACATTAAGTGAAATTTGCTTAGAATCATACAACTTTGATACTGAATAGTCTGGGAATGTTAATTGGTACTGGTTTTGAAGGAGGCTTTTAATTTCGCAAGTGTTGACGTTCGCAAGGTCGTTCAAGATTGTCGGATAGCTTTTAAACTATCATGAACCAGATTGTTCACGAAAATATATACAGAATCGGGCTATTGGTTGCATTCATTAACGAGTTATGTCATGGTGGCTCGAATTATCAGACCGTTATCGTACAATTTATATCTGATAGCGAATTTCAGTTCAATATTATCACAATAAATAGCTGTTAGGTAGCGAGGGTGTTGGGAAAATTTGGAGTCGGTTGAGTTGTATTACGGAGTGGGTGACTGTGACGTTTGATGTCGGCTTATGAGATGATTCTGGAAGCGTAAATAGGTAACCTTTCATTGGAGGATGTAAACAAGTTCACAGCGTCACAATGGTACTAAAAGAAATCGTAAACAGAAGTTACAAGTAAGTAGAAATGAGCAGTTGAAGCTGTATGAACACTTTCTCCGACCCTAGTTTGCCCTTAATCGAGTCACCAATATGACATAAAATGTCATATTGGTTATTATTATTAACTACTAACCATAGTAAGAAGACACTTTAGAATTTATTATATACGAAAAAGTATATGAATTGTTTGAAAACTCGTCAGTTGAAAATATGTCATTAAAAATATATTCCTTATTCCTCATTTCGCCATAGGCTAAACGTCAGGCGTAGAAACGCTAGGCTCATGGGGTCCGAGCGCGCACAAACTTTTTGCAGAAATCGCGAAGCGTCTGGTTGACGTAACCGGTGACCGAAGAGCTGGCGGCTTCCTCGCACAACGTGTCAGCATTGCGATATACAACGAGGAAATGCCGCCAATACCCTTGGTACAACGCCTGAAGGGCCTTTTTTAAATTTAATTTAGTAAGTAGTGATTATAAAATTATAATCCTTATACATGATTTAAAAATATAGTGTATATTTACTATGGATTGCACCTTCAAACTTAACCAAAACTATCAATTTGTAAATGACACTCATCTAGGCAAACATGCGCAGTAGATCGATACACTAACAGGGTTATATCGTACAAGTGCTGATCTCTATGAATTGCTTGTCATAAAACAAACAGCTTGTACAAACACCCTCGATATTCTCTTTCAATAAATAAGGTTTATTAACATAATATAAGACGGACGGAGAGTAAGGTATTAATTAAAGAAATTGCTAATTGCAGAATAAGCATAGTTTATAACACTAGAAATATCACTGAACCGAGATTACATAGATATGTTACACAATCGTCCGATCAAATGTTATGTAATAAGCATTAAGTACCTATCTAAAGAACCTACACATGCATCTCTTACAATTAAATCGTTTCTAGGTCAACGCAGCGACGCGTCCGCTTGGCCAAACTATGTTAACGTCGCAAAATGTACTTTCGAAACAACTGAAGAACGATACGTGTTTAAATCCAACTAAAATGAACAATGAAGAAGACCACAGCGCTGCAAAACAAAAATCCATTTTCATGTCGTTGCCGATTAAGATAAAGCAAAACTTCTAATGTATTTACTTATCCACGATTATATTCACTTCGTTAAAATTGCGGAAATACGACAACTTTAAACTTGTAACACGAATTCAGCACTGGAAACTTTGCGCAGAGAAATAACCGTTAAAACGCAACCGTGAATCGTCGACAGGGACCCGTGGAAGCCTGAAGCCGCGTAATTTATCATGGGGACTAATCAAAATTACCATACTGCTGTAATATACATTATACCTTACGAATATAAAGCTGTAGCGGTGATAGGCGCAGACAATGGACGGCCGCGCGAATAAATCAAGCGTAATGGCCACGTAGTTGACGCTCTTTTTAAAGTTATTGGCATTGTGTATTACTTCCTCTTTATACCATCCGAATATAATGTTTACGGGCTATTTTACTGGAGCGTCGAAATGAAGTGTTAATTGAGTGACGTCATTACGTAACTTTGGAGGCGAATTTTTACACATTTACGATAAGGTCGAAAAGGATTTGAACATTCCACCCAAATTCCGAGGCGGGAGTTGATAACGCTTTTGATTCTGAGTAAAACGTTTTAAAGGCTACCTGCATCCGAGACCTAATGAGCGTGACTGCAGCAATTTTCTAATTTCCTAGAATGAATACAAAAGAGGTGGTTAAGAGTTAAGAGGAACCATATTAAGGCACAGTAAGAAACCTAGGAACGCTCTTGGCACATTTCCCACGGGCGGAAAGTTGGATGGGGAATACTTATGCTTATAGATCCTATTATACTGAGACAGTTCTTTCCTTAGCGGTCAATTAACACATTGATGCCGCAAAAATTCAAGCTTCATAGGAAAAATGAGTCATACAAAATTTTCCGTACCAGTAACCTTTTTTTGTAGAGGACTTTGGCAAAGTAGGTAAATAGTTATGCTAGTAATTATGGAAACATTAAACCCAAAGTAATATAATTCGGTGGACTGTACGGATCAATCTCAAAGACAAAGCCACTTACAACAATAAGTTGAGACGTTTTAGAAGAAATTGTCCCCGACGCAAAATTCAACAAACTCCTTTGTGGCTTGAATCTATAAAAGGACATGATTTTACTCGTGTAAAATGAGATTTGTACCTCATGGTACCTTCAGCATTGTATTTGTTTTTTTTTTCAATAACCATGTTACTTCAGCTGTCTCTTGGGTTGTTTCATCTAAGTTCAAGAAAAGAGATGAATTGACCTTATTTTACAATTTCATTGTTATATTAAAGTCGAGAAGCATTGTCAACCTTTTCCCGAAACAAAGGTAGATCTGGGGGTGAACTTTGATTTTCGAGCGCTCGTAATAAAAGTCGAAAGAAATTCACACAAAAATTACTCGAAATTACCTACATTAGTGTGAAATTACGACTATTGTTTTCTCATATTTTTCTAGTATCCTCTGACAGAGTTAAAATGCGTTCATATTCTCACTTAAGATGAGATTTTCGAAAAATTACAGGTAACTTTTATATTCAATTATGTATTAGTAAACGACCTATTTATCTGACTCAAGAGCGTTTGAAAAAATGGCCCAGAAACTAGAGGAGTGTCATATCATATCGCAGTCATTTCTAAGTTAAAAGCGAGATAAAATCTAAAGTCCATTTCTGATTAAGAAGAATTTAGGCGAATGCCGAACCGTAAGGCGAAACAGTTAGACGGAAAACGAAGTTCTGGCTGCAGCGACTACGGCTGAACAAAAAAGGTAGGTACCTACCCAGTGGGAGATAATTGCTTAGCGCTTAACAAATAGTGACGCTAAATGCATTCCGAGGTCGCTTTAATTTATTTAAAAAAATCCAGATGATTTCAACTTAATAGTTATTAAAACTAAGCCTTTGTAAATTATATTAATTTTTAAGCACCTATACACGTTCCTTTTTTAGACATCTTAAGTAAATTCTTATCACGTTTGTTTCTTCATGTCGTACGAGGTATACTTGTGTGGTTGTGGAAATAAATAATTAATCAAGTCTTAGTATAAATAGATGTAATAGTAATAGAATAAAAAGATGTCTATCATCCATTGACGAAACAACCCGCATAACGTAATATCGACTGGACCGACAATGCGATCATAATTGAAAATGAAGAAATTCCAAAGAGTAGCGCCTATTCTGAAAGTGTTAGAAACGATATCGAATCTGAATCGCCTGCTTCCGTCTCGCTCGCTCATGCGGCGCGTGGCGAGAAGGAGACGGCGCTATGATCACCGCAACGAAAAAGGGGATGGTCAGGTAAAATTATCTGAACAGTTTTCTAACTCGTGTTCAAAATTAATATCTGGATAATTGAGATATCATTGTGTTAATTATTTTCCAAAGTTTATTAATAAGGTATTTTATATTTTTTCACCATCAATTATTTAATTACTTTCTAAGAGATGGTAAGTGACACTTTATAGGTATTTATTTAATTACCGCTCTCTTACTTCTTTGTTCCTTTATATTAACTATATGTATTTATAATTCCATCAGGCTTTCCTTTGTCAGTTATTTAACTGTATTAATATTTTTTTATAGTACCCACTATTAAAGAAAATATTATTGATTATATATAACTTTTCAAGTGTTAGGATCTCAGTCTTATCAATGAGTGAAATTAATAAAAGAATTAAATTAATGAAAAATAAAAAACTTAAAATTTTACGTTTATCAAAAAGTTTGTTTCTATAAATTACTAATTATTTTAATTCACCAACACAACGGTTAAAAAAATATTCTAAAATAATGTAGTTAAAAAAAAATGAAATTAATTTAATAAAAAAAACCTACTAAAAGAAAAGTTGTAACAAATAAATTACCTGATGACAAATGACAATCCAGTGGCACCAACAATCCGTAAGAACAATAAATGTTACACTTGTGTACAAATCGAACTGTTAATTACACATAATGCGAGCCCGAACGAGCTGTATCACAAACGATCAACTTAGCACTTGTCCAAACAGAGGCACACGCTCGGATGCATCGTACATACGTGCGCGTCGGTCGGCGGCGCGCGGCAAACTGTGCCCGCTCGTCCCATACATAAGTAAGTTCGGTGATTTATAGGGCGGAGGGGAGGGGGGGCAATGCGCCCCTTGCAAAGGATACCTCATTATCCTTACTCTAATCCCTGCCTTTTGATAATTCTTATTTAATTAACCACTAACCTAACCTTCTCAAAATACCATGCACCTTCAGCGAGAGCACATTAATAGAAGCTTAAATGCCACACTCATGTACGCCTACGCATCGAGTTCTACCTCTAGGTCCCTTTTAAACGCTGTGAACTTTTATTCCGATTACCATGTTAATGAATGTAACTTAACATAAACATATTAGGTATGCAAGATTTATTAAGTAATGAAAGCGCGCAGTCCTTGGCTTCCATGGCAATAAACCCCCTCTGAAGATTAAATCGGGGCGAAAACAACTGGCCTTTAATGCCCTCCCCGAATCTAGAGCCAGACCGCTAGAACCAGGGCTCATTACATTAGAGAACTTACATTATAAGATTACATTCATTGCCTATGCTATTTTTAATTTACTTTGTATTCAGCAGAAACCATAAGGCTTAAAAACTATAAGGCTTAGGCTAACGGAACCATAAGACTTAAAATAACACAAAAATTTTAATATCCACAGTTCGGGGCGGAGGATGTTTGCCATTTATCTCTAATTTTAAGCATTACTTTTTATAGATATATTGTATTTATTTTTAAATAAAATAGAATATAAAAAAATATAGTATATATAGACAACAAATGGAAAGCAAATCTTACACATTTTACACTGTGCTTATTACTGAATGGTCTGAATGGTAACAATCAAATACAGGGTTATTAAATTTAATAATAACATTGTACTTTTAATATTTTACCTACACGAACTAAGTAAATTCATATTTAAGATACAATATTTATTTATGTTCGATATCGAAGTTCTCATAATTAAATAAAAATAAAACCAATTTTAACGTAAAAACAAAATAATCAAATGTACCTTTTAATTATGGTATAAATATATTGTTATAATTAACTGGTTCTTGGTATTGAGTAAATTATTTTTCTTATCTAAACAACATAAAAAATTTACAATAAATAATTATTCCAAAATTAAAAAATATTTTTATGTTACTAAATAAAAAAATCTTACCCAAGTACAAATAGTCCGGTAGAAGATTTTTTAACGCAAAAAATTTAAATTGTAAGTAAACTTTTAAAGGCACCAAAAACACTATCTTATATTAATTATGATATGAAGGCTTAACATTCTTAACAACAATGCAAATGGTAACAATTACCTGTACCTAAAGTAAATTATTAAATAATAAGTTAAATTGACTTTAAAAATTAATATAATCATTATTCAGAAGGTGTTTTAATTGTATATAATATACCTCTAAATAAAAAAATATTACAGGACTACCTTACACAAGTTGACTGAGCCCCGCGGTAAGTTCGTAATAAATAAATAAAAAAAAAAAAAAAAAACATAAGAAAATTATAAAAAAATAGTCATTAAATGCGAATCTGTAAAATCTGTATTTAAAATTTCGTGAGTCATTATTTCATGAAAAAACTGAAACCTACTCCGAAATATTTTGCGCGATACTACGTGAGTGAAGCCGTATTTTTTTCTTCTTCATAAAACTGTGATATGTTTCACACTAGACAATTTTAACAAACGGTTTGGTGCAACCGTCCTCAACCTCATTCATCCAGACTAACCCAAGCTAAATAATGTAATTTCACAAGTGTTTAACTAGAATACAACTTACTTTTAAATTTCCATAGCAAACCAAAAGTAATTAGTAATTATGAAATTATTCAGCTTTTTCCTTTATAGTACTTCTACATTTGCCCGCGTACATAAAACCCAAGGAGTATTTTTTTTATTAATGAATACATATTTATTTAAACAAAATTAATTATAGATACATTTTATTAATTAGTTATATTATTGTGTTTTTTTAAGTTTTTACGATTTATGCCAATCCAGGAAAGTAGCTAACTATAATCCGGGAAGCCGTACTTATTTGTCAAATTAAAAAAAAAACGATACTCCCATATAGTCATTGATTGTAGGTATATTTGCCAGACTACGACTCCCTGTATAATATTTAGACACCTTTCGGAACCGATTAAACGTTACTAACTTCAAGTATTGTGTACAAACCTGCTGATTACTCGCGATCACAAGTATGATTGCCCAATTTAAATACAAGGCCTCTCGCATAATCAGTTTTCGTACGTATGGACCGAGTATAACATATTTAAAACAGTTTTTTTTGCTATAAAAAAAAGAGAATAATAGTATAGTATTGCGTAAAAAATAAAGTACACGACAATTTTATTATGTATGTTATACATCACATGTGTGCGGTACAAGACAGGTCTGGCCTATAGGTATAGCAACAGTGAGTACCCACAACACAAGCATTCTTGAGCTTACCGTGGAGCTTGATCAATGTGTGTAGTAGGTATTTTCTGTAATATTTATACTACTATTTTGTGTGGACGAGACGTTACGGGGTGGGGGGGGGGGGGGGTTCTTAGTTCTAACTTGGTTTAAATATAAATCTTATAGACAACAGATCTTATTTATGAACTTATAAAATAAACCTACACATATAAAATTATTTTGTTTAATTTAAGAACATAAATAATTGTGTCCATTATGTAGAATAAAATATGTTGGCTTGGCTAAATTAAATAAGCATTTAACTCCATTGTAATATGCATTAAAGTGTATGATGAAGAGTTAGTAGTCTTAAAGAAAAAATGGCAAAAGCAATAAAAATAAATCCAGAGCAATAAAAGTAAATCGTTAAATCACAGATTTTTGCCACACTCCTTTACAATTACTGTGTGTTATTGGAATAGAACAATAGATTCCTTTTTTTACCTGGCTGCTAATAGGAGCCCTCAGGTACAATTCATTTGTTTCAATTTGTACTTCAAGTATAATATTTTTTTATATCGGATAATATATATTTTTATTACCGGTTACGTTTAGGTTTGAGCATTGGAATATAACAATAGCTTCCTTATTTTTTTTGGCTGATAAAACAGAGGGTTTAGAAGTCATGTAAAAATATTTTACAATTGTTTCAATGGAAAATGTTAATCTGTTCCAATTCCAACTTTAAGTATAATACCGAAGATTAAATTTCTTTGTTACTCTAGTTAACTCTCAGTTTTATGGTAGTGTATTCAATTAGCTTAACATTCCATAATAAATCATCATCCTCTAAGAATTTAGTTTATAAATCTTAATTCATCATCATCATTTCAGCCGTAAATCGTAAGCAGCTAGAAATAAGCCTCGTCCAAATAATTTGTATCATATTAGGGGGTAGTTCCCAAAGCCGCCATGCTTGGCAGGCGAGTTAGCGAGAGCAGCAACTGTCGATTAGGTTTCGATGGATGCTGCTGCCCATTCGTCGGTTTTTCCCTTTGTCGCCTCTTTTGACACCCGTGGGCGGGATTGGGGTGGTGCTATTCTAGTCAGCCGGCACCATACGGGAAAAATCTTAATAATTATTTTGTAATTTTTTCTAGTAACCATTTTTTTTCATTTTTCATCATGGAAAAGCTGTATGTTCTATTAAAACTAAATTATAGACATAGAAAAAGCATTAGCCATAATTTTATTAATATTATGAAAGTTTGTGAGTAACTAGTTTTGTAGGTATGAAGATGTTTGTTAGTTCTTAATCTTTAACGCAAAAAATATTATATTAATTTACAATAATGTAGCTTTATATAACACAATAACACGTAAGTATATAAATATAACGATATTGTGTAAATTTACTGTTTAAATTAGAAGTAGTTAATACTAATTTAGCCCAGACGAAATAATTGATATAACAACAAATTATTCAAGAGAAGAGATGTGACACATACTAGACGCAAGGGCATAAAATTTCATTCTCTGCATAGACATAACGACTATACGACATTTTCCTTGTATCAATGCTATGAATAAATAAGAGCAAGTGAGATGTAAAAGTTAAATGGAAATTAATAAACTTCTTGACTGTCAGCCATAGACTAAAATAAGGAACGTGGCATGTCAGCTCCACATAGTCAGTACAGTGTACTAAGGCAAACGTATCCTTTCAAAAGGCAAATTTGCTTTCACGATCTTGCCGCGAGATGAAAAATTCACTATCCAAACGGTTCGAGCTTCGGGCCTACCTCGCTACAAAATCGTCGACGCAGCGCTGACCGAATATAACATTTATTGCATTGAGTTAAGGTCGACTATTAGTCAATTAAATGTAGCTGTTAGTACAGATGCCGCTCTTGCAGTAACGTTGCCACAAAGCTGAATTAAGAAGTGTATTTAGGTAAACCATTATATGTAACGTAATGTATATTGTTATCAGATTTGGGTAGATTTTAACCGTTTCAGTGCGGATGACACGACAGGCGTGTCATCAATGTTTTTAACGAATGGCGTATGACACGAGAGGAGTGTCATTTTAAAATCGATTAAAACTTCACCAAATTAAGTTTCAGAAAGGTTCACCCCGAACAAAACTATTATTGTTTGTCGTGTAGAACAAGCTAGTAGCCTTCGTTTCTGAAATATTAAACATTTTAAGATTTTTTTTCAAATTCAGTTGTTAACAACCTTTTCATGCAGCACTAATTTTACTACTTAGCGTTTCAGTGCGGATAACACTACAGGCGTGTCATCATATTATAGAATGAATACCTATATTATTTTTTGTAATTCCAGATAAATTATTTGTTACCTTAGAGCATTTAATGACTGGAGACGCCTTTATAAGTTTACCCTTCTGCCAAAAAACTTGCACAATTGTGCAGATTGTTGTATAGACTGACGTTTTAGCAATGCATTTGACACTCCCCTTGCCCGCAAAACCGTCAGTCTATTTTGTACGAAAAATGACAGCCAAGGCGTCTCCAGTTACTACTTAAATCCTCTAAGTTTGTTACCTATAAGACTCAAATGAATAGTTCAAGGAGAAATGTCGAAGATAGTAAATGCATAGGTTTAAATACGTCGCAATATAAAAATAATTACCCATTCCGTTACCCCACTATACATAATTAGCAGAGCCCGGAAAATCCATAGCAAAACAAAACACTGTCGTAATCAAACTAGTGTTAGAAACATTTTTTTATCGATATCGAGTTTATTGATGTCTTATGGAATACTCATTATCTGAAGTTTATTATTTTCAATGAGATTGATTACCTCTTTGTCACCAGACTACGGCCAAGCCAAAAAGGGAAGGGTTATTACTTAATATGAAATATAAATAACGTTGATGATTACGTTGCGTTTTAGATGAAATAACAATAAAACATACCCTAACTTTACCACTTCTTTTGCGTTTGGCGTGAATGATTATAAAATAAGTAATGGACCTAAACATATCTGTATGATTTTTAGACGAAACTAACTCGATATCGATAAAAAATGTTTCTATCACTAGTTTGATTACGACAGTCTTTTGTTTTGCTATAGATTTTCCGGGCTCTGATAATTAGGAAAGTATAAACATTATACTTAGTAGAAAATGTTTGTGATATCTGAATTTTGAAAGTCACTTACCATCCATTTCGAGTAAAACTCGTAGTTTAAAAGCTACTAACAGTTTAAAACAATCTTTTGATCAGTTCACTTCCTTGGTTAGATGTCAACTGAACTCAATCAAGTCAAAATCAATGAAAAAAACGAAATTTATTCCGAATTTTATACACATGGCGGATGACACGATAGGCGTGCCATCATATTCTATGGCGTAAGGCACGCCTGTCGTGCCATGAAAAAATTGTTCGCCGCCACAGACTAAAGTTTTCGAAAATGGAACACGCAACGAATCGGTTAATAAACAATTACTTGCTTAACTAGGCATCGTGGTTGTGTTTAATTGAAAAATCTTTATAAGTCTGTTTGACATAAAATGTGTATCCAATATTTTAAATAAAAATAGGTTTTTCCTTTATTAGATACTGTACTTACTAAATTGTTTGTGGGATTTTTAAGGTTCTTAAATAAAGATAGGTAAATGTATTTTTATACAATTACAAATTATAGGTGAACCGCATTAATTTCTCGTAATATTATTGTGTTACAACAAAAAAGTCAAGGCATTTTCATTTTCTCGACGATTCTACCAACATCAAGATTTAAGAAGTGAAAATTGGGTACAAAAGTAATATTATTTTAGAATGTGGCGTACACAATTTATTTTATATTTACTGCAAACTAGAAGAGCAAATGTTAACAATTATGCATCATAGTGCGTGCCTATATCCGATATGGAAATATGTGCATGCCCAAAAGCCATTGTGTGTTGCAGTTGCATAAACCGTTGCCTCGAGTGCAGCATGCACTGTCTAACAATTGTTAGACGGAATTGGGTGTGGCTCCGATGTAAAACTGTAGCATCTTCAATTTTATTGGTTCCTGCATTTGGAAGCAATTAATTCACATAAGCTCAGTTTTTTCACATAAAATAAATAATCAAAAGACAAATCGACCCAATCCTAACTACAGTAAACTACTCACTTATAATAATTACAGTATAGTAAATAACTTGGCATTTACAACAAAAGAAATCAGATTTTTCGCATCCATGGCTGTCTAAATATCCCTAACTCATGTGTTATATCTGTTTTGTAGTTTCTCGATTGAACATATATTTTGTGTTATATAATTTTTGGGTCATATTTTTCTATTCATCGTAAATTAAAAAAATCTATAATTGAGCAAAATAAAAATAACATGACTCTTTTGTTATCGCAACTTCTAAGACTAAGACAAAACAAAAAATACCGCGTGAACTATATTGTGCATCATAAAACACCCTTTTTTCATAGAACACCCCGCTAATCGCCGAAAAGGACCCGAAACTGTCGGTTAACCATTTGTTTGTTATCTACAAAGGGATAATTTTTACCTGTTCTATACCCAGTCGACAGTATCTCCCCCTAACTCGTTACTGCTATTATCAGATTCGCACGTGTTACTACTTATCATTGTTCTAATAGTATTTTTTCAGAACCCTTTCGCGCTGTGACTGGACTCTGATTACTTAAGTTTATTTTTTGCAACTTATCTACTTCCAAATCCAAAATCACTCATACTTTTTTATGAGGTTATGTAAAAAGCATTCGAAAAGTGATACTAAGCAGAAAAAGCATAGAAAAAGAATCATTAAAAATACAAAGTGAAAGACCATCCAAGAAATTGTAGGAGTATAAAAATCAAATCAACTTACATTATTTTAGTTAACATACGTATATGACATGTATATTAGAACTTTTAAACGCTAAGGTTTGGATTATCCTATATAATAGACGGACACATATAAATACTTAGATATATGAAGCCTATACCAGAATTAGATACCGGGGACCCATTCGTTCCCAGGCACTACCGACTACTTTTGGAGGCAGTTCAAAAAAGTCAGATCTGAGACATGAAGCAATGCCTAACTTCAAACTGTTGATTATAGCGGTAGTAAAGTCTATAAAAATGTCAACTGTCAACGTGCTACGGTCCGCAGGAAATAATGTTAGGGTCAACAAACCTATCATTTTATCCAGGGTGTGACAATAATAACACTCATAATTTAATGCAGTCATTTTATTTTTTGGATAAATGTTCTAATAAAAAATTATACAAGGTGTACATAAAAGAACTCTGCGTACAGTCGACGTCAAAGATATGTTTACAATTTTGCACCTTATTACAAAGGATTAAGATGAAAAAGTGTAAATATATCTTTGATAACGACTGTGCATCACGAATTATTACGAAATATATTTTCCGGCTTCCATACGTTTATTATTTTATATTATCTCTACCCTTTATTTATTTTTTACGTTTTATAGATATAAAATACAAGGTGTTGACAGCTGTTATAGATCCGTTTATAGCTGAAGGATTTAATTTACATTAATTATTTACTAGCTATGTCTTGTTTAAGGGACACGAAGTTAGATGACAATTGACTGACGACCGGTCTGGCCTAGTGGCCCTGCCTATGAAGCCGATGGTCCTGGGTTCGATTCCCAGTCGGGGCATTTATTTGTGTGATGAGCACAGATATTTGTTCCTTAGCCATGGGTGTTTTCTATGTATTTAAGTATTTATATGTATCTATCTATTATATATATCGTCGTCTAGTACCTACAACACAAGCCTTACTGAGCTTACCGTAGGACTAGGTCGATTTGTGTAAGATTGTCCAGAAATATCTTTTATTTTTATTTTTTTATTTATAATTTTACCAAACAAACTCATAAATTACAGTAAAATAATTGCACCCAAACAGTGCGTCTCGGTTACATTACAGTTTGTCAAACTCCATAGACATTTGTTTTTTTAACTATTACGATGACTTTAATAGTTGATGAGTCATGAGACCCTTATTGTGTACTCTCTTTTTAACCGACTTCAAAAAAAGGAGGAGGTTATCAATTCGGTTGGTATGTTGTTTTTTTTTTTACTGTAACGTTCTAGCGAGGCTCAACCGTCTTTAGCTCATGATTATCATGAAGCTCTTTTAGTGTTCGATAGAGTGAGATTGAGCCGTATTTAGACTGTGAAGCTCTTTTAGGATAGACTTAGCTGTCGTTAGCTCATGATTTTTATAAATATTTTTTTGTCTTGTGTAACTGTCATAGCTAACATAGCTACCAAGTGGATGCCGCAACAGAGACGTGGAAGGGGCCGGCCCAGGTGGAGATGGAGGCACGACCTAGACGCGTTTGATGGGAACTGGCCCTCAGAAACAGCGGATCGGGTGTCATGGAAAACAAGGGGAGAGGCCTTTGCCCAGCAGGTGCGTGTGTCCCACACACATAGGCTAAGAAAAAAAACCTGTCGACCGAAATTTAGCCGTTTTGACCTCATGACCCCGTGTAGATTTCGAGCTAGACTTAGGCGTTTTGACCTTGTGAGGGAACTCCTTCAGTGTAATGGTCAAGTGAGTCTTCTTCAGCATGGACCCGGGTATGTCCTTAAACTACGTCCAACAATGAGAGGTAGGGCACAGCGATGAACATCACGCTTGAATCTGGAGCAGCCCAACTGGGGAAGTACCTCCTCCTTACAGAAGACCACAGCCATAATAGCACTGCTACCTTTCAGGTATGTAGTGTTATGTTCCTGATGGTGAGTAAGGTTCTCAGAGCTCCAACCCCCTTAAAGGTCGGCAACGCGCTTGTGACTCCCCTGGTGTTGCGGGTGCCCATGGGCGACGGTAATTGCTTACCATCAGGCAATCCGTCTGCTCGTTTGCCACCTTATGTCATAAAAAAAAAGCATTGTGTACCTTTCGAGCGAGACTTAGCCATCTTACATATTCTCATACTCAATAAGTTAGCATAACTTAGCGTAACTTCCGAGCGAAACGTTTTAAATTTATTAGGTCACGCGTGTAAGTACATTACAATTAATATTATTGTTAAATTGCTATCAATTAATAGAAGATAACAGTGTACAATTGTCTTCAGTTATGTAGCTCACTGCGATTCTCCTCATTAGCTAATTACTCTCTAATGATTATTGACGAGCTGCCCGGTAGTTTGTTTCCTGAATATTTTACGATCATTAACGATTTTAAGCCGATCATTAAGTAATAATTTACCACGTGTTTAACTATGTTGAGTTACTAAGAACTCCGGCGAGTTTCATAACACGTTCAAAAAGGTGAAAAGTTTTTAAACAGGTAGAAACTTGGATAGGTAGCACCATCGGACAGGTAATTAAATTTTGTTTTGCTTGTGTTGCGCCCATTGTTGGGGAAAATGGTTTTAATGTTAGACAGAAGACCACAGCCATAATAGCACTGCTACCTTTCAGGTATGTAGTGTTGTGTTCCTGATGGTGAATAAGGTTCACAGAGCTCCAACCCACTTATAGGTCGGCAACGCGCTTGGTGTTGCGAGTGCCCATGGGCAACGGTAATTGCTTACCATCAGGCAATCCGTTTGCTCGTTTGCCACCTTTGTCATAAAAAAAAAATGTGTAACCTTAGTGTCTAAAAACGTTACATAATTTACATTATATAACGTCGAATAAGTTATTTTAATATTATAATAATATATTTCAATTTCCATTCAGTTATTGTAGTCAATGCGCATGTGAATCCTCTGGAGTTGCAGGCGTCCATAGGCTACGGTAACTGCTTACCATCTGGCGGGCCTTGTGCTTGTTTGTCACCGTCTTTGTATTAAAGAAATAGGCAAATAATTAAATTAAATATTAATTTATTTCGAACCATTTTAAACGTTTTTTTTATTCCAATGTGGCAACTCAGTGAACACGATGGGCACCTTTGCGCCGGGAGCACGTGAGGAATTACCTATTTATTCCTTTAGGTTTATATTTCTAAGTTAATCTTTATTTCAACAATTTTACTACTGACTATACAGTCAATCCATACGGAATGTACTTATCATCATCATCAACGCAAAAGCTAAAATTTTAAAGCTAGAAAATTCAAATGAAGAGATCGGGTAGAATAGCACTTCTACACTTTGTCGTACAAGGCGACGAATATAACTAACTGGGTGCTTAAAGCAGCAGATTGGTCTGTGGTGAATTAATTCAGATATAGAATTCAATAATATTTTAAAAGGAGTTTTTTTTTTCATATTGTACTTATTGCAGCCATATAATTTTTCCGAGCAGTTGCTTTGCGAACATTACGCGATATGAACATGTGAAATTTAAAATTTAACGAGTGTTAATAACTTGGGTGTGATGCACGATTTCTTAAATACATGTCATGTATCAATTCAATTTATAATTTTATAGTATTTACCAACTACTTAAATAAAAAAAAAGATGTGTTCTTAGTTATCTAAATATATGTCTAGACCCCGGATTCTTATGCCGATGACGTCACAATAGGGTAACGTGGGTGTAAATGGAACAGTACTATTTTATACGGATTTATTAAGATAAGATAAAAATAAAAATCATATGTGTTAATACAAAGATTTTACGTATTATTTTATGATAGGTCCTTGGGGTCCCAGCGCGCACAAATTTTTTGCAGAAATCGCGAAGCGTCTGGTTGATGTAACTGGTGACCGAAGAACTGGCGGCTTCCTCGCACAACGTATCAGCATTGCGATACAACGAGGAAATGCCGCTAGCATTCTTGGTACAATGCCTCAAGGGCCTTTTTTAGATTTTATACTGTAACTAGTTAAGTACTTGTAGTTATCATAATACGATTGTAATTTCGGTAAATAAATGTATTTAGAATTTTTATGATAATATTACTCCGAAACTTCCTATAAATCAATTGTCAGTTGCTTAAATTATCGACATTGTTCTTCCGTTAACTGACCAATTTCTATTATGATTGATTAAAACTTATTCGGTTAAGAGCCGTATTTTCTGGTGCGATTAATATATTTTTAGCTTATCTTATATTTAGTTTTTTTATTTCACCATTCCATTTACACTTACGATACCCTATTGTGACGTCATCAGCATTAGAATACGGGGTCTACTTATGTCCTATGCTACCTACTGTTAAGGCATTAGCCCGGATTCTATGTACACACCAGTGACGGCGCGTCCTTAGAACTCGATTCCTGCCGGCTTGACTAACTTTCAGATACACCAGTTTTCCATGAAGAAAAAGATTGTCATAATAATTCAGGCACCCGGCTTGTCTAAGATATAAATTAACGCGCCGCTACTGGTATACACTGTATAAAAAAATAAATGCGAGTATATATGTTAATACTGGATAAGACCTTCCTCAATGTATATCTAGGTAGTAATTAATGTGTACCCGATATGACTATATATCTACACTAACTATATATATACACTTTATAAGGCTATTGGGTCAATTTTCTTGATAACGACTTTAGATATCACTTCACTACTCTTGCTTAAACTAATATTTAATTAAGTATAAATGTCGTTACCTATATTTACGTAGTTTTATATAGCAAAATTATGTTGATTAAAAATCTTACAAAATGCAATTTTTGTTCCAGTACCAATACCAGCGCTGGTTACCACACCAGCTTCATATTGCGTAGGGACCATTTAGTGACTTTTTTTTTATTTGGGATTGCAACAGCTTATAATAATCACATATGCAATATTAAATTTAAATTATATAAAGCCAATTACAATAAGCCACAGGGTCAAATCATGAACTTAGTAAATTGTAGTAATTAAGAAAGTATTTACAGAATAGTAGGTGTACATTAGCACAAATAGCTTTACATTTATACAGTAAAGAAATTAACTACGTACAGCTTTTAATTTATGTATTTTTCTGTCTTTTGTTATTTCTGTGTCTCGAAAAAAACGAATGTATTCATCAATATATTGAACTGGTAAAATAATTAACAAGTTACTTTTTAGACAACGATACCTTTTGAGTAGAAAAAAAGAAAAGTTAAAAATTTTGATAGACCTGTATACAGTAGACCTGTGTACATAAAAGTGCATTTAGGGAAAAAATATATGTGCAGCATTTTCACAAAGATAATAAGATGTTGTGTGTTTACATAAAAAAACTAACACATCATGTTAATTATTATCTTATCGTCAATAACTCCTTTTTAACTTTAAGGGCCTGTTACAGTCATGCAAACTTAATTAAATTCAGCATATTCCAAATTTAAACAAGATTTTCAATGTACAGGCAAGGTAAACCAAATGTATATAATTTTAACCTTATTTCGATGGGTTAAGGTGGTGTATACACATATATTACGACTCATGCATAATATTAATAGGGCAGAGTAGTAGAATTAATTGGTTGACTGTAATTAATTTGCAACGATAAATTAGTTACTTCTTTGCGCATTCAAGGTCTGATGCTACGATTCGTTATTTTTCAATATATTTGTGATAAATAAATATTTCGGGACAATCTTACAGAAATCGACCAGTCCTAAGTAAGCTCAATAAGGCCTGTCTTGTAGGTACTAGACAACGATAATATATAATAGATAGACATATAAATACTTAAATCCATAGAAAACACCCATGACTCAATAACAAATATGTGTGCTCATCTACTAATAAATGCCCTGACTGGGATTTGAAACCAGGACCATCGGCTTCATAGGCAAGGTCACTATCCACAATACAATAGTTATGTTCAGTTTACTTCAAATCTTTTACTAATCAATCCAGCTAAGAACAAACTTTATTCCTTTGGGTATCGTTGTCAAAAGTGAATATGATATATGTTTTTTGTTTTAAATTATTCTAGCTTGAAAACTATAATATATCTTTGGAAGATTAATTTGTTAATAAGTTTAACGTGGCTATGTGGTAAATATGTATAAATATATTATAATATTTGTGTCTTTTGGGGTGGAGAACCTTGGACCCTGGGGACCCGGAGCTCACGCTATATTCATGCAGCTGAGCAAACGTCTTTAAGACGCTACGGTTGACCAGAGGCGGTACCACTAACATCGAAGTTTATATATCTCGAGCATCTTTCTCTTTTACTTCAATTAAGGCGTCATGAGAGTGACAGAGACTATCGTCCGAAATTTACGAATATCGTTTTTCGCGGTAGCGCCGCAGAGGGCTGGCTCGAAATTCAGCGTGGCAACTCTGCCAGCCTTCTGGACACCCTTCCGCCAGTTTTTTATTTGTATTGTAATATGTACAGATTTTATTTTTTATTTTATTATTAAACGTTTTTTAATGTTCATAGTATTTTATATAATAATAATCTCCTCTTATTATATTTAAAACTTTTTAATAAGTCTCTTTGACCATAAGAAGATAAAAAATTGTTTCTTTGACAAATCTTACATCCTACGTAATTTATATCATATTCGTTGTATACTCGTACTGGCATTATTTATAATTCATATTTACTCCATTCTATTTTTAAATAACTCTACTCGTACTTGTAATAAATATTTTACATAATCACATGAATGAAGTTTAAAAATGTGCGCGGTTAAAGGTACAGTCGACTACAAAGATATGTATAATTTTTATCACCTTAATCCTTTGTAATAAGGTGCAAAAGTGTATACATATCTGTTGTACAAAGGAATGCACAAGTTTCTGAGGAATCGGTGGCGTATGGTGACTTTTCTACGCTACTTTTTGCTACAACAACCGCATTCTATAAGATCACTTGTTTGTGATCGACGTAGTCAAAATGATGCACACTTTTGACGTATTTGTTTTTTAATAACTCTACAAGGACCTATTGCTGCCTCAGTAGCCTAAAATAATTGCGCAAAATATAAATAAAAAATATTAAAATTACAAATACGAGTAGGTACTCTTCCGCCGTGTGGTGCCGACTAGACTGCACTAGAATAGCACCATCCCATGTCCTCCCGCGGGTACCATAAGCGGCGACAAAGGGAGAAAACCGACGGATGAGCAGCAGCGTCGCCAACGTACTGCAGTCGCCAACCCGCCTGTCAATAATGGCGACTATGGCAACTACCTACCAAGATGATTCAAGTCATATTTGGAGATGGCAAATGTCCATCAATGGGTGACTTAATTACGGCTGAAACTTTTTACAATTACTCTTAGGGTATATCGGCGATGATAAATAACTACATATTTTTGTTAAATTTGCACAATACAATAAAACCGTGTAAAATACTTACCCTGTTACAGAAACGTAGAAGTAACAGTCAGAAAGAATAGACAATATTACACAATGCATTTTTCTTATTATACTTACTACCTTACTCGCTGCTAAGGTTCTATATCGGCTACCCTTCCTTATTAAAAAACCCAAAACCATTGACTATTTCTTTTTTTTTTTACCAGACGCCGATCTTCATTTTATCGGAATGCCGAGTTGCCAGTGACAGCTGCTCGACCCTCGAGCGGTCATGCGTGAAGGCGCGATTCGAACTGCTTGTTTAAATCAAATATTTGAAAATCGAACGTAATTGTTTTGGTTGTTCATTTAGTTAATTTTTTGGCAGGGTCGGTGGTTTCATATTATGAATTCGTCACACAACATTGACATCTTAATTGTTTTTAGCTCTATTGGCTAAAATAAATATTACGTGTAAGCATTTTATACTTAGTATGTTATTAATTAAGACTTACGAACTGATCTGTAGTTCATAACCGACTTGTCTGGGTGATGATAAGATAATAATACAAATTTCTGATTATTCTGAATCAAGAATTGTACGAGAAATTTTAATTTTATCATAAAAATGCGCATATCAGATAAGCGCGTTCGAAGTTAAGACATCAAAAAATTAAGAAAAAATAAATACAGGTCAGTTCATAAATATGTACAAATATATCTTCTTCTTTATTATTTGAATGTAATGTTGACTAGAATTTTTGGGACAATGTTTTTTCCTATTGTACTAGGTATAAACAGCTCGTGATAAAATATGAGTACTAAAAAATAAATATTGAACTATAATAACAAAACTTTGATAACTGGCAATTTTTTTCGAGAAATGCTAACAAATGCCCTTACTGGGATTTGAACCCAGGACCGTCGCCTTAATAGGCAGAGTCACCAGAGACCTGTCGTCAAAATGCACTCTAAACCGCATAGACACCATTTCGTGATCCTAATGGACAATACATAACTTAATATACAAGCTGTTAACTAATCATCACAGGAGGGACAAAACCAAAGAAATACAATGATTTTAACCCATATAATACTTGCTATATTCATATAAACTATACAGGTGACTGAACATTTATCGCATGATAGAAAGTCTATGTTATTGAATCATTTCCAAGACACACACATTACATCACCATATAGCTATGTTTATTCTTTAGCGATGCCTAAGGCTCCGCAGATGTATACAACTGGATTACCTATCTTAAGTGAACGTTTGTAACGTATTCAGGAAAAATCGTATCATTATTAAGACAGTTCTATTCTAAATACAATTATGAGAGGTAATATAACAATAACAATAATTACTCGTATTATGAGAGGTAGGGCACAGCGATTACCATCACGCTTGAGTATGGGGCAGCCCAACTGGGGCAGTACCTCCTCCTTACAGAAGACCACAGCCATAATAGCACTGCTACCTTTCAGGTATGTAGTGTTGTGCTCCTGATGGTGAGTAAGGTTCCCAGAGCTCCAACCATGGGCGACGGCAATTGCTTAACACCAGGTAATCCGTCTGCTCGTTTGTCGCCTATGTCATAAAAAAAAAATTACAATGGCTGCAGCATCGCGGGAATCCACTTGATGCGGGTGGCGTAAACTGGTCATAGTGGGTCTTTTTGGGAGAGACCTATGCCTAGCAGTGGACGGTTGATATGATGATCTGTGGCCGTATAAGTTAGAAAAGTGTATATATATGTATCGCCTTGATTTTACCCTGTTCTACTTTTATTAAGGTCTATTGGAATTGGAGCAATATAGAAAAAAAAACCACGTGAATATCATTTCTGTAACATTTGCATTATGAAAATAAATGAAGCATGTTACTAAATAGATATAAATAAATATAGCAAACGTTAAAAACTCAGAAAAAAAAATTCTCAAACTAATTTGTAAAAAAAAATACAGAGGATGGCAGATACTATCGATTCTGACTGTATTACCTAAATAGTAAAAGTGGCCAAATGTATTATTGAGTATATCGCGACATCCCTATTGCTATAAAAATACAGGTGGGTGTGGATATATTAAGCTACATTAATTCCTTTTAACTATTTAACGCAGAACCCCATTTCAACTTAACTAGTGTTAGTTATCCTCCCGTATTATCTATTTTCAAACTGCCCGTCCATCAACGTCTAGTCTGGGCTGTCATTAGCAAGTCGAGCTACATATTTAATAATAATTTGTGACATTTTGCGTCAATATGCTGGCTGTCTGCTTTTGGTACGTACGAGTGTTAAATTAATAGTTTAATTTATGGTAAATATTTCTGTATAAAGCAGTAGACCGGGCTTTGTAGACTTGGGAGAGACCTATATCCAGCAGTATGGCAACGAGTTACTAATGGTGTTAAACCACTTTTGTCAGTAGAAACCGGCGGCAGAACCCTTTGTGCAGCTCCGACTCTTCGTCTAATTCCATATAGGCACAAACTGCCAACACTTTTTAAACAAAAGACAAGAAATACATACCTTTGTCAATTAGACAATTAGCGCTTAACAAAAAAGAGCCTAAAGGTACTTTTGTATAGATGCTATATCTAATTCGAAAGGAAGCATTTAGATTTTTACCAAATTTAAATGACACTAGTTACTGAAAAAAAAACGGTTAAAAAGAATCATCAATATCGGTTAAATATTAAAATTACGAATTTATTTATTACGTAAAAATATTTTTTCTGGAATGTAATGTGTTTTCAGTCGATTTGTTCTTGTCTTAAAGCCGATTAAGAACTGTGCCATTATACGTACTAGTTAAATCTGCACTCGCTCGTAAAAAGACTAGATGAAGGGCAACACATCCATCTGGATGGGCAAATACTAGGTTCAAGTCTGGGTAGTCTGTGAATCAAGTATTTGTTGTTATTATTCTGTCCCATTAGGCAGAGAAAGAAATAAAGAAAAAAAAATCTGTATTCATGACATAAAAGAGGCAAATAATAAAAATAAAATAAGACAGAAATATGTCACGAATTGGTCCCTTCTCAGCACGTTGCCAGCGTTAGCCAGCGCTGATCTTCCGAAGAAACCAAAAGAAACATAGTTTGTTACAAGAAATGAGGCTCCGCGTACTACTGACGCGCTTGGTAGGTGACCCATTATGGAAAGAAGGCCCTTCCATATACTATAGCATTTATAAACATCTATGTTTTGTATATTCAGATGCAATTAAACTGTGGTTTGAAGAGTGACCCAGGGGAACGTAACGACGTAACCATGGCAATGAGGGTCAAAGAATAGTTGATTGAGCCAATTACATACGTATTAACAATTTTAGTTTAGGATATTACATATTGCATATATGTATTAAGCTTAATACACCATGCAAAACGTCATGGAAAAACTGATTGTTATTTTTTTTGGAAATCAATGAATCTAAAACATTTGAAGTCCATTAACCTTTTGATCGCCAAAATCAGCAAATTACGTAAAAGCCGGAAAGTAGAACGCCAGACGACTAGACGTCATATGCCGCGTGACCGCGTCATACATACTCTACATATTTACATACATACATTTCAGCCGTATGCAGTCCACTGCTGGACATAGGCCTCTCACAAACATGACTTGACTATCTTGGGGGTAGTTTCCATAGTCGCCACGCTTGGCAGGCGGGTTGGCGACCGCAGTAGCTGTAGATTGGGTTTCAACGGACGCTGCTGCCCGTCCGTAGGATTTTTCCCTTTGTCGCCTCTTACGACACCCGCGGGAGGAGATGGGGTGGTGCTAGTCTAGTCAGCCGGGACCACACGGCAAACCACGCGTCATATATATGAGCCTACAATGAACATATTGCCGGTTTCACAGTTCTTGTTCAACGAGTGGGCCGATCGAAGGACTATAATCGACTACATAAATAAAAAAAAATAAAAAAATGCACACCAGTGGCGGTAAGTCAAAATTTTTCTCAGGGATGACGGAGCCAATATTATGATATGACTTTACCTTTTCTTCATGAGCCCAAGGAAAACTGTTGAACTGCGAGAAAGTTAGTAAAGCCGGCCGGAATTGGCTTGTATGGACGCGCCGCCGCTAATGCACACTACCCTAAGCGGATTTAAATTGATAAAACTGGCTCAAGATTTGCACTCAACTGTCAACATTCTAAATATTAGGGGCCCTTATTAATTTACCATCACCTATAATACTACAGTCACGGATGTCCACTGCTTGACATAGGCCCCTAAAGACTACGATAAGCAGCATGGGGGTTTAATGTCATTACCGTCAAGCTTAGTAGGCAGATTGGTGATCGCAGTATGTTTCGCCGCTTTAAGGGCCGCTGCTGCCCGTGCTCCGGTAATTTCTGGTTGTAGTTCAGGGTCCATACCCGGGTCCAAACATTAGTAGGTATGTCTACCTACTTTAAAGTCTATACTATATGCACAATTCAAAGTTAACCGGATAACTCTAGGTTAATTGGCTAGTCACTAGTTGACTAGGTCGATATCTACCTACTCGTACTATACGAGTACTACAGTGTGTCATGACTAGAGGTTGTTAGTTTTTCATCAATATGAATCGTTTATTTAATTTGTACGTATTCATACTTGTCCTACCACACCAGGTCAGTTATTCTTTTGTTTCGGGGTTCAATGACCTACGAGATGACCTATAGTTAGGTACATAAATATTTGATGTTTTGAGGACACTTATTTTTCCATTTATATGTTGATACTCGTATGTAATGATTATTAAGTACATAAATCGAAACTAGCCAAATGTCTAAGGCTGTGTACTATTATATTGGTTCTCATCAAATTAGTCAAGGTCGTTGGTCACTGATTAATAACCTTCTTGCCCCGGTGACCATAGCTTCAATGACCTATTGTTTATCACCACTGTGAATGTGACTGGGTTTAAACCTAGGTCTTGGTTTGAAAAGAAAAATGTGTGACACTTTTTTCCGTCTTCTTGAATTGACCATTTTAAAAATAAAACTATCCATAGTTGGCTTGAAATTGGTTAATTTATATTAAACTAGCTGCCCCGGCGAACTTTGTACCGCTCGAAAGTCTGTATAGTATTTTATGTGATTTTTTTCATTTTTTTCATGCTGTTAAAATTTTGCCCAAGACGATCACAACGAACCCAAAGTAGTCCAAATCGGTTCAGCCGTTCTCGAGTTATTAAAGCTGGAACCAGCACAACTTTCTTATATTAATATAATATATGTATATATAATATATATAGATGTAGTCAAAGTTACCTATGTATGTACTTGTATGTACCTACTTAGTTTATAGTGTCAGAGAGCAATAAACGTATAACATATACAACCTTCACTCCTTGACAACACAAAATATTTCGTTAGAAATAAACCATGCGATAAGACAAAACATATATTTAACAATTTAGCTGACATAAAAAAGAGAGTGAGTATTTTATTTACAAAACATATTAAAATAAGTATATCAAAAATAATTAGCGATGGAAAACAATCAACACATATTAATGTTTACTAAGTATCCAAAAATCTTTGTGATTAAAAAAAAAAGCTTTCATTATTTTGATTAGTACTAATCATCGGGTTCAATGAACAATCACTTCAAAAAGTGCGTCAATGATTTTTGAATCGGGCGTATGGTATCATTATCATTTCCAATGTCAAAGTCAATGTCATATTATATTTATTCAGTTTTAGCTTGTAACAAGCGTCTGTGAAGGTCGACTGCTATTGATGCCTTCGCATTTGTTTATAATAAATATTCATAGCAGACCGATAGTCTCAGTAGCCACCGTATACAAGTAGCAATGAACAGCAAACTTTAATATGGCAACATTGGCAACACTAATAACCCATGGAAAACAGCAATGAACATCGATTTTTTTTTCTTCGGCTGTCATCAAGTGATATTATGTGCACAAACAGATAGATCAATTTCGTCTTATTTGACATCATAACATTAATTTGTATTAGACAATTGAATGTATAACATTTCGGCGTTACTGCTCTGTTCACACTAATCATCATATATATATGTAATATAAATTGCATATGGGATGTCATTTTTAAGCAAAGCGAAGTTTGACGAATATTTAATGTGTACTTTTAAAAACAAACCTCATTGTGCCCTGTAGGTACAATTTATACAAAAATTAAATCATCTAGATTCTACTGGAATCCAGATTTAATTGCAAAATTGAATAAAAAAAACTGCGGTATTGAGTTCATGTTAACACGGACTGTATGACCAAAGTTATTGCATATTGCAACATAACAGCTCCAAATCTCAAGGGTAGCCGCATTCTTGTGTGTGCTCTACAATGAGTAAGGCCAAGAGGAACAATTTCAGCCGATCTCGACAATGACAGCCAGCTTAAGCAGAATAAAAACAAAACTTTAAAAAAATATACCAATATTTGCAAAGGTCTTAAAATAATCTTGTTTTCGTGTAAGAGTAGAATAATGTAACTTGATGTAGACTTAACACAGGAAATCTGTTACAAATCTTAATAAAAAGAAATGTTGAATAATAAAATAAAGATTATGGTAGTTGAACAATTTATAAGAATCACCCTGAATACTTTTATGTCCACGTGTTGTACTTGATTCACGATTAATATTTATAATCTAATCCTAAAATGAAGTCATTTATATTTGTGAGCGGGCTGAATCGATAAATATATTTGCACCCAACTGTACATCTTATAAAAAAAAAAATAACAGGACATCTATAAGCTGAGGCATATGCTAACTAATTTATGGCATTCACTATCAAATCGATAAAAAATCGCAATAAGCCCATCGTTTAGTAAGTATAAATAAAACACCGTAATTCAATGCACAAATATGGCAAGTTTATCCCTTAAATTATAATTATTCTGAAGCCATAATAATTTATCAGCTGTGCTGTAGGTGAGGGTTCGTTCAGAAATGGGATCATGTTTCTCCCCTACCTAGCTTGTTTATAATTTTATATTTGTGGATTTTAATAGTACCAATATCACTTATAATTTTGAAACTGGAGGTATTTAACTAAGTTTCAAGAACAGGACTTGTATAAGCGTCACATCTCTGTGTTGTGGTCACTCGTTATACATTTATTTATATTCCTTTCTTTCAGAGACCTGTTGATATATACTAGGTCATACCTGTCGCCAAATGGAAGAAATGATAAAGTATTTACATAAGTACCTATATCTGTGACTCTGCCTATGAAACATTGGGTCCAAATCCAACCATTCCACCAAGTCACCCGAACATTACGAATATATTATTTTATTTCAATAAAAGCTTGTAAAAAAATGTGTATTGATGACAATTATAACATAAAAGTCACAAATGGATGGCTTCTTAATTTTTTAGGCCGATTTTTTAGGGTCGTGCACTCGAAATCAGAGAACTTTGAGGACGAAAAAAAAAATACAAAAGTTATTTTTCTCACAAAATGCATAGTTTCGATACCCACGATTATTAATTGATATTATTCATGTGTCTAAAATGTCACTTCTTCGTTTCTGACAGGTTTTAAAATGTCACGATACGAATACTCGACGCTCAAAGTCGGCCCCAGTTGACATATGAGAATCCTACTTCCGCCATAAAATACTGATGCTATTCTTTCAACCCGTTGCGCAGGTCAGTATTGTGCTAGACTGCACAGATTATATTATTTAGTATCAATTAAAATCATGCACAAAAAACGATTAATGCGTTTAAATATTCACCACAAACCAGCTCTGTTACTAGCGCCAATCGGAAGCGACGACCGCGGTAAACAACAAGGACTTAACATATTATTAAATACCAATGGACATAAGACATTTTAGTTTCGAGTGGAACACTGATTATGCATAACAAAAATGACGCAAGCGACGTACTAGCAGCGATAAGTGATAAGACATTTTGGATTGGACGGCTGTCGGTGAACGGTGCCGCGGCCTTGCTTGCTTCGAAGGTGAAAGTCTGCCATTATGAACCTCGACCCACCAGATTTGGGTTATGACGAAGTCCAGACTTCCGTGTTCCAAACTGCTGTTCCATCTGATCAGTCTTTTTTATGTACGAGTGCTATAACATTGCTTTAAATGGATCTATGGATCAATAATGTAAAAAAAAACTGTAGAAGGTTCATAGTAGTTGTAAAAGACCTTGTACCAAATCTTTATGTAACTATATGTATATACTTGGGTCGGCAATGATAATTTGGTAGAAACAGGGTGTTTTTTAATCTTCCGCCTTTCCTAGTCCACGAGTTTGGAACTAGGATTTTAAGGTTGGTATATACCGATGCGACTATAGTGGGATTTTTGTAACATCACATATTTGACACATGGCATTTGATGTTTGAAGTGATGTGGCTAAGACAACATAATATGTCAAGTCCAGCAATCGGATCGATTACAGTTACGTTTTGTGAGATCGAATCGATTACCTTTATAAAAAAATCAATATTAGGAACCTGCACAGCAGTCATACATGTAAATTATTAAAGAACTGGTAGAGTTTTACGACCTTTGCCGCACCTGTTTACCGTACGGTTTAGGCATTTTTAGGTCCAAAGTCAACTAAATTTAAATCACAAGCAAAGTCAAAGTCCAAAAATACGAGCCAAAGTAACCAGATGTGAAAGAGAAGAATCCAAAAATAAAGCCTGGTGAAAAATACGAAAGGTAACGGAATATGCGCACAGTAAGACGGAGAAACTTCGACAGACTGCGCATTTGACATTTGACAAACGAATGATTTTGACATCAAATTAGATCCGCTCAGTAATCGACATATTTTTTGTGAATTGCACGGTAAAGATCTATTAATATAATAGTTTTTTAAAAGTATTTCTTTAAGTTAATGTTTTCTTTGTTATAATGCCTTATTTTTTTATTTTCTCTAGGTTATAAATATTCCATTTTATCGATTATCGTTAACTTACGAATATGTTACCCGAATCGAAAAAAATGATTTGACCACAACACTGGTTTTAAAAAAAAAGACCCCTAGGACGTAAACGTTTGTGCAGTGATTTATTATTGTTAAAAACTTCAGATATACGATGAGAAAAAAATAACTATGAGCATAATTTCATTCACAAAGTGAGTGTAGTTTAAGTGGTAACGAATGACATATTATAATTGCGTGGATTTGTTTTTAATTATGTGAATTGATCATACATATTTACATTATATGGGTGCTGTCATGTGTCAAATATGTGATGTTACAAAAATCCCACTATAACGTTATTTTGAGTCGCATTATTATATTTTTCTATGTATATACTCTATTCAAGTATATACTGTTTATCTTACTTACATGATATTTGTCCCAGTGCCCAGACCCTCTTTAGGGCTTTGCCTAAAGAGGTAGCTATAGATGGGACCAGGAATCGTAAAGCTGGCAGCTTCCTCGCTCAGCGCGTTAGTATTGTTATTCAGTGGGGTAATGTGCCAGCATTTACGGCGCCTTGTCAAGGAGTGAATTTTTAATTTTATTTATTTTTAATAAACTAATCTAATGATTGAGCTGGATTAGTTTAATTTTTATTAAGTTTACTTTATAAGGTTATAAATGTACTATTTTTTTAGATATAATTATATGTACAGCTTCTATGTTATGAAAATTTTTAAGGATGAAAAACAACTATAGACGAAATCGAACTTATTTCGCTTTATTATTGTAAAAAAAAAGATGAGATTCCTAAAGATGTGCTGTTATTTGTACGAGTATCATCGTTGAAAATTGGTAATTTATAACCACATTTAATCATATATTTTTCTAAGCTTACCAAAACAATTTAAACTTAACATTAAACTATTTCGTAGTTTAATGTCTCAATCGATGTCACCTTGGGCGACCTTGCGTGCAAAAAACGTCTAAGCGTCAATCGTAGTACTAAATGCACCGCGGGCGAGTGACGCTGCGGTCGGGCCTTGAGCTCGTCGGCCAGCAATAGTGTGGCTCTAGTCAACTTGTTACTATTAAAACATTCAAGAAAGAACTCGGCACAAGTCAAATGTTATTCAATACTGGCCCACTTCGGTTTTACACTAGTATAAGGATGACGTACAATAAACATATACATACCATACATACCAGTCCACTGCTGGACATAGGCCTCCCACAAATATGACTTGCATCATCTTGGAGGTAATTGCCATAGTCGCCACGCTTGGAAGGCGGGTTAGCGACTGCAGTAGCTGTAGATTGGGTTTCGACGGACGCTGCTGCCCGTCCGTAGGATTTTATCCTTAGTCGTCTCTTACGACACCCGCGGGAGGAGATGGGGTGGTGCTATTCTAGTCAGCCGGCATCACACGGCATAATAGTAGATTGTTTGACAAGGGGCTAAAGTAGGCCATAGTACCACTATATGGTTATTTTCCCGAACGAAGTGAGGGAAAATTGTTCGAGGGGTAATATGGCGTTTAGACCCGAGTTATGCATACTAGTTTTCACTTCGATTGCGAGAAAATAAGATAAAATAACATTTCAACAATTAACAAATACAATTTTATACACCCGCAATGAATTCTGATTCAAAAATGTTTAATTTGGCAGTCTTTGTATTTTTTAACTGCTTTCATACAGATAGGATAAATGCCATAGACAACGTATAATTGGGGCTTCAAAGAGTTTGCCAACGATTTAAACTTTTTTTAATGCTTGTGAAGTAGAAACTAAAAAGCACCTAATGCTTTGACAATTTGATTGCGTTTCCTCATTGGTTGATTTTAATATTGTGGTATTGTCTGATTGGTTGATACTTTATACAAAGTTTTTTTTAATGATTTCACATTTTTAAACAGTATTCGCAACAAAAAAGAATCTAGAGTTGCGATTAACTTCGATATGTGTCGTGATTGGTGGATTTAATAAGATGAAGTGTTCTGGTTGCTCAATTTAAAACGTTTTGTATATCATAAATATGTATACATATTTTCCCAAGAGGCTAAATGTATTACTTTAGTCCGCCTTGGCAAGCATAATATGACACACTTTTAGAGCATGAGAAGTGAAAAACATATAAACGTTCCTTATAAATTGCTCTGTCTATTGACAAAATCGCAGTAGCGTTGTTTTAAAGAGCTAAGCGTGTACGCTAACTGCTTTTTACCCTGAAGCACTAACTATATTCCAGTTCAGAATGTTAGGGCAGGCTGTGTGGTAGGGTAGATAGCCTGGGAAAAGGATCGCCGGAACAGCTCCTAAGACTTTACGAGTTCCAAGATCAAGTTCGATCGTGGTATGGAGTACTGTGCCACCTTCGGGACGGTTCTGCCAAGTATCAGCTGGCCACTTTGGATTCAATAGAGCACAGCGGCGCTACCGCGAAAACCGATATTCGTAAATTTCGGACAATTGTGTCTGTCACTCTCATGACGCCTTCATTGGAGTAAAAGAGAGAAATACTCGAAATATACGAACTTCTATGTTCGCGGTATCGGGCCTGAGCTCGCAGACTCATTAGTAATCCTGAGTTAGTGAGTGTAAGGTTACAGAGCCTGGAGTCCCGTCGCAGGGTTGCTAGTTTGTTGGTGTTTTACAGGATACTTTTGGAGTGTGCACAAGAATTGCACGATTTAATTCCGCCATCTCCTCCACAGGACGTCAAGGCGAGAGGGGAGTACTAACCTAACGGCTCGGCTTACTAGCTTTGTCGGTAGTCCCTGCCTACGCAGCAGGAGGTTTGAATCCTGGCAAGGGCGTTTATTCATGTATGTGATGCCATTCATGTATTTGTCTAACTACTTATTACAGTCGTTTAAAATCTATAACACTAGCCTTATTGAACTTATTATAGGACAGTGTCTAGTTATTCATTTATACTAACTACATCCGATATTTAGGCGTGTAGAGAGAGCCAATTTTCCCCTATAAATGAATCAAAATAATAATAGAGAATATGGGCCGAGGAAAATTATAAACGCCACATCGCCTCGGACAAAAAACAATACTTCGTAACATTGGCTCAACATACAACAGAAAAAAACGATAAGAAGATTAACTCATTTTTATTAATAGAACGAGAAAACGTTATTATTCTTAGTATAGTCCTTAGAGAAAATAGCAGCTTATTATTATTGAGATTGACCTCCAACGAATATGTGAAACCCAACTCAAACAGCCATTGGTGTGGCATGTTGGCAGTTGGAGGCGTTTATAAGTGAACATATACTTACTGCCTCCTAATATTCAAAATTAGTAACAACTCGTTATTACCTATATCAAAAATATGTTTATTAATTTCTTATTAGGGTCATGCACTTTATCGCCTTCGTTGTCAAGATATTTGTGACCGACTCCACAGTTCCGATAAATCTGATAGCAACTTTTCGTTTACCTAGGACTTATAGTTAGTTTTTACAGAAGCTCTAGAGTAAGTTTTTTTTTAGGTAAAAAAACGTTTCGAACGCTTAAGTGATTTATATGAGTAACTCTAACGCGATGGTGACGTTTTGTTACGTTAATAACCTACACTCAGGGCTCTGAACAGTTGAGTAGCTTACGGCATTAAAATCGACGGTATATTTGCATATATTTAGCTCGGACTCAGTAGCCGGCCGCATTGTTTGTCTTGTGCAAAATTCCGAGCGCTACTGCTTATTTCTTTTGTCATTACGCGCGCATTATCTCATCGGGTTAGCAAATAGCGTGCTTTTTACAGTTCACGAATACACTAAAATTAAGTACTATTATTATATGTATAGTCAACCAAGAGATCTTTTGCATCTTTCATATAGATTTTTAATGTGACAAGGAATTGTCACAGTAAATCAAATTGGTTGACTGTACATACAATAAACAAGGTGTACAAGTGATGTCCATGTAAAATAATTTGGCAGTTTCCGTTTTCTCCTGTCCCTGTCTCGTAAATAAAATTGCAATTTCTGCGGCCAATTCTAACACGTAATCACCATCATCATTTCAGCTGTAATACACGGGCTTCCCCAAATACCTATGACTTCTTGAAATATTTATCGTCTTGATGGAAGTTGTTACCAAACGGGTTGGTGCGGGGAATGATTCTGTTTCGTCGGATGGTGCTATCCATCCGTCAGTCATTCAACACTTGAACACCTTTAAAATTTAACTGTATTTTCATTATGTATTCAAAATGGTTATTATTGTGATACGACTTTATGACGATTCGCCATGCATCTCGCATACCAGAACGGCATGGTTGCTATATCTAAAAATGATTGTATTGAGCAATCCACGAAGGCTTATATTAGCTAGCAAAAGAGTGATTACAATATAATATAAAATAAAGATTATTATCATATAATACGATAAAATATTATGCTTAACACAAAAGACATTGAGCAGAATAGGAGGGGAAGAAAGTCTTTAATGTCCAGCAGTGGGACAGCTGATACTCTTACAAAAAAATATATTTAGTAGAAAAGTACTGTGCAGTTAATATTTATTATTATATTTGCGTTATATAGGTTGCGTTATTTGAAATCATCGAGTGCATTATAAAAATCAACACAAGAATAGATTGGATAAACGAGTAATAGCTAAATCGTTCCTTGCCCTCAATTATTGCCACTCTTCAGGAACCTCATTCAAACTCTAACTAACCCTATTAATAATATTATTAGATACACTATAATGTCAAATCACACACCTAAACCGTAAAGCGTCCACTGCTGGACATAGGCCTCCCCCAAATACGACTTGTATCATCTTGAGGGGTAGTTGCCATAGTCGCCACGCTTGGCAGGCGGGTTGGCGACCGCAGTAGCTCTAGACTGGGTTGCGACAAACGCTGCTGCCTATCCGTCGGTTTCTTCCCTTTGTCGCCTCTTACGACACCCGCAGAAGGAGATGAGGTGAAATTTGGTTGTTGTAATTAATGATTAACAGTTGTAAAAAACAACTCCTTCCTTACAGACTGAAAATAGTGAAAATGTCATATTTATCCAAAAACACTCTCTTCACAAAAATGAATCACCGAAAAGTATTTTCAGATCAAAGGTCAGGTCAATGACAGTTTGTTTCTGAGTAGTCTAAAAACAAGCTGACATAACTTGGTTCTATATTTAGCCGAAGTTTAATAAAATTACAGATAATAAACGTTAGATTGAATTACGCTAGAATAGAACCGTACAAAATGGAAGTTGTGACAGGTCAAGTCGTCAAATCGTAACATATCCTTACTGCTACACGATTACAGATCTGTATTGATATATTTGGCTACTTTGGTTGCTGTAACTATTAACGCTGTATATACCGACAGTAAGTCGAGAGCAAACTACGAACGGGTTGAACTAATGGCCTAATGCGAACCTCTTTATTCATTTGTCTATTTGCCTCTCTATCACTTGGAGCTATAGAGGAAAATAGTTAATTTAAGTATTTCGATTTTGCCGGTAGCCTTTCGGTATTGAAAATAGAATTATCACTGAAGACAGAATACACCCTTTGTATTACAAGCCATAAAATCACTCGTATTCTTTAACTCCATTTAAGTGATTCAAAATTCAAAACACATTGTCACGAGTTAAAAGCGTGTCAAAAGCTTGTGAAGGCCGTCAGCACTCCAGAGGGGGTAGCATGGTTGCTATTTTATCGTCTATCGCGCTACGTCACTTTCGCACTTACATACTTGGTGAGAGATATTGTGAGAAATAATAAAAACTCATATCACGGGACGAGGCTACTTCGCCTCGTACAACTATGGTTAGTTGCGATGTTAACTAATTGCCGCAGCTAAGGTGATGTTAGGCTAGCAGGGTGCCTTAAAACAACAACATCAAACCAGAATAAGATTATAACATTTCGTATTCTCCAGATAGTGTGTACTGACACAGAACGGTACATGAAAGCATGCATGTACTGTAATAATTCCCCGCTCAACAAAGGGGCTCCTACACTCCTACAGCCCGACCCGCCCCTCGCTAGCATTCGCATCAGTTTTCCTTTCAGATTATTTGTCCTAACAATACCAAGTTCTGCGCAATTTCGATTATTACAAGCCTTTTATTTTATTAACACAAAACTATCCTGAGACTCATATTACTCATATATATTAACATTTTACGTGATAAAATCGGTTTTCAATTGTTTTATTTAATGAAAAATTATCGTGGCCGAAGACAATGACTTAACATATTAATTGTAACTCACGTTTTGTAATTCGAATATGCCTCGAAATGTTAAGTCGGACTTTAGGATAGTGACGATGTAGGGAGCCAAACGTATCGAGAAATATTCGACTACAAAACGTGAGTTACCCGTTTTAAAAGCAAACTTGATACTGATAATCTGTACAATAATACAACAAAATGAACAGCTGTCAGCAAAATAGCAAACATTCATCATCATCATATCAGCGGAAGGACGTCGACTTTGGACATAGGCCTCCACTAAGGCAACTCACAGTGACCGGTTTTGAGCCACCCGTATCCAGTGGATTCTTGCAATATTTAAGTCGTCGGTCCACCTTGTGGAAGGTCTGCCCACGCCGTCCTTCCGGTACGTGGTCGGCTTTCTAGGATTTTTACGCTTGCGTCATCAAACATTTACATCTAGCAAAGATTATTATTTCCAGTAAAATACTAAGGAAATAATCTTATCTAAAAAAACAAGTGTAGGTATAGCCCGAATAGTTAGCGTGGGGTCGTAACAATAGTCTATTGGGGGTGATAAGTATTTTAATGTTATTTGTCCGGATATGAGGTAGATTATTATGTATGGGACATTTAGTTTTTGTTTGTTTTTTTTTTAACTTACATTTGTTCACGGTATCAAAAAATATGGAATTAAATGTTAGAATTTTAGTCAAAAATGACGTCTCAAACCATCTTGCTTTAACCTTTCAATTTTTTGTTTACAGACAAAATATTCTTTACCTTAATCATTCCTAAATCTACCTAAAAGCCTTTATCACGTACGAATACAAAGATTTATCAAAAAAATGTCTTTCAATGACATAATCTAAAATGCATAGGTAGCATCATTATGTAAAATTATAATATCAGAGCACTCGATATTTGACACGTCGTAATAAATGCCTCTGCTATCTAGCTAATGCATCCTAATGTGTGTGCGAGTACCTTCGGCGAAATATGAAAATTATTTTTATTTCAACGTCATACAACGTGACCCCTGATAAACAGAGTTTCAGCAAATATTCAAATGCCATTGTCATTATAGTTGCTACAGTTGATCATGAAAACTACTTAATACTCTGCAATATCTTCAGTACCTATTAATAGATAAATTTTGACTATGTACATTGTTCAAGATGCAAATACTTACATGAAATCTTCATATCAAAGCAGAGGATAACTATGTAGGTACCTATGCGATACATTACATAAAGGTATTACAAAATTTGACAAATTAGAAAATATAACTTATATCATTAACAATTAAAATTACATTCGAATTCTAAATCAGTAACTACAATTTAAGAAAAAAATTAACCTTCCAAAATCAATCCATGCAACATAAGTATGACTATTATTTCTGGGAACTGTAAATAATCTAACAGTACCTGCTAATTATGTTTTCAGTGAAAATTAACATTTATGGTAGGAAAAATTTAACATTCTATTGACTTTTCGTACCTTTACTAAACGGTCTCTCCTGCTTAATTGGTACCTCTTGCGTATGGAACTGGCAGTAGGGCTAAAAATATCTATTTGATGTTGAGTTATGGATATTTCAATGTATCTACGCATGTATTAATATACTTGCAAATCGTCGTCGTATAATAGTAGAAGCTTTACTTAGTTTCAGGCTAAAGCGATTCGTGTAAGACTGTTCTCAAATATTTTTTAATTAATTCGCTATGTTTATGTGGCTCAAGTGTGTAGGGCCACGTAAATTCTACGTCAGTAATGTTTATCGCATTCGACGTCAGGGATTGATAACGGCTTTTAATCTTAGCCTTGAGACCACCGATTGCTTTAGCGGAGCACGAGGACTTGTATCTATTATGTACCAAACAGATTTTTAATGGCATAGGTATCTATTTGATAAAAATTAATGAAATACTTGTAACACGGTGTATGTTTGTTCACGAGAATAAAGGTAGTAAAGATAGTTAGAAAATAATTAAAGGAATGTAGGTTTTAAGGAATAATGTTTTTTTTTTTATATGTTTAAGAATAATAAATTATTGTATATATTTCATTTTATTTGTATTTAAACTTTTGTGAGACATTATAATATATTAAATGCTATTATATTTTAAATTTCTATCTAGTTACAATACAATTGAAAATTCTTCTCTGCAGAACGAATTATTTACTGGGCCCTTTTATTTAAAGCTGTAGTCTCAACATTTTTTCAATTTGTATTTTTTTGTGTAGTTTCTCTTATCGGGCTCGAAAGAGCTCATGATTATGAGTAGAAACCACATAGAAAAATCGAAATAAATAAAAAGTTGAGAATACAATACAACCTTAAATAAATTAGCCGTACTACTGTTTTCTTTCAACAAAATGCGTATGAAATACAATTAAATAAAAAAACTGTTATAAAACATCTTATACAATTATTTAAATTTCAGCAACAGATAGCTAAATATCTGTTATCGTCGGCGTCATCGGGTGATAACGGCATCAGGACTGCTCGGGGCAATCGGTCGTTGGCTCGGCGCGCGGAAAACTCCGCCAGTCGACGCAATTACACTCCTCGCACTAACGGGTCACTTCAATATCACCTTTAACACTGCGTTACCACGTATCGTAAATTCAGCTCGAATTTGGAATTCATTGCGTGACGGTAAACAGTAGACTAGTTTTCCAACAATGGTTTTAAGGCTATGGATATACTGCCTAGTAACGGGTCATGTCATAATCACGTACGTACTATAAGTACCACACCATGTACACTTGTACAGGGCGGAAAGATCGAATGCCACATGGATGAAGACTGCTTTTAATATTGTAAATAGCACATTCTGTGTAAAGGAGACGTTCCTTTGTTTTTAAAAACATTAAATTCTGCATCATGGATTTATGAAAAATCGCTTGACTCAGCCGGGACTCGAACCGGTCAAATGACACAAAAAATATAGTGCCATATTTTAGAATGCAAATTGAAAGGGTTACTGATAAGGTTATTTTTTCTCCAAGTAACAAATATCAACAATAATTTTAATAAGTCCATAAATTCATAATTTATTGATTTTAAAAACAAAGAAAAGTCTCCTTAACGCAAAATGAGTTATTTACAATATTTAAAGCAGTTAATTGCCATCCATGTGGCATTCTTTCTTTACAGCCTGTATACAAGCTGTATTGGAAAATCAATTAGCTCATTTAGACGATAGTTTTAAAACGGTCGATAAAGGTTATAATATTTAAAGTTGACTAGACCTCTTTTCGTAAACTTCTACGATCATAATTATCCATTAGCCGCCCGAAGACCTATAAAAAGATCTCCCATTGACTGCCATTTTGAATCTTAATAATGACAAACCATAGTTGCATTTGGCCTGGCAAATTTTAATTTCTGGGCGGCTAGAGGATATATTATTTTTTGTATTACCAACCTTTAAAAACACAGTACATAGACGAAAAAAAAAAATGCCTCTGCGTTTCAAAGTCACCTCGTTTTACGGTACTTACGATCTAAACCTGTACAGTAAAGGTCATAAATCATCATCATCATCATCATCATCATGTCAGCCGAAAGACGTCCACTGCTGGACATAGGCCTCCCCCAGAACCACCCAAGAAGACCGATCCTGCGCCTTCCACATCCAGCGGTATCCTGCGACTCTAACTGGGTCGTCGGTCCATCTTGTGGGTCATAAATATTTAAACAAAATTAGACCTAGCAACTAGTTATATGTTTGCGTTTGACTGTACTTATTGTAAGTGTATTTCCGTCATTGAATACAGGGTGAAAACAAACAGTATCCTATTTCTGTTAGGTTTAATTGATATACAAATGACAAGTGTAAGGCGCGTGGGAGGGCTCGGGCTGGTTTCGATAGCACGCAGTCATGTCTATTAAAAGCATCGATTTAACGTGCCGCAGCAATATGGGTCGCGGATCTGGTACTTGTGGAACGAGTTACAGGTTCCTTTTTGAACAAAATAAGGAATTACTGAAGTATTAGAGGAATTTGGATGTATATACATAATTCAGTCATACATTTAAGTACTTATCAGTCAAAGAAGACAAATCCTTACTACACAAAGTAATGTATCTTTGAAGTAATTTCACTTTCATTTTACTGTTTTTTAATCTTATAAATAACAATTTTAATGAACATAAAACTAAAATTAGAACTAATTTATACTATAAATAACTAACCAGGAGTAAGTATAGACATTTGTACGGATATTTGACTAAAACTTTTATAGCAGTCAGAAAAACTTTGTTTAATTAAACATATAACTATGAGAGGAGCGAAACGTCGAGTTGTCAACAATAAACGGTATTTCATTAAGTTGATATTTGCACCGTTAGGCGACGAACGCTGCGATTATACTACTCGAATTATTCAAAAATGCAAACGATTGATCCCTACATATAAATTGCATAAACAATCCTTGAAATGAAAATCTGACGTAGGAAAAAAAATACATTTACGATTTTAGAAGATCATTATTACTTTTATTAATATCTAGTCAATTAGTCTTCTTTTCAGCACTACAAATAACATAGTTTAACTTTTTTTTTCATAATGGGTATACATATTTGACATGCTGCTTAGTAAATGATACCCAAGATTATGCGGCAGTTACTGACAATTTACAGTCTTATAGTAACACTTCAAGTTTATAACTAAAATAGCAGACTTATTTCTAGCTCCCTGATTGATAAAACTTACTGTATACATTTTGTCTCTTGCTTTAAACATAAGAATAAAAATCTCGTATAAATTCAAAATGGCAAATATGCGTCCATATAAATTAAGTTTAACTCAAATGACATTTCACAATTTCAACTAAGTGCCGTCTCAAACCGTATCGTCGTCACCGATGTCAGGAAGATTACGGCGGGCGACAGTTCGTTATTCCTCGCATAGTACGCTTCGGGAAAGTTCGGCAACGGAAAACAAAAGACGGTTTTTAGTTAACAAAATTCTGGGAATATTCGAAACAAAAGCGGTGAATTCGAAATTCAATTTGAGCAGATGAGGAATGAAATTGAAATTGATATTGAGTTTTTAATACCGTACTATTTACCAAATACATGTGTAGTGCAAAACGATGGTTAATCGGGAAGACTCGGATCTCGATCAAGGGTTATATTTTCATATCACTTAATATGGAATTTTATTGCTTTACATTTTGAAATTTGACACTACATACATACGAAAATGTCACTCATTTAAATAATCATTGATTGACAGTCGAGACGTAATCCGAATTTACCCGATGGAAAATCGGTTTGCACTACATCTGTAGTTTGGTACATTGATGTACCAAATCCTTTGTAATAAGGTACAAAAGTGTACACATATTTTTGACGTCGGATGTTCACGTGGAGTACATTTATTATCAACTAGCTGTGCCCCGCGGTGTTACCCGCGGTTTAATAGGGGAAAAACGTAGCCTATGTGTTAATCCAGGGTGTCAGCTAACTCCATACTAAAGTTTATTAAAATCGCTTTAGCCGTTTAGACGTAAAGAAATAACAAATATACACACTGACAAACTTTCGCCTTTATAATATTAGTGTAGATAACCAATGTAACAAACAAATCCGATATTAAAAGCCGATTTCGCCATTTTTATTTATAAATTTTAATTGTTATCAAAGAAGTAAATTGTTAATTTATTGGAAAAGGCCGTCCAAACTTATATTAAGGTAGCGAAAGTGAATCCTCATTTTATCTGTTTGTAACTTTTTCAATGTACAAAACTTGTCAACATTTTAACAGGAAGAAGATTCCATCCTTTATTTTAATTTAAAAAAATAGACTATTGGGTGCACAGATGGGTTTTTGTAATATTGACCGCAAGCACAAAGCATAGAATACATCTAGTATTATATAGAACAAAATATATAAAGATGTACGAATTTGTCCTTCAGTTGATCTTTACTCGTCCCACATTTACCTACATCTCGCGAAGAAATAACGTAATTACTCGCCAAAATGTACTTCTTCAATGACAAAAGTCAACGAACGGACGCGTAAACAAATTTAGAAGCTAAATAATAACGCGTCACGAGTTATATAATATAACGTAACTGTTCAGACATTGAAATTTATAATCAGATTTTCAGTAGCTTGTAGTTTTTTTTAACGGGGCTTCCAACCTCTTTACTGACCAGACGCTGACCTGTACTGGCTAACTGTCATAATTTTAGAACGACCGACTCAAAATTTAAAAACTGACAGGACGAACATCATCATCATCATCATTTGTAAAAGGACGTTCATTGGTGGACATAGGTCTCACAATGACCGATTTTGCGCCACCCGCATCCAGTGAGTTCCCGCGGTCGTCGGTCCTCCTTATGAGGGTCTATGGTCTATTGTACACTGTATTGTGTACCTAGACCCGGGTATAACCTAAAGCTACGGCCAAGACCACCGGGAGTGCGTTGGAACACTGCGATCACCCGCTTGCCAAGCCTGGCTATTATGGCATTTACCCCCCATGCAAGGCACTCGTCGCTTTGAGGGAGGCCTATGTCGAGCAGTGGCCTTCCTTCCGCTGATATAATGATGATGATGATTGTACACTGTAAATGCGCAATTTTATTGTAAATTTGGTTTTAGATTATGCGGCCTGCTAATTGCTAGTATTGCCACACAGTGCTTCACTTTCACTCCCATTAAAAAAAGACAGGGACCGTACTAAAGTAATTTAAATACCGAACCGCGCGTCTTTCTGGTCCGGTGAATGAACGAGACCGCCCTATGCACGTCACTATAGGTATGTGTCAGTTTCTCACTCGCACCCTCGGTGCGCTTCTAATGTGAGAAGTTGAAAACAAAACCTTTCCAAAGTCGATTTTTTTTACGTCTCTCGGTCACAGGCCAATAATATTTAAGTGTTGTTTTTTTATTGCAATTGTTATCGTAATATATTAAAAATAGTGTTTTAAGTCGAAAATAATCAAACCTAATAATTTTTGCAAATATTTTTACACTTTGTACTTATTATCTTTTGACAAGATTATAAAGAATATTATAATAGAGAGCTGGTAATCAAATCAATTTTTAAACACTTCAAAATGCAACCTTAGTTTCATGTAGCTAAAGTCTCTATTCCAACACACGTAACTGTGACCGCTTCAAAGTTATACTTCGAAAACAAGCAACCCTATTCGGTGTCGTTGGATATTAGAAGCAAGCCGGCTTATATTGTAACCTTTTCACTCTTACACCATTAACCAAAAGGTTGGAGCAGGACAGCCGTATCCGATACGAATGCTACTAAGGGTAACGTCCCCTCTTTAAACTTATATTTGAACAGTATTTTTGCGTGCAAAACTACCAACCACTGGTTTAAGCGAATTAAGTTCAATTTATATTTTTAATTTAGTGATCAAGTGTAGTTGGTTGGTATTTACTTTATCGCGTTACATAAGACACAGATAAGACAACACAGTCATGTCATGACTACACTTTTTCACCTTATGCCATTGCACGAATACATACACACATACATTTCAGCCGTACGAAGTCCACTGCTGGACATAGGCCTCCCACAAATATGACTTGTATAATCTTGGGGGAATTGCCATAGTCGCCACGCTTGGCAGGCGAGTTGGCGACCGCAGTAGCTGTAGATTGGGTTTTGACGGACGCTGCTGAACGTCCGTAGGATTTTTCCCTTTGTCGCCTCTTACGACACCCGCGGGAGGAGATGGGGTGGTGCTATTCTAGTCAGCCGGCATCACACGACTCAGAATATAAATAACTAAATAAGTAATACACATCACAAACCCACCTTGCTCCTCAAACATCCTCAAATCCAGGACAACCTTACACAAATTAGCTGAGCCCCACGGCAAGTTCAAAAAGGTTTGTATAGTGGGATAGAAAAAAATTACTCAGGAAAAACTAATCTCACAAATAAATGCTCTTACTGGTATTTGAACCCAGGACTGTCGCCTTCATAGGCAGGGTCACTACCACTAGGCCTGACTTAGTTTATACCCTTTGAAAGTAAAACCATTGAAGTGTATAAATGATGAAATTTAGCATTTTTGTATCTTATTTATTTGAACGTACCAATAAATCTCATAAGTATAAAACCTACTCGTCGCATTGAATAGGGCGTGACTGTCTAGTTACATGATTTAAGAAATTGTACCCTTACCATGAGCTGTGACTTTGAGGATTTCGATAACGAGTATCGAGTTTACTATCTTTGAATCGCGTTCACACTAAAATAGTACAAGCGGGATGCACAGATAGTAAACTCGATACTCGTTGTCGAAAACCTCAATGTCACAACTCATGGTAAGAGTACTGATGACTACATTTTGACGACGGTCTGGCCTAGTGGGTAGTGAATATAGTGATAGTAACCCTGTCTATGAAGCCGATGATGCTGGATACGACTCCCAGTAAGGTAATTTATATATGTGATGAGCACAATTTATCTCTGAGGCATGGGTATTTTTTATGTATTTAAGTATGTATTTGTATATATGTAGTACCCACAAGACAAGCCTTCTGGAGCTTACCTTGGAGCTTAATATAAAATAAATTATGCTTAGAAAATATTTCTATAAATAAGTTTGAAACAAAAAACAAATCCTATCTAAAAACTCATCACCTTATTACGCTAAGGAAAACATTAAGAACCATATCGCATTAACCGAACGAACGTGATACCATGCAGTTTATCAGGCGAGTTACAGCGACACAGCGCTAAATTATGTGTTTGGGGCGAACGGATTCAATTGCCCGAGTAGGTGAACATCGGCGTGTGGGCTCTAAATGTGTTTACATATATTATGTAAGTATCATATTTACTAGGCTTACAACGTAAATGAGTACATACCGGGTGCGGCCCGTAATATGAGCAAAGATTTTAGGGATCGCTTCTACACCACGAATGTAACAACATTTTGTTCTACAACTTTATACAATTGGGTAATAAATTACCCAATAAATTACAAAATCATTAAAAATATTATCAAAATAATAAATTACTTGTGATTTTTTCGAACAAACTAAATAGTATTTTCAATGAACAGCATCCAATAGTCTAGTTGACGTTTACTGTCAGCCTACATAGTTTTCGCAATACATTCCTTGCTTGGAAAATCTTTTTTTATTAATATTTATTAAACTATAAGTTATTTTCAAAAGTCGAACAAATGTGCTACGTTTGTGGTATAGAAACGATGCCTAAAGTTAACGCTCCTATTACAGGCCACACCCGGTATAATATGTTTGAAGGTAGAATTAATGTACATGTCCAAATCATCCTCTTCCCGGAAAAAGAGACGTAGAATTTGTGAATATTTCACACGTCTTAACATATAACACCGAGTCGGTCCCACCATCGGCACGTGTAAGTTTTTTTATCAACACAGTAATATTATAGAAAGGTTAATTTTATTATAAATGATGGGAAAGGAAAAGTAATAACATGTCGGTGACAATTATAGTAAAATCATTTATATTTACATACATCATTACATCATACATTTCAGCCGTACTTATGCAGTCCACTGCTGGACATAGGCCTCCCACAAATATGACTTGTATCATCTTGGGGGTAGTTGCCATAGTCGCCACGCTTGGCAGGCGGGTTGGCGACCGCAGTAGCTGTAGATTGGGTTTCAACGGACGCTGCTGCCCGTCCGTAGGATTTTTCCCTTTGTCGCCTCTTACGACACCCACGGGAGGAGATGGGGTGGTGCTATTCTAGTCAGCCGGCATCACACGGCATTCATATTTAATAATTTATCATTTATTTTTTCTGAAACTGGAATATATTACGTTAGGTTTGTTTTATAATAATCGGGAAATATGATTGATGACGGCATTGATTATGAGTTATGAGTTATGACAATATGAATCCGTTAAAATAAACACTACTTACTAAGTCGGTATTAAATTTAATATGCTATCGTGCAAAGCAATAAGATCCTGCATACCGAAGGTAGTATGCTTATATTATAAACATTATATTAGTTGGAAATAGCAACTGATCGTCTGCAGTATTTTCAAGGTAGGTTGGAGTACCGGTATTTTTAGTATGCCATACCGGAAATGCGAAATTGTCCATACCGGTGTTGCAAGCTCTTTATTCATATTTGATACGCCGTGTTTCGCGACAGCGACATCGGTACAATACGTCATATAAGTGTATAGCTGTTTCTCTCGCACATCAAAGGCGGTACCGCGAACATCGAAGTTCGTATATTCGAGCATGCTTCTGTTTTACTCCAATTAAGATCTCATAAGAGTGACGGAGAAAATCGTCCGAAATTAACGAATATCGCTGTTCGCGGTAGCGCCGCTGAATCTCTCATACACACATTTATACAGCGCGATAAAAATGTAAAGCGACTTGATGTAAGCAAATGTTATATAAAAGTAATATATAACACGGTTTTATCTCCCGAAGTTCTATAAATATTCTCTGCGAGATAATATAATTAATGCACTGACCTCGTTTACTTGTCTCCTGTGATAATTTGATGTCACAAAAATGACTAAAATTAAAATGTAGATTGAACTGTCTTATTATTAATATGCATTATATTGTTTTTGGTTGTCACGATAAAACTTACTAATATTACAAATGCGAAAGTAACTCTCTGTCCGTCTGTCTGTTACCTCTTTACGCTTAGGGCGTTAAACCAATTGGGATGAAAAATGGTATGGAGAGAGTTTGAGCTACGAGAAACGACATAGGATAATTTTTATCCTGCAACCATTCGTCAAAGCGCATGGCTGGCCTACGAAGTCGCAAGAAAATTTCCAAAAAAAAGCACCTAAATATGGAAATCAAAACTCAAATTAAGTTTGGAGCGCAGTCCTACTGCGGAAGTAGGTACTCCCACCTTACAGAAAACTACTTACATCCAAATAACGCTATTTAGACCCTATTTATAGTATAGTGTGTCTGTCGGTGAACGTGGTCGCCAGACAGCTCAGAGCCGTAAAAGGTAGGCAACGCGAGTGTGGATCCTCAGGAGTTGCATTTGTCCATTAGCTACGGTGACTGCTTACCGTTAGTCTGGTCTTAATTTTATCTGATCTGACTGATGATGATCTTATTTAAAATTTTATCTCGAGATGTTTAAATTTTACTCTTTAATTCTTTACAATATAAAACCGTTTTTTGTTATTTCATATCAGTATATATTATTAATTTGTGACAATCATAATTGATGAAATATTTACCTCACACGAGTGAAATACTCTCTATATCTTCACAATCGTCAATAACAACTCGAGTGCGTATGTAAACCACACGTCGATACCATTTCTGTGGTAAAACTGATAAGCGTTCAATAAATATTTATATTGGTACGATCTACCACGTGTCCAATGACACGATAATAATTTTGCACTCACTTATTTACTAAAAACCCCAAATCATTATTAAACGTATGTTAGTATTTTATCATACCAAATTATCTACGTTTTAATAGGGATATTGACATATATTACATTTTATAACAAAATTAAGTGAAATTGATTCACAATGACGAATATAATCAATTAAAAATAAAATTGAATATATTATACTTATTTGATTTAAAAATATCACGTTTACAAAATTTAAAAAGGACAGCATTTTTAATTAGCGAAATTTCAAAAAGCCGTGGTACCCATCAAATTCTCGCGGTTTACTGCAAAATAAATTGTACAGGCAACTTGTCCAAATAGCAATTTAATTATTTTTCTATATTTTAGAGAGCGCGGCTATGAATAAGTGACGTCATAAGTTCTCATCATTTTGTAAGAAACGTTTTCGCGGGAAATACGAATGTCAGACTTTGACGCTTATTTCTGGCTTTTGTGTATTTTTTAGGCCATTACTCCCATACAGACATTTCATCCTTAGAACGATAGGGGTCGATTGATAGAATAAAAAAAAACAGTTAACTAACCTATTGTGAGCATTATTTATCCCCCACAAGGTTGCCCGACGACATAGTAAAGATGGGGGGAATCGACTGTATGATTGTGCCGCAAAACCGGTCACTGTGGGTCGCTATGGGGGAGGCCTATATCCAGCAGTAGACGTAATTCATCTGATACGCTGATGATGATGATTCTTTATCCTGTAAACGATCGGAATAAGTACTTCATCTTTCTCGCGTTGTTCCGGCATTTTGCCACGGCTCATGGGAGCCTAGAGTCCGTTTGGCAACTTATCTCAGGAATTAGCGTAGACACTAGTTTTACGAAAGCCACTGCCATCTGACTTACCAATCCAGAGGGTAAACTAGGCCTTATTTTCTTGCGACGTTTTCTTTCACCGAAATATTATCAAATAATATTTCGTACATAACTTCCGAAAACTCATGGTTATGAGCCGGGGTTTGAACCTGCGACCTCCAGACTGCAAGTCACACGCTTTTGTTACTAGACCACCAGACTACCGCCAGAGCTCATGAATACCTAATTCTCAGTTTATCCATGAATGAGGGATAGGAGAGTATTTTCTAACCGGTATACTTTAATTATTGAACCAAGGAATATCCACGTTTTTAGTTTTACTTGATTATCAACAAATGAATACACACAAGAGATTCTTATATCCATATTAGTCGTAGTAAATTAAACTGCATATATTAACTAAAACAGTGTCCAAAATCGGTACTCGAGCGGCAAACAAATACTCCAACCAAAGCCAAACTCTCAAAAAGTAGTCCCAAACCGTTATTAAAGCGTTTTACGACGGATGCCGAGGACAAAGTGGTTTGTTTTATACCTGAACAGCTACCGCCAACGTCGAAATTCGTAAAACTATTTGCCTCTCTATCGCTCTTGTAAAATGGTGCAATATGCGGGGGAAGATAACGAAATGACGATGATCGTAGTAGGCCGACCTCTTGTTGCTCTTCACAATTTGTAGTTTATGTCCGAACTCATGTACAACATTTCTTATGAATTTCTGAGTCACATTTATACTTGCTTCAATAAATGAATATAATTGCACAATGCCTAGTTCTCACGAACATACCTACAAGGCAGGTTTGTTTAAAAAACCAATATGTCATCAAAGCTAACAATAAAGAAATAGTACCTTTGTAATTACAACAAAAAAATGTGGAACTTATGAAATGTGGAAGTAATTAAAACTAAAGTTTATTAATAAAATAATTTGTTTTTTCATAAATATGATCTTAATAAGATTCTATTACCTTCAAACATTGTGACGCTGCAATCAATTTATGTCATACCTGAAACAGATTACATTTTTAAACTACATAATTTCACCATAACCAAGTTTCAATACTTTCGATCATGTAACGTTTCTTTCCTAACAAAAATAAACTCGGTACGAGCGCACCAGCCGTACTCTATTCAAAAGACCGTATAAGCTTATGAAAATAATTGACACATGCGCCTTTTTAATATTAACAAATATGTTGGATCAAGAAGGATGTAAGTGCATACTCAAACACTAAATCATACGACTTTACGGTTCATAGACGGTATAGAGAAGCGTCGTCCGATATCGCCCGAAGTGGCACGGAAACCGCCGAGCGTTCGTGGCAGTGGCACACATACCGAGGCTGGGCCCTTGATTGAAAACAAAGTGACAGTTTCGTCGTAAGCGATTTAGTTTTCGTATGCTAATTTTACTGTTTCATAGCGTTAATTAGTTTTTGCTCTGTATACTTTGGCGATGATTTGAATTAGACAGTCTTGATAGCTAAATCAATTTTATTCAACCTTGCCTTACTCGGCTAATAAAGCTGCGCACCTGGTTAGGTGACGTCATTTACGGTGCTTTGGCTCTTTGTACAAACAGAGAAATGTACGGATAGTATTACCATGAGCACAAATAGAATTGGTTGAAACAAAGTCATTTGTTCTAATATTGTCATTCTGACTTGAGTGTATGTTAGGGACTTTTGGAAAATGTGGTTCCAAAAATTAGCTCAGTAGTGTAAAATTAAGTCGCTTCTTGTCTGTACCTAAAGTGATTCAAGTAGGTGCATCTGTGCCCCATGCATAGCTGAATTATTTTTCCTACTAAACATTGGATTTCAACTTCATGTTATGATTTTATGAACTCCTAACAGCCCCAAGCAGTAGACAGGTACCTCAATTATTCAATTCATATAGGTATACTTCTGTCTATAAATATTTACTTGATTCAATCACTACAACACAGTGACACACAGAGAGACGCGTATAGCGATGTATGTACATACGTATAACGCATTTATTCCTGAGACATACCAAGTGATGATCTTGACCTAAATTCGCGACTGATGTTCGCCATTTTTTAACACGTTTAATCAAGAGTCTTTTTAGTGACAAAGAAAGTGTTGCTAAAATTTTACGGAGATTTTCAGGAAGAAAATGTAAAATTCACTTTGTTTATTGTATGGCACCACACAAGGTGAAAAAATAAAGGTAGTGTCATTTATGGAAATTTATCTTTCGGCCTTTTGCTGTTCATGCCTGCCCCCATAGACAGAAACTGAAAACCAAATGCAGCAAAAATTTACCCCTTTATCTATTCAGACGGCTTAAGACTCATTCATGTTTTAAACTAGTTACAAATCAATAGCTCGAATAATTAAATAACTATGAGTATAAAAATTTACAATCTTTCCAGTCTATGCGTTTAGTTTTAAATTTTAATATCAAATAGTTAATAGTTTATTTTTAAGTTAATGAAGGATACTTACCAAATACCTATTTGCCTGGTAAAAATACTTTCCTCGACAACTCGTAAATAAGACGGATTTTATAGATCTCTTACGTATGTAATGAAAAAAAATGTGAATGTAGGTACCTATAAAAAAAAAATCTTTGAGAATTTGGTATTTATTACGTTATTTAGGTATTCGATTTGACCAAAGATTACATGTTTAATTTATGAGACAATTCTATCAACTATCGATTGTATGATAGTGTATGAAATATAGTTAGGCAAAAGTTGTTTGTCAGTGATGCATAGCCAGAGATAAAAATGTATGTCTTTTTCTTAAGCTACTCTTATCAGCTCTAAAATATTGGTAGAGAGCATGTCGAGCCCTGCCCAGTGTATGAATACATAGTACAAACAGCGTCATATAGTTAGTTGCAGTCATTATGGCCAAATATATCGATACACATCATGCTGCAATAGAACATGATAGGTAGGTAATCTACGATTTTTAATGTAGTGGACAATAGTAGAGTAAACGACAGCTTTTGAGAGTCTACCTTTTGAGGTGACTAAAAAGTAATTTGAGACATCGAGGGCTAGTCAGGGGCATCGGGTTTTAAAATAACATGTCTATAGAAGACTTGTGTGTGTGTGTGTGTGTATGCGTACTTACTTTGAATTACAATTGATGTGTGCAGCAGAGTCGCACGTCCACAGACTAGATGGACCTCATACGGGTCGCAGGGAGTCTATCGCTAGATATAGTTCCCTATGGCCTTCTTTTTCTTTTTTTTTATGATATAGGAGGCAAATGAGCAGACGGATTGCCTGATGGTAAGCAACTACCGCCGCCCATGGACACTCGCAACACCAGAGGAGTCACAAGTACGTTGCCGGCTTTTAAGATCCCTATACGCTCTTTTCTTGAAGGTTTGGATGTCATATCGGTCCGGAAATAGGCGAGAATCGGAATTTGTAAATTTGTAATGATTGTCTCTCTCACGCCTGCATTAGAATAAAAGTGAAAGATGCCCGAAAATTTTATATTTCGCGGTAAATCCTCAGTAGTGACCCTGAGTTGTTCCTTTCTTTTAAAGCTTTTTAAAGCTGTTCTCATGTAAGTGACTTGTATGTATTTTTTGAGAATAAATATATCTTTAAACCTAGTGAACTTCACATACGTGGCCGATATTATTTATAAATAAATATTTCGGGACAATCTTACACAGATCGACCTAGTCCTACGGTAAGCTCAGTAAGGCTTGTGTTGTAGGTACTACACGACGATATATATAATAGATAGATACATATAAATACTTAAATTGAAAACACCCACGACTCAGGAACAAATACCTGTGCTCATCACACAAATAAATGCCCTGACTGGGATTCGAACCCAGGACCATCGGCTTCATAGGCAGTGTCACTACCCACTAGGCCAGACCGGTCGTCAAATCTTTTACTTTATTCCTGAGTTTATCAAGGCGTTTAGGGTGATATTCCGTATCTGAACTCTGACGTATTTTACGTAACTTTAGTTACGTATCCAATTGGTGTAGTTGCTAACTGGTTCTTAGAGGAACTGTATACACTTATAAACAAGCATGTCGTACGAATAATTCCTTCTTACATTACAAAAAAGCTAGTAGTAAATTTCCATACTTGTTTAAATAAATAAATAAAATATTTAATGGTATTATATTTAAATTGAACATAATCAATTAATGTATGAGTCATTGTTACTTGAAATAAATACATTTTATTTATTTATTTATAAGATTTAGAATGTGTTACGCTTATACAACATTTCTTATTTTTATAAAATACTAGCGATTATTGACTACTATGCATAGCCTGAATAATTAATGACGGTTGCACACACTTATGAAGTAAATGCCAAGAGGCTCTATTAAGTAAATAAATCCTCACTTTTGGTGACTCATACGCAGAGTCCAAGGTTCTGATATAAAAATATAGAAAAGATATTCTTCTTTCACTAAATGAGTTATATGACTACTTACTGCCTACAACGATTGTAAGACTCAACTACTGTAAAATCAAAAATTAAATCACTATTTTAGTACTTTTTCGAATAACAATGACTAATTCTATAAATATAACTAAGTGTACATTAAACCTATAAATGTACTAATTAAACAATGAGATTTAAATTTCATCTGATATTGGAAAAAAAACATCTTCCTAGAATTGTCATTAAAATACAAATATGTATAAGTATAACATGACATTCTAACCGAAATCAATAACGGATTATACTATGACCATACAGACATCCTTTAAACAAATACTCCATAACCAGATAACAAAAACCACTTTTTTGTTTAAAACTTCCTATAATAATATTGTCGTAGTATCGGATGCTTATCGTATTTAAACCCATAGTCATAATGTCCACAGATCCAAAAAAAACCTTCACTATCTCGCATTACTTGGATAAAGTAAAACAGTAACCATATTCAATTCCAACTTCAAACTACAATAGAAACAACTCTATTACCTAATAGTTAAGACTCAAAATTAATTGCACGCTGTGTCTCTCTTAGTGTTACACTAATGTAAAACGAACTTTAATCAATGGAAATAGAGTTTATTCTTGAATGGTAAGTAGCAGCCTCGTCGGTATTGCGTGTCAACGTTTTTTACAGGTGTTCGATAGATAACGTAGTACTTACTTTATTGCTCTTATCGGTTATTGGTCCGAGGACTTGTCATTAAATGTGACATTATCTAGCAAAAGGGACCTTATTGTCGATGGCGCTTACGTTGAACCGCGTTGCGTTTGTATTGCGCGATCTTGAACAACAGCGTAAGCGCCATCGACAATAAGGTCCCTTATCATAGATAATGTCACAAATAGTGATATACAAATTCGTCTGTGAAGGACAATTTTGCTGACATTATTTTGAACTTTAGATTTGGAGATTTTTTTAAAGTAGGTATATATGTAAGTATTTAATCTGAAAAACCGTACGAATATAAAGTCTGATCAGGGAGTTTCTTACTTAGATCACAAACAGAGAGAGAACTGTCGTTTCTTATACTAGTCATCATTTCAGCCGTAAGTCGTCCAAAAATATGACTTGTATCATTTTGGGGGTTAGTTGCCATAGTCGCCACGCAGGCGGGTTGGTGACTGCAGTTGCTGTAGATTGGGTTTCAACGGCCGCTACTGCCCATTTTTCGATTTATTCCCTTTCTCTCCTCTTACGACACCCGCGGGAGATGGGGTGGTGCTATTCTAGTCAGCCGGCACCATCGCAAACACTATTACTTATAATATGATCCTAAAAAAAAGAAAAAAAATTTCTTCTCCTACTGATACTGATGGAATTGGTTTGCCAGTCTATAAAAAACAATAACTATTTAGCACCTTGATTGACTAAATAAAAAAATATTATGAACACACATAGGGACAGATAAAATAGATACCATTTGCAAAACATACCGCCGCGTTCGAGTTCGCGATTAGTCAGACAATAAAAATTCCCGGCGCGAAGCCACAAAACAACGCCAAACACGGCGATCTGACTAATTATTCTTTTTTAAAAGAACTTAGGACGTTCACCTTAGGAATCAGAAAAAATGAATTTCAATCTGGCCGGGACGTACGACCAATTATTAATAGACCAATGTCATTTCACAGCCCTCTGCCAAAAGTGTCAGTGACTTTGTAAAATATAATTAAAGACGATGGTAATTTTACTGTGGTTTTTATAGTTATTTTGCAGTTCCAAAGACCAGGGTCTGTCAGGTTTTGAGTGTGCTGACTATTTAATTGTTTGGTTAAAACTCTAATGGTATTTATATTTTTTTTACTTATAAAAATTATGACTAAGAGTCGGAAAGAGTCAGACTAAGAGTAGAGTAAATAAACGTCTGATATGGCCGATTTATATATTAATATATATTAATTTATTATATATTAATTTGCTTTAATAGGCTTTCAAAACATATACCTAATATAATTTTATTTTATTGTGAAAACAAAGAATATTACAAATTTAGAACGCCTCATGAAATAATGTGTTAAAATAAGATAGAAAGACAAGTCACGTGATTTTTTCTATACATTATTAATTTTCGTTTCGATTGTGTGTTGATAGATTCTGTAGGTAAGCTGTTGTTATGCATGTTTACCGATGTGCATGGTTACCGATGATTTTGTTCTCAAACTGTGTTTGGTTACCACCAACTTGCATGCACCACCGATAAAGGACAAAACTACTTGTGCGCTTTCGGTAACCATATTTGCCAGTTTGCATCGAGTAGATGACACATTTAAACTTACTGCAAATATATTTGCTGAGCGATATTTTTGCACATCACAATATTCAACGCATTGATTCGATATTTGAATCGGCAATATCAGCTTGGAGTAGCGCTCTAGGTCAACAAGACATTATCGCATACGTATTTGAAACCACATAGATAAATCGGGCAACAAATACGTATAGATTATTATGTAAGATACTAAATAAATATTGATAAAATTGTTTTGTTGATGGTATGATGGTTAAGTAGATACATAAGTACATATACTTACTCGTGCTTATTTATTACTTTTATTAGTCTTCACAGCGGCTATTATATGACCTTATGCCTTATATAATAACACCAATGTACAGCTAAGAGTGTTGCTGCGTGTGTACCTACCTACCTACTTATAATAAGCGTGTGAAAATAGGTGTAAGAAGAGATTATTATTTGTCAAATACATGTAATTTATGAGTTTTATGAGTTATGACGTAATACTTATTTTAGCACATGTAGCACTGTCAATGAATAAACATCGTACTCTAATCGCAACCTATGTTTCAATTTCCTATCGACCCGGCTTTGTACTCGAGAGAGGGCCTACCGCAAAATCGTAGTTAGCTAAATCTCAGGCACCTATCTCTTTTACTTCAATTTAGGCGTAACTAGAGTGAGAAAGACAATAGTTCGAAATTACGAATTTCGATTTTCGCGGCAGGCCTTCCGAGCGCAATCGAAGAATATTACGCGGGATGAGGTTTTTCTGAATAATGTACCAAATATATCACTTCGGTTTTCACGCCACCCACCTCGCTCGAGGGCGCGTGTTACAAATGTTACAATAACAGTGTGTGACCTTGAAAAATACCTTTTTTTCTTGTGATAAGAGAACTCTTTCTCAATTTACAATAGAAGTGGCATTAAATGAATGTTTTTCTCATCAAAATCGCCATGGTCTATGTTACTCATTACTACTGGCGGTCGAGAGAAGACGAATTAAGACTGTGAATACGAAAATAGTCGCACACATAACTTTCTCACGAAATGTATCATTCCATACCAAAGATTATAACCTTCTATCATTCATGAATCATGATTCTAAAACACCATTGATTCGTTTCTAACATAGTTCCAAGTGTCAGAGACAAGAGCACGACATTCAAAAATCTTTGTAACAAAATACGTACTTTAACATTAAAAATACATCAAACGCATAAAAAAAAATTGGACACGTTAGATTAATTGTTAGAATATATTTACGTTAGTAAAATATATTTTTTATTTTGAAAAACAGGATAACAAATGTGAAAACAGTAACATTATATAAAATTAACTAATAACAAAAAATAAAATCTTATAAATAATAAACCTGTCCCAGGTCTCGGTCACTGGGTAGGGTGCCCAGAAGGCTGGCCGCATTCCCGTGTTGGATCGCAATGCTGATCCTCTGGGCGAAATAGTGACCAGCCCTCTGGTCACCAGAAGCCTCAATAAGGCGCGACGCAATCTCTTTGTAGAGACGTCGCGCATTTGGGCCCCATGGCCCCAGGGTTTCAACCCCAAACGCCGCAAACATGAAGCTACTGCCAAGAGCAGCATATTTGCGACGCTTGAGGTTTTCGGCTGTAGATGCAGCCGCGCCCGCATCAGATTTGGTGGCAGGAATATGAGACGGCGCCAGGGTGTCTACACAAGTAGCATCCCAGACGAGTGGCCGTCCCATACTCCAAGGCACCAACGTCATTCCGTCGGGCCTCTTGCCATCGTCCCTTGTCAGACCGTTGGGCTCGAGGACTGCCGGCCCCTTGGCACTGACGAGGGCCCGACGTTAGTTAAATCTCAGAGACACACGAATAGTTTTCGTTCCTTTACGCTACGTTCGCTTACATTCCATTTTAATTAGTTATATGTTGCAGTTTTAACTGTATCTTTTATTTACGTAACATTTGTAAAGGCAAGGGCAAAAATATGTACACATTTTATCACCTTATATCAGTGTCATAGGGTGAAATGATGTATATATATTTATGTCCTTGTCTGTGCAGATATGTAAAAAACTGAGTGATGTTAGTATTTATCTAAAAATAGACACGTGGATGTGAGAAATAAAAAAAAGCGGAGCGCGAACTCCTAAAACGATAAGCTTTACTTTGAAGGGTGAAATTTTATTTTGTACAATTTTAATGTAACTTCGCGTTAGAAGATATTATTAACCTTAAAATTAATAAGCCGCATTTTGTACATCGTTTTAGCATTGTAATATTTTGTGTGAGTTCTCAGTAAAATTACAGCTTATTGAGAGAGGTGACTGGAAAATTTCGTATAGGAATAAAAGGCATAAATTAGACCAAAATAAGTAAATTGTAGTCGGTACCAGAGGCTCTAGTGTAAGTTTCTTTTGACGTAAAAAAACGTTTACGAACGCGTAAGTGACAATGTTATTTATATGGGAAACGCAAACGCGTTCGTGACGTAAAGTTAAGTTAAAAACTTACACTCAGAGCCCTGAGTGTAAGTTTTTAACACTAGAGCCTCAGGGCCCTGGTTTGGAAAGTAAAATAATCCCTCTCACACATTAAATATATATAAATTAAGTAATAAATACTCAGGCACTATAGATGGTCCTGGGTTCAAATCCCAGTCAGGGCATTTATTTGTGTGATGAGCACAGATATTTGTTCCAAAGTCATTGCTGTTTTCTATGTTTTGAAGTAATTATATGTATCTATCTATTATACGAGTATATATCGTCGTCTAGTACCTACAACACAAGCCTTACTGAGCTTACCGTAGGTACTAGATCGATTTGCGTACGATTGTCACTAAATATTTTTTTTTTTTATTATACTTATACTGATTGGTAAGTACGAAAACAACTGAAATCTCATAAAATATGATTATTTTCCAGTCTAAGCAATTGAGTCACTAAGCTTAAAGTTTATGATGCAAAATTATTGCAGCATTTTATGATCAATATTTAAAATAAGTCTCAAAGTGCGTATTAAACAAACAGCTTCTACGGGTATAAATTTTGGTGACCGAAAGTACACCGAAGGGAGCAGTGACCCGGGCAGACGTCTGCGTCTGTTCGTCTGGGCTTGGTATTCAGGGCCAGAAGTGCGTAAGGGTTAAAAAAGTAATCAATATAAGTTAGACACTTTATTTTACTTAAATGCTCTTGCATTACTTACGTTACATTACTTACAGTTACGTTTTACGTAACTGTTCTTATAGGTTCTTCAAAAAATGAGTGGATAGTTTTAAGGGTAGCGCGTGCATAAATCATCTGGTGTTATAGTCGTCTATATACAGTGTGGAAGTCTTATACGGGCGAATCTCTTAACGGACGGTAGAATAGGACACAAGAAATATATTTAGATAACTTTTACTTAGAAGTGTAATTAATTATATCCATATAAAAAAAATCGGCCCGCAATGTAATGCAACACACTCGAGTTAAACACTCGTTGACAGTTAGTTTCAAAAGCTTATATCGCGTAATGTTTGCAGTACATTATTGCTCAGAAATTTTTGTATAATAGGTCGATTTGTGTAAGATTGTCATGAAATATTTATATTTATTTATTTATAATAGGTATAATTAAAGAAAAACCTTTTGGTTAATGATTATACTGGTAAATCCTATGTCTGGTTTAATTCTTTGCCCGTATTAGACTTCCACACAGTATATAGAATAGGTATATTCTGCTCAGCATCGCTATGCAGTCGCTATCAGATGTATCGGAGCTGTGGAGGTGATCATAAATATCTGAACAACGCCTCTATTGTCAAGGCGATAAAGTTCATGTTCAGATATGTATGACCACCTCCACAGCCCCGATATATCTGATGACCATTGTAGTACCCATAAACAATCATGTAAAACAAGACAATAGCATTATATTGCATATATACTAAATTTAAATTACGTCTCGGAGAAGTTTCCTAAGATATAAATATATCCCTCCGTTACTCGTATATATATTGAATCTTAAGAACTTCATAGACAGTTTGTATATCTTTGTCATTGCTTCTACTGTTCTGGGCTATCTTCTAGAAGTATGTTCAACGGAAGACCAGCGCTGGGGCATGTTTTATTTATGCCAAAGCATATCCGGAGTGGTGTCCATTTGTAGCCGGTAAATAAATAAAATAAAATAAAATAAAATAAAAATAAAAATTGTTTATTTCAGACTATGCTTGCGATCCATACTTTGTTAGTAACATTTTAAACCTTTAGACTATGTTAGTAGTACTTATACCTATTTAGACCTACCTATACTTACATCTACCCAGTACCTCTGTAGCCGGTAAAACAGCACCAATATTTATTTCACTATGACCCGTTTCTTTTTTATGTTTTATATCTAAAAACAAATTATTACTTATGACTGAGTGTTTATTGTCTAAGTCTCTCTTATATATAATGAAAACACAAGTGGTGCTGTATAGTGGTTATTTTTCAATGAATGTTTGGTTCTTTCTATATCACACCTGAGGCTCTAGTGTAAGTATATTTTTGACGTATAAAAACGTTAACGAACGCGTAAGTGATAATGTTATTTATATGGGAAACGCTAACGCATTCGTGGCGTAAAGTTACGTTAAAAACTTACAGTCAGGGCTCTGGTTCAAAATATTTTTAAATGTTTCTGCCAAAGTCGTTAACGCGAATTTAATAATTTTCTGTTAATAAACATAAACATTAAGTATCATTCCAATTTTTCCCATTTTTCTTTAGTTCCAGTCAATGAAATAGTTACATTTTCATCAATTACAATATTTATTTTTGTTTTCTACGTCTTACACAAAATTTGCAAATATTATTTGAAAAGTTGAAAAATAGCGTAATTGAATTACGTAATTGGTATCGACAAATATTTTTTAGCCCAGGACGTCTCTTTTCTCATCTCTCCAATACCGTAATCTACACTAATATTATAAAGGCGAAAGTTTGTGAGTTTGTATGTTTGTTACTTATTCACGTCTAAACGGCTGGAGCGATTTGAATAAAATTTGGTATGGAGTTAGACTGATTAACACATAGGCTAGGTTTTTTCCCTAATAAACCGCGAGTATCACCGCGAGGCACAACTAGCATTCACTAATGACCTACACCGACCATTCCCTGTGAATTTTTGGACATGCCCAGTGGACGAATGACGGCGGATATGGTGATGATGAAGATAAGTGTACTTTAATTTTTTTTTCTCAAACTTAGAAAGAAAATGAAGTCCAAACTATCTTCTGCTTCCCTGTGAATTTTTGGACATGCCAGGTCCAAACCCTGTTCCCTGCCACCGAAACAAGGTCATTCGTCCATCTCATCTATTTTGTGGACGTCTGATATTCCTGAGGGTTTACCGCGATCATCTAAAATCGCAAATTTTTAACGACGTCTTGTCACTCTAATTTATTGGAGTAAAGGAGAAAGACGGCCAATTTTATTTTTTTACGTTCGCGGCAGGCCCTCGTACACAATGCCAATTTAGACGTATGTAAAAACAACGGAAAACTCGAATCAGTAGTGAGCCCCTTAATTGTGTATGACGCATAAGCAAGAGCGATACAGAGAGAGAGATAGGGCTCCGGTTTTTTAATTTGGAACCTGGAAATTAGGGAGTAATACTTAATTGTACCAGACGTAACGTCATAGTATTATTAATGATTATCTATTTTGTTATTTACTAATAGAATAAAAAAAAACAATATTTTTTAATAACCCCTATTATGTTCTTACCGTTTCTACCTGATCTCTTCATAATGAGTCGTTAATATTAGCGCTTTATGAGTGCAAATATTAAAATTTTATTTTTAGATATTTAATTGGGCGTTTATACGCCCAAACGGAATTATCAACGTTTATCCTCTCATCGGAACAAAGTACTCGGCGGGCACTATCAGCTCGATTTTACTACCGGGAATGGAAGCGCATTCGGATTTTAAAATAAATGTTTGAGAGACACAGCACAATGCTTATGCTTCTCACTCGCTCCAATGTCTGAGTGCTAATGAGATGCATCACAATATTACCTAACTAAAATCTTGTTTTCAAAGTGTCAGTTCGCCTCCGAGAAAATGTAGTTCACAACACATACCTACACATATTTTATTACGCACCGTAACTTTAAAAGCCGCCTTATTATACATACGTTTCATCTACCGGTCAACAAACATACCTATAGTCAAACAAAATGATTAGGTTAAGCAAACGGATTAAATAGGTAGGTATTGTAAATTGTAAACTCTTGTTTACTTAAAATAAAAAGTTTTTTATACAAAAAGGAATAGCTAAATATATTAGAAATTTATTAGTACATTTCGATACTAGTGAAAAAAATTTTTTTTTCGACGAGGATGAAAGTTGGAGCCCGAGTGAAACGAGGGTGACAATCACCCGAGTCTTAAAGAAGATTTTACACGAGTATCGAACCTAATTTTTCATAGCAAGTGCCTTAAAAAGTGAAATTTACGCACGCGAAGCGTGCGAATAGTGCACTTTTTACGCGCTAGTTAGGAAAAAATTATATTGATTTACGTGTATACCTTCATTTGTGATAGGTACTCGGGAATCTTTGTCATCTTTTTAAGTTTTATGAAACTAAAACAAGCCTGAGTGGTCACACGATTCGTTTTAACTGTTATTAGAGTCCAATACCGTTTTGAATCGACTAAGTAACAACCAATAAGCCTACCGAGATCGGAACTCATAAAAAGGGGTTGTATTTTAGCAAATTCACCAACATCTATTATATCTTCACTTCAGCACCGTAAATTTAACTTATAGCCGCCGTGGCCGACTCGTCAGCCAACTTGTGACGCAACTTGCGATGGTTCAGATAAGTTGATCGACTAGTCGTCGGAGTCGGCGTGCGATTTCAATCTGTTTTCTTTGTCCGGAACTCAATACGTTGACTGGTTTGTCCGCAAGTCGGGTGTTTAGAGGCGTCGCCGAACGAGTCCGGGTCCGCTCGGGGGTCTAAGGGAGACAGGTGCGGCATTTCACGGGAAGAGGATTCCATTTGAAGATCGGATGTATTAATTCGGTCTAGCGATGGCTTATTAATCAGAAGTAAATAGAGGTTGTTTGTGTGAAGAAATCTTGTGATATCCTTTTTTTTTATAAATAAAGCTTCACATGCTTTATAAACGCATGTAATTTTAAACACAAAACTATCGTGAGATTTAAACATATTAATTGTATAAAAGCGGGTAACTCACGTTTGCGTCGGTTAGCCAACGCGAATGGCTCATGATTATGCTCCTCGTTACGGAGTGAAACATGTCGAGCAATATTCGACTTATAAAACGTGAGTTACCCGTTTTTATACAATTAAACGCATGTAATACTGGTAGCGACATGTCGTTTGCTATAGCGATTAGCCTTAATATTCTTGTTGAATCTTACTACGGAAAATGAAACTGATATGACACTATAAATACACCAGCCTTAAACAATTAATTTTCGCTACAGTAGTTATTCTGAAATTAGAGATATATCATCAATCAAATCCCGACATCGTAAACAATAATTGCAAATTCCGTAATTCGCATGACCTCTTCAGGACAATACATGTTATCCTCCCTTGGGAGTAACATTAGCGATTAATTTGAATACATGTATTAAAATGCCCTTTATGAGGAAGTGTGATGGAAAATTTAGATTTTGTTTTCTCAAGTACCAGCGCACTTACTCGACTATTAAACCTAAATTAGTTACAGTTCAAATTATTTTAAATAATATTGGCCAAATTACTTTGAACCATACTTGTTTTGTTCACGTATGTAGGTACAGTCAGCAGCAGAAGTAGCTATGCATTTGAGGTGTTCAAAATGAGGTCAAGACGTCTCTATTGTCAAGAGAATAAGAGCGCGTGTAGGTCATTTTGAACACTTCAAAGGTTTAGCAACTTGACTTGCTGCTGACTGTACTACAATTAAAAAAAAATAACTATCCAAATAGAGTTTGTTGTTCATATTTTTTACTTTATTGTTTTATATTACATAGAGTCCTTGATTTTAATGTCAATGTACGCGACAAAGGAATTAAAAAAAAAGAAATTGAAACCTTTATTTACCTTTTCAGCAGTTTCATTCGCTACAGATGTAGAGAATACACATTTCAATAATACGGAATATCGAAATGTGAATATTTTAACAGGAACACAAGCCTTTGATATCCACCCGCCGCTTCGTAGGTAAATAGTTTTCGATTTTAATTCGCCACTCACGTTAATTAAGAGAAACTGCAAAAACCCGTACTTATGTATATAAGTACTGCTACGAGGCTGGGTTCTGTTTTAAAATAACAAAAGAGAATCTTATTGAAAATTTAAGTAACATAAATGATGTTTGGGACATCAAACCGAAAAATAATAATAAATTAACATGTTGTACATTAAAACAAGAAGATTAATTATTTGACAAAGAAGTAAGATGATAAATTTAATTAATGTAAAATTGTAAAAGCGGGTGCAGCAGTGGAAAGCGCCGAAATTTTTAAACGTAACAATTAAAGAGCCTGGGCAGAGAGTACCATTTTGTACCGTTTGGCGTAGAGACGCTACGTCCGTGGGGTCCCAACGCGCGCAAAAATTTTGCAGAAATCGCGAAGCGTCGGGTTGATGTAACTGGTAATCGAAGAGCTGGCGGCTTTCTCGCACAACGTATCAGTATTGCGATACAAAGAGAAAATGCCGCCAGCATCCTTTTAGATTTAATGCAATAACTAGTTAAGTACTCCTAGTTTTCATAATATTGTAAATAAAGATATTACTCAAAATAAAGTAAGAAGATTGACACACCATACGAGTATTAAAGTGACTGCTTAGTTGCAGCGCTCCGCAGACAGCTTGTAACAGCTTCTAAATAGGTACGCCACATAATCATTCCCCCACGTCTTCTCCATATCTACATAGAATTACTTAAAGAGAAACTTCCACATATTTCTAATTCCACGTACCGTAGTGGATTTTGTTTACTACATTAGAACTTAGAGATTCGGACAGGTAAGTTACAGAGATAACATCATTGTCGCATCAAAAATCGAAACTTGCTAAGTAGGCCGTCGTATTCTGCCGGCATTACGCGAAAGTAGTTCGAATTCCTAACGTTCGGTGGTGTCGTAAGTTCAGAAAACCAGATTACCAAGATCCGCTACCGATTCTTTCGTTTCCTCTGATTGGCACACGGTTAAACAGTTGCAGAGGGGGAAGACAGGTCAAGTTAGATTGGTGACGTGTAAGTACCTTTCACGATCTCAAGGCGCGTCACTTTCCCTGCTCTAGTGAGTTTTTTTTCAACGTAACATCACCGCGATTACATCAATATCGCATGCGTATCGTTCCGCCTGTATGCCGCATCTGTACAGTGGCTGGCTAAATAGAATCCTTTGCCATTTAAAAACAAAAAAGCTGTCACTTTTAGCAGGAATGTATAGAAGAGTTTTTTCGTTTTTCATTACTCACGTGTTTTGTTCTTTCTACGACATATTTGATAACACGGCGCGGAAAGATTCATAATAATGAAACAAGTATGCGTCGGTTAGCACGTACCGTTGTGTTAAATTTGAATTAGTCTTTATTGTAAGAGCAGTAAGATAGAAAATGGCTTGTGTCGGCTATTGTGGCAGTAACGGTCGGCGTCCCCACGCCCCCACCTCGCTGGCTCGCGTTTGTTTGTTTTAGCAGATGCACCAATTTTCGATAAACATTTGTTCCAACTTCTTAGCAGTTCTTAGTGATTATGAATTTACTTATGGATTCTTGAATCCTTTATACCCGTTGCCTTTAAATTTAATTATACACAATATTTAACAATGGGTAACATGATACTTTCGTAATGAATTGTGTAATAATAGAGCAGCCGTACAATCAATTGTAATCATTAATGATAAATTAATATCAGCAATTTTAAGTATGTAAATGGCAAGTAATTTGGAATATTATGAATAGCAGAAAAATAATAAAATTGTAAAAATCGTTCATCGTTATGTACAGTCAGCAGCTGAAGTGGCTTATCCGTTGAGATGTTCAAAATGAGGTCAACATCTAATGTCAAGAGAATAAGAGCACGTGTAGGTCATTTTGAACACTTCAAACGCTTAGCCAGTTTTGCAGCTGACTGTAATATTACATTGTAGGCACTTCATTTGACGCATGGACGCATGGCCATACATATCATTTTATGAATCAATTTGGATCAAACATGTCCTATTTAGTTGCGTATCCGTAGCGCATATTACGCTAAATTCAGGGTAAAATTGTCTTATGAGAAATTCCAATTCTAGCGATACACTATGAATATAATTACAACATATTAAGTAAAAATAAATATGTTTTATGCAAGCATTCAAAATATTGTTATCAGAACTTGTTAAATGAAAATCATGGCACTTAAATGAAACATCTTGTCCGCTTAGTTAATTTTGCCCTAACTGCCTCAATGCGCTTTGACAATTTTTCTGGATATTTTTTTTTTAACAAAACGGGCCAGCGCACAAATATAGGTATTACCTTAAAAATTTAGATATACAATATGCATTATGAAGTAAATATATCTACATAGTTTAGATACGAGTACTAACATTTTTTTTTAATGTTTGAAGTTGTTTTCTGCCTGAATGTTATTTTACTTAAATGTTATTTTATTACTAGCACATAAAGGAATAATTGCATCTGTATTTCGCTATAAAAATAACCAGATTACAATGTTGTGCGTCATCGAATAATTGGCGAGGAATGTTATCTTCTTCTGTACCCTTATCATGAGTTGTGACATTAAGGTTTTCGATAACGAGTATCGAGTTTACTATCTGTGCATCTTGCTTATACTATTTTAGTGCGAACGAGATGCACAGATAGTAAACTCGATACTTGTTATCGAAAACCTCAAAGTCACAACTCATGGTGAGGGTACTGTTACTTTTGGATGAAACGTCCAATCGAATTAAATCGTGATTTATTAATGTCAACAGATATTAAGTATTACATAGATAATAAATTTACAGTCGCTGTGAAACAAACCCGACACTGTTCTCCAAGAATTAAAAAAAATATGGATGATATACCTTTTGCTTTATTTACAACACCGAAAAGTTTTCATACTTTACAGCTCTATTTAAATCGAAGTTCGAAAATTTCGTGCATCTTTTTCTTTTACTTCAATCAAAGAGTAATTAGAGTGCTAGAGACCGTTCGACTTTCGTATTCCACGTTAGGCCTAGTAGGGTCGATTCAGGTGGTTTCTGGTCACAATTTAGAGACCCGGATAAATATCAAAATGATATTTTTAAAGAAAATTGTGTGCCATATAGGCATACAAATAATAGTTAAATTATCGACGTTATATAAATAACAGGTTTAGGTAATAATGGCACGCCTAATTACATAATTTTCCCATTTACACGAATTTCCATAATGTAATGTGGATAAAATATGTATTGCACAAATGGAAAATTAGGTGCTGGCTCAATGGATGTTATTAACAATGTTTTTGCGTGTGACGTTCTGTATTAATTGATTTCATTTACTAAGCATAATATTTAACAATGTCAAAAAATAAGTACTAAGTAGGTAGTTTCTTCTTGAAATCAAGTTATTTTACTAGTAGTAATACATGTAAAAGATTATGAAGATCTTTAGATGTTACTTAGTCATGCAATTATGGCTGAAATGGTTAACTTGAAACTTGGCTTACCCGTAAATTGACAAAGATATAAATTTGGCTTACCCGTAAATAGACAAAGATATAAATTGAGACTTAGGGTTCATGATATCCCGGTATCCCCATGGGATTTCAAACAGACGAAGTCGCAGGCAGAAGTTGGAGCTCTGGGAACCTTACTCACCATCAGGAACACAACACTACATACCTGAAAGGTAACAGTGTTATTATGGCTGTGGTTTTCTAAAAGGAGGAGGTACTTCCCCAGTTGGGCTGCCCCAGATTCAAGCGTGATGGTCATCGCTATGCCCTGCCTCTCATTGTTGGACGTAGTTTAAGGACACTTTTTTTGGTCTCGGGGGTCCAAAAAAAAGTTAAAATTTTATGAATTAAACAGAAAAATATGTTCTTATTTTAATACCTACAAACAAAGTATCATATAAATATTCTTCTTTTGTTGTGACTATATGAATTTATTAAGGAATATTAGATAGGTATGTATAATAAGAAAACATAATATACCTTGTCTTAGTAAGGCTGCTTTAGTGTTCGAATTATCAAGATGAAGTTTAAATTAGTATACGCAAATTACGCAATATAATCCGTTTCAGTTGTTTTATTTCAAATTATTTCACACCATGCCTAGTTTTGCACTATTCCCTCAACAGTCTAACTAATACTAAACATTTTGTTCTAAATTTTGAAATTATTTTGATTTTAAAATTGGAATAGTACAGAAACTGAGCCGCATGGCTTTCCAAACTGTCAGGCCGGGGTGGATAGGGACGGAGTTCAATGCACTATAACGCACACACTCAAACACATGCGTGCGTATATGCATGCTTATCGATGTGTAATCTCCGGGGAATTAGTGAAAGTAAACCATAATACTATTAGTTATTTTACTATTAGTGGATAGTAAAGAGAATTAAGTAAGTAGGTACAATTGGTATATTGTTTACATTGTCATTTGACTTTCGACAACCGGAATTGTGACATAACGTAGTAGTACAATGCAGTTTATTGTTCAAACAGTTCAAAGTCAAGTAACGTTTTTCTTTCTTAGACTGAACACATCTTAGGATTTTTTTAGGAGTATGTAATAGGAAATACTAAGTACTGCAATGCGGAGTGAGTAATATTGATTATATTATTTATAGTTCGTTTTATATCTAAGTAATAACTATTTATAAAGAGATGTAATGTATTAACTATGTATATTGTAGTGGCTGCGTAGCTACGATACTAAAGTACCAACCCGCCCCAGCTTCGCACGGATAACATGTTTATTTATACAAATAAGCTTGTCGTTTATAGCATTACTGTCTCTATTGACTATAAGATTAAAATTAAAATTAGCGTCCATAGGCTACGGTAACTGCTTGCCATCAGGCGGGCCGTAAGCTTGATTACCACCGTCACTTTATATATAAAAAAGTTGCGTAGTTAAAAAGATATTATATAAGCGTGCTGCGAAACCACTTTATATTATACATCATCATCATTATCAGCCCGTTGCAGTCCAGTGCTGGATATAGGCCACTCCCAAGGTACACCCCCCCGGCCTGCTGCTTTACGGCCCGGCCAGGACATTGCGCTAATTGCGGCGCGGCAAGCGTTTTACTTTTAACTGTTCATTGCGTGTGATCCCAACTAACTGCAGTGCATTGCGCGTCTTGACCGCGCAAAGTACAGATAAAACGCTCGCCGCGCCGCAAGTCGCGTATTGTCGTGGCCGGGCCGTTATGCAGCCAGTCGCTTGCGGCCCTATTGCAAGTCGTCCCGCCATCGGCGCATAGGACGCCCCACGCTACGTATACCCTGCGCGGTCTCGACTTCAGGCCCGGTACCGCGAACATCGAAGTTCGTATAGTTCCAGCATCTTTTACTCCAATTAAGGCGTCATGAGAGTGACAGAGACGATAATTCAACATTTTCGATTACCGTTTTTTGCGGTAGCGCTGCAAAACACGCGTACTGCGTACTACTTACGTATGTTATAAGAGACGAGGAGTGACAGAGAGGTTTGAGAATACAGAAGCTCCACCGACCGGTGCAAATGATGATCAATAAGTGTAATAAATAATGACTTTTCATAGCAATGTCGAATGCCATAATTCGCAACTCAATGGAATTCACAGCATTTATTTCGCTTATGCGCTTTTATGATTACAAAGGGATCATATGTGAAGTAGAACAAATGAGATTTATTTTCTCATACTTACGTATCCCTTTTGGCGTCATAGTAGCTACTAAGTAATGTCAAAAAAAGACAAGTATGATCCTTTTGGTAAATGCTCTGATTTAAATACGCCATTGCCAAACTTTTATTCGGAATTTTTCTTTTACTGTTATTTTGGTATTTATTTCGGGCCAATTTTTAAAATTAGGCTACAAATTATTTAAAAAAAATACACTTTCATACTTGCCTGAGTATCTAATAATTTTAAACCCTGTTTCTTGGCATACAAACTATGGCTAGAAACTGAAGTATTTATTTGATTAGTAAACTTTTAGGTTTAAAAAGTGACTATAAACAAATGCTGCAAAATACATCAACATTTGCTCTTTACATTAATGAGACTATCACAGGAGCGATTAGATTAGTTCGATTGGCTGGAATACTGTAGATTAGCTACGATAACACGATAATTTACCTAAGTATAGGCCAATGTCAGACTATAGCGTGTAAATCAAACTTAGTGTTCTTGTAAGTTATACATACAAAATAATATATTAGGTACTTACGGAATATTTTAGGGTAAAACGTTGTCCGAATTAAAACACGCGTAGAAATCGCATCGAAAACGTCAGAGGCGATCCGCAACAACTGGAAATACAAATCGAGCGTTCTATTTGTTCAAATTCGAGTTTCAGCGTAGAGAGCATATCGCACGGATACCATCCAACCGCGCGCACGTACAAACTTAATTTACACTCGTAAATAACGAGGCGCGCGCAATATTGCCCCTTAAAACATACGGAACAGAGGCCTCGCAGAATGAAAATGGGCGATAATAAACGAGTGCATATCGTGGCGAAGAAGTACATCGAAAACGCACCCAACAATCTATTTTTAAAATCGATGCGGTGACCGAAGTGGGGCTTGTAGCTATTTCAATTATAATAGCGAGGTAGCAAGATTGGAGACGTGATCGTTTCATGGGTACCTGGTTTTTTCCATGGGATCAGTTGAATACGATTACTTTATACAGATAGATGGATATTTATTTGTATTAATTATATATCGTCATAATCTTTATATAATGTAGGTATGGATATACATTACAATTAATTAGGGGAGGTAGGGGTGCATTGGGCAGTTTGGAGGCTTGGGCACCGCTTTATAAATGTCTCGATGTTCGCTATTTGCGTTTATTTATTAGAGAATCTAGTAAATTAAGGGCGTTGTTATTAGTTAAGACAACACAGTAAATAAACGTATAAAGCAAAAATCGAAACATTTATAAAGTGGTGCCCAAGCCTCCCGACTGCATAATGCACCCCTACCTCCCCTAGTTTAGATTTAGTGCATTCAATGAATGTATTTCAATTTAATTATATAAACTATATTATGTAAAAAAAATAAACCATATATAATATGGCAATTTATTATACAAATATGATAAGGCAAGGTATTCCCATTAAGTAGCTACGTCCATAGCAAAAGTATATTTATATCTTATCAAAGTGATCGCTACAGTATTTAATTATAATGTTTATAAACACGGAACACGTCAGGGTCTTCTGAAATTCTAAAATAGAATCAAGATCACATCATATGACACTTCTGCCCTCGCATTAAAACGCAGAAAGGTGAATAGGTATAGATAAATTAGCGAGAGCGTGGAATTCCATCTAAATAAATAAATAAAGGATTTATTTAACAAAACACTTTTACATGGAGGTGGGTATGTCCATCAGACTCCAAACTAGCTGAGCCTGTATCTTGGCAGTCTGCGGGTGCGAAAAACTGGGTTAACATTAGTGTTAAGTAAAATTAAATGTAGATTCAAAAACGGGTCATTCCTGGTGCAACGTCTGTCCATCGCGATTCAGCGTGGCAACGCGGCTAGCGTGATGGGCACCTTTTCGCCGGGGGTGGCGCGGGGCGGGCTCTTTGACTAACTTAATAATATTATTATTGACCGTATGTAATATATATAAAATTATAAATGACAAAGATATACGTGTCCGGTTACCTCGCTATTTAGTCTCGTTACCTATTTCTGCTGATTCAAAAACTAAAATTAACAAATTACAATTAAAATTAACATGCAGCATGTGTGAGTGCTTGTGTATTTATGTGTGGGTGCGTGTGTGTGTTTGTGTACGTGCACATGAATGTGAGAATTGTAGGTACTCGTATATGTAGTGGTATTGTTTATTTAGCCATTATATTTTAAATTTGGTTTTTATGTATAGGTACATAACCATGATACATGATACTATTTTAATAATTTAATATAACAATTTTATTATTAAAGTAGATTATACAATCAGATGAGAAATGTTGTACAACGTAAGCCATATTAAATGGTCTAAAATATAATGAAGCATTTTGATTTAATGGCCGACAAGAAACTCGGCGGAACTTATTTTTTCAAAACAGATTAATTCTTAAACAAATATAAAAATGCTTTATTTTATAAAAAAAAACATATCAAACAATTACAAACTACCAAAGAAAAAAATATACTTACAAATCCAAATTTGACTGCTTAGAAAGAAGTTAACAAATTGTTTGATAATGCTTTCTTATCTAAACTGTGTCCTTTACTCTAATTTCCAAATTACAACATTTAACCATCGCTGACATCAATTTATTGGCCAAACATTACCGCACTTCAGTGCCAATGTTTTATTGACATGTTCATTGTCACACAAACAAACGACATTACAAATTATCCCGGCTATTTCATTCATAAAAGAAACACAACCACTATTTAGTCGAACAATTTATTATCACCAAAGTGTTCAACGGTGAATTTATGAGGCAAATTTCCTCAAAAAAATATGGCTGTCTGCCAAAGTAATCAGTGTACATTGTAAAGTAAAAGCGCCCTTCACGGGTATAGCGTATATAGCGTATACATATATACTCTTATAGTCTACTTAAGTGGGTAGGTACCTATACAGTGAACATTCAACCTAGCCGTACGCTTTCTCTAGACATCAAATGCGTTCAAGCGTAGGCAATCTTCGAAGAGTTTAACTTCTGTAATTCTATTGTTTTTTTTAATAATTGCAAATGCCTAGTTTGGCTGTGGGCTTTAATTCCGTAATGTGCATTAGAAGAAAGTAATTTTATTAGTAGAAAGGGAAATTGAGAAGACTGCAAAAGATAACCTGCAAAGTATAAAGCAACATTTTAAGATAATTAGTTGGAAAAGAAGTATTACCTTGTCATATCACTCAATAATCGTAAACTAATACCTAATTAGTAATTACCTGCATTATTACATACTGAGTGTTGTCCAAAAAAGCTTGTTTAATCAACTTTTACCACAAAAATAACTCTTGTCCCACAATGAAGCCGCTTAAAATTGTACTAAAACATTCCGCATCAAAATATTTTCACGCACGCACGAAACTAACCGATAGCCTACAATATTGTCGCCTCTCGAACACAAGCGCCTCAGATCAAAATCAACCTTATTAAAAGAACTTTAAAGTTTAATATAGCAGTTTCACTATAGTTTATGGGGTAATAAGTGTTGCTTACTGTATATTGACAGGTGGATAGCGGCATGGCGCTTGCGTGTGAAGTTAGTTAAGTACGCTAAGTGATCATCGCTCCGTTTGTAGTGCGACTACTGCACTCTTTGACACGAATTCGTGTTGGTAACTAGAATTCTATGAACCAATAAGCAAGTCCATCAGGATCACACGTCAGCGCCGTAGATAAGTAAGATTAATTCAAAGGAGATTAGAATTACTCTCGACGCATTTTTTTGTAAGTGAAACTGATAAATTGATGTTATTTCTAGCTCAAATTACGAACATGTGCTTTGACAAAGTGATCATCAATTTCGTTTTTTTATGTGACTACTGGCATTTATCATATAGCACTATATTAGATACTCAAAGGTATAAGAAAAAAACTTTACGGATCAAATAAATATATTTAAATGTAATATTATAAAATCAGTTAGAAGGTAGAGGACCTCGTTTTTGTAGTATTATTCCCCTTTTGTGACATTTTATCGACCTTATCGACCCTATTGGCGGCGCACAATATTACAAACTATCTGAAATATATATTTCTATCATAGTGAATCCACCTGCTTAAGTGATAATTTATTGTGAGAAACATGCTTCGTAAAAGCAAACTTTATTTAGTAGCTAGCCGCGTAAACGGGAATGGAATCATTTTGAATATTTAGTAGCTTTTGTTCTCGTGCTGCATGATTTTCTTACTTCTTCCACATGGACAAGTTATATTGTTGTCTTTCTTACAACATATAATCCTTATTTATAAACTCTTCAATAGTAATTAACGCTCTACCGTCATTTATAATAATTAGACCAGTTAAGGTACTAAAAGTCAAGGCGCCGGATGATAGCTACGTTAAATTTGGAGCACGTAGAAGATTACCAACGTATTTGACTCGTAAACGTTGATTACTTGTGCTCAGCCACCTGCCAAATGCTAGTGCATAAACAACTGCAATTCAATATTAACGCATATGGAACATTAATCAATGGTTCCGCAGTTAAACTAAGTTACCACATATATGTATACAATATTGATTTCAAACCTTTCAGCTGCAGTCGAATAAACCGGCTTCGTAGCCGAGTCGGTAGTTAAATTAAAATGAACACTTTAAATTGTCCAAAGATTATTAAAAATGCAATGGAAAAACGAGCTATATCTAGTTAAGGTTGCAATATCTAGCTGGATGGATATGGATAGATGTCTCCGACAATGAGGCTTCGAGCTTTTGAGCTGACAATGCCGAACGTTTACGATTAGATGCAAGAATTTAAGTTATAGCCTCCTAAGACCCTGCCTAAGTAGTCAAAAAGACCGAACAGCTTTTAAAAGACCAAGATGGCAACAACCGTTAAGTCCTCACGATTCGAAAGCAACATATGTCATTTCGAACGAGATACCTCTCTAGAGTACAAATTTTTTTTTTTTTTTTTCAATTTACACCGTTATTTTAGACCATATCTTATTATTAATTGACATATTCCTCGTTCCAAATCCCAGGATTCAATGAAGAAAGCTATTTTATTCTTTTAAAAGGCACTTGGGTTTTAGGAGGTTAAAATTATATGCGGCATTGTTTTCTTGCATGTAATATAGTTACATAGTTATTTTGTTTCACCGCACGGTATAATGGTATTATGAACCTGCACAGCGCTACAGGAAAAATGTCGTAAGCGCCTATGGAACCCGTTAAGAAGATAAACGTTTATTTTCCGCGCACTTGTAGCATGTCCTCCGCACTGATGGCGCGCGCGCAGGTTACAACGTTCTTTGACCGCATTGTTTCAAATAAACCAGTATAACAGCATCCTCGTTATAAGTAGTATCTTGAGCTCAAGATATGCTAGTTACAAACTGTCGGTCAGGAAACATGTTTAGTGAATGATACGGTAAGACAGCTAGCGCACGGGTGACCGAGCCCGACCGCACCGTTACATATCAGCCAGGTTTAATGACTGACATAAAAACTGTGCTTACACTGTGGGTGGACAATGCATGGGCTAGATGAAAAGCCACAGTCAATTACATTTTTACAACTAGCAATGCTACTAAATTCTTCGTGTCCCTGAGTTTTCGATATTTCCGAGTCATCGAGACACAAACATGGCAACTAACTACGCCTCCCGTTAATATTAGTTGCAATGAGCAAGTTAGCTTAATACTCACTTTTTTGTATTTTAAACAACGTCTTAACACAAATTGGCCTATGATGGTTATATAAACGTCCTGACGTGAATATAATTTATTTACGACAGGTCTGGCCTAGCCGGTAGTGATCCTGCCTATGAATGATATCTTCATTACTTTGAAAAAACCTTATAACTCATTCTGGAAATCAAAAGAGAAATGACGGAAATAAGTATGGGGTGAGTACAGACTTACTGCGTTTCAACTTAGAGTATCTGTGTCAGATACGAGATTTTTTCAAAGTAGTGACGATATGTCGTGTGGGTTCAAATCCACTAGGATTTATTTGTGCGATATTTGTCCCTCAGTGTGTTTTCTATCTATTTAAGTATTTGTATATAATATATATCATTCGCTGAGTACCCACAACACAAGTCTTCTTGAGCTTCCAGAGAGGCTCAGTTAATTTTTGTAAGGATGTCTGTCTGTAATATTTTTTTTGTTGTTTTTTTTTAATCTAAGAGCTAAAATTGACCAATTGCAAAAACTTTAAAAGCGGACATCATAATCTGGTAATACACTAACAGGTGAAATATATTCCGCATACGGAACCATTAAAGGTGACTTTTCATCTTACACCTCAAAAAATCCTAAAAAATGTTCAATCTGCGCCCCTTTACCCATAGCTGAGTGTTAAACTATACATCAAAAAACATGTTTATTTAATGATCAATCAGTCAATTTATCTAAGTTTATTTAATATCAGCTAAATAAGGTACAACTCTCGTAGGTAGCCCATTGGAGTATTGATATATTTACGAGTAGATATATATAAGGTGACAAGAAGTTAGTCACGGATATTTTAAGAGCTAATACACAACATTAAAACAATTAACTTTTAACTGCAATTAATTAATCGTTGTGTATCATTTTTTGTTTTGATTTACTGAACAAAACAAAATATTATAATTTATTTCTAAAATAATCAACCCTATTATGAACCTGTCAAGTTGTTTAACACTGTCTGTCATGTCAAGTCAAAAGTTGTTTTTCTTAAATACACCCATATTGTATTTAATTTTTCATTTTTAAGCGGCCAGTTGAGTGATAGTTTAAAGAGGTTCTAGAATGCCTATAGATTTGTGTTTCCTAGTTTTCTCCAAAAACTATAACAAAACCTATGGTGTTTCAACATAATATACAACTTAAATGTACTCAGAAAACCGAGTACTATCAGCGGTAAAAATATCCTTGACAAATTTATTAGCACCTCATATATTTATCACACTTGCTAAAGCGTACTTTTTCAAGCGAAACATCAGCTAAATACCAGTTAGTAACTAAAACCAATACTAAAATTAAACGAAAGGTAATATATATCCAAAAAAGGCCCCGCGGCATTTCCTCGCTGAATCATGAAGCTGATACCATGTTCAATTGAATTAATAATTGCTTTTGTAGGTATTTAGTTGTTATTCATAAATTCATTAATAATAAAATGAAACTATGACTAACTCACATCATAAATGGCCACAGCGACAATCAAACAACATCATCATCATCGTTTTCGCGTCGTGGTCCCGGCATTTAAACACTGGGCTCCGCTTGGCAACAAATCCCATGATTTGGCGTAGACACTAATTACACGAAAGCGACTGACATCTGACCTTCCAACCCCGTGGGTAAACTAGGCCTTATTGGGATCAGTCCGTTTTCCTCACGATGTTTTACTTCACCGAAAAGCAACGGGTAAATAATCAAATGATATTTCGTACATAAGTTCCGAAAAAGTCATTGGTACGAGCCGGGGTTTGAACCTACCGGATTGCAAGTCGCACGCCCTTACCGCTAGGCCACCAGCGCTCCAATAAACGACAATGTACACGTAAGTAGTTTGCTGTACTATGTTTGTTATTCATCCGGAACGCAGCGCCGCGCGCCGCTTAGCCGATTGTTATGACACGTCTTCCGGCGAGCGCAGAGTAAAAACTAAAAACCACTAGAACGTCGATGTAATGCCGAGGTGCTCAGTTGAGTCTTGGTCTTGGGGTATCTCGTAATTAATTAATACGGACGCCACTTTATGATATTATTTATTAAATAACAACCAAGAGTACATCTAGCTAGTGAACTATGTATCCCCAAAGAGGGGGAGGGGAAAGTGACTGGCGTTTAGTTTCCACACTCGATAACTCTAAGCTGGTTACGGATTCTTTGTTACCACCGACCCTCAGACTCGTGAAACCGCCTCAACCCATCTCTGGAAGGGAAAACTCCTTTTTTTATTAGCCTAGTGTGGTGACCAAAGTCCTCTTTTTCTCCCCATTTGATCCTATCCAATGCACACTGTCGCCATTCTTTGAAAGTAGTAGTAATCAAGTCTGGTGTGTAAGTCTTGGATTTTCCCCAGGCTACCATCACACAGTCCGCCGGCGGCATTCCAAACGGAATGTCTACGTCAGATAGAATAAAGAGAAAAAAAATCTGTTACCACAAATTAGTGGTAGGTTCTGATTACGCATTAATTTTATTTTTATTAATTGAAAATTGATAGAATACTTACTTGTTGTCAACAATAAAATGACTTCGCACTTAACATTACAATGTATAAACTATAATCAGACTCCAATTGCCAATAAAGAGACATTCATGTAGTATATAAAACACCCATAAGTATATAAAACAGCCATAATAGCACTGCTACCTTTCAGGTATGTAGTGTTGTGTTCCTGATGTTGAGTAAGGTTCCCAGAGCTCCAACTCCCCTTAAAGGCCGGCAACGCGCTTGTGACTTCCCTGGTGTTGCAGGTGCCCATGGGCGACAGTAATTGCTTACCACCAGGCAATCCGTCTGCTCGTTTGCGTCACAAACAAGCATTTTCTTATATTTTTATTTTATTAGATATTTAGAAGGAACATAATATTGATTTCGTATTTAAATGGAATTAATGAAAAAATAAGCAATTTGGTACATCGCCAGTAAGGCAGTATATTAATGCTATATTCATTTGCCAGTAGCAGTTGTTATAATAACGTTTGGGCCACCCGAGACGTTTTAATAATATAATTTAACTCACTCACTTTTTGCTTTGAAGTTTATCTACTACAAATAAAATAAGATATTCTAATACGTGATTCCTTTTTAGATCAAATTTGCATTTTATAGTTTGGTCAGGTACGAAACTCAATTAAGTTATGTTATCTTTTCAAATAATTATGTATAACTAACTAGCCCCGCGGTATTACCCGCGGTTTATTAAGGAAAAAACGTAGCCTATGTGTTAATCCAGGGTGTCAACTAACTCCGTAACAAATTTTCTTAAAATCGCTCCAGCCGTTTAGACGTGAAGAAGTACCAAACAAACACACTCACTAAGTTTCGCCTTCATAATATTAGTGTAGATGTATTTTTCTTGTGCTAGTAGTGTGACCCGCAAAAAGGGTATTTTAACAATATACAAATAGTCATTAACGGATCGCTGACGCTGGTGGCCTAATGGTTAGAGCGTTCCACTTGCAATCTGAAGGGCGCAGGTTCAAACCCCGGCATGGACAGTCGACGTCAAAGTTGTTTACACTTTTGCACCTTATTATGATGATTACAAAGGATTAAGATGAAAAACTTTAAACATATTTTTGACGTCGACTGTACCAATGAGTATTTCGGAACTTATGTACAAAATATCATTTGATATTAACCAGTCGCTTTTCGGTGAAGGAAAACATCACGAGGAATCCTGACTAATCCCAATAGAGGCTAGTTTACCCTCTGGATTTTCTGAAACTAGGCTAGTTTACCTTCCAGGTCGGATGGCAATCACTTTCGTAAAAACTAGTGCCTACGCCAAATAATGGGATTAATTGCCAAGCGGACCACAGGCTCCACATAGACATATTAACAAACACCTCCAAATAAGGTGATTAACACACAGCCACGAATCACTTCTTTTCTGTCTGTTTTCTGAACCTGTTTTCTATACAAACGGAGATACTTACAATCAGCGTGGTGCGTGGCAGTGTGTTAATTGCCTAAACTAGTACAAACAGCAAAATAAAGTAGTGATAAACAACAAACAAAGAGCTTATCTACTGTTATATGTTTGAATTCTAATAACTCGAAAAAACCAAACTTATATCATTGACGTTATAAACTATTCTGATTGGCGTCCTTGGCTGCATTATATTATGGGAGGGTAAATTTATTGGTATTTTTTATTATAGGGACCTTATATGTGCGAGGATAGTAGTAAAATCTTTCAAATAATCACGATAACAATGTCTGATATCACTAAAGCATTTTTAGTGAGTTTATTTAACACCGAGATCGTTGTAACTTATCTTATCAGTAGCGATAAGAAACCGCCGTCCGCTGTGGTCGTCATCAGGAGCGGTACCACGAACATCGAAGTTCGTATATTTCGGGCATTTTTCTCTTTTACTCCAATTACGGTGTCATGAGAGTAATAGAGACAATCGTCCGAAATTTACGAATATCGTAGTTCGCGGTAGCGCTGCAGGCTTCAAGATGTGTTAAACAAAAACATGTTTTCAGTGTTTTATTATTTTTATTATTTTTTTGTTATTACTTATCTTTTCGTAAATAGAAAGTACCCATGTGAAATATGACTTTAATATTGTGCTCCGACAAAAGCTATATTAATTTGTCAGTAGCAGTGAGATCAAAAATATATACTTCTCCCCTTTTTAGGGGTCCGTAGTCAACTAAGTAACTCTTATCGTTGTCTAACCCATGTCTGTCTAACTGTCCCCGGCTAGGCAGAGCAACCGTTAGTCCTAGGGAGCTGTAATTAGGTATGAATTCGTTGTAAATCAATCATGCAGCAAAAATATTCAACAAAAAAAAAAATGGTTTATGTGTAGTAGGCGATATTTTTTTCGTCAGATATCGTTTGCTAAAATAGGAGTTAACCTCACACATCTATCTATCTATATTAATAAAAATGAAACCCCCCAAAATGTATGTGATCGCATAACTTCCAATAGACTGAACCGATTTGGCTAATTTTGGTCTTGAAATATTTGTAGTAGCACACGGAAGGTTGTAACGGTGAGAAAGTATGAAAAAAATACGAGTAATATACTAAAAAACGAAAATATTGTTCTCCCATACAAACTTTATCAACTCCGAAAAGCAGTAAGCGCCGCAGAATTTCATACATCTTACGCGTTTTGGTAAAATGGTCTTTGCTTTCGCTCGAGAAAGGCGGAAGCGCCGCAGGGTTTCATACATCTTACGTTTTTTTGCGAGCAAAATAGGTACTCTATATTAATCCAGCACTATAGTCGTTAAAGCGATAGTTTCTTACAAATTGTTAATAAATTAGCCCTTATTCCTTAAGATACGGCTGTCAAAATCTCTATTGAATGACAAAAGTCACTGCTGAGTTTTCCGTTTCATGTATAATTCTGCGTTCAGTTTTCATCGTACATAAGAATTTTAAATAAAATCTTTAAATTGAAATGGTGAATGCCTAGAACAAAAAAAAATAATGGTGTGGAACGACAGATATTCACACTGGCCACTTAGCTATCTTTTTAGCGTGTGACTTACTGTTGACAATCTTATTGTATCAGCTCCTTGGAAAAAATGCTCATACAGGTGATATTAAATAATAAATAAAAAGAATAAGAACAAGCCAAGTCAACCAGCGTTGTGCACATAATAATTCAGTGGAAAGACCAATTGTGGAACAACTCCCAAGTATTTTTCCATCAACACAACGAATTGGTTGCACTATTCAAGACAGCATTAGACCGCATGCCATCTGACAAGTTGATAAGCACAAAATTGCCATCAGAGCCGATAAGACGCCTATAGGCCAACACGCAAGACGTGTTAATGCGCCGACATTTGATGAAGTCGCTATTGTTGTCGTAGGGGAAGATTTAAAAAATCGCGATATTGTTTTACATCGTCGGAGCGATCAACTGCAGCGTGTGTCCGTAACACATCGATCATATGATGCGTTACAATATCCAATCTTATTTTGGCAAGGTGAAGATGGGTATGATTTTTCAATTAAGATGATAAAACCAATTACAGGTAAATAAACAATCTACGTTTTCTTATAACAACGATAATAATAACACGACAACATTGTTACAGGCGCCGAAACTAATAAAAAAATTAGTTCAATGAATTATTATTCATACCGACCGATGGTTCGGGAAAATGAAGACAATCACATCTTAAAATGTCGTCGTCTTTTTCACCAATATGTTGTGGATATGTACGTAAAAATAGAGACAGAGCGTTTGAAATATATCAGGTTAAACCAGGCAAAACTCCGTTCTGAGGAATACGTTCATCTACGAGATGCCATTAATGCTATTGGGAATGCACAAAATCTCGGCAGAACAACTATCCTCCCAGCAACATACATCGGAAGTCCTCGGCATATGCATGAATACGAGGGTGGTCTGATAAGTCAGTGACTTTATGCAGAAAAAAAAAAATCTTTTTGACCTTTTATAATTTTATTTCTCTACATAATCTCCTTTCAACTCCATACACTTCATCCAACGATGTTCCAGCTTTTTCAACCCCTCCAAAAAATATTTTTTATCAAACCCTGAAAAATATGCTTCAGTTTCAGCTATGACTTCCTCATTTGATGAAAATCTTCTCCCACCGAGCCATTTCTTCATGTTTGGGAATAAAAAAAAATCACATGGGGCCAAATCTGGAGAATAAGGTGGGTGGGGTAGTATTTCATAACGCAATTCTACTAATTTGGCTGTTGCGACTGCCGACGAGTGTGCAGGGGCATTGTCGTGGTGAAAAGGATTTTCTTCTTTGCCAGATGTGGCCGTTTTTTCAATACTTCTGCGTTGAATTTTTCCAACAATGTAGCATAATAAGGGCCATTTATTGTTTTACCTTTCTCCAAATAATCTATATAAATAACCCCTTGGCTGTCCCAAAAAACAGTGGCCATTACCTTTCCTACCGAATTAACGGTTTTCGCTTTCTTTGGGGCCCGTTCGTTAGCAGAAGTCCACTGTTTTGACTGATTTTTCGTCTCTGGCGTATAATGGTGGATCCACGTTTCATCTACCGTCACAAAACGACGTAAAAATTCATTGGGATTACGCTTGAATTTGGCTAAGCATTGTTCGGAAGTTGTTTCACGAAGTCGTTTTTGATCGGCTGTCAGCAAACGCGGCACCCATCTTGCGGAAAGCTTTTTCATATTCAAAATATTATGCAAGATATGAAAAACTCGTTCAGATGAAATGTGTACAGTCTCAGCTATCTCACGAATCTTAACTCGACGGTCATCCAAAACAATATCGTGAACTTTATTCACGACATCATCAGTGGTGACTTCCATTGGCCTACCAGAGCGTTCTGCGTCATTGGTAGTGGTACGCCCAGAACGAAATTCTGTAAACCACTTATGTACCATTCCATGAGAAGGAGCAGATTCCCCATAATATTTTTTAAAACAGTTTTCAGTCTCTTTAATAGTTTTTCCACGTAAAAAGTAATGTTTAATTAACACACGAAATTCGCTTTTCTCGATTTTCCAATAATTATCCGACCGTATTTGACATATGCCTCAATAACTTTTTTATTTTCCCACCTTTCTTAAAAAAAAAAAAACTGCCAGCTACCAAGGAGTTCAGAATCGTAATTAAAAAGTTTATATGTTAAAATGATTTTTGTTTTACTTAAAGTCACCGAGTTATCAAACCGCCCTCGTACGCTCAAGATGCTATGTCGCCTGCTGCCGTGTCGGAAAACCGTCAGGATTGTTTATTTACACGCCAAGAAAGAAAACTAATAATGTTGTGTATCAACAAGCATTACAATAAAAAAAATGTTATGGAGGTAATAAAAAAATACAATGTATTGTATTAATAAGGTTTTTAATTTTATTACTTTGTTCTCAAAAATAAAGAAGTTTTACCCAACGGCCAATGGCATACCGTATATATCCGTTACATGCAATTAGTCTTTATCTAGGCAGGACGACGTCTGCCGGGTCCGCTAGTTTATTATAAATTTAATATTTTCGTTTAATAGATTTCCAAAAAAATATTAACAAAATCATGAAAATACAGATAGCTTATTATAGATCAGCTTAATATAGATTTTCGAGTAAAATTAAGTTGAACTTGACCGGTTAAACCGTTTTTGAGTTACGGGTCGAAAACTACGGAACCCTACGCAGAGCATGGCCCGACATGCTTTTGTTCGGTTTTATTTGGGTTATAGCACTAGCGTAAGAAAAAGACAACATTATTTTTCTCTCTAAGCTCTAAGATGGCTCCAAGTGAGTAAACATAAACTACATATTAAAGGCACCTTCGTAAATTTTCCCTTAAATGAGATACCTTGGCACAGTTTTCTAGACATAAAAAGCTAAAAATAGTGTTTCAGTGCTTTATTGTTCTTGTATTTTACAACTTCAATTGTTTGACATTTAATGGTATGCATTAGGTACTTCGGCTGATTCAAATAATAGTAATAATTAAATGTATGAAAATTTATTAAAAGGATAATTTCGAGTGGTTACATATTGAATAATTATAAAACTATTATATATTCATATAATTCGTAATTGTAAAAATGGTGGTTACCTAATTCTGAAACTAGACTCTTAATTATAATGGAATACAAGTGAGTATTGACTAATTTTCAGAACTAAGTATCCCTTTAATACATTCGAAATAATTTGAGCACACCATATTTAAATTGAATAAGTACTTATAAAACCATGCATAAGTTTATATCGTATGACGGCTGTGAACCCCAACGTCTAACTACAAAATGAGTCGAATAAACAATCTTATTCCGAAAATGTTAGCGCTCCAAATTGCCAGGTTAAATCAGAACAGCTTATTGTTGGGGCAGCCCTAGTGGGATCCGCTAACCGAATGTAACCAAATTTAAATTTTATCTCGAAAGGAATAAGGTTCAAAATGTTTCCATACTTTTAGCTCCCTTTGTGTAAAGCACTTACGCCCTTGTTAGCCGACAGTGTGACGAAGTATTGGATGGCTGCTCGAGGGGATGAAAGATGTAATTAATCGACCTGGATGTCACTGGAATCGGGCCTCGGCCAATATTTTAACCTTTCGGGATCATTTGACTTACAAAACTAGCCTTGTTGTAAATTCTTGAATGACTAAGAAATGACTTTACCGCGTAAATTAACTTTAAAATTTACCGCCGACGTTTCGAGAATGACATGTGTACCTTTACTAGAGTTGTGACTTTGAGGTTTTCGATAGGGACTATCGAGTTTACTATCTGTGCATCTTCGCACTAAAATAGTACAAGCGAGACAGGTAGTAAACTCGATACTCGTTATCAAAAACCTCAATGTCACAATTCATGGTAAACCCTTACTGGTCTTGGATGAAGACTGGCTAAAGTTGACATCAAGATCTTCTAGTCGCGCGTGTTTTTCGAACTACCCGAACTAGATCTTGTTTATAAATATCGTCACTACTTTGAAAAACTAAAAAAGTATAGAAAATATATTTTGGTCACACCCGCTTGGAAAGGCGCTCTTTGTTATCTGATGATCCATTTTATCGGCTACATAGTTTGAAAAAGTAAGTTGCAGGTTTTAACCTATTTTTCCACATCAGTTTACTTATAGGTATAACGATGTTTTTCATTAATTTCGATTATACATATTTGTAATATTATCTAAGCTTCGTGCTTGTATTTTTAAACCATTTAGATTCGCCCTTTTGAAGCACTAGCTACGGGTGTTCTCAGTTGTGAAATTTTTCGCTTGTTCAGGTCTCAAGTTAAGACAGGATTTCATAAATTTTCCCACCTTGTGTTAAAAGTGCATGGGGCTTAAATTACCCCTAAAAAGTCTGGTGCAGAAGGCAAGGGGAAACCACTGCACTATTCTCCCTGGAAATCCGTCATGAAAGTCCACAAGAAAGTTAGAACGACGGAGTGCGACCCGGTTTCCACCCGGCGCCATGGCGAGTCCAGGTCGCCTGGTGTGAAATATGCTACTGGCCCTGCTGTAGTGACTCATCAGGCACAGCTTGGAAAAAATGTTACTGGTGACAGTACAATTCCTATACGTCGAACACAGCTTCGTAAGACGATGAGAATAGGGACCTGGAATGTCCGAGGTATGATTCAACCGGGTAAGGAGGAGATAATAGACAAGGAACAAAACAACTACGGCCTGGAAATATTGGCATTAACAGAAACGCACAAAAGAGGCTCAGGGTACTACACCACAACAGCTGGCCACACCCTTTATTTCTCGGGTCCGGAAGGGGAGAGCAGGAATGGAGTAGCAGTTTCTCTTTCCAGAAACGTCAATGAGTCTGTTGTGGGATACGATCCCGTTAGTGACCGCATATTAACGATAAGGCTGAACTCAAAACCATGTCACCTGAACCTAGTGGTGGTATATGCTCCTACATCGGCTTCGTTGGAGGAAGACATTCAGGCTTTCTATCACCAGTTGGAAGACACTCTGCGAGAACTACCCAGAAGAGACATTACAGTAGTTCTAGGGGACCTTAATGCGAAAGTAGGATCTACAAGAACAGACGACCATCTTAGGGAAGTAGTAGGAAAATACGGCCTAGGAGAGAGAAATGAGCGAGGTGAAAGATGGCTGCAGTTCTGCACTGAGAACGCTCTAACCATAATGAACACCTGCTTTGAGCACCATCCACGGAGGCTATACACATGGGTAATGCCGGGAGATCGGGCTAGGAATCAAATAGATTACATTGCTATTGGTAAGAGATGGAGGTCTAGTATTAGCAGCACAAAAACATACCCAGGAGCTGATTGTGGAAGCGACCATAAGTTATTGGTGGCAGATCTGAGTGTGCGGTTAAAGAGGTGTGGTCGTAACGTGCATAAATCAACAGCAAGACCGACCCCAGAGCACTTGGCTGCCCTTAGCGAGTGTGTCAAGGAAAAAGCCGATGACCTGAAAGTGTTTGAGCAAATGGATGTAGACTCACACTGGAAGGTCGTGAAAGATCTTCTGCTGTTAACGAGGAAAGAATGTCAGAGTCTGAGTATGTCAGGAAACCGCCCGAGGAAGGAATGGATATCGAAAGAAACATGGAATATCATTCTTGAGAGGAAAGAAATCCTTAAGGGTAGACCTGATTTAGATGGCCAGAAATACCAGGAGCTATCGGCAAGAGTCCAACGTCTATGTAGAAGGGATTATAATAATTACTTGAATTGAATGTGTCAGGAGATTGAAGATCACGCGCAGACGATCCATACTAAAGATCTATTTATGAAGCTCAAGAGTATTACCCGTGATATAAAACCAAGAACTTGGGCTATTGAAGATGAGAACGGCAAGCTGCTGACAGAAATTGACCAGGTCATAGAGCGATGGCAGAAATACTGCGAAAATCTGTACACAAACGGATCAAGAATCGACCGAGCTAATTTTTCGTTAGATAATGAGTGCCTGGAACCTAACATCATTGAGTCTGAGGTCAGGAATGCATTGCGAAAACTAAAAGCCAACAAGTCTCCTGGCAGAGACGAAATATTTGCCGAAGAACTTAAAAACATCGGGGACCAGGGTGTCAAAATCTTGCTGAAATTATGTAACCGAGTTTGGCAAAGTGGCAGCTGGCCTAAGGACTGGAGGGAATCTCTACTCGTACCACTCCACAAAAAGGGCTCAACCAGGGTATGTGGAAACTACAGGACCGTGGCATTAATATCTCACGCCAGTAAAGTCATGCTTTACATAATAAATGAAAGGCTGAAGTCATTAGGCAGATACCTAAGGAGCAGGCAGGGTTTGTCAAAGGCCGAGGCACAAGGGAACAGATAGAGAACGTGAGGCAGATCATCGAAAAAAGCCGGGAGTTTTATGTTCCAATGATGATGTGCTTCATTGACTACTCTAAAGCATTTGACTGTGTGCAGTGGGATTGTTTGTGGAAGATTCTTTTAGACATGGGCGTACCAAGGCACCTGACAGCTTTGATAGCGAACCTTTATGCGGACGGAACGTCTGTGGTAAGAGTGAACGGCGTTATCTCACATGCGTTTAAGCCTGTCCAAGGAGTTCGACAGGGATGTATTCTTTCTCCCATTCTTTTTAATATATATGGCGAATATATTATGAGAAGAGCCTTGGAAGACTGGGAGGGAGGCATCTCGATAGGAGGAACTAAAATTAGCAACCTGAGATACGCGGATGATACTACCCTCTTTGCTACTTCAGAAAAGGAACTCGACGAGCTGTTCCGCAGAGTTGAGCGAGAGAGCATTCTAGTTGGCCTCTCAATTAACCGGGCAAAACAAAGGTTATGGTTGTGGACCGAGGTGAGCAACTCACACGAACAGGAGAACTCTCTGACTTACAGTTTGTCAGTGAGTTTGTGTATCTGGGTTCGTTACTTACTAACCAAGGAGGAAGCGAGAGAGAAATTCAAAGGAGAACTCAAATGGCCAAATCTGCCATGAGTAAGATGACACGAATATGGCAGAATCGAAAAGTCTCCAACAACACCAAAGTGAGAATTGTGAGAACTCTGGTCTTTTCGATTTTTCTCTACGGCTCGGAATCGTGGACAATCCGCTCAACCGAACGCAAGAAAATAGAGGCTTTCGAAATGTGGTGCTGGAGACGGATGCTACGTATCCCATGGACAGCCAAGAGAACGAACGTCTCCATTCTTCAGCAGCTTGGAATCCGGATAAGGCTATCGACCACTTGCTACCAAAGGATTCTTGGCTATTTTGGACATATTGCCCGCCGTGAACCTGACAACTTAGAGAAACTTGTGGTTGTTGGGAAAATAGACGGCAAGCGGCGACGTGGCAGGTCTCCCACCCGATGGTCAGATCAGGTTTCTGCTCTCACAGGCCTCACAGTGACGACCGCCATGAAGAAAGCCGAGGACAGGATGGGGTGGAAGCGATTGGTGACAGAGGTCATCAGAAAATTTCAAGACGGACACGACCTTCAGCAATGAAGTCAACGACTAGAGAGAGTGTTAAAAGTACAATTAACGACCACCAACAGCTTTACGTTACCCTAATTGCATACAGATACATTAGCCAGTGAAATCCTTAAATCCGAACAGCGATAAGAGTTTATACGAGACTTATCAAACCTCATCTTAGAGCATGGTGTAACTTCCGCAACCTCGCATTTTTCATTTGATATGTCTTTCAATTTGATCTTTATCAGGTTGGAGTAAGATCGCATTTTCAATGAATAATTTATTTCGAAACGAAGTCATGGTAAGTCGTTCACGATCTGCAAAGCAAACTCCCCTTTACACAGTGTGTATTATCTTTGCTTAGCGTATGTTAAAACTATAGTACCGTAGATCTTAAAACCAGTAACAAATTTTAAGCAATTGGCGAATAAATTTATACTGGTTTACTATCTCGGGAAGCGGTAATAATAGCGTACAAGGCGCCCCTTTTTGAGGCAAAGAGCGTGCCCCTAATTCAACGATAATCAGTTTTATAGTAATATACACCTTATGTTTTTAAAACAAGGTTTTATTTCGAGTGTACGGCGTATACAAATAACCACTAGGTAATTGTAGCTGTGACCGACGACATTGAAATTACACAGTGCTGTACTGAAGTAATCAGATGCATTATTAATTAATTAACAACAACCTAACAATCAATTCTACTATTTAATTTTGATCGTTTACCGTAAAGAGTCAAGACTATAAATATGTAAACTTTCGTACATCTTTCCCTTTTACTCGAATAACGGTGACAGAGACAATCGTTCAAAATTTGCAATCTAGGTGTATTGCGGTACAATTTTTATTACAATGGGCTAAGGTTGAAACTAATATAGATTGTGATAAAATATGGACACCTTTATGCTCTTGACTGTACAACGTATACAATTGAGTCTGTATAAATTAATTAGCTAAATATTAAATGTTATGGCATATAATTTAACCGTTTTACTTAATAATTTTATTCTTAACTTTTTCATTAAAATGTATTTGCTTTGCTTCCCCATGCTTGCAAACTTAGATAGCTTGGGATTAGATGCTGTTCCTTCCTAAGGATTGAATGGATTTATATAAAGGCAATTTAAATTTATGTATATATCAATTTAATTCTCAGTTTTTATTCAAGGCCTGTGCAATATAATATTCCCTTTCAAATATTCATCTTAAACTAAGAATAATACAAAGAGCGATTCATTGCTGTAAATTTTATTACAAAAACACTATTTTGTCGATATATTTCAACCATAAAGACAAAAGTTTGTATAGACATACTAGTCGAGAAGTACAGTACATTTTTGTACATATGATACTAACTCTTTCTTTATGCTAGCATGAGTGAAAGCGAACGTACTATACAGTACTTTATTTCATTCATATTACAACAGTTAAATAACTAGAGGCTAGTAGAGGATCTAACTAACTAGAGGAACTAGGAGTAACTAGAGGATCTTATTATCAAACGATTACGTTTTGTAGAATCCGATTGCTTTATGCAATAAAATAGTCAACCATACTTTGAGAAATAAATAGAATAAAAATATGAAGGTAACTAATATTAGTAAGAGTAAAGAACTTCGTTCAGAATCATTGATTGTAGGTATAGTATAATTGAAGGGACACGAGAGAGACTCAAATATATCTATGTTTATTTATAGAACACTTTGTACCCGCGATGCGGCAACTTACATTATGTTCGCTTACCGCTTCCTCAACGAACCAGTATTACTGTGATCTTACATTTACAGGGGTTTTCCTTTCCAGGAGTGTTAAAATACATTGGCTGCATAAAAGCATGTAAAAGCTAATACTATAAGGTAAGCGATGGGAGGAACAGCTATGCGTGCCATCTGCCACAAACAACTAGCTACACGTGGTAACCGTTTAGTTATAAGAAAAATTAGTCTATTACATTTTTTACCTGTGTGCGCATTAAAAATAAACTCTAATCTACAAAAAACTAGTCGAACCTGTACTTGAAGTTTCAGGTGCCAAAGTGCCCATTAAGGCACTAATAAATACATAACACCCATCTTTTACTTTTTTTTGAGAGGCACCAACTCAGAACTTGAAGCAAATCGGGCACAACGAAGTACCATCACGCTTGAGTCTGGAGAAGCCCAACTGGGGAAGTACCTCCTCCTTACAGAAGACCATAGCCAGCATAGCACTGCTACCTTTCAGGTATGTAGTGTTGTGTTCCTGATGGTGAGTAAGGTTCCCAGAACTCCAACAACTTTTAGAGTAGGCAACGCGCATGTGAATCCTACGGTAACTGCTTACCATCTGGCGGGTCGTATACTTGTTTGCCACCGTCGTTGTATAAAATTAAAAAAATGAGTATTATTGTTAAGAGTACAATAGCGTGCCAGCATCATTTTGAAAACCAGACGCTTGGCAACTTCTGCTGCTGACTGTACCTTATCTTAAAATATAATGTTGACGCATGATCTATAAGGTCTGTAACGCTATAAAAATATCCTCACTATAAAGTTATTTCAATATCCCGTTTACTTAAGCTTTGAATTTTATCGTAGTCAGTCATTTGACGAATGTGTACTTTATGTATCTGCGCGTGTTTGGTTCATCTACTCGTAGGTATTTATTTGCCATACGTATTGAGTAAAGAAAAAATTTCTTTGTTACTATAAAAAAACCACTTAACTAATCAAAAATTAATTTTGATGGTGCGGTCTGATTACCTAAATCTAATGTTAAAAGTTATAATCCTGATCCAGACAGTTTGTAAAGGTTTCAGCCAATCCCGGGCAAAGGTTATAGGTACAGTCTAGCAAGTACAAGTCGCCCAGACAGTTTCATATTCAAGTCCTAGGTAAACCATTAGCTGCTGTTATTAAAAATTAATTATTAACTAGTCCTAAATTAGCACACCTTGTGATTATTATATGGTAATAAAATAGAGCATAGGCACAGACACATTGGCGATAAAACTATGTTCCGCTGCTCTAAAGAGTAACCCTTACCATGAGTTGTAACACTGACGTTTTCGATAACGAGTATCCAGTTTACTATCTGTGCATCTCGCTTGTACTATTTTAGTGCTAACGAGATGCACAGAGCCCTGAGTGTAAGTTTTTAACGTAACTTTACGTCACGAACGCGTTTGCGTTACCCATATAAATAACATTATCACTTACGCGTTCGTAAACTTTTTTTACGTCAAAAGAAACTTACACTAGAACCTCTGATAGTAAACTCGATACTCGTTATCGAAAACGTCAATGTCACAACTCATGGTAAGAGTACAGATGTCTCGTATTCGGGGGATTTTGTTGTAAGTATGTGCCATTTTTTTGAACATAAAACTTTTTATCTTTTAATAAATGTAGAAACAGATAAAGAAAATATTTAAATAATATTGAACAACTGCTTTTAATCAAGTAAATATGAATACAAAAAAATCAGATAACAAATACAGTTCCTAAAATATTATCCTTCTGATGCCTTATACTATATTCTCTTTTCCTTGCGTTTAAATTAATAAGCGCCTGGGGCATCATCATGCTACAAAACATGTATACATACTCGTACTTCAACTATATTTAATATGATTTTTTTTTTGTTTTAACATATGTAGACAATAGACAAAATCCACACCGGTTTTCCTACCTATCTTGTATGACAATGTTATTGTTAATAAAATAAAAATAAAAGGATATAAGAAAAAACTGTTATAATGTTATAAAGATTGTACCACTAAGTACTACGTGGGGTTACTAAACCATTTATCTTAACGTATAACGAACAATCGAGACACCAAACTATTAGTTTCTTGCGAGAATTTCACATGAAACCAACTATAAGAAGTAAACAATAAGCATTAATTACCTACACAAATTACAGTCAAAGAGTGCCAAACGCGGTATGAATGATATTTGGTTTAGATACTCGCCCGCCTACTGGGGTGGCCACCCCCTCAGTAAATTGACCGGGACTTTAGCAAAGGCGAATCAATATCACCGCAAATTTTAAAAGTATACCCTATGCTCGCACCATACGGTCGATATTCGTAAAACGTAGACACGGTTACATAAGACCTTTAAGGAATTTCAATTTGAAATGGCAGAGCCTAACCGACTTGGTAAGGGAGTGTTGTTACACAAATACGGCGTTAATAAACATAGACATTTTATTTGAGTTCGTTGTCTTCGTAAAGGTGAAGTTTGCTAAACGGAATTTACTTACTCATGAGATAGCTGAACGCATACCTGAAAAAAGTAATAAATAAAAAATGTTAATTCAAAGTATAATGAAATCCCTACACAAGTATAAAATATACATTTATATAGGTACGAGTATTTCTTATTGAAAACGTCTTTATGTGCAATATATAAAAAGAGTATTATAGGACATTCTTACACAAATTACTGAACTGAGCCCCACGGTAAGCTTAAGAAGGCTTGTGTTGTATGGGTACTCAACCAACGATATATATAATATACAAATACTTAAATACATATATAAAACAACTACGACTCGTGAACAAATACCTGTGCTGCTCATCACACAAATAAATGCGTGTACTGGGATTTGAACCCAATGTAAGGTGATATGTAAGCAAAATGACTTTAGCAGCTATGTATGTCTAAGCAAAATTACTGGAGATTAAGCATGCTCAAAAATACAACGAACTAGACTCATTATCTAATTCAGTTCACTAGGAATCGGTGGCCGCAGTGTGCAGGAGTGAACAACTTGCGCAAGATGGCGGGCAGGAGCTGGATGCGAACTGCCGAAGATCGAACACGATGGCGTCAAATTGGGGAGGCCTATGTGGACTGCGGTAGGCTGATGATGATGATGAGTGTGCTGGAGATCGGCTACTGTAGCATTACATGGGAGACTCATATTTCCCATGGTAGACGCCCGTGGCTAATAGATATATAGAGATCAATTAAGATTGAAATTATACAATTCATGAAACCTACCATTTTTATATAGGTAAATGTGAAGATGTTAGTGATGTTTGTCACTCAATAATGGCTGAACTGTTTTACGAGAAACTTGGACAGATAATCAAGTATCTGAATTGAGACATAGGATAAATGATATCTCGGTAATGCGTTCCCGTGGGATCCAAAGCAGGAATCGCGGGCAGAAGCTAGTTGTCAATATATCTAAGTAAATGTAATCCCACGATACGCTCAGATACTTCTCATATTAACAATAATACTGTACAGCTGAGATCCCCTCGAGACCTATTAACGCTCTGTGTCTATCTCCTATTTCCAGACATATCCTCCTAACGACTGGATTTCAAAATTTGCCTACTTAATTTCAACTCTGTCACATTGACAGAGAATCAAAATTTAATTATAGCTTATGTACTAAATTTAGGACACCAGTCATCAAAAGGTTATTTAAACTCATCGTTTTACTAACAACAGTGAAATACGAGTATTATCACGACGGTAGTGAAAACAACAATGTTGGCTTGCTTGATTATTATTATGTGTTAAAACGTCTTTAGTACCTAATGCACAATTCACAACTCTATTACTGATATTCGAGACTATAATTTACATTAATCCGTTTCATAGTGTAGCTAGAGTTAATAATATAAAAACAGGAATCCATACTTTAGTTTTTTACGAGAATACTATTACCCAAAAAAGGAAATGGTTGCTACGACACATCAGGTAATTAAACAAGTCTGTACCTACTGTAGATACATATGAAAGAAAAGATAAGTAGTCAAGTCATGAATTATAATATAACCTAAGGTAAATCGACACCAATTACAAAAAAAAGTATTTCTACGTCATGTTAAAACAAATAAATGAAATGAATCGACTTGAACGGGATACTTAAGGAACTAAGTTACATTACGACTAACAAATACACGAAGCACTTATACTAAAATATCACTTACACTCACGTTCATTTATACGCAAAATATATTGTTTTATCTGAATCAAAATTACACTCCGTTTTATTGAAATTGTAACGGTAGCCATAAATACTAAACTCCGAGGCAATCTTCATGTATCGCCACAAGTGTAAATGATTTAAATCCGGGCCTTTCCATGATTATCCGGCCGTGTGGTTAGCGCAACAACGAAAAACGCGTTGTCTCTCTCCAACACAGTCACAAGCTAATAGAGGGAGTAGGACACGTACCTTAGCGCAGCACTGGTAAAGCTACTTTGAAGTAGTCTTATTTGTAGCAATTTGGTTTTTGATTTGGTTACGCGTTTTTTTGTCTATTTTGCAGATTTTGCTTCTTTATTTGAATTGTTATATTGTAATCATTGATATTCAACAGTAACTCAAAAAAACACATTTGGTCAAAAATCTGCCTTAGTAACAGAATAAAGTTCACTGACATAAATAAAAAAAAGGAATAAAGTTATAAAAATAAACCGCAAACAGTTAGCAGGACGGGTAATTAAAGTCAACTAGATAAACGTAAATTAGTATAGCTATTAACCAACACCACAGAAAGTATAAATCTTAACTAGCTAAAGAAATATCTACCAATCGCACTAATAAAACATTTACTTTAGTAGCAATTGGACGAATGTCCCATACGTTGTATATCTCCGCAAGCAAAACAGCGTATGTCATTAAACCTCCGTATGAAGTTATGCCATTTAAGCTTAACGGGTTAGAATAGTAGATACGACTATTTAGTAATAAAGTACAAGAATAACTCCTTACGATGTTATGTCGGTAGTTAAATAGCGTAGCTTCGATTATGGTAAAATGAAACGGATAGTTTTAAGGTTATGTTTGTGTACATATAATACTTATATAATTACCCAACCGTTGATTATACGACTATGATTATTGTGACTTTCCTCATGGTTATTCAGCCCTGGTACCGCGAACGTCGAACTTCGTATATTTCGAGCATCTTTCTGTTTTACTCCAATTAAAGGCGTCATGTGACAGACATTCGTCCGAAATGTAGTGAATATCGTTTTTCGCGGTAGCGTTGCAGACTTCACATTATACCTATAATATCTGTGACCCGTTTCACACGGTCAAACTTCCTTTTGAGCTCAAATCATGGACTCCTTTGTGCCTTATCTAAATCTATAAATTAGTCGTATATTTGTGACATTATCTATGAAAAGGGACCTTATTGTCGATGGCACTTATGTCGTTGTTCAAGACGATACAATACAAACGCAACGCGATTCGACGTAAGTGCCATCGACAATAAGGTCCCTTTTCCTAGATAATGACACATTTAAGTATAAAATAGAATAACTAGTTTTACCGTGAAGTATCGTCGCGAGCCTTCATTGTAACGTCCTTGTAAAAAAAAATTTTTTTTAATCTATTTACCATTAAACATATTGCGGTTTCCTTTACCCCAGTTATAATAAAAATAATGTAAGGTCTCTGGTATGTGGTTGACATGATCCTTATAAAATAAAATAACTAAAACGGATTAAATCGCGTATACTAATTTAAACTTCATCCCGACGACCACGAACGCTGCTAAAGGGTTCGAAACGTCGGGATGAAGTTTAAATTAGTATACGCTATTTAATCCGTTTTAGTTGTTTTATTTCATGAGTAATTATCGCGGCAACCGAAGACAATATTATGATCCTTATACTTATTAGTAGAAAACTTCTTCACAGGGATTTTAGTGCATAAGATTTCCATGAACTTTATTTATTCAGAAAACAATACAAAATACGCGTATAACGCAATGTTACAATACAAGTAGTCAATTAACTGATATATTAAATTCCATACTTTACTACATTCTAGAAGTTTTGGTACGACAGCTAAAACAGCTGCTATCCCTAATCCTACTTTTAGCATAAGTTTAACTTAAAATTAAATATACAACCATTTTCAAACCTGAGTTAATTATTAATTGAGTAAGTATAGTTAGAGGTCGACCCACTTGCCTGCTTTGTAGGTCGCCGTGGCCATTGTCCCCCATCAATAACACCAAAGGGCCCAAATTAGTAAGAAAAAAAACGCTATTAAGCTCTTTTACTTCTACGCTTGACAGACTAGAATTCAACGCAGTTTCAACGCACTGCCGAAAATATTTGTAGCTCTATCAACAAGAGTATAATTCTCACGAAGTTTTGTAATTTTCGTAAAGTAGACTAGGCAAAATGGTTCCCATTTGTGTCATGCATCACTTTCGCACTTATCCACGTTGGACAGCTAGTGAAACAACGATAGAAAATCCATCTTAGGATACAACTATTATTTAAAAAGGGAAATAGCAAGTTGGTACCTATGTTTTATTTGATGAGTTTTAATAATAATGCCGAAATATCGGAATCTCATCAAATTAAACATAAGTATATGAAACTAAGAACAAATCAAATTATTTTTTTATGAAATATTTTTGATTTGCTTTGATTTTTAAGTAGTAATACTACTATATAAATTAAAAGTTGAAATAGATAACCTCGGTGTTCGAGACGTCTCGAACACCGGAGTTCCTCGTCGTTTTTTCTTAAGTATATGTTATCTATTTCAACTCATAAGTATATGGTAACTATGCTGTTTTAAATAACAGTTGTTATATCGCATCTTAGGCTAACTAGCTGCATGGCATTACCATACATGTATCTCTAAAACTACAATAATGGGAGTCTTCCCGAATTTGGTTGTTCGATTTCGCCATATTTGTTCATAAAATTTCCGTATGACTTCGCAGTAAGAGCGCAATAAACATTCGGCTCGCATGTGCTCGGTCTACAGACACTAGTTACATGATGTCGGCCAACTCGGTCGCTGTCGTTCTTTCACTCTTACCGTGGAAGAGAACCTTAAAGGTTTTTACGTCGAGCTTTGCTGCATACGCGTCGACAGGTGTGACAAGACCCTAACCAAACATAAACTGTCAGCATTGCATAGCGTAGTCATAAATATTGTGACGTCACATTCGTACTCGACGCTGATAGGCTATATATACATACTAGCGGTGCTACCCGCGGTTTTGAAAATCAGTAAAAATAATAACCATTCATATTTTTATAAGAAAAATAATTTAAATTGGGACAATTTAAATTTATACATACAAACTTCCCCATACATTATCCTCGAATTTTTTTTTTTTTTTTATAAAAGACTGACCAGCGTTTGACCTCAGTCGCACCTGATGGAAAGTGACGACGAGGTCGAGGGTGTAGCACGCTGGTTCAGTAACAGCCTATTCACTCTTGCCTTGAAAAGACCCAAATTATATCTTACCGGGAATACAGACGAAGGGAGCGAATTCCATTCCTTAGCAGTCCGCATTAGGAAGGCAGAAGCGAATCGCTTCGTGCGAATGAATGGAATATTCCACAACGTAAGGATGAAACCGCTCCCCTCGTCTGGACGTCCGGTGGAGGAACGGAGATGGCGGAATTAAATCGTGCAGTTCCTGTGCACACTCTCCAAAATGTATCCTGTAAAACACAGACAAACTAGCAACCCTGCGACGGTGCTCAAGGCTTTGTAACCTTACACTCAGTAATTCAGGATCGCCAATGAGTCTGCGAGCACGGTGCTCTATTGAATCCAAAGCGGCCAGCTGATACTTGGCAGACCCGTCCCAAAGATGGCAACAGTACTCCATGCACGATCGAACCTGAGTTTGGTAAAGTGTTAGAAGCTGTTCCGGCGTGAAGTACCGCTTCACCCTGTGTAAGACCCCAAGTTTTTTAGCAGCGGATTTCGCTTTGGCCTCAATAGTGGCACCGAAGTTCAGCTTAGTAGTTAATTTCAGCCCAAGTAGTTCGAGGTGGTCCGAAATTGCTAATGAAACATTCTGGATAGCAGGAGCCAAGTTAAAAGGGCTCCTTTTGGCTGTGAATAAACACGCCTGTGTCTTGGAAGCGTTAAACCTGACCAAGTTGGCTTCGCCCCACTCGTCAACGGCCTTCAAGGTCAGGTTCGTTCGCTCAACCAAAGTTTCCCTAAAGGATTCGGTCTCTCCACTAGTAGTTTGGGCCTCAGGAATATATCTCTCAGTCACCGTGCTGTCGTCTGCATACCCAAAGATACCGGGCTTTAGCAAATCGTTTATATGCAGCAAAAAGAGGGTAGCTGAACGAACTGAACCCTGAGGCACTCCGGCATTAATTGCAACGCGATCCGATGAGCAACCATCCACTACGACCCTAATAGATCGCTGCCTCAGGAAATCAGAAATCCAAGAGCACAAACCAGCAGAGATTCCGTACGCAGAGAGCTTGCCCAGAAGGCCGTCATGCCAAACCCTATCAAAGGCCTTGGAAATGTCGAGAGACACGGCGAGAGCTTCGCCGCGTTTCTCGATGGCCTCGCTCCAAATGTGGGTAGCGTACACTAGAAGGTCCCCAGTAGACCGCTTTCGGCGGAAGCCGTATTGCCGGTCGCTAAGGAGATCGTTACCTTCAAGATACGCAAGGAGCTTGTTGTTCAATACACGTTCCATAATCTTGCAGAGTATGGAAGTGATTGCAATGGGACGATAATTCGATGGGTCCGCACGGCTACCCTTCTTAGGCACAGGCTGCACGTTAGCAAGCTTCCACGCTTCGGGAACTTTTCTCGACTTTAGGGAAAGACGAAACAGGCGCGTCAAAACAGGAGACAACTCAGGGGCACACGTTTTTAAAACTACTGCTGGGATACCGTCGGGACCACTAGCCTTATTCACATTTAGACAGCGTAGTGACTTCAGTACTTCCCTTTGGTGAATACGCACCTCTGGCATTGATACTTCGCAGCGGGGCAAAGAAGGAGGCATGGCACTACCAGCGTCTAAATGTGAATTTTCCGCAAATAGAGAGGCAAACAAGTTCGCCTTCTCTTCCGCAGTATGGGCCAATGAACCGTCCGGTTTCAGCAGTGGAGGTAGTGATGGGCGACAGAAATTCAACTCAGCCGATTTCGCGAGAGACCAAAACGCTTTGCTCCCAGATGGGTATGCAGCAAGTTTGGCCCCGACACGACGAACATGGAGGAATCGAGCTTTCTGCATGACCTTCTTGCAGTACTTGGCAGCTTTGTTATAGGACTGTTTCTTTACGTGTACATCTGGAGCTTTACAACTACGAGCATCAACCCATGATAAATACGCCACGTGCTTAAGCGCTTCCGCCTGAGCACACTCAGCATTAAACCACGGGCGAGCTGCGCCACCAACAGCTACGTCGGAGAAGGGGATGTAATATTCCATACCCCGACGCAACACATCAGTGACAGCTGCTGCACAGCTCGACGGATCATCACTATTGAAACAGGTTGGCAGCCAAGGATATGATGCAAAGAAATGCCGCATCTCATCCCAATCTCCTGACTTGTATCGCCACACACGGCGCATGCCCTTCGGGCTAAAGACAGGAGGTGAGTGGTGCGACACAGATTTCACCAGACAGTGGTCAGAAGTTCCCAACGGGGATGACACTGACACGTTGTATCTGTCCGGATCGGTAGTCAACAGAAGGTCCAGGCAATTAGGCGTGTGACTCGCAACATCCGGAATGCGGGTGGGTTGGTCGACCAGCTGAGAGAGATCCAGCGATAACGCAAACTTGCGTGCCTCTCTCCCTGCATGGTCAGTGAACTGGTATGGGCACAGCCACTCCTCGTGATGAGCGTTAAAGTCCCCCAGAAAAACCAATTGCGCACTCGGGTACCGTTGCTGAGCCACACCCGCCGCATCACTAAGTTGTTCAAAGAGCCTGGTTGTCTCCTGGTCACCGCTGTGCGATCGGTAAACCACGGCGTAAACAATTTGTTCAACGCCGAGGTCCACCAGAATCCATAAAGAGGAAAGGTTACGGTCCTCAAGGTTACGGAGACGCCGATAACAGATGTCATCGCGAATATACACGCACACGCCAGCCTTCTGCACAAAAGAGTGCTCCAGGGCATATCCCGGGTAGTGCAGATACGACGCGTCCATGGGACATCTGATCTGCGTCTCGGTGAGGCAGAGCAAGTGGGGCTTCTCAGTCTCGAGATGGTGGTGGACTGGCACGAGATTAGAGTGCAAGCCTCGGATGTTCGAGAGGTGCACTTTAAAGGAGAGGATGTGCTTCCGCTGTGAACACTTGCTCGATTTTTTGACTTTAGCCATATAAGTGTGAATAGGCGGGGAAGGCGGCAGTTGAACAGGTGCAAAGCTGCTCACCCAGCAGCACACAAACAGTCTGCCACACATTGGAGGCCTGGTCTGGAGACTGCGGGGACGCCCGAACCCCCCCGAAGACAGCTGTCGGGTCCTCTCTCCGGTCGCAAACCGGCACTACAGCACATCTCCGGGATTTTTCACAGTTGGCGGGGCAGCCTTTCGGGGTTAGCTAAGTCCCTACTTGGGCCCCCAACTACCTGCGGTCGGCCAGCGGAGAACCGTGCTTCGGATCCCGCTACCCTCCGCGACCAGGCATCCGGTGCAACAAACAGATGGTACTGAAACCGGCTTGCAAGCAGAGCAATACCGTTCAGACCCGCCTTCCCAAAAATGGCTGCTACTGTCTTCATGCCGGAACATGATCCGAAGATCATTTAGCGACATGGCGTAGACAGCAGGGTGGTGACAAGCCGCGACTATAAAGCCTACCACCAGAGAGTGCTGGTCATTTGGCGCTACCCAGGGGACACGTGTGGGTATCTAGAGCTAAAGCCCACGGACGCGACAACAGCTTTATCCCCCAAATTCATTTTTATAGATTTTTCCATGGGGATAAGATATTTTCCCACAGTGAAACGTAGCCTATGTGATAATGCAGGGTATCAGCTAACTCCATACCAAATTTAATTAACATCGCTCCAGCCGTTTAGAAGTGAAGAAGTAACAAACATACACACTCACAAACTTTCGCCTTTATAATATTAGTGTAGATGTTAAAGCACAAACATTTTTTTTATTGGATATTATTCCATGTTTCGCGCTTTCTCTTTCTCACAAGGTCACTCACCGGTCGCATTGCCTGACAGAGGATGACAGTATTAATCCAAAGGAAATTTTCAATTGCAATTTAGAATTGTCGGAAGTAACTCATGCTTTACCTGGCTCGTCCTTACAAGTTCTTATAGATCAATCTACCAACGAAAGCGGTACGCTTGCATTCATTACTTTATACGAAATCCACTCTGGTATAGTCCTTCCAATTCACGAAGCCAGTAGATTAATCTTATTGCTGTAGCAAGAATGTCTAAAGTTTAATTCATAATCAGAATCACCTTCGTAAATTGGGTACTTGACATATGTCGAATTTTATAACCAATCTTATATACTTAGATAGAAAATCACCCTTTAATGATAAGAAAGTATCATAAAAATCACTCATATATTTTACGTAAAGCTTTCACTTTAGGCAATTTCTTGATATTCCATACATTCGGTGTAAAAGTGTTGTGACGTCATTGCATTGTACCAGTTACAACGGCAAACTCTGGTTGACTCTTATTACTGACCATCTGTATTACTCTTATGTACCTAATTGTTCCGATACAAACATTAGATCCTGTCAAAAAACAGTCTGATGTATTGACGCCTTTTACAAATACTTGTCAAGTGACCAAGCAAGAACTATATCCAACTTAAATAAACAATACGTTAAAGTATCAGTATGATTTGACTTAATTAGTTCTAACTGACAGCACAGCGGCGCTACCGCCAAAAACGATTCTTTAATTTCTCTGTCACTCTCATGACGTCTTAATTGGGGTAAAAGATAAAGATGCCCGACTTATACTAACTTCGTTCTTCGCGTTACCGGCCCAGGCAATAACTTGTAATGCAAGGTACCGTGAGACACTGCGCTATACCGGGCGATTATGCAATGCAATGCAAGTCGATAGTTTTTCGATTGGAAAATTTATTGGGTGAAGATTAGTGTGAATCCATTCGAATATGTATAATACAAATCGGCCTTGTCTTGGTGTGCCTTAAACGAGAATTTATAGCCCTCAGTTATGAGTTTTATGCATGTTTATGATTAGTCTCTGGTGAAGAAATTACAACTTGCGTACTTACAATACGCCCGGATAGTGACACTTACCACTATGTAAGACCGGTCAACTGACCCACTAGGGGCACTAGGTATGACGACAGGTCTGACCTAGTGGATAGTGACCCTGACTAGGATGCCGATGGTTCTAGGTTCGAATCCTCAATATTGGCATCTATTTGTGTGAGCACATCACAGAAGTTTGTTCCTGAGTTATGGGTATTTTCTATGTATTTAAATAATTTAAGTATTCGTATATTATATAGGTATCGTTGGCTGGATTGCTATGGCAAAACAAGCATTCAACCAGAAAAGACAATTACTGAAATCCCGTTTGTCATGCAGAAGCAAGAAACTACTCATTAAGGTGTACATCTGGAGCATAACCCTTTATGGGAGTGAAACGTGAACAATGACATTAAGAGACAGAAAAAGAATGGAAGCATTTGAAATGTGGTGTTGGAGACGAATGAAAGGTATAAGCTGGAGAGATAGGATAACGAATGAGGAAGTGTTGCGAAGAGTGGGAGAAAGAAGAGCTATTCTGAACACAATTAAAAACAGACGCGGTAATATGATTGGACATTTGATACGACACGACCATTTCTTTAAAACCATCTTGGAGGGAAGGATAGAAAGCAAGAGAGGGAGAGGAAAGCCCAGACGCAGCTACATGGATCAAGTGAAGGAAAAGGTTGGGGTCGTTTCGTATCAAAAAGTCAAGGAGCTGGCGCAAGATAGGAAAAGCTGGAAGATACGCCACCGATAAGAGTCTAACTCTTAAGTTTATGATGATGATCGTTGGCTGATTACCTACAACATAAGCCTTATTGGAGCTCAGTCAATTTGTGTAAGGATGTCCTGTATTATTTATTTATTTACATTAGAAGCATTCTACGTAGTTATATGGCTATGCTACCTATACTTAAATACCTATGGTTATTTTACATACTCGAGTTTGCTTGTGACGTAACTTATTGTTGCCGCATTAAGAAATAGGTATCTGTGTCATTAACGAACACTCGAAGGCAAGAGTCAAAACGCTACGCTCTAAATTCAAACTTAAACTTATATGCATACGGTTTAACATTATGCTGAAGATATCTTTTAAATATTATTGTGTGATATGCTTGATCTTAATTGCTTTTAAGTATCATTTGTGTGATTATTGCATTCCATTGCTTGTTCATCTTTGAGTAAATACGATATATTCGTGACTACTTTGAAAAAATATAGTATCTGACACCGATACATGCATTCTGGGCTTACTTACGACATTTGTCTTTTGTGTAGTAGATACGGGGTTTTTTGAAATTAGTCACTAATTATTTCGTTTCAACAACGTATATAGCTCAACGTATAGTATCTATACTCTGTCTGTTTAGGTAGTTAAGAAAAGGTAAACAATCTTGACATGACTTTTTTTTGAATATCAGTTTTGAAAAATAAATCATGTCATCACAATTATGAATCATATATGGTTATTTACATTGTTTTGCTTTCGTAAGTAATAGACACTGATTTTTAAAAAGCGTTTTTCAATAAGAAGATACGTCATGATTGTTTGTCTTTTTAAACTACCTAAACAGACAGACTATAGAAGCTGGTACCCTCGAGTAAAAATAATATAATATAACTATATTCATCGAATTCCGAACCTCCTTCGTTTTATTTACGTTGGTTAAATAATAGGAAAAATCGGCCATGCATATGCTTTCCTTTAGTCTATATAATTTCGGGCATCTTTCTCTTTTACCCCAATTGAGGATTTCATGAGGGTGACAGAGACAATAAGAAAATTTTAGAATATCGTTTTTGGCGTTAGCGCCTCAGCACAGTTGCCATCTGTCAAACGTACCAGTGAACGATCATAGGAGTAGTTTTAATAAGTAGTAGAAAAGTTTCAGATATCATGTTTAATTGTTTTTGATACATGACTGATAATAACAACAAAACCGGTCTGGCCTAGTGGGTAGTGACTCTGCCTATGAAGCCGTTGGTCCTGGGTTCGATTCCCAGTCAGGGCATTTATTTGTGTGATGAACACAGATATTTGTTCCTGGGTCATGGGTGTTTTCTATGTATTTAAGTATTTATATGTATTTATCTATTATATATATCGTACCTACAACACAAGCCTTACTGAGCTTACCGTAGGACTAGGTCGATTTGTGTAAGATTGTCCTGAAATATTTAATTTAAAAAAAAAACCTGATAGAATGTAAATTACTAACCACGTTGTAACATCGCAAGGCGACGAGGAAACACACAGTGGAAGTGTAGCGATAAACACAAGGCCAACGATAAAGTTGAATACTCTCACAGATGCGATAATATTATATTTATGGGGTGCAAGCTTGCGGGACACGCTTATGTGTGAGAGTGCGACAGATCCCAAGTAGCAAAATTTTCCTATTAGAAAAAATTATAAGACTAATACCTCTTATAGTAGTTTTATAAACGTTTTTGACACGACCTACCGGCTCGGAGCTCTCATAAAAGTCTTATAATAGTCACGTTTTTGACCAATAATCTTATAACAACATCATACAAGACGATTTGATCCTCAGACGAATTGATCCCATAATTTAGTCTTAAAAGCGTTTATAGGATAAATTTATATGACCCTTACAAACACAAATAGTCTTATAAACACATTTTATATAGCTGTTATAAGTACGCATATTTTAATCCTATAAAAGCATTTATAAGAACCGCTACTCCTATTAAGGTTTTATAACTATCTGTAATGGGACAATTAATCCTATAAAGGCTATTGATTTTACGCGTTATAGGTCAAAAAAATTACATGACTGATCTGACTTAATGGTTACTTCTAATAGATCACTAGCATGAAAGTAGCATTAAATTTGATAATTATACGTAATTTTGGGCTTATAAGGGTTTTATGCTTGTCATTATAAGAGTGATTGAAACAAGTGGCCATTTATTATCTTTTTTACACTTTTTTAATAGCATGAAGTGTGTTATTTTCCAGGGCCACTGATATTTCTCGAGCTTAAAGAAGTCCATCCTTGTCAAAAAACAATCGACATCGAGATAATCCTTACGGACAACCATCTTCAATTGAATGATTTAAAGGAACCATAAAAAATAAAAATGGCAGGAATTTTTGTCTTATAACGGCACTGGCTTAGTATGAATGGTATTATTAACGTTCTGATACTAACTGTTAAAGGAGGCGATCTGAAAATCCACAATGGCAATGGCAAGTGTCAGCACTTTGTACTACTTAACCAGTAAATAATTAATAAGCAGATCTTTATTATGTATTTTTAAAAGGGGGCGTTAAAATATGTGTCTCTATAATTATTACTTTATCCATAAAATTTATTTTGCAAGTTATTTTTTTCTAATTCACTTCTCAATCACTGTTAAAAACAATTCCTTTTATATACTATAATTATGATACAATAAGCACATTTACTTATACCCTTTTCCAGTTTAGCTTTATTTTATTAGAGCACAAACACACGTTACACATCACCACGGGAGCCGAGCGGGAGATAAGCCACTGGCCACTATAGGAATGATTACTCCAGTACCAGCATGCACCAGACCGTTATAAGACTAATTGTGCTTGTTAGTTGCGTTTACTAGACACTTATAGGAGCAACTTATCCTGCAAGAGCATTTAATATGACGATATTAAAACTGAATTGCAATTTATAAGACTGTAATAAAACGACTATAGGTTTATTTAATCCTATAAAAAGCGCCCAATTGTGGTTTTATAAACGTTTTTGGGAGTTGTATAGGACTGAAAATTTCATGGTCTTAGGTTATTTACAGGAGCAAATTTTGCTGCTTGGGATACCTATACCTTCACCTCCTTACCTAGTCTATTAGTTAAACTTATGTAAATATTTGTTTTTGGTTTACTTCTAAAGGTTCATTACTACTATAATGCTACGAGTATGACTAATGATGATAAAAGGCATTTTAATCCAGACGTCGATTTATAAATTAAGGTATTAGATGAATATTTATTTATTTGTTTATTTGTCGACAGTTTTGGCCTAGTGGGTAGTTGAGGTTTTCGATAACGAGTACCTATCGAGTTTACTATCTGTGCATCTCGCTTGTACTATTTTAGTGCGCACGAGATGCACAGATAGTAAACACGATACTCGTTATCGAAATCCTCAAAGTCACAATTCATGGTAAGGGTACTGACGTCACTTGAGCTGTGTCGACCTTTCCCGTACATTTCTATAAGATTTCCATAGTAAATGTAATCTTTGAGCAATCAGTAGTATAAAGTTAATTTCACATGGCCACGGATTCATAAGTAAGTGTGTATCTAAGGCAGATTTGGAAGGATTTGAAAGTATGAGTAATTATAGAGGACTGGCCATCAGACAGACTAATTCTACAGAAGTCTTTACGTGTATATAGTATGTCTAAATACGTCCAGGCACAAACGAGGTGCATTTATATCAATAATAAGTGGATTTTAATATAGCTACGCTAAGTATTTACTTTGTTTAACAGTATTTAACGACTGTTAATAATGTCTTTAAGTATTCTGGACAAAGCGGGCGCATTAAGTAGTGCATTTAACACGAGAGCCATAAAGTGGAGTTATGTGTGTTCGCTAACTACCTACTTGTCCCATAAAAAGTCAAAAGCCGCGTTTAGATATTCGCAGTCAGAAGTTTTGTGGGCGTACATTAGAACCATTAAAACAAAGCAGTGAGTTTTTTTTTATAGATTGAGAATCTATTTGACACATTCATGCCGCTTACATATTTGTTTATTTACTATAATTTCTATACGCCATTTTGTGTTTTACATCAATTAAATAATTGTAGCGAATGTAGTCAGTCTCCTTTCCGATAAACTCATACGAACTCTTATCGTAAATAAGTTTGTAAGCAGTTAAGTACGTGGAACTGCATTTTTATTAAACGATGCTTAACTTTAAAAATAACATCTCAAAACTATGAACATGCCTTATACAATCGCGCAGACAAATATAAATTAGAAAATCTTTGTCAACTCAATTCGTCAAAAACAAAATCACTTCAGAATATAACGTATTGCTGTTATGATTGGTGCAATATTTTTAATAGTGAAGTATTTTTTTTTCTTTCTACTTAACTGAAAAAGGACCATGTCTATGTAGTTGTGCAAAGAATTAATATGGAATAATGGAACTTACGTCAAAAATTGAATATACGAGTATAACGCCGACATGCGTGTATACAGACACGTTACTACTATATAGGCCAGGTACTTTAGCTAAGTTTGTATATATATTTGATAGTAAAGTAAAGTATATTATATAGTTATACCCCGTTACAGACTGGGTCCGACGGGTCGGACCATGCACCTATATCAAAGAATAATGGCCCAAAGTCCTTGGGTCCCGACGTGACGCGAAGACAAATACTTGAGAAAAAGTGAATTTGCAATTTCTAACCTCGTAATGCAACGGTTGTTAGCTATGAAATAAAAAGTAAAGGAGAAAATTGAAAATTCGTCTGCAACTTATCTGTATAGTTTATTATGTTATGATTGATAATGACTTGACATTAAAATCTGCAGGGACAGTCAATAGTTTCATTATCTTAAATAAATTGTAAATTTTCCTTAACGTTGTTTATAAAATTTTATAGGTCTTAATTATTATGTTGTTGTATAAGGTACAATTCGAGTTTTCGGAGTAGATTTTTTTACCAAATGACTACTCTTCCTTTTTGACAACAGCTTCCAAAATTCACCAATAAAAAAAGGTAGACTTCAACATCATCTTTTTTACTTCTATTATAGTTAAGTAAAACTAAAGAAGTACCGCAGTTAAAGACAGAAAAGAAACCATAGGCCGATCAAAAGACGCAGATAGAATTACCCATTATCCTTCATTAAGGGGTCATTGATCCCGTTGTTCGAGGCGTATTTTAATTACTGACGAAACTCGCGGTTATCAGTCGGTAAACGTTACGAAACGGATAAACTTCAACGTACCTACCTTATTGCGGAATTTGCTGAAAAAATTGGACTCGAAGTTAAAATAGGTTGTGTTTTTAAAGCTCGCTAGCCAAACATTTGGAGTAGTAAATATCTCAATGAGGGCCAAAACCATTTTATAGATTCGCTGGTAACTTTTAGATTCGGTGGAGGAAATCTTCTTGCAATGATACAAATGTTGTTACAAATAACTTGTATTATTTTATTTTATACATGGTTTACAGTAACTCGTATAAGTATTAATAAGTCTTCCTCAATCAGAGTGTATCCCCGAGGGGAACCAAAAGACCCGGCTCGGCCTTGCTTTAGTTTCTAATATATATGATCTTATGGAGGAAGTGTGCACAGTAATTATTTATTTACAGTCACTGGATAGAAAGCATCGCACACCTCTCCACACCCTGAGTCGCTTACACCGTTTTTTTATTCAACAAAGGTGGCAAACAAGCATGCGGCCCGCTGTAGGCGGTCACCGCAGGCTATGGACGTTTATAATATCGAAGCATCATTCACGCGTACCGACCCCGTAAAAACCTCTTTACACCCTTTTTGAACCGATATTGCGGCAGCGGCAAGTCAGGGACCCATCAAACGGCGGTAAAGGTTACCCTGACTTGATAACATTGTTGTGACATCCGGATCTCCAACAGCAATAGCCTAATCTTTTGTCCAGTAACATCAAAACCAAGCGCACTTTTCTTTTCAATTCTAATTACAATAGCCTCAGCGCCTGCTGGGACCGGGTCGCAGGTAGATGATGTGCCCATGAATGGGTTCTAGAACATGTTTCAAATGTTAAGAAAATAACTGTTTATTATGTTGTTTTTTTAAATGAAACTTCGCTTTTTTAGGATACAAATTGAAATAGGTGACATATACTTAAGAAAAAGTGACGGGCGTTCGATGGAAGATCAAACCCTGCCTGAAGTCTGATGCATTTAATAAGGTAATTTATAGTAAAATAATTTGACTGATTCCTAGATCCTCATATGTTCAAATAGCATAAATAATTTTATACCATTTTTATAAGTTATTAGTAGTAAAACTAGTAAAATGTTAGTCCAATTAGGATATATAATTATTTTGAACCACAGACCAACATTAGAAAGAGTTATACTTGCACATTTTAATTTCTACCTTAAAACTCAATCCCCCGGTATCCGCACTAAAGCCCCTAAAAGCTCCTAAAAAGCTCCTTAAGCTGTGCTCTCATCACCTAAAGTTTTATACTTACTATTTTATAGCACTAACAGCCACATTAATAGTTATATCATGAGTTTCATGAGTCCATGAATTAAACTTCAATGGAAGATTTTTTAAGTCACTACTCACTACAGTTAATTTGTCAGATAATTATTTTGCTGTTTTGTTTTAGGTACCTTATTTTTATTAAACCCACAAATGGCGATTTTTTTGAGTCGAAATATTCAGATGTATCTTGTATTTTGTTTTAAACAATGTTACGTTATTACAGGACTTTATTCTCTACAATGGTGTAATTATGATTTTTCAACCAATCAATATGGCACCTCAATGTCATACATAATAGTAACATTGAGATTAGGGTAACTGCAATATCAACTGTCAAACATGTTATACTTAATCATAATTACATACTAACTTCTGCCCGCGACTACATCTGCACCAAGCTGGTAGTATTTCGAATTTAACAATGTTGTAAATTTACACAATATCGTTATAAATTAGCCTATGTTTTTCTGACGCACAAGGTACGTCATTATAACTTTACATTATACATTTAGTAGTTTTTGGGCATTTTCAAAAATCATTGTCCCCATACTTCATTTTTCCAGATCCGGACGTGCCAGGGCTTATTTTTCTCAGAATCACAAGCTTATTCGATCCTGATTAATAAAAAAGTGTCCCAAAATCTTCATACAAAATTTTTTAAATTTTGATTTACCATTACGCGACCATCAGTAGAAAGTTCATACCAATAGGGCGGCGTAATGGAACGAGAATTTCGGGACACTTTTTAATAATTAGGATCGAAAAAGCTCGTGATTCTGAGAAAAATGAGCCCTGGTACGTCCAGATCTGGAAGAATGAGGTTAAAGACAACGTTTTTTGAAAAGGCCCTTTACGTAAACATACATACTCAAAAACATTCGCGTCTATATTATTAGTAGGTTGACCGAATGCCAGACTTTCCCACTGGCATCCTACAGGAACGAGGCGAGTCTTCCCTGCGGTAACTAAATTCCAAGAATGGGTTAGGATTTTTTCCAGAGCGGCTGTCTAGGGAGTAAACAAGATCTTGCTGGGAAGGAAGTAAGTAATGCTATCTATTTCAACATGGCTGCTACATAGCAATACGGCCTTTGATCGATTTGGCAATTGACGGCATTAAGGTTCTCAACTCTAGATATATTCGCGTTGTGTCTCTTTCTTACTCCACGGTAAATAAAGAGATGTACAAGTAACATGAATAAAAATCTGTACAAATTTATTTATCTTGCATGTCAAGAAACATAAACCTACACAAGAGTGTATCAATTTGATATCGCAGTTTAGGTCAGTGCTAATAATTTTCCATGCGATTGCTTGCTAGCCTATTGCTAAATATTTTCTCATTGTTTTTTACTTCAGAAGCCATAAAAAATACTAAATAGAATCCATAAGAATTAGGAATGCTTATCATTTGTGATGAAAAATAATCTAATCTAAGGTAATAGACATAGCAATGCAGTAGCGCTGATTTAAATATATCTACGAGTAAGTGCAGTCGCTATCATATATATCGGAGCTGTGGAGGTGCTCACAAATGTCGGAACAACGCCTCTATTATCAAGGCGATAAAGTGCATGTTCCGATATTTTTGAACACCTTCGTTGCTCCGATATATTTGATGGCTACTGTACATACCTCTAAGTCAAGTCGAGACCTATCAATGCAAGCAATGTTCTGTGCTGAACTATCTCACGGTAGAAATGCCAATGCCGGAGATTCAAATCCTATGGCCGCTTCCAAGATAGGTGATTATTATTAATTACTAAGTGCAATCGTCGTGGCCTTACTAATGTTGTTTCTATTATACTATAGACCTGTCGGGGCTCACACCAATGCTATATAAATAATTATTATATTCAAACGTTCGTATTGTATCGCTAAAAATAGTTAGATTAAAAGTTATTATTATTCAAATATGTAAATGGTTGGGGCACTGAGAACCTAGTTATTTTATATGTCGCTTGGGGAGAGCTAGTTCCAGCAGTGTACATTCTTCGGCTGATATGTTGATGGTAATGTATATGTAAGTGTTTAATATTAAAAGATAATAGGATCTGTCCAAACTCAGAAGTATAAATTACAGTCAGGTACTAAATTATTATAATAGCAGAAACGTGTGCTTACCAAACTACGAGGGGTGATCAAAAAGTAATGATAATGACTATGATCTAGACATATTATGATAAGTTTTGATTACTGGTCTTGTTATGTCACTTATCATCAATAAATTATAAAAATAAATATAATAATTTATTAAGTTGTTTTTATGTTATTAAGAAACAAAGACAGTAGGGTAACACATATCGAAATTTCAGTAAATGCGCTAGCGTTTTTGTGTCGGTTAGGAACGATGCTGTTATAAAATTTAGTACTATAGTAAAATAAAATGTACTTAGAATTGAAATTTACGTTTATTGTGATGGCGTAGGGCAAAAAAATATACTCGTAAAATCTAATTTTAGGGCTCAAGGGCCCTGCTTAAGTTATGGTTGCTAGTTTTTGGTCTTTAAAGACGTTTTTGTTTAAACAAGTAAATTTTGTGGACAAAATCCATCAATATGTATAAAAATAAATAAATAAAGGTCGATATAACATAATCCTATACCAAACCTAAAAGGTTGACAACTAAAAAGTAAATTTAAAAAAAAGGAAGTTTGATGGTTGTTTTTCCTCAGTTATCTCGCAGATCACCAAGTATGCTGCTCAGTACCTAGCGCTTGAACTTGTAAGTTGCCTATTGTGTAATCAAGTCTAAATCTTTGGCAACAACGTACTATACTTTGATTCTAAAAACTCTTCCAATAATTCGCTATACTAGCGGTGAAAGAAAAATTAACGCAAATTGCGACCCACAAAAGTTTTTCTTTTTTTTTTATTAACTAGATGACAGCATGTTCTCGTATAATGTATGTACATACACTAATAAGGAGATTATGTAACAGTAAAAATATATATAATACTAATAACTTCGTTAGATCATAGTCATTATCAGTACTTTTGGATCACCCCTCGTATAGTTCTTAGAAACAATGGAAAAATGGGTTGATCAACTGTCTCAAGACTCAAAACTCTGCGGGCGACATGCCCGTCGCTCTACCAACTAAGCTACAAAGACACACCCGATGCTATGGATGTGGAGGACGCAAATGCCAGAAAACTTGTTTTAAAATATATATACGTGTATTTAGCCATATTTCTATTTTTTTTTTTTTTATGACATAGGCGGCAAACGAGCAGGCGGATTGCCTGGTGGTAAGCAATTACCGTCGCCCATGGGCACCCGTAATACCAGGGGAGGCACAAGTGCGTTGCCGGCCTTTAAGGGGGGTTGGAGCTCTGGGAACCTTACTCACCATCAGGAACACAACACTACATACTTGAAAGGTAGCAGTGCTATTATGACTGTGGTCTTCTGTAAGGAGGAGGTACTTCCCCAGTTGGGCTGCCCCAGATTCAAGCGTTGATGGTACTTCGCTGTGCCCTACCTCTCATAAATTTAACTTTTCCTAAATATTTCTTACCGGAATTTTATAACGCTAATAACAATCCTATAACAAAAAATGAACTCATCGCCGAACAAGTCGCAAGCGCATGTTATTGGTCGCTTATCGACTTATCGTGAATAAATATGGACACATGAGCCGGCCACTTCCACGTACAGTACACACAATTAACCGACTAGATGTAACTCTTAATGCGACGGCATAAGACCTATTTACGATCAGTTACTTTTGTTAATATCTGGACGGCAAATTACCAGTGCTGTTAGTTTAGTCGGAAATGGTTGTGTGGCAACACTGGTAATTAATCAATACTTATTGATTCTAGATAGAAATTAGTAGGCAATTGGTTTATCAATAGCTCTTAAATACATAAGTTAGTAACATGTCATAATAGACCTAGTTATGTGATAATTGTGATGAACAAACAAACAAATGTTTTTAGGTGGTAAAGCTCAGTAGGGTTGCTAATGCCAACTGAACTGATGTTAAAGATGATAATATCAAAATCTATATACATATAATATTAAAAAATATTAATATTAAAATACATGAGGCCACGGTTATACATTACATCTAAAGTGCAGTTTACTAGTAACGATAGCTAAAGTGGATTTCTCGATTTCGACCTTAAACTTTTAACGAAAATTATACGGTAAGAATATTTGTATTACTTATTAACTCTTAAGGGTAGACGTACTTATATTGCTATTGTACCTACAATAGCAACATACGTCTACCCTACCAATGGCTGCCCTAAAAACAAGAAAAAACTACCTTTTATAAGTCCTGTTTTTTTATACTTGTAGTACTTCGGGCCGCATAATTGGGGCTACAGTTGAAAAAACTTTTAAACTTAAATTCAGTAACTCTAATGCTCTAATTAGGTTAGCTTGAAGAGATCCCTTAAAGGAATAAGGTCGCCCTTATACTCTTTTATTTTTTCTCTTTCTGTACTTCTATCTAAGTACCAACACGGTAAAGGAACCAGTAAGTACAGGTTTCGTTAGCAGGCGATCCTTTTTTTAATACTACGACGGTGTCCAACAAGCATACTATCCGCCTGAAGGTAAGAAGTCAACGTAGCCTATGGACGATCGTAACAGAGTATTCACACGCGCTTTGCCTACCCTTTGTTCTGTTCTGCTTAATACATATTTTACTAAGTACCAACTGCCTAGTTCACAAAATCCGAATATAATGCATAGCACATTTATGAATGTAAAACTTACACAACACATGTAAACATGTAATGCATTGAAACGACTTCCTAGTTGCAGGGAAATTGATACACTAATAACCGCCCATATCCCATATTACCACTACCACCCATTGAAATTTCAACCTTATAGCTGTGTAAATAAACATCAATTTATGTTGTACGGATAAGTAAGATAGGTGGTTGTGACGCTAATTGATAATTCCGTGATATTGACTTTGATATAATCTGTTTGATTACGAGTATATTGTATATCGACTTTTATTTTTAAACGTAAAACGTTCTCTCAAAAAAAAAATACTAAACTATGGTCGGGTTTTTATCATTTGTCACAATATATATCACGATCAAGTATGTGAGTGCAAAAGTAACGCCGGATAGCGCGACAGATGATAAACTATCCGTTCTAAATTGTTAATTTGTATCATTATCTAGGAAAAGGGACCTTATTGTCGATGGCACTTACGTCGAATCGCGTTGCGTTTGTATTGTATCGTCTTGAACAACGACATAAGCGCCATCGACAGTAAAGGTCCCTTTCCATAGATAATGTCACATTTTAGGCTAACGACGTGGATTTTTATACACTAAACACGTGATGCGGACTTCTCAGTACATTAACATTTAAAGCCGAATACCCTAGGCAATCGAATCTTAAGTTTTGTATAAGTGAAAGTGCTTAACTTGATCTTTAATTCCTGTTAAATACCAATGAACCTGGGACCGGGTATGTCCTTAAACAACGTCCAACAATGTGAGGTAGGGCACAGTGAATTATCACCATGCTTGAATCTGAAGTAGCACGACCGGTACAATACCTCCTTACAGAAGACCACAGCCATAATATACTGCTACATTTTTGTATGCAGTGTTGTGCTCCTGGTGGTAAGGTTCGAAGAGAGGGTTCTAAAACGTCGGAGGTCATTTTTAAAGTTAAAATACGCGGTTAATTCCCGTTTATTTGTAATAAGGCTCCAAGAGGTCCAACACTACCTAGTACATCTTATTACAACTAGATAAAGTCTACCTATATTCACTTAAATGTTGCCGTTAGTCACGCCTATACGCCAGCATGCTCTGCGGTGCTACCGCGAAAAACGATATTCGTAAACTTTAGACGATTGTCTATGTCACTCTCATGACGCCTTGATTGGAGTGAAAGAGATAGATGCTCTAAATATACGAACTTCGATGTTCGTGGTACCGCCTCTGAGTGCGAGAGAAACAGCTATACACTTATATGACGTATTGTAGCGATGTCGCTTTCGCGAAACACTGCGTATCAAATATGAATAAAGAGGTTGCAATACCGGTATGGACAATTTCGCATTTCCGGTATGGTACTCCAACCTACCTTGAAAATACTGCAGACGACCAGTTGCTATTTCCAACTAATATAATGTTTATAAGTATGCTGCCTTCGGTATGCGTAAGTAAGTTATGTAGGTTTATGAGAGCGATCTAAAGATATCACGTAAACGCTGGGAAAGTTACGCGGGCCGAAATAGTTTAGAATTTTTATATGATACATTTTCACACGATATTCTGTCATATTATTTGTAAGTATGGGTGTGTAAAATGATTACGGATACCGCGGCACTGAGTCAAAGCAGTGATTCTATCAAAAGACGATTTTCTCGTAAGTGCGCTCCGCTGAGCAGTGATTGGTTGCAACCCGAGAAGTAAGTACGAGTGTGAAATGGCTTATGATGAAATTACAATTCTGTCACAGCTGCACAGCAACAGTAATTATTTCAAACGCGTAATTTATTTAATATGTAACGAGATGTTGTTTTTTGCCTGTAGTAGGTATTTTTACTTGAAATCTATGTCCTAAATTGACAAAACAGACATCCTTAAATGTTTGATTATTCGGGCGTTTGAGTCGTTCTTATTACTCTGTCCAGATTTCTGTAGTGCCTGCATTATATTAAGTAGGTTTTGGTTGTCCTTTAGCCAGCCCAACTGTTTACCAGTAAACCAAAAATAACATCATACTGTGTGATCATGATCATTTCTGCAGAAATCTTGACAGAGTAATAAGAACGGTTCAAATGCCCAAATAATCACCCAAATACCTATTTTTGCACTTACTTGATCAATCACAAATAAATAATTAATAAATAAATATTACACAAATTGATTGAGCCCTGCTAAGCTGAAGAAGGCTTGTGTTGTGGGCACTCGACCAACGATATATGTATATAATAAAAACATAGGAAACACCCACGTCTCAGGAAAAAATCCTGTGTTCATTCCACAAATAAATTCCCTTTTCGGGATTAGCAAACAAGACCATACCACAGGACCTGAGATCTATCGTCAAAGAAAGAAAGCGATAAATACCTACTATTTTTTCGTCAACTATTAGTCTTGGATTGGCTACACTAGAACCATAATTTATTTGTCAATTTGTTCATCAAATCTAATCTGATCTGCAAAAACTTATTTGATAGAAATAATTGACATTGATTAATTACGCAATTACTATTGGGAAGACTTAGCTTTTTGACCCCAAGATAAGTACGAATAGTAAATCACACTAAAAGGGACTTTAATCACAGTAATCGCCCCGAAACTAGCCTGTGACCTCAAACTCCTTTGAAAGTCTAGATATTATTCGGATTCATGCATAAATAAGCGTAGGTCCCGGGACTTACTTCAATATGATTGTTTTGGTAAATTGAATGTGAATATTGTTTCACATCATATTCGTTTCTAAATCATATTAGCTTAATACATGACAATAACTAAATCAATTTAAATAAATAAAAAATACATATATGTCCAAACTGGTAGAGAATGGCATTAAACTCGTCTTCTGTACAATAATTACGAGTATGTTTTCTTTAGCGCAATATTGAAGAAGTATTTTTATTTAGTTTTGATTAATTTATGAATGTAAAAAGAATACTTCTAATATGTTAATGCTGTTTTCTGCGCTATTTTTATTGTAGCTCATGAGTCTCATCACTTCTAAATGTATGTATCTTATAATTATAAGCGGTTTAGTGTTAAACTTTATGTCCAAATAAATGCAACCACTTGAGAAGATTATTGCCCAATAGGGTAAAAAAATTAACAGCTATTTTTTTTTCGAAAAACACGAATGGATATTACTTATACAAGATGAAAAAGCGTTTATTAAAAATACCAAAAAGTATATGTGACAGGTCAGTTTACCCTAGTTCATGGAGTCAAACCCCGCACGCGCTAGATAAAGAGAACCGGACCGGTTACGCAGAGCTGTGACGCCGCAGAGAGAGCGGCCTCGTGACGTCACTGAGGTCGCCTCGCTTCCTACAGCGGGAATGGCGCAATGTTTGCGTCGCACTCGAACTTTATGTATCTTAAATTGTTGTGTATCAATTTCTTTGTCTTACACCAATAGGCAGGTAATGTGTGAACGAGACGGGAAGACATTATGTTATGGTTATTAATGATCAAATATGACTGATTTGTGTCCGTGGTTTGATAGCCTCGTTCAAAATGTAGTATTACACGAGTATATATAAAATTTATAATTTGTATAATGCATTTTGGCCGACTGTATCAGGCATCCCTTAGTAACGTACTTATCTTTGTGTGCTAAAAAACGTATATCTAAAAGTAGGTCATAGACTTAATCAGATTTTAGATATTACTATGCTGCGGTAGATTTGCACTGGTTTCTATCTACACCAATCTAGGTAATTAAATGTCAAGTGAATCGAATAACGATCATATGTGTCATTATCTAGGAAAAGGGACCTTATTGTCGATGGCACTTACGTGGAATCGCGTTACGTTTGTATTGTATCGTCTTGAACAACGACATAAGCGCCGGCAACAATAAGGTCCCTTTTGCTAGATAATGTCACATATTAACACTACGTGTATTCGTATCAAACCCAAAGATATTTACACCCTATGGACATCGCGGTAGCAGTCGAAATTGAGGTTAAGTACGTTAAAAAATAACTTACAGGAAACTTCTGCAGAAAAAGAAATAGACGGCTATTTCTACGTTCTTCCTCAAGTTAGTAAACTAAAGTTCATCCATGGGGTATAATATTCTTACTTGAACCTATCGGATTAATTTCTTCGTCCAGTTACCCTGTAGGCGTTTATTTAACCAAATTGGATGTGTTCTTGAACTTTCCTTTCCCCATTGTAATCAGTTTCACAGGAATTATTCGAGAATCAAGTGAAACTTTTCCAATAAAACCAGTTGTTCAAGTTTCGCTACTGATTGAAAGGTCATTCCAAATCTGACATATCGACAGTTTTATCCCTTTAGCTCTTACCGCGTGGACAAATGGAATGAGAGAGATGGTGAACAACGAAGCCTTAGTTCTCGGATTTCCGAGAAACAATCAATGCTTTTCTTTGAAATGTTTCGGATAACGTGTAAGGCAACTTATGTAAAACACCATTTAGTTTCAAATGTTTGCAGATTACAATTATGAATAGAACGCCTTTTAATACATTGTTTTTATTTGACACTTACACAAAAATTACAAGAAACGAAACCAACCTAAAATATAATATAACATAACAAATACTCTTTAGTGCATCATCATCAGCCTATCGCAGTACACTGCTGGACATAGGCCTCCCCAATTTCACGCCATCGTGTTCGCATCCTTTATTGCATAACCCAAACAAAATGTAACCTAAACAGCTCACAAACTTAAAGTGCCTTTAGGTAACACAATCGGCGGCCTTATCGCTAAAGAGCAATCTGTTCCAGACAACTTTTGGGTTAGTAGATTAATTGCGACACAGAGTCAGAATTAAGTAGGTGAAAAATAAGAAAATATATAACTTAAAACGACTCAATTTTCTAAAGTATTCCCAAAGTACAGTCTAATTCAATGCAATAAGTTTTGTAACACGAATGATACGAATCACCAGCAACTAAATCATTGTCCGACACATCATTAATTGTTAGCGTTTTCTCTGGGCGCTAACATGTCTATAATCGCTAAAGATTAATACGCACTTAAATAGATTTATAGGCTTTGAATGAGCAAAATGGGTGTCAAGGCAACGGAAGACAGTGAATGTCCGGACTTGTTCAGTTGGATTCAATTTAATACCGATTTGATGTCGCGTGGCGCGTACACTTCACGCGTAAACGCGAACAGCTACAAATGAGAAGAATAGAGCTCATCATTGAATTGAAATTAAACTAAAATGTTGAGAATGAGGTTCGTACTAGTCTTCATACTTGCAAATCGGCGATAGAGTTTTGTTATTCGTAAATATGTATTCAGTTCGGTATGTACTGGACTGGATATTCGGGGTCAATAGAAAACGAAAAGAATGAAAACAAATCCATTTACCTTTATAGCTAATTAATTACACAATTATAAAATACAACTTTCATTGTATACACATATGTGTTCCTTACATTCTTGTTCCGTTCAAATATGCGATAATTATCTATATATTCTCTGCAAACGAACTTCTATAATAATTTTTTCACGTGTCAAATGTTTTTTTTTTTACTTCAGTTGTCAGTCAGCCATATTTGTTTACATTATTTCCGTTTTCTATCGACCCTGAATATACGTATGTACATTTAAATTTGTAAAAAGTGTTGCAGTGTACAATATAAATCTACAACTTTACACTTTTTTCCAATGTGGGATTATAAAGACTAAAACGATTTTTGAAAATTCCAACCCCGCGGGATTCAAATGGCATAAAATTGTATCAACCAAACATAGGTATGTATATGAGATGTCCCGGGTGGAGGCTAGTCGCAAAATAATTTTCTACTTACCTACTCATCCTGGTGTTTTGTTACCTTCGTGTCGAAGTCTATGTAATATCATGGAGTCAGCAGTTCTGGGTTCAAATCCCAGTAAGGGCACTTATTTGCGCGATGAGCACATGTATTTGTTCTTGAGTCTTGGGAGTCTTCTATGTATATATTATTTAAGTGTATGTATAAAATTATACATTGTCTTTGGCTGAGTACCCACAACACAAGCCTTCTTGAGCTTTCTGTGGGGCTCAGTCAATTTGTGTAAGGATGTCCTGTAATATTGATTTATTTAATCTTTACTTACTTTTTTTACACTAAGTTCCTAAAAATAAGAGCATCCTTTTAGCAGTATTATTTACTTAAATATTTTCTATTACAAACTGTCCAGTACAATTTACGAAATACGTATACCAAAGCCATCTGTACAGTTTCTACAATACTTTATGGTAATTTTCGGTTGTAGAATAATGTATTATAGCTGTTGTTATCCAGTTGTTTGTGCTACAAATGACATGCAAATTAACAGCTTTTAGCCTCTCAAATATTTTCAAGAGCACCGAATTTCAAAATGTTTTCGTAAAACGGAAAACCCATCTAACTATTTTTAAAAAGATGAAGTTTTCATTTGGAGCAAAGTCTTTTAAGCCGGACTAACAGTCATTAAAAGAGCTAGGTAAATTCGAATATCGAAGTAGTTTTCTGTCCCTTTTATTTTCCTTTTAAGGGACTAGGAACAAAGAAGTATCGACGGAGTTTTTTTAATTACCAATATAGCTTGACCTCGAGACCCAATATCTACAACTACTTAAGTCTAAAGAGAAAAACACACATATTTAATAAAGTTTTATCAACGTTATTTCCGAAATATATTCGGATTTCAGGTTACCTCCTAAAAATAAATAAATATTTTGCGATTCTAATGTAATTTTACTTAACACTTTTTCTTCTTCAAATATCAATTTTATTACAATCTAATTACGAGACAATCATTTCTTCTTGCACGCAAGAGGTCCAACCTGAAAAAAAACCTTTGGAATTTTCTTAACCATTTATGAACCTATAAAATTGTCCATTTGGTATCCTGCGGGATGCAACCGGAAAAGTGATAAGACGAGTAGTGATTAGGCCGAGTTGTGCAAAAGAACGTAAACGAGTGCTTGGAGCGGCCCCCTCCCGCCCTCCCCCGGCCTCGACCCACTCGTAGCGGCGTAGCAGCGCTACGACACCAGTGCTACGATAATACCTACTGTACGTTCAACAACATGTTATACTACATAAAATCTAGCATAAAATGTAGATTTTCTAACACCAATAGACTAAGGATTTTTTATACAGGATGTCTACACAAATCGACTGAGACCCAAGGTAGGCTTAAGAAAGCTTGTGTTGTGTACTCTGCCAACGATATATGTAATATACAAATAATTTAATAAGTGGAAAACACCCATGACTCAGGAACAAATATCTGTGCTCCTCACAAAAATAGATGTCCTCACTGGGATTAAAACACTGGGATTATATTCAATATTCTTATAACAATATGTGGAAAATGCTCCGAAATAAGGTATTGAGAAACGATAATATGTTTAGTTATACTGATCAAGGTACCTTTCCATAGTAATGGTACCCATCATCAACGTCGAAAGTACCATTCATTTATATGTTTGTTTCTCTTAAGTCATTGTATTTTATTATTGGTCCTTAAAATATTTAGCCACTCATATAATATAATCAAATCAGCCGAAGAACGTCCACTGCTGGACATAGGCCTTCTCCAAAGCGACCTACAATGTACCTTGCATGGGGGTAAATGCCATAATAGCCACATTTGGCAAGCGGGTTGGCGATCGAATTGTTCTATTATACTACTGCCCTTCTCCCTGTCGTCTTAGTTTAAGAACATACCCGTGTCAAATCATACGACCCTATGTATATCTAAGTTTATAAACAGTATCGGCAAATAGCTTTCAATATAAATCGACATCTTTCTAAGGCACTGGTCCCACCGCGAGCTAGTAAGCTATGAGCTATCAGCTATTTCAAGAGACAAAAGATAATAAGATATAAATATGACATATATGTCATAGCCGTGTGATCGTAGTTCATCGCCGGGCGATGAGCTATAAGTACATATCTCTCTCTATTGTAGCTGATAGCTCATAGCTTACTAGCTCGCGGTGGGACTAGTGCCTAAGACATAAAGACAGACAAAGGATTACTAAACGTCATGTCGCTTTTGTTTCTCTAAAGTAACTTTATTTTATTATCAGCCCTTAAAATATTTAGTCAGTCCATTCTAAGTCTGACTAAGCCCTAAAACAATACGTATGAAATCTACAAATAAATAACCTTCCAAAATAATGTTTACGCTGCTCCAGTTTAATTTGCTCGCAAACGGATCAAAACCATAAACAGAGACGTTTACAGGAGTATTAATAATCAAAATACATAATATGGGTTACTCTGCTCCTAATCTTGTTGGAGCCGGGAAGCGGCGGTTGGGTTGTTACGTCACTATCAAAGCTGTATTTATTATAAGGGATTCTAGGAAAATTTAAGGACCAGCGGGCTGCTTTTTGAGTGTCGAATATTCGAGTCGTGACTTATTTAATAAACTCTGATAGAAACAAAGAAACAGTATTTTATAAACATGAATTATAGAAATTAATATTCGTGGTTAGTGGCCTAGTGGGTAGTGACCCTGCCTATGAAGCCGATGGTCCTGGGTTCGATTCCCAGTCGGGGAATTTATTTGTGTGATGAGCACAGATATTTGTTCCTGAGTCATGGGTGTTTTCTATGTATTTAAGTATTTATATGTATCTATCTATTATATATATCGTCGTCTAGTACTTACAACACAAGCCTTACTGAGCTTACCGTAGGACTAGGTCGATTTGTGTAAGATTGTCCCGAAATATTTTTTTTTTTTAGTTAATGGTGAGAAACTTTTGTGTGCAATTATTTTCGTCCATTTTTTTTTTTTTTATTCGTGTATACGAAATCGTCCGCCACGCTTCTGCCGCGGTGCGCTGCGTCGCCGTCCGTTACAATTGAATACCTACAATACCTATATACGTCCAGTATAAACTACCGCAAAAACGATATTCGTAAATTTCAGACGATTGTCTCTGTCACTCTAATGACGGCTTAATAGGAGCAGAAGTGAAAGATGCTCGAAATCGACGAACATACGATGTATACGACGAATATACGAACTTCGACGATCGCGATACCTGGCCAGATATACATATCACATACTAATACAATATAAATTCTTATTTACATTCTGGGTCGATAGAAAACGATAAAAAATGTAAACAAACTCTATTTACCTTCATAGCTTAACAATTACGCACTTTTATATAACAGCCATGATATCAATTGCATTGTAAATACATACATTTATTACTCACATTATTGTTTAGTTTATATTAAGTAAAAACAAATTTACATATTAACATTTCATCGTGTTTCTTACTTAGAAATTCAATTGTCAGTCCGCCATATTGATTTACCTTATTTTTCTTTTATATTGAACCTGAATATACATTGTATTTCTTCCATTTTGATAACAGTTAACCGTCATTTTTGAATACAATTCTTTTTACGAGTATTTCAAATTTGGAATTGATTCGAGCGAGTTCCGAGCGAAATTCGTTCGAGGATCGAGTGAATAGCCAGCGGGCAGCCCGCGGCGTCGCCGACCGGCTTTTGTTTTACGACGATGTACGCTGCTTGCTTCTGTACACGTGTTGATGGAAAATGCCATGTCGTAAAACCGCGCATACACTACGAGAATATAAGATTTAAGTCTACTGGTTGGTAAAAATATTGTAAACTTTAATATTATATGTACGGAAATTTGTAAAATGTAATCTTATAATCTAATCGACTTATTCATCATCACGACGTTATGACGACCGGTCTGGCCTAGTGGGTAGTGACCCTGCCTATGAAGCCGATGGTTTTGGGTTCGAATCCCAGTTAGGGCATTTATTTGTGTGGTGATCACAGATATTTGTTCCTAAGTTATGGGGGTTTTCTCTGTATTTAAGTATTTATATTTATTTATCTATTATATAGGTATATCGTCGTCTAGTACCTACAACACAAGCCTTACTGAGCGTACTACTTACTAGGTCGATTTATGTAAGACTGTCCCAAAATATTTATTTATCAGCCACGATCGTCCACTACTGGACGTAAGTCTTCTCCATGCCAGCATGGGAGGCTTGTTACCATAAACGCGACGCTTGGTAGGTGGGTTGGCGATCACAGTATGTTTCTCCGATCTAAGGGCCACTGCTGCACGAACTCCGATGGTTCAATCGACACACTAAATTCATAGAATAAAATCTTTAGGAATAAATTTTACTACTGATTCGACTTTAGAGTAGATCAAGTAATATCTCTTGGAACTTTATTGAATAAGTTTAAACACTTTCTAGGATAACTTTTTGTTTAGGACAATAAATGTTATCTTATTTTCTTCAGATACTCTATATTAAGATTTACGTATTTAAGACACAGTCTCTTTACGGACCTTTCAAAGAGACTCAGATACGCCACAGGAAACCGAAGAGCTGGCAGCTACCTCGCTCAGCGATTCAGTCTACCGATTCAGCGAGGAAATGCTGCCAGGATCTTCGGTACTATGCCGCAGGGGCCTTTTTTAGATTTATATTAGTTTTAGTTAAATTTATTGTTAGTTTGAAGTAGTTTCAATGATTTATTACGTATTTAATTGTTTTACATTAATTTTATAAATTGTATAAACATAAACACAAATGTTGACAAAAAGTATTTAGACAATAACCCATTGCTAACCGTCCGTTAATATATAGCTATAATAATTATCTTTAAAACATCTATATATCTATATATATTTAATTATTTTATCACATTTTTTGAATAGTACACATAATTACGGGAACAGGCCTATATCATAGCAGGCGCTGTTATCGGCAAGACAAAGCTATATCGGTTTTTATTTTTTTTACATCGCACTATTAAAATAAATATACACTCTATTACGATAGAGTGTAGACAACTACCCACCTTCAACTGGCAGTTTAATAAATAATATTTTTAATTTTTATTTTATTTATATACAAAAAATATAATGAAAGGACTATATATTAATAGGTTTGTATATAGTTGTTTATAGCATTAAGACCGCCATTTGTAGGTGCAATAAAAGTTTAATATAAAACTCAATGCATGCACTTACACCTCCCCAATAGGGGGTATATGCCATAATCGTGACGCTTGGCAAGCGGGTTGGCGATCGCAGTGTTCCACCGCACTCCAGGGATTCTGCTGCCCATCCGGAGGTGGTCTTGACCGTAGTTTTAAAACATCCAGGTCCAAGGCCTAATAGGTAGAAATACATACCTAAGTAATACCTATTTATAAGTAAAATTGTTAATATGTATATATATGTAAGTAATGTATCTTGATGTATTTAAGTAGTATATAATATCTAAAAGTGTTAATTTTAATGCACCGTCTACAATCCTCTCTGCTTTGCCCAATGGTAGACTGCTAGAGTTAAGTCCGCCTTTTGTACAGTCAACAACACTCTTAGCTATACATTGGTAGACCTTATTAAGTATATAAGGCATAAAGTCCACCGATGTACAGTTAAGAGTGTTGCTGTGTGTACGTTAAGCTTGTTTTTCTGTGCAATAAAGTTTATATAAATAAATAAACTCAAGCCAAACACCATCCCAAGGAAACAAAGCGTATAAAAAGCCTCTCACATTCTCGTCAACAAAAGAGTGAGAGCACCGAATTCTTCCCCGGCCCGTTCATTAACGACCGTCGCGCGGCATTGTGATATCGCATGCCGATTGATGACGTCACACCCCCTCCGGTGTTGCCACCAGTCACTGATAAATCTCACCATGCACAGATACAAAACCATCGTAAGACTCGATCATCTTAATTGTAGAAACGGATAATTCACGTTTTAAAGTCGAATATTGGAGCGGAACATGACGAGACTTATAAAACGTGTACCCGTTTCGATACAATTTTGATATTTACACATATGTATGTAATGTTGCATACCCTCATAAATGTTATAAAACATCAAATAGGAATAGTATACCTATTTTTTTTTTGTTTTCCGTAAACTATGTCCTAATTCATGTTCAAAATGGTAATCTTGGACGGATTAGTTTTTACAAGTTCTGTCATATTAAACATGTTTGATACTTTTAAGTGGACTAATTATTTTATTAACGGTTGGGGTAGAAGTCGAGAGTTTCTGCACAGATGTGGCTGGAGAGAGTCGCCAGCTTGCGAGTGCGGAGCTGCGGTACAGAGCATGAACCATATTATCTGCGAATGCCCACTCACTAAATACCAGGGCAACCCGGTGGACTTCTTCACCCTAAATAACAATGTCACCCAATGGATCCAGCAATTGAGTGTACTGCTATAAAGAATACTTCATACGAACGATTGCGCTTTTGCCATACGACTAAATAAATAAATTTTATTACGTATAAGAAAACTACCTATACAAGTCTTTTAAAGATAATTTTAAAATTCTTATAATCAACAAATAAGTTATTAATATTTTTAATATTATTTGTTTTCCTAAACCTATAAATACCATACTTCCAAGACTAAGTCTGTAGGTATAGTCTCGAGCAGAATGATAACTATTTGTGTGAAAAACAAAAATTATCTGGCAACACTGAGGTGTCCCCATCGCGCTCCGACCAATTTGTCATCTATCAACAACTTGAAGCCAAAATGTACTATGTTTATACGAATACCATAGGCTCTTACGCCGTTGTATTGAATAATATAAATGCAGAGTTCTAGTGTTCGCGATGTGACCGAACGTTTGGGTTATTGGACATAGGTACAGTCAGCTGCAGACGTAGACGTAGCTAAGCAGCCGAGCTGTTCAAAATAAGCTTGACAGCTTTATTGTTAAAACAACAAGAGCGTACACACAGCAACACTCTTAGTTGTACATTGGTGGACCTTATTATATAAGGCATAAGGTCCACCGATGTACAGTTAAGAGTGTTGCTGTGTGTACCAAGATCATTTTGACACCAGTACCCTCACCATTAGTTGTGACATTAAGGTTTTCGATAACGAGTATCGAGTTTACTATCTGTGCATCTCGCTGGTACTATATTAGTGCGAACGAGATTTACAGAATTAGTAAACTCGATACTCGTTATCAAAAACCTCAATGGCACAACTCATGGTAAGGGTCAGTACCCACTTAGCAAAACTGCTGACTTTACTTAAGTATATTTAGCATCGCGGTATTATCATTTTGAGAAGAATGAGCAACTATGTAAAATGTTTAATATTTGCTAGAAAGTCAATTCTACTGTTCCTGCCTTAACAAAAAAAAAATCTAGCTTTGATTTTATCAATTGTAATAAGTTTTGTTTATTTTGTAAATATATACTTAACAGTGCACATAGCAGTGCTTAGCTATAGTAACGTTTGTAAGCTAGAAAAATAGTTATAGAGTGTAAATATTACTAATTCGGTAACAGTTTCATAAAGAAAGTCAAGAGTTTTGACGTAATTTCTGCTACTTAAATTATATTCTAGTTAGTCTTATTTCGGTGGCTCTCGCTAGCTATTCTTTTTTGCTAACATATTTCGAGAATAGACTTCAATATTTCTCAGAAAATGTCTTGTACAAGACTATACACTAAATAAAATTAATATAAAACCATTGACTCGAAACATAGCTTTTAAAATGCTTTATAGTTCTATTGAAGCTGACCAAATCAACTGTAAACATGTAATTAATTATAAACATGCGGGATTAAAAGAATACTAAAGACAGCTTATCATAACTTTATCAAAACGTTTCTTTGATGTTGAAACCTACTGTTAAGTAATTCTTGAATAAAGGTTTCTTACTATATTATCCATAACTTTATACTTGGACCCGGGTATGTCCTTAAACTACGTCCGACAATGAGAGGTAGGGCACAGCGAAGTACCATCACGCTCGAGTCTGGAGAAGCCCAACTGAGGAAGTACCTCCTCCTTACAGAAGACCACAGCCATAATAGCACTGCTACCTTTCAGGTATGTAGTGTTGTGTTCCTGATGGTGAGTAAGGTTCCCAACCCCCCTTAAAGGTCGGCAACGCGCTTGTGACTCCCCTGGTGTTGCGGGTGCCCTTGGGCGACGGTAATTGCTTAACATCAGGCAATCCGTCTGCTCGTTTGCCACCTTATGTCATAAAAAAAAAATCTTTTAGAGATGAATGGAAACTAAGTGATTGATCAACCTCCGTCTGAGAACACTTGTATAATAAGTATATGAAAGTGAAAGGGCCAATGGCATTCGACTTTTTCTTGCGAACCCCATTATAATGAAAGTCGTCGCATAGGTAACTTTTACACAAAATAATGTTGCACAAAGCCTTTTTGGCGTCGATATTTCAAACATTTCGTGACAACGTGTTCGTTGTAATGTCATGAATAAAAGTTTTCTACTTCTAAACACACGGTAACCATAGATTATTTTGATTATGTCAGTATTTTCTTAGGCTAAATTATTTTATAATGTCTAAATCAATATTTGAAAGCATACATTTTGAAACGAAGAACGAATATTTGAGAAATATACCAATAATAATTGAAATACATATTTGCAATACCTCTACACAAATCGGCCTCCTACACACAATAAGCTCAATAAGGCTAGTATTGTAGGTACTGGACCAAATGTATTGATACACACATGTCATATCAATATTTAATACTTAAATATGTTGACAACGTCCGAGAAAAAAGACCCTAAAAAACATACAATACCCTTGCCTGGATTCGTACCCGGAACTATCTGCATTCTACCCACTCGGCTAGGACGCCATCTATTATAGCACTGTGCATATTATTGTCCTAACTCCTATACATAAATAGATAAATCTGTCTCAGTAATTTCTATTTAGAATTGATTGCGCCAAATGACGTTAAAAAATTATATGACTTTTAAAGAATTATATGGTGGAGAAGAAAATAATTCCCGAAGAAACAGGCTCTCCAGTATTCAACATTAATTTGAACCTATTGTCTCTCTTTTGCATCATTCGCTTTCATAAGTTATATCTCTTCTTTTACACAAGCTCATTTCCTAATAAGGTGTACATTCAAAACTTCGTTCTGGAGGAAATTTTTAAATTTAGAACCAATAACGTGCAAGTTTTCGATCCAAACAATACGTCTTAATTTTTTATCTTTAATTTTGTGACGTTAATAGTAGTTTATGTATCTGTGCATAATGAAGGGCATTACAACAAGAGTGTGGGTTTATGAAACGAGCCGAAGGCGAGTTTCATAATAATATCACACGAGTGTTGTAATGCCTAATTATGTATAGATGCATACACTACTTTATCTACACACATATCATAAGTGTTTTAAGATGGGTTCAGGAACCGTAGGAACATGACCTGCAGTATTACTAGTGTTACTTGAAACATCAAAAAGTCAAGGAACAAAACAAATGACAGCTTGGAATGGCGGCGTTGCGTATTTCGTATCTTAGTCAATTTTTTTTAAACCATAGACAAGTGAATGAACACCCTATTCTACTGTCACTCGAGTTCAAATTTCGTTCGATTTATAATAAAAAAACAACGAATTGGCGTTTCGTATCAATGACTGTTTTAATATCTATAGATACTAGAATAGAAACCCCACTTGAATTTGACAGCTGTTCCAAATTTAAATTCATAACCTACGGATTTCAGTAGGTAATGTTAACATTACCTACTGAAATCTTTTTGATGGTTGGTAATGCTGGTCATTGCCTACGGTTTCTGGACGCATTTTAGAGCACTTACGATATGTACGTAGATAAATACATTTACAGTGGACCCGGACATCAATATCATAACTACCTAGCTACGTATTTACTATTTACTTAACGCTAATTAGTAACTCTAAAGTACTTGTTAATAATCGACTCTAACAGTACTAGGTAAGGTTGATATTAGATTGGCCGGTAAATGATACGTGTAGCGGTGCGCGGGGGCATGTATGCAGTGATGCCCTGCATTCTTTCATCCATCTGCTTTCATCGTCCCGGTTAGTAGGGACGCTTACTGCCTATTCGTCGAGTTACCATTACAAAGACAAAATGTCTGATTTCTCTACAAAACGTAGAGGACTCTCTACAAAAACATGGCACATGTTATATAGCATGTTGCCAAATTAGGTAAGAATCGATAGTCGTGTATGTAAGTATTCAAAGCCGAGTATTAACTTACACAACATGACTTATGATACAATGCTAAGTAGTAGTTATCGTAGATGGGCAGTACTGGCGAACATCGAAGTTCGTATATTTCGAGCATCATTCTCTTTCACTCAAATTAAGGCGTCATGAGAGTGACGAAATTCACGAATATCGTCTTTCGCGGTAGCGACTCTGATATCAATGTCTTGTTATCTTAGTGTAAAGATCTAACGGAGCCGACGTGGTCTTAGAGATAAACGCTCCTAAAAACAGGTTAGGTTAGGTTTTAGTACCTAATATAGTGGTTTAAAATTTGATTGAGTGTCACACTAACAAACTGTCCAATTTAGCTACCTTTAAATTAATATCTACAATGTATCTGCATTTCTTATTTTAATAACTAAACATAAAATATTTTTTTGTCAAAAACTTAGGCACAATAATAATCTTGTAACAAAAAATGTACATGCATTTTTATAACAAAAGTGAATAATATTGTTAATTTAAATATCATTTTGTTTTTCTCTTTCGATCGGTTTGAAGTGAGGCCCAGACCTAATAATACTACAAATTTCTACGCAACAAACCAATCACGCAATTAGAATCATTACATCACCTACTTTCGTCACAAGTCTGCCTATAAAAAGACGTTTACATCAGCCGAGTACTATAACTAATATTACATTACAACTAATTCACACTGCCTTAATTTTCGTAATTTATCGAGACCAGGGCTCATTTATTGAACATATCAATAAATAAAAGTATTTTTAGCGTATATTCGCATAATAAAACTCCTATAATATTGTTATAATAAATTTTGCCTGCGTCGATTTCATTATGACGATTATTTACCATCATAATTAAACGTCAGTTGATGCTATTAAATCAATTAAGTGCGTGCCAGATGCCTCGGGAACTGGTTTCGGCGCTTTTATCCTACACTTTTGAGTGGACCTTTATTACTAGTCATTTCATCTCCCTATTCATTTCTTAGTCTTCCTTTAGAACAACTTTATCAGTTTTAATACTTACCTTGCCTATAAATAAAATGCCCAGATTGTTACAAAATTGTATCTCTGTCTCTGTTGTGTCTCACTAAAAAGTATTAGTGGATGTGCCTACCTGCTAATTAGACAAAGCGCTCGCGTCAGTGGCTCCACAAACATACACTCACACACACGTCTACATGTGTCTACGGACAATGTTGCCAGATCAAGAAATCAAAAATGCAGATGTACCGCTTTAATTTTCAGAACTTAACTATAGGAATGTGCTTTTAAACTTGAGTAAATATACTATACTACTTCTATATTATTATAGTATAATTATCAACGAAGCAGCTAACTGATAAAATGGTGTGCCAAATTTCTTAAATTTGAAAAAGTTGTAATAAAAATTGCATTCATTCGTGCATGAGTTTTTTATCAAGCGAATTTTTTAAAAACGTGTAAAATTCAAGGATCTGGCAACACTGGCGGAAGCGAGAGCGGCAAATCGTCTCTCGCGACTGTACTCACGCGGCTATCGGCGAGCACTGAGTTCAGTGCCACGGTGCCACCGCTTCTCACTTGCGCAAGCGCGTGCGTCCATAGCTCTCGCGTAACCAGTATAAAATACCATAGAAACCCTTAACAATGAGAGACCGGAGTTATAATGGTATTACTGATACTCGGAGCAATCTCGCAGGTAGAATTTCGCTGCCATGTGCATTCACCGAGCAACGGGCACGAGCGAGAACAGCTGATGCCGCCGGCTGCGCGCGCGCACACCTGTGTGCACTCTCACTCTCTCGCTCGCACGCTATGTGCCCTAAAACCGCTGTGACGTGATTGTGGAATGAGCTCCGTGTGAACGGTGATGTGGCAGATCTGCGGCATGTGCTCTACTTGCTACAGTTGCTACCGTTGCTGTTTGACGGGCCGACGGAGCAATGAGACATTTATATCAACAATGGCTCTTTGAATTTGTAGACACGTTTAATAACACAGAAATATTTGTCATAAAACAAGATGCTCTCTTCAAGTTCAATCATTTTATCGTGAAATGAAATAATGAAAACGGGACAATTACTGAGCATTTAATGAAAACTAGACCATTACTGAACATTTTCGACTTCTAGGGAAAATATACGGAGGATACCTAATAACTATACCTATACAGGATCAATCAGATATTAAAAATATGATAGGATAGCAGTAGATTACATCGATGTATAAGTTTAGTATTCATTGTATACATATTTAAAACCTTTATGATATAACCAAACTATAAGTAGAGACACTGCCTCGTCAGGTTCGGTTATGTGCCGGTCTCTAGACAAATCCGACTTTGCAATCTTATTTTGTTTTTCGTAACCTGTTGCCTTAATTTAGCTATTAAGGCGACGAAGTTTAGGATTTGACTTTTAACCATAAACAAAAGAAACTCGCTGTAATTGGATAATTGATCCCATCGACGTTTAATTAGAAAGAATTTGACCGTTCGGTGGATTGTGAAACCTGCCCTCTTACGTGACTAGGCTCACGCTACTTTCACGCGGCGCCGCCCGGGCTTGTTTGACATTGACCAAGGCATGACAGTTTGTAAAAAAAACACTTAAAAGTAAGACCGTGATATTCCCCTATACAAGTTAAGTGAAATATCGTTTTCTGAGGCTCTAGTGTAAGTTTCTTTTGACGTAAAAAAGCGTTTACGAACGCGTAAGTGATAATGTTATTTACATGGGAAACGCAAACGCGTTCGTGACGTAAAGTTAGGTTAAAAACTTACACTCAGGGCTCTGAATAACAGGGCTTCACTAACGTAGTGAGATGCTTCGGAGAGTATAGATATTAAAGATATTTAAATCGAAAGAAAAATAGAAAAATTTGACTCGCAGCGGGACTCGAACCCACAACCACTGGATCACTAGCCCAGTGCACTACCAGTTGTGCTATACGAGCGCCGCTTGGACGTGTAAAATTTTTCTATCTTATCCTTCCTGGTATACGTCATTACGGGTGACGTGTAGCGACATCTACCGAAGACTATTGAACCCTTTTTACGGCATAGATGTCTCAAATTTAGATTGAGAATTCATCAATAACAATGCTAGCAGACGTTTCTGCTTAATATAGAAATAGTATAGATATTGTTAATTTAATTTGCAGATGTTATTTATTTTGTATTGACTAAATGACCAATTCTGACAAAAAAAATTGTACTATTATAGAATTTATAACATGTGTTTATCTTGACATTAAAGAATTTGAATAGAAATTAATAAAAAAAATGCTAAAATTCTTCATGAAAGTTTACATACAATTTATAATATTTACATAATATTTCGTTTCACACACGCTTGGAAAAAATTGGAACTGATTTATTCGTAACGAAAATGTAAAGGTATTAACACAAAATATGAAAGGTAAATTTTGATTATGTAAGCACCTAATATAAAAAAATAGTTTCAGAGAAGAGTACCTAAAAATAGAAGTCCTGATAGATAGCGGTTCCCGTAATACTTTTAGGTGCTTATTGATTCCGAGAACTCGGATAACAGGGAGGCCTAAAAGCTTTATTTTGCGATAACCTAACCTAAAATCCCACAAAAGCTGCAAATTGATTTGGTATTCATGTTACAATTTTTACTTTAATGAATTATCTAAATGCATGTAAATGTTGTATGACCAAGTTTATTTAATTACTACAAAAACACATTTTTTTTTTAGTTTTACTGGTTCCCGTCTCCTAGGTGTCATAAATTTCTATTGTGTTTTGCGATTAACAAGAAAATATTGAATTTTATACTATATAGGAATTTGCTATATGTATAGGTCTACCATATTCAAGAGATTGGAAAATAACCGACATGTGCAAAATATCTATTTGTAATAGATATATATCAATTGTATGACTGAATCTAGCTTACGTACACACAAAGAGACAGCGATTTAACTAGGCAAATAAGAAAGTCACATATAATGTCTTAAAAAAGAAAGAATGTTGTAATAATATAATTGTGTTAGTAAGCTAAGGTTTCTCTTTAAAGTACTGAAACTAATAATACATGCCTTATTAAAATATTCTTATTTTCAAATATGTATGATGTGTTAGTTCACGCTCTGCTTGCACGTTCAACTATTTACATGGATGGAAGCCTAACCACAATAATAGTGTCAAATTAGTGAAGTGCAAATCTGGAACTGCGGGATTATTGGGCGCATAAATCGAATTTTGAAATTCGACCGTTCCCCCCGCCCACTCGCCCGCGGCGCGGTCGCGAGCAAGGTTGCCGGCGTCGGCCTGCTATTTCCCTGTTCTACAAAGCGCTTCTTCACACATGTTCAGTATAAATCCTATCTCATATTACTCATAGTTTTTATGCCAACGGAAGTCAGAGTTATACTGGTGCATCGGTGATGACGCGGGTTGTAAGTGATATGAACAATGGACCCGGTTGGCGCGAACTCATTGCCCGTCGAGGTCATTGTACATCGAGTTTTGATGTCCTAAATAGAGAAAAATTAGGAGTAGGTCCTCGCCTACCTATACTCGCTTAACGTTCACTTATATTACAAACGTATCGTTAAATAAGTAATTTTCTGTATGATTTATTCGTATTGTACGCATAAAAAATATCGAATGGAAAGCGAAACACGTCGATAAAAATTAACACAGCGTGCGGAATTTAAAATGTACGAGAAACGTCGGTTCTCGTAATTCCTACGATTGGAACAACATTCAGTAACAATGTTTCGATCTTTTTGGGCTATCTCTGTTTTCTGCTTGAAATGCTGCAATTTGGGCAACTTTTTCGGAAATCGACATGCAAGTTTTTAAGGAACTTTCCATTGCATTGAAATATGTTCGAGGCGAAAGGTTCTTGCGTAACAAATTTTATAACTGACAATATATATGTACCTACATAAAGGGTAAATAAAACAAACGCAATTAAAACGTATAATTATGACAATAAGAAACCGCTTTGGTTACCTATTACTCTGTAATAGTAATTTTGATTAGTACTAATTGTAAGTCTTTTTATATCCAGGCATCAAATAATAATTTTAACCAAAAAACATCGTGATTTTACAAATCAACTGTTCTTCTTAACCCTAATTATAATAGGGAAACTATAAGAAGTACCTTATAGTATTTATACCTGTTATGTATGAGAAACCAATTGTCATTTAATATGTGTACTTACAGTGGCGGTGGGTCAAATTTTTTCTAAGGCAAGACGGATCTAATATGATTTTGTCTTTTCTTCATGACCCTAAGGAAAACTGGTGAACTGCGAGAAAGTTAGTAAAGCCGGCGGTAATCGGCTTGTATGGACGAGCCGCCGCTGGTACTTACATATGTATTTGTTAATACACATATATTACACACTTCAAAAAGGGTTTTACGTGGAACTCAGCAGTAGCTACAAATGTGCTTCTTCTCATTTCCCCTCCAGTGGAAAAACCTTTTGTTCTTTAACGATACGAAATACAAGACTCTTCACGACATTTTCTTTACTCGTGTTAATTAGTTGAAGTGCACATGTATTTTTATTAATTATCCACATCGTTATGAAACTTGCTTTATTATTAACTAGTTACTTACATATGTTTAGAGTGAAAATAATATTTGTATCAAATTAAAAGTTATGTATTAATTAAATTGTACTTGACTTAAAGAAAAGTGAGTCATTTCTGAATTTGGCGTACAATAAAAAAACCGCTTGTTAACCAATTTTCTGTGTTAAATCTCTCTTGATTTAATGTTTATAATTAAGTCCTATATAGGTATAATTGGCTACTAGTAAGACAACGAAAAAAGGTGATTTTAATAGAAATATTTACTACAGCACTCCACATCAAAGTTTTAACACTAATAAGTAAAAATAAAACGCAACTATATAAATACTAAGTTAAATAAAAAGTGCAAAACTGCTCACAAAAAACGTACAGAGAAAAATCTCGAATCAAAGTTTAATTAGTAACGAATTTCGTTTTCATTCTATTACATTGTGTTACAATGAGATTTAGGTACGTACGTAAATTCTAAGGAACAGTTAGTTTGTTTAGCATATTATGCGCTCTAAAAGTAAATGTTTGTTCATAACTCACAACAACGCATACAAGAATAGGTGCACCTCAGATCACGTTCGTAAAATCAGTTAGTATTAGTGCAACTGGTATCGGAACGTGCGCTAACTAATTGTTCTACCTGCTCTGTCTGAACAACATTAACATCTCAACAAAAACCTTCACGCCCTCACAAATCTCAAACTGATTTTTCGTTATAAATTACAATGCTCTGCTCTTATTCCTTCACTAATTCAAATTAAAATTTAATTTGCAGTTCAAAAACAACTCTATCACATTGATATAAAGTTGCTATTCGAGTGAAGGGAAGAGTATTCTTAAGCTGTATCACGTCCGTTCTAGTTCACGGAACTCGAACTCGAAACCATGTTGATCGTATCGTAATCGATCGAATGAACACTAAATGTTAATACCTAATACGTAGTTACGTGGCGAATTTTAATATTACAACACTGGTTTTATGAAGCAAAAGAAAATGGTTTCATAAAAATCATACTGTAATCCTTATCCAATTCTAAATTAGAACTTCGAATGCATGCCAGTCTAAAAACTTGAATTAAAATCACGAATTAGAAAAGTAATCCCGGAACTGCGATTATTTGCCGGGATTTTTTCGCTGTCGAGAAAGCGATGCGTTTTAAGTATACGTTATTGTGGCTCAAGCCCTCGTGCCTCGCCCGGCCCCTTCCCGCCGGTCGGAGGGGGGCACCCCCTCCCCCTACTAAACGGGATGCGCGCCTCCAATTTACATTTATGAAGTCCCGTAACAGATTCCGGGATGTTTACTTTCGATAATTAAAAACGTCTCAGGTGTAACTTGCCAATCCTTGCGGCAGTTTGCCGATAGTTGGCCACTATTTAGTCGGCCTCCAGACTGGTCGGTAAAGTAAATTAAGTATTTAACTTTTAAACACAAAGTTACAGTGGCTGTAAAGCTTATTGAGATTTAAGTGACTTGAGTTTTGATGTAAAACGCACTGTAAAGAAACATTTTATTATTAGTAAAGTCGAATCTAAGTGGTTAAGTACCTTACCTATTTTCAGTTTTGCTCAAAACTGGAGAGATTAGTTACTTTTTAGAATACTGTGGGCACGAGTTTTTGGGTAGAACTCCAGTAGGGACAGTAGGGCTTTAATAACATTATGCAAAACCCATGGATCGCGTTATGTGGTGATCTGAGCCAATAAAGGTACAGTCACAGACTTTAATTGTTGAGCCACTTACGGTTCAAGCTATTTTCTTTTGTTTAATACTTATTATATGAAATACCCAATGTAAAGTGAACCCTAAATGGCTCATCAATTAAAGTCCCTGGCCGTACCCACCGTTATGACAAGTATAAGATGGAGACAACACATATCAGGGCACATTATTAAAATCTCCACCACTATTAGACCACACCATTCACCAATATAATCCTAGATTATCGCTGATAAATACAGGCGTTAAAATATTATCAAAAACTTAGTATATACATATAATAACTTCGATAATGTAACGCAATGTATTATTTTCATTATATTCCTACAAGTTTATAAAATGCTTACAGAAATCGGGGCGAACCGCTTGTAATGAATGAATGTATAAACATTATATATGCTCGAAAATACTAAATACTCTTTTTGCATCACTTGATTGAGAATAAAAGCGCTTAAGCATATTACATATACCTTTTCTTTAAACATATTTGGTTTGGTAGAACCGAAAACCCTTTTTTGCCCTTCTCACTTACAAGTGTCCAACAAATTTTTTGATATGTACATACCTAAAAGAAATTTAATAGACGCTTCATATGCGGCGTTTGCACTTAGGTTACCTTTATATAGTTAGGAACCAATTAGAAACCAATAGCAATAAACTGTTGTAGAAATGCGGTCAGAACAATCGTGCTACCTAATAAAATAGTTTACGATGTATTGAATTTTAAAGCAGTGTTTGGAAACTGATTAGCGCTATGTTGAAGCATAGTTGACGTAGAAAACTAAATTGTATGAAAAATAACAATTTTTTCCTAACTAGTGCGTAAAAAGTGCACTTTGCGAACGCTTCACGTGCGGAAATTTCACTTTTTAAGGCACTTGTTATGAAAAATTGGGTTCGATACACGTGTAAAAACTTCTTTAAGTCTCGAGTGATTGTCACCCTCGATTCACTCGGGATCCAACTTTCACCCTCGTCGAAAAAAAAAATTTTTTCACTAGTATCGAAATGTACTATTATGGAACCTGTACAATTTTTTTCTTGCAATGCACGTAAATAAGTATGTATCGGGTGAAGTTTTGGAACTCAATTTTGTAGGAGATATCTTTAACCGATTGAGCTGAAATATAGCACACTAAGTTCGGTGACAATGCAATATTACGGCCCGGCCACGACTATGCGCGACTTGCGGCGCGGCGAGCGTTTTATCTGTTCGTTGCGCGGTCAAGACGCGCAATGCACTGCGGTTAGGTGGTATCACACTGATGTGATCTGATGCCAGAAAGTAGCCGTAACAACTCCTAAATTACACAAAACAAATAGTGTTTATTAGGCTCGTTAGAATGGAAATATACATTTTTGACAGAAACTTATTTTAATTCCTTTGTGTCCAAATGCATGCTGATATGCAAGGAGGACGTCGCCATATATCTACATGCAGCGGCTTCGTTCGCCAGTGTGAATATGCGCAATCAGTGTGATAATAGCATATTTTGATACGCAATTGCTTACTTTGATGTTCGGTTTTGGACGCCTTGGGTTGAATGGCACGACCTTAAAAAATCTACGGGCGTTCAAGAGCGACCCGCGTCGACAAAAAGTTTAACCCATGTCTAATTTTAACCTACAGTCTGAATAAATTTAGTGAATATAATCCGTTGACGATGGTTCACTGTTTAACATTTTAACAATAATATCATTGATACATAAGCATGCGTACGCATTAGAGGATATAAGTCATATTGGTAATGTCTTGTATTTAGATACACACCGCTGGCTCTGGATTTAATCAATACTTATATGGTATATACAAATACTGAATAAAAGTAAGAATATGACACTTCACATCATACTTCCAATGACTGCCAATCGTAAAAAAAAATTGAGAAATAAAATTCCATGAATATAGTTATTTTATGCCCTAAAATACATTTCTGATTATTTTCAATATACATAATTTAAATATAATAGCCAGCACATCCCTTCAGATATTTTCTTATGGATTGACTCTATTATTAGTATCATTAAATTAATTAATTGCTACATTATAATACCCGTCGAAATAACAACTCATTCATATAATATTCTATATAGTTTTAGCAATTTTATCGATATCAATAAACTTTGCGATACAACGAGGAAATGCCGCAAGCATCCTTGGTACATTGCCTCATGAGCCATTTGTAGATTTAATAACTAGTTAAGTACTCGTATTTTAATTAATGTAATTATTGTAAACAAAAGATTTATTATAGATGGTTAAAAAAAATCGAGTAAGTATATTTTTATTACATTGATAGCGCGTTCATATAGAATCCGATTCCAACCCGGTAGACTAATTTTCATGCAGTAGAAGCAGTCTTCCTTTGTCTTATTAAGAAAATAAAAGTTTTACCTCCGACTTGCCTAAATGGACCCGCCGCCACTTAATCATTATTTAAGCAAAGTGTAATATGCCCCTAAATATTTTGAGAATGAGTCCACGATGTGACACAGTGCCCGGCACAAGAGTCTCAAGGAGAGGTTGCGGTGCGGGGTCGCCGAGGTCATAAAACTTTTTGACCTGTACCAGACAACGCGTATTAAGTGTTATATCATTTCTTGCATAGTACTTGTGTTAAATACGATATTACTTTTTTTAACAGATTTAAGCTATTTGTAACCTTCTTAAGCCTATTTTTAAAATGATATATTGCAATACAATATTTCCTCCTCTCACTAAATATTTAATATTGCAGCAGAGTGCAGTTATAATCAGTTTAATTTACCTATGGATTTAAATTTTCTCTCACTCTTTATTTATTTAAGAATAAACAGTAGTTAAATGTATAGTGTGTTTTACACCCGTTGATATACCGATAACATTTATATTGAAGGTACCTATATATATTGTCTCATTAGTAAATTAGCCAAATCATACAAGTGCCATAAAGAAAATGGTAAATCAGAATACGCGGCAGTGTGACAAGCCCATTTCAAAGAATTAGCACCACAGTTCCAAGTTATTCAAACCATCCACTTTTGACCTACGTAACTCGTAATCTATTAAATTAAATTAATGATTATTTCAATCATCCTAAAGGTAAATTAACATTCGAAATTTGGTTTATTTACTAAATACTTAACTTATCTAGAATATCAAATTTATAAATATAAATGAAATAAAACAACTAAAACGGATTAAATCGCGTATACTAATTTAAACTCCATCCCGACGTTTCGAACCCTTTTGTTCGTTTCGTGGTCATTGGGTGGAGGGTTCGAAACGTCGGTATGAAGTTTAAATTAGTATACGCGATTTAATCCGTTTTAGTTGTTTTAGTTCATGAGTAATTATCGCGGCAACCGAAGACAATTTTATAAATATAAAGTGAAGAAAAAGAGGATTTTTCTACAATAAAATGGAAATATTGCATGCAAATAAAATACTAGCATTATTATTACTGTATATACATGATTATCGTGCGACGAGCTGCGTGCCCCGGGGAGCCAGACGAGGTTGAGAATTATACCAACTGTCAATTTGAAACGATTGACGTATTCATTAGACCCTCTAAAGCGAAACTAGGCCGAAATTATCTTGTAGTGTGCAAAGTAATCATCTATTTCAATATGAGCTCTGATATTCATGAATTTAGAATGCACATAATTTGTGACATTATCTATGAAAAAGGGACCTTATTGTCGATGGCGCTTATGTCATTGTTCAAGACGATACAATACAAACGCAACGCGATTCGACGTAAGTGCCATCGACTATAAGGTCCCTTTTCCTAGATGACACATTTATTGTCAAAAATGACATTTATGGTACATACATTTATTACCGACTGTACTTTTTTTGCACGATCATCGACTACTCATCCAATTCAAATAATTTTAATTGACGGGAATGCAGAATGAAGAATTAAATGAAATCTATAAGTATATTTGAGTAAAAATGGACTCTTCAAGCAGTTTAAGTTTTAAAACACGACTTCACTTAAAAAAAAAAGACTATATAAAATAGTAGCAACAATGAACACCGATCGAGTTTTTTACCTGAATGTTCTAAAGATCTTTCTGTACCTGAAGGTTCAAAAAGGTGGTACCTATGTACCACCACATTTATGAATTACACGTTTGCGATGAAAGTTCTACATCAGGTGAGATTGGGGCCAAATGCAAACCTATCATTTATAAAAAAAAAAAAAGTTAATTCACTGGCCGAAAATATGTTTAGGCTTACATTACTAAATTTCCTTACTTTGGGGCATCAATTGTAAGTACTTAGTAATGAGAATAGGTCTATTTGAATTCAATTACTAATTCAAGTGCTTATAACCTCGTTCTGTTCTGACCAAGAATTTCATACAAGCAAGCAAATCTGCTCAAAGTTCTAAATAAAGGACTTTCGACTGGTCTGATATAGTCTTTATTAAGAACGTTGGGGAGGTAACTGAAAAATACCCAAAGTACTTACCTGCGCTGCCATAGAGTACGTATGTGTTTAAAATATTGCTACAGCTCGCAGCTTGCTCGTTTGCAAGCTTAACTAAGCAAACTCGCTCAAACTCCTTTCAACTGCACCAACTTATGTAGAATATTTTCCAAACCAGTCATTTTATGGATCTTTCGCGTTTCGCAATATTAATTTAGTTGGGTCAATGTTATTGTAGTTCCTAGAGAGGCTTGCTTACATTATTGACTGTTAGTACTTACTTACTAGTACTTCATTCCCATTAAACTTCAAATTGTATTTTGCATTTTACTTGGCTTGGCGTTTTACTAACCTACCGAAGCCTAAATTAATTTATCTAAACTTATTTATAAGAATGCTTACTGTAAGTGATATAGTTAGGTTAGAGTGACTAATTGACAAATTCTAACAACTCCTGTTATTTTTCATTCCTAATGTTTCTAAGTTCCCAAGGAAATGGTCGCAGGGTCTGATATTAAGTTAATTACCTACCTGCGAGCCGAAGCGTCCTTTTGTCGGTCGTCTCGACTAAGTTCATTGATTCCGTTTTTGCGCCCGGCCTTCTGTACACCGACCAAACTACAAGACCCCTGTACTTCCTTACTCTCTCCCCAAATTTAGAGCGATAGGGGGTGATGGAAAGAGGCAGGGCAGGTCGAGAAAAATGGTCGGGCGATACGAACGTTGTGATGGCTATGAAATGAACGTTTAAGCATGTGTTTGTGGCAATGGCCCGGTTTTCTATTAGCACCGTCAAATATCAACCCTGTGTCATGGTGAAAAGGTTTATTTTACATTGCGGTGTAGCCACAAGTTTCATCGCAGATTATTCTGAAATCATTCTTATAATCTACTACTAAAGCTTCAAACTTGAAGCAGCTTAAATACAATCCAACTGAGGCATTAATTGCGTACTTATTTGTATGGATTCGTTATTAACTACAAAAGCTTTTAATTCATATTAAAAATTGTTTAACATTTGTAATTCGAACAACAACTTATGACTATTTAACAATCTGTATTTCAATTATTCCACTAAATAGACATATTAATTAACCAAGCTACAACTATTTATAATAAAGCGCAATCCAAACTAAACACTTGTTATGTAACGATTTGAAGAGTAAAGTTTAAAAAAAGTAGGGAACAAACAAATCCTTGTTAACCACAAAAGATTTATTGATAAGATTTGTCCAGGAAAACATTATTCGGTCATTCTGGTTCATAACTATCAGCGTTAGACAATTCACGCCATCTAGTAAAAGATTTCAAACTCATCGAACGATTATTTCATTGATTTTTACGGCCCAGACTTGGCTAAGTTTCCACCAGAGATGAGCTAGTATATATAACATCATACATAGTGTTTTTATCGAGGATAGAGAAATTAAGTAATTCTATTGGTTGTTAAAAAACATACTTCGCAACGCATCCTCGCTCATCTTTGGTAAAAACGCAACCTTCCAAAATTATATTTGTCTATGAGAATTTCATCAACTTAGCGCAGTAGAATGCATCTGTAAACGATAAATAATTGAACAGAAAAATTAATTTGAACTTATTTTTTTAGGCAAAATAAGAAATTGTAACATCGGATATGTATATATTTCTGTCCTTAAATGTTTCCGTCCAAGTCTTTAAATATATGTAGTTTCTTTTAGAAATTATAAAATACAAACTAAAATAGATGTTATTTATTTAGCGAGCAGAACATGCACCGGCAGTATCCGATTAGCGCCATAACTATTTTTTTGTTTTTACGTTTTAGCCACGAACAAAAATTATAAGCATGTTACTAGATCCCTCTACGAGTAGTAGTATATACTCGTATACTATAGTTTATATTACTTAAACTATATTACGGTATTTCATTATGTCTCAAAAATAATTGCATTTTGAGTTATAAAGTTACAAGCACTAATCGCATAACATCTCAGATGTTATATGTGATTAAATCCCGAGGAATACTCATAAGTTGTTAAATTATGGGTAAACCCATTTTAGTTCGACAGCTCTATATAATTACATAGTTAGGTATATCATCTAAATTCTGATTGTAGAGGTCCTATTGCTGTCTGTGTTTACAGCGTCACTGTGAGGTAAGAAAGAAATGCAACAAGACAAAAGGGAATTACGGCCGAAAATGAGAATGTTGCTGACATCAGGGGGGCGATTTTTGAGCGTCGAGTACTCGACTCGAGACCTAATAAACTCTGTCAAAAACGAAGGAATAGTATTTTATACATGAATGATAGAAATTCATATTTGTGGGTAACGAAACTTTATATGTTGTGTAAAGGAAATGGTGAAAAACTTTTATGTTCGATTATTTTTGTCCATAAAGTTTTTTGAATTCGAGTGCACGACTCTCAAAAATCGGCCGTCAGATCATCAGCTGCGAAGCTATCAATGTTCCAGTAAAATGCACCGCGAAGCACCAATGCAAGATATCGCATGTTGATACTGATCTTAATATAGCGATCAGAGTTTGTGGAATTCCTGCTACATACAATCTTTTTTACGTAGACAAGCTAATCTATATTATCCCATATAAGCTTTAAACTGGAATGACAAAGACCGTCACTAAACCAGATTACTTGTAAGCCAAATTAGACATAATATTGTTAGTCAATTGAGTTGATTTGACTGTAAATATCTAGCAGGTTTTATAAAAGTTATCACCCACTTTAAACTTTGGTCTGTGGGCCGTTTTTGGACAGTTGTTCACGCGAATTCAAAAAACTTTCTTACCCAAAATAATCACACACAAAAGTTTCTTACCATTATTTTTGCACAGAATGTATAGTTTCGATACCCGCGATCAATAATTTCTATCATTCATGCTTTTAAAATACCATTTCTTACAGGAATATATTAAACAAAGTATTAACCAATTCTCTTATAACTTGTTACTAAAAACTGATATTAGGGCCGCCATTTCCAAAGTTTGGTACCGGTATTATTTTCATACAAATTGACCGGTATTCAATTACGATATCTCAATTGTTACTGTATATTTTTGGATTTTATTCAGCTATACCTACTAATAATGTTTTCTCATTTTGACAGCTACATTTAGCTTGACACGCATTTACTTTGACATTTTTTGTTTGTTTTTTCAAAATTATTTAATAAGGTGGACTAAATAGAATCTGAATTTCATAGTACAGTGATCATCCCTTTTTATTATCTAATAAATAATAATAAATAAATAAATATTTCGGGACAATCTTACACAAATCGACCTAGTCCTACGGTAAGCTCAGTAAGGCTTGTATTGTAGGTACTAGACGACGATATATATAATAGATAGATACATATATATACTTAAATACATAGAAAATACCCATGACTCAGGAACAAATATCTGTGCTCATAACACAAATAAATGCCCCGACTGGGAATTGAACCCAGGACCATCAGCTTCATAGGCAGGGTCCAGGGTTACCCACTAGGCCAGACCGGTCGTCAATGTAAGGTGGATATATAAATACCTCTATCGCAAACGCAATACATTACAACTGAAAACTGACTACTATCTCAACACGAACGCTAATTATGTCGTATTTAAATAGAAGGCAATTTGTTTTCGATGTTCGTCGATCGCCGCGCAAATTGCTGAGGTATTAATAGGAAATGGGCCGAACGGATCGGAGCCACGCGCTCCGTGGAAATGTTTGAACTCTCTAATCTCGTAGGAAAGAACTAATTACGACGCAAATTACTTGTTCTGTGAAATATAAACGTGAGGCTATTTAATAACAATTATATAAAGTACATAACCTAGCTTTAATCATTTGTCAGCGATCAGATCCATACCCTTTGAGTACACTGAGTCACTAGCGACTGTTTACGACTAAGATAATGAAGTCAAAGATGAACAGTTGTGCAGACTTATTTATAAAATCAATTTCATCTCTTTATGGTAACCGCGAGTTACTCTGAGTCTAATGGTTATTAGTTAAATTAGAATACCAGATTCTCTCATATCATAAACTGCCATTAGTTTTAGAATGGCACTCATGTAATGGAATCTAGGAGATTTTGTAAGAACACGTAAAATTGAATATACATTTACAAATAAGGAAGTTACATGTTTAACGACTCTCTATTTAATTTCGATGTAGTTCACATTCCACCTCCTTAATCATAAAATTAAGCAAATTTTGTCCCTTTATAAGAAACAGAATTTTCAAAAAGGCAGATTACAAACAATAGGTACTACATGATTATTAAAGTAAAGTTTTATTTTATTATCAAAAGGCGAACTCGTATTACGTTATGTTTATGTAATACATAAACTATACTGTACTGATCTAAAGCTCAACTCTGATTTCTACCATTGTTTAGATTTATGTGTAACATTTCATATTAAAAACGAAATAAATTAATAAATATCTCTTACATTACAAATTAAACCAAACCAGAATTTTAAACTGTAGTTTTGTAATAAAAACGCAGATACGTGTTCTCAAACGTTAAACCTTACCTTATAACTTTTAAGATATTATATCCCCGCTTTCAGGGCTACTAATCGAAACGGTCACACTATTTGCAACGGTGTTAAACAAAATAGGATATTTTATTATTCATTGATTCATACAGTCCCTTCCCAGGTAGAATACCCGCTGACAGTCATAAAAGCCAACCTTTTCAAACAGCACGTTTTATATTATAGCCTTTATTATAAAGGAATAAAGCAGATATTTCAACGAACAGCCAAAGCTTGATGTGAGTTTGCTTAAGTTACGTAAATATCCGGTGTCAACTGCGCTATTACAAGATATAATTTAAATGTTAACTACTACGCTTTCTGTTTTTTTATTTAAAAACTTTGTACACGTTTGATCGATTTGTTCTGATTTACTTTGTTTCGTGTCAAGTTGATATAATCATATATTTGAACAGGTATGATCGTAACTCGTTGTCTAGACGAAGAACACTTGAGTGTATTATAGCAGTGCATAGAAGTCAAACTGGAAATAACATAACCTCTCAAAGAAATAAACGCTTCGTGATTTTTCGTTTATTTCTCTGTAAACGAGAATAAAGTATTGTTGCTAAGCGATAGTCTCGCCTCAAGCAGTTTATTTTTCCATTTTACCATTTCCTAAGAATTATAATATAAAAAATAAGTAAAACATTTAATAAACTGTCATTATTGTGTAAATTTACAAGATCTATTTGAGTAGCAGTATTTAACAAAGGTAAGGTGTTTAAATATTACATAACATTCAAGAAATTAAAGTCTACATCAATGACTCTTCTCAAGAATGAAAGCATTTATATTGGAAATAAATAAAGATCTACATTTACTTTATAACATTTCAATGTTTACAGCAACAAAAGAGAGAGAGATTAAAAGAAATGTATTTATAGGACAAGACTAGTTCCAAAACATCTTATAGGTGCCTTCCCCGGATACTTATTAAGAGACCAACACGTTTCCCCGGCCCGGTAAGCCACATGGTGAACGATGGCACGTCACGACAAACAAAGAGCAGTGAGTGATCTCGCGGGGGCACAACCCTCGGCCCTGAGATCGATACACGCGATGGGGTACTAGCCTACACAGTGAGATTATAATCATTATAAGTGATGGTTGGAGAGTGAATACACTGCACGGTGTACAAAATACATCCAATATCTTGATCGTCACTTAACATCTGACAAGACACAATGTTATGCAAATATATATACAGGGTGCCCTTTGAGACGTGATCAGTAATATGTTTTTCTAACTCTATAAACAACATGCGATTTAATGCCCTGACTCTCACTAAAAACGAACAGTTTTTTTTTTTTGTTTTTTAATTTTTTTGGCACTTTTTTTTACTGTTAACGGTAGTGTCAGGATATGGCAACGGCTTATGGAGACATTTTAATAAGTAAATTGAATTGCCTTTTGTATCGCAAGTGCTATTTATATCAATTTTGTAAATTCAGCCCAGTTAGAAATGAAAATTACTCCAATAAACATCTGAAATATGTTATTAAGTTGTTTTAAATTATGTAATAAAATAAAATTTAAAAGTAATAAAAAAAAAGAATAAAAATCTGTCCGTTTTTTCTTAGAGTCGGGGCATTAAATTGCATGTTATTTATAGAGTTAGAAAAACATATTACTGATCACGTCTCATATGGCACCCTGTATATATGAAATTAGAAGGCAAAAGAGCAGACGATGGTAAGCAATTGTCGCCGCCCATGGACACATGCAACACTAGACAGGTCACAAGCGAGCTGCCGACCTTTAAGGAGAGGGGGGGGGCGTAAGTTGGAGCTCTAGAAACCTTACCCACCACCTTAAACTGGGAACCTTTCTTACACACAACACTGGATACAAAAAATAGTAGCAGTGTTATTATGGCTGTGGTCTTCTGTAAGGAGGAGGCACCGGTCTAGCTACTTCAGATTCAAGCGTGGTGATAATTCGCTATGCCCTACCTCACATTATTGTTCGTAGTTTAACACCTTCGCTGCGGCAGTTAGTTAACATCGCAGTTAGCCATACTTGTTTAGGGGTCGTTCGACCTAATAACGCAGCGAACGTGTTAAGGCACGTATAATTATATAAAACAGCCATCATATTAACTGAAGACCGAGGGGGCAACTTATTAATAAATTAACCCTTTAGCAATTAACCAGTTGAGCATCGTCTATTGACTTCGTCTTATCCTTCTCAACTAGTACTTAATTGAGATTGCTCATCCGAAACTGTTAAAATAATTATATTTGGGATAATCTTACAAAAATCGACATATTAGGTAAGTTCAGTATTCACTATGAGGGCCAAAGTTAAGGAGAAATAGCAACTTGAAGAAATTTTGTTATCATACATTTTTCATAAAGAAACTGATGCACAAAAATTGTCACTCCAAATTAAGCAGACAAATCAAACGTGGTTAAATTCCACTGACGTCAATTTACTGTATTTTAGAAAAGTAAATAAATATTACGGTTTAACTATGTCAAATAGGTATACAAATACATGTAACAAAGAAACCAAATTGATCGATATTCGTAAATTTCGAACGTTTGTCTGTGTCACTCTCATGACGTTCAAGATGACAAGAAAGATCCTAGAAATTCACTAACTTCGATATTCGCAGTACCTACCAGGCCGGTTAATGTAGTTATCATCAAATGATCAAAAATGGGCGCGGTGGAAAATGGAAAAAAACATATCGTATCTTGCTGCCAAAGTCTACGACATTTTGACTTTGATACTTTGTACACTTTGAAATTCTCTTAACAATATTTTCGGTAAGAAATCACATTAGATTATCGATGTTTATGTTTGGTGACCTGCGTTGATGTCACCAAACTTATTTACTCCACCTGTCAACCAACCCGCCATCATATTTGTTTATTTGTCCACGTGAAAGCGATACGCAAAAAGCTCCAAGTGATCTCGGAGGGTTCACACACAGTTAGCCTCAAAGAGCTTAAGTCAAATAGACATTGCATGGTGTTACGCCGTTTTGAGGAAATGAATGCTCCCCTCAGATCAATACACGCGCAATTACAGTTAACGGGAGTCGATAGTCGCTGTTAGGGCACGTTTCAAATACTTTTGTGAACACTTATAAGCATTTACTGTTGCTGTTAACATGATTCATAATACTAGATGCAAGATTTGTGCTTTATGTTTTACGTATGTTTTCATGGAATCCTAAGGTTAGTGCCTAAGTAAATACCAAGGGTCGGAAATCTCCGTTGCACGGAACAGGATTATGTTTTTGTATTTAAACTTTCGTGAGACATATTTAATAATTAACGATTAATACGGTACTACTCACGTTTATTTAGTCACTCGCGCGACATGTTCCGGAGAACATAGGCCTCCATTTTCAAGCACTAAGAGTGCTGAGTGTCCGTTCGGTTCGCCGCTCGCGTCACCGGTCGCGCGACGGGCCGGTGACGCGAGTGACTAAATAAACGTGAGTAGTACCGTATTAATCGTTAGGATTATGTTTTTCAAATGACGGGCGTTTTTCCGAACCTTGGTAAATATACACAAAAATGACTGATAAAGATACTGAGATGTTCTTAACCAGCTGTAGTAGCGGACAAACATTTTGAATTGACTGTGTACAAAGTACAAACCAACTTAGAATATTTTTTTATTATCAAACATATTTTGAACTTTACAATTTCTCGTAGTAAATGTGTTGTATAAACTAACCTCTGTTGTGCAGACTATACTTTTTAAGTTGTTTATTTCTATTATTTTTATATTGTTTGAAATTCCTTGGTTACTTCGTTCTAATAAACACTCGTGTCAACACGCATCTTTAATATATTTTTCTCTTATATTTATATTTATTCACAACACGTTATCAGCACGAAGCTCTAAAATAGAAATAGAGAGCTTAGTTTTAATGTGAATTTAGTGAAAAATAATTAAATTTGTTTATTTGTGACTTAATAATAGATACATTTAAAAATGTCACTTGAACAAGAAGATGCTACGTGTGTGAAAAATTCCCCTACGACCAGCTCATCTGTTCCATTTTTCTGCTTAAAAGGAAAAGATGGATACCCTACGTGGAAATTTAAGATGCGCAATTACCTTGTACATGAGGACCTGTGGGAAACAATAGGTGGCTACCCCGAAGGTGATAAAACTCTTGCCTCTACCAAGGTACGTCGTGATTCTAAAGCACTCGCAAAAATATGTTTAACAGTAGACGGCGCAGCGATTACTCACGTGAGATGTGCGAAAACTGCGGCTGAAGCATGGAAATCTTTGCAGAACGCTTTTGAAGACAAGGGAATGGGACGAAGGTTAGCTTTAGAGCGTAAGCTGTACAGGTTGAGTCTGTCGGACTTTGATGACATGGAACTGTACATTAACGCAGTGATGTCAACCGCACAGGATCTAGCGGATATTGATGTAGTCATAAAAGATAACTCTATTGCTGCGATACTTTTGGGAGGTCTTACTCCAAAATACGAGCCTCTCATTATGGCTTTAGAAAACAGTAATGTCGAAGTGACTACAGAACTTGTTAAAACAAAACTGCTGAACGAAATGTCCAAATCTGCAACTTCATCTTTAGATTCCGTTTTTCATACTAAAAAGAAGCCGAAGGTAAATAAAATATTATGTTACGAATGCAAAAAGCCTGGTCATAAGAGACCAGACTGTCCATTGAAGAGCAAAAAGAAGGAAGCCAATGCGGTAACTGTCAATAATACTACAATTACATCGCTCAACACTTCTAGTAGCTCCTGCAAGGACATCTTCTATATTGATTCGGGCTGTACTAGGCACATGGTTTCTAGACGTGATTGGTTTGAAAATATAACGATGCGAAATGAAGGCACCGTTACTGTCGCAAATGGAGAACAGATAAAGTGCTGTGGAGTTGGAAATATTTCTATAAATACACCAGAAAACGTTGTAAACAAGATTAGTGATGTTGCTTTTGTACCAGATTTAAAAGCTAATTTACTATCTGTACACAAAACTGTTGAAAAGGGTTTTGTATGTGTTTTTGATATAAATGGATGTAACTTTTATAAATCTGATAATTTTCGTTTTACAGGTGAATCTGTTGCTCATGCCTCGCCCTGCGGTGGACTGTACGTTTTAGACGGTACAGTCAACGATGCCGTTAATTCGGCGGACAATTATTTGACACACGATGTGCACTCTGACTGTCAAGATAGTTATAAACTTTGGCACGCGAGGTTAGGCCATTTGTGTCGTATAGGTATGAGACAACTGAAGAATCACGAGGTAGGCGTAAAATTTACAGTTGTAGATAAAAATAGTTGCATCGCTTGCGTGGAAGGTAAACAAGCGCGAAAACCTTTCAAGAAAGTAGCTTCCAATAAGACTACGTCCCCGTTGGAGTTAATTCATATGGATCTCATGGGACCGGTCTCTACAACCTCTTTTCAAGGTAATAAGTATATGTTAACGGTAGTAGACGATTATACACGAAAGGTATTCGCTTATTTTATTTCTTCCAAAAATGAAGTTAAAAATCAATTCTGTCTGTTTCAATCCTTTGTTGAAAATCAATTAGACAAGAAAATAAAAGCTGTCAGGACTGACGGAGGCAAAGAATTTGTTAATAAAGAGTTCATTGATTATCTTGCTTCTAAAGGTATCGAGCATCAAACGACGACGCCTTACAGTCCTCAACAGTGTGGAGTTGCGGAACGTACGCATCGCTCGGTTACAGAGAAGGGAAGAACGTTGCTGGCTGATAGCTCACTGTCGAAAGCATACTGGGAAGATGCATTCAAAGTTGCCGTATATCTGAAGAATCGGTCTCCTCACAGAGCCTTGGGTGGAAACATTCCTTATGACAGATGGTATGGTCGAAAAGGTGATCTAAGTCACCTGAAAGTTTTCGGATGTAGAGCACTTGTCCATATACCCTCGTGTCATCGGAGGAAGTTAGATGTTAAGGCGCAGGAGGCGATATTCGTGGGATACTCAGAAATTACAGGTACTTATATTTTTAGAGATCCTGTTAATCCACGAAAAGTACTTATATCCAGAGATGCAACCTTTTTCGAGAATAGGTTTACAGCCTTAAAGCAGTGGCAATCTGAGCCAGTAGTACAATCTGACTCTATCTTATTGTTTGATACAAATACAAAGAAAGCTGAGATTGAGAATAGCCAGCCTGTGGTACAGTCAGACTGTACGCCTCTATTTGCAGAAAGAATAGAGCCTGACCCTGATAATAATCATGAAGTTGAATTCTATGATTGTGATGAGAGTACTGATCCTGTGGCTGAAGCGTCTTCATCAATAAATCTAGAGCCAGTGATATTGGAAGAGCAAAAGCCTCCCAATGATTCGAGGCTATCTTGTGAAGAAAAAGAGCCTGAAAATGTGGAAAAAGAAATTATTTCTGAACGTCGGTACCCATCAAGAAATAGGAAACCACCTGACTTCCTTACTTACAATATTTCTATGGCTGATTCTAGTGAACCTACAACTTTTAACGAAGCTACTCATGCCGATGACGCTGACAAGTGGCACCATGCTATGGCTGATGAGTACAGTTCACTGAAAAACTCCATACATGGGATTTAGTAGATAGACCTAACAAAAGGTTATACCATGTAAATGGGTTTATAAGATTAAGAAAGACGCATATGGTAATATCACAAAGTATAAAGCGAGACTCGTCGTCAAAGGTTTTCATCAAGTCGAGGGAATAGACTACGTGGAAACGTTCGCGCCGGTGATTCGTCATTCTTCCCTCCGCACGTTGTTTGCATTAGCTGCAGAGTTGGACCTACGAATGAAGCATTTAGACGTGGATACTGCGTTTCTTAATGGAGATTTAGAAGAAGAAGTTTTCATGGAGCAACCACTTGGTTTTATAGAAAAAGGCAAGGAAAACAAGGTTTGTTTGCTCAAAAAATCTCTTTACGGTCTTAAACAGGCACCGCGAGCGTGGAACAAAAAGTTAAACGATACGCTATTAAAAATAGGTTTTAAAGGAACTCCTTCCGAGCCTTGCGTATATACGAAACTTTTTGATAAAGAACTCGTAATATTGGGTATATTTGTCGATGACATAATAGTCTTCTATAAGTCCGAGTTGACATTTGACATTGTCAAGAATGATTTGTCGAAATATTTTTCATTAAAGGATCTCGGAATATTAAAATGTTATTTGGGACTACAAATTGAATACGATTCCGACTGTATTAAAGTAAACCAGCGTAATTATATTCTTTCTATATTGGAAAAGTTTAATATGAAGGAGTGTAAGGATGTCAATACTCCATTAGTTAAAAAAACATATGGAACGGAGACCTGATGGTCAAACTGGTGAGTGTTATCCTTATCAGAATTTAATAGGATGTCTGATGTATCTGTCAGTAAACTCACGACCTGACATCACGTACGCAACGAGTTATTTAAGTCAGTTTAATACGTGTTTTACTAAAGAACACTGGAATGCTGCAAAAAGGGTTCTGCAGTACCTAAAGGGTACTTTAAACTATTCATTGGTTTACAGAAAGAGTGGAAAACCTTTGAAAGGTTTTTGCGACGCGGACTGGGCAAATTGTCCGTTTGACAGAAGGTCATACACTGGTTATGCCTTTATGTTGAGTAGAGGTCCAGTATCCTGGGAGTCCAAGAAGCAACCTACCATTGCCCTTAGCTCAGCAGAATCGGAGTACATGGCATTAGCCTCTGCTGCGAAGGAAGCATGTTATTTACGACGGTTTATCTACGAGATAACAGGTAAACTCTATCCAGTTAACTTAGCTTCTGACAGTCAGAGTGCCATTAACCTCGTGCATAATCCGGTACACCATTGCAGGACGAAGCATATAGATACCAGATTCCATTTTATAAGAGAAAAAGTATCTAATAATATTATTAATGTAACATATATTAAAACTTGCGATATGCCTGCAGATGTACTTACGAAGCCACTTGGGCCTATAGCACATAAAAGGTGTACGATTAATTTAGGGATAGAAACTTAAGTTGTATATTTTTTGTTTGTCTGTCACAACTTCGATTAAGGGCGGCTGTTGTATAAACTAACCTCTGTTGTGCAGACTATACTTTTTAAGTTGTTTATTTCTATTATTTTTATATTGTTTGAAATTCCTTGGTTACTTCGTTCTAATAAACACTCGTGTCAACACGCATCTTTAATATATTTTTCTCTTATATTTATATTTATTCACAACAAAATGTTTCACACAGCTTAAAATTGGTAATATAAATGTGTTCTGAGAGTCAACTGCTAAATTATCGTAACACAAATGAAACTATTATCAAAATATTAATTGAAGGTCCGTAAGCTGGTTAAAATTTTGCAATTTACTAGAATCTGGTTTAGAAGCTTAGCTAACGCTTGTGAGTCGCACTGGCATCCCGGTACGGTCGGCTTGGTCGAGCCAACGTCTGATTTTACGATGCCACAATAAAGAAAGCCTTGTTAACTCGTTATACGCGTCCTGAGAAATACGCTAGAAAGTACTAGAGGTTCATGGCAAACCCTTATATTAATGAAGTGGTATCTAAAAGTATTAGCTACCGTAAGCTACTTTGATTCGTGGGTTAACATTCATCACCAATTTGTTTACTAAGTAGGAAAGGTTTATTAACGCGAGTTTAAGAGTTTAATAATGTGAGTTTTATGCATGACATAATACGTTACAATAACTGTTAAAAGCACATTATAAATAAATAAAAATAAATATTACATGACATTTTTTGCAGATTTACTGAACCCCACAGTAAGCTCAAGGCTTGTGTTATGGATACTCAGACAACGTTATATATGATATACAAATATTTATAAATATAAAAAACACCCATGTCTCAAGAACAACAATAATATATCTGTGCTCATAAATATATGCCCATACTGGGATTTGAACCCAGGAACCATAGGCAGGGTCACTACTCACTAGGCCAAACCTACCAAACACTATTTATAATCCAAAATGTAATGACCAATGTTACCGCGAGTTAATCTATGTAACCTCAATTTACGGTAACGTTTTATTATCTATTATCAAACGATATTGCCCTCTTTCAAAGCATGCAAAATATCTGATTACTAGCATAACCAAAAAGCCGTGTAGGTCTACTGGCCTATCTAAATTTTACGCGCTTATTTCTGTAAGCTATTTTCAGGAAGCTACATGGTTCATAAAAAATAGTATCCAATATAAAATTCGCTTAAATTTAACAAATGAGAAAACGACATTTAATTATCAAAATGGCGGGCAAGAGTAAAATTCTAGACAATTTTACTCAAGATTAAATTGAAGCCACTATGAATAGGGTGAGAGGAAATACGAGCATAGGGGAGTTCTACCCAGTGCTGGGGCATAATGCCAGACAATAAGGCAGTCGCGACAAGTGTGCGAGTGCGACAGAGACAGACGATTTTTAGCGATGAAGTTAGGCTCACACCATCGATACTTTGTCTTAATTACTTCGCTACACTATCGCGATACTTAACAATAAACATAACTATTAATAAAACTGTTGTGAGCCATGTACTTAGTTAGAAACGGATAAACTCACGTGTAATTATATCGCACTAGGCGACATGTTTCTGGTAAGCTCTGGTACCCATCTTCAAGCCGAGTCAGGACACACCGATCGCGTTGAGGGTGTATATAATTATTAAAATATGCGTCTTTTTGCTACCGTAGCTTAAACTCCTATGAAATACTTAATAAGGATTGTAAGTAAAACTTAATGGACTAGTTACTAAAAATGTAGTTACAATATTTTGTTACATTATGTACAGTCGCCATCATATATGCCTACAGGTTTGTAAAAACCGGAAAAATCTAAATCAGTAAAGTGTTTACATGTTTCTGCCATTGACTGTACTTTGGAATCACTTTTAGAAGAAATATTAACATGAGTTTAGCGTCGTTTATTAAGTTAAGACGTTTGTCATTATACCCTAATTCTGCTTGATAAAAAACGCTATCTTTTGTTGTGAATTATTTTTTCTACTTAAGTATTTTATTAGTTTCATTACGATTTTTTTAACAAGTTTTAAATAGTCAATAAGTCAATGCCTAAGGTACAGTCGCCATCGGATATATCGGAGCTGTGGTGGGTCACAAACATCTCAACAACGCTTGTTGTCAATGCGGTAAAGTGCATGTTCAGATATTTGTGACCACCTCCACAGCTCCGATATATCCTACGGCGACAGTACACGATACTATAATGACTGCGCTATGATTTCTAAATGCAAATCCGTACACGGAGCGGTTGCACAATGCACTGCCTGGCGGTTCACACGATATTCTGCAGTTGAATCACAGAGGTGAGCCAGTTCTCTACGGAATTCTAAAATACTATTATTCACTCTGATAATTTGAAATTCCGTCAAGGTATAAACGGACAATTTTCATGACGTATAATCACCGGCAAAGGAAGACGCAGCGTAGGTAGGTAGGCCTCCCACAAGGTGGACCGATGACCCAGTTAGAGTCGCGGGATACCGCTGGATGTGGAAAGCGCAGGATCGGTCTTCTTGGGTCGTTCTGGGGAAGGCCTATTCCCAGCAGTGGACGTCTTTCGGCTGACATGATGATGATGATGATGATAATCACGGACTTTGATTGTTGAGCCACTTACGGTTCAAATTGTTTCATTTGTTTAATACTTCTATGAAATACCCCAGTTCAAACTGAATCTAAATGGCTTAACAATTAAAGTCTGATAGTACATATTTATTATGTACGAATAAATAAATAAATATAAATATTTAAATAAATATTTCAGGACAATCTTACATAAATCAGCCTACTCCTAGGGTAAGCTCAGTAAGGCTTGTGTTGTAGGTACTAAATAATAGATACATACCTAAATACATAGAAAACACCCATGACTCAGGAACAAATATCTGTGCTCATTTGTGCCCGAACTGGAATTCTAACCCAGGACCATCGGCTTCATAGGTAGGGTCACTAACCACTAGGCCAGACCAGTCGTCAAAACGAGTATATATATAAAAATTGTATATGTAATATGAATTCTACTTTTCACATATTTTGTCTACACGCTTGAATCTGGGGCAGCCCAACTGGGGAAGTACCTCCTCCTTACAGAAGACCACAGCCATAATAGCACTGCTACCTTTCAGGTATGTAGTGTTGTGTTCCTGATGGTGAGTAAGGTTCCCAGAGCTCCAACCCCCCTTAAAGGCCAGCAACGCGCTTGTGACTCCCCTGGTGTTGCGGGTGCCCATGGGCGACGGTAATTGCTTAACACCAGGCAATCCGTCTGCTCGTTTGTCATTAAAAAAAAAGAATGCATCTATAAAGTTAAGTTAATGGTTTAAAAGGTAATACTGCCCTAGTTGCATATTTACAGTTTTGAAACTTCATGGAACTTATGTAGTTCCGAAAAACTCATTGGTACGGGCCGGGATTCGAACGTGACCTCCGGTTTGCGAATCGCACTCTTACCGCTAGGCCACCAGTGCTTCGTAAAACCAGTATAGTAGTAAACAAAACAGCATACATACCTAGCGCTACTAAACAATGTATTAATATATCCTCTCACAGAGTTTATTAAGGTCAAGTGACGCCAACACATCAGACGTGTTAACATCGTTCCAGTAGGTTCCATGTGTAGCACCAAATTCAACACTACAACCCTGTGGCATTTTGTGCCTGCCATTCTACGGCCAAATACAATAATCGCGATTTTTATATGACAAGACGGTTTGAAGCTTGTTTGAAGTTGAACCGACGTCCCCTACGGGTTTACTCACCCCGTTAGAAACATGACAATCGAATATCGGCTTTAAATTAAGGCGTTTAAGAGTCTCGTATCGATTTTGCATCGGTAATGTCATCCTTGTCAATATAGCTTCTTCCATTCTTTGTGCTTTGACGTGGAGAGAGCCTAGTGTATCTGTGTGCGTTGTCTCGATTAATATGTGTGCATTACACTATTTTATTATGATATTGCTTAGTACTTTGGACGTATCGCTATAGCTATATACATTACGCGTATAGCGTATGTGAGAGTGACGGTCGTAAGTAGAACCAGCGATGTATGGAAGCCACATCAGTTTCTGGTTGTTAAAAGTAATTGTGCGGGGACAGCTCGGACCAGCTGTGTACGTTGATAACCGTGTTTTGTTTCATTTTTCTGCCATAATCGTATGTCTACGTCACCGCCAACGTTGGACCCAACATTTGCTATAACCCGGCCGGTCTAAATTAGTTTTATACCCCGCGGCGCGGCGCGGTGAAGGAAAGTGCTTTACGATTTGTCGGGTTGTTGGGCCAATACACTTTGATAATGGGTCAATGGTATCGCCTTCCGCCACTCCGGTAGCGGCCTAAATGTTTATAAATTACCTTCTTAGCGATTCTGATTGTTTAAATGTTTTAGTCAAGAATGTAAATTGGTAAGAAATTAATTGACTGTGTGCACTGTAGTGACATTACAAAGAAATGTCAACAATAAAGGTTTCAAACTATGAGAACGACATTTCAAACCAATTACTTATTTGTATTGAATAAGAAACATAGTTCAGTATTAACTTAACAACGCAGTTTACCTATTGTCCGTTAGTTCGATTAAGTTGAGATTTTTCGATACAGGACAATAAAATGGCTGAACAATTTTCAATTTGAAACTCCGACTCTTTCCACTGATTTTCTCGGAAAAGATATCAATTGACGTTTAAGTATCACTTACCTTAAGGGAAACAAGGTAGCGTATCAAGCTAATGCCAATAAGGCCAAGTGTTTATGGGTTAGAATTTCAGATGGCAATTACTCTTGAAGCTAGTGTCTCCGCAAGTTTGGTTTCGGTTGCGAAACCGAAACGTCGCCGTTCCAATCAGGAAGAAGGGAAGACAAAGATATGATCAGTCTTTTAATAATTGAAAAATAGGAAAACACATTCGGATAAAAAAAATGTTTTATTAAGACCCGCTGAATAGTATCGTAAGTCGAAGAATAAAATCGAATGTTTGTACCTACAATTGTTTATTACAAAAACTAAAATCAATAACTCCACGCTAGTGCACAGAAGGATTGAAAATGCGTTTACAATAACGACTTTTATGAGCGCTTGCTGACTTCTTCAAACAATCCACCGGATCTCTCAATATAACTTTACTAAAAGCATCATTTTAAAAACATTTCAAACTAAGAACTAGAGTGGTCTCTTGACAATTTATCAAAATACCATTTAGAGTTTTGGCACATCGGTTTGTTCAGTTTTGCACATAGACAACTGGTTTATCTTCATATTGGTCTCCATACTTTATCGTGGACTCTTTAAGGCAGTTGTAGCACTGTATGGCAGGTAGGCTGATATGTATGAAATTGTACGAAAAATCTTTGATAGAAAGTATAGAAACTATGGACAAAAGCGGTTATTGTATGTTGAAGTTTGAAGTTACTATTTTTCAAAGCAATATTAAAAAAATACTTCTACGGTGGCAAACAAGCATATGGCCCGCCTGATGGTAAGCAGTCACTGAAACCTATGGGCACCTGTACCTCCAGTAGATTCATACGCGCGTTGCCAACCCTTAAAGGGTTCTCCCTGTGGCTACCGTACTTACCGGCAGGAACACAACACTTAGTACGCATAGTCCCTGTTCATTGACCCTACTGGATCTGGTGCTATTTGTACTTAAGTAGCTGTGCCGACAACAGAAAAAAAAATTGTAATCGACACCCAACAACAAAAGGTATAATTCTCAAAAAGAATACTCAAAAATACGATGATAAACAAATTAGATCGCCACTAAAAATTCCACAACACAATCGCGATATTCTATAGGCGTTTCAAAGGCGTAGTCTTTTTATAAGGGGTGTTCACCTCCGAGTTAACCTCTGTTGAATATTTATATAAAGCCCCGCCCTGAGCACCCTGTACAGTCTAAGGGGTATATCTAAAGTAGGATGTCGTGCTTTATTTACAAAAGGACCTAACGTTCTGTTATTGTATTATATGCATGCGACATTTTACGAAATGAGTGTAAAAGGCTATTAAGGGGAGGATTTGTCAATCGGATATTTAATGTGTAAAATTTATCCGTGACATTATAAATTAAGAACACAAGGGAGGATTGTCATTTAATAATACATTATAATACTATGCGTTAAAAATAACTTCCTAATATAAGCCTCTAACTTTATACAAGAAAGACGATTTTTTTAAAGTGTTTATGAATCTAAAGCAAATGTTTCTCATTTATTGTATATAATAAGGGTTAGTAAGTGTTGCTACTAACCCACAGTATAGACAATTACACAACTCCCCAGTTTTTAAGTCTGGTAGATAGATAAAATGTCTGTAACAATACCTCGCTATGTACTAATTCAGATTAGATTTACCTATGCCTTAACCATTCCTTACTATCCATACTAATATTATACATACGAAAGTGTATCTGTTTGTTTGTCCATCTTTCAGAGCAAAACGGAGCGACGAATTGACGAGATTTTTTTAAGTAGAGTTAGTTGAAGGGAAGTAGAGTGACATGGGATACTTTTTGGCGGGAAAACATCTCATTCCCACGGAAAGACTCAATATGTTACATTTTCCTCTAACCATGCGGGCGAAGTCGCGGGCAATTTCTAGTACTCTATACTATAACGCCTTACGGATAAACATTACGGGAACACATAAAATAATAAACTGAAGTGGAACATTGCTAACCTTGTTTAAATTAAAATTTGCACTTAAAGGCATTGGAAATCAGATTATTAATTTATTACATTTACACTCAACCACATACATACATTTGAAATCATCAGAGGTACCTTCAAAGTGACGCCTGTACCCGAAAAATTGCAGGAAACCTGTCTAAGATGGTACGGACATGTAATGCGGAGGGAAGAGGAGCATGTGGTCCAAAAAGCACTCAAAATCCCGGAGAAGCAAAGAGGTGGACGTCCATCCGCGACATGGTGGACCAGTATGACCAAACTCATGGAAAAAGCCCAGATCGAAGACCGACCGAAACGTAAACGAATTAGGAGAACCGACCCCACCTGATGTGGAACAAGGCAAAGAGAAAGAAGAAGAGTTTATTTATTACATTTACAATCGCCTAGCCACATGCATTCAGCAGATTCCCGCCCGTTTATAACATTTCCGCAGTTCTTCAGGCTCAAGAAGAAAAGATAAAGTCATACTGACCCCGTCTTGCCCAAGAAAAATATTACCTACCGGCATCGCTACTGGGTACATAAATACACATACAAATCTACATAACAGCTAAATGTAATTATCCCGACATCATTTGCGACTTATAATGATTAAGTTCAGATTACGTATCAGTGAGCATTAAGTATGCACATAAAACAACTGTCGCTTATACAGTTTACCCCGCAAAGTAAACACGCACAAATTCACATTAGCCTGTCAACGCCATCTAGTGGCGGTTGGCGCAAGCTTCGTTATGGCTACGTGTGACGCAGTACTCGTCTCGTCGCGGCTGCGAAGTTTAGTCTCCCGAAGGGTCGCTCAATTTGCTTGTTATGAAATATTACCTAAACGGCTCTGTTATAATTACGAATTAACGTTGCATATTATTTATTATTACTTTTTACGTAGCCTATTTAAGACAATTAACCTTCTTCAAATAATATTGTCTTTAAATAAAACAATAAAAGTAACACTTTGTTGTTTCTAGACTAAACCCGTGATACTTAATATAATTAAATGTATAAAATAGCAACACTTATTTGTAGTTGAGTGTTTTATATGACATTGAACGAAGTAAACCGGAACAAGGACGGATCGACAAGATAATATAGACACGGTCATAAATACATATACACATTATAACCTTACCTCATTATAGTAAGGTGCAGCGTATATATATTTATGTCTAAAACTGTACAGTCGCCGTAAGATAAATAGGAGCTATGGAGGTCGTCAATAATATTATGAACATGGACTTATCGCCTTGACAATAGAGGCGTTGTTCAGATATTTGTAACCACCTTCTCAGCTATGATATATCTGATGGCGACTGTACATAGCACGTGGAGCAAACGTTTAATGAAGAAAATCCTAATCATATACCTGTATACAAAATGAGTTAATTCTTAGAATCTCATTTCACCATAACCAAAATAACATGAGCTGTGATATCTTTGATGGTGCTCCGCGTCGCAGTTCCAGCGGCCTTCGAAACCGTTCCTTTTACTGGGATGGACCTTGGATTCACTGATTCACCTCGCTCGTGGGCGTTCGAGGTCGCTTTGTGTTAGGACGCGAAATTTGATGAATACTCAGTTATTTATTATTTTATCGATACCTACTTCGGAAAACAAGCGAATAAGGTATCGGTCGATTCGAGCTTGCGTCACTTTCTTTGCGACACAAAGACGCAATACGAGTCTTTAGAATAAAGCTAAGTGTGTAGGTATTAGCATAACATTCTTGGTACTTAATTTTTTTTATTGGGATGGGCTGTGTTCAGTTTGTGTCTATGAAATAGTCATTTTTATTTTTTTATTAAATAATACAAATTACAAGGCCCCTTTAATAATAGAAGTAATTATTGCATAGCTTATGAGGTTAAATATATTTATTTATCCGTGGGAAATAAAGCAATCTCACAACAATAGAAATTATCGCGACGCCGCGCCGAAGGGACCACCCAGTGTTTATTAGCCAAACGCAAGCATTAGTCCAAATCGCGACATCTAGTGAGAAAATTGAGTTATACATTTATATGAAACAATACTGTTCACTAAGGCCACATAAATTATTACAAATAAACGAGACCTAACCGCAAGTATAAATAAAAAAAAATATTTTATCTTTCAAGAACGATATTGTCCTCGTGGTATCAGGAGATGGACACACCACTATAAATGTTGTAAAACCCATATTGACCTTCACAGGTCAACGATGGTTGACATTTTATCGTCTATCGTGCTATCCGTCACTGTCGCACTCACATACTTGTTGGAGCGTGACAGATTTTGTGACGAGTGATAAAAACCCAACCATATTAGGCTAGCAGGATATTGATACAATGCATACGGTTGAGAGCTACAATGCAATGGATTCACAGAAAGAGACAAACTTATAACATGCCTCCCTTTTCCCCTACCTGTCCACTGTTTCTTTTTGTTCTTCTCATTTCTCTCTATTTGACGATTACGAGTAGACACTTGACATAATTAATGAATAAAATATTGACCTCTACTTAAATTACATTTTATCTACACATTTTTAACTACTCACGTTATTTAGTTGAGAAATTTGGTGGATTTAACGAATAAATTCGCAATATTAAAAAATTAAACAGTTTTAGTGTGGGCGGAAACTTGTGTAGAATTTTATTTCAAGGAGATATTTTTCCAGAAGGTTAATTCATTATTTCGAGTACCTATTTATTATTTACGGTGCTCATTACATGTAATGAAAAATATTATTAAATATTTTTAGTATTCTCACTTAACTACGATACCTATTTATAGGGCGGTCGGTATTGTCTATACAATGAAAGCAGAGTTTTATATTTGTCACTGGGAGAAAGATTTGTTACCACATTATTTATCCACTTTAACTCTCAGTTCATTTCATCTCTATTTACTTAAGAGCAGTGGTTTATAAAACATCCGCCATATTTCAATTCGTACCAAAGACGATAAATCCACGATGTTTAAATCAATAAAGTTAACGACCTCTCAAATTTGAACGTTCGAACCCGAGTTTTTTGAAATAAGAACAGCTGGGGGCGTTGTGGTCGCGAAACTGGTACGCGCGGGACACCTGCCCGAGACAGCCTGCAAACTGGAAGCGAGACAAAAAACGTCTGTTAAGACTAATAATACTCGTATACGGGCAATTTCACTTACTGGGACACCCAATTAATTTAATTGTCAAATAAAAGTTAAATCAGTGGTCAGTTTAGTGACGACAATTAAGCTTGAAATTTTTATGTAAATCATCTTTATTCGCATTTTTCTATTACAATAACACGTATTAATTATGGATTGAACATAAAACAATAGATCGTATTGATATTTAAAGCTTAATTGTCGTCACTAAACTGACCACTGATTTAACTTTTATTTGACAATTAAGGTAATTGGGTGTCCCTGAAAGTGAAATTGCCCATACATGTGATTTTTGTGATCAGCGAAGAGTAAAAAAACATTCTACAAATATACACATTTATTTTTGTTTTTTTTAACAACAAATTTCATAAAGCGTATACTACTCATGAGACGATTTTACCAATTTCTTAACGGATTCTTTTGACATCAGCTTAAAGACATCGTAAATGTAATATGTCTGTCACCGGTCTTTATTAAATCCATGTTTCATTTTACGCTCCAGATTAAATAAAACTAGGTAAAATATTAAAGTGTCTAGGTAGAAAATATTATAATAATAATTGTTAATACATATGTAAGTTATTAAAATAATCTAAAATGTTTTTATCTGTAACCTGAAATCGCATTGCAAAAAACACCGCCCTTATTAAAAATACTCGTGTTGCGAGTAAATAATATTAAATAACATCGTTAGCAAAATTTCCATACCATAAAATTCGCTCTTTTCTACATTGCACAAAATGAACGCTGCTACAGGTTACAAATTGAAGCATTTTGTGTAAAAAAGGTATATAGGTAGTTTTTGTGATGGACCTATTGGATATTTTAGTGTGAAAGTGTTACCCTATATAGCTAAAAGCTAGCTAATTATTTTTCAACTAACTTCAATAAAATAAAGCTAGAGCTAAGACGGTTTTGATTAGTTTAATCTGAGGGATATCAATGTCACCTATGTCTTTATAGTCTATAAAATACAAGAAAAAAACTTATGTATGTAGTAATATAAAACTAAGAAAAATTCTGTCAAATGTAGCAGTTTGGCATGGTTGTACTAATTAGATGAAGGTATGTTAATAAAGTGTTTCAGGGAACAATTTGTATCCCAGAGGCGTCTAAAACTATTAAATATGATTCAAACATATTCAATGGCCCATGTAACGTGATTAAGCATTCGTGCTTCAGTTCCACAACTTTTTGGTCCCTGTTCATAAAGTTTGAACCCGAGGTAGATGTTATCGGAGTGAGCCTGGACGGACATTGTTTTAATATTCCATACCGTGTGCACGTGCGCGGAGGCGGCGCCCGAATACGACCGATTGCTGACGACCGAACCCAACCCCCAACGCAAACCGTCATTAATCCACATACATTAAACTCAAATACAACCCTATGGTGATACATTTACGATTTCAATTCGAGTGATAAAATCAAGACGCTTAAGCTCTTTTGTGGAATGATCACCGTATGCCCTCGAGACGACCGTAGCGCATGCGAAATAGCCTAGTCTGTTTTAACTCGTGTCAATCCATCTCTGCTTTTTCTAGACTTCACGTTAGCAGCAAAGTTTGTTAAAGCAGAGATGGATAGGAATTTCATGAAAATAACAACTGTCTCGGCAGAGAGCTCCAGTTGTTGTATGTAGGCCGTTATAACTCGCTTTGTGTTATATCGTGTTGATTCTCAAACCACTTTGTTCGCGATATGCTTTTTGTGAGATAGTGTAATTTAGTTAAAACTGTCATTTGTCCATTATTACGCGTTTACCGCTTCATCCACTATTCTCGGTTATATAAAGCGAATAGTTTGTCTAACTTAAGTATCTAAATAATTTAGCAGGTACTTTACACATTATTTAATGTTTATGCAACTGCCTTGTATTTTCCCATTCCATAAATGCATATGTTGAATTAGTTTATTGGACAGTAAAAACTGGCAGTAGCTTTGAGAAACTACCTGATAACCGGAAATGACACAGACGAGACGATCCAAACATATGTCCGCAAACGCTATAAAGGACCATTATCTATGTAGTTGTGTAGAAATTTAACATCTATGCCCATATACTTAATACAGACATGATACTAGTATAGTTAAGATTTCAGTTATACTGCTTCGAGTATGTTAGCATGCATATCGATTGGTACAAATAGTTGTTGAATACTATCTTTACAAATATACCACGGTAAAACATTATCCGTAACTTCAAATTATTCTTAATACGGAATTTCTAGAGTAACATTGTACGGAACATCATACATCGTTTAAGGAAAGCTACAAGTAATATAAGAGCTGTATATAAGTGTGCGTGAGCCACGTGTGCTGCATATCAACGTTTGAACGGGCCCGGTTAAATGTACGCAGCGTTGCCGTGACCCGTGCGCTCCAATACTTATTATTTTAACTAGTCGAGTATTCATATCATCTATTGTGGGTTTTAATCAGGTTTTAATAAAGCTGTATTATGAAGTATGCGATATACCAAGTTTATTTATAGGCATATGTAGTTATATACCCTTATAAAATATAAGATCGATTTAAAAAACAATTCGTAATATTCGTATATAATTTTCGTTATTTAAATCGAAAGAAAAATAGAAAAATTTGACTCGGAGCGGGACTCGAACCCACAACCACTGGATCACTAGAACTACAATTGGAAGTGCACTGGTGCACTTCCAATTGTGCTATCCGAGTACCGCTTAGACTTGTCAAATTTTTCTATCTTATCCTTCGTGGTATACGTCATCATGGGTTAGATATTCGCTAGCAGACGTTTCTGCATAATAAAAAATAAAAAATAATTTCGTATATAATTTATTAAAAATATAAAAAGCTCGTTTAGTCGTTACTAGTGGTGCCTAGTTAAACTTTTAATTAATGCAAAAAATATTATAATTACTTAGTTGACTTATAGCGTTATCGTTATCGTGTGTAAAAATATTTTTTTAAATCAATCACTTTATTTTTAGATAATAAAAGAAACCAATTTCAATATGAGTAGATATGTACCGACAATCAAGTGCCAAAATATGTACTGAGTCGATCCGCTTAGATTTAATTTTGCCAAAGAAGTACCAATATTTTGATTAACGCCTACTTTCATTACGTTAGAATCACTTTATCTTAAAACTAAACTCCTGAGTTTCAGTATACATATATAGATATAAAAATATTTGCCCTATAATATACCAAAAGCAAATTTTCTATAGATATTTTTTACATTTCAATAACCTGCAAAAATCCTATAATGACCAATAAGTTAACAAACGCCATAAGGCTCAGCTTTCGAAGCGGAACGGGGCGGAAATCGAACCCGCAGCCCCGCGCCCGCCGGTCACTCACCCGGCTCACCCCAGAGATGCTGAGGGTGACATGACGCCTCACGTAGCCTATTTGAGGGCGATTGAGGCCTTTTTAAGTTCCCATGAGAAATAAAAGAGCTGCTTAAATGATAAGTTAAAACTATCTATATCATACGAGTAATATGATATATACCTAAATGTAATGTTTATCAGCATTTATATTAGAATATTTAGAACGTTCCTTTCATTGACATGTGAATTTATTCAAGTAAATTACATATAAGTAGGTATTTCAATAGGAAACTTAAATAAATTTAAATACTAAAACTTTCTTTTAAATTATATCATATTCGGGTTATTATTAAAAAAAAACGTACTAAACTATTTATGTCATTATATTAAATTAATATTTTTGTGAAATACATTTTGTTTGACCACAGGTTTGACAGGATGGTCCTGGCTTCAAAACCAAGTAAGGTTATTTATTTGCGTAATGAGCACAGATGTTTGTTCCTGGGCCATTGGTTTTTTCTATATATTTATGTCTGTGTATAAATATCGTTGGCTAAGTACTTACCTTTAGGCTTACCGTGGATCTCAGGCAATTGTGTAAGAATGTCCTGTACCTAGTATTTATTTTACCTATATCTAATAAAATAGAAGAACAAATAGTCGTACTCAAACTTAAGTTTTATACATATGAGAAACTGACGGTGGTATTCAAAACAATAGGGATGATGATTACTATGTATTTAGTGGATTATGTATTTTTAACTGATTTTAAATTATTATACACGTGTGTTTCAATAATATACAAGCTTTTATTCAGCTTGAACTTTTAATTTAATTTCAATTAACTTAAGGTAATGGCACCAATGTTGGACACTTTTAGCTGACAGGCACCAATGATGGACACTTAGTTCTTATTTCATAAATCATAAAGTTATAAATTGAATATGTACCAACAAATGCACAACACTTAACTCCTTTGAAATAAGCACTAATGATTGGTTCCGTGTCCATTACCGGTGCCGTAACCTTACATATGTTAGGGTGAAATCTTGCAACTCAATTTTAAACAAAGTTATCCTCAAACTATCGACATGAAATTACGAAATTGAAGTTTGGTGACAATAATGCAATATTAATATACATATCAGTGATCGCTAGCCTAACATGGTCGGGTTTTTATCACTTGTCACAATATCTGTCACGCTCTAACAAGTATGTGAGTGCAAAAGTGACGGATAGCGCGATAGACGATAAAATGTCAACCATGGTAGACGCTGATCTGATGCGATGAAAAGGCTTGTGCTTGTACCAAAATTGTAATTTTTGACAGAGACTTATCAAGTAATTATAAAATTACGTGAATATATTGTTTTGAAAAGAAATACCTTTGGTACATTTTAGGACAACGTCCATTGATGAAGTACCTACGATTATGATTTTAATTCATGTTTATTCAGGACTTCCCTTTCCGACCCGATTTATGACGTTTAGACTTCCTTTCAATTCTTTAAAGAGCTGACCGTGGGGTTATTTGAGCCTTACCAGAATTCATACCCATTTATATTGAAATATACATTTATTCAGTTTATACATTTCTCATGACATCACACTGCGGTACATTTTAATTTAAATATTCGCCATTTTGTTTGATTGTCAAAAACCAAAAAACTAAACCCTTATTTTTTTAATTACTGACAAACTAATTACAAGCTCGTTATTTTTTACCAAGTGATCCCGAGCATGCTAGTTACTACTGTCATTAGTAAACAGTATAACTTAATATTCGCAGTGCTAGTGGAAAATTTTAAAAACTGTTTCCGTTCATGTCACACATTCCTTTTCAACGACAGTTCTAATAAACAAATCTTATGTAAAATGTAAATATGTACAGAATGTCTTAAACATAATAAAAAAGTATTAAAAGACAAAATATAACCAAACCAACATTGTATTTATTATTTTTCAATTCACGAACAGTATGTACATATATAAATATGCTCTATATTGATACAAACGAGACAATTTTTCTGTACCTACTAAGAGTGAAATATCAGCATAACCAGTGCACAGCTATCACAGCTGATGCCACTGCTAGCGCCATCTTTCGTACGTACATATAACTTGCACGAACTTTTATTCTATTTGCATCGTTGTGCGAGTTCTTTTGTTATATCTGTGAGGAATTAAAAAGTTGCTAAAGTTGTAATGGACATTTGTGTAGTTCTTTGCATAACTACGAACGTTGCACCTTTTTAAATGCAAATCTGAACTACATTAAGACTAATAAAATATTGTGAATTTATGAAGTTTATTCTCTAAAAACCATAGGTTATCGGGACGGCCGGCAAAATATTTAATATTTATAAGTGTTGATCTTGATTGATATCAAGACTTGGACTAGCTGTCTATTCGATAATAGACAGTTAGTCCAAGCGATAGACACCGATCTCAGCGATATAATTCCATTATATTACGATTTACGAAGAAAACTCAAAAATGCCATAGACAATATATCGTCGGTCGGCATTCATAATATGTGTCTATACTAATTGCCATGAATGTTTGTAGATGCTTGCAACATCAGCAACATCAAGGAAGCTATTAGAAACTTAATTGGAGCGATAGAGTTTTATAGTTCAGTTTCGGTCTTAAAATTTAGCATTAAAAAGTGCTATGAAAAAGGTTAAATTAAGCAAAATTGTCGTAGCAGTCGAATAACTATTTGGTTTACCTGTTACCACTAAGCGGAAGTCCCGAACTATATTACAATCGCTTTCCTATCGCTCAACTCAATGGACCAGTTTTTAAGTAACCTCGAAAGTTTTCATAGATAATGTCATCATATAATCATTAATCATCGAGTTATTTCATTGGATATATTGCTACAGTTCAGGCTTTTTACTGAAAATGAAAACATCCTTGTAATATCAAACACTCAAACAGGTAATCTCCTATGTGGTTCTAATACCATTTTGGTGCATACTTACTGAGCACAGAGCCCTGAGTGTAAGTTTTTAACGAACATTACTTTCGCGTTCGCGTTATCGCGTTAGTGTTTCCAATATAAATAACATTATCACTTGTACGCGTTCGAGACGTTTGTTTACGTCAAAAGAAACTTACACTAGAGCCTCTGATGAGTCGATGGCTTTAGCGAACCAAAGAACCTACCACGAAAATATCAAGCATCTTTCTCTTTTACACCAATTAAGGTGTAATTAAAGTGACAGACACAATCACAATTTTCGCGATAGGCCTTCTGTATTTTTTTCTCACTTGTCTCCGCGCAATGTAGCTACTAACAACAATATTCCATTGTAGAGGCGCGCGACGTTTAAAACCGCTTCCAATATGAACAGCGCCCAGAGGTCATGTAAAATTGGTTCTTAAAGATCGCTCCCGCTCGCGCCACCAGTGTTCCACCACTGCCGCTGGGCCCGCGTGTGGACAGATGGGCCGCACTCGTACAATAATAATAGATTGTCCAATAACACTTTTTATACACGTACACTTGGCTTTGTGGTTGGCAACAGAAGGTACGTGAAGTCTTGTGTATATCGCAATTTGAGAATTTTGTAATGTATAGAGGAGAGCCTATAGACCCCTAAATTGCAAATTTTAATATGTGAGCTGTAAATATGTATGCGTATTAAGAAAAAGGATTTCTGAGAATTTTGGAACTACTTCTTACTTCTTATACCAACTTAGGGTAGCAAAATATGTAGGACAGAGTCTATGTAACCACATAGACTCTGTCCTACATATTTTGCTACCCTAAGGTTGTCTGAAAGAGGTTACTTCTTATACCGCTAGAAGTCATTAATTAAAGTGAATATTCTTTATTGCACCACAAACAAAATAAACACAGGGAATAGTATTAATGTAGATAAAGTCAGCAACAGGATCGCTGTAGCGACCTCTTCCAGACAACCTTAGGGTAGCAGGATATGTAGAACAGAGTATATGTAACCTATAGGTAGGTAGTGCACAGATAAGAGAAATAGGAACAATCACACTACATTAAGCAGACATTACAAACCATACAAATTACAAGTTAGATAAATCACATACACACATGACATAGGTACATACATACATATTAGATTGCAGGACATCCTTACGTAAATTGACTGAGACACATAGATTCCATTAATAAACTATATCTTAAGTATCTAAACTGTAATCACTGTGTCGCCAGGTTGTGATAACTGCTGATCCCTAAAACATCAATCTAGAACATTCTAACACACTTGAACGCACAGCGCACACTCTAGAACTTTCTAAGGTTCATTGTCCACTTTCCTCGCCGTCTAGATCGTAGCGTATTTACAGATTAGTAACGTGTGTATTATAAAAACAGGACTTGTAATAGCATAACGGTCATTCAAATTCATTCAATTGTTTATCGTGTAGTAAATTATTAGAGTGATTTTCACTTAGACCTACAGCAAGCCCAATAGACTATAAGACGATAATATAAATAACTCAACTGAAAATAGCAGTTCAGGTAAGAAAGCATATCAAAAGCCGAGATATTATGCTTTTGATATGCTGCATTTTTTTTACGTAATTATTGATTCTCATATTTTGATAATTGTCTGTTATGTCTTCTTTATTTATTATTATTAAACTCTTTTAATATGTTTTCTTGTGTGACTACGCATAACCATGTATTTAAGATTTGATGATATTTGACTGTTTTGAAAAAAAATGTTCCGCTTAGTTTCTTGCCGGTAATAATCTTCTCGGGTTCAGGGGTGTAGTGGTAGAACCGGTGGTCGATTTTTTAGACGTTAATAAGTGCATTTTAATTTACCTGAATTGAAAAATTAAGTTATTTTATCGTTTTAACTATACGGACGAAAAATTAAACCAGACATAGTATTTACAAGCATAATAATCAACTAAGAAGTTTTTAAATTTAAATTTTCATACACTCTGCAGAATACGTAATTATTTTTTGTATAATTTCTGAGCATTAATATATTGCGTTTTTGAAACCAACTACCAACGAGTGTGTATTGGGAGAATGTTGTATTACATTGCAGGTCGAATCACATAAAATATATAAATAAATTTGTAAATAGCAACTACATAAACATTCAGAGTTTTAGTTAGTTATATATTCTTCTTCGAAAGGGCTAAAAATCATTGTACTTCAGTTAAATAGATACTTTATAATGTTATTGCAATTTACCTTGCAAAGTATGGCTTACACTTATGTTAGCTTCTGCTTAGAATTAGATCCCATAATTTGCATCATTCCGTTGTAAAATCAATGCACTCATTAACAATTAAACATCGCCCTTGAACTCTTTACCGATTGTCCAATATGATAGCAAAAGTACGCATGTTAAAACCAAACGCTATAAAACTAATACCCCACAGTAATTCAATTTCCACACACTCAGTCCCAAATCACATGGCGCGATCAAAGCCCTTACAAAATCGAGTTTAATAACAAGATGAATGCGACTCAGCCATGCAGCATCATAAAGTCAGTAGCAACATATTTTATTTCCTGTGAAGGACTCCACTTCGGATTATTTGCCCCGCCGCAAACGTGCAAACGCACGATCTATCGACCAACCAGTCGGCCGTTTGCTCTAACCTCACACGGCACAGTCCACCGTCCGCTGGATATCTGAACCAGGATCCTATGACCTTCCTCGTCTCCCGCTTTTATTTAGAAGAAGGAGTGTTAGCGGGGGTTGATATAGGATTTTAGGGGTCTTAGCATAATGGTGGTTGAAACAAGCGACCGTAAGATTTTACGAAAATTAACTTTAAGGGTACTTCAACTTCAAACCTTCGGAAGATTAAGGTTTGCACGTAGTCGTAGGCGCGCATTAGGCGGCTTCGGGACACTAGTTTGGTTTCTCCGGCCTTTACGGGTTAGCCTCGCTTATATTAATCGTTACTTGGGGTCATCATTACCTGATAAGTCATTAGGTACACTGTAAATTACGGTCCCCTTTTACCAAAACCCTTTTATAAGACTGACGAAGACATATTTATTTTATTTAAAGGGTATATTTATTTTATGCCGATTATTGAATCCTAACTGTTAAACGTTTTATGCTTTTTTATGTTTTTTTTATTCCTTGTACAAGTGCATAATGATCGATAATAGCATATAAGCGATATAAGTTTACTTACCAGTGTCTTACAGGAAAAAAATATATATACAAAGGTAGAAAAAAAACACGATACATAAATGAAAAGCTTTCATATATTTGTTTCTGAATACCAGTCCGCTTAAAACATTATTATATCATGTGAGTGCAGTGTTTTTCAATCTGCCTGATTTACAAAAAGCCGAGTTGCTCAAATATATCGGAACATGCACCTTATCTCGTTGACAATAGAGGCGTGGTTCAGATATTTGTGACCATCTTAGCCGCCCCGATATATTTGATAGCGACTGTACGTAACAAGATATTTACATTTGCATTTGGATTTTACATTGTTATTCCACTGGACCTAAATGTTAAAAGACTGGGGATTGTAATTTGATTGAAGTAATACCACTCTTGTAATTTTGTGTATATTAATAACAAGAAAGCTAGCTATGTGAAAAAGCTAGCCAATTATTCATAAAGGTGATTAAATAGTTTTGGTTCTACATCTTATCGCTACATCAACACATTAATACTTAATTCCACAAAGAACAGACAACCTGAGTATTGGACGAAGTTTAGTTCAAGTAATCACAACTAAGTGGCCACTACTTACTGTGTACCTCTGTCTAGCTTACATATTCCAATAAACTCCTCTCTTACTTTCCAGCACATAAAGTTAGAACGGGATAGCATGATACCATAGAGAACAAAGTAAAGCTTCAACACACGAGACGACCTAAAAAAAGGTTGCACTGAATTCTTTTTACCGTGCTAGCCGGCAATGAATCGGAAAACAGCTTCTAAAAAATGTTGCCATAGTTCGATATTTTGTGTGTTTTGTGTATGTCGTAAAATGTTTAGGTTATCTTGAACGAATCTACTAGCATTACAGTATATTACTCGTAGTACTTAATGTACTTATTGCTTTTGGATTGTAATATTTATAAGGGCTTCGTAATACGTATTACAATTAGATACCTACTATTCCATTTTGCTTAACTGATTCTATCAATGCGGACTAGCGCGCAAAGCTATGCGCAAGTATCGCTCAATTCATTAAAAATATCCGCTTTGTGTATCTTAAATTCATGCTTTTTAACCTTTTTGTTACTTTTTAACAAATAAAGATTGAAAACAAAAAAGAAGTGTGGACTGTGAAGCAGTCACAGTCTCTTGCGTATGTTGTTTTAGCTACTTATTTTCATATATTAAGGGGGAAACAATTTTCAAATTATATACGAAGTTTATTCTATTAAACCTCAAAAGAATCCGCCAAAAACAGCAAAAAATTCAATACACCTACTCCTAAAAGTACATCTGTATACGTAGCAATCGCGCCCCCTCGACAGTTGTGAACCATACCGAAACGTCATAAGTACCCTCGTTCAGGTCTCCATGGTTTAGTAATCGCTATAACTTGCTAGTATAACTGTAACCCTGATCTGTAACTAACTGTTCGTCATCGGGGATCACACTTATTCTTGGACAGTTAATACAAGTTAGGGGAATTAGAAAAGAATGCAGATAAAAAGTATTGTTCTATTTATTGAATAGAAGATATCCCTAGACCCGGGTATTGTCCGTAAACTACGACGCGATACCACCGTAGATCAGCGGAATAAACTGCGATTATCAACCCGCCTGCAAAGCGTGGCAAACCCCCATGCTCCGAGATCGATTTCTGTACTGGTCTTTGAGGGAGGCCTATATCCAGCGGTCGATATTCGTGTCTGATAGAACCATTCATGAAATCAGAGAAGTAAATAGTTTGTGGTTCCAAAAATAAAGCGTAATTTTCTTTAACATTAGAGGCATCAAAAATGTTAAATAGGTACGGATTGATATTGCTTTTCTATTAGCTTTCAACTGGTGTTAGCAAATGGAATACTACCCTATACACATACGTCCTTTGGCTGCTGTAGGTCTGAACGGGTCGTTAAAAATGTTCCCTTTCGATCATCCTTTCCTTCCTGCGACACACCGTGTTTGACAGCCCCGCGGCCCTCGGCTTAAAGGTTCATACGATGACGTTTTAATGGCCTAGTTTCCTGTGAATGGTTGTACATTAACCATTTTTAAAGATTAACCAAAAACACGAAGTTTCATGGATAAATATTACGTGTAAGTTTTCGGCCTATTTTCCCTTTTGGGCCTGGCCTAATTATAGAAACGCAAACGAAACAGAAAATGATCTATTCTAGATACAGGCCCGCGGACATCGAAGATCGTATATTTCTAGCATCTTTCTCTTTTACTCCAATTAAGACGTCATGAGATTGACTGAGACAATCGTCCAAAATTTACTATATCCTGATTAGGTAGCGCCGCAGTATAGATTATTTTATCGTTCCGATTACAATTTTAGATTCGATTGGCATCTTGGTTAGGCCCCTGGTCTGTGTTTTTTTTTCTATTTCTGTACTTTTTTGTCTTATATTTATATCTTTTATTTGAGTTCAGGGGCGCCGATGATTTAAGAATTTTAATGTTCAAGCTAACCCTTTTGTTATTTTTTTATTTCGGGTCTTGTTCCTTACAGGGTATATATGATTCAGTTTACATAATAATCACAAACTAGATTTGTGCATTTGTGTCTTGAAACATATTGCCTAAAAGAATGAAACGTATTATTTTTTTTATTACATCGATGCAATATTTAATATTTGAAAGTAGTTTTATTTGTAATATTTACATTCGTATCGAGTAATTAATCAAAGAAACGATGTAATTGAATTTATTTGTAATTAAATAGGTAATTCGTTGTAGAAATATTAGAGCAATGTCTATGAAAATATTAAGGTTTATATTAAAAGCAAGGTTTATTGCTGCCCGCGTTATGTATGTTATTACTATTAGTATGAAGTTGACATCTTCTTTTATTGACACTTCAATCTCTGTACTTAAAATAATAATTTTATGTTTATTTACAACTATTTTAATGATCGAATCTTATTTCCTATGAGTATGTTGATCCGCCCGTTATCCTAACAGAAAAAAATGCTCGGACTGAGTTATTTTTCTGCTTGAAATAATATAATAATAAGTTTTTTTTTAGTTTTAAGGCGTTTTAAGGCACTTTAATGAGTCTTCTTCACGGTCGAATGATTAGGAAGAAATTTTAAAAGTTTGTCAAACGGTAACTTCGGAGCTTACTTACATAACCTACCATGGGTCAACATCCTCAGACTATTCCATATTCTGACGTAATAAACAATGAATTTTGACCTTTTAAATAACCAAGGTAGCATAAAATTGAAAAACAAAACAACTGCTTCTGGATCTCAGGGGGTTAAAACTATCGTCTGAATACTCATTAGTGTACAATAAACCTTTAATATATTTAGCTGTACATATACATATACATATAAAGCTGTAGAAAACATTTTGCCGGGGGGATACGTTGTTATTAATTCGCTCCGTGACGCCCCTCTCCCCAATTTGGCTACAATTAGCTGGGCTGGCGTTCTGAAAGCTTAAAGAGCGGCATTTGAGCGAAACGTGATGATCTCAATACCATTTTGTTATACCGCCCGGTCTGGCCTAGTGGGTAGTGACCCTGCCTATGAAGCCGATGGTCCTGGGTTCGAATGCCATTTATTTGTGTAATGACCACAGATATTAGTTCCTAGTCAGTGTTTGTGAGTCATGGATGTTTGGACGGAGTATTTATATGTATCTATCTGTTATATCAACGTCTATTACCTACAACACAAGCCTTACTGAGCTTACCGTAGGACCAGATCGATTTGTGTAAGATTGTCCCGAAATATTCAATATTTTTTTAATAATATTTAATTCGTAGTATATTTTGCTCATGGCGATCTGTATCCATCGCGATTTTAACATTAGAAATCAGCATCCTAGGTACACTGAAAATCTACAATTGTCCATCATACATCATTATCTATCTGATTTCCATTTAAAAAAAATGTTATTAAAGCTGATCTAGAGCCGTCTGGCCATTCTTTCAAAAAGGAGTCAAGCTCGTCTCTCCATCGCCGGCGGGGTCTGCCGGGTCCTCGGTTTGAGCTGTGTGGTTGCCAGTTAGTGGCAATTTTGGGGGGAGGCCTTTGCCCAGCTGTAGGACAGTATAGGCTCATGATAATAATATTTAAGCAGATATCTTTATTTCAGTCGCGGACGTCTATCGCGGGACATCGGCTTCCACAATAGACCACAGGAAGCGATCACTAGCAGACTGCATCAGCCACCGACGTACATTACCCTTACTTCTTCTCTTTGCACCCTGACACTGCTTCCCACTCCAGGTCTTCCTACTCTAGGAGTTTTCTGCCGCAACAGCTATCGACTCTCCGAGCTACGTGGCTTGCCCTTATTCTATAATCCTGCAGGCTTTGGAATGAATTGTCGTCTGCAGTATTTCCGGACCGATATGACCTCCAAACCTTCAAGAGCGTATATCCATCTTAAAGGTCGGCAACGTACTTGTGACTCCTCTGGTGTTGCGAGTGTCCATGGGCGGCGTTGCTTACCATCAGGTAATCCGTCAACTCGTTTGCCTCCTATATCATAAAAAAGCCTATGTCTGTTACTTTAGTTCTTTGTAGCATAGTTTATAGCTACAACATTTTCGAGAACCCTACTCGCCTGCCCTCGCATAGCTATCGCAAGAGGAACCCGGTTTTCTGTGAAATTCTGGCGAGCTAAATGATAACGTAAAATGGTATAAGCTTTACGCCATCTTCATTTACATTTGTATTTTAATAGTTTAGTTTAAGTTTTATTAAGCCATTTATTGAGTCCAATTATTTTAAAGGAGTGTACATAAAAGTAAGCATGATGCCTACATGCACTCATGCCTATGGTACGTACCACTGTTGTCTAGGCGACAAAGTTGTAACAAAATTAAAAGTAAGTACTCGTACTTACCTAGTGTTTAAATAATAGAGTACATATTTACAATAAAGGCGTCTTAATAACAATACTGCATAGCCTAATCAACTAACACCATGTTACCATGTTTAATATTCCTTGATCGACCGCTATTCATTTTTTGCGAAGAAAATCAATGTTTATTGTTTTTTTTTTGTTATATTATAGGCGCAACCATGATGAATATTTGTGTGTTTTACGTTTTTAGACAACTATGCTATATATATGTACTGTATATTTCTCTATGCCTAGTTTTCAATACATCTATGTTTTAATTAATAAACTTATGCAACCCGAGCATAATACACCATGTTTAAGATAAACATAAACTCTGATCTATATCTGCACGATGTAGTATTATGTCGCAACGTTGGTCATTGAAATATTAATAATACAATTCTCAAGTCCGGTTCCAGTTAATAAACGTCCTAAGAGAACTTATATTCTCTACTAACATAGTCTGTTTTAGATCTGAATAGTTCCAATACTACCACGCAAATGCAGAATGTCACAAGTGCAAATCTTACGTTACCATCGCTCAGAAAACTTTAGTTTATCGAAGAACACACTTATAAAACTAATGTTAGAGTACAGTCGCCATCAGATATATCGGAGCTGTGGATGTGGTCACAAATATCTGAACAACGCCTCTATTTTCAAGGCGATACAGTGCATGTTCAGATATTTGTGACCACCTCCACAGCTCTGATATATCTGATGGCGACTGCACACCATGTTCTCGTTCTTTAAGTAAGTACTTATGTTGTTTACGTATTAAATGTCATCGCAGGATGATGATGATGTATAATTATTATTAATGTAAATTAGTAGTATGGTATGCGTAAGTAAATATCTTATAATTAAAAGAGACACGAATTGCCTTATAAAATGGTTTGTTGTGCTATAAAGATACTTAGCAGCACTCTAAGGCGATGAATATAACTACCCAGAGACAGTAAAAGGAATAACACGGTATACCAACTTTTTTTGACCCGAAGTCCTCTTTTATCTTACTGCTATTTATAACTTCGAATCGTAAAATTGGACTTGCTTGACCAGAGCAGGCGCAAAACCACATTGAAAGCAAAAAATGGTATGTGTGGTATTTGTATACTTTTATGACAACTATCCTGATTCTAAACTACACAGATTTGGAAAAATTGAAATTGAATTCTATTCTATTCGAAGTGATTGTAAACTATACAGATTTGGAAAAATTTAAATGGAATAAAAGAGAAAGATGCTCGAAATATACGAACTTCGATGTTCCGGGGTATCACCACAGCTCATGTGTATCAATATACATGGCTGATTAAATAATCAGCCACGTATATTTCGAGCATTTTTCTCTTTTATTCCAATCAATGCGTCACGAGAATGACAGAGACAATCGTCCGAAATTTACGAATATCGTCTTTCATGGTAGCGCCTCTGGGTATTTGGTAGTTATTTGGTCTCTGACATGTTTAGCTAGGTATGTTTTCAATTTTATATATACCAATAGTAGTTTTAATGGCGCATATCTACTAAATATTTTTAATAAAATTGACCGCGTTATTCACGCAATTCTACAGCTGAATAAATAACATTTTAAAATGAACAGATTTTTCACATTTAAAATTATATACGTAACACAGCACCTACAGTGTACTTTCTTATTTCCCTTAACACGAAGCAATGGGTCCCAGACATTTGTAAGGCCTACCCGGACTCAGTTTCAATCATTTAATGAAAATATAAGGGGTACCAACACAGAGTTTCTTAATATAACCCCTTTACTAAATATTGATGCTCAAAAATTAACTAAAAGTGGCAATCCGCCAACCTTCTGGGCACCCTTCCGTCCGACTCAGAGCCCTGAGTGTAAGTTTTTAACGTAACTTTACTTCACGAACGCGTTTCCGTTTTCCATATAAATAAGATTATCACTTGCGCGTTCGTAAACGTTTTTTTACGTCTAAAGAAACTTACACTAGAGTCTCAGAATTAGAGTATTTTTTTATGTTATATTGTAAAACAATAATATTTATAATTATATAGTTAAGTTTTTATCTTTGTATCTACCTAATTTTATTCATAGATAGTTTAATATATTTGTTATCATTCGTATTTTTCTATAAATAAAATCTTGTAGAAAAATTTACACATTCGCTAAAAGTGGCTATCCTTATCAACAAATATGCTGGTGTGAGTGTGACGTAACGTACTCAATAAGTCGATTGAAAACTCGGTTTGATAAAACCGAGCATTCGTCCGAATAATCATATTCGATAAAGTCCTATACTCCGCTTGTTTCTTGTTGTTACCTGAAGGTCACTTAACACTGGAAAGAACTAGGATCCCGCGATACCAGGACACGCCCATAGAATCTATACGTACATGTGACTTTTTGATCCGGGAACCTAACATTGGTATGCAAAGCTCGTCCTGTCCAACGGTTGATTTCGTGCCGCAATGACTTTCATGGATTTTGTATTTATTTTGTATTCAAGTAGCTTCTGAGTTTTAAGGCTTTGGAAATTGGATTTTATCTTATCAAAAATATTAATGGATTTTATTATAATTACGTAGATTATTGAAATTTGTAAACTTTCGTGAGCCGTTGTGAAATTTTTGAAATGAAAATATCGGCTTTACTCACTTTCATTTAGTGACTCACACGACATATTTCGGAGAACATTAGGACTCCATTTTCAAGCACTAAGAGTGCTGAATAAACGTGAGTGAAACCGTTATTATCATATACAGTGTGTAAATCTTATACGGGCGAATTTCTTAACAGAGGCTGGAATAGGACATGAGAAATATATTTAGATAACTTTTGCTTGGAAGTACAATTAAAATTTGATCCATATAAAAAAATTCGGCCCGCAATGTAATGTTAATTTCAGATGCTCATATCGCGTAATGTTCGCAATACATTACTGCTCAGAAATTTTGCAGAAATTAATTACATATGTATAATAGGTATAATTAATGAAATACCTTTTGGTTAATGATTATACTGGTAAATTCTATGTCTGGTTCCATTCTTCGCCCGTATTAGACTTACACACAGTATAAAATTGTTTGAATTGAATAAATGATTTTCCTATTTCGCTCTTTCTGTGTAAACAATGTCAGTATGTATAGTAAAACAGGTACCTATGCCTTTACATAGACCTACTAGTTCTACTAAGTTTCTGAATAATCGAAACCCCATATGGAAACCTCCTTTTATTGATCCGAGTATCCATCTGTAACCGGAAATTATAACAACACTCTTGTTTCCCGTTCAGAATTCACGGAGAAAGTTCTGTATTGTTTAAAAACTCCTAAAGCTTTCTCATAATAATCCCGGATAATAATTCCATGGACAATCCACTCAAAAAAACAAATACCGTTCCTCTGTAAAATCAGCTATATTATTAAAAGATGTACGTAAATACAGCTGCTTCGTCCTTGATACGTATATTTTTACAATCTAGGAACCATTTTCTGACATGAGAATTAATGCATAGGAACCTGATATACGTAACCTCTCCTGGTTACTTCTCTGCCTTTTTTTTTTTGTAAAAGCGGCAAACGAGCAGACGGATTACGTGCAACGTTACGGGCACCCGCAACGCCAGGGGAGTCACAAGTGCGTTGTCGGCCTTTAAGGGGGGTTGGAGCTCTGGGAACCTTACTCCCCATCAAGAACACAACACTACATGCCTGAAAGGTAGCAGTGCTATTATGGTTGTGGTCTTCTGTAAGGAGGAGGTACTTCCCCAGTTGGGCTGCTCCAGATTCAAGCGTGGTATTTCAGTGCCCTACCTCTCATTGTTGGAAGTAGTTTAAGGACATACCCGGTTCCAAAAATGTGGGAGCTGTGCATAAAGGTTGACTGGTAGAGAATGCTTTGTAGCCATCCGCTTTTTGTACTTGTTTTGTGCAATAAAGGTTAAATAAATAAATAAATAAATACGATACTTTACTGCAATCGGCAACCCGCCTGAGAAAGGCGAAGCGTGGCGGCTATGACATTGAACCCACTTCCCTATGAGATCGCTGCCTACGGCGATTTATGGGGGAGGCCTCTGTCAAGCAGTGGACATCCGTACCTGATGTGTGTATGATCTGGTATACCGGGTGTGGCCTGTAATAGGAGCTTTAACTTCAGGCATCGTTTCTACACAAAAAACGTAGCAACATTTGTTCTACGATTTTTGAAAATAACTTATAGTTTAATAAATATTAATAAAAAAAGATTTTCCAAGTAAGCAATGTATTGCAAAAACTATGAAGTTTGTAGGCTGACAGTAAACGTCAACTAGACTATTGGATGCTGTTCATTGAAAATACTATTTACTTTGTTCAAAAAAATCACAAGTAAAATATTACCCAATTATTTAAAGTTGTAGAACAAATGTTGTTACGTTTGTGGTGTAGAAGCGATCCCTAAATTTTTTGCTCCTATTACAGGCCGCACCCGGTATACAATGGATCTAAAAATATAGATAACAAAATGGAGTTAATCTGTAAATGTTATCTGGGCCATTTTATTTAAAGTTGAATTCTCATTTTTTTTGTGTGGTTTCTACTCAGGATCATGAACTTTTTCGAGCCTGATAGGAGAAAAAATGTATCCCAAAGTTTTTATACCTACATTTTTACTTCCGTTCCGTTACCGCAATATGAAAAGTATGAAAAATAGTCACTGAATGGAATAAAAAATCTTGGGACACATTTTTTCTGAAGTAGAAATCACACAAAAAAAATCCAAATAAAAAAAACTTTCTACTAAATACTTAAATAAAATTGCCCATATACTTAACTTGTAAATACGCAAGTTGTGTTCCAGTGTTGGGCTCACCATCGTGGTTTATAAAGTAGAATTTTATTATTCGATATTTAAATAGAAAAAAAAATTACTCGAAGCGGGACACGAACCCACAACCACTGGATCCCACTTTTTCATTTTTCATTCGATTTAAATATCGAAGATATTCGCTAGCAGACGTTTCTGCATGATAAAAAATTTAGATTTTAATTAATTAATTTACTTATTGAAATTAATTCATTTTATTCCAGACACGATGTCCATGTGTTTGCCACAAAACATAAATTAAAATTACAATAAAATTAAATAAAAATTAACAATACTAAAAAACTATTACAATATGATATGGGCACAAACTTTGCTGTCGAGTGAATTTTTCACTTGCAAACTAAATACGTGAATATTCAAAACTTTTTATTAGTACATATTTCATTAGATTGTTATACAAACCGCTATCCACAGCGCAGGCTTCGTCAGGTGGCAACATTAAAATCAGCAACAGGCCTCGTCTCATACAAACTAACGATGGAATCCGCAAAAGGCTTCGTCATAACTTTAAAATGTTTATACTTTATTTATTAGTTAATCGTACCTGGCGCAAATGTCCCCATAATACTGGCAGCGTTACCGCGTTGAATAGCCAACGAGATCTGTTGCACCAGGTACGATCCGGACCGAGGATCACCTCCTCTGCCTCTTAACCGCCGACCTACTTGCCCAATGAATTCTTTAGCCTCCACAGCCCAAGGTCCAGCGGTCTCGACTGCTACTGGCACGAAGTCATACACCGGTTCCAAAGCAGAGTATTTGGCATGTTTCATCATGTTTCGTGAATATTCATTTAAATGAACTAAACGCATTATCTGGCTCTATTCTAAATGAGAAAATTTAATTGAATATTTAGTTGTAAATGTCACTATGATGTTTTCATCTGTAGTTTAAATATTATTTGATAAGATTAAGTCATAATAATGGTTTATTAACAGTGTAGTATTAGTTTCTTTACATTTTCAAATAGAACATTCAAAATTATATCTTATGTTCATAACGTTAAGGCTTTGGGCTAGCTATTACTTGTATAATAGCATTTTATAGATAACATAAAGACAAGACTTCAGTTAAACTTAAGATTTTATAGTCAAGCATATTATTCTGACGGGCCTTAAATACTACTTATAATAGTTATGTGAAATAGCCAAGTGAAATTATTAAAATTAACTAAACACTCTTTTTGTTTACACATTTTATGTAGTTTTTAAACAGTTAGAGTGTTTATCAATATATGGCACAATATTTACACAAAGTTCTCAATATTTTTAAGAGATGAAATCTCTAAAATCACTATCAGATTATATTACGTATACGTATATTAAAATTAAAATACGTTCCGACGTTTTGAAGAATTAGCAGCGTTAGTTGGTTATCGGGTCGACTGAAGAAAATTTTCATTTACCTGTTTCGATAAAGAATTTAATTGTTTCATGAATAATTATCGTGGCAACCTAAGACAATATATTAAATGTATTTTTTTCTCCAGTCTACAATATCCACAAATCCATAGACATTTGACACAAGATGTGGCATCACGCCCCTGCCAGAGTTCACTGAACCCGTATGCGGAGCACCATACTATGGCTCTAGTTTTAAAAGAGCTTCATCTACCTTCTACAGATGTACACTTAGGCCTTTTTATGAAAAGTACATTGGGACAGATGCGTTTAAGTAAAAACATGTAATACGTTCGAGAAACTATGCAGTTGCGTCCTTTTAAGAGAGTGATGTTGTGGAAGGGGATGTATTTAGAACTTTGGGGTGACTGGAGGTAATAAATACCATGGAGGAGTCAATGACAATGTAATAAGGAAGTAAGTTAATTGTTCGAACTTTAATTTATTGGCAAAATAAAAAAATGAAAAATAATTAATTGCAAATAAAATAAATTATGCTTGCGGGAAAGGCAACTCAGCATTTAGCTCATTTCATAAATCCCCACTCTTATTGTAACGCCCTTCATTATGTACAGATACATAAACTACTATTATAGTTAGAATTAATCTTATCACTGTGTGTTAATGGGTTGAATTTTCTTATGTTCGAATAATGAAACAAAAGTAATGCTACTTTACTTCCTTTTATGAAAGATTTAAATTCCATTAAAGGGAGTGTACAGTCAGCGTCATTTAGTTGGTAGCATCCAAAGTACTCAAAAAGTTCGGTACACCATAGAATTAGTATGGTGTACCGAACTATTTGAGTACTTCGAATGCTACGAACTATATGACGCTGACTGTACCTACATTGTAATGCACACTAAGTCTTTCTAGGGAATCTAAGACACTTATACGAATATACACGGTAAAAGTATATTAAAATAAATATTTAAGTAAATATTATTAGTAATGTCCATATATTCAGACGTAAAAGCACCTATTTTATTACTAATGTTGAATATAACTATCCATCACAATAATTAATTCTTAAGTTATAGCAGAACGACCAATTAATAATAAAATAATAAATAAATATTACAGGATATACTTACACAAATTGACTGAGCCCCACGGTAAGCTCAAGAAGGCTTGTGGGTACTCAGCCAACGATATATAACAAACAAACTCAATAGTCCTTACACCATGGCGGGTGCTGTCTCTGTGCGCGTCCCATGATACGGACAGGGGCAACATCCGTTTAGTATACCGCTTACATTTCATTAAACTGTCGAAAGGGCCTCTGCGCGTTGGCTCGATCCGACTCCGCGTACGCCTCCCAAATGTCCGGAACACCATTGTTCCGTGTACGGGAAAGACATACAAATACTTAAATACATAGAAAACAGCCATGAGTCAGGTACATATACTCGTACTTGTACTCATCGCACTTACTAGAATTGTTAGGCTTCATAGGCAGGGTCACTACCTACTACTAGGCAAGACCTGTCGTCAAAACCGATTGTTAACAGAAAACTTAATTCATCTAATTTAATTGAGTTTCTAGAAATAACTTGGAACCTTACATTATCGTACAAAACAACTGAAACCTGCCAGACACACAAATCAAATACTCCTCCAATCATGTTGTAATTACAACAGTATTCCTGTGGGAGTAAGTTTATGTATTAACCTTTCTAAGAATTCATTAATTTACCTTTACATGTGTACAGTCAAGATCAAATATATCGATACGTTCAAAGTATCAAAATATGTATACGTGCACCCTATTCTCTTAATTTTAAGGTTGGCGTATACTTCTTCGTGCTGGAATTATTCCCTATATTTTGTGTATTTGACTCAAATGTGATTTTTAATTGACACTATTTTATGCACATTGAAGTCTGAAATTATGAATAACGTCATAGACTTCATTACTTTAGACTCTAAATTATTCTGCAGAGTGACATTAAGCAAACAACTCAGTTCTCTGAAACACAAGGCATCTCAACCTATTTACTGTCAGCTCAACATAACGGTTGCCAACTGTGTTTATGTATATATTACTTAACATATAGGAGCACGTTTTGAAACGCAGAATTGAGAGTTTATAATTCCAAACTATAGATAAAACAAAATTATATAAGTAATTATTATAATGCTTAGAATGAAACGAAAAATATAAACTTCCACTGCCTCGGGCGAGCCTCGAACTTGTGACCCTGGGACACCAGCCCACGGCTCAATTAACTGAGCTATAGAGACCTTACCAGTACCCTTACCATGAGTTGAGACATTAAGGTTTTCGACAACGAGTATCGAGTTTACTATCTGTACATCACGCTTGTACTATTTTAGTGCGAACGAGATGCATAGAAAGTAAACTCGATACTCGTTTTCGAAAACCTCAAAGTCATAACTCATAGTAAGGGTACAGTTGGATACGGATTTCTCCCTTCGATGCTAGTTAGGGAGACACCTAGCGCCATCTACCGCTAGTGCTTAAAACATTTAACCTACAGGAGTCTCAAGTCATATTCATAAATCATCGATATTAATGCGCTAACCCATACTACTTCATAAAAACTATACCGCGCTTCTCCGACATTGGAGCTTTAAATGTAAGGATCGATTCTGCTCATAAAACTGCTACTTTAGTCTACAACATTTAAAAATTAAGCGATTTGCAAGCAATGTATTGCAAAATTATCAGGTTTTGAAGAGTGACTGACGCTGTCATTTAGTTCTTTGGATTTACATTAAAATTAGTATTTATTTTGTATGAAAAAAAAATGATATTTTCAAATAACCCTTATTTGACTAGTAGACTAAAAGTAGCTCAGTTTTATGAGCAATATCAGGCACGCGTTATTCGCTGCACTTATATTATACGATATTATATATTAAGTTTTTGTTTGCGTGTGAACATATGTATTGTACAAAACATTATCATCTTGGTACTGTAAGTAAGTAATGTCCTTCGGGAATATTGTTCAACCTTAGTTCTATTATTTTCATTTACACATGGCTAATACATGTACGAAGTTTGAACAATAACCCGACGTATCGAACCTTTAGCCTACGACCGGTCTGGCCTTGTGGGTAGTGACCTTGCCTATGAAGCCGATGGTCCTAGGTTCAATTCCCAGTCAGGGCATTAATTTGTGTGATGAGCACAGATATTTGTTCCTGAGTCATGGGTGTTTTCTATGTATTTAAGTATTTATATGTATCTATTTATTATATATATCGTCGTCCAGTACCTACAACACAAGCCTTACTGAGCTTACCGTAGGACTAGGTCGATTTGTGTAAGATTATCTCGAAATATTTATTTGATTATTTTTATTTATTTATAAGAATGACGTGTCACCGAATTACCATGTATCACCAATTAGGCAAGTTTTTCATATGAAATGTGGAGTTCTATCTTACTGTAGGACTAGGTCGATTTGTGTACGATTGTCCCGAAATATTTATTTATTTATTTATTTAGCGGCATACGTGGACCCGCCGTCGGAGTAAAATTTTAATTTAGCATAAACAACAACCCGTTTTTCGTGGTTTTTATTCCTCATTAAATATGATTTCAGATAATTCTACCAGTAATAAGCAGATTATCCGCGAAAAGTTGACTGTGAAGCGAACATCAGACAAAAAAGTTCGATGAATAGGCGCCATTACCAAGCCCTATTTTACTCTGATTTCATTTCAACTTAAATGTTTGTTTGTAGACTTTTGAGAACATTTAAATTATTATTACACATTTTATACATAACTTATTCAATAATCTCTCGCATTCATTCCTAAAATAATAATAATATACATTTTTAGGCGTAGGGATGTGACGACCCCATCGCCCACTGGTTTTCTCCAGTGCAATCAGTCAATGCAGGGCAGCTTGTGGCGAGCTGTTGGGGAGTAGCGACTCCACGTACCTGAGTGCCCCTGGGGTGCCCTGTCGGACAGGTGGGACAGGTCCCCTGCCTCTGGCTTGCCTTCACCGGCCGTCCAGAGTGGGGTCGCGAGAGCTGCGTTCTCGAGGGTAGATGTGGAAACCTAAGTGGCGAGTTGGCTATATGTTTAAAGTCCAGTGACACCTCTCTACCCTTAGCCCTATGCACCGGTGTTGCCCTTGAGCCATCTTTGATGTCGCTTTTTGTGGGGGCCCATCTCGCATAGGGCGAGTCACCGTCTGCCGGAAATAAAATTGAATACCATTTTATTAGGCAGACGTCCGGTTTTTTTATCCAATAGCCCAGTAGCTAGTCCATCCTTTCCACCCAATAGCCTAGTACATTCTAGATTCCATTATAACTCAATAGTCCTTACACCATGGCGGGTGCTGTCTCTGTGCGCGTCCCATGATACGGACAGGGGCAACATCCGCTTAGTGTACCCCTTACATTTCATTAAATTGTCGAAAGGGCCTCTGCGCGTTGGCTCGATCTGGCTCCGCGTACGCCTCCCAAATGTCCGGAACACCATTGTTCCGTGTACGGAAGAGATATACATTTTACTACCTACTTATATGATAGCAAATACATATAATATCCCTTTTTAAATAAATTACCTTGTAAAACAAAAACATAAAAAAAATATCATTGCACCGCTAAAATATACGACGAGGAATAGTATAGGCTATTCGACAAATAGAGCATACGGTCTGTCACTGTAATTAATACTAGATTTAACCGCAACGCAAATATACCTGACGCTTTGAGGATAATAAACATTTTCCAAATGTACATATAACTTCCGTTATATGTACATTTGCCGTTAATAATTGTAATGTTATGTAAAATCCGTGTTACAGGTTATCCATTATTATACATTAATCAATTAAACCCTGAAAGCTAATAATATCCGCAAATCACCCGGATAAATCCCACTAGCGTAATGATATGTCCACCCTACTTATGGTTCTATGGGGTATCGATTATCCCCCCGCGTCCCGCGCCGCGCGGATCTCACCTCACCTACAATCCCGGCGTCCCTTCAACAGCAGTTCTACACTCGCATTCTCGATTTTTTTGCTTAGATATTATATTGCTTAGATATTTCGGAACAGTGGAAAATATTATATAAATATTATTTTACGGTTAGGTGAAAAACTTAGGCAATTGTGCAAAGAATTAACATTAATATGAAACTTACGTCAAAATTTGAATATGGAACGGCGACATGCGTGTACAGACACGTTAGTACTTCATAGGCTAGGTGCTTTAGCTAAGCTTGTCACATAAATATATGAAAATATAAATGCATGTGTCAAAAATGGTGGCAAATATTTTTATGACATACTGTATATTCTATCCTAATTTTTAGACGTGATATGATTTTCACTAGAAAGGTACATAATATAATAAATGAATGGATCATTTCATTAACGATCAATGTCGTTAGCATTGGTTTTATTTCCAGTTATATTGTTTTCGAAATTCAATTATTCTGTCCATTAAATCCTTACATTCATTTGTACAGAACAGTTATATGGTCCTTGTTAAATAGAGTAAAAGTTTATTTTGTTCTGTACGGCAGTTGTACTGTCGACGTCAAAGATATGTTTACACTTTTACACCTTTATTACAAAAGATCATGGTGAAAAATTGTAAGCATATCTTTGACGTCGACTGTACCATTTTTCATGAAAGCTGCAGAATTTGACCAGCTTTTCTTTTACTAGTACATTGGACAACAGAAAAACTCAGATCTTTACAATTACGGTTTTTATACTGGTATTTACCCTACCTAACCTACCCAACAGTACTAGATACTGCTTAACTGTAGTGACCCTGCGTACGAAATAGAAGGTCCTCGCAAGGACATTTATTTATGTCTTTAGCATCAGCGTCGTACATATCTACCATATTTGGCTTATGGATGGTTGTGTATGTATTAAAGTGGTTATTTATTATCTATATATATTTTTTTATGACACATTATATTTTTTTATATTAAACTTACTGTTAAAACTGTATTGCAGTGATATTATGGTTATATCAGTGGCGATAGGTAATTTTTTTAGACTTTTGTTTCTTCGTGAGCTTATGGGGACTGCTGAACTGCGGTGGTGGTGGGCTGTATGGACGCCGCGGCTTACATCTCATATATCATCATCATCATCAATCTATAGCTAGGAGTGTTGCTGTTAGTACCGCGAGCCTTATTACGCTTACTGTACTACTATATCGTTGTATAAGATTGTTCACAAATATTAATAAACCCAATCAAGCCACGATTCTCTGAAAACAACACATCCTTTACTTTTCGTACACTGTTTTATAATTGTCACAAGACAGCTGTTTAAAAGACCCCAATGTATCGTATTAACGTTATTAGATTTTTGCACGTTGTCCTCCTAAAGAGCATTTATATCGCTGTCTACGGTATTGCTCAGAACCCGTGCAAGTATGCTCCTGTTAGACAAATGTACTAAGCCCTATAGGTCAGGTTATACAAGGATCTCTTAGAAGACAGAAATGTTTTGTAGTGCTGGTAGAAACCTAGAATCGGTTGCCAATCTGTTTGAGACAACAGACGACTATGTTTCAAAGGTATTTTTATTTTAAAATAAAGATATATTTAGATTCAGTGCATTAGGATCTCTTAGAAGACAGGGATATTTTGTAGTGCTAGTAGAAACCTAGAATCGGTTGCCAATCTGTCTAAGACAGCAGACGACTATATTTCAAAGATATATTTAGATTCAGTGCATTACTGAAACGAGTGTCCATTCTGTTAAGTAAATGTTTTTAGAAAAATTGTATAAAACTGTTTTAGGTTTTTTACAGGTAAGAATAGTCATATAATAATACTACAAAACCTTCTAATTTATGTAGGTACTTAATGCCGCGTGATGCTAGTCAGTAGACATCAATAGCATCATTCCACCCCCTGCCACGGGTGTTGTAAGAGGTGACAAACAACGACAGAATCCGTCGAAACCCAGTCTACAGGTACTGCGGTCGCCAATCCGCCTACCAAGCCTGGCAACTGTGGGAAGCACCCCCCAAGATGATACATGCATTTTGAGGCCTTTGTCCAGCAGTTGACGACTTCCGGCTGAAGTGATGAAGTACTTATAGATACGATAGTAACTACGTTAACGTACGCTTTGCAAGTGATATATTTAACAGGTGAAAAACGAATATATGACAGAATAATATTATAATATACTTTCCACGTTTCTGTTTTCCAGCTAATAATTTTACTGAGTCAAACTTCTTTGTGTCTATCACAGACGTATAGATATTTTATGAAATTATATGTTGTAATTTTTTTTTACTGATTAACTTTCCGCAAACTATCGAAATCTAATCGAAATGTTTAATCACATCTAAGTATCATATAGTATAACTTTAAATATCACTTGGAAAATGTAATACCATCACTTGAACTCAAAACCCGTATCTACTCGCTTCCCACACGATATTTCCATTCCGAGGGGATACTCTGGCTCAGGGGCGCCCCCCGGCGGCACGTGTGTATAACAATAAATCTAGTTTTATGGAGCCTTTAGTGCTTTTCATAATTGGAAGTCTGTGGAAAACATTTATGATAATACCAACGCTAAACGGTGTTGGCTTATTTAGTACTGATAGAGTTTAGTAAGGCTTCGGAATACCCGTATATGAAAGAAATACCTACACTTCTATTCGAGGTATATACAACATAATATTACAAAAATTATAGCTAGAGGACTTAATATAGCTGACACGAATGGACCCGACTCAGCATTGTACTAACCTGAGCCCTGAGTGTAAGTTTTTAACGTAACTTTACGTCACGAACGTTTGCGTTTCCCATATAATTAACATTACCACTTACGCGTTCGTAAACGTTTTTTTACGTCAAAACAAGTTTACACTAGAGCCTCTGGAGACCACGGCTGGTGCTCTGTAGGAAACACGTGTGAGTGAAGTCATGGAGTATGACACAATACAGGCCGTCCCACGGCTATGCCACATGGAGGAAAAGTACCTTGATAAGGCACGTTTTACTGAAAGAAGAAATTAATTTTAATAAAACTAATTTTATGAATAATTTAAAGTAAATTCATAGACATTTAAATAATTACATGGTGTAAAAGTTTTATTTTCCAGAACAACCTGGTTCGATTCCCAAGAAGAGTTAAATAAGTTTTTTTAAATCCATGTATGCATTTGTCCCTAAAATCGATGACGTGGTTCCTAAGAAGAAATCTTTTGTATGTCTTATAGTTCCAGATTTTCCCGTACTGACCGATCTAAATAGGCCATGTATGGGATTAGATGTAATAGATATGTAATGGCATTTTGTCGCGTCAAGTCAATTTGTTAGGTAAGAACCCGATAATAATAGATCTTACGAATTTATCGCTACAAAACTGTAAAGCTAGAGCTACAGTAAAGGCACTGAAACATGAGAGGTTTTCATAAATTCATTTCTCTCACAAAAGCGCAGCAAACAAAGGTATTTCCATCAGCGCTTCACAAAGAAAGTGTCGCCGATCCATCTGTCAGTCTGTCTGAATGAGCTAATCTCCTGAACCACTGGACCGATTATGATGCGAATACCGAAGGTTTTCTTTGAACGTTTTCTTTTGGTGAAAGGATATTCGGACAGATGAGGTTTACGTTCGTTTTAACGTGATTGCTTTGGTTTAATGGGATGAGATGGTTGGCTAGTAGCAGATGTCTGAAGCACGTTTGGTTATTTGCAAAAAATTAAGTTTGACTTTCCTTATTTTAGCGTGCCTACTTATTCCTCATTTAAGTAACCTAAAACTTTTCTTGAAGTTGATGCGTATTGTATTGGTATTAATAATACAAATATAGTCTTTGGTTTTATTTAGTTTAGCAATAAGTAGTAGGTACCTAACCTGACACTGTTTGTATTTAGCCTATGACCGTGAAGAATAAGTGATTTGGGTAGTAAATTTTTCATATTCATTTTTCTGAAAGTAATTGATTTTTTAAAGTATGTCTGTTTTTTTTACATATCTATGTTTTCCGAATTATCCCAACTACCCGTTGTCCCTTTCTCATAACTCCAAAGGTTCGCGTACCAATCTTAATCATTCTATGTGTGAAGAAGAAACACACTTTTGCATTTAATATGGAATTAGCGCTTCGAATTGCATCATGCAAGGATCATGCAAAATAAATCGTGACTCGCGTTACTCCTGCCGACTACTGCGTAACATGAGTTAACATATACAAAAGCTTCTATTCAGCTATGTGCTCGATATTATTCTAAGGTTGACTTAAAGTGTTTTGTATGAAATTGATTTTTATTTTACCACCGCGCACTATATACTAGGAACTTGTAAATAACTAAGGACGTACTAATTAATACCTAACACACGTAGGTACTAACGTTAACATTGATAATATTTTAAGCTCTAAAAAGTGTCAAACACACACATACATTAACCTAAAGTGCTCCTCTTTGATTTGTAATAAATAGCGGCAGTTTACAAATGTACGTTCTTAAACTAATATCTTAAACAAGCAAGTTGCAATAGCGGTGTGTCTTTCTCCTTTAAATTGTTGATTTATAAGCGTTCAAAAACCACACTGTGAACAATACGGCACTGCTTGTTATTACGCTCGGAATGTAGTCTAAACTTCTGTTAGATTACAGACAATATTAATTCTACACCCCACCAGACCCTCCGTGTTACAACCGTGAACCTTGCGCTGACGATCGAACTGCTATATTTCAACTAAGATTTATTACATTGATTTTGAGCAACTGCAAAATTAAGTTGGTGCTGATCTTTACACCGACTGGGCGTTTTAAGGTTTTTTAAGGACTCTATTACGTGATCCATAAGAGTGATAATTGTTTGTTTAGGGTGCATATTAAGAGTGGGTCGTCGCAACTTCGTGGTGGCCGGTGATGGGATGAGTCACAGCGGTATAGTGCATTCTTCACTCCTCATGTATATCCGTTTTCAAGAGTTTTATTTTGTTTTTAAGTCTAATGGGTTATTGAAATACGTTTACCACCGTAATGGTTACTAATTAGGGCGATTGTAATGTTAAATTGCGTAATTTAAGGTGGAAATAGCTTCATTAGACGTCGTACTTCATATGTCTAGGTAAAATAATTAATATCACAGAGTAAAATTGTACATCAAAGTAACCGCTAAGAAAGTTATCTGGACTTCCTAATCTTATTATACATCACTACAATTTCCTAATATAGAGAACATTGACAATGCAGTAAATCTATAGGACAAGGATGACATCGTCAATTTATTAGTATAGTATATATATTTATTAGTATGTTCATTTTATATGAATTCACTTTCAAATGGCAAGTTTATAATGTAGGTGTATCTATGGGTAACATACAGTATGACGTAAATCCATAAATAATCGGTACTCGAACTGGCATATACAAAGTTATTGATGTCGCATTGTCTTTCAATAGAATTGGGGAACTCCGAATGCAATTAAAGGGCAAGTATTTTCCGTACTTAATTCATTATAATTACCTTATTTTGATACATACACAATTACAACCTCTTTCATCATCACCATTTCAGCCATAAGGCGTCCACTGGACAAAGGCCTCCCCCAATAATTACTTGTATCTTCATGGGGGCAGTTGCCATATTTACCACGCTTGGCAGGCGGGGTAGCGGCCTCAGTAGCGGCGGTGTGTTCAATCTATTTGTACAATAAAATCATACCACAATCAAATGAAGTTTCGATATGAAACAATAGAACTCCACATTTCATATGAAAAACTTGCCTAATTTGTGATACATGGTAATTCGGTGACACGTCATTGTCATAAAAAAAATAAAAATAAACAAATAAATATTTCGGGACAATCTTACACAAATCGACCTAGTCCTACTGTAAGCTCAGTAAGGCTTGTGTTGTAGGTACTAGACGACGATATAATATATGTAATAGATAGATACATATAAATACTTAAATACATAGAAAACACCCTTGACTCAAGAACAAATGTGCTCATCACACAAATAATTTCCCGGACTGGGATTTGAACCCAAGACCATCGGCTTCATCACTAGGTCACTACCCACTAGGCCAGACCGGTCGTCAAATTATCTAGCTGTAATAAAATGAGAGCTATAAAACCGAGAACAGCTGTCAGTCTTTGCCGCTTGCAATTGGGTTAGCACAGCTAGTGAGCTCTACGTATGGTAATGCATACTGCAATACCAAAAATCAACGATACACCATGGTTTTACATATTTTTTTAGATTTTAGAAGTTCCATGCATGGACAATTCAAATTTATTCATAACTTGTCCATGCACTTCTGAACCCTATTGTACATTTTATATCCCATTCAATCTCAAAAGTCTCGTGTGCTTTCTCTGGGCGCTTCCACACGCGCAGAGGCAACATCCGCTCAGTGTACCCCTTACATTTATATTGTCGAAAGGGCCTATATCATTATTGCATGTACGTCGGTTAAAAACTTTAAATAAGTAAACTTTGGTAGTTTTAACATACTATAAGAAATATACAACACATTAATACGATTGTGTTGTTGTTGTTAAACAAACACAAAACATAACTCACTCAACATTCATTATCAAGTGCTCGGTGCCACTCGCACTAAACGGTCTTTTAGTCTTTTAGCTGTTTAAACAAGTGATTACCTATCACAGCAATTTAACTCTGTTATATACAACCAACGCCAACATTGCCACAAAAGAAACTCTCTTCACCTATTAATAAAGTCCAATTTTCTTTGCCATGACTTACCCTGTCCAATAACCAGGAGCCCTATTGTTGCTTACGTGAAGATGTAATCTCTTATTTTATTATTACCTGAGTTAAAAGGGACACGGGCACAGTTAAACGAAATACCGCCTTGTTGCCTTGAAACACGGTTGATTTTCTAATGGAATGAATATCGAGGAGTAGTGTTATTTTTTAAATATAGTTACAGGATCGGACCGTAATGTGAGATGACAAGATACGTTAATTTTGTTTTACATTTAAATACTGTTACGGCATGACCGGGAGAGGTCTGACATAGAAAAATCGTCTTTGTTAAGCAGTTGAAGAAATATTTTCTTTACAATTAAGTAATCTCTTTATCGAAAAAGAAAATAAGAGAATCTTAACAAATGTCTTATTTTCTTTTTCTATCGCTTTGTACATCCGCTGTTATTAAAATTGTGTTCTTTAGTGTTTTTAGAATGTACAATAAAGAGTTTATACATACATATGTACATAATATATTGCAGCTACAGGACGATTCACGAGAGTGGCGTTGTATGTCTATATAAATCCTTGTATACAAAACTCACGCCAACTCGTGTGAAACGACCTCGTCAAAGATATGTGTACACTTTTGCTCCTTATTACAAAGGATTAAGGTGTATACATATCTTTGACGTCGACTGTACAATGTCCATACTCGATTATTTTATGAAGTTGTGCTGTTTAATTATCTTGAAATTATGTGTAAGTAAAATAATTTTAAACAGTAATCAATTTTGATGACAATTTCACTTTTTATTCAAGCCGGTTTAAATCGCTTAGTTCGAATAAATTAATAAATCTGTTCGAAAAACGCCTATGTGTTTCAAGCTAAGCGCTAAATAAACCACTAAAATTATTAACGATCACAATTAACTTCAGATCAAAATTCAGGCTTTATTATTAAAGTAAACATGAAAGTGATAGAGCGTAGTTCATTATATTACAATTATCTAAGGAGGCTCTAAATTATGACCTCAAAGAATTAACCTCACCCAACCAGGGAATTTAATTATCATATTTTTATTATTCGACGACAATATAAACCGGGGGAAAACAACGACTAGATTCGTTGATTGGTCGTTTTACGACTTTGCTAATGGCCGTGCCGTAACGCGCTGCAGCAGTACTGCTAACGCCATCTGTTAGAGAGTAGCGGAACTATACGATATTGATACTAGAGTTAATGAAAAATGTTACGTGGAAAAGTTTAATGAATCAAATGAAATGTTTTTTTTTTTATTTATTATGATTTTTATTTCTACAGTACTTGAACTTAGGTCTTTTATTTGATAATTAGACAGAAAGTTTGATACGAAAATATATCGCGAGGTTTAGAATTTAGATATGCTTCTGTATCTGTAATAATTCTTCATGGCTTAAACCGTTGAATAGAATAAGATGAAAGGAATGTAGACAGCTTAAGTCCCAGGCTTCGAACAGGTATATTCAGTCCCTGTCTTTTTCAACCAAAGTAAAAGAGAAACACTGCGTTGCAATTAGGATCGGACCGCAAAGTCGTGACATTATTCAAGGGCTACTTATTCTGTAGTAAACAACAATTTTGTTGCGGGCCTCAATTTTACATAATTAAAATTCAAAAACTAGATGGACAGATGACCTTTTACGTGTTGGTAGTGAGTGACTACAATGTGCTAAAAATGGCTCGCTGTGGTGGTATATGGAGAAGTCGTCTGTCCAGGAGTAGCCATATATGGCTGATATTTTTTTTTTTATGACTTAGGCGGCAAACGAGCAGACGGATTGCCTGGTGGTAAGCAATTACCGTCGTTCATGGGCACCCGTAACACCAGGGGAGTCACAAGCGCGTTGCCGGCCTTTAAGGGGGGTTGGAGCTCTGGGAACCTTACTCACCATCAGGAACACAACACTACATACCTGAAAGGTAGCAGTGCTATTATGGCTGTGGTCTTCTGTAAGGAGGAGGTACTTCCCCAGTTGGGCTGCCCCAGATTCAAGCGTTGATGGTACTTCGCTGTGCCCTACCTCTCATTGTTGGACGTAGTTTAAGGACATACCCGGGTCCAAAACTTGATATATAGAAAGTTACCATGCGATAGAATAATTTCAAGTCATTATTTCGTTTAGTTTATTATTAATTAGTAAAAGAAAGAATATTCTAAAGAAAAAGTCGGACTAGGGCTCATCGACCTGCCTGCATTTTTGTACATGGAATAAAATGAGCAATTCTCAAAAAATTTGTACATTTGGATCACGTCTTCAATTTTGATTAAAAGCGGTAGACTGATAGAGTAAATGATGCTGAGCAAGATCTACCATGTTTCCCAAAATGTCCCATAAAGCTTGTATGGAACTTTCCTTTTTGTTACCGAAAGTCTATAGAAATTTGGTAACAAAAAAGGAAAGAAAGAATGACTATGAAATGACTATCTATCGTGACATGGGATACTTTTTTTTTTATCTCGGCATCAGGTCGATTCGATCCCACACCTATAGGTATACTCATCAATTATGTAACAGCCACTGTAACAAAGGTCTTTTGAGCTACGTGGCGTCTTTAAACCCTTTACACAACAAAAAAAATATTAAGTTTGAACTTGAACTTTAACTCACTTCCAACATAGTTGAGAATCATAACTGCCACAAACGGCTTCGTATAGTTGGTATGCAGTAAAGGGTTTTAACGTCTTTGTAGCTTTTTAGTTTTTAGTGCAATGTGTCTAACCTCCTAACGACTGAGTTTTAAACTTTGCCAACGTAATTTGAACCCTATCACGTTTACAAAAGTGTTCAATCAATTGGGACTTACGTACTACATATAGGACTTCAGTCTTCAGGAGGATATAAGTGCGAGCTAACATCTAGATGATTCAGATGTATAAATAAAAATAAAAATTATTAATTTATCTCCTCGGATGTCCGCTGGGTGTGGGCCTCGTCATTAGTTGTCTGAGACCCAGAACATAAGCCTTCCCGAGCTTACCGTGGGGTTCAGTCAATTTGTATAAGGATGTCCTGTAATACTTATTTATTAATTATTATGTATTTATTTGTATTAGGTATAAAGTAACTTTTAAGATCTCACTTACACAATAAGTATATTTAAACTACTTATGTATATTAATTGTATAGAAACGGGTAAATAATTTTTTATTACCTTTTGTCTATACAATAATGTATAAAGTTAACATGTTTTAATTTCACGATAGTTTTGTGTTTAAAATTACTTATGTAGGTATCCTTTTTTACTACCTGACTACCTAAGCTATAATCACTACATACAATTTTACAATATAAACCAACCTACGTATTAGGAAACAGGCCGAAATACTGAACTGGACCTTACCTTATAGCCATAGGTGAAAAACTTAGAAAGTCACCATGTCGATGTAGTTGTGCGGATAATTAATATGGAACTTACGTCATTTGAATATAGAACGCCGAAATGCGTGTACAGACACGTTACTACTACATAGACCAGGTGCTTTAGCTAAGTTTTACCTATACCTTACCTTGCATGAAAAACAAATCATTATGTAATTTTAAGGTTAATGTCACATAACGCCTACAGAAATCATAGCCATAACCACCACACCATGCGAAATATCACAAACAAGACAGGGGTGTATCGAGCGACGATTACTACGAAAACGACTGAAGTCTTCCGACTAGTCGGCCAACTTGTCGGTTGCCATTCTAAATCGACCAGACGCTATCAAAAGCTCGTATACCTGTAACATATCGAAGTTGAATTGTAAACTTTATCATTAAGTTAGTACGGTTGATTTTACAATAAATCTATGAAGATCCTTACGACCTCGTCCAAATTGTTTGTGAAAATTTGTCCGTAGCTACCAACTCGACCTCGTCTCATTAATATTTGATCCAGAATCAGGAGATTAAGGCATAAAAGTTTCCAAATTACGACAGAGATTCTATTTAATGCGTTAAACAAGTTTTTCAAATAAGCCCAACGGAGAAAATCGCTCTATGAAATTTAAGTAGTTCAATGCATTTGTAAATAGGCAGGAAAAGGTAAATTGAAGTTGTATAGTAGACGACCGGCCTGGCCTAGTGGGTAGTGACCCTGCCTATGAAGCCGAAGGTCCTGGGTTCGATTCCCAGTCAGGGCATTTATTTGTATGATGAGCACAGATATTTGTTCCTGAGTCATGGGTGTTTTCTATGTATTTAAGTATTTATATGTATCTATTTATTATATATATCGTCTAGTACCTACAACACAAGCCTTACTGAGCTTACCGTAGGACTAGGTCGATTTGTGTAAGATTGTCCCGAAATAGTAAACATATTTTAAGTGCTCTTTTACATACCGAAATTAGTTAGAGGACTAAGTAACCTTTCGAAACAGATACCTAAGGACTTCATCCAATTAAAGGTACACTTAAATATAATACCTGATACCTAGACTATCCTAGACAGGCGCTATTGAATCCTAAGGATTCTTTATCATTTAGTAGCTACCACAGAGAATATATATGTATTTTTGGAAATAAGTCTATATAGATCGCGTTCCACTTATTAAATTATTTATGAAACTCACAATTTTAATATACCAAAAACTCGCGATAAAACTTTTTTATTGCCAGTATGAGATATAGGAATAAAAACGTATAGGAAAGTTATTATACATGGCCAATATCTCCATGCCATACAAAACTGGAGTACCTATACTAACAGAATTGGCTACGAGCTAAGCAAATGACAGACCATAGAGACGTACGGAAATATTCTATTCGAAATACCTAGTCGACTAAATAGGCCGAAAATAAGGCGAAAAGAAAATCAGCGAAAAGCGGCGCGGGTATTTATATAATTACCAGCGTGCATCAATCATCCTCTTAGTCCCTCTGTCGGAGCAAGTCAACCGAGGCCCGCTAACGAGTTGCCAATAGAAAGGACAATAATAGAACCTTTGCAACTTGTGTTACAAATCTTTTCAAAACTAAGATATGTTTTCTTTAATTCACCAAAACCATTAAAACAGTTAAGTTTTCTTATATTACGAGTGCGAGACAGAGTAACAGATAAATTGCTATCGCAATACGCTTCCGGAAAAAAGGACAAGATTCCCGAAATGAGCCTTTTACGAATAACCTTGAGTAGGTACTTATTGACGCAAAAACCTTTGAAATTGGAACAGGAAATGTAGTTAATAGCGGCCTGTAACATTTTCTTTATCAACAGCGATTTAGGTAGGTTACACTATGTAAACAAATGTTGTGGAGTTGTCGCGCGTCAGGCAACATCGCTTGAAACACAATACACAATACAGGGTTTTCTGTGACGCGAGCCATGTTGCCAGCTCGTTGAAACGGCGGCGGCGTTGCGGTTGCGCGCCAGTTATGCGCCAGTCCCGCGTCCCTCCTCAACAAGCGTACACACGCTTGCAACATGGCAGTAAATTACACTAACGATCTCGTGCTACAACTCGTTCAAGCCTACAAGAGTCACAACCTCCTCTGGGACACTTCGAACCCGGATTTCAAAAACAGAACGAAAAAAAACGCGGCGTGGGATGACATCGCAAATACTATTAATATCCCGAGAAGGGAAGTAGAGTCCAAAATGCACACCTTGCGCTCGCAATTTGCTCGAGAGAAGAAGAAGATAGCCCATTTGATAAAAAATGGGAGAGATTATATGAAACATGCTCCGTGGTTTGCATATGAGTCGATGAAGTTTTTATTGAAGGGAGAGTCAGAAACTTCGGATTTATCTGATTGCATTGAGATTGAGATACGAGTAAGTTACTATCTAAAGGAAGGTTAACAGAATCATTACAAACATTAGTCTATAAATGTAAAATAAAACAACTAAAACGAATTAAATCGCATATTTAAACTTCACCCCGACGTTTCGAACCCTTTAGCAGCGTTCGTGGTCATCGGGTAGACAGACGGGTGGTAGTTCACTCGATGACCACGAACGCTGCTAAAGGGTTCGAAATGTCGGGATGAAGTTTAAATTAGTATACGCGTTTTAATCCGTTTTAGTTGTTTTATTTCATGATGGCAACCGAAGACAATATTCTATAAATGTGTTGCTCAACTTCAAACTCAGATAACTCCATTTTGCTCTTAGGTTAATTATCTTTCAGATTGTTATACATTTTTTTAGATAATCAACCTTAAAGCAGAATGGATTTACCCGAGTTTGAAGTTAAGCGACACAAATATACATTAGTTTGGTTTGTAATTTAGGTCTCCTTCGCCTTCGCGTTTGATTCAAATCTGTCATGTTACCACCATATATCATGTGTTATATATGTTAATATTGTTTTTATACTATGTGAAGATTTCATAGACGTACCAGGAAGATTTGTAAACATAAATACTTACAACAAGTCGCTCCAGTAAACTACAATTTCATCTTTCCTTTTCTGTTCTGTAACAAACTGTTAAGTTTCTCAATTATCACTGAAACATGTACCTACAATGCGAGCGGAAGTAGGTATACAGTGTGTATTTTTTATACGGGCGTATAACTTGCCCACATACAGTATCCAGTAATACGACTCGTATCATGTTAATAATTTTGTTAAATAGTGTCATAAAGGCTTGGGACTTGTGGATGCTCGCTATGGTTCTGGCATCCGCGGAGTCGCCATTATGTAAAAAAAAATGTTTTCGAAGTCAAAGTCAAAGTACACAATAATTTGTATGTAAGTATGTAATTATAATAAAACATTCTACCGCTAGTAAACAAAATAAAGAAAAAAACCTTTAAATAACAATAACAAAAATGTCTTCTTCTATGTCATATTAGTCGATACTTCTAAATTGCCGATGAGGTACTGGCTTTAGGAATCAGTGCGTCATAATCATCCTTTATTACTATTTCGTGTTCATCATTAAAATGGTAGTAGGAATGGATAATTATTATTTTTTCCATATTTTGACTAACAACTTAACTCAAGTATTTATTTCTATTTGAAATAGATGTCAATAGTCTGTCAAACAAAACACAAGTATCAAAGAGGATGCATAGTAAAGTAAATCGTAGGTGCATACCTATATAGTATATATTATGCATATCGCGTCACTTGTGAACTTCGACACGTGTGTGTAATAGATTTGTGATAAAAATTAATTGCATATTATTATAGGTATACGTATAGATCATGACACCTGATATGTTTTATTTCCAGGCTTTGACTTTAACTACGAAATATTTTTTTTTTACATAATGGCGACTCCGTGGATGCCAGAACCATAGCGAGCATCCAAAAGTCTCAAGCCTAGTCATAACATAGTTGTAACGATTTTTTTAAATCTGATCGGACAGCAATGTACGCAGTCCAACTTATTTTGACATGACAAGTAATACTGACATGACATGACGCATCGGTACGTTAATTACTATGGATGCAATACATTGCGTGCTTAATTTGTATCTATGAAATAAAAATATCCTAATTTTTTTAACAAAATGAATGTAAATAAGTTCATGAGATCCAATACTAATCGCCACTGCAATATACGCCCGTATGAAAAATACACACTGTATATAACGAAGTCACGGTATCAATCGGTTATGGTTAAAAAGTTCAACAAATTTAAGTTATTTTTTACAAAGGAAAAAGAAAACCACGTCGAAAATATTGCAGTAGGTATTTCCTCGCCCGATACTTTATGTGGCTATATATATGCTAATCTTAAAGAGCACAAGAGAGTGTTTAACTGCGTAGGCCCAATATAAATAGAACCTTCGAAACTTCATGCCGGCATCGCCATCCATACTTTCATCCTCTCGTTGAATTTCTAAAATCCGTTGTTAATTTAAGACAGCCAGGATTTTTACGTTTGACGAGAAAACTAGTTCACTCTCGTCGCTGAGGAAATAACAACGCGTATCGCGAATATCGCGATGCAGATGCGTCAAGGATGTTGCCAGCCAACCAACACTTTTCGAATATACTTTATACTTCATAACTTTTCCTGTTGTTTTTCTTTGCCTTCTTCTTGAGCTGTTACTTTGGTATTCAAATCCTCATTTTAACTAATACGGTTTGCATATACTAATTTAAACTTCATCCCGACGTTTCGAACCCTTTAGCAGCGTCCAACGTTTTTACACGTTAAACAAATTAAACCGGACATTCCGAACCTACATGTATAAATTAGGAAAAAATTGCTCCAACGTTTCAAGAACGCCATTGGCCTGAACAGATGACTGTCGAGAGAACAATGTCGTTAACTCATCAACTTCGGATCATTCCGATCACTATATCAAAGTACTTTCACTTCACTGTATATAAAACAGTTTTCAACGTAAATATTATTAAATTAAATTAACACCATCAAAACAATGTCCCTTATAAAATACAAGTTAAGCTAGGCATTACAATAACTAGGTACTCAACTACTCTACCTAAATTTAAAAAAGGCCCATGAGGCAGTGTTCAAGGATGCTGGCGGCATTTCCTGGTTGTATCGGAAAACTGATATGTTTATGCGTATAAAATAAAGCAATAAATACCTACATTGCAATACCATGCTAACTGCCATAATTCTTGTTCCAGAACAACCAAATGGATGATATTTCCGAAGTCGATAATTTCCACATCGCCTCTATCGCATCGGTGGACAGTGCAACGCCAAACTTACCAAATAGTCACTCAAGAAAAAGAACCAGTTCATATGACGAAAAATCCGACGACACCATAGGTTATGGTTTTGCTAAGCGGTTCCGACCAGTTCAGAAATCCGGGCTTGATGAATTTGATATATTCGCGCAGTATGTGGCTTCCGAACTAAGAGAGACCCGAGACCTCCGCTCCGTACTTATGGCGAAATATTATATTAACGATATATTATTCAATGCACGCATAGGAAAATATCGTAAAAGTGTACATTCTGCTAGCGTTCAACTTCATAGCAACAGTAGAAGTATAAAAACTGAACTTGATCATAATTCAGACGATGAATGAACCAATTTCTGAACGCACTAGTAATGTTTAGACATTTTAATTTTATTTTTACGACCGTGTGGCCTAGTGGGTAGTGACTCTGCCTATGAAGCCGATGGTCCTGGGTTCGATTCCCAGTCAGTGCATTTATTTGCGTGATGAGCACATATTCATGTTCCTGAGTCATGGGTGTTTTTTATGTTTTTAAGTATTTATATGTATCTATCTATTATATATCGTCGTCTAGTACCTACAACACAAGCCTTACTGAGCTTACTGTAGGGCTAGGTCGATTTGTGTAAGATTGTCCCGAAATATTTATTTATTTATTTAGGTTAGGGTTGATTTAGCTCTAATTTTATTTATTAAATGCATATGTAAAATGTAAATGATGATTATAGAAAGTAAAGATTCTGACCATATGCTGAACTAAACAGTAATTAGTAACAATTATAATAAGTAACTCTTTACCGCATGACCAAATTTTTATTTGATTAAATTTGATCTCTAAATCACTACCAATAGAGTTGAATATTTAAAACTGCCTTATTATTATTAGGTATAGTATAATTAAGTTGTTGTATATATATAAATAAGTAATGTGATAAGTAAATATCTTGTATTTATTTGACACACACCGCTACAATAGACAAGCCAATCGCGTTAAGGTATTTTTAAAATAATAAGAAAAAGCATAAAAGCAATATGTACAGTCAGCAGCAGAAGTTGCTAAGCGTTTCAGGTGTTCAAATTGAGGTCAACACATCTCTATTGTCAAGAGAACAAGAGAATAACATTCATTTTGAACACATCAAACGCTTAGCTACTCTTGCTGCTGACTGTACTCAAACTATGGCTTCTGACGTCTTTATAAAGGTGAGCATTGCTGGCATTTAATTCTTACATGTGTTATAGCGTAAAGCATAGAATAAAGCAAAGTTTAATAGGATTTGCGTCATTGTGAACCATCCACATATCACGTCACAGCAATAGTTGGTCATGCCAACTGTGACAGTACATGTTAATAATAACATTGCGTGACATTTTATAAAGTCAAAATTTCCTCCTAATATATGGATGACCCCTTATTTAGAATTATTTTTATAAATATCTCGAAGGTACGTATAAGGCAGCAAAATTCACGCTGATCAAAAATACTGGCTGTTCTACCCGAAAACCATGACCAAAATATCTAAGTATACATGAACCTTATTGTATTTTTTTTTTATACAAAACTGACCAGCGTTTGACCTCAGTCGCACCTGATGGTAAGTGACGACGAGGTCGAAGGTATAGCACGCTGGTTCAGTAACAGTATATCTATTCTACTGGCTCCTTCGGTGTACCGATATCTTTAACTTTGATGTACTTCGTATGAGTAAGTAGGTACATACACACATGTTTCATTAAACCGGTGGTTAAACAGTAAGTACCTGTATGATACAGGATGTTACAAAGTGCTGCTAAACCATAATATTATTTGCGACGATATAGATTCAAATCATCTGATTCCTGCGACTGTATAATAACATCTTTTTGTCATTTGAATCCTTTAGCATTTACGATCTTTTATGAAAACGGAGGAATTCGCGGCATAAAGTCGGCACGTAGCGCCCCCATGCCTTCCTCTACCACAGATTAGTTAAAACTGAAGCAGGTAAGTCACTTCCAAAGGATACAATAAAATCACAAGAATATAACAAACACCAAATCCAATGTTTAACTAATGTATAAGTTGTAAAGATGGATCCTTCGTGTTCCTTTCGTCTAGTAAATATCTCATTAGGCGCCGTGTAAACGCCAATTTAACAAGTTCTCAATGCGAATTTTGAATTCTAAGTCTCTAATAGCTATACATGTATTTTCTTCTCTTTAAACACACGCTTTCATAGAACTTTTATGTTTTTATTATTGCCAAACGATCCAAATGCAATACAAAAATTGCTACAATTGTATCAATGAATGATGTACCTAATCAAAAAAATAACCTAAACGTTCCACGATAATATAAACTAATTTATTAATGACTTATCTATTAAGGTTATTTTATACTGCACCTCTATTTATAACATCGCCTGGGGGCTGATTTTTGATAGTCGTGCACTCGAAATCATAAAACTACGAGAAAACGAAAATAAACACACACAAAAGTTTCTTACTATTATTTTTGCACAAAATGTGTAGTTTCGATACTCACGATTATTAACATCTATCATACATGCTTCTAAAATACCATTTCTTCGTGTTTGAGAGAGTTTAAAATGTCACGATTCGAGCGTCGAGTGTTCAAAAATCGGCCCTCCCTGAGGCTCTAGTGTAAGTTTCTTTTGACGAATAAAACGTTTACGAACGCGTAAGTGATAATGTTATTTATTTATATGGGAAACACAAACGCATTCGTGACATAAAGTTACGTTAAAAACTTACACTCAGGGCTCAGTACCCTTACCATGAGTTGTGACATTGACGTTTTCGATAACGAGTATCGAGTTTACTATCTGTGTATCTCGTTCGCACTAAACAGTACAACGCCAATCAAGTAAAACGTCAATGTCCCAAGTCATGGTAAGGGTACGATCGGCCTACCCACAATGCATTTATTTTCCATTTACGAAACTCTGTTTTGTATGAGACTGGCATATCTTTAAAATCGAGGGTTCTATGTCGTAGGGGTGGTGGGCGGGGCAGAGTGTTGTTCGCTGTAAACGTCCAAAGTGATCACAGTTGGAATTAAACTGAAGATCGATTCGCACTGCGAAGAATGAAGGTGTTTACTTAATAGAGTGCATAATATAAGTTTATGAAACATTCCCAAATCTTACCAAGGTCTAGATAAAGCTTATACGTACTGTGAATGATATTAGTTTCGATGTTGCAGTTTTTTGTCGCAAAATTACCTGAATGGATTATTAGGTACAAACAAACGGGATTTAACCGCGTATATTACTTTAAAAATTACCTCCGACGTTTCGAGAATGACGTTGTCTTAGTGGTCTCAGATAAAGACTGAGACCCGTTAATTTTCAATAATGTATAAAAACCGTGATAGTTTCAATCACTACCTGAGTGGATTTTAATCGCTTAACAGGCTTTTAATAAATTGCTATACCCTACTATACCCTACCAGGGTCCTTGTATATGTTATGGATCAAGTGATAAGGACGGGCATTATTTGTAATGCCCATATCTCTTAGCGATAAAACGTATACCTATGCAATTTTATACCTTATTTCAATGCAATAAGGTAAATAGATGTATACTTATTTATGGAATCGCCTACACCATTACATTCAATTTTCAATTAATACGAATTTATGATAGCCAATTAAGATATATACGTATAGTTGGGTCATACAGATTAAAACAAAAATCGTCTTTCCTGTGGTCAATAGCCTTATGTCATTACAACTTACAAGTTATGTTTGTGTGACGTAAGAGGATAAACCGCTCCTCTTACGAAATAACTGTTGATATTTTATAGAAACAAAAATTTGTACGTCGGCGAACACAACCACGGTCTATAGGTACGCTTTGTCGTCTTTGGTCGACAAAAACACTATAACTATATAATTTGGCTCTAAAACCTTTACCTATCACAACACAGGAAAGCCGCGAACCTAGTTGTTCTGTATGACCCAGTTGTAAAAGCGAATATGTAGGTAGGTACACTTTCAGAATCGTGTAGTAAGATAATTTAAAAAAAATAACTCCCGTATGGGCTTTTGCTCTCGCTACGCTTGCGTGCAATGGGGCGATTTATGAGGTAAGTGTATCAAAGAAGTGAATTTATTTTTTCCGAAAATATACACGGTGCCCACGAGGAATGGGCACCCTGTATAGCGTGACCACACATGCTACGGATTACAGCGTAGCGCTACGATATTGTCTTAACTACTGCTAATTAGATCCTGAATATTCAATGTGAGGTACAAAAATTTTCTGTCATAATGACTAAATATTGACTGGGTTTATTTGTAAATTATTTTTAATTATGCAGAAACGTCTGCTAGCGAATATCTTCGACATTTAAATCGAAAGAAAAATAGGAAATTTTTGACTCGCAGCGGGATCCAGTGGTTGTGGGTTTGATCTCTGCAAGTCAATTTTTTTCTATTTTTCTTTAGATTTAAACAGCGGGGGTTTATTTGTTTTCGAGTTCCCGATGTTTCTGCACGGATGCATGCATCATTATCCGGTAAGCAGGTAATGAAAAACTCTAATTAGCGGCGACTGTTCAGCTTCCTCGTAAAAAATATTCAATCTTCGGCGACTTTACCTCAGCGTGGCAATTCACAACAAGTTGATAGCTATTCAGATTATTTATAAGGGGCAATAAAATACCACTTCATCAATAATAATATTTAATATTTCGCATCACAAACTTGTATTTACATGATTGCTTACACTTAAACGACCATTAAACAACGAATCAAAAACTATAAATAATAAAATGGGTGTACTTATGCTTTATGCGTCATACAGCATTCTAAAAGCTTCAGTTGAAACATCAATGGAATGCTTACAATCAATTTGTTTACCAATTTTTGCCACTGAATATTAGACCGAATTGGTTAGATTTTTGGAAGATAACATTATTTACAATGACAACATACAGGCTGTAATATCATAGAATTAATAAACATTTGAAAGCAGTCAAGCGTTGAAACTGAAAATTTGGAGGTGTCTGGGAAAGTGAGGTTATATTAAAGCACCAGAAGAGGCGTTTTGTGTCCACACAGCTCAATGTAATACTGTAAGCTTCCGTTGTCTTTCAAACACTTGACTGCGACTACTAACAATTTTTCACTACAATACTATGGACCCTATAAAGGTCGCCGACGAAGACTTAAAGGACCCCAACAGTGCTTTTGTAACTGTTATAACAATTAAGCTGGTTTTTGTCAGTAAATATAGCCGTATAAATATTTTGTAACAATGATTAAATAGCTAACTGACAAACCAGCCTAAAAAGTTTAATCACCAGAAGTTATTACAGAGGCGATTTTCTTGAAGGATTTCTGGACGTCAAAATTATCTGTAGAGGACAGCAGGAGGTGTAGGTTAACCCTTAAATAAGTAAGTAAATTATAGAGTACAATACAATAACCACATGCAGCATTGTATTCCTACAACACAAGTCTCATTAAGCTTCCTTTGGGACTAGATGGATTTATCCACCTGACTGTCCTACATGTAGTACAGTCAGCTTCATATAGTTAGTAGCAGTCAAAGTGGCCAAATATATAACAAACATAATGCTATACCAATAACGATTTATACTGTTATATTTGGCTACCTTGGTCCCTACTATTTGACGCTGACTATGTATAATCTGCAATAAATTTTTCAACTTAGTTAGAGTTAGAACATTTTGTCAAAAGTCCAGATAAAATAAGTTTGAATGAAAGGAAACGCGTTATAACGGTGTTTGGCGTTACTAAAGATCTCCAAGAAAATGGCCGCTGCACGCGAGTAAACCGGTTATAACCAGTACGTATTAGTTTAGAACACGATGTCTTCGTCGCCCTCGTCTAGAAGGTTGGTGGCGCCATCTCCCAGGTCGAGACCAAGCCCCGCCGCTAGGAGCTCCTTCTTTTTCTAAAAACAGGAAGAACAACAAGTTGGAAACAGAACAGTCCTGTGGTTTCTTCTCTAGTATCGTAACTCGAAAATAAATAATTAGATTGGATTTTATTCCAGACTAGCTTTTGCTCGCGTTAAGAAGTATTTAAGTTATTTTTAGCACACTATCGTTCAAAACGTAGTTTTGTATGCATGCATGCTTTTTGTTCGGAAAATGCCGTTTTATCCACATATGCCTACGTCATAGTAGCTTTATGCATGCAAAGTCTCAATCGGTTTAAAATTGACAAAGTTTCATACAAACTTCCATCCCCTATTTTATCCCCTTGGGGGTAGCATTGATCAAAATCCTTTCTTAGCGGATGCCCACGTCATAACATCTACCTGCATGCCAAATTTCAGCCCGATCCGTCCAATGGTTTGATCACCATGTCAGTCAGTCAGTCACCTTTGAGTTATATATATTTAGATTTTGTGCCGTGTGGTGCCGGCTGATTATAATATCACCACATCTACTCCCGCGGGTGTCGTAAGAGGCGACAAAGGGAAAAAACCGACAAATGGGCAGCGGCGTCCGTCACAACCTAATCTACAGCTACTGCGGTCGCCAACCCGCCTGCCAAGCGTGGAGACTATGGTAACTACCCCTCAAGATGATACAAGTCATATTTGGGGGAGGCCTATGTCCAGCAGTGGACGATTTACGGCTGAAGTGTAAGTGTGTGTGTGCCAGAAATCTAACAGTATGCTTTTCACCCTCAATAAAATATAAGAAAATTGGGGACTGACAGGAAAACCCATTTCACAATAGCTACTGTCTCTTTTGCTCCCTATCAGAGATCTGTCATTAGTAAACTCTTTCAAAAATAAACACTTATTTTGGAACTTTATAACAAATGCTGTGATGTGAGCTCTATGTGCTGCTAGGGTTAACTAGTGGCGTGCCTAGACTTCGCTTGTTTATGTACATAGGTATTTAACAAAAATAAATATAAGGAATATTGCAAATGAACATCATGATAATTTAGAATTCCAATGGTGAAAGCATTGTTCAAATCGTTTCAATAGTTTCGCAGCCACTTTACAATGTCTTTTTTTATTTTTTGGTCATCCAGAAGTTTTAATTTTACCTGGATTTGGAATAATCACATATGCAAACAAGGAACCAAAAGTTTCCTGTTTCAAATAGTTTAGAATAATAATGAATACTGACCGCTTCCGCCTTGTCTTTGATGATCTTCTTCTTGTCCTGGATCTTCTTCAGCCGGTAGAACTCCTCACGCTCCAGCTCGTCCAGCTCAGAGATGATGTACGCCAGCGTACGCTCCAGCCGCGGGATGATCACTGCAATTAAAATACATCCGTAATAGGATGAACAATTCATTCAGATATAAGAAAAGAGTTCAATTTGAAGGGAGACCATTTTGTCCCAGAGAGCATACCAATTATTAGAAGCATACGTTTTTGCAGAGTGGATCTAGAAAACAATGCCGCCGTAAATAATAATCAGCTGTTATAATTATAAATCAAAAACTTAACTGAAGGATCTTGTCTATGTAGTGGTTAATATGGAACTTACGTCAAAATTTGAACATCGAACGCCATACATATGTGTACACACTTTACATAGGCCAGGTGCTTTAGCTAAGTTTTTCACCTATAAAGATGTGCGTACATTTGAGAAACTTTCTGTTCAGGGTGTTATACGAAAATACTGCAGCTGTTACTTTTGATTTATTGAACTGCAAAAACGGAAAATACAGACGTCATGTATTTGTCTAAAACGTAAGGCTTATGAGCCATATCCTCGTAAGGGCGGGCCTACCTGTCGTACTAATTACTTTATATAAATTTGAATTTTATGTAATTGACATAGTATTTTTTTAGAAATAAGTTTAATAATATTTGTACGCCTGCTGGCAAAATATGTATAGTGAAACTCGGTTTAAAATTACCACCATTGTATTTACCTATATTTACAAATAAAGCTTACTTACTTTATCACTTAGGGTGACGGTGCCAGTAATGGACAAGGCATCAATCATGAACATTAGTGCTTATTTCAAAGGAGTCAAGTGTTGTGCATTTGTTGGTAAATATTGAATTTATAACATTATGGTTTTTTTAATTACGAACTAAGTGTCCATCATTGGTGCCTGTCAGCTTAGTCTCCAACATTGGTGCCATCACCCTACTCTACATGCAATCAAAGAGTTAAAAACTAATTTTTAACTATACTCACCGTGCTCAATAGCATTGACACGCCTGTTAGTGATCTTGATGACTTCATCTAAAGTGACGAACGAGGTCTGCAGTGAAGCCAGCTCGACCAGCAGTTTGACAGCACTCTGGAAATTCTTCTTCAGCTTCGTGAGCTGCTGCCCACCGCGCGCGAGACCCGCCAGCTCGTACGTGTCGGAGCCGTCTTGGTACGACTCGAATATCGGCAGTGTGACACCTGGAAAGTGTACCGTTAGTTTTGTAAACATAATTTACATTCATGATTTACACTAGCGAGTGTAAATTATGATCTAGAGCGCTGGATCGTATCTGGTTCAGCAGGTCTCTATTGCTGCGCAGAGAGGCAACGCAGCAGGAGTAATGGGGACATTTGATCCTGGTATGATCCAGGGGGGGCTGTTGTAATATGTAAATAGACTTAAGATTAAGGTAATTTTAATTTTTGTAAAGCAGATAATTTTTATTTGTTAAAAAAAAAGATTTACATTTATTTCATATTAGATTTAAAGAAACTGATATGAAAATAATTATAAGAGTGGCTTTGAAAATGGGCGGTTATTATATGACTTTCATAGATAGTTTCAATTTTAATGTGATTTTCAGTTGTGACTATAAAAGATTTTTCCAATTTTCGAGATTATCCACCATTTTTATACAATCAAAATTACCCCAATATACCATCACCATGTACAGTCAGTGTCATATAGTTGGCAGCATTCAAAGTAGTCAATTAATTCGGTACACCATATAAATTCTATGGTGTACCAAACTTTATGAGTACTTTGGAATAACTATATGCAATGACTATACTTGATGAAAAGAAATATTATTTTGGAAACAATTTTTTGATTGATTGATTAGCAAATTATTACACTTCCCATGTTTCTTCGAAGTATATCATCACTAGTTTGTAAAAACCCCTACTCTAAGCTGAAACGCAGTAACTTTGTACTCATCCCATACATAGTTACGTCATTTTTCTTTTGAATGTCCGAATGAGTTACAAGGTTTTTTTTAAAGTACTGACAATATCCTTATATACTGTGTGTCTTGTTTGCATATTAAGTGATAATTATTGTGTAAAGCAAGAGTATTATTTATATAAACAGACCTAAGTGTAGATTAATATAGTTCCCACAAAACAAAATTTATTAAAAATTGGTCATTGAACACGCTTGTTGTCATCATTAAGTAGATCATAATCAGTTGATTAACAACAATGTTAAATGACTGCCGCGGGAAAGGTGTTAACTGTAGGATATATGTTATTAATTCAAGCTTTTATTTGTTTGATTCCACTATTTAAAATGAAACAATCATTCATTGTAATAATAACTTGTATATGATTTAAAAAAAAAATCAGAGTTAAGCTTCTAATAGAGAAGCATTTTTTGCATTATATTACTGTAAATAATTTGTATGGTTTGAATATGACTTTGGTAATATAATGTTATGACATCAATGATTTATCTGTTTTTATGATAAATATAAAATTGATATTATTTGCTGCTATTTACATGTTACAGAAACAGTTATACCATACCAGCAACATTGTCTTTCTTGGAGCGGATCTTGATCTGGGCCTTGGTAACATTCTGAAGCACAACCTGGTTGAAGTCTCCTGTCGTGAACTTGGCCTCAGCCAGAGAGAATGCTGCTTCTTTCATCACCTCACCCATAAGGGTCTTTGTCTAATGAGAAATTACACATTTATTACTTAACAGCCTCTATCAAACAACTTAGAAACATAATCCTACATATTATCTGCTAATTACTTCTTTAATTTATTTTGTATATGGAAGTTAGGGGTTCTGTTTTGTGTAAATTTTGGCTGTTTACAGTAAATTTTTACACACATGAAGTTTCAGTACACAGGGTTTCACATTCAAAATGTAGTAGATAAGAGATATGTTGATATTACTGACTTACCTCAATGATTTTTCCCAAGATCATACGGAACCTCACTTGTAAGGCATCAGCCTTTTTCTTGAGGAGACCATGGCCTTTAACTGCTCCGGCCAAACGGGCCTTTATTAACATCTGAGCTCTGAAAATTTTAAGATACAATCAAGGAACCACCCTGTTTTTGGTATACTTTTTACATTGCAGGTTCGTTTGTGGCTTAAAGCTTTATGTTACTACAAATACTTACCCCCGAGAAGGGAAAATTTGTAGTTTATCTTTCCCAGACATATTGATTTACGAATTTATCCCTTTTCAGAATTCCTCACTCCCGATCACCTGATGACAGAAGACAAGTTGGTTGATAAAGGTATTGTCTATGCTTGGTCTTGTGATCTCGTCGCAATTTCAGTTATCATGACACATTATTTATAAATTACGAAATAAACAAATTGTGTTTGAGTTTTACAAACCTGAAGGTAAAGGTAGTGTAATATACTTTAATTCATCTAATTTATTGATTTATATCATATATGGCTGTATAATTAATGCCAATTTATGCTCTCATATAAAAAAATAATGGCCATAGACATCATCGTGCGTTTATAAAGGTAGCTACTAATACAATAGCTAAATAGTATTAAATACTTTGAATTTAAATGACTGTCTAACTTGAAGTAATAAATAATCGAGAATCATACCGTTTTTTTCACCCGTACCTTTAACACTAAAAAATGGTGTAGTATAGAGTATGGTTTAATACTTCTACTTACTGCGTATTTTGTTTGCCATACTATATATTATTCAACCGCGAAATGTATGTTTTATGATATAAACTATGATTCAAATTCAAATCAAATGTACTTTAAATAGCGTTTATAAAGATTGGGATGTTTTATCGCGTTGTGACAAATCAAATAGCATTAGCAATGGAATGGACCAAATTGTCGAACAGGCAGAATGGATAGCATGTCAAATCAAAAGCAAAACGTTTAAATGTCACTTAAAGTTGTTTCATTCACATTTTTCACAAACCGAAACAAGGAGACGAAGAAAACTTACTATCTTCGTGTTTAAAATGCTCAGCTTATCAACTATGTTATAACATAATAAGCTGCTAATTTTACCGATTAACGTGGGAGAATTATTAATTATTAGGAACACTTTATGCATCATAGTCGAACATTCATTACTTAGATTTGGGACACACGCTTCAAGTCAAGAGTACTTCTTACACGTACCTAGTGCAGGTTGGTTTCTTATTTTCTCTTAAAATTAGTTAGTTTTTGAAATTCAATTATACTAAATACAAGATGTGTTTGTTGCCCTTTTGATATTAATTTTATTATGCTATGAGTATCACTTGAATTTCAGATTTCATTTCATTAATTGCAAAACAATGAAGAATAAATTCTGAGCTACGCAAAACTGAATTGAATAATTTAACATGGAGAACCTCTGCCGTGTGTGCCTAAAGGAAGGAGCTCAGATATCAATATTTGATAGCCTTGATGAAAATAGTGTATTTGCTAAATTATCTTTATGTGTTAGGGAAAAGGTAAGTTTACAATTCCTTATTAAAAATTAATAGTAAAGGTTACTCTATGAAACTAGTATTATTTAATCTTATAAGATTCTTGTTAGTAAAAAAGTATATTCATAGTAGTTATTTTCACAAGTGATTTGTAACATTTGTTATTTCCATAGTTTTACTATATTAAACTAACCCCTACCTCCAACTACCTCTTACAGGTAGAAGACCTTGAAGGGTATCCCCGCAAGATATGCATAGTATGCTATAGCACCGTTGAAGCTGTCTGTGGTTTCATTAAAAAATACAAAGAGTCTCACAAGACTTTAGAGAGTGGTTTAGTCCCAATAAAACAAGAACCTTATGAAGATAACCAGACCTATGACAATTTCAATAATGACCAATCAGATATAGAGATAGAACTGTGTGCTCTCAAAACTGAACCAGAAGATACTAAAGAGATATTAAGTGAACCACTCAAATTGAAAATTGACAAGTTAAAACATTTGTCTGTTAAGAGAGTTATAAAGAAAGAAGAAGATGCTGATATATCAAACAAGTTAGTAGACCTCACAGTGAAGACTGAAACAAAAAAGAAGCCAAAAAGGTGATTCAATTTTTTTTTTAAAGATCTACACTATATGCAGTTATTTTTTGAGTTATGCAACTAGAAACAAATCAAAATGTATTATTGAATGTTTGGATTTTTATGTTCAGGAACATGACTATAAGCTTAAATTAACACATTCGCTGCCACCCCCTGCAAAAATGTTTGGAAATGAACGCACATGTGCGTCGGTGGCAGTGAATGCATTAAATATATGAATAGGTGTCATGTATTCAGTTAGCCTTAATTTACTTATTTAAAGTAAATGAAACCATTGAAGTGATTGAAAATACTATTGTTGTGTAATTATTTAGTATTTTTAATAATTTATGATTTAACGTTCATTACAGCATCAAAAAGGAAACAAGAATGTCATTGAAAGAATACAAGCAAATGATATTGAAACAGAGGAAGTTGAAGTTAATAAAAAGACAGAAAGAGATTGAAGAAAGAAGAAAAAATAAACAAACTGGTAAAGATTCAGATCCCGCTAAAGCAGATGAACCAAAACCACCCAAACTCTGCGATATCTGTGGTGACACTTTCCCTAATTCTGAAAAATTATCATATCATAAACAGAAAAAACATGTTGATGTACCTGTTCAATGCCCCACTTGTAATCGTACATGTGTTAGCACATATTACCTCAACAGACATATAAAACGAAAGCATAGTGACAAAAAAGATTTTACTTGTCAAATCTGTGGTACAGGATTTGCTTTTAAGGGGGAGCTAACAAGTCACTATAAGTCTGTGCATGTGAAAAAGACAGGACCACCGAGGACATGGTCATGCAAGCATTGTGGGAAGACATACAAGTGTCCCAAGTCTGTGCTTGTACATGAGAGATCTGTCCATACAGGTAAGATATTAATTTAACCAAAAATCCATTCCAAAATTTACCTTATTATCCAGGTAATAAGTAACACATGCCATATGGGAATAATAATCTTGACCTTAATTATGTCGCCATAACTGTAAATGACTATTTAGCACATTATTGCTTCAATATCTCACACTCTTCAAAAGGCTAAACAAGTTGATTGATATTGGTTTTTTTTTCTGTACAAATGTACCATGTAAACATGACACACATTTGCCTATGTAACTAATTTCACAAACCATGATACCTAAAACAATTTTTTTTTAATGGATTTTTAGTATAAATATTAATGGCTTTCACTCCTTGCTGTTTTTGGCAAGGTGGATTTTGCCAATGTCAAGGTAAAGACAGGTATAAAACAACAAGGCCTTTGACTTTGGTGTTATAGAGAAAAAACCTTATTAACTGGGCTATGAGAAATGTATACATTTATATTAATGTCTCACACTCAAAGGCTAAACGAAATATTTATGACACTAAGTGCAAATCAAATTATTTTTTATCAAATATTTTGATTTGCTTTGATTTTCAAGTAGTAATACTACCATATAAATTAAAAATTTAAACGTCTCGAACGCCGGAGGTCCTTGTCGCTTTTTCTTAAGAATTATAATAATGTTATCTATTTAAAGTTTCGAAACATTCATATTGATATTTATTATGAACTAAACTAAACAGGACTTCATTCACACTTGCCTATGTTTCAGGTGAGCGTCCAGCAGTCTGTGAAATTTGCAACACAAGTTTCACCCACCATGACTACCTTAAGGAGCATATGCGTCTCCACACTGGCGAAACCCCATTTAAATGCCCCATTTGTGGCCGTGGCTACGCTCAACGGTGCAACATGAAGAGCCATCTGAGGATCCATAAGGTGTCGGAGTTGAACCCCGATGAGCTAAGCAAACTTAGACCTAACTATATAAGGAGGCTGAAGGTATGATGAATTTATGAATAGGTTAATGAGAGGTTCTACGTTTAGTTCTAAAGGCATTGTCATATAAATATGTTATGTTGAAATTTAAGTTCTTTTACAGATGTTTCGGGAGTATTATAAAAATAGTGTGAATACAAAGATTTAAATCGCTAAGTTTTGTGACAACCTGACAACAATTATGCATAAAATCTTTATTGAAATACATAAGCCCCAGTTAAGTTTTGACTCTTTGTCAATGAGACAGAGTTGAAATTAAGCAGACAAATTTTAAAACCCAGTCGTGCTTAATTGACGTCATAATACTGACAGCGACTTAACTTTTGTTTACAACTAACGCTAATAAAGTACCTAGGTACACTATGTACTGAAAACTCCCAATATAGATATGTAAGTTCCTTCTATGTAAATTCACTTTGTGATTTGTTCAAAAAGTGTCCTTTAGACGCATTGACATTATGCTATTTTTTTTCATTAGATGGCTTTTACTCCTTGCCTATTTTAGCAAGGTGGATTTTGCCAATGTCAGGTACTACCAGACAATATGCCATTAAGTTGATTTATGTAAGACCACAGTAAGACACTGTTCATGACGTCTGGGATACTTCTCTGTCGAAGTGATTTGCCACCTGCGCTGCAAGTGTTAAATAGTCAAAATACATATCAGAATTTAAATTACGATGGTCAGCAGAAGCAAATTGAGGATTCTAAGGGGCTTATCTTTGTATATTTGTCTCATTGTCGTTCTTTCATATTTTATCGATAGAGACAATAAGAGACGAACGAAGTGGTTTACGATTATGGGGTGACTAATCAATCTCTATACATTATGTTTTTAATAATTAATCTACCTACTTCGTTAGTGATGTAGGTTAAAAGAAGTTTTTTTTTTTTACCAACACAGCTCGTATTTCTCTTAAAGGCGGGAACCACCTTATTATGAGGCACAAAAATTGTTTAATTTTTGTCAGACTTAAAAATAAAAACGAAACTTAAGTATTTAATTTTGATTCTGATTACGTTTTCGTTGTAATGGGAATTGTGTCAATTATTTGTCATGTTAAGTGTTAGGTTTTATTGTTTAGATACTACACCTAAAAGATATATGTTATATCCTCCCAGTAAATGAACCTGTCCAGCTATCGTTCCCTTCATTTGAAATAAGAAGTTTTTTTTATAAATAACGCGTCTTAAAAAATATGCATGCTCGTCTTTTAAAATAATTGTATAATGATAACAGGGTACATTTTCATACTTTTGAAATATTCTATTAAGAAATATAGTTGTAGTACTAAATATTAACTGGGTTGGTTGTTGGATAAATGGCAACCGGCCATAAGGAGGGTAATTCCAGTAGTCACGTTTCTGCATACCATATACATACCTACTTGTAAGAAAAAATATCAACGGGTCGAAATTCTTAATTAATAATAATGGTCCGAAATTGACTGATTTACTAATTAGTCAAGTGTAAAAATATGAATGCTTGCGATTTACTTATATGAAAATATCATGTCCCATTTCTCCTTTGTCGACGAAATAATGCCGTCGGATATATTTTTTATCGATAGGTACGTAGGTTGGGTAAATAGGCAGTAACGGACCACCTTTCAATAACTGGCCTCGTTATGTTGAAAATGAATTCTGTTTACCTATAAATAGTTTAGTATTACGTGGCGAGTTATTGAAGGGTAATTAGTAAAACAACTAAAACTGATATATTATTAACTAAAACGGTTTGTTTTATTTCATGAGTAATTATCGCGGCAACCGAAGACAATATTGGGTAATTAGTAATTGAAACCCCATTAGAAAATGTGTTCAAATATGTAAACAGAATTCATTTTCACTATAAAAGTGGCCAGTTATTCAAAGGTAGCCAGTTACTGGCGATTTATCCTGCATATCTCTACGTACTCGACTGTAAAAATCTTTCTTCCGATCAGACATTAGGTATATTATGTTCATTGGTGATAAAACTACATAGTAATGAAATGGTTTTCTTGTTGTCAATTCTAACGATAATCTTGGACGTGCTTGATGGTGCCGAGAAATCCAGCAACGGTTGGTTTAAAATAAACCTTAATGCATTCGAACAAGGTATTAATTTGCGTGAATACGAAAATATGCAGACTTTACAGGCGGCGTCTAATTGATTGTGCCAGGGACCAGTTAACCTCTCGACCGCCCCGCATGTCTACGGAAAACTGTCACATATGGCATGACATCATAAGTGTGTCACTGTAAAGAGGACTACTTTGTGGTGGTTAGGACATAAGTTACCGTCGTTTCGCGCTAAAAACGCTGTAGGTATCCTTTGAAAATATACGTCTTAATGACCTCGCTGGTCGTCGAACAAGTAGCCTCAACATCTACCAACCCTGTAATACTCCTCCTTAACCGTAAGCTGACAACTTTCACAGTAAACGACTTCTTGGCAAACTTAGAATCGTTCTCTTTTGAGACCGAAAATAAACCATAAACAAAACTTTTTTTTTAATTTTAGTATATCACATTTTTTCCCGCGCGTTAGATATTGAATTTTGACATATGACCTCTGTGTTCACTGTTTTCAGTTACAAATTACAACAAGGCTTAGCTAAGAAGGTTGTTATTAATTAGAAATAAGAATTATAAGTTAGTGACTAGATAAATTTTGTTATGACTACTTATGGTAATCGTTTTCAATTGTGAAGAAAGTTTTATAAGAAAATAATTATAATTACTTAGTTATATTATGTATGGTGCACTCGATTTGAATACATAGGTACTTTATCTTTATATTTTAGTGATTAATTAAAAGGGGTTATCATTCTATGTTCCATGATGTTTAAGAGTGAATCAACTATCTGTTGTTGTTATTCTGTCCCATCAGCCAGGGGACAACTGAAGCATAGTTTGTTACAAGAAATGTGGTCCTGTGTACTACTAACGCGCTTGCTAGGTAACCCGTTATTGAAGGAATGTATAGCTTCAACAAAAATCTATGTTTTGTGTATTTAAGATGCAAATAAACTGTGGTTGAAGAGTGACCCAGGGGAACGTAACCATGGCAACGTAGGACAAAGAATAGTTGATTGAGCCTTAAATTACATTTAAGTTTAATTTAATGTGAGAACATGTCAATAGGGCTGCATCAAAAATACTCACAAGCGATAGCGCGGAATTTGTATCGATGCTTAACATTTTTTCTGTATTTCTTAACAGTTAATTGAATAAGCTAATCGAATTCCAGTTCTATGAATGCTTCGCCAATGGTTCATTTTTGTTCTAATTTTAATAAAAAAATGATTCAAAATGATGAATGAACATTATCAGGTGGACTTTAGGAAAAAGTTAAAATACCTTTAAAAATGCAATAAGAATGAATGTCCTTTCATATGCTAAGTTTTCCTAGAAATATCGATTGTTATTGTTTCTGTTAATTCTATTAAAGTGTTTAATGTAGGTATGTTCAATTACTTTAGTATTAAATGTATGTAATTTCATGTAAATAAATGAGAAAACACTTTTCTAATTAAATAAAAATGTTTTATTATTGAAAAACTATTGGACACAGTTTTGCCCATTGCACTGTAAGATTACAGTGCAAGAAATAAAAATATTTGTAATATGACGTTATACTTATTTGTCCTTAATTTACAGTATTCCATTCTTAGATACTTCCTTTAATAATATATTATAGATAAATTACAGTACATTATGGAACCTGACGTTTCCATTTCTTGTGCGATCCAACAACCTGAAAACGGAAAGGACTCAAATGAATTACTGACTATCAAGCTTCATTCAAAAGATACAGGTTTCATATTTTATAATAAACTAACTAAATATATAAATAACTAATTTATATTAAACACAGGTTATTTAATGTCTGGGTCGCCCAGAGCCACGTTCGCGTCGCCGCGTGGCTCGACTCGACCCTTTAACTTTTTCGGCGCCATGTCAAACGCAAAGTTAATGCTCACATCACATGCCACGTCATCGAAATGTCAAAACTGTAGTTGAACTTTATGCGTGTACACGTAGGTCTAATTTGCTGTGTCTAACATGTTAGCCAAACATGTTAGTAAAAGTGCCCGTCCGTTGCAACATTAATTAAAAAACGTTTTTGTTGTTCCAAACATTGTTCACGCACAAAATTTATCATGAATACCGGCGAAGAGGACGTCTTATCTGTGTTGGCGGTGATGGATCTGATCCAAAGAAGTCAAAACAGGAATAGATTTCGTGTTTCCATTCTCCATTGCACATCAAGTCAACAATCAAATCAATTAAATTAATTCAAAGATGACAGTTGACACTTTGACAGGACAACCGAGACCGACACAGTATGAGGGCAAATACAAAATGAACGCTGCGCCCCCCTCCGCAGGCGAACGCGGGGGATGTTTTCCATCCGTCGCGGCAAACATGTTTGAGTGTTTTTGCTAACAAAAACATTTAGACCACGCCCCTATTATGTTAGAAAAACATGTTAGGTGTTAGAAAAACACAAAAACAGGTCGCAGCGGACCCGGCTTAAGTGACTTCTGACTGCAGTCGTGTTATTATACATGAACGGGACTTAACCGCGTATATTAACATTAAAATTTACCTCCGACGTTTCGAAGACGACGTTGTCCTCGTGGCCTCGGATTAAGAGTCTTAGTTAATATACGCGGTTGAGTCCCGTTCATGTATAATAATGTGTAAAAACAAGTTTAAATCAGTATGCAGTCGTGTTTATAATAAAATTGATGGAATGGTTCACGAAAGTGTACAATACAATTCACACAACTACAATTCAAAACTTACTCTTTTAATGAAGCTGAAATATCTTTAAAGCATTTCAATTTCTCCTCCTCAATGTTAGTTAATTGGTTTATTTTCTTCATTTCCATTTCTTGCATTCTCAACTCGTCCCCTTTCAGTTTTAGCTCTAATGCCCGGAGCCTTAACTCTTCACTTTTCTGTTGAACTTTTTCTTTCTCTAAAGCTAGTGTTGTTTTGAATTTGATTTCTTGTAAAGATAACTTTTTTTTGTCCTGTTTTCCTAAAAGCATTGGTTAAATGAATATTAATAATTTGAAAAGGTGTAAGTAAAAACGTGTGGGACATCACTTAGTTTAAGCCTATATGTGGCATTATCTATGAAAAGGGACCTTATTGTCGATGGCGCTTATGTCGTTGTTCAAGACGATACAATACAAACGCAAAGCGATTCGACGTAAGTGCCATCGACAATAAGGTCCCTTTTCCTAGATAATGACACATATTTTTCCCGTACACGTAACAAGTGTTCCGGACATTTGGGAGGCGTATGCGGAGCCATATCGAGCCAACGCGCATAGGCCTTTTCGACAATACTAAGCGGGTGTTGCCCCTGTCCGTGTCATGGGACGCGCACAGAGACAGCACTCGCCATGGTGTAAGGACTATTGAGTTTTAATGAAATCTAAAATGAACTAGGCTATTGGGTGGAAAGGATGGACTAGCCACTGGACACGCCTGCCTAATAAAATAGTATAAAATTTTATTTCCGGCAGACGGTGACTCGATATCCGCGACATCAAAGATGGCTCAAGGGCAACACCGGTGCAAAGGGCTAAGGGTCGAGAGGTATCACTGGACTTTCAACATATATCCAACTCGCTACTTAGGTTTCCACATCTACCCTCCAGAACACAGCTCTAGTAACCCCACTCTGGACGTCCGGTTAAGGCAAGCCAGAGACAGGGGACCTGTCCCACCTGTCCAACAGGGCACCCCAGGAGCCCTCAGGTATGTGGAGTTGCTACTCTACAACAGCTCGCCAAAAGCTGCCCTGCGTTGACTTTATTATATTATATATTGAATGAGAGATAATGATAGACATATATAAATTTTATGCCATGTATATAATCTTACCCATAACACGCTTTGCTTTTATTCTCCTTACCTTTCATCTTGACTGTCTTTTCAGCATTTAAATACTCCTCATCAACATCATGTTTGCTGTCACCATCTGAACAAAAAAAGAAAACCTTTTTGTTTTACACAGTTCGATTTTTTCCCATGTAGTAAAACAAATAAAATAATTTTTAAATCTCAATTATCCTTATTATTTATATGATAGTCAATCAATTTGATTGTGGTGAATCTAGAAGTCTATGTCATTTAAAAAAAGCTCAATCTTCTGGTTTAACCGTTTTTCACATCTGAATTCAAATGGTTTTTGCATAAAACCTTAAAACATTTATTTTCACTGCACTAGCTCGGAAAGAACTGTTTTGTTATTTAAAAACTGATAGCAAAGTTGCATTTTATTCACAAGAGTTCAAAGTAATTTCATACACATAGTTTATTACTAATCAAGTGTTTATTTGATGTTAGCTGGTTGGATGTTCTTTTGTTTAATGTTTTCGAATGATAAAAAGCAATTTTGAATACATTTTTAAAGTGTGAAAGTTATTTTTTTCCTCATGGTAGTGAAGTGAAAAAATATGTGTTTTACTCGGCAGTGTGTTCCCCTCTTGTGCTTTGAAACCTTCCCAATGCTCAAGATTCCACTCTTTGAACCACGAGCATAGCAAGTTCAATCTTGGAATCTTTCGCTAGTCGGGTCTCAAAATTAGCATGAGAAGGTAAGCACTAACTTTGCCCCCTTGTATAACAAATAACCCCTTGTGTCTGTCGTACCTTCTAACATATCATCATCATCATCATCATCACACAATTTACTATTGCTTTTAGCAGAGTAGCCTGTAGGTTTATTGTCTTCTTCATCTGAAGACATATTGTCAGGACTTAATGGAGCATCATATCCTTCTGTCAAAAAATCCGTTATTTCACCTGTAGTAGCGTCTGGTAACTCAACTTTGTTGACCTGAAATAAAATGAGTAATATTTTTTATTGTTTAACCTCTTGACTGCCATAGTCATCTCAATGCTTCCTCGCCGCAGTCATCATTGAATGACAAACATGTACCTATTAAACTGTCAATTTGGGGCGTACAGACAGAGTATGTACCGACATTTGTATAATGGCAGTCAAAAGGTTAAAGCAGTTACCAAGTTATTTGAGGCGTTATTATTTTTAGTGTAAACTTATTTTTCCATTGCATTCAGTTATCATTGACATGAGTTATTCTACTAGTGTAATTCATATAAACATGTATTTATCATATGATTGAATAGTCATACTGTTGGTAAATATAATATGGCAACTTAAATTTCATGCTATTTCTACTTATGTGATTTTTCTAAAAAAATTACATAAAAAGAATCCAAAGTGTTCCATTCTACTGTGTAACCTTCCCTTTTTGTTACCTAAAGGAAATTTGACTTTCCTATTGAAATGTTTAAGGTAATAATTGATTAGAACACTGATTTACTATCACATACTACTCTATAAGAAACTGTTTTATTAAAATTTGTACCATTGCCAGATTAAATACATTCTTTTCTTCCAGAGGGTAGTCAATCATTTTAAGTAGTCTCAACTCTAGATCATTGAGTGGAGACACCTGTTGAACATAACTATACTGTTTCATACGCAATAATATGTTTGCTTTCTTCTTAGTTTTTGTTTTCCAGTCAGCCCACATCTGAAACATGAAGCGGATTAGTAAATCTCCATCTCATATTTACTTGAATTAAACTACTAAACATTCACAGACATGGCATAGTTGCTTGTTTCTTTTGGCCTATGACACATAATGTCACATGTTCATGAAAATGTTAAAAACCATATACCTAATTTGAAATACATTTCGTGACTTATAATTGGTTAGTTCACCACCCAAAAGGTTGCGTTTTTTACAGCAAGCAGGTGTGTGTTTTTCATCATCAACATAACTAGGACTTATGTTCTATAAGAAATATAAAAAGTACATTACTAAGAAGCCAGGAAGTAAGAGGTTGCCGGCAAGATAGTTGTGTGTGTTGAGTTGCTGACAAACTGATTTCACTCCAATGTATGTATAGCTCTTTTCTTAAACATGTAATGAAATGTCACAAACATGTTTAAAACGGAAGTTAAAAAAAGTGACACCTCAAAGCTAGGCCTGCAACTTTGTATGAAATTTTATAACAAACCCCTTATCTTGGCACACCCAAGATATGATACTTCCCAGCCTAATATCAATAATATTCATTGAATCAATATTTATATTATAGCAATACAATAAATGAATGCTGCATTAATTGTATCAACAAATTGTCAACATTTTCTATTATGAAATATTGACATTAGATATATTAGGTTGTTATGAAGTACACTGATTCATATTTTTCTATTAAAATATCTATTAGTTTCATCATTAGTAAGTTATAATGCAAGTTTTTTAGAGAACTCTAGTAGATCCAAAGAATTTTCTCTTAAAGTAAGAGAAAATACAAAGTGTGCAGTGGACTGGTTTGACTAAATTGTAATTCGATAACATCGTACCTTACACCACTTCCATGTACTTTTGTAAACCCCTTCCTCCATGGAATTTAACTGCAACGCAATCTGTTTCCAGAAAGCCTGCTTGTTAGTATTGGAGTACGTAACCTTTCCGTTAACTAAAACTCCGTCTGCACTCAGAAGATCGAGTAATTTATTCATTTGAGCCTGGTTTACTCTACTTCGACTCATCGCGGAATATTATGAATATGAATCAGGAACTAAACAATGACAATATTGCAGGTCTCAACTATAAATAACAGGTATAACACTATAACGCAATTAAGCGTTTTATGTTTATTTCGTTTGTCTTGTTTATATTTTTTGATAGTGGGATTAGTGGGTTTGCGTTTGGCGTCTATGGAATACAGATACACATAATACACATTACAATAAAATTTGAAGGATCAAGGAAGTTACGATATACTGATTTGTGTTGCCAAAATAAATAAAAACTGAAAGTTGAAACGGAATAGGGATGTTGACATTAACACATATTAAGTAAAATAATAAAATTAAGTGAAATTGGTTCATAATGACGAATATAATCAATTAAAATTGAATATAAGTACTTATTTGATTTAAAGATATCACCTTTACAAAATTTAAAAAGAACAGCATTTATCTTGGCACACCCAAGATATGATACTTCCCAGCCTAATATCAATAATATTCATTGAATCAATATTTATATTATAGCAATACAATAAATGAATGCTGCATTAATTGTATCAACAAATTGTCAACATTTTCTATTATGAAATATTGACATTAGATATATTAGGTTGTTATGAAGTACACTGATTCATATTTTTCTATTAAAATATCTATTAGTTTCATCATTAGTAAGTTATAATGCAAGTTTTTTAGAGAACTCTAGTAGATCCAAAGAATTTTCTCTTAAAGTAAGAGAAAATACAAAGTGTGCAGTGGACTGGTTTGACTAAATTGTAATTCGATAACATCGTACCTTACACCACTTCCATGTACTTTTGTAAACCCCTTCCTCCATGGAATTTAACTGCAACGCAATCTGTTTCCAGAAAGCCTGCTTGTTAGTATTGGAGTACGTAACCTTTCCGTTAACTAAAACTCCGTCTGCACTCAGAAGATCGAGTAATTTATTCATTTGAGCCTGGTTTACTCTACTTCGACTCATCGCGGAATATTATGAATATGAATCAGGAACTAAACAATGACAATATTGCAGGTCTCAACTATAAATAACAGGTATAACACTATAACGCAATTAAGCGTTTTATGTTTATTTCGTTTGTCTTGTTTATATTTTTTGATAGTGGGATTAGTGGGTTTGCGTTTGGCGTCTATGGAATACAGATACACATAATACACATTACAATAAAATTTGAAGGATCAAGGAAGTTACGATATACTGATTTGTGTTGCCAAAATAAATAAAAACTGAAAGTTGAAACGGAATAGGGATGTTGACATTAACACATATTAAGTAAAATAATAAAATTAAGTGAAATTGGTTCATAATGACGAATATAATCAATTAAAATTGAATATAAGTACTTATTTGATTTAAAGATATCACCTTTACAAAATTTAAAAAGAACAGCATTTTTAATTTGCGAAATTTCAAAAAACTGTGGTACCCATCAAATTCTCGCAGTTTACTGCACAATAAATTGTAGGGCAACTATATGCAAAAACGCAATATTTCGTTGTCTAGTAATAGCAATTTAATTATTTCTCCATACTTTAGAGAGCGCGGCTAGGAATAAGTGACGTCATACGTTATCATCATTTTGTAAGGAGCGTTTTCGCGGGAAATACGAATGTCAGACTTTGGCGCTCATTTCTGGCTTTTGTGTAGTGTTAAGGTCATTACTCCCATACAGACATTTCATCCCTAGAACAGAAGGGATCGATTGATAAAATAAAAATAAAACAGTCAACTAGCCTATTTCATGCTGATTCTTTACCAATTTTAACAAATTCTAACCGAGTTATCGTAAATTAAACTGATAAAACAGTACCAATGACACAAGAATCACTAACCAGATCTTAATCTTTACAAGGAACTAGAATAACATATTGTGTAGAGGATAAAATGTTAATCACTCAATATAAGAATTGCATGGCATTTTTAGATTGCAAATAGTACGTGTGATATAAATTGAATTATTTGCGTCTTTCTTTTATAACGTTGATTAATTTCGTAGTCTTTGCTTTGTTATAAAATGTCTGAGCGCCATGTCAGTTTCAGTTTGTATTGTATTTTTTTTCATTAGTTTGCAAATCCAAATTAAGAGCTTTAACGGAATATCGTTAAATTGTTACTGAATTGCTTTATTTTGTAAGGGCAGCACTGGCCTTGAGCTAAATGACTACAATGACACTGACAGAACAGAAGTGACAGTAGCAAAAATCATCAAAACAGAAAACAGTACTTTCATCCGGTAGTTCATTAATTCATGTTTATTTTGTCTGGATAATTAATCTTATCAGTAGCGTACACCAGACTTTTAACACCGCACGACTATTTAAATTACGAAAATGCTGCGTACTAAAATTCACATAGTTCTAAGTGCAATTGGTGTATTTTTAGGATTGTCAGCATTTATATGTTTTTGCATTGTTTACGCAAACATCGAGGCTGGAATGTGGGCGTTAATGTCTGGTGAGTAGATTGCTTAGATTTTGAAGGTAATATTGAAGGTTAGTAATCCGCTCACTTAGATTCTCAACCGACTTGATCAAAATCTGAGCATAAAAGCGAGCATTTGAAGATGTTTAAGATCGAAAATAAAAAGAAAAAAAATCGATCAGGTTGTTTTTGTTTTCCTACTTTTAAAAGAATGAAACATGTTTTAAAGGCCTGTAGTATGACTGGTTCCAATAATTATTTCCTTAAAGTTAAGACAGTTTATGATTGCAATATGGTGCATAAAATAAAAGTACTGACTGTACAAGTAAATAATAAGGAAAGCTATTATATTTCATGAGTGTGATAATCATGTTACAATGATATTAGACTTGAACAATAAACATGTTTATTACTACATGTCATCTTCAATTCCTATTTATTAATGACATAAAAGTTTATTGTGTAAAGTAACAACTTTTTTTTGTTATAAAATAAAATACAGTGCAGTTCTAGGTTTGCGTCTATCCTGACAAACATGGTTTTTAATAGTGAAAGTGAACACATTGAGCGCCAGGAACCCAACAGTCGGGTTCTCTATTTGTAATGGATTTTTGCTACATGTATAGAATACATGGGTTTTGGCTATGGTTGTGGCGCATAGCAAATAATGGCCCTCAATGTGTTAAGTGTAATATTTGGATTTCGATCTTTGGATTGAATATCAGTTTAATTTTGACTAATACACTATGGTGATGGCACCAATGTTGGACAGTTTAAGCTGACAGGCACCAATGATGGACACTTAGTTCTTAATTCAAAAACCATAACGTTACAAATTTAATATGTACCAACAAATGTACAACACTTGACTTCTTTGAAATAAGCAATAATGTTCATGATAGGTTTTTTGTCCATTACTGGTGCAGTCACCTTAAAGCCATTTCTTGACTGTAGGAAAGACCATTTACGTTTTAATCAACATAATGTATAAAATCAATACAAATTTTGACAAATCAAAATAAATAGGTCTTTAATATTTCTAATGTTTGCTTTTGCTCTTACCTGATTTTAAGGTTTGATTGTCATTGACAATTTGATCATGTTCAGTTTTGAATAACTTTCTTTTTCTGGTATATGTTGTATTTACACATTTTATTTAATATTTCTTAAATTTTAAGATATTACGTTTTACATAGGCATTCATGCGGGACTGACTATGATGCTGCACTGTCATTACCTGAAGGACTCCCTGCACGTCAACTTTTCCCGCAAGGCCATGCAGTACATCGGGGACTTTGGAATGTTCGGCCTGATTGCTGGAACAGCCCTCACCCTGTTCTATATCTTCTTGGAGATCTATTATGGAGCTGGTAAGGTCATAGCTTTCAATTTGCAGACATAGTTATTCATTAATGCACATGAGTATAAAATATGTTTTTTTTTTAAATGTCAAAATGTTGTATGACTCTTATCATTCTTAAGCTTTTGAACACTAGACGCGGAAGACATTTTGTCAAGCAAAATTGAACCTTACAAAATTCCCCGTAGGTCCCTTTTGCATTAACAAAGCTGACGGCCCTAGCCGTTGTTGGCGTCCATGATGGCACGATAACCCGATGACGGCCGTAGGCGTCTTTGGCTGTCAAAGGGTAAATCGTCCAACTATGCATTCTTGCATGTGTTGGATTACATTCGCGAATTTTTATGCACGAATTTATAATACTGTCGGTTTTTAGACACATGAAATCACGGACCATAACGTAGCACTAGCATGTCTTGTACAACTATACGTCAACAGGCAAATTACGTTTATTAATCCATTCTGGATCGGTCTCCCCTTTCGCTATGAACCTCCTACCGCAGCTCGCATACCTCCCAACTATCACCTTTTTATCCAATTTTTGCGATAATATAGTGATAATACTGATAATTATAGTCTAGCTAGTCGTAACTTTTAAAAATTTTATATGAATTTGTAAATTAATCACGCGGATAAAGTAATTCGATAAAAAATGGAATAAACAATTATTTTTGGTACCTCTCCTCCTCCTTAAAGAGTGAGGTGTTGTTTGATAGGTATTTGAGGTTTGACTTAAACATTTTGCGATAAAGTGAACATTTTGAAGGAATTTTATAACCCCTACACTGAGTAGGTACGGCGTGTCAATTGGCCGCTTTTTTTTTAATATTTTGGATACGTATACTATTTAACTCAGCTGCCTTGTTCCAGCTGTCATGCCCATAGACACCAGTATAGTCATCCGGATGGTGTGGTCTTTCATGATGATGAAGTGGGGCGGGATGCTGTACTACTTCACCAGGTCGTACCTGAGGACGTACAACGACCACCAGCTGTTCTCCGAAGCTCACATTGAAGAGACATAAGCAAGTGAGTCTTTAAGAGTTGGTGTTTTCTTTATAGTCCTGAGTCCGTGATGTCTTTATAAAGGACAAAAATATTTTTTATTTTCTTATTTTATAAGCTAGTTAGAACAGAAGATTTATTTTCATTAAAAACTATCTATTTTTCTTACAATAATCTATTACTTCTTCTAAAAAATGGTTTATCTACAGAAAATTACGTTACTTTCCTTTCAAAAAACCCTGTCTTACAAATATCAATCTATCTAGTTTGTAAAGCTTAAGGATTAAAAAAAAAATAACTTTATGTCAATTCTATTCTGTATCGGGTTTACTGTTTTACGATATTGCCAAAGTTAACCGAGAAAAATTTGTGTAATAGGACTGATAATAATATAATATTTTACTAGAAATAGTTACACACCATGTATTAGGAGCAATCCATTAAAACACCACGACGTTTTTAATATCACCTAGAAGTAAGTAGCTTTAAAATGGTGTTTCTAAGCTACGTATTAACTACGTTTTATTATGGTAGCTGCCATAGCGGTATGCTCCATTACTGAACAAGTTTAAATTTCAAAGACTGTAATTTTATGAAACAAAAATTTGAGGGACTAGAGAGGATGTACAGTCGACGTCAAAGATATGTTTACACTTTTTCACCTTAATCCTTTGTAATAGGGTGCAAAAGTGTATACATATATTTGACGTCGACTGTACTAGAGAATATAGAGATGTGTGTGATAAAAATGATAATATATTGTAATCGTCAATTTGACATCTAAAGTTGGTTGCGTTGTGAAGCATCCGATCACCGCTATAATAACTTCAACGACAAAGATTGCAATAATATCTGACACACTGTTATACGACGTACGCTCTTACCGCTAGGCCAGCGCTCTTTGCTAGATTTTGCTACATTACCATTTCCGTTTTTTTTTTCTAAAATCCATGGAACATGTTAATTAAGCAATCTATTCTATTTCTAAAATATTTTTTTTAATAATAGCTTTTAAAACTTTAAACTGTATATGATGGACTTTATTTTTTCCTTTCATCCAATAACTCGATACTCAGACAAAAGTAATTAAATACTTAAAGAAACACCAACTCACTTTATAGTCGTTACTTATATTTTTTCGTCAGAACGTCAAAGGTCGTTATATATATTTGAGAACATTAAGATTGTTTAGATATTATTGAGCACCTAGGCCGCTCTGATATTTCAGAAAACATCATTTTATCGTGTGTTTAAGCGAGACGGTACGAGTTCCGAAGCTACTTAATATATTTCGGGTTATAAAAGTAGTTAGCTTTACATTTATAAGCTAGGGGCGTTACAGACGAAATGCACGTTAGCAGCAACTTTAATGGGAACCTTACGGCGACTGCACAGTTTCTATTCTATGCAAATTTCAGGAGGGTTGTATCTGTATTGTATCGAAGTTCGAAAATTTAGAGCATGTGTCTCTTTACTCCAATTAACGCGTTATTAGAGTGACAGAGATAATGGTCCGAAATTTGTAAATTTAGTTTTGCGCGGTAAGTCTTCGTTGTGCGAAATCAGATTACACGACAAAGTAGATGTATGTAGGTTTAAGAAATTGTAAAAATGCACCATTCAACAAGGAAGTGAGGATAAGTAACTTTTTTGGTTCCTCATACTTCTTACTATAATTAAAAAATTACATATATTTTCTTGAAAAATATTTATTACCCCGTCACTAGTGTTCAACGATAGTGATATACTTACCGCGATGGGGTTGGGTTCTAAATTTTGCCTAACCTGAATTTTGACAGGGATAATTATGTGTTTTTTTTTACCTTTGTTTTATGATATGATTTAGTTGAACTTTAACTGTGCCATTTTTTTGCAGTATATTGCGAACATTGTTCTTGTATTAATTTAAATGTGATAAATTGGCTTTAAATTTTATAGCAACTGTGCAAGTCGTGCATTAAAAAATGTAGTAATGCAATAACAGTACTCCACGGCGATACATAGAAACCTATCACCATGGGCCTCTATAGTTACCAGATATTAAGAATTTTCCGACATGTTAGGAATCGACAAGAATGCAACGGGAATATCAAAATGACAATATTTTTTTATTTCTATAACTGAAAACAAATCATTTCAAATGTCAAATTAAGAGTGAGTCGGGAATCTTAATCAAAAATCACTTGTAAACTTGTGTCTGGTAACGCTATTACCCTATTTGTTAAAAGAAAGCAGGTAATTTTTAATTTTATTGAAAACTTAATATAATAATAAGTTAGTGACTGAAAAAGATACTCCAGTGATATTTAATGCATCTTTCATTTACTTCATCATTCAATTTTGCATCAACTTTATATTTCTTTTTTAAGTAATAGAGAAACAAGGTACAGGGTAGTCAAGCATATTTTGGTTTTTATATCTAGAACTGTCTGCACAGCATCAATAGTAGCATATGGAACAACGTACCAAAAGTAAAGTGTCTACCATTTATAGGATGCTTTACAAAAATTGATATATATCATGTTAATAATTGGAATGAGAAAAAACGCGATCTTTAGAGAAATATCTAAATAGGGATAAAATATAAACAGAATGGCAGTCCCTACAGTATAGAAAATTATGATGAAATAACCGTTTCATCTGATTTACTCTACTAAGAAACCTACATAGCTGTAAGCATTATTTGATTTATTTGTTTTAATTACAGGGGCAACAACAGATTTCGTTAGGAAGTAATAATGGTTATGTTAATAAGAATTTTACTTAGGCAATTAGGTCAATGTATTTTAAAACATTTGCTATATTAACTGTAACGTCGCTAATTTTAAGTTTGTACATAGGGGTAGATTAATAAATAGAAATATTGGAGAATGATAACAAGAACATTATCAACTCTTGATTATTAATATTTGTACCGAAAAAAAGTGTATTAAAAAAAATATACGAATTGTTTTCAAAACGGACTTTTATTTCGAAAACTACGTCCCTAGTCTAGAAAATAAATGTATCTAGTCTATTTTCAAAGTTATTCCCTATATAACCCGCGCCAAAACAGTCCGTAAGTCCGAGGAATAGCATGCTTCCCGTTACTTCACTGTCAAGTGGTGGTGTGGTAGCGTCTTTGCCTCCAAGATGGAGGGGAAAGAAAACATTCAGTCCATAGATGAACGCGCGCGCCGAACGCACGCGGCCGAAGCGCGCCAAACGATGTCTATGACTTAAAAACAAAAAGGACCACAGATGAAGTTGTATCCAGCCAGTAACTTGAGTGCATTCATGTGGACCCGAGGGATTCTGTAATAACATTTACCCGGTGAGTACTTATAAACTGGATTGCTAGAATGTAACTTGGTGCTAAAATTGTAGAAAAACGTGTCGACTATTCCAAAACCTTTGAGTTTAATTAATGATAAGAGGTCTACATTTAAATTCTTTTAGCTAGTTGTTTATGAAGTCTTTTTACGGTTATAAAATAATTTAATGCGGTTGCCGGTCGACATTTAATGTACTAAGATTATGAATGAATGCGGCGTAAGTGCTAAACATAAAGTTTATTTTCTTTTTTTCGCGGCGAAGGCATTGCTCCTGACTTGTAATCCAGGGTGGCTATTTTTATCTAACGTAAGTTTATTAGCACGCAAAGACGCGGTAATCATATCATCTGCGCATGATGTCATTTACAGGTAAATTACATAACTTCCCACGTAGTAAAGTAGGATAAGTAGGGGTGTTTTTTAAAACTGCGGTAATAACGAAAACGCAGCGGTAAATCATTTTTTTTATAAATTTAACTAATATACACAGAAGTACGAATGGCGCACATTTAAGTCTCGATTATTTACAAGTCAAGTCAACCATTCGACCAAACAGAAAATAACTACAACAGGTAAATGTCTAATAAAAACAAAGACGACGTACCCAAAAAGTACACAAATCACAGGTTTGGCATAGTTTATTATATCACTACACAATAACTTAAAATTTTCTAATGTCATGAAATTATTATTTTATAGTGATGACCGTAAAATACAATTCAATAAAAAAATGTTTCTCTGTAAAAAAGTAAGTACCTTTTTTGTTGTTATTTGACAATAAAAAAAAGTTTGCTTGTTTTCTATGTATATAGCCCATCTTGCTTTTTAATTATATCTTCTCGAATTATGAAATGTAATAAGTATGGCTTTAAGCGTTTTATACGTATTGCTTTTACATGGTGCAAAAGCTTCATTCAACAAATAGGTTTGCATTATCATTTGTCGAAAGTTATCCGTTTCATAACAACCATAACTTTTCAATACCACAAGTTTTCTTTTTATGTCTTGGCACATAAAAAGCTGCCGTTTCCAAGCTCACGTTGTGCCGAGAAAAAACCTTGATTGTGCTCAACATTTTACAAATGAATAGTTGTATACCTACCTACAAAATTTCTTTCATGTTTTTTGCGAACGTAATCGAAAGTTCACACTGGTAAATCAATTTGTCAAAAAAATACTACGAAAGTTCTTTAACTTTTATAGTATTTTATCGATTATCATATTGCGACTCAGTTATGTAGCAAAAACCAAAACTGAATTCTTCAATAAAGTACCTAGTAGAATGCAATGAAAATAAGTAAAATCTATTTCGTAAGAAAATACAATCAAGAGCAGTAATAACGCCACCCTGTATTTTTTATGTAGCTACTTTTTTTTTTACTTTACACTGCGTTATTACCTCTTTACATTGGTTTATTTCTAAGTCGGTTTCATTACTTTAATTTCCGGTTTGCGACTAAGACAAATTTTATAGTAATAAAATGATTATGATGCGTACATGTATGCCCGAAGTGTGCGATTGACTTAAATACAATAATAAAAATAAGATATATAATTGTATTACTATATTCTACAGTCAACAACAATCAAAATAAATCATAAATATCAGCAAAGTATAATGGTCATTTTCGATAAACTAGGGGTTAATTAGTAGGTACTTTTATATGTCTAGGTAATAAATTTTTAATGTCGCATTAACCTTAGGCTGACTGAAACCCATGCAGGCGGACATTCGAGCGCAGAAAGTGTTAAATATTTTTTTAATGTAAATAAATAAATAATAATAAATAGTACGTCTGAGGGCTTACCGCTAAAATCGAAATTCGTAAATGTTCTATCTCCGTCTATCGCTCTTACATATACGAGAGGTAAATAGGCAAATAGACGAACGAAGGTTCGCGGTAGAGGTTATCTGATATGTTCATAGGTAGTTACCAATATATAAGTAGGTACATAGTTTCTGCGGTTGTGGTGGCGGCACGGGACATCTCACGGTATACGTTTACCGTTGCTGTAAAATGACGATATTCAAAAGTCTATACAGTACCCTTACCATGAGTTGTGACTTGGACGTTTTCGATAACGAGTATCGAGTTTACTATCTGTGCATCTCATTCGCACTAAAATAGTACAAGCGAGATGCACAGATAGTAAACTCGATACTCGTTATCGAAAACGTCCAAGTCACAACTCATGGTAAGGGTACAGCCTAGGCCAGAAGTATGGCCCATGCTTTTTATATGAAAACTCGATATATTTGTGTAGTATTTACATCTTTTCTGATGACATATTATAAATTAATTAAGCTAAAATGTCGTTGCTTTAATGCTGCGTTAATTCACTTTGTTGTAGACCCGAATTTTTGGTACTTTTTTTGTTCTTATTTCATACTTACTTTTAAATATTATTAACTGATGTCTGATGAACATATTATACTTAAGAAAAAGCGACGAGGACCTCCGGTGTTCGAGACGGGATTCGAACCCGCATCTCCAGCTGCTATCGCGCTATGCATATCGCTATGATGTCTCTTGTTGTGTACATATATTAAGGTTTGAAATATCAGAAAAATTGCCATTGATTGACTGCATTTAGAAAGAGGTGGTTTTTAAAGTTACAAGAAAAAAAGTGTGTACTCAATACTTTTGGTCAAGGCTGTACTACGAACGTGCAAACATTAGATTTGAGTAATAATAATGTTCATTTGTAAATGTATAATTAAATCAGTACATATTAGATTTGATTGATTAAGCTGAAACTCGTCGACATGTTTATCCTGCCTGTCCTAAGCTACGGAGTACAAACATGGTAATTAACAGAGACTCAAAAGTCCCGACTCAAAATTTACCAGCGAGCAATGGAGCGCAGTATTCAATGAGTCCGCAGAATCGATTGGATTAGAAATACAGAACTGCGCTCCAGGACAGGTATCTTGGAAGTGGGCGTCCATCAAACTCGAGTGGAACTGGGCTGGACACATCTGCCGCATGATGATATGATGGGTTAAATTAACCACGAGTGGACCGAACATGTCGGCCGGGCCAGAGGATACTATAAGGAGATGACGGTACGACCTGAATGGCATTAGCGATTGCCGGGAGCAAGAATTGGGCCGTGACGAGGGCAGGTCTTTGCCCAGCAGTGGACATAACATAGGCTACAAAAAAAAGGAAAAATAAACTTTTTTGAGTTATCGCAACAACAAATCCTTTAAGGAAGTAGGTAAATAGTATAGAAACCGATATTAATTTCGCTTATAATTGTGAAGGATAGGCAACAGACCCCTACACTGTGGGTTGACATGACTGGCCGGTTTTTGTCGTCATTTATTAAAAAAAAAAACATAAACCATAAATATACATTAGTCTTATGTCGTAGCAATAAGAGTTAGGAATGGTTAGTTAATTATGTCTACGGCATTAAGATTAGCTGTTAGTCATTACCTAGAACGCTCGAGGGCTTTCCTGTCGGTGACTAGTACTTAAAGGATGCCTAGGGTGGTTGTCGGAGTGCTAGAAACATCTCATAAAAATTAAAATAAATTGGTTAAGATCGACTCCGTAGCGGTTTATGTAGGAGTCCTAATCTAAAAGGGTCTTTAAAAAAAAACATAATATATCTATAAAGTTTCGTGAGTCTTAGTAAAATTTTATAAATGATAATAACGGTCCTACTCACGTTTATTTAATCACACGCGCGATATGTTTCGGAGAACATAGGCCTCTATTTTCAAGCACTAAGAGTGCTGAAGTGTCCGTTCGGTGCGCCGAAATATGTGCGCATATTATCATTTATAAAATATTAATAATAATAAAAAAAAATGAATGTCCTTTTATTGATTATATCGTTCATGCACCCATTTTACTTAATTTTGTTATATAATTTAAGATGTGTCAACATCCCCATTGTGTTTTTAACACGTTAGTTCGTTATTATTATGAAGTGACCTTCGCATTTTCGACTTATCTGTGGTCTATGTGAAGCATAAATGTGAAGTTATTTTCATTCGAATAAATAATTTTAACAAATAGTCTACATTCAAACGATTTTTTTTATGAGTTTGAATTAGGACAGTAAATATTTCAGTTATGATACTTAGCATGCTGATAACGATAACCGCTCTTTAACATTTAGCGTTTTTAATGTTTTTTTAATAAGTTAATGGAGGTAACTATTATAATACGTACTTATAGACAGAAAGAGTACGTATACCTATACACAGATATCATATATGTAACTAATATTCAACCCAAGAAAATCGCAACCAATCAATTCATAAGAAGCGCGGGGAGATTTTGCTAAAAAACTGCAAAATGCTCAAATTTTCGCGACGTTGCGCAACAATGTATACTATTTATTGCTGAGCTGGCTGAGGAAATAGCTGCTGTCTATTTTTATACAGCATAATAATGGGTTTTATAATAATGACCTGCTGTCTGTGGGAGAAATAAATCTGCCTCTTAGTGAGCTTTTAAAGTTATGACTTAATGGCATAACTGTTGAAATTACATTCTGGTTCTTAGCTATTTGTTGACATACCTGTACAGAGTATTTAAATTAAATAGATGAGTATGACATATACCTACTCAAGAAAAAGTAACCTGGTCCTCCTCCTGAAAATAAAATTATTTTATATTTGACTAAATAAATCTGTCTCCTTTTTGCACATAAACCACTGGTTGCCCTTAATAATCACCGTTAGAAAGTGGCTTTCGAACGATTGTCTCTGTCATCCTAATTATGTCTTTGAAGTAAAAGAAAGATGCACGACATTTTCGAAGTTCGATATTCGCGGTAGGCCCTCCGACCTGGCTGAGAGTCCCTCCAACATTTTTTTTAATGCTTTAGGCACTAATTATCCATTCAGCCAGCACGTTCCGTTCCGGCAGATAACGTAATGGATCATAGTTAGTATTCCGACCGCAGGAAGGAAGCCCGTGAGCATTCTAATCATCTTTCACGCTGGCTGACGCTTAAAAAAACCTTCGGCCTGTGACTGTTTAAAAAAAGTTGATTCGATTTTGTTTTTCGAGTTGTAGGAATTAGAATGACTGTAATTATTTTTGTAGAGCTAGACTTTTTGTAGAGCTTTAGGGCAATGGCCGCCGATGCCGACGCCGAAAGGTTATCGGGAAATTCATTTAAATAGTTACAGTCAAGGTAAAAGATATCAATACGGAAACTGTTGCAAAATATGTATACATGTGGTTTAATATTCAGACGATATTAAGGTGCATATATACATATTTTGGCACTTTGTTCGCATCGATATCTCTCACCTTGGCTGTACCTAACGATTAGGAAGAATTTAGTATTTAGGGTATTTTTGACTGCTTGCTTTAAATGTAAGTATCTACCTGAATAAGATGTAATTAAAAAAAAAATGTTGAAAACATTATTTTAGCTTATTTTTGCAAGTATCAACATAACACAATAACGACTATAGCAGCAATACATGGTTTATAAAACGATAATGATGAGACATAGAGATTTCACAAAATAAAGCGAATCGTTGCAAAATCATAATGCAAGTGAACATTATGGTATAGAATTGTCACAATGGTATAGAGATGTGAAAGTGTTGTATTGTTCGTACTCGGCTGCTGATTTTTTTAAATGGTTTATAAATGTGATTTGCTCAAGGTCAATTTAAATGAAGCTAATGATTTTTTATCGACATACAGAAATGTAATCTTAAGCAATATAAGCAGAAGAGTATCAAGTCAATGTTAGTTACGAAAATTTGAGGCTCCTTATCTGTTTAATCCACTGCATGTTGTTGAAACCAAGGGAAGTAATATATATTTTTTAATGGAGATATTAGCGATATATGAATCGAAAAAAAAGTGTGGGTTCCGAGTCCCGCTGCGAGTCATTTTTTTTCTATTTTTCTTTCGATTTAAATATCGAAGATATTCGCTAGCAGACGTTTCTGCATTATAAAAAAATTATCGAGATATCAGAATGACGGATCGAAATGATCGAATTCACATTATCTAGTTTTGCACTAAAGTTACAAATGAAATAGTCTGATATTACGGCGGGGTCGTCGCGAACGGCGGTCGGCACTAAGTGCTTGATAATGAGGAGGTGTTTAAATGAACGTGAGTGAAACCGTCTTTTGTTCAAAAAAATGTTCGACTGCCCACGAAACTTTAAATATAAAAATTTCGTACTTAGGTTCCTCATATCTGCAGTTCCGTACTTGACTTTGGTTCTGCGGCGCTACCGCGAACAACGATATTCGTAATTTTCCGATCATTGTCTCTGTCACTCTCATGACACTTTAATTGGAGTAAAAAGGTGCCCAAAATATACGAACTTCGAGGTTCGCGGTACTGCGCCTGACCCTTCGATACAGAACCGTCATTCGGCGAGGTCAAATTGCAGTCAGCATGTTTTAAATATGAAAGAAAAAGTAATAGCTACCGTTTCGCAAAGGACATTCGAACTTTGCCGTATCTTCAGTAATCAAAGTTGGTTAAATGAGGCTATCGTAATCAGCTCGGGCTGATGCTTGCAACAGATCCGGTCAATGTCTTCATTGTATTAACACATCGGTGAATACAGGCTGAAAAACTGTTTGGGTCATATTGTCTTCGTTTGTCGCGAAAAACTCGATAGAAAAAAAAAGACATCTCGACATTTCGAACCCGCGCTCTTTAGCAGCGTTGTGGTCGCTGGGTGGAAGTTCACATAATTTTGGGTACACAGGTTACACAGGGCTGGGTAGGTACAGGTGTCGGTATTGACTTAAAAATCGTATTTGGTTTTCTGCAAAGTCAAATGGAATTCATCAGTGTATGTAAGTGATAGTTTGATAAATATGGATGATCGGTCGAAAGAAAGGTATTAAGTTTATGTAGTTTGATATTCTTTGGATTTCGCTTACAGGACACCCTGAAAAATGAAAAGCCTAGTGACATATGCTACAATGAGAGTAACATATATTATATGTACGTCATTCCGAGAATCCTTTTTGGGATTTTTTATGATTAATATTACAGTAAATAAATTCAAACTTATCTTAAAACATTAATACATATTACGACGTATTCGCAGCTGTAACACGACAGCTGCTACGTCAAGTAATTTTAGCGTTACTGTACGTTGTCAATGCTCATGACTTGTCAATGTGTGCCTTTGTTTTTCTACCCTGTATACGTGAGTATCTATGCAACCTGTGCATTCTGCACTTCGTGCGTCCGACATATCCGACCATTGTACTAAGACTTAGACTAGCCATCTCTCCGCATTGTTTTTGTTGCGAAATACCCAATGATGTATTGGTTCGTGCGACATCAACTTGAGTACCCACACGAACCCTAACCTCAAAACTCACTGCTAATTTAAAAGTCGACTGTTAAATGCTGTTTACAAGGTTGTTTTTTGAATAGCCTTAGTTTTAAAGATACGAGATTGTGATAGTTAAGTTGAAATTTCACGCCCGTAGCGTAATAGTTGAAAAGACCTGACTAGAACGTGATTTGGTCATTGTCGCATTGAAAGCAAAGTCGAAGCTAATTTATGTGTGTTTGCAGTGCAATATTTATGGTAATGACGGATTGCGCGAACTTTTGTTTTGCGAAAACTGGGTTATACCCGGGACTAAGGTCGCCAGCGAAGTGAGACTAAATTCTGGTGATTTTCTTGATGAATGGAGATGATCGGCCTGTTGTTTTTAGTTTGTTAAACGTGGGAATCAAATAAACAATGCAAAGCGGTCGATGAAAGGAATCCATTTTTTACACTTAGCTAACCTTAACTTGCGGCTGCGTCTATTAATGTTAGATAAATAATATTCTTGATTAATATTGCTCTAGGTGACGGAACGGAGCCAATATGACCTTGCCTTTTCTAGCCCTAGTAAAGCCGGCGGGAATCGGCTTGTATGGACGCGCCGCCGCTGCTAGATGATTACCTGTACTTAAATTTTCTTTCCACATAATATCTTTTAAATGCGGGCCGTACGTACGTGAAAACACAAATATTTTTTAAATGATAAACACTGCTTTACTCACGTTTATTTTGTCACTCGCGCGACATGTTTCGGAGAACATAGGCCAATTAGTGCGCGACGGGCCGGCGACGCGAGCCGCGAACCGAACGGACACTCAGCAGTCTTAGTGCTTGAAAATGGAGGCCTATGTTCTCCGAAACATGTCGCGGGAGTGACTACATAAGAGTAGAGCCGTGTTTATCATTTATAAAATATTACGTCTCACGAAAGTTTAAATACAAATATTCTCAACTCTTACTTACATAACTCTTACGCTCCAGCTTTACACAATTTAGTAAACACTTGCGAGTTGAATCCAAAACATTATAGGTACTCTTTTGTTTTTGTATCTTTTGTTGTCAGTAGTTAAAAGCTTGTATATATGTATGTTATGTTTTCATCGGCCATTAAGATGGAGCAGGAAATGGTGTCTATGGCAATTGGAGTCTATTCAAAAATCTAGGTCTGGAATTCCTTCATACAGGAAAGGTGCGAAGGAAGTAGTTCTTCCAGTTATCTTTTTTTAGGGGAAATTTTAGCGGTACCTATGCTACGTACTACAGAGACATCTAATCCGAACACAACAGTCCATAACTTTTTATTCCTGTATCCAATTAAGGATAAATATGTAGATTATACATAGTGTAGTCTCGAACGCCGGAGGTCCTCGTCGTTTTTTCTTAAGTATATGTTATCTATTTCAACTTTTAATTTATATAGTAGTATTACTACTTAAAAATCAAAGCAAATCAAAATATTTCATAAAAAAAATAATTTGATTTGTTCTTAGTTTCATAGTGTAGTAGTTAAGTATTCATTTTAACGGTACACATTAGTCGCAATAGGCACCTAAACACTTACACAAAATCCTACCTACCTAGGCTAAAGGTCAGATCTCCAATTGTCGCTCACAATATTACGAGATACAATCAACAAAGAAGCTGACATTACGCTACCTACAAATTCTATTATGTTTATATACCTCGGTGCCATCTTTATCTCGATCTCGGCCGATTTAAATTCCGCATAGATTATTGGCCCGGACTCTTGCGCAGGATTACGTGAACGTTGTGACTAAAGATGTAAATCAATCTATTCCACTTTCAAGATTACATCTTGCATTTAAATATGTTTGCGATAAATTGTGTTACGAGGAAAGAATGATAGTATTTACATTAAATACTTACTTATGTAATTAAATAAATAAATATGTAGTGTGTCGTCGCTACGCTCCGACCAAGGAAATCCCCATGGATTATGAGTTTTCTATTAACTCTCTTGTGTCTCCATTTTTAAATTAATGCAGATTTTATGGTATTAAAACTTGACGGTTTCCGCGGTGACCGGGTGGTCTCAATTATCAAGGCGTCAACACCAAATGCTGGTACAGGTTCAAATCCTGCCACGGACGCCGGTCGACCTGGTCACTTTTTCTTTAATACACATATATATATTATACATATATTATCTATTTTAATATATGCAGATATTATTTACGATGGTCTTAAGAAACTTTACATGTCGATCTTGAATTTAAAGAAAATTCAGAACGTATTATCCGATTTGATAATAAAAGTAGTTTTTGGTAAAAAAAATAGAGTAATTTATCAAACACATGTCTACCTTAAAAATATTTCAGAGTAGAATGTCAAATATTTTTTTTTGTGTTATTTATTTTCTTGAATACATTAAACATATCATATTAAATGACCCATTACATACATGCTATAAATTTTCAAACTCAATTAATTTTCGTACCTACATTTATTATACATTCCCCGATACTTGTTAAAATGTGTCTGCATCGAACTACGATGATTTAAGTAACTGGTTTTATTTGATTTATAAACTTCTTACCTAATGTTTGAACAATTTGGGGCCACACGTAAGTAAGTGATAAATTAATTCATCTTTCTTCAGGTATGTAGTGTTGTGTTCCTGATGGTGAGCAAGGTTCCCAGAGCTCCAACCCCCCTTAAAGGCAGGCAACGCGCTTGTGACTCCCCTGGTGTTACGGGTGCCCATGGGCGACGGTAATTGCTTACCACCAGGCAATCTGTCTGCTCGTTTGCCGCCTATGTCATAAAAAAAAAGAATTGCAGTTCTTGTGACTTGATCCCTCTAAACCTTATGTTTTTATTGACTTAGAGTAGAAAACTATATGTACCTACTTACTTCTATGTGAATTTTCATTAAGTAGTACCCCTACTTACATTGCGCAGTAAGTTAATTATAGCCGAAAGTTTTTATGACTCGTGCATACAATTTTCATACCACTCGTATGCCATAGATACAGTGTTTTTCATCAAACTAGCGAAAAAATAAATAAATTTTATGTTTTGATGCACATTAAGAGAATATTTTTTTGTCCAATATGATTATATTATTGGATTATGATAGCCCTCTTTCACAGCTTATTATTAGCTGCACTTAAGCTGGTAATTTATCCCCCCTACAGTTTATACAGCTTTCATACAGAACTTATACAGCGTTTATACCACTATAAGCTGTATAATTTTGGGCCCAACTCGGCTGTAAGACACCTGCTCCCAGCCTTTTTACAGCCTAATTTTTCAGCTGTAAGTATAAAACCAGACGTTTATCAGCCATCTTGTGTTGCTTGGGAAGTCTTTACAAAATATAAGTATTTGTTTTTAGCTTTCAGTTGATTTTTAAGCAAAGATATGAGTGGTTATAATTCATAAGCCTGTTCAGTTTAGCTGTCAGCAGTGTTTAGGTAAACTACATAAATAGTTTATATTTCGTGTAGCTCGTTCTGTTACAAAGTTTTTTAAGTCGGTTACGGAACATGACTCTTATTTCTTCCCTTTTTCTCACCATCGATTATCATACACTTATGTACCTACTTACATACACATTCACATAAGTGATTGATAACTACCAACCTTACATAATTACACACAAATATACTTATTCATGTAAATCTTTTTTTCTTCTAATGCCTCGCTCGGATGCGCGCTTTCGCGTGCGCTTACGGTTGCGCAAGATTTGATCCATCACATCCCAATCCTTACTGCTTACATAATAAGAATCACTTTTGTGTCCACAGTGGATTCGTCTAAGTCATTAATCCTTACCTTGTACACAATAAGGAATAGTAAAAGAACTAAGCCATGTGGTTTATAGGAACAAGGTTAAAACGACGTCTTTTGTTTCAATGATTACGTACAACATTATTTTTCTAATTTGTTAGGAGTAGAATATACATAGTATAGAAACTCGGTAGGTATCGGCATGTAACAGTTTAATTTCGATTTCTAGGCAATTATAATAATTAAAGTTGGTAAGTTAAGAGCCATGAACTCCTATTGTTTATCTTTTATACCTAATCTTACCTTTGGCGGTAAATATTACTAAATAATTTACTTATATAAATATTCCCACTAGGTATATGTCCCATGTAGGTATTACACAATACTTCAGACCCTAGATATCATACCAATATCAAATAAATTACATCTAACTTTTACAACTAAATAACCAGAAAAAAGCTACACGTACAGTTCAAAATTACATGTCAATCAATGCTAAGTGCATTGGGAGAGAGCTGTCAGCACCATAGTGCACCAATTAGATTCTTATGTTAGCTATATGCCGGCTAACGGTTATAACCACCTACTAACTGGGATGCATCTCGGGGCATTGCACCAGTTCCGTACTAACTGGCTTTGGTAATAAAGTCATTACCGCAAGTAGTTATGTTGTTTTGTTAACGTGCGAACACACTGTTCTTGCTAGTCGCATTTCTCCCAAATTCTCTCTCGAGTCTCTAGATGCATCTATTTTATTTCGGAATTTGAAATTCTTAGTGAAGTGGACTGCGTATGACACATTTCTTTCAAGAAGCGTAATAATATATATAACTAGCACAAAAAACAATTTCTTATATATTCCTGCAGAACTTAAAAAAGTTAAGGCCGTTGCCTGTTATAAAAGTTAGTTACAAACTAAAAAACAATGTGTTTAACACGGGAAGAATACAAATTGTATATTTCAGTCATAAAAACCCTATGCTCACAGGCAGATAGTTTTTAAATTTTTGCCTGTAGGAACCTCACTTATTTCGTAATGTAAGTGTTATATTGCATCTAAAATCTCACGCTCACTCTTTATTAAAGTTAACCCTAGAAATATGTCTTCGATAGCAATTTGGAATTCCCCTTTGTAATTGGAAATAAACGCCCCGAATACTAAATCTTTAGGTCCACTACTAAGGTATGTAAATCGTAGATAATTTACTCGACATAAAAATGAAGTGAAATAATTATTTCTTTTATTATTCCAAATAAAATCACAGCCTTCTACGTTTGTAATTTCAGTAGAAGACAATAAATGTTTTATATCTACCAATAAATTGTCCCAGTAGTAAATTAAACGAGAGCTCGTTCGATGCAATGCGAACTGATTGCTTTACTACATGAAAAATAATAAACAATTGAAATCGACAATTATTTTAAACTTCCAATTATTTCTGAGCTTTATTTGCTATAAGTGCAGCCATTCGAAAGAGCCCTTAATACTTATATAAAAGTATAGACTAGTGTGTAGGATACTTTTGCGCCTCTCCCTATAAAAGTTATTGTGATATAATCGTAATAGCAGTACACCTGTACTCCTTTTAAAGGCTATTCTATCTTAACTTAGCTTTAGTTATGAAGTAAACTTAGGTTTTTCAAAGCGATAGCCATAAAAATCCCATTCAAAATGGGCTAATTTCATACTAACATAACGGCTAGGATATACCTAAATAATCACAGAATATTGTACAACTATACCAATGTAAAAAGTGTTACATTTACACATAAGTTTACATAAATATTTACTCGTCGCGATGATAAAGGCCAATTCACATCAAGCGCGGGCCCGCGGCGGGCCCGCGACGGGCCTCAAGCTTTCACACAGAGCGCGGGTCGGGCCCGCGGCGGACCCGCGGCGGACCCGCGGCGGGCCCGCGCTTGCCCGCAAACAGCGCCGCGGCTGTACCTATCTACTTATGTTGAGAAATCGAGTTCGAAAAAGAAAAAGAGAGTGGTTTCACGATATTAATAATAAAGAAATGCTACAGGGCTTACCGAGTAATTAGGTACCTACCTAGTAAGTAGCCTACTACCTACCTACTCAATGTTAAAAATGGAATGAAAGCAGGTTTTCTAACAAAAGAGACATGAAATAATATAATAATGTTAATGGCACTTTTTTCGTATACAGGTAAGACAAGTTTCGTCTAAGACCCAAATGACGAAGATGTTAGTAGTTTAGTAGTTTTTTAGGACACTCGCACTACAGACAAATTGGTCGACCGAAGGACCAAGAGACATAAAAAATATAAAAATTGAATTTTTAAAGGATTATTTTGCAAACTAGACGATTCAATGATCTTCCCTTGTTGGTTACCTCTTTTATTAGCGTACACATTCCATAATTTTTTTCTGTAATTCGTATCTTGTGTGAATATTCTTGCATTCAATGTATCATGTAATTCTTCAAAATTTGCCTTTTGACATATGAAAGTATTTGAAAAGCTTAACTTACTTCATTTGATTCCAATTCCTTACACAGTCCAGAGTAGGTACTCTCAAAATTTTATTAATATCGTGAACCCACTGTCTTTTTTTTTCGTACTCTATATCTCAAAATAAGTCGATATGACAATTCTTCGTTTTTGTCCGTATCCTCCGACATCTTGGTACAAACTACCGGCACAGGCGCTGCGATGAGGGCAAGCGCGGGCCCGCCGCGGGCCCGCCGCGGGCCCGCCGCGGGTCCGATTCGCGCTCTTTGTATGAAGAACGAGACCCGCGCTCGCCGGAAATCGCGCACGCCCGCGCCCGCCCGCGCCCGCTCGCCACACCATTTCACACAGAGCGCGGGTATCGCGGGTGGCGAGCGGGAGCTTTTGTCTCACGTACATTCGTGAACAACCTTTCACACAGCGAGCGGGTGCGGGTCGGGCGGGCGCGTGCGTTTCATTTACGTTGTATTTTATTACAAAATAATATGGACTCCAACGAAAGAATGATCGCATGTGACAAATGTATACGCCAATACAAGAGGTAAACAACACGGAAAGACCATTTAATCGTCTAGTTTACAAAAGTATCCTTTAAAAATTCAATGTTCATGTCTCTTGGTCCTTCGATCGACCAATTTGTCTGTTGTACGAATGTCCTAAATTCTGTTGAAACTACTAACATCTTCGTCATTTGGGTCAAGTGAAAATTGTAGGTTTACAGGTGATAATCTATTTCGTATATAGGTAATAATCTATTTCCTATATAGGTAATAACCTATATACGAAAATAGTGCCATTACTATATTATTACATGTCTATTCTGTTAGAAAACTCGCTTTCATTTCATTTTTAACCTTGAGTAGGTAGGTAGTAGGCTACCTACTAGGTACCTAATTATTCGGATATTTATAAGCCCTGTCATAACTATACCGGTATAACGTTTTATGAGCCTAAGTATATTTTTCCTAACTATAGTGCCTAATTAGTATATTATAACTATTAGTGTATTTGTTAGTGATATGGCGACTCTTGGGGGAGGCCCATGTTCAGCGTTCAGCAGTGAAAGTCTTTCGGCGTAACTATAATTATGATAATGATGATGATGATGATGAATCCAAATATAGGCGTACCTGCCTAAGCTAAGTTTATTTATCTGTGATTGTTGATCTCAATAATAAATATAATAAGATTGAAAGTTAGTGTGAACATTCCATTTATTTAAAATGGTAAAATGTGACAATATTATTATTGCTCTATTAGTATATTTGTTAAAATTCTCTGAAACATAATAATACTACTTTTCATAATATACAAATTAATATTTCATGATATCGCTTCATCTTGATTAATGGAAAGTAATTAACGCTACAAATGATGCTAAAATTTAGAAGCTAAGTTGATTTTTCTGTGATTGTCGATTTCATTAAAAAATTACCAAGATTAAACTATAGCTGTACATAATTATACTTTGTTTTATTTATTATATTTGAACGAAAATTCACGAGATCGCCCCACCACCATAGTAATATCTATATGCTTCAAATTATGGCTATGTTTAGAATTTAGTAAAAATACCTACTCAATATTTCACAACTCACATAGACAATTTATAGAGACCAAAAAAATACACAAAAAGTTGAATAACAATTCAGGGGAAAAAGAAAGATTGAATCTAAATAAATAAATTGTAATTCTTCAAAGCTGGCCTTTGACATATGAAAATATTTGTAAAACTTATCTTCATTTGATTCCAATTCCTTACATAGTCGAGAGTACTCTCTAAATTCTAACCTTATTTTATTAATATCGTGAACCCACTGTCTTTTTCTTTTTCGTACTCTATCGTATCCTCCGACATCTTGGTACAGACTACCGGCCGCGGCGCTGTGATGCGGGCAAGCGCGGGCCCGCCGCGGGCCCGCCGCGGGCCCGCCGCGATTGCCGGCGAGCGCGGGCGCGGGCGGGTGCGTGTGGCGCGGGCCCGCCGCGGGCCCGCCGCGGGCCCGCGCACGCCGCTGTGTGAAGGTGTTCATTTAAAACTAGCTGAACAATCGCGCCGCGGGCCCGCCGCGGGCCCGCCGCGGGCCCGCGTTGACACGCGCCCGCGCTTGATGTGAAACGGGCTTAAGTGTATTGGTTTCACACTAATAATCTACATTACAAACGAACACCGCATGCTTATTATAGGACCACCTATCCAACTGAGCTGCAAAAAAACGAACAAAACTATTTCCATACGAGCAATCGTATACCCTCGGGCGCAACGCAACACTGCAAGCCTTCGCAGTTCGGTCCAATTTATTTACTATCAGGTTCGTGCATCCACAACGACCAGCCGTCTTGACCTCTAGTCTAGTCCGCGCAAATTCCTCCCGCCTAATAATTCGTTATTTGCGATAGGGTATTGAAAACGTTTTTTTTGATAACGTTTTTATGACACAAACCATGTAGGTATGTTCAATTCCAGAGTACCAAAGTAACCGCAGTTACGGCCACTGCAGAGTTGCCATTGTCCATATGCTTCGGTGACTTCAGATTGTGTTGCCAAAATCATACATTTAGAGAGGATTCTTCTTAGGCATTCCCCAATTCCAATAGGTCTCACGCCCGGGCATTTATCCAGAGCTACAAGTCGGCTCGACATGAGGGCTTTTATTTGTGTCCAAGGTATGTATGTATTCGTTATTCAATTTCATAGTAAGTTGTGCTACGGCATTTCCTCGGTGCAGGCTCGCCTCACCTATTTCACTACACTTTTGTACTTTTAAACACACCGGTTACATTCACATTTATTTAGTCACTCGCGTGACATGTTTCGGTAACCCGAGGTCTCCATTTTTAAGCACTAAGAGACGACCTGAGTTTGCTGCGACAGGTATCTGTTAGTAGGTGTAATAGGTAATAGGCACAGTACCTGTGCAAAGGATAAATATACCTAAAAGACGATTGTTACAAAACGATTGCTGATAACGATTTTGTATTATTCATATTCATATCACCACAAAACTGTTACCTTAATCTCTGCTTCCATATTGTTATTGTGCATTCACAATAATAACATTCGTAACGTTATTTACATTAGAATAACGTTTTTTATTTGGAGTACCGTACCGTTATTGTACAATATCGATAAGTATTAAATATCAAGCTCTGTTCGCCGGCTGAGACCAAGCGAGGTGGTCGGAGCCTCGAACAATGTAGTGCGGTGCTTGGTTCAGGTTGATTGCACTTGCTGTATGAATAGGCTCGCAATTTAACTTCCGCGTACTATCTCGTTGTCATCTCGGCGAAGTTTAATGGTCTATTATGCCGTTGGAGTAATTGTTTACTAGTCCTACAATGTGTTTTTGGGTAGGCTATTGTGATAAACCACTCGTAAAGCTAACATAACCTAACTCTTTCCTGAACCCAGCAACAACCACTATAAAGTTAACCAACCATTATAGCAGCTTTGTTTGAAGGACAGAGTCTTTTATTGGTTAGGTATTTACACGAATGGTCAGATGCATTAGAAAATGTATGTATATGCCAAGCAGAAGCTAGTTTAAGCACTTTTATTTCAAGCGTTCCATAATTGCAGTTGAATAAGTTAATTCATTAAAGTTTCTACTTTCTACCGAATTGTCAACATGTTTATGAGCCTTTGGTTTGGATGCCAGTTCTTGCGAATTTACCTTAATTACTGTATTCTTATAATATTTTTCTCAACGGAAAGGAGTCGTTAATAAACATTTTACATTTATCTACAAATTATTAAAAACACTGGAAATAGAGAGTCCTAAGAAAATTCTGATTGGCGTGGTTATAATTTTGTAAGCTACAATTGAAGCAATATAGATAGTACCTACGATTAACTACGTTGTCTATATGATTGCATTTAATATTCACCCTTACTCCTTAGTATAGTTTTTGCAACTGTTCAAGAAATGCATGTAATACAATTTACACATATTAGCATTCTACACGTAGCATAGTCGAGGCTATTACGGTTCGTTCGGAGTAAGGAAAATAGGGCTTGAAAGCAGAACTAAGTTTGATTCTCCATGTGAATGATATCCTATCATTCTTAAATCTTTCTCCTATTATTCTAAGTTGCCAAGCGGACCCCAGGCTCTTAACTATGAGCCATGACTACTTGCCCGGACAAAGCGAGGACGTTGATGTCTTATCAACCTTAAAGATGAGAAGTTGATGTCTTATATTTGATTCTGACGCTTTATGCCAGGAAAGCAGAATGTCAGATTAGCAGGATGCCTTCATTTATGTTTTTTGGTAAGCTATGTCAAATAAAAACCGATCGTTTATATGTCTACATATAACGGTTATTAAGAGGAAACGGTAGTATGCAATTTTCCATACAAACGCTCTCGACTGTTTCCTCCCTGGTTTTTAACCCTAGAGCAGTGATTTTTTCAGCACAGATTGATATCATCGATATCTGTGTCGGTATGTTTCGTTTTTTTGGATTTTTTAGTTTTTTTAAGATTTAGAGCTATTTAAACATTGCTAAAAACGGCTCACTCAACTATCTCGCAAACATTCACTTATTATTCAAATAATATAGCATAAAATACAAAAAGCAAAACGTACCGACACAGAATAACTCTTCATCATTCTGTTCCAAAAAATTTATTTAGATTGGTTAAGTTTTGGAGGAGGAAAACGTCGAGAGCCAAACCTCGATTTTTGAGATTTTTACGCGGGATTTTTCGCCTGAGCTGCAGTTGTCCCTATCGCACTGTTTTTGGAGGGGTAGGCAATCTACTAAATATGTACACAGTCAAATAGTCATGAGCAATAGTCGACATTGAATGTCGATGATCTAGTGATGTAATGGGTTATCGATAAACCGAATTTTGGTACAGTTAATGCCATCGGAATAACTATTCTGAAGAACAGTAACAAGTAAATGTTACTGAAGTAACAATGTCAATTGTATTGCATGTAGTAGTGAGAAGTCTATAAAATATACTATACTAGCTTTTCCCCGCGGCTTCACACGCGCAAAAGAATACCTGTAACAGTTGACATTTGACTCCTTCTCCATACAAACTTTTAACCCCCGTTTTTGACCCCTTAGGGGATGAATTTTAAAAAACGTTGATATGTCATTTCTTGTATTTAAATTACACAAAATTTCAAGTCTCTCGCTTAAAATTTTACAATCCCTATACAAACTTTCAACCCCCTTTTTACTCCCTCAATGGTGTAATTTCCGAAAATCTTTTCTAAGTGAGTCCTTGCGATACATAAACTACCTATTATAAATAAATCAGATATCTACGTTAAGCGGTTTGAGCAGGGCGTCGATCAGTCAGTCAGGACTAACGTTTATATACAGGGTGTCTCATTCAGATCGGTCAGTATGGGGCAATCTGGAACTACCTATAAGACATACAAAGATTTGTACTTAGGAACCATGTCATCTATTTTAGGGACAAGAAAAACTGCAAACATAGATAAAAAAAAACTTGTACTCTGTTCGAGAATCGAACCAGGTTGTTTTGGAAAATAAAACTTTAAATGATTTCCGTTTGGATAAATGGAATGTGTAGGTTATAGACAGCAAAAGTTACCATAAAACATGATATCTCAAATGAATAAAATGCATTGTAATCCAATATCTTTTAATTTTAATTTTAACAACTGGTGTCTATTCCAAAACTGAACACATTTTTTTGTTATCCATCTATGCAGTTTTTCTTGTCCCTAAATCGATGACATGGTTTCTAAGAACAAATCTTTGTATGTCTTATAGTTCCAGATTTCCCCATACTGACCGATCTAAATGAGAACCACTGTATATATATAGATGCTAATACGAGCAGATCCAATAACACGACAGTAAGTACAATAAAAAATCAAACATAAAATGCATTTTCTCATTGAACAATTATTATAGGTAAATTATTTGCATATATCGTTATATATATCGTTGGCTGAGTACTCATACAAAACACAGGCCTTTTTGAGCTTACCGTGGGGTTCAGTCAATTTGTGTAAGAATGTCCAGTAATATTTATTTATTGAAACATTATTATTTACTCGATCAGAACCCCTCATGCTGCTTATAACAGACTATGGGGGAGGCCCATGTCATAGTAGCGGACAGGTTTACTATTTATAAGTTTTTTTTTAAATTAGTTAATTATATGTATACAGAATGTCTCATTTTGATCGGTCAGTATGGGGAAATCTGGAACTATAAGACATACAAAGATTTGTTCTTAGGAACCATGTCATCGATTTTAGGGACAAGAAAAACAGCATAAATGGATTTAAAAAAATAGTGCTCAGTTTTGGAAGCGACCCCAGTTGTTAAAAATAAAATTAAAAGATAAATTACAATGCATTTTATTCATTTGAGACATCATGTTTCATCGTAACTTTTGCTGCCTATAACCAATACAATCCATATCCAAACGGAAATAATTTAGATTTTTTTTTTCCAAAATAACCTGGTTCGATTCTCGAACAGAGTACAAGTTTTGTTTTTTTTTTATCTATGTATGCAGTTTTTCTTGTCCCTAAAATCGATGACATGGTTCCTAAGAACAAATCTTTGTATGTCTTATAGTTCCAGATTTCCCCATACTGACCGATCAAAATGAGACACCCTGTATAATGCTATAAATTTCATCTTTGGAGCGCTGGTAGCCTAGCGGTAAGAGAGTGCGACTTGCAATCCGGAGGTCGCAAGTTCAAATTGTACAGGCATTTTGCCACGGCTCATGAGAGCCTGGGGTCCACTTGGTAACTAATCCCAGGATTTGGCGTAGATACTAGTTTTACGAAAGCGACTGCCATCTGACCTTCCAACCCAGAGGGTAAACTAGGCCTTATTGGGAATAGTCCGGTTTCCTTACGATGTTTTTCTTCACCGAAAAGTGACTGGTAAAATATCAAATGATATTTCGTACATAAATTCCGAAAAACTCATTGATACAAGCCAAGTTTCGAACCTGCTACCTCCGGATTGCCAGTCGCACGCTCTTACCGCTAGGCCCCCTTTTTTATGAGATGATGGTCATAGACAAATGTCTCAATAGCTTTAGAAATTATATGAAGAAGCATTTTCCTGGTATTCCATCATCAAACCCTGACATGGTACTAATGGGAGGTTCGAAGCGACAGGCTGCTATACGCCTGCCCGACAGGCTCGCGGGCTAAATGTACCTAAACTGCACAGTAACACCGGGTGGTGTTACTTTTGCATTATGAAATTTAGTACTTAAATAATTCCAATCCCATACGGAAAACTATTATTGCATATAGGTATATAATTATCTCTATCAATTGGCAACATCAGCCTGCAAAGCGAATAAAACATACCCAAGTGTTAAAGAGTCGGTACCTACTTACTCAAGTAACTACGAAAGGTTATGATAATGTTGCAGCTTGTAATGTTAAGTATAGATTTAAAATTTAATTACATAAAGTTAAATCTCGAGTATCAATAAAAGGAATCGTGGTCAAAATTAAAACAAACAATATTTTCGCGTCGCGTGCCGGTATGAATAGAATAGCGAGTGGCTTAGTGGCTTGTTGCGGCCGAAGTGCGCGGGCTCAGTCTGTGTGCGTGAGCCACACACACAGGCACGATGGGGCCGCGGGGCACTTCGCGCGCCAGCGCGACAGATATAGTCGTTCAAAAACCTCAAATCTGAGAAAGGGATTCGGTACTGTTACCTCTTAACAAATTGTCTTAGGCACACCCTATTACAACTATTTATCAACCTTATAGAATCCAATATTTATTCGATACAAAACAGCTTAAATAAATGTTTAAACATTTACAGTAATTTTCTTAATGAGTGATTAAGTAGTGTCAATTCTTTAAATTATCTTATTAACTTCGTATGTAAATGTCCAATGTTTTCAAACCAGTTAAGCCTAGTACTCGCTTTAACTTATGTACCTAACTGTTTTCTTTATGTATATAAAGTGACCAAATCATGGCTATCAGCCAAAGTGACTAAAAAACACGGAAAAAGAGTCGTAGCTACATATTTTTGTTACATTCAATTCAATGTATCCCATATATTCAGATGTGGCTGTACAGTCGCCATCAGATATATCGAAGCTGTGGAGGTGGTCACAAATATCTGAACATGTACTTTATCCCCTTGACAATCAGGACGAGGTTCAGATAATTGTGACCACCTCCACAGCTCCGATATATCTGATGGCGAAAGCACTGTTAGTGTACTGTAGTTACGTAGAATCGCAATGGGTGGAACCATTAAAGTGGTTCAATGCTTAGAAATGTTAGAATAATAAAGTCTAGACAGCAAATTGACGCGAAGCTATCTTTTTAATGTTTAAAGTTTTCAGATCCAGAAAACTGCACCAGCAGTATCAAACTACATAACATAACTATATCATGTAAAGTTTAATATTTGCTACAATATTACAACGAGTCTGAATTATGTAGGTAAGCGTTCTGTAAAATGCTTTCGTAATATAATGTTTAGTAGAATCGCCTTGTAGTTAAAACATTTCGTGTCCGCGTTAACTTATCGTTTTTTTTCTTCAGAAATAAATAACACTCGTTTCATTGATTAAGTATTATATCATTCTTACGCTCGATTATAAATTAATTGATGATATTAATCTAGAGATCTAACATTTATTATTCTATGCGGCGGCCCATGATCTAACAACTCTTAGTCCACTTTAAATGTCAAAGTGGGCCTAACTAAGGGCATTCGTTTTGCAACAAAGGCGGGGCTACTAGCTACATGTTAATATAAATATCTATTCTACGTTTTATTCTACGTTTTAGTTGTGAGAAACAACTATTATGAGTCGTTACATTCTGTGTCATCAGCTAGGGGACTTCAGAAGCATAGTTAGAAGAAATGTGACACCGTGTTCTATTAAAGCGTGCAAAAATGTGCATAGTTTGTGCCCCGACCAAATGTAGATGTCATAAACGGTGATTTTAAGAGTAATCCAGAGGAATGTAACCATGTCAACGTGTGGTATAAAATAACTGATTGAACCGGCTATTGAACTGTCTAAGACATAAGAAATATAAAAAAAAAAAAAAAAACATTTCATTGTAAATTAACTGAAGGCGGCATTTCAATTTCATGAACTGTTAGCTGAAGGAAGACAATACCCGGGTATTGTACCTAAACTGCGATCATATACCACCGGAGGAGGGGCAGCAGCTTGAATTAGAGAGATGGACCACACTGCGGTCGCAAACCCGCCTACCGCAACGTTTATGGTATTAAACCCCCCATGCTATATTGATCGCAGTCTATGGGTGTCATGTTCAGTGGACGTCCGTGGCTATTATCATGAGATACCTGGGTATATCATTAAAAGCTTCGTCCACATTCCAAGCTACCCGGCTTTATCAGGTACCCAGGTTCCCGACCGACACGAAGTACTGGCCAGGCTTATCATGAAATTCCTAATAGGTCTTAAGATATGTGCAATTTATGGTGCTAGGCTATGTTTTCTTTAAAACGTTTACTGTAATTCTAATCTTTGTGCGATAATTTTTTTTTTAATATTACTTGGGTAATAGTAGTTTATGTATCTGTGCATAATGAAGGGCAGTTTCATAATAATATCACAGGATTGTTGTAATGCCTAATTATGTATAGTTACATACACTACTTTATCTACACACATATCATTAAGTGTTTTAAGATGGGTTCACAAACCGTAGGGAAATGACTTATTACTAGGGTTACGTGTAAACATTAAAAAGTCAACGAACAAAACAAATGACAGCTTGGAACGGCGGCGTTGCGTATTTCGTATCTCAGTCAATTTTTTTTAAACCATAGACAAGCGAATGAACACTCTATTCTACTGTCACTCGAGTTCAAATGTCGTTCGATTTATATTAAAAAAACATAACGAATTGGCGTTTCGTATCAATGGCTGTTTTAATATCTATAGATACTAGATTAGACACCCCACTTGAATTTGACAGCTGTTCCAAATTTAAATTCATAACCTACTGATTTCAGTAGGTAATGTTAACATTACCTACTGAAATTCTATTGATGGTTGGTAATGCTGGTCATTGCCTACGGTTTCTGGACGCATTTTAGAGCACTTATGTTATGACATGTATGTAGATAAATAATATTATATGCGTTCAGAACGTTCTCAACGTATTTTAATGATTAGTTTTTATTCGGAAACTTTCCGGATAAAAAATTTCGCAACTCCAAAAGATTCTTCTCAGTGCATTGCTATGGGCCCGGGCACACTACCGACGCTACTGCCACTTGACGTTTTCCTAGCGATTTCATAGTAATCGCGTGCGTCTGCGTCTCCGCGACGTGCAACTTTACGCAGGACAGAAACGCCAATATAATGCCAAGTAAGACACAATATTGCAAAGTATTATCTAATTTAGGAAGCATTTACACAACATGCGAAACGTTGTTCCGGTTTCTTTCGACGAATTATGGACTGCCGGATTATACTCGGAAAGATTATACAGCTAATTATTGTAATTAAATGTGTGTTGATTATGTTGTTTTGTGGAACAGTTAAGTATGTTAAAGCTTGAATGTTGTGAAACAAAAAAATTGTGTGAATGTTAAATGCCCGGATTAGCACAACTACGGCCTGAAGGCCTATCGTGAAAATCTTAATTCGCAAATTATCTCACTCTTCTTACACCTACGCCTTTGGCTGCGTTTCCACCAGAAATTGACAAGGACCCTTTGCGAGAAATGTGTTTGTGAACAGCCAATGGAATTACTCCATTTCCGTAATCATCCTTTGTCGTAAATAATGTGACTCTATTGTTTTAAAAAAAACACGTTCCTCGCTAATCTTTGGTGGAAACAGGCTGCGTTTCGTAAAATAGAAAAATGACCGTTTCGTAGTCAAGTCATAATTAAAGCTCTCTGTTTTACGCTTCCTAGAACCAACTAGGATTGAAAGAGAATTACATTTTGTTTTCAGTCGCCAATTGATACTGCGGCTGCCATAGTAGATACTTTTTTTTGTCGCTGGGTAAATGCGTTTACGCCCACCCCTGGGCCTGGGGTAGGCCCATGATGGTAGTGAGGGGGTATGAGGGACTCTCCCCGCTGCTCCTCTTGCTAGCCAAGAGGAGGGGAGGAGAATACCCACTAAAACACAGCGGCGTCGTCGGCATTGCCGTTAGGAGAGTGCCACTGGATCACGATCGCACTCGACGGTGACACTCCCCGGACTATAGTAGATACTTGCACATCGATAGTGACGGAGTCGGTACTTATCTATGTATAACTAGTGAACGCTATGACCACGAGAGACCATTTATCACAAAACTGCTGAAACTTAAACATGTTTTTGTAAGTAACTATTAATTTAGCTATTAGACAAAAAAACAGTTCGCCTCCGGATTAAGTCAATATCTAATATCTTTATTTCGTCGAGTTTAATAATGTATAAACTCTGGTATCGGTGTATAAATTATGTCAATCATCGTATAAAATGGCTATTAATCTATCTAATATGCCATACCGTTATCTATAATAGAATTCCAATCACGTCCAGACAGCCTCTTTGCAGATTTTTTCAATAACATAAAGCTGTATCTCCCTATGGAGCTTGTAGTGTGTTAGTACATTCTAGAAGCCGGGTCTAAGGACCGGTGCGGAGCCTGACTCAGATCGTAACGGGATGGCGACCTACTTTAGGGATACTTAGATGGAGTGTTAGAATGTTGAGTCTTAGAATATGGTACATAGTAGGGACCGGCTGCTTGGCTAGTTTACTGTATTGAGACCCTTATTTGTAGGGCGGTCAAGTAACAAAATGTTCAGCTTGGTTCATGAGTTCATGACACTTAACTGCGGCGCCACCGCGAAAAACGATATTTGTAAATTTCGGACGATTGTCTCTGTCACTCTCATGACGCCCTAATTGGAGTAAAAGAGAAAGATGCCCGAAAAATACGACCTTCGATGTTCGTGGTACAGGCTTTGGGACATTGTTTCATCATCATCAAAATTTCAGCCGTAAATCGTCACCTGTTGGACATAGGCTTCCCCCAAATACGACTTTAATCACCATGGTATATGCCACAGTCGCCACGCTTGGCAGGCGGGTTGGCGGCCGCAGTAGCTTTAAATTAGGTTTCGACGGACTTTGGTACCCGCCGGTTTTTTCCTTCTGTCGCCTCTTAAGACACCCGCCGGAGATGGTGTGGTGCAATTCTGAAAAAATACAAACCTAGTCAACCATTTGAAATTACTGTATTTATCTTGGATATTATTAGATATTTTGACTGGGACCATGTTTATTGACAACATTTCATATTTTCAATAAGTCTCAATTCTAATGGTGTTTTATTAAACATGTGTTAACTATACAAAAAAAAATTTTTTTGGATTTTATTCGCTTGAACTTTTGGAAAAAATCGTAATTTTGTGTAAACCGGAAGTATGACGTCACTTTACCAAAATAAGTTATCTGTACCAGTACTCATTTTCTTACGGTTGACGTTTGATAATTTGTTTGTCAACAACTGTCATAGCCATAACTATTTCTTGTTCAAGCTCACTTGCCTCATAAATTAAATACATACATTCATACGTTGTTTGAGATAATAAATCACAAACTACTTGGCATTCACTCACTGGACTTAGATACCTCTGTAAAAATTACAGACTTGGCATTCTTTAACCGAACACCAATATACCTATCTACCTTTGAAACAATAAAATAAAGCTCTACAGAGGACACAGCGGCAAGTGATATGGATAACTTAGCACAGATAAGAGGGGCTAGAGGACATGTCTTCGTCGGACGTTGTCGTTTATGTCGAAGTGAAAAGAGATTCAGGAAAATGTATAGTGCAATGCAGAGTCAGTCCAGAGCAGAAGATCCGCTCGAAGCTAAACAAAGTGACTGCATAGATAGGTGAAACCAGTGAGACTGTCTGGATGTTTCTTGTCATGACTGCAAGGCTTCACCAATTATGATTTTTGATGTGGCTATTAAAGAAGACAGAGGAGCCTTCGACAACTTCTATGTAGGAAATATGAGCAATTTTAATTTAAATAAAGCTTTTTTTTCATAATATCTTTATTATTTACATTTCACTTTATGACTACGTTGTATTTCTAATGAGCTATGGATCCCTGTTGTAAAAGGAAAGTATTTTTGCATTCGGCAATAAAACAATATTTACTAAATGCATATTGCTTGTAGTTTTTGCCTTGTTACATGACTTATTGCAGCATAATATACATTCTTCTTCTTCCTCTTCTTTAAAAAAAATATGGCTTCCATCAATAAATCAATCGATGATTTCGCCAATGTCAAGTAAACTAACATATAAGTATAATAACATATAAGTTTGCCCTTAGAGCATGACGTTATACATATACATTCAATTAATACAATTTGGCAAGGTAACTGAATTAAGAAAATTTGATTGGTGACCATCAAAACGCAACCCATTAATGCTCGACCCTGGAATGAACAGCCCATCAACTGGCGACCATGATGTACACGGATTGTTGGGGCGTCAATTCTCGGGTTGCGCATTCTCGGTCCGTATAAACGCGTTACGGTACAGCAATCCGAAGCCACGTTCTGTACGGGGCAACAATGTTCGACCCATCAATCCGCGTCCAACAATCAAGAGTCCTTTGGCTTTGAATTGTTGGGTTGTGCATTGTTGGTACGGGTTGATAAAGCGCGACCCAACAATTAACGACCCATCAATTGGAAGCCACAGAAATATCATGTGACAGAGTCCAGATAGGTGCGACGACGAGCGAAGCGAGGAGGAGTGTGTTAGGTTAACCGCGAAAAAACAGCCAAAACCAACGTTTTAATATGAAACTATTCTAGAAAAGACTTGGTCGCCTATTGTTGGGTCGTTAATTGATGGGTTGAGCATTCCGGGGTCGCTCAATGTTGTTACGGGCCGAGAATGCGCGACCAATAATTCGTGTCAACTGAATGGACGCCGATTGCTGGGTCGACAATTCTCGGGTTGCGCATTCTCGGTCCGTACAAAGGCGTTACGGGGCAGCAATCCGAAGCCACGTTTTTTACGCGGCAACAATGCTCGACCCATCAATCTGCGTACAAAAAAGTGGTCGCCAATTGATGGGTCGTCATTTGTTGGGTTGCGTATTACCCGGACTCATTTGATTGACCGTATGACTGTCAGACCGTCAGTGTCAAGTCAAGTCTACGAACTTTTTTTTCAGTTGCCCTGGAATCTTGGTGACGTCACTTTCCCAACCTTGTGACATACGCTCTTTTAGAATGAACTGTTTTTCAAATGGATTTTTTGCATTATAAAATCACTTTTTCAGAAAAAAATAAAAATACGGGTACATTAAAATTTCATCTTCTTTCCAATAAACTCATTAAAATTAGGAGTTAAAAATATGAAATGTTGTCAATTGACAACTCAAATTTTATGCACTTACTTGTACTGTAATAGTCACTCGAGTCTTTAATTATTTGCTTAGAAACCTTCTATGATTTATTTTATTTAAGTCGAAAGAAAAATAGAAAAAATTTGACTCGCAGCGGGACTCGAACCCACAACCACTGGATTCGAGTGGAGTCGAGAGTGGTTGTGGGTTCGAGTCCCGCTGCGAGTCAAATTTTTCTATTTTTCTTTCGACTTAAATATCTTTGATATGCTAGCAGACGTTTCTGCTTAATATAAAAATAATGATTTATTTTGTTAATTTGTCCTTTATAACAGCCTCAAAGGTCGGTGAAGATATGCAATTACCCCAGATTTGGCCACAAAACCGCATTTCATGTGATTATATCTAGTTATTTTGCGGCAATGCTTAGTGTCCCAAAAATTGTACATGACCTACAAACTGAAGAAGGCATCTTTATTTTTTATTGAACCCCTTTTTCTTAACTAAAAGTTGTACGACTATACCATACTCGGTAGATTACCCAATATATAAAAAACAAGTTACAAACATTCACTATAAAGACCGAGGTCATAAAACGAGGTTCAAAAGAGACCCAGAACGTAACCACGGCAACAAGCGACAACAAAAAATTAAGTCACTTATGCGACTTTTTCTCGCGTGTACTTCACACGTAGATTACGTAACTATGACACCGTTTACGTCCAGGGTCACCACCATAATCGCCGGTCAGACGAAACGTCACAGCGGTCGTCGACTCGGTCACGGTCAAGTAACTGTACTCGCCCTAGTAAAGGGAAGCTACTGGCACCGCCGAGATGACTCGGGGAAATCCGTCATGGTTGTTATGCCGGGTCGCTATGCTCGAAGGAATGTTGAATAGGTAAATAAATCCTTATCAAAACTAGAACTGTTTTTTACTAAGCAGAAACGTCTGCCAGCGTTTCTCATCGATATTTAAATTCTGCCTTAGTCCCTCCCTAGAGACAGTAAGTATTAGTAGACTAGTCGATAATTATTTATTTACATTATCATCGACAATACCATCAAATAGTTATTTTATTGGTTATGCAGGGCATAGTTAGTGTTTCCCCTTGCGCGTTAATATTGAGACCCGAGATGGTGAGATTCGAAAATTGAATCTAGAGAGTTAAAAGTATGGAATCTTGAGCTTTGGGAGGGTCTCAAGGCACGAGAGTGGAGCACACTTTACTGCCGAGTAAAATACAATTTATCATCTCGAGAAAAAAAATAACTATAAAACATTAAACAATTTATCAAAATCATCTATTAGTATCGCATTTCTCATTCAAAAACATGAAATAAAATAACATCCAATAAAACTAACCTAAAAAACACTCGATTAGTACCTAGTAGATAATGTGTATGGAATTACTTTGCACTCTTGTAAATAAAAAACGTTGCTATTTGTTTTAAAATAGTTATTTCCGAGGAAGTGAGGTGAAAATAAACATATCAGGAGGAAAGGCAGTTAAGTACATACTGTTTCACAAATGCACCAGGAAATTCCTTATCAGAAAGTTGGCAGATCGTTTTGTCAGAGCTAGAAACAAATAGGAGGTAATCATCTGAATGGTGAGACCGTCTGAGATGAATGATGAAGGGTTGGTTGAGATTTGCAATGAAGTACGTCGCCAGCCCGACATCCTAGCCCTTACAACATGAATTAATTGGGTAAAACTAACCTAACCTAACCTATCTTAAACTAAACGTACTTACATAAATACTAAATCTCCGACTGTGTCGTCCATAGCACAGTCGGAGATTTAGTATTTCTGTCGGAAGTTTAGTTTTTTGTTGGGAACATTTATTATTATTCGAATTAGTTGTGTATATTATCTACTACGAGTAACTGCTTTTTTAAATGTTTTATTAAGACTAATTTCCTCTAAAGGCTTTGTCAATAAAAACCAGTTCATTGTGGGTTAAACTCACTTGTCAATTAAATCAAAAAAGTTGTTTAATTGACTAATTTCATTGATTCCGTTAACGTTCCAAATTCGAACTGATTAAACGTTTATCACCCGTTGAACTGGCAGGAAATCGACGGTTAAAAAAACATTGTATTCTCATTACTGATGACATTTCGTTTAAAAATAAACTTAAACTCAAGGTCCAAAAGTTGCTATTTTAATAAATGGTAAAAGGTGTGATGGTTGATCGTGCGTAGCTAGGTCATGCCACATATCCTTTAACGAGATGGCACGGCATGTGACACTGATAACTGATAACTAAAGTCTGAACTTGAGGCAACTATTGTACATTTTTGTGTACCTATTGGTTTGGCAAAATAAGTCCCGCCGCGCCGAATTTCTTGCCGGTCATAAAAGTCAAAATGCTTCTCGGGTCAGAACCCGAGTAGCAGTAGTAGGGTTAGAAGCGGTGTAGTTTTTATTTTTCTCTTTTCCTTTTTTATATACTCGATGTGTAAAAGTGCCCTTGTGGCCTACTTACTAAATAAACGTTTGAGTTTGAGTTCAATATCTTAGAAATCGCGTATTATTTAAAGCGCATATTAAATCTATGTTGGTCCCATCCATGGTTTATCACAATGGGGTTTCATGAACAATAATTATCAGTGTCATAGCTCGCCCACGCTCTACTTTCCTGACTTTCATGGAACCCTACAAGTCAAGGTTCTGTAGGTCACAGGCACAGGGGTCTGCTGTCGCACATACTAAACAGGGCTCCCATTTTACTTAACGATTATAAACCTTATTGCAAAGAGATAAAATCAATGGTTAAAGTTTGTATTTCTGAATTCACTGCGCTTTAATGTCGAACCATTCTGAACGCGTCATGAGATAAAGCAGTTGCCAACTGTCTTGGGGTCAAATTATACCGGTAACTAATTTTATAGACGGATTGAGAATAACGCAGGTTTCCCAATTGTAAAAAGGATTAACTGAGGGATTTTCTCAAATGTATTTAAGTCCTTTCGCATTGAGCATGCTCACCAGTGATACAAAGTTTTATTAGGACGATTTGGACCTTATTGAATGGGCAATAAGAGCTCAGTTTTGTAGTATTTAAATGAAGGTATTCAAACATTTAGAACTCATAAGTTTATACGTGATCGGGATATCAATATTGGAAAAGTGTGTTGACAGTTATACATTGGTATGTCATGAATTTGTTTGATTGCCCCTATTTTAAATTAGGAATTCAATTTGCAAATTAGATTAGGTAGTTATGTTCTTCTATTTTTAAGTTTTAAGCGAATATTTACTTGATAATCTACGAGTATATTTTATAGTGCAACTGTAGTGTACCCTGTGTACCTACTTCTTGAGGCTCATTTTTACTACACGTTTTACTGTAAATTTGAATTTTAATTAGGTATACCTACTAACCTAATTCAAATCCAAGATTCAAGGAATGTTATTAATAAGTGAATCAACAATTTGTTGCTGTTATTCTGTCCCATCAGTCAGGGGATAACTGTAGCATAGTTTGTTACAAGAAATGTGGCCCTGCGTACTACTGACGCGCTTAGTACGTGAGGTGACCCATTAGGGAAGGGACATATAGCTTTCTACAAATATATATTTTGTGTATTTGGATGCAATTAAACTGTGTTTTGAAGAGTGACCCAGGGAAAAGTAACCATGGCAACGAGGGACAAAAAATAGTTGATTGAGCCTTATATCATAGTTTCCAGATTTTGTGAAATGTTAATATTTACAATATTCTCTACTAATCTGCTTGACTTATAGGAGTTATTATTATTAGTAAGTCAGAGGTAGTCGATAATAGTAGATTGTTTGACAAGGGGCTAAAGTAGGCCATAGTACCACGAGATGGTTATTTTCCCGAACGAAGTGAGAGAAAATTGTTCGAAGGATAATATGGCGTTTAGACCCGAGTTATACATACTAGTTTTCACTTCGATTGCGAGAAAATAAAATAAAGTAACATTTTAACAATAAACAAATACAATTTTATCGCCCGCAATGAATTCTGAGTCAATAATGTTTAATTTGGCAATCTATGTATTTTTTTCAGTACTTTGATACAGATAGGATATATATATCTACGCCGTGAATAAATGCCATAGACAATGTATAATTTGGGCTTCAAAGAGTTTGCCAACGATTTAAACTTTTTTTTAATGCTTGTGAAGTAGGAACTAAAAAGCACCTAAGAATTTGATTGCGTTTCGTCATTGGTCGATTTTAATATTGCGGTATATCTGATTGGTTGATACTTTATACAAAGTTTTGTTTAATGATTTCACATTTTTTAAACAGTATTCGCACCAAAAAAGAATCTAGAGTTGCAATTAACTTCGATATGTGTTGTGATTGGTGGATTTAATAAGGTGAAGCGTTCTGGTTGGTCAATTTAAAACGTTTTGTATAGCATAAATATGTATACATATTTTCCCAAGAGGCTAAATGTACTACTTTAGTCCGCCTTGGCAAGCATAATATGACACACTTTTAGAGCATGAGAAGTGAAAAAATTAGTTGTGAATATGTCATATCCACGCGCCTGCCGCGTATGTCCTAACATATCAGACGGTACACATATGAGGCTGGCATTAGGGCGTGCATCTTCAAGTCGAAGTCATGAGGGCCTCCAACAGTTAGATAACATGACGGGCGCGAGAGTGAAAGTCGTGGATTCACATGTGATCTGTTACGCCGGGTGACGCCAACCGCGACGGACAAACTAAATGCTCTAATATGAGTGGGCAGATGCTATTTGTAGTGTAAAGTGTAGCGTGGGAGGTCATTTTAAGTTGATAGACTGTATTGGTATTGTTTTGAATCATGAGCGGTCAGGCGATGGCGAACCCTGAGCTCCGGAGCAGTAACAAAGGATGTAACGGGGATAAACGATAGATATAATTTGGGTCTCTTCAAGGCAAGAGTGAATAGGCTGTTACTGAACCAGCGTGCTACACCCTCAACCTCGTCACTTATCGTCAGGTGTGAATGAGGTCAAACGCTGGTCATCTTGTTTAAAAAAAATTTAATAGTTAATGGATTTAATTCGACTTCATTTATTTATCAACTCTGAACTATTTCGGATTATAGATATCTAACACTACGTATAGTATTCATGGAACAGCTGTACGGAGGAGGTTGTGGATGCCAAAGAAAAGGGTTAAAACGTTACTAAACAGCATTTGGATAAACGCACCGTGCGTTAACGCATTCACTGCCACCAACGCACATGTGCGTTCATTTCCATACATTTTTGGAGTGGGTCGACAGCGAATGTGTTAAATAATTATTTTACTGTAATACATTTTAGAACTCCATTACCGTTAATTAATACCCTATTAGCTGCACAATTACATTTATTAAACTAAAAACCGGCAACTAAAGCACCTGGAGGTTCAGCTCAGGACAATAAAAAAAAAAATATTTTTTATATATTTACTTCGTTCAAGGCATCAAACGTGGTCGTCACTGATATAAGAATTGTGTCTATAAATATAGTTACCAGATTACAGAGACTATGTATGGTGAATTGTCTATGACTTATTTTCCATCTTGTAAATGAAATCCATAATCATTCTATATTTAATAGTGAATATTTATAATTACTATTGTTAATTAAAAAAAAAAACGTAAGCAGGTCGTGCATCATTTTAAATAGGTATCTACTAAAAGCGAACAAGCCCAGGTCTTGTTAATTTAACACCAATTTAGAGAGAGAATAAGAGCGTGGTAAGATAATTTTGAATACCTGGCCCGCTTAGAAACTTCTGCTGTACTGTAACCCTTACCATGAGTTGTGACTGAGATTTTCGATAACGAGTATCGAGTTTATTATCTGTCCAACTCGTTCGCACTAAAATAGTACAAGCTAGATGCACAGATAGTAAACTCGATACTTGTTATCGAAAACCGCCATGTCACAACTCATGGTAAGGGTAATGCAAACAGAACTTGCCGTAAACTAGACATAAACGCATACAAACTAAACCTAGACCTTAACATTCCCAGAGAACGTCACGACATCGTAAATGCTGGGTTCGAGATCCGTTGGCGTCCGCATTCCCGGGTCTAACCCGCTGTAGCATTCCAATCGTTGTAGCTTGTGCGACTCAAGAAGTTCAACAATTTACTTACAAAGCGAACCCAGAGCCTACCACGAATATCAAAAATCTCAAATTTCAGACGGTTGTATGTCACTGTAAGGCTTTGGTCTCCTATTTTATGCTATACGCGACGCCTAACGTCAGCGTCAACGTTTCTGAACAAAACGCAGTAAGCGGCCGACTGTGTTTATAAGAGACCATAGCCTTAATTTGAGTATAAGAGGAAGATATCCGTTTTCTAAGTTCGATATTTGCCGTACACCTTCTGAGGACTACGTTGTTCGTTCATTCGTCTATTTGCCTCTTTATCCATCGTATATGCAGAGAGATAGAGATAGCAATTAGGCCTTCGTAGACATATATTATTTTCGTTTCGATTCCTTTTATAAACGATTGGTATCCTAACTATGGCACTAATATCTAATAAGCACTTTTTGCTACGTAAATCTTTATTATATAGGATTTTGAAGCAAGGCGAAATCATATGCCCCTTGGAAATGTCACACATATCTACGTATGAGCAATGTACGCGTAATGGCGTTTGAGATAAAGTTAGCTGTCGATGAGCAGGACGATAAGGGTTAAAGGGTTAACGTTTTAAAGGTCGTGTTACACTGGATAGAAAACAATCTGACTCGTTCTCTCGCATAACCGATAAAAACACACGGCATACTGCGTGTAACGGAACGTAACTGTTCTAGAACGTTTGCACTACTTGCCGGGATAATGGGCATACGGTAACACGACAGTTTACGGGAAACATGGTTTGTGAGGCGTTTTCGAGTAACAATAGTTGGGCGATTCATGGCCACTGCGCTTTCAATGTTAATTGTATTATATTAAGAATTTTATGATAATTCGACCGGCAAGAAATTTTTATAGCGGAAACAAGCAGCTCATAAAACCAATTCTAACTTTTAAATATGACACGTTTTTATTATGTATTATGAACTAGCCAGCCATGCCAGTCTTTTAAGTATGGTTGAGGGATAAAAATTATCCTAATGTCCTTTCTCGTAGCTCAAACTCTTTCCATTCCAAATTTCATTCAATTGGTTCAGCTGTTTAAGCGTAAAGAGGTAACAGACAGACAGAGCAAGTTACTTTCGTACCTATTTATAATATTAGTATGGAAATATGGATTCGAGTTTAAGAAAAGGTGCGGAAAAGTCTTCAAATATGTACTCTAATAGGGAAGCGCAGTGTTGGGCGTCCACAAAGATGGACCGAAGGACTCGTACGGATTTGTGGGAGTCGGTTGCCACAAAACTGATTTTTAACTTTCCTTAACTACTTATCTGCGTTAATTGGGTACAATGATCGAATTTTGTTATCTGTCAGTAGTCACCGTAGCTGTCACGTTCTAATAAGTATGTGCGTGCGAAACTGACGGGTAGCGTGATAGACGATAAAGAGCCATCCATGTTATCCGTTCGATTCCTTTAGGATACAATCGAAGAGCCTTAAGATTGAGACGATATAATGTTGGACTACTCTTCGGTTCTAGTACAGGTACAAACGTGACTATTTAATTATTTTACTTTGCAAACGGCACTGTATAATCTACACTTCTACACTAGTATTATAAAAGTTTGTGAGTGTGTATGTTTGTTACTTCTTGACGTCTAAACGGCTGGAGCGATTTTAATACAATTTGTTATGGAGTTAACTGACACCCTGGATTAACACATATGCTACGTTGTTTCCCTAATAAACGGGGTAACACCGCGGCGCTCAGCTAGTAAATAATATATTTCTGATAAAAACCCCGGAGGTTTTAAAAAGTTCACCATCTAACATGATCGATTCCTATCGATAGACTATTCCTAGAGAGACAAAAAGGTGAAACTCGTCGATGTATAACGTAGGAAACTGATGACAATAGCCTTGTGTGAGAAGTTAGGTCATAGATTACCTCGTATACATTCTGCATTAAGGATCGACCACTCTGTAGACTGTAGAGCAAGGGTCTCCAAATGTTGTGAGCCCGAGGCCGCGGTCAAGTCATCGGTTGCTGCTCGATTTTACAATTTTTGTCGGACCCAATCAGCGCTTTGTAGGACCCATCCGGCCTACTAGCCTTAGTAGGTATGAAGACTTGATATAAATTGATGTCCCATACGCTTCGCTTTAGTGTATTCTGATTTTAATAGCACTGATAATTACTACAACGGCAATTTGAATAGAATGTTTCGTAACTATTAATGTTTCTGTGTTTAATATACAGGTCTTTTAAAAGTAGTTGCCCAAATGAGCGGTCGTGCATTCGTATTTACGTACAAGATTGGATAGAGCTGCCATCTAGACTCGTAAAGCGCTAGTCGTTTTATATGATTGCTCTATCTAATTGAGTGATCCTAATTGCCAATATACCTTGCCTTCAATAAAATAAAGACCTATGTGGTTTTCTGAGCACCGTAGTCAAATACAACTTTGTGGTATTTTTAGTCCAGTATGTAGATTATACGAAGAGCAAAGAGCATTGCTATTGTGGGAAAGTGAAGAGAAAATAAGGGGTAAGAACCCCTTGATAGCTAGTTTTTTATTAAGATAAGAAAAGGGTGTATACTTAGCCTAAAATAAGATACCGATGACTGCTCAGTACAACGGATGAAATCACGTGCACTTATATCGCACTAGACGACATGTTTTGGGTACAACAGTTATTTGTTATACAGGGGGGCAAAGTGTTTACCTTCTCGTGCTAATATTGAAACCCGAGCTACCGAAAGATTACAAAATTGAACAGTGATTTAAACAGTGGGCATTGGGAGGGTTTCAAAGCACGAGAGGGGAACACACTTTGCTACCGAGTGAAACACATAATTTTTCACCTCTCTACCGCGAGGAAAAAAATAACTAAAATATTAAAAATGTATTCAAAATTATTATAGCCTCCATCATTTTATCATTCAAAGACATTAAATAAAAGAACACCCAAGCAGCTAACATAAAAAAAACACTCGATAAACAACTTGTATGAAATTACTTTCGACTCTTGTGAATAAAATGCAACTTTGCTATCTGTTTTAAAAAAATAAAACAGTTATTTCCAAGCTAGTGAGGTGAAAATAACTATTATTCGCGTTTTTTGGGAGCGTGTAATATTGCTAAGGCAACAATATCAACAGCATTACAGCGGAACAGGGTATGTGCGTGTCTAATCCACACTTCGCCTGTATTTGCCTTTTTGCTACGAGACAAGTGATTAGATCAGCGGTGGCCCGTGACCGAGACCGTGATGGTATCTACGGATCAAGAGTCCGTCTGTCTGTCTGTCTGTCTGTCTGTCTGTCTGTCTGTCTGTCAGTCTCGTCGACATCTGTCGGGGAGCTCCGCTTTGAACAGAAGTCAAACATAAGTACCTATGTAATGGATTGATTTGTTATTCATATTTTTTTAATTAATTTATAAACAAGAAAGCTTCATAGACAGATAATATAGAAAGAAACATAAATAATTTGATGAAAACATAATTATATCTAAAACTTTACGCAATATACCTACTCGCAATAGTATAGGTGATAAACTTAACTGAAGAACCATGTGCATCTAGTTGTGCAGAGAATTAATATGGAACTTACGTCAAAATTACAATATACATACATAAATAGGCCAAGTGATTTAGCTAAGTTTTTCACCGGTAATACCGAGTCTGCGACGGTTAGCCAATGCGAATGGCTCATGATTATGCTCCTCGTTACAAAGTGAAACATGTCGAGCAATATTCGACTTATAAAACGTGAGTTACCCGCTTTTATACAATTAATATATTTGATAATAATATGGTTTATAACCTTCTTTTTGGTAAACTTAAAAAATAAAGTTGATCGCGGTGTAAGTAATGCTATGGTTATTACAGCTAAAGACTTCTTTTTATCACAGAATATAATGTAGACACTCATCAATATAAGATTATTTCACGGAATTAACGTTTTTTAGCCACCCGGATTCATCAGCCGCGATAAATTACCGCTCGCCGTTATTTTTTGAGCGGCCATTTTTCCCACTCAATGTTTTGTGGACATTTTTCTTTTCTCGATGACGAAACGGTATAATTAAATATCAAATACATGTGAGTTACGTCGTTTTATACAAGAAGGAAAGATCTGCGATGTTTTATCTTTCTCTCTTAAGATTCCTGGCACATAGCGACATACCCTAGTTTCTTTTTGCGGAACTGGCCCTGTTAAAAGGAATTTGAACCTACACTATGCGGCACATGCATAAAAGCGTTAAGTATCACTCATCTATATATAATTTATCAATTTCCAAGCATTAGCAGTTACGGATAGCACGCAAGGTACGGTTTTACTATGTCTTTCAATTCCGTTAAAACTCAATCCTTACTAGAGATGTGCCGTTCCCGTTAAGTTTCCAATATTAATATGAGGCATTTTTCCAAATGGTAAATTTCACCATAGTAATATTGGGAATTTACAGGGAATGGCACATCTCTAGTCCTTACACCATGGCGGGTTCTTTTTCTGTGCGAGTACCATGATACGAACAGGGTTAGCTTTACTAGATTGTCAGTTGAATACGCTTTTTTTATTAGATTTTATAGAACATTACATTACTGTATCAATCCGAATTTAATTACATAACCTACGTAACAATTGTTATTAGAGTAAGACTTATCCGCGTGTAATCAATCCGCTGCAACTGAGACCTGTCCCAAGATCTGAATTACGGAAGAAAAGTAAAGACGCCAAGAACGATTACCTAGTTATGGTTTTTTGCATTGCTTTTGTGAGTTGATGGATGATAGGCCATCCAACACCTTAATATCAATAAAGTTGTATTTTTTTTTTATGACAAAGGTGGCAAACGAGCAGACGGATTGCCTGATGGTAAGCAATTACCGTCGCCCATGGGCACTCGCAACACCAAGGGAGTCAAAAGCGCGTTGCCAACCTATAAGTGGGTTGGAGCTCTGGGAACCTTATTCACCATCAGGAACACAACACTACATACCTGAAAGGTAGCAGTGCTATTATGGCTGTGGTCTTCTGTAAGGAGGAGGTACTTCCCCAGTTGGGCTTCTCCAGATTCAAGCGTGATGGTACTTCGCTGTGCCCTACCTCTCATTGTTGGACGTAGTTTAAGGACATACCCGAGTCGGGTATTTTTTCCCTACTGGTTATTTGAAGTTATTCGATTTAGTGTATATTGTTATTAGTTAGTTTCTCGGCGTAATGGTGTACACTGTAATGCTGAGTTACGTTGTTGTACTAAATAAAATAGAAAAAAAAAAACAAACTGTCACAAAGATACTCGTACATACAATGAGTTAAAAGATAAATTTGGCAGTCAGGTAGTTCTAGAATCAAGCCTCTTAAGAACCACTGGACTGCATGTACCTACTACCAATAACTTAAATGGAATTTAAGCCATTTTGAATTGAAACAGAGTTTTAATTACCTTTTCTTTCTTTCGATTTTGTAACAAAAGAAATTATTTATTTCCTGAACTTAATAGATTATTTAAAAACAATATTACTTACAATATCATTCATCAATCATCATCTTCCTCGCGTTCTAAGTTCCGAAAAACTAGGTACGAGCCGGGGGTATGAACCATGAACCTAAAACCTCCGGAGTCGCTTTTACCGCTAGCCGCTAGACCATTGGCGCTTCCAAAGCATTACTAATATTGTTATCTTTCATTATAGTTCGCAGCGCGAGGGAAAAATCTCCAAGACACACCTATCTTGGCATCACGTTACATATAATGCCTTCTAATTACTTAACCAAACTTTACATATTTCCTCATGCAGCCGCGTTAACTGATGTATTTATTAAAAACAGCAACCGAGCTATGAATATAAAGTTAGCTCAATTTATCCACCAGCACAAATAACTTTGTAGAATAATATATGTTCATGAGACAGTTTCCCGTAACGGTGTATAACATCACCGTTTTGAGGTAATGATAACATCTGTGTAATTTATAATGTCGTGTTTTTGTCTCGGAACTGGCAACACCGGCAATTTTATTATTATAGTGTCTTGTGACGGGTATAAGAAGTATAATGTCAGACTCAGTTGATGTTTCTTGGATATTTTATTCAACTTTTTATTTGCATAACCTATGCAATTATGCATGTAAAAGTTGTTATTCTCACGCGAAGTGTGTCATGTTTATCATATATTTATGCTTAAAGTATTTTAGGTAAATTATGTAATTTTCATCAATACCGAACTTTATAAAGGCGATGCAACCAGTGTAGACACACTAGCACCATCACATCAGCAGCAGAGGCAGCCGAAAAGGCCAAGGTGGGGAAATATAGTGGTCTCATCGCAGAATATTTCGGCCTCTTCATTCGGCCGCTTCATTTCTCCATTCGGCGTCGAGACCATGGGGCACTGGCGCTCTGAGTCTCTTTAAGGACCTTTCAAAGAAACTCAGAGATGCCACAGGATACCGAAGAGTTGGCAGCTACCTCGCTCAGCGTATCAGGCTTACGATTCATTGAGGAAATTCTGCCAGCGTCACCGGAACCATGCCGCAGGGCTCTTTTTTAGATTTATGTTAGTTTTAGTTGATTTTTTGTTAATTAAATTAGTATATTATTTTCGGATTTATCAATACAAATATACACATACCTACACCTTCATACTAGGAAACTAGGAAACGAACATTACATAGATTATGCGATTGCGCACCTAATACCTATTATTAAAAATTATAAACTAAATGCACGTTAGCGTCATCCAATATTTCAAAAATAACGCTCATTCCCGCCATTAGAGAACACTTTGAAGCTACAAATTGCCTCAAAATTAACACGTACAGTCAACGTCATAAATGTACACCTTTTGCACCCTATGCCCATGCTATAAGGTGAATAAGTGTATAGATATTTATATGTTATTAACTGTGCCCCTTAACCTCGGATTGTAAGTTGTATGTAATCGGAGCCTTTGCGGCATTCATTTAATGACTGGATGGAAACCGAATCGCGATAGAAAATTGGTCATTATTACCTCAGCGTGTTGAATTATAAGCCAATGAACTCTGGCACGGATCAATATTATTTAGTTGCAGTTATATTAGCTAGAAAATTACCTTATTTGGACTTTGAACTTGTTTTTTAGAAATTGTTACAAATATATATAGTTGTGTACTTTGCTTGTATTCCTGTGTGTTCTCGAAGTGACGTGAGGAGGGCACACATGGGAAGGGAGGGAAGATGTGCATTACCAACTGTGCCGTCACAAATTGGTATAAAATCAATCATCTGCATGCTACATGCATTCAATAAAGCTGGGGACATACTTCGGAAATATCTTTGCTGAAAAAGAAGAATCTTATTTAGCAAAGATATTTAATTCAAAGTATAATGACTACTTAGTTATATAAATGTCTAGAGTAACTACTTTAGACATTTTGAATCGAAAGAGGCATTGTACCAAGGATGCTGGCGGTGTTTCCTCATTGTATCGCAATGCTGATACGTTGTGCGAGGAAGCCGCCAGCACTTCCGTCACCACAGAGTTGCATGAACCAAGCGCTTATTAATTTCTACAAAAAAAGTTTACGGGCTGACCCCATGACGTTATACAGTACGAAATTGCCCACAGGCTCTTTTATTTCTTGAGTTTCAAAATATATATATTATTTGCTGAATTATGACTAAAACTGAGGGCCTACCTAATTACGGCTTAATTATAGTAAAAGAGAAAGATGGCCGACATTTTCAAACTTAGTTTTTCGCAGTAGGCCTTCGATTGGCCCTTTATATTGCTGTTAACACATTCGCTGCCTCCTCCAAAAATGTATAGAAATGAACGCACGTGTGCGTTGGTGGCAGTGAATGCGTTAAAAAATACGATACTTATTTTTCATATTTTGGATTTCTTACATGCCAGTTAAATATTGGAAGTAAAAAATATTCATAGGTCATAAATATAAAAAAAAGTATCTCTAAAGTACAGAGTCCAATATCTAATAAGACCATAGAAAGACGCTGCGTACACGCAATTATTTCAGCGTCGTGTTATTAGTACCAGCGACCTGTGGTTAGCCCTCCACTTGTTCCCACATCTCAACATATTTTTTTAAAGTCTAATTGGTCTCTACACGTTTTTGCGTTGATTTACTGCAATCTATTTTTTGCATGATTGTTACTTTACATTTGCGTTTGTTATTATTATCCTACACTATCATCAAGTGAAACTATTTTTGATTATTTCAACTGGTTTGTCTACAAATGTTATTTATTAAAAAAGATTTTCCTAATCATTAACCGTCGTTGAGCACACAGTAAAGCCAGGCGGTTTTATACCTTTGCAACGTTCGTATAATGTGACTACCTTGAAAGGTCGCTCGTAACCTACTAATCCTAATACGTTTATCTTAAACTCATCTAATCGATTATTGGGTCACAGAAACAAATCGCCATATCAAACACTTGCACTGTCATGCTCGTATTACCTGAACACATCGGAAAATAATCTTTATCGCATCATTTATAACGTTCAGATTCGACTTAACTTTGAAACCGATATAGGGCTCTAAAAAGTGGCCAGTATTAAATGCTTTCACATTCATGACTCCGTTCTTGTTTCCATGGCGTGTCTATGAGTTTATGCTTTGTGTAGGCCTTTATCAATTTCCACGGAGCGTGCTCTATTTACCGGTACACTACTGACCGACACGAGTTATTCAATAGCCTTAACGGTATACCAAGACTTTAATTTTGTTTAAAAATACGCACTTTGAGACAGTATTCAGCGACTGGCGGTGAGCCGCGGCAAAGAGAAAAAACAGATGGATGGGCATTGGGCAGCAGAGTCCGTCGAAACAATTTACAGATACTGCGATCGCCAACCCGCCTGCCAAGCGTGGCGACTATGTCTACCCCCAACATGATATATTTACGACGAAGACTTACGGCTGAAGTGATGTAGCGTTATAAGTTTCTGCACGTCATACATTTGCAAGCTGGAGTTAATTTGGCTCCTTTTATCTGTAAATTAGGAAAACCGATGAGGAACGAGATTCTTAGTGGTTCCACAAATGACTGTGGTCTATGCGTGTACATATTTGTAGATTTTGCTTAAGTTGTTTAGTAAATCTATCCGACTAAGGCCAAAAACTCACAAGGATCGGTCGGAGGATTACCTACAGAGTTATGAGGACCCAAAGAGTGTCGCGGATATATTGGAGTAGGAGATTTTTTTATACAACGGTGACAAAAAGCACATGATCCACCTGTGAGCAGTCACCATAGCTTATGAACCTACTATAACTCCAGTGGATCCACAATTTCACTCACGCGTTGCCTCTCTTTAAGGCTATGAGCTTTTTGGAAACCTCACCGGCAGGAACACAACACTATGAGAATAAAGGAATCGAGCAAACTTTAAGCTATTATACGACCTCCTGTCTCTACTTTCATCTTTTTATTCCCTTGCTTAATCACCCATCAGCTATTTTGCGATAAGCGTATCTGTACCAGACATAAAACGGCATATCGTCTCAAGAAACTATCACAATTTAAACTTTTTTGTATCGCGCGGGTACAGAAGTTCTCGCTATCGCGGTGCGTCGACAAACAATGCTCGACGCTCTCGCACGATCACTAATTACAGTTAATGAATACGCAACACGACATAACTGTTTATGTAATTAAGAGGGATCGTGAGGTTTCCGGTAAACTTGGAAAATTATGAGTCAAGTTGGAAACAGCGACGAATTTTTTGGACTCGAATGTAAAAAGGCAATGCCATATTGATTCCGTCTCGTCTTGATTAGGAAAACAATTGACTCGTGAAACAAGTGACTACCAGTGGTAAGGGTAAGTACTTTGTAGTTTAGGAACCGCTGCTACTTACGGTAGTAGTATCTTTCCATCGGAAGATTTATAGTAAGGCTAAAAGAAAACGTATTTCACTTTCCCTTTTTCTTTCCCGATTATATTACTCAAAATATCTGAAATAGTGGTTAGAAAAGGTGTCATCGAAAAGATACCTCGAGCATCAAATTATAAATATTTTTTGTAATTATTTTTGTCTTGTATTATAAGATGTTCTTTCCTGAAAAGAGCAAGGGAACTTAAACACAATACAACGCTATAATTACCTTAATCACGGTCTCTGTTATGATACTTATGATATATCTGAGCGCCCATTTCACAGAAACTACAAGTGTGTACTTGTACGAGTAGCTTATATTTCTTGTATCCTCCCGAATCCATAAATAAATGCAACTAAGTTGTTCACAAAATAAAATAAATAGTTTTTTTTTTACATTCGACAAAGCAAAGGAATAGAACGCAGCTCGCAGGGCTAGAATAAGAAGCATATAATTAGACTTATCTGCAATTTTCAGAATTGGGGACATCAAATCAATAATGCTATTTATAGGTAGTGATGTTCAACGGTAGCATTAGGTACACATGTACTTTATAAGACATTGCGTTCAAATGTCTTAATCTCACTTGAGGTATTAATTTCCCATTTAATTGTCTACCTTGTGAATATTAAAATATATCTTTGGAATTACAAACAGATATTCCGTTTTTGAGGTGTGAATAATTACATAATTTTCTGTAATTACCCTCGAACTGAGCAAGTTCCTAGCAAATCAAGGAGGTACCCAGGTAGGTAGATAAACCGAGAAAGTTAGAAACTAGCATACAAAGTTCAGACTAAGCAAACTTTACAGTCGTATGCCGAATCTACGTCACGCATTTCTGACCCGGCCTAAATCTAAAACAAAGCTGTTTTAATTTCTACTAAACGTCTAATCGAAGTGGGGTATCTGGCGGCCACTTAACGGTTCGTTAAAGCCTTACCATAGACACGAGAGAAGAGGAAATGGTGCCTTTGTGCTGTTTCTATGGTCTACGCTTTTAATTGTCTATGATCTCATCGGCTTACATCGAACAATGGATTGCTATCTCAGTAAGATATCATTGTAATGAATTTGATGGCAAATTTTATTTGCAAATATACATACACTCTTCATGGACACTCGCACTACCATTGGGCCTAATGGGGGGGTGCGAAATATAAATATGTATCTAATGTAAATTCTGAGTAGATCAGCTTGACTATTCTTTGGTATCTTCAGTTCTGTCTATTCTTGGAGTGCCATGAGTTTGTTGTCTTTGTAGATATATAAGTAGATAGTCTTCGTCCAACGGCCTAGAAATATATAAAATAAAGCTAAGCAAATTGAGTCTGACTGTTACCAATAAATCTGATATAAACATTCTGAAATGCTCCGCTTATGTCCGTTTCATACCGCTAGAACCACGAAAATACTTTAAATGATTAAAATGCTTTATGGTTTGGTTTGTTATACATTAATTCCATAAATTCCAGTTTACCCTTCTTCACCTAAAACTTATCACGGTCTTTGCATAAAGAGGCTATCAGCCTATGCCTTTAATCACCGCTTCAATAGTTAACTTATCCCGGCCTCTGCTCTAAAGGCTTGGGCCCAGAGGCGCGTTTTGTGAGCGTGGCGTAGCGGGGCGCGACGCTGCTGTCCGAATGTGTGCCTTATTTCGTTACATTTGCCACACCGGTGTCGTTTTGTCACCGCTGCGCCACGCTCACAAAACGCGCCTATGTGCCCAAGCCTTAAGAGACTGAGTCAAATCAAAACCCTGGTTATTTATAATTTATATTTATTTGACGACCGGTCTGGCCTAGTGGGTAGTGACCCTGCCTATGAAGCCGATGGTCCTGGGTTCGATTCCACGTCAGGGCATTTATTTGTGTGATGAGCACAGATATTTGTTCCTGGGTCATGGCTGTTTTCTATGTATTTAATTATTTATATGTATCTATCTATTATATATATCGTCGTCTAGTACCTACAACACAAGCCTTACTGAGCTTACCGTAGGACTAGGTCGGTTTGTGTAAGATTGTCCTGAACATTTTTTATTTTTTTTATTTTATATACGCTTTTGTCCACAGATCTCGCCATGTGGCGTATCGTGCGCGTCATGCTCTTAGCGGCGACGTGCGTGCGCGCACAGAACCGCGTGGTGGACGTCAGCACTACGTGCGACCGGGGCTCCTTCACCGTGTCTTTGCACATGGCGCAGCCATTCAAAGGCTTACTGTTTAGCAAAGACTTCTCCAGGGAGTGCAGGGTGCAAGGTGAGCTTCATGATGCATTTTAGAATGGTAATGTGGCAGGAATGAAGGAAGGGTGGTCTAGTTGTAAGGTAAATATGTCAGAGCCCTGAGTGTAAGCTTACGTCACAAACGCATTTGGCTTTCCCATATAAATAACATTATATCTTACGCGTTCGTAAACGTTTTTTTACGTCAAAAGAAACTTACAATAGAGCCTCAGTTTTCAACCAAAGGGCTCGGGTTTAAGTGTTCAAACCCAAGTACGGACCACTAAGTTTCTAGGAATTAAGTACGAAATATGAATTGTTATTTAGCACAGTAGCTAATTGGTGATCAAAAGCGTCATCATTGGGCCACATCCCTAGAAGGCATATAGTTTTCCCTTTAAGTTAAAATGTCATATAGCTGATGAATATGATAGTTCGTGAAAACTTGGTGTGTATGATATATCTATAGACTCCGGGCTCCTTTGCTGCCCATTTTAAAATATCGGAACAAACGCTAAGAAGACAACGAGAAATGAAGGTCTATCCCCCGTTTATACGTATCTAACAATTTCAGGAAACCAAAAAACGAAGGTGTCTCTCCATCTACCCACCAACGCGTGTGGCGTGAGGAGCTCCACCCTGAACACGACCAGCGACGACCAGCTGTACTACACCGTGGAACTAGTAGTCCAGATGGACAGAATGCTGCAGCAGTCCACCGACCAAGAGCTGGTGGTCAGGTGAGTTCGCTGATGACTAGTGGAACACTTACCTTCATAAAGACTTATCACCTTTTACATGCGGGGTTAATTACTTAGTTACAAACGGATAAACTCACGTGTAATTATATCGCACTAGGCGACATGTTTCGGGTAAGCTCTGGTACAATCTTCAAGCCGAGTCAGGACACATCGACAGTTTATCCGTTTGTAACTAAGTAGTAGTAACATGGCTCACAACAGTTTTAATTGTATTATTGCGGGGGTAATTATTTATATTTGGTCTTAAGATGTCGCTTCCTTTTTACATTAATAACATTATCTGTAGGTTTAATTGCCAGGCATTGCCAGGCACTTACCAGACTTGTTGTCAAGTCTTGTCCTTTAAATAATTAAATTTACTGACATGACAATTTGGACCTAAAAGTTATCTGATATGTTTTAAATAAACCACTACTGATTTGCTAGCCTAAGGTTGTTGGGTTTTTGCCGTCCGTCACCAAGGTCAGATTCTAAGAAATAATTATTATGTAAGTGCAAAAGTGTACCTACTTAGGTATATAGGTACGCCATAGGCAATAAAATAGCTAAGTACTATCATATCCCGTCTGGACTAACAATAACTACAAATTCACGTACCGTAATTCATGAAAACGCTCCTGATCAATCGAATAGGTCGATCTGATTGATTTGATTTCGTAATAAAAATATGTCGTTAACCTTCCAGGTGTAAACTCCAGCCGCGTGCGGTTCGCATCAACAGCTCAGCTCTCGAGGGAGTCATCAATTCTAAGCTACGAGAGATGATCGGACAGGAAGCTAAAAAGACCAGGTAAACATACTTGTCATACAATTCTGGATTCTGGCCGTTCTTGTTTTCTCTCATAAATACTGCTAAGTGTGAGGTATTTTGATAAAACAATCCATATAGTCATCGTGAGGAATCATGATCTAAATAATCCCTCTAGTTAGTATGTCAGATGGGAATCGCTCTCGAAAAAATCATCATCATCATTTCAGCTGACACAGGCTTTCCCCAAGGATTGCTAAAACGACCGGATCTATCATGTTTGTCTCCTGCGGGTCCATGCCACCTTGACCACGACCTCTTGTCTTCCAGTGCGTGGTCGCCAATTAAGTAGTTTTTAGTTCCATTGGAAAAAGTAATTTTGGCTAAAAAGAGTGATCAATCCATCGCTCCTCTTCTAATCTATTCTTAGTAAAATAAAATTTATTTTAAATTAAAAATTATTTACCTTGTGTTCCGACATGCGAGTTGCACCGGTCATTCTCGCGGGTCCTATAATAAGTGTCCAACCATATGAACGTGTCAGAATTAGATTCTTAGTTAGTCACTTATTAAAAGTTCGATACCTACTATATACTCCGTCACGCATATTTCAGAACCGGTCGCAACCGCCAGGGCTGGGTAAATCCAGCCGAGCTGGAGCAGCGCGAGTGGCTGATGGAGTCAGCTCGGGCGTGGATGGAGCTGGTCCCGGCGCTGCCCGCCAACGAACCGGCGACCGTCGAGGTGGGGCAGCCGACGAAACTGCTGATTCAGTGCACGCTGCCTGGTGAGTCGTGAATGTTGAACGTTGACAGGCTTGCTTTATGCCTGGTGCGCCGTGAATGTTGAACTTTGACAGGCTTGATTTATGCCTGGTGAGTCGTGAATGTTGAACTTTGACAGGCTTGCTTTATTGCTACACAACTCTTCTTAAAGAAATAGACACGTACAGAACATCAGATGCAGTGAAAGCTAACATGATTCCGTGGCTATATCGTTTCCATTTAAAGGAACTGACTCTCTACTTTTCTTCGTTCAAACTGCCTTATTGTGTTCGTGGTTTTAGTTGAGAGATATTCAAGTATTGTTTTTTTTCATTTTTAAGGATTTGATGACCACCTACTACAATATAATATAACAACTAAGTGACCAATACTTTCACATGTCTTATTCTTACATTCGTTTTTTAGTTGGAGTCGGCCTCCGCATAACCAACTGCGTAGCGCACGACGGCCTCGGGGAGGCCTCACAGAAACTCCTTGACGAGGCCGGCTGCCCCATAGACGAGTCTATATTCTCGACCCCCTCCATCCATCGCCACAAGAAAGGGACGGAGATAGACTTCGCTGATTTAGAACCGGTAAGGTATTAAATTATATTGACGGTTCCGTAACAGTTTTTTACTTCTCTGGTCGGAGAATTCATATCCGTACATCAATATCCCGAAAAGTAAAAATCATCGACATATTGTGGAAAACTACTGGAGAGGTTCTGGAGCGGTGACTACGAGCTGGAAGAACGCAGCGTAGGTAGGCCTCCCACAAGGTGGACCGACAACCTAGTTAGAGTCGCGGGATACCGCTGGATGTGGAAGGCGCAGGATCGGTCTTCTTGGGTTGTTCTGGGGGAGGCATAGGCCTCCAGCAGTGGACGTCTTTCGGCTGACATGATGATGATGATCATGACTGGAACTCGTGTCTTAGGAGACTTTATTTAGTGTAAATGAAGTTGTATACCTAAGTATGTACATACCTATGTTGCTTTTTGTTTCTCACCTGGTTGCCCTGAAACCTGAAACCAGCGCCTCGACTAAATGTCAAGGCAAGTGCTGAGCGGCTACCATTTTAGTATAAATATTACAAATAGTACCTATTCAAAAACAGCTGTAGGTACCCACGTAAAACTGTATTATGCCATGCAGCGCCCTGCAGAATAGGTTTATTTAGGTATTTTCTCTGGTAGTGGTTTAACCATGACTGAGCAAATTGAGACTTATGTGCAATGGCGCGTCAATGCAAGCCAATTCCCGCCCGCTTAACTTACTTACTTAAAAGGCAATGCTATATTCCCTCCGTTTTTCCTAAGAAAAAGTACCCACTGGTACATATGATAATTATTGCAATTAACCTTCATACTTTTTCCGCATACAGGTGGACCCACAGCGAAACTTAGACGAAAACTTCAACCTAAAACAAGCTAAAACCGACCCAGAGCTCATGTTTAAAAACATAATGACATACCAACATGCAGTCACTACTTTTGCCGCTTTCAAATTCCCTGATCGGGCAAAACTACATTTGACTTGCGGCATAGAATTATGTAAAGGCAAATGTCCGGTCGTAGACTGCAAGGCATTGCAAAGGCCTCAACAGACGAGAGAAGGGCTGTTGAGAAAGGCGAGGTTAGACAAGGACGCTAAAGGAGTGGTGATTGATAGACTGGAGGTGTATAACAGTATTGAGGTTTTGGCGCCAAATATCGAGTTGGAAGATGAGGCGTCTATAAGAGGTTAGTATACGAGGATATGTAAATAAATAAATATTTTGGGACAATCTTACACAAATCGACCTAGTCCTACGGTAAGCTCAGTAAGGCTTGTGTTGTAGGTACTAGACGAGTAGACGACGATATATATAATACATAGATACATATAAATACTTAAATATTACTGACTGGGATTTCAACCCAGGACCATCGGTTTCATAGGCAGGGTCACCCGCTATTACAAACACGGTAAGTTGAAGTTGCAATGTTCTTTCTCGGGGAGCCTTGACAGGGAGGTTTGAAATCAGTCGCTGTTTCGCAGAGACACATTGTGACGTAACGGTTCAGTCGGTCCGTTTAATGACGCCTAGTTTTCCCTTGCGGGCCCAGTTAGGTTTAGGACAAAGACGCCGCTTTCATAAAAATAAATGTCTATGTCTAAATAAGTTGCCAAGTAGTTACTAAGAGCCTGAGTCCTAAGCTCTTTGAAAGTCGAGCTCCCCCAAATAGGTATGCCAATGCGGACTCGGCTAATCACAGTCAGACTTCGATATTATGAGAATTCTAACCAGGAACGCACTAAGATGAGAGGGAGAAATACTTAAATTGTTCTTGATTTCAGGCTCAAGAAGAATCGAAAGCGAAGAGGACGAGCTCATCCGAGGCTTCTCTCCGGGCGACAAAACCATCTGCCTCTCGCCCGGCAAAATGGCTCTAGCCTTCTGCGTCTTAGGGGTCATATTCCTATGCGCAATCGCTGTAGCATTCGTCTCGTTAGTGAGAGCGAGACGGCGCCTGGGCAGGGAACCGCTGCATACATCTCTCTCTTTCTACACGGGCAGCAAAAGCATGTTCTCTTCTAGCGAAAGTTCTAGTTCTGGCTTAAGCGGTAGCAAACTGTTGCTCACTGATAGTCCATATTTAGATCATCATTCATCTTCAAGCAATAATTGGCCATATTCTAGAGCGTTTTAAGGTTCAATTCTGCATGCGGTGTTGCTTTAACATATCCAAGTGGCTATTGAGAGTTAAAACTACTTTTAAATAGTCTTAATTATATACGCAAAAGTATATCCGAGATAATCGATAACAGTTTATGAATCGAGAAACCTGTGGACGTATATTGTTAAATGTAACGTTATTTTAGATAAAAAGCGTATGCTTGTAAACTTGCTGTGAAGATCTCTGGTAACCTTAGTTGTCAAAAAGGTAGAGTGAAGTCTGTGCTGAGTAAAAAAATGCTACCTTTCAAATTTCAGCGCAGGCAAATAAGATTCATTCTTTATATTTAAAAACTGTTGTTCAGAATTTACACAAACTTTAACGCATGATGAACTGGGAGACGATTTTTGAGCGACGAGTACTCGAATCGTGACATTTTAAACTCTTGTATAAGCTTTAATATTTTGAGCAAAAAAATTTGCAATTTGGCACGAAACTTTTGTGTGCGTGGTCTCTAAAGTTTTTTAACTCGAGTGCACAACTCTCAAAAATCGGCCCCCTGTTACCTATATGTATTTTACGCCTCAAAAAATATCGTCATTAAACCTTTGCAATACACCGTACGTAGCAAAAACAAATAAAAGAAACGTAAATGTGTACGTAGGGAAAAAGACGTAATAATAAGTAGAGGTGGAAGGGCTCACTGCGCATGGAAAAAGTGAATTAACTGAATCACGGAGGTTTTTCTTTCAAGTTATGTATGCATATGCATATGCATATATATGCATGATGGACAACTTTTATTAAGTTACAAAAATAGCTGTAATTCCTTTAACCTCGTAGGACCCAGTGTGCGCTAAAATGTATAATCCCTTTCAATGTTTTTTTTATAAAAAGAAATGAAGTAGTATTTCTTTTGTTTCGTTATTATTCGAACAAAAGAAAATTTTGTTGAATACAATGTATTCGACAAATAATAAGATTGATTTAAACTACAAAAACGGTTTGTATGGTGGGCCTTACGACGTTCGAATCGGTCTTGTATTCTCTCATAAAAAAATAAGTAAGTTATTTTTAGCAGTGTTTAAATGAAAGAGAATCACTTATTTCGGTGCTATGTCAATATCAATAGTTTTGTGATACATCTTAAAAACTGTAATAGGTACTTAATATAAAAAAGTGCATAGATAAGAATCAAAACTGTACTGTAAGACTTTCTCCTATTACCTCCAAAGGTTTTATAATTATTTAAATACTTCCTATTTTTTATTTATTATTAGTTGATAACGATAAGCTATAAAAATGTATTTTGAGGAGGTGCTTTTGATTTCTAATAGTTATAAGACTTAAAAAGGAATATATCAGTATTACCTTTTCAAGCATACATGTTCTAGGTTTTTTGTATTTGGTTGTGGGATTTAGTTTATTTAAAATTTCATTAGCACTTCCTCGAGTGTAAACTCTAGAAACAATAATATTATAAGCAATAATTGATGTCAGAAGTAATAAGTACAATTAATTGTCATATTTAGATTTTGTAAAATCGGTGTTTATTTTTTTTGTGATATGTTCTTACTAAAGATGATGGATGTTTTTATACTTTTACAATTTCTCTATTAAATTGATAAAATTGAACCATTGTTTTATTGAAAATCATAATCAAAAAATATAAATGGCTATTACCAGACATTACATCTAGACCCCTCAATATTTGTCCTCAAGCTGCCCGGAGACCTATAAAAAGGTCTTCCATTGAATGCCATTTTGAATTTTAATTTTTTAAACTTTAATGCACAGTATATAAAATACACGGTACAAAATGCCGTAAGGCATTCTCTACCGGTCAACCTTAAGGCAAAACAGAGAATTATAGTTGGTGCGTGAAACAGAATGTCCAAAATACTACGAATTCAATAAAAGAGCGTTTGAATAAATACATAATATTATGACATTTATGACAAACCATAGTTGCAAGTTTTGATATCTGGGCGGCTAGAGGTTAAAACTGCTGCAGTGACTATAGGGTAGGCTTAAGGCAAAATGAATACGTAATACGTATAGATGTTGGATGCTGGACTTAGGCCTCCCCCAAATATGATTTGTATCATCTTTGAGGAGTTACCATAGTCGCCACGTAATAGGTACGTGAACATGATATACTTAAGTCATACAACTACTTGAGTGTATAATATAAGAATAAGATTGCACTTTGTTACATATTTTATTAATATAGTCCACAGTAAAAATTAATTATGTCTTGTGTTCGTTTACAAACAATTTGTAACTTAATAGTTATCACAGGCTATATTACTGACGTGTATATATAGGAGTTGGGAGGAAAATACTTGTTGGAGTTGTTGGTATGAGGAGGTATGACTTACTAGAATTACTATTTATTAAGCTCATCTCTTATAGGATTGGCTAAAAATATAAACAAACTGGTCGTGGTGCAAATGACTATTAATTGATCATATTAAAAGAGACGCCAGATATGGGGCCTACGACAATAGTCTTTAATATTAATGTTTTATCTAAAATATTTATTTCGTGTTTTAAATTTTTAACCCAACGGATTTATACGACCAATATTTTGGTCTTATGATTTAAAACTGTTCTTGTTTTGATTAAGGTGCCATCTAGCGGCAAGTAGGGAAACTCAAACTATATAAATAAATTTAGCGCTGGCTACACAGTTGTTGCAGAGTAGTGCTGTACAAAAATCGATTAATGCATGCCATAGACAATTGTAACTTGCGCCTCACTAAACTATGCCGGTGCATGACATCATTATGTCAAAGATTATAAAACTTGAGATATATCAAAATTCATGAAATGAACTTTTATTCCAGAGGTTGCAGGTTACATTTAAATATGAAGGTTCTAGCTTACATTAGAATTAAGAACAGTGGCGCTATCGCGAAAAACGATATTCATAAATTTCGAATCATTGTCTCTGTCACTCTCAAAACGCCTTAATTGGAGTCAAGGAGAAAGAGGCTCGAAATATACGAATTCCGATGTTTGGGGTACCAGGCCAGACGATTTCTATATATTTGATAGAATTCTATTGTGATTTCATAATTAATTTAAAATACTAATACGAATGTTTAAAAAAACTTTCTTTAATTATATTAAAATTTCATTTCTTGTTATATCCTTCAAAATCTAACAACAGGGACGGGCCAAAAACTAGTGGGACAAAACTTCAAAATGTACCGGCCGCGGTCGCATACAAATATAACCGGTGTATGTGCATGTCATTGATCACTTGATCAGTGAATTTTTCTGTCTGTCTTGCATAATCTATGGCTTGGGCGGAAAGGTGATGCTTGCTTTCGCGACGATCTTTTTGCCTCGCCTTCGACGCCGTGTTCGTTCTCGCAGTGACGGCTAAAATTTGGACGAAAATATATGAACTGCGATTATTACTAAGAAAAATATTTATTAAATGAGAGGGTTATGTTTCAATGTTCCATAATCCCATTGGAAACTGTCCATAAAGTGTGTGCCGTGAGTTTGGATTGAGTAGTTGTTTGGGTGAATCTTGTGATTTTGTGAGTGCCGACGAATTTATGTGTACAACTGTGTGAGAACAACATTACTGGGCTTTTAAGGTACGTGGTAATTTAATATGGCTTCAATGGGTAGTTGTTTTAGTATAGTTTCGGCTAGAAGGATCGATGTTAAAGCGAGTTTTTCGTAATCGGCTTAGCGGCCAAACTAATTAGATACTGTTCTTTTTAGTTTTCTTGTTGCTAGGGCTATGCTCGGTTTCTATCTAACTACTGGGAATATCATATGTTTGCAGTTATTCTATTCATGTAATAAGTAAAGCATATCTATAATGTAAACAACTTTATGTAATATACATATGTTGTACTATTTTTTTTGTAAATACATACCTAAATTACTTAGTGTTACAACTTTAATACAACATTGAAATATATAACAAGTATGTTGTGAACATTACTATGCCCTTGATAAAGATTTCTATCAAAGTAATAGTATTTTAAATCTTGTTAGAAATACTTGAATCACTTTATTATACCTCATCAATAACCTTTTTTAAATAAGTATAATCTTAATTATAGTAATTACACAATTGTTACAATTGTTATTTATTTATGTTGAATAATATGCTACAGACCTAAATTGCACTACATACATATTATGTATATATAAATATGTGTTATATACTGTAACATTCACTGAAGTTGTTATTTTATCAGACTCTTCAGCTTATCAGAGGAGTGGTGAGGTGTAGGCTGTTAATTAGGGTGTGGTGCTACCCAATATTAATTTGTCATTTAAGTTATACTATGCCTAACAAGCAAATACTACATGTTTCTTATAATATGAATACTCAATGTTGATAATACTACAATAATAAAAAAATGTAGTCTTACCTTTATGTTTATATTACATAATATATTTTACTTTTTTCATTCTGTTAAAATATATTATTGTAGCAGGGCTAGAAATTATTGTTAACTTAAGGTTTATGTATATAACATTCAAAATAACTTACTTTAATTAAATCAATAGTTTAATATAATACTAATATCAACAATCAACAGTCTAAGTATAATGTTGCAAGTTGCAACAAGGAATTATTCACTTTTTTTTATTTATTTTCATTAAATAACAATTATAATTAAGTATAAAAACATAATACAGAAAATGAAAAACCCTAACAACTTAACCTACTTAAAGAAAATTAGAGATAAAAAACTTGGTCCAAATCACTATCTACGGGCAAGGTGCCCAGAAAGCTGGCTGTATTCCGACGCTGGATAGACCGACAGATCTTTATATAGTCGGCGCGCGTTTGGACCCCACAGCCCCGGTGTTTCAATGCCAAATATATAAATTAAATATTTTGATTTGTTTTTTGGTCCTGATCACTTGCTTTAGTCATCTATTTCAATTTATAGTCTATGAAGTTCTTAATATACATATTTTAGTCTTATGACTAAAATATAGACTATATAGTCATATCATATACAGTATCAACTCCAAAGCCATGAAGTAATTGGAAGTGGCAGAACATACTTAAATTCTGATTCCTACTCACTGGTTCATTTTAAAATACATCATTTTATTATTTACAACCAGTATAAATGTAGTTTGTGATTACCTATGTTGATATTGTTGATTTTTTTTGATATACCACATTCTTAGTAGGATAGGGTAATATCTGCCCCAACTAGCTTGACATGTTATTGCATAGCAGCAACAAATTGCACAGCAAAGGATTTAATATTGCACTAAATTACTTAATATTAAGCTTACTCTAATTACTATTATATCCTTTATTGCTGATGGTCAGCCTGTCTTTTGACAAAGGCCTCCTCTAACGACTTCCATTCATTTCTGTGTCCCAAGCTCAGCCCAATAGTGGGCCTCTAGTTTTACAAGTCTTGCTCCAATAACAAAACTCTTTTAGTGCACAGATCTTTATTTGTATAGCAGTAGTGTTACAATATGTTTGACTACTTTGACAGCTTTGGACTATATGATGTTGACTGTGCCTACAATAAGACAACAATCCTTTTTGGAATTGGATATAAATTTTTATATTTATGACATACCAAAATTGATTAGTATTGTTGTAAGGATTAAAGTCTATTTGAGGGTAGCATGGTCAAATGGATGAATAGGAACAAGTGTCGTAAAGCTACAGTAAAGTTAGAAAAGAGAGTCACTAGTAACTAGTATGACTATTTAAATATTTAATTGTACCAACATGACCAACAAATCTGTAAATAGGCAGATGAGGAAGCATGAAATGGAGTTTTGTTTTTGTTGCATAATGACCTTCCAAATAGAACCATTGTTGTCTATCTGAATAGGTTCTACAAAAACATTATATCTTCAGCCTAGCCTTCATATTCAATCTATAGTACCCATTTTAAAACCTATTCTTAAACCTGTTCTTGACTCATGTCAATTCATTGGCAGGATTAGAATAGAAAGAGATAGTAGGTGGAGCCATGGAGGTTGACTGACTCTTGAGGTTAAAGTTGCCATATTTTAGTATTTAGAATCAGTCAAGAACCTGGGTTTTGGTACGAGGGAGCCTAGGCACCCAATTTTTTTTTAATGCATTCACTGCCACTATCGCACATGTGCGTTAATTTCCATACATTTTTGGAGGGGGTGGCACCGAATGTGTTAACTTATGTTTCATTCAACTTATGTTCAATTCATACCTTACTTACAAAACATAAATTATGCTTTGTCTGTATCTTACAAATATAATTGTCAATGTGCCAGATAAGGACATAACATAATTGATTTATGAATAAGTGAGTATTCATTAGAATAAATTGTGCAACCATGTATTGAAAATGTGCATGTTCTTTTTGAAGTATTAGCTCTAAGCTTTTCTTTAAAGTTGTTTATGTAGATAATTGAAAAAAGATTACTTAGATGGGCTTGTAATAAAGTCAAAGTCAAGTTGCCTTTAGGAGACTAAAGGCAACTTGTGGCTTGCAGAACTATTAGATTAGACACCTTAATTAATAATTAGATATTTTCCTAATCTGGTTTTGAATTTTGTATGTCCAATTGTCCATCTTGTGCAATTGTAGGTACCTATTATAGATTCCTTGTATTTCCAGTAGTTAGTTGTAGTAGTGATGTTCGTGAAGATGGCCGCCCCATTTTTTTTTTCCAAAAAAGGCATAGCTATATCGTTAGTTCATCGTTAGTTCACGTTAGTTCAGTATATTAAATCGTAAGGACCCGACTCTGAGTTAGATTTTTTTTAAAAACAAAATGGGGCGGCCATCTTCACGCTACCGCCCCAAAATGAATTTTACGTAATCCATTGATGGCAATCGATAGATATTCGTTAGTTCACGCTAATTCACTAAGAAATTTCGTTAGGACCCGATTGGAAGTATGTTTTTTTTTTACTTGAAGCGGGGCGGCCATCTTCACGCTACCGCCCCAAAATGAATTTTACGTAATCCATTGATGACAATCGATAGATATTCGTTAGTTCACGCTAATTCACTAAGAAATTTCGTTAGGACCCGATTGGAAGTGTGTTTTTTTTTTCCTGGAGGGGGGCGGCCATCTTCACGCTACCGCCCCAAAATGAATTTTACGTAATCCATTGATGGCAATCGATAGATATTCGTTAGTTCACGCTAATTCACTAAGAAATTTCGTAAGGACCCGACTGGAAGTATTTTTTTTTTAAATTAAAGTGGGGCGGTCAACTTCACGCTACCCGCCCATAATGTCTGAAACGGTTTGCATTGATTGTAATCGGTAAGTATTCGTTAGTTCATGCGTTTTAACTAAAAGTTTTCGTTAGGACCCGATTACAAGTTTTTTTTTTTCACATTAAAAATGGGGGGGTCAACTTCCCGCTACTGCCCCAAAATGACTTTCTCGAAATCCATCGATGGTAATCGATAGGTATTCGTTAGTTCACGCTAATTCACTAAGAAATTTCGTTAGGACCCGATTGAAAGTATCTTTTTTTTTTACTTGAAGTGGGGTGGCCAACTTCACGGTTACCGGCCCAAAATGACTTTTACGGGTTCCATTACTCGCAATAGGTGGATGTTCGTTAGTTCACGCTAATTTGCGAAGAAATTTCGTTAGGACCCAACTTGAAGTATCTTTTTTTTAAATAATTGAAGTGGCGAGGTAAACTCCACGCTCCCGTCTCAAAACAAACTTTAGGGATTTGTTCGATCGCAATAGGTAGGCACGTATTTACTGATTCACGATCACATTTTCTAGAGATCCTTAATACAACATTTCAATAGAAGTTTTACGGTTTCCATCTTCACGCACATCGCTCAGGCAAAACAAAACTACTCGTATCACTCGGTTACTTTCATTGGACAGACAAACCCCTAAAGCAATGTGAGTTCGTTTGTACGAACAAATTGTTCATTTTGGACGAAAGGGCTTAATACTGTGCATGGAAATACTTAAGGACTTCGATAATACCGAACTGCTGTTGAAACTTTCAGGTCGAACATCGTAGTTTGTGTTCTTTTACCCTAACGCATATAATGCATTAACTATCCTCTATGGAGCGTGCTGAATAGGTAAAAATGAAATAAAATAAATTACAATTACAATCCATGTCAGCCTATTTATCCTTTATTTTACATCAAAATGAGAGCCCTCTCGCTTTTGTGCACAGAGTTCCAGTGCCTCATCGCAGGGCAATCAAATTTGTCCAGCATTACATACACTAAAACGTAAAACTAGTGCCTACGCCAAATCCTGGGATTAGGTGCCAAGCGGACCCCAGGCTCCCATGAGCCGTGGCAAAATGCCGGGACAACGCGAGGAAGATGATGATGACATATATATGAATACCAATCCACCAATTTTATCACGAAAAACTATATTTTTATCCCATTACTTATTTTATAGCTGCATTACTAAGTTTTGTCCTGAAAATCCCGAAAGAACCGGGAATACCGGTTCCTCTTTGGGACTCCCGAATTTCCCGGTTCTTGCAGACAGAACCGGTTCTGCATTCAGACTTAATACTGTGCATGGAAATACCTACTTAATGACTTCGGTAATACCTAACTGTTCTTTTATAAATATGTTTCTTGCGGGCAATTGCTGGCATATATCTCAACAACAGAGAAATGACTTAAACTGGATTGGATGGACAAACCCTTTAGGTCCCTCAGAAACTGATTCTTCGTTACAAGAGTCACTTTGGATGTATGAACCCAAGTACAGTACCCGTACCATGAGTTGTGACATTACGGTTTTCGATAACGAGTATCGAGTATACTATCTGTGCATCTCGTTCGCACTAAAATAGTACAAGCGAGATGCACAGAGAGTAAACTCGATACTCGTTATCGAAGACCGTAATGTCACAACTCATGGTACGGGTACTGTGCCTAGAAAACAATGATTTCGAAAATACCTAACGGCCGTTTAAGATACATATTCAGGTCGAGCGCCATAGTTTATGTTCATTTTGCGTGCTAAGATATGTCTCATGGGGGCAAACTCATGCACATGCTAGTAATCCATATTTCTTTATAAGAGGTATGTATGGAGTGGTTTTCTTTCTACACATTGTTTTAGCCTAACCGATAGGTTTCTAAAAACATACATACAAACGTACTCATAAATTAAATTTATTTGGGCTTAGCTCCCATAACTGTTCGTAAAAACCTAGAATAAGTCAGCACCGTAAACCTACTCGATGCGCTGCAGACAGGATGCATGAGGATGTAGACTGCATGTATTTGCTCCGCCTGAGGCCAGTTTTCCGCCAGACAGTATCGCACCTCCGAGATTCAAAGGACCCCACGGGTGCCTCCGGGTCGGTCCACGTCCGATTACGTTGCTCTAGCCAATAAAGTTACCTAACTACCATAACTTTTTGCGAACACCGTGCGAACCTGCGACCCAAAATATTGCATCGGACTGCCAGCGGTCTGTGTTCTATTTAGCGTCGTCTTTCTATTTAATGTTGCTTTTCAATTCAATTAGCCGTCATGACGTTTATGACGGCTTATGAAATTATCAAAATTCATTGAAATCTTCAATACTCGTTTGTTTGGCCGCGTGTTACTGCACTGTTTTGGGTTAATGGTTGCCTGTAGACGTTTGTTCTGGCCCAATAATCGTCAGGACCCAATTCTATTACTTTTTCTATCACCCTACATGCATGTACGCCCTAGCCATATATGAAAATTTCAAAACTGGAAATTTTCAATTCTCGTCTGCTTGACAAATAATGTTATATTCGGTAATACCGTCAACATCCTATTGTAGTATACTTAATAAAACGTTGTTATACCTATACTGGGGCAATCTTATACAAACCGACTTAAACCTATAGAGTGAGCTTAATAAAGATTGTATTATAGGTATTATACGCACGCAACCGTACGTACTTGAAACGATATATTATAATATACGTATAAAATCTTAATACATAGATAACTAGACTCCATATAGTAGTCTGTAGTCCACCCAGGACTGATGGCCTCGTAATGGTCGCTAGAATTGGCTACTTGCGTAACGCTGAAAATGTCCAGCATTGGGCGTCCGCGGCTGACAGATAGACATAGATAATATTTATATTTATTACCAAGGAAAACATACTCATGATTGCACACAATTTTACAAATGAATTTAAACACCCTAGCCAGGTTTGCACCTGTGAACTACTGCTTCATAGGCATATCTATCAACTAGTATACTACGTAAGTACACTCTTACTCTTACTAATCTTATGAATCTACTGAAAATATTTATTTAGTACTACTGTAAAATCTACTTTTTCTCTAATAGATAATATTGTTTAAATGAATGTATGTGTGAGCGCGTAGACAAATTAACATTGTATTTCAATTTCATTTATTCATGGACCAACTTGCATCATTGTTGTTAGTAAATGTTAGTATTATTTTTATACCTAGATATTTTTCTAGCAGGAACGGCATTTGTTTTGTGCTTGCCACAATAAAAATATCGACAATCCTGCTATCGATAAGTACATACTACTTCAACTTCAAGATGTACACACAGTCTTATATCGGCTACCTACCTAGACGCCGCGTGTCACCGATCTTGAACAAATTAAACGTAATCCGTATACTTTTGATCCAATTTACGTTTATAATTTGCAATGAATAGTTCCAAATTGTTTTCTGAAGTAGGTATTTAAATATATATTGACTTTTATTATTGTTAGTTATATTTAACCCTATTACCCCATATTTGTCTTTGTATTACCTGTATGGAAATTGAAGGGGTACTTATCGATAACAGGACTGTCGATGTTTTTATTTTGTCAATCACTTACAAGAAATCGTTCGTGCTAGAAAAATATCTAGGTATAATTATTTTTGATATAGGCCGACCGGTCTGGCCTAGTGGGTAGTGATCCTGCCTATGAAACCGATGGTCCTGGGTTCAAATCCTAGTCAGATCGTTTATTTGTGTGATGAGCACAGATATTTGTTCCTGAATCATGAGTGTTTTCTATATATTTAAGTATTTATATGTATCTATCTATTATACATATCGTCGTCAACACAAGCCTTACTGAGGTTACCGTAGGACTTGGTCGATTTGAGTAAGAAAGGTCCCGAAATATTTATTTATTTATTGGCAATTACAATTAGATACTATTATGTCAATGACGTTTTATCAAAATATCCAACTTGGCGAGTAGTTCCTCTCCTTTAAATCAGGATAACACACATCACCATAGTCATGTATGTATAAGAATCACGGTGTTGTTCACAAACCATACATTAATTATTTAAAAACGCAAGAAATTTTAGTTATAAAATAAAAAATCTTATAATTAATTCTAACAGAATACTGTTCGCTAGTTTCCGTTAGGTACAGCGACATCTAGTGATAAATTGGTTCAACAGACTTTTTATCAGTCATTTACAAAACATGTCGTTGTTTAGTTTGCGATGGGAACAGCGACATCTAGCGGCAAATCTGTTAACTAACTATTGAGCTCAATACTTTAACACTAATATAATCGATAATGGATAATATTAAGGAGTTATATCGTATGAAAATTGTGTAAATTACAAAACAACAGATTGAGACATCTTAAAACACTTATGATATGTGTGTACTAAAAGTAGTGTATACCACTATACATAATTAGGCATTACAAGTATTACAACACTCGTGTGATATCATTATGAAACTCGCCTTCGGCCCGTTTCATAAACCCACACTCTTCTAGTAATGCCCTTCATTATGCACAGATACATAAACTATTTACTATTTATCAAAATATCCAATTTGTCGAGTAGTTCCTTCTGTTGAACCAATTAAAGGATTAAATCCGGATTACACACATCACCATAATCATGTATAAGAACCACGGTGTTGTTCACAAATCATACTTTAATTATTTAAAAACGAAGAAAATTTTAGCTACAAAATACAAAATCTTATAATTAATCCTAACAGAATACTATTCGCTAGTTTCCGTTAGATACAGCGACATCTACTGATGAATTGGTACAAGAGATATTTACAAAACATGGCGTTGTTTAGTTTGCAATGGGAACAGCGACATCTAGCGGCAAATTGGTTACTTAAATAATCATTGAGCTCAATACTTTAACACTATAATTGATAATGGGTAATATTAAGGAGTTATTTTGTATGAAAATTGTGTAAATTGCAAAACAACAGATTGCAAAGTTAAATCGTGACGATTTATCATGACAATTTATCGTGGTAGTGTATAACGGGCTTACCGTATTCTTTAAAAAACTTGATAAAATGAAGAGTTACAAATATGGTCATAATTTGCAAAAAAAAGTTACTTAATTACTTTGTTTTTGTAAAGAACGTTACTTAATTACATAATAATTAACAATAAGGAACATCATTACCCTACGATCGGGAAATTTCCCTATTCGTCTGCCTGGCAATACAGATGGCGTGAAGTATGGTGTTATGAGAGGTAGGGCACAGCGGGGGACTCCTCCTTACAGAAGACCACAGCCATAACAGCACTGCTACCTTTCAGGTATGTAGTGTTGTGTTCCTGATGGTGAGTAAGGTTCTCAAAACTCCAACCCCTCTTAACTTAGGCCGGCAACGCGCCTGTGACTCCCCTGGTGTTGCGGGTGCCCACAGGCGACGGAACTTGCTTACCATCAGGCAATCCGTAAACGCAAGAAATTTTAGTTACAAAATAAAAAATCTTATAATTAATTCTAACAGAATACTGTTCGCTAGTTTCCGTTAGGTACAGCGACATCTAGTGATAAATTGGTTCAACAGACTTTTTATCAGTCATTTACAAAACATGTCGTTGTTTAGTTTGCGATGGGAACAGCGACATCTAGCGGCAAATCTGTTAACTAACTATTGAGCTCAATACTTTAACACTAATATAATCGATAATGGATAATATTAAGGAGTTATATCGTATGAAAATTGTGTAAATTACAAAACAACAGATTGAGACATCTTAAAACACTTATGATATGTGTGTACATAAAGTAGTGTATACCACTATACATAATTAGGCATTACAAGTATTACAACACTCGTGTGATATCATTATGAAACTCGCCTTCGGCCCGTTTCATAAACCCACACTCTTCTAGTAATGCCCTTCATTATGCACAGATACATAAACTATTTACTATTTATCAAAATATCCAATTTGTCGAGTAGTTCCTTCTGTTGAACCAATTAAAGGATTAAATCCGGATTACACACATCACCATAATCATGTATAAGAACCACGGTGTTGTTCACAAATCATACTTTAATTATTTAAAAACGAAGAAAATTTTAGCTACAAAATACAAAATCTTATAATTAATCCTAACAGAATACTATTCGCTAGTTTCCGTTAGATACAGCGACATCTACTGATGAATTGGTACAAGAGATATTTACAAAACATGGCGTTGTTTAGTTTGCAATGGGAACAGCGACATCTAGCGGCAAATTGGTTACTTAAATAATCATTGAGCTCAATACTTTAACACTATAATTGATAATGGGTAATATTAAGGAGTTATTTTGTATGAAAATTGTGTAAATTGCAAAACAACAGATTGCAAAGTTAAATCGTGACGATTTATCATGACAATTTATCGTGGTAGTGTATAACGGGCTTACCGTATTCTTTAAAAAACTTGATAAAATGAAGAGTTACAAATATGGTCATAATTTGCAAAAAAAGTTACTTAATTACTTTGTTTTTGTAAAGAACGTTACTTAATTACATAATAATTAACAATAAGGAACATCATTACCCTACGATCGGGAAATTTCCCTATTCGTCTGCCTGGCAATACAGATGGCGTGAAGTATGGTGTTATGAGAGGTAGGGCACAGCGGGGGACTCCTCCTTACAGAAGACCACAGCCATAACAGCACTGCTACCTTTCAGGTATGTAGTGTTGTGTTCCTGATGGTGAGTAAGGTTCTCAAAACTCCAACCCCTCTTAACTTAGGCCGGCAACGCGCCTGTGACTCCTGGTGTTGCGGGTGCCCACAGGCGACGGAACTTGCTTACCATCAGGCAATCCGTAAACGCAAGAAATTTTGGTTACAAAATAAAAAATCTTATAATTAATTCTAACAGAATACTGTTCGCTAGTTTCCGTTAGGTACAGCGACATCTAGTGATAAATTGGTTCAACAGACATTTCATAAAGAGACAGCTCATAAAGACATTATCTACTAGTCAACCATTAGGCTATACAGGCCCGATACCGTGAACATCGAAGTTCGTATATTTCGAGCACCTCTCTCCTTTACTCCAATTAAGGCATCATAAGAGTGACAGAGACAATCGTCCGAAATTTATGAATATCGTGTTTCGCGGTAGCGCCGCAGAAAACGTTCGTTCGGTATTCACTAACATTCACTGTACATAAAAAGCATAAAACATTGTATTTCAATTTCATTTATTCATGGACCAACTTGGATCATTGTTGTTAGTAAATGTTAGTATTATTTTTGATATAAGTCGACCGGTCTGGCGTAGTGGGTAGTGACCCTGCCTATGAAACCGATGGTCCTGGGTTCAACTCCCAGTCAGGGCTTTTGTTTGTGTGATGAGCACAGATATTTGTTCCTGAATCATGGGTGTTTTCTAGTATTTAAGTATTTACAGGTATTTATATGTATTATACATATCGTCGTCTAGTACCTACAACACAAGCCTTACTGAGGTTACCGTAGGACTAGGTTGATTTGTGTAAGGAAGGTCCCGAAATATTTATTCATTCACTGGCAATTACATATAACTATGTTAGTGACGTTTTATCAAAGTATCCAACTTGTCAACTCCTTTAAATCAGGATAACACACATCACCATAGTCATGTATAAGAACCACGGTGTTGTTCACAAACCATACTTTAATTATTTAAAACGCAAGAACTCTGATAATAACATACAAAATCTTATAATTAATCCTAACAGAATACTGTTCGCTAGTTTCCGTTAGGTACAGAGACATCTAGTGATGAATTGGTTCAACAGACATTTTTAGAGTCATTATTTTACAAAACATGTCGTTGTTTAGTTTGCGATGGGAACAGCGACATCTAGCGGCAAATCTGGTTACTTAACTAACTATTGAGCTCAATACTTTAACACTATAATCGATAATGGGTAATATTAAGGAGTTATCTCGTATGAAAATTGTGTAAATTACAAAACCACGAGTTAAATCGTAACGATTTTTCATGATGTCACTTTATCGTGGTAGTGTATAACGGGCTTACCGTATTCTTTAAAAAACTTAATAAAATGAAAAGATAGTTACAGATATGGTCATAATTTGCAAAAGAACGTTACTCAATTACTTTTTATTTGTAAACAAAGTTACTTAATTACATAATAATTAACAATAAGGAACATCAATTACCCTACGATCGGGAAATTTCCCTATTCGTCTGCCTGGTAATACAGATGGCGTGAATTATAGTATAGAGTATAGTATAGTATAGTAGAAATATAGTATGAGAGGTAGGGCACAGCGAAGTACCTTCACGCTTAAATCTGGAGAAGCCCAACGGGGGAAGGAACACCTCCTTACAGAAGACCACAGCCATAATAACACTGCTACCTTTCAGGTATGTAGTGTCGTGTTCCTGATGGTGAGTAAGGTTCCCAGAGCTCCAACCCCTCTTAACTTAGGCCGACAACGCGCTTGTGACTCCCCTGGTGTTGCGGACTGAAGCGGAAGCCTAAACTGAAGTCGTCACCATAAAAAAATGGTAAATGATGATGAAAGAATAAACTTTTAACAAAAAAATAACCCGACTTCAAATTTGTACTAAAAAGCAACAAATAATTGTTTTCTTTATTACTTGATAAGTACTTTTGGACTATTTAGAACAAATAATTTTCTTAGGACAATTATATACAATGATTTTTGGTTTAGGTGTCGGTACCAGCCACTGTTATTATAGATGCCAGTGTATCAACGGGGTCAGGTGTGCGAAGAATGACGCAAAACCGGACATTGTGGGTCACTTTAGGGGGAATCTATGTTCAGCGTTGTTTGGTTGTTATGATGGTGATTATGATGATGATGAGAAAGTCGTGACCAGAGAGCATCACATGGCAACTCCATTAAGCCCAAAAACGGTTACCTTGCACTTTTATATCACTTGGTTCCGTTGCCATAAGGTGGTACTTTCTAAACATAAATGCTTGATCTGTCGCCGAAAAACTTAATTCATTATACGTTTTTACTGCCTTTATAGTACTGCATTAGTGAGTCCCGAATGAAAATATTTTAACCAATTTACGTTTTCCTTCATATTTTGAAGACTTCCCTTTATTCCTTGTGGATCCCATCATCCAAGAGACTAGATTCTGGTAACAACGGAACCAACCTTGTAGTATATGCAGTCAAACTACGAAATAATTTGCCAATTCCGTTCATAAAGGCTGTGGTACAGGTAAAGGCCAAATTGCCATATGTGTACTATGCTTTGTTGAAGACTCCCGTTCTTGACATCATTAGCAGTTCCACCTCATCTAATATCACTATCCTGAATGGAATTGCTTGAGTTGTTGATAAGACCACAAAAATCACCATATGTGTGTCTTTAAGATTTGAAGAGTTCCGTCGATTCCTCAGGATCCCATCATCAGGACTCGAGCTTGACAAAGATTCATCTTAGAAATCTTCAATACTTAACGAACATATCCAAGAGGCGAAATCGCCAAATGTGTACTATGCTTTGTTGAAGAGTCCCATTCTGGACATCATCAGCAGTTCCATCTCATCAAATAGCACTGTTCTGAATGAAAAATACTTGAGTTGTTGATAAAACACAAAAATCACCATATGTGTGCCTTTAAGATTTGAAGAGTTCCCTCGCTTCCTCAGGATCCCATTATCAGATCCCGACTTAGTGCCAACGGGACCAATTCGGAGTTATACCCTTTCGATAAAATAAAAAAATTAAAATCGGTCACGGTTCTCGGAGATATCGAGTAACATACATACAAAAAAAAAATTGTTCGAATTGATAACCTCCTTTTTTTAAGTCGGTTAAAAAAGAAAAGTATCGTCAGGAATCAAAGCTTTTTTTTTTTAATAAGTACCAATTTATTTATAACTGCATATGGTAATATCGTTCAATAAAAATGTTGCTTCCCGCCACTCAGTATTCAGTACAAAAATAGAACTATTTCAGTCAGCTTTGACATAAAATAAACTTTATCTACATCCATATCCTAATATGTCTATTTTATGGTCAGGATCGATGAGCAAACGCCCTATATTTAGATATGAGTATCTGTGGCTGCATCTTAATGTTTACATTTTAGTATCGGTAACCGATACCTTAATTACGTTCAAATTTCGAACGTTTTCTTAAAAAGTAAAAATTATTAGGTTTTTTCGATTATCGAATTAGTCGATTAGTAATTTTATGTTCCATTCTCATACATTTCATTCGATGCTGAAATTATAACAATCGATTTGAGAATCGAAATCAAATCGAGTCTAGATTGTTTATGGATTTTAAAAACTACAAACGTCAGTCATTTGTTTCCAGTGTTTTGTTTTTTTGTTTACGGAAAACGGAAAATAAGTTTTGTGAGACTTGTGAGAGTGAATTGCAGTTGACAGCGTCGTGAGCATAGAAGTAGTAAACCTACAGAAGGAATCCACCGATACAACGAGTTGTGACGCGTAATGGCGGCCGCTTTACATGTGTGCGTATTTCCGTGTGGTGCCAGTGAAAAAAAAAAATCCCAATTTCAGATTAAATATTTTAGTATAAAAAATGTGTTATGAATACACATATTTGTTAAAAAAAACGACGATATGCGTATGATTTAATAAATATAGTAAAATATATTTCAGAAGCGGCGAATTTAACGAAAAACAGAATAACTCACTAATATTAAATTGATAAAAGTACACGATGTAAATGTGTGTGTTTTCTCACTCTTCTCGACCCGATACTATAATTTCAAGCACTTTTACTATACACATTTATTAATTATGAGGCACAGCAATGGCCCCGCCAAGACAAAAAAAACTAATGAATTTCAAATCCTCATAGGTTTATCCCAGAGAAAATGTGATCAGTACGGGAATATAATGTACAAAAAAACAAATACACTTTTATTGTTTGACTAAACTCTCAAATTTTAAATTTTAATGTAGGTATTTACTTAAAACACAACGAGTTGGCCATAGACGTGAATTGACGCGAGACGCGATTGAATGTTCTGACTTACCTACTTAGTATGAAACAGCCAAGCCATAATTTTTCAACCAAGAAGTAATATCCTAAACTACTTAAAGATATTCATAGCCTTTATTAGCAATATCATAAGTATCATAACTAAGATTGCAAAACAACAGGTCGCATAGTTAAATTATGACGATTTGTCGTGACAATTTATGGTGGTAGTGTATAGGGGTTTACCGTATCTTTAAAAACTTATTAACATGAAAAGATGGTTGCAATTACATAGGTGATACAAATAGGGTTATAATTTGCAAAAGAACACTGTGTACTTTTTTTTGGTAAAGAACGTTACTTAATAAAATTATAAAATTTTAATCAACATTATTGGTATCGATAAATAATACATTGGTATGATACAGTTGTGATAAATAAAAGAACATAGAAATAAATTACAAAACAAAAATTAAATTAATTAAAACTAAACTTAAAAACCTGTACCTACACCAAACCCGCTCCGCGCTCATACATAATAGTTAACAAAATGGAACATCAATTACCCTACGTTCGGGAAATTTCTCCGATTTTGATTGACCCGATTGTCTGGCAACACAGATGGCGTGAAGTAAATAGCTAGCGAATTTACTAATTTTTAATGTAATTACGTGGTTAATTGTTTATTTACTGATGAAAAGTGATTGGGGGAGTTTTTTTGTGTCGATCAGTAGCATTTTTACTTGATATTACAGCATATGACGGCATATTTTAATATTTTTTGGTCCACTGCGGCGTGCTTTGACGTTCGGAGGCGACTGTTGGGAGTCCCGCGCATCAATGCCTTGCGTATGTGTGTGAAGCCCGTCAGTACGAGTCGACCGACGCCATTTGTAGTCACAATTTGTTGTTGGCAGCGTGGAGTCTAATACTAGTAACAGACGTTCCGATTTGGCTGGAGCCGACCGTCCGACCACGACCAAAACGGAAAGTGTGTAGGGCGGTCGGTCCAACATAATTATTATTATTACTGGTTGGACGTGGTCGGCTCGCCGGCGCATCCGACAAGCCGACCGTCCAACCAAAACGGAACGTCTGGAAGCTTTGTTCCGACCAAAAGCAGCTCAGTCGCATTTGCAACGCCGCCGACGCAGGACGTCAACATGGAGGATGACGGAGAAGGAATGAATGCGCATACAGAACGCGAGATAATAATCAACATTTTAGAATTATACAAAAGGTTTCCTTGTTTGTGGGACTTGTCCCATTTTTTAGAGGCACTAATGTAGCTGCCACAACTATAGCGGCTATCGCCTGTTTTGAAAGGGTGGCCGGCATGACGGCCGTTCACTATTCAGAGCAAAGACAACTGTAGGGTACAGTTGTGGGGACGGATGGTGAGGGACCATGAGTTGTGACATTGAAGTTTTCGATAACGAGTATCGAGTTTACTATCTGTGCATCTCGCTTGTACCATTTTAGTGCGAACGAGATGCACAGATAGTAAACTCGATACTCGTTATCGAAAACGTCAAAGTCACAACTCATGGTAAGGGTACTGACGGCTGGATAGCCAACCGTCGGAACGTCTGTAGCAATGTTGGAACTTTCCGTCTTGGTCGTGGTCGGACGGTCGGCTCCAGCCAAATCGGAACGTCTGTTACTAGTATAATAATATTATATAGTCTAAGGTCGTGAGCATGAGTTCTGAAAATGACGACGTGGAAATGTGCGAGACACCGCCTGATATCAGGGACGCCGCAACAACAGTTGCCGACATTTTGCTGCCGGAAAAGTCGCGGAAACAATACGAAAAATCCTACAAAGATTTCATGGATTGGAACGGTGAAAAAAGCAACATCAGTCTCTGAAAACGTGTTATTGGTATATTTCCAAGAAATATCCACTAAAATTAAGCCCTGTACTTTGTGGACAATATATTCAATGCTTAAAAGTACATTGAATATCAAACATGAAGTGGACATTTCGAAATACTGCAAACGGATTGCATTTCCATATACAGGAAAGAAATCAAAAACATTCTAACCTGAAGAAATCAAGAAATTCTTAAATGAAGCACCTGACAAACTGTATCTTATGCAAAAAGTGAGTAGTGAATTACTAAACATTACATTTTTGCTCCTTAAGGGCACTAGACATTTTGTGTAATTTCAAAAAAAAGTTCAATATGTAAATAATTAAGATTGTTATTAATTTGTGACAGCTCTCCGCTCCCAGATTTTTAGCATATTAAGGGTTAGCTTAAAATATGTTTCAGATGCATTCCATTGTTGATTTTCTGTTGGAACTTACTCATTCTAATGTTACTGTGTCTCTAATTGTTTCAGGTTGTACTAATATTTGGCATTATGGGGGCATGCCGCAGACAAGAATTATAAAAATTTATTTATTATTAAAATTTGAGGATGTAAACATTTTTAAAAATACCATAATAATAACTGTTCATAACACCAAAAATAAAACAGATCATACTTTTACTGTAACAGAATATTATACAGAAATTTGTAAAAAAATACATTGAACTACGCCCCAAACCCTGTCAAATTCCAAATTTTTTTGTACAATACATCGGAGGTAAATGCTTCAACCAAAAAATAGGTTTAACCAAGTTTGGATCACTGGGCAAAACAATAGCGACATGTTTAGAACTCCCCAATCCCCAACTGTACACCGGGCACTGCTTTCATAGAACATCTGCGACATTAGTTATAGATTCTGGGGTAGACATAACCTTAAAGCGACATGGGGGGTGGAAGTCTACAACTGTTGCTGAAGGCTACATAGACAACTCTGTGCAATGTGGAAATATCTAATAAGATACTTAACTCCATTAATAAAAATGAAGTAATTAACATAACTATGCCTAGCAGTACAGTGACTTCAAATGAAATCCCAGCTACTGCAGAAAAAGTGCAGTTTTCTCACAATACAAAATGTTGTAAATAATTATTATTACAAATAAAACTTTAACTTCTTATTTGTATTTTATTCAAACCAACCTACAAATTAGGACATGATTTTGGACTAAGTACTAACTTTTACATATAGATTATGTTATATTATTATATTTATATTTGGTAACTGTAGCCATATTATGATATGAATGAAGATAAAGTTATGTATGTGACTGTACATAATTAGGCATTAAAATACTCATGTGATAACTATTAACATGAATAAGTAAAATTATGTTCAGCGTGTCACGGGTCACGGAATCCTTTTTAACCCTTTATAAGGCAGAGACGATTTGGAAACCACTTAGTTAATAAACATTTACAAAGAAAGAACACCCTCTTTTTATTTAACTATAATGGTATTATATAGCAAATATATCAGGCTTTCTTTTCTTATTTATACTTTTTCGGTCATAATTTAATTTTAGTGTATTTAATTAATCTCAAGTTTGTGGTCAATTAATGCACTGTGCCCGTTAAGGGAAGCAAGCATTTGTCACCGTTTCCATTATACCATTAAAAATACACAAGTCGCTGTATCTAATAATTTCAATTAGTTATAGCTCTTGTAATTCACGATGGCGACTGGCGAGACTGTTATTGGTATGATAATAAGGTCTAATTTTGATAAATCCACTCTCCATCGTGAATTGCAATATTTGCAATAACTGAACTACGTTGTTTGTAGATGGTTTGTAGTATCAGGAAAGTGTATCATTTGCCACTTAAGATTAACAAAATTATAAAAGGTTACATGCTATATCGATAAATATTGTAATATGTAACTATTTGCATAGTATTACGTACATGGCAGTTATTATATGACAAATGAAAAAGTATTGAGTATTGCCTGTCACGTATCTGTCAATGAAGAGGTGTATTGGAAACAGATCATCTGAAAACTCGAGTGCACTAACGGGCTGAGTGCATATAATGACCACATGTTTTTATTAATGATTTCGGTTTTTTTTTGCCGTAGATGTGTTCCCCAGTGCATTACAAACATGGGAGTGTATTTAACTTTCACGTAGCATATCTGTATAACTGCGGCCTTATAAAGGGTTAACATATACCGGTAGTAACCGGTAACCGGTAATAAAACGATATTCGTAAATTTCGGATTGTCTCTGTGACGCTCAGAACGATTTAATTGGATTATACGTACTTCGATGTTCGCGTTGACTGAGCCTTGTACAGTCGACTACAAAGATATGTATACTACAAAGTTATGTATACACTTTTGCACCTTATTACAAAGGATTAAGGTGAAAAAATGTATACATATCTTTGTAGTCGACTGTACCAATAATACCTTACATATAGAAATACCATTGAACTTGACGGAGCGTGCTAATAATAATACCACGATCAAAAGGGATGGTCTTATGTAACTTTCCATGTCAACTTCGTCCGTCCTTGACAGTCTCACATATTTTTGTTCCCCTTCAAACTGAACCCTTCAGAACTGTCAAAATTGTAGGGATATAAACAAATACAATATTCTACTAGACTCATCACATTTGCACAACATATAAATGATTATTGCCTGCTTAGCTTTCTTTTTTAGGCATATCTATCAACTAGTACAGTACGTAAGTACACTCTTACTCTTACTAATCTTATGAATCTACTGAAAATATTTATTTAGTACTACTGTAAAATCTACTTTTTCTCTTATAGACAATATTGTTTAAATGAATGTATATATATAGACAAAGACATATAGACAAATTAACATTGTATTTCAATTTCATTTATTCATGGACCAACTTGCATCATTGTTGTTAGTAAATGTTAGTATTATTTTTGATATAGGCCGACCGGTCTGGCCTAGTGGGTAGTGATCCTGCCTATGAAACCGATGGTCCTGGGTTCAAATCCTAGTCAGATCGTTTATTTGTGTGATGAGCACAGATATTTGTTCCTGAATCATGGGTGTTTTCTATATATTTAAGTATTTATATGTATATATCTATCTATTATACATATCGTCGTGTAGTACCTACAACACAAGCCTGACTGAGCTTACCGTAGGACTTGGTCGATTTGTGTAAGAAAGGTCCCGGAATATTTATTTATTTATGGGTAATTACAATTACATTCTATTATGTCAATGACGTTTATCTACGTACATATCCAGAATCCGTAGGCAATGACCAGCATTACCAACCATCAGAAATTAATGGAGATGTAAAGTTAACATTACCTCGTGTGAAAACAGTAGGTTATGAGTTAAAATTTGGAACAGCTGTCAAATTCAAGTGGAGTGTACATTATAGTATCTACAGATATTAAAACAGTAATACGAAACGTAGAATCGTTGTTTTTTTTAAATAAATCGAACGACATTTGAACTCAATGGAAACTCGTGTGATATTATTATGTTATATATTAAACCCACACTCTTGTTGTAATACCCTTCATTATGCACAGATACATAAACTACTTACTATTTATCAAAATATCCAATTATTTAAAAACGCAAGAAATTTTAGTTACAAAATACAAAATCTTATAATTAATCCTAACAGAATACTGTTCGCTAGTTTCCGTTAGATACAGCGACATCTACTGATGAATTGGTTCAACAGACATTTTATCAGTCATTTACAAAACATGGCGTTGTTTAGTTTGCATTACATAATAATTAACAATAAGGAACATCAATTACCATACGATCGGGAAATTTCCCTATTCGTCTGCCAGGCAATACAGATGGCGTGAAGTATGGTGTTATGAGAGGTAGGGCACAGCGAAGTACCATCACGCTTGAAGCCCAACGGGGGAAGTAACTCCTCCTTACAGAAGACCACAGCCATAATAGCACTGCTACCTTTCAGATATGTAGTGTTGTGTTCCTGATGGTGAGTAAGGTTCTCAAAACTCCAACCCCTCTTAACTTAGGCCGGCAACGGGCCTGTGACTCTGGTGTCGCGGGCGCCCACCGGCGCTGGTACTTGCTTACCATCAGGCAATCCGTCTGCTCGTTTGCCACCTTTGTCATAAAAAAAGTAATAATCTAGCGAATTGACGAATTCTTAGTATAATTATTAATTACGTACGGTAAATTGTTTGACCGGTAGCATTTTTACAGGATTTTACAACGCACGACGGCATCTTTAGATTTTTGTTGCTCCTGAGGCATGCATTGACGCTCGGAGGCTACTGCGGGGAGGGCGGCGCTGCGGCGCATCATAGCTTGGCGTCTGAGTGTGAAACGCGTAATGGTGCTCCCATACTGAGGCGCTAAACGCCAAAACCATATTCTGAATCCGGTAAATTTAGGGCATTTTGCTCTTTTACCTCAATAAAGGCGTCATGAGATTGACAGAGACAATCGTCCGAAATTTAAGAATATCGTTTCTGGCGGTTTGTCGAGCAGTGTACGTCTTACGGTTGAAATGATGATGATGATGACGATTTCAAACATACTATAGGTTCCCAGCACTTCATCGAAACTCATCTTTAGGACCATCCTACAAATGTTAACTTGGACCTTAGACTCCTGTTTTATTTGTTTTTTCAACTCGTGTACTTTTATCTGTAATTTACATAGTCACGAACGTACATATAAGGACATACATTATTTACTGCTTATAAAAGTCTATAGTCTATTGCGCAAAATAGGACTTGTATCGTTTGGGATATCTTATGCTGCCGCCACACATTCGCGCGAGTAGCGAGGCGAATGGCGAGGCGAGACGCGAGCACGTATGTGTACGCGGACGTCTCGCCATTCCTCTAGTCGCTCGCATCGCGTTTTTGTATGGGCAAAGTCTCGTCGAACGTTTTGACGAATAGCGAGGCGAGTGACGAGCCGCATGTCTAAACGCGGAGTTACGACACGGTAAGCTAGTGCGGAGCAGCAGGTGCCATATACCGATACAATGCTACCAACTTGACAAACGATTTAATGCATACGGTTTAAAAACTATTTGTACCAACTTCATTGCTACCAACATTTTTACGTTTTCCCGCCTTTCCCGGGAATTTGTTGTTAATAGTTTGAGTCACTATTAATTTTAATATTTTATTTAATATTGCCTTCTAATAGAAATAGCATTGTATGCAACGTTGTATAAGTAGTCAAAAACTGCTCATGGCATATTTATTACCCACTCCACTCGCATTTTTTGACCCCTCTTATGCAACTGTTGCATAAAATACTATTTTATAAGCCTTATAAAAAAAAACAATAAAACTCGGAATTCTTTGATTGCACTTTGCATTACAAGTTCGAGATACAAAAAAATATTAAAACTCTCTTTACAAACATACAAAAATTGAATCAACAATGAAAATAAAACAATATAGGTACTTAATCTACTTTTTCAGTCTTTTTAACCAGACATAAAACTAAAAGCTTACACAAAATCAACACTTGAAATAGAAAAATATACTACGTCCGAGTGAGAAGTCCGCTGCACGCGTTATGGTGCGCGAGCCTGACTATTTCGTTTTCGCCGGAACTCGAGAGTCAGCTATTTATTTCTCGCCTCGAATAGAGGTGAAACTCTCGAGTTGTCTCGTGTTCGAGAAGTCTCAAGCAGAAACCCTATACGTAACGGAAGATAGGAATAGCACATTGCATTTTTAACGTGATAAAAAGGGACGGATAATACTACTACCTTTGATTGTCCAGTATAAAATGAACCCAAATAAGTTAAATCTTACAATTACTTTGACTATGCGAACGACTTGCGCTCACCAGTCAGGCAGTCACCTTGTATAAGCCTATCTAGAGGTTTCTTTATCTGTGTTCCTGCTAGATACATAATTATACATATATATGCGTGAGTATATCTATCTTATATATATAAACGTGAATGTCCTGACTGACTGACTGATCAACGCACACAGTATGGGAGCACCATTACGCGTTTCACACTCAGACGCCAAGCTATGATGCGCCGCAGCGCCGCCCTCCCCGCAGTAGCCTCCGAGCGTCAATGCATGCCTCAGGAGCAAAAAAAATCTAAAGTTGCCGTCGTGCGTTGTAAAATCCTGTAAAAATGCTACCGGTCAAACAATTTACCGTACGTAATTAATAATTATACTAAAAATTCGTGAATTCGCTAGATTGTTACTTTTTTTTATGACAAAGGTAGCAATCGAGCAGACGGATTGCCTGATGGTAAGCAATTATCGTCGCCCATGGGAGTCACAGGCGCGTTGCCGGCCTCAGTTAAAAGGGGTTGGAGCTCTGGGAACCTTACTCACCATCAGGAACACAACACTACATGCCTGAAAGGTAGCAGTGCTATTATGGCTGTGGTCTTCTGTAAGGAGGAGTTACTTCCCCCGTTGGGCTTCAAGCGTGATGGTACTTCGCTGTGCCCTACCTCTCATAACACCATACTTCACGCCATCTGTATTGCCAGGCAGACGAATAGGGAAATTTCCCGATCGTAGGGTAATGATGTTCCTTATTGTTAATTATTATGTAATTAAGTAACGTTCTTTACAAAAACAAAGTAATTAAGTAACTTTTTTTTGCAAATTATGACCATATTTGTAACTATTCATTTTATCAAGTTTTTTAAAGAATACGGTAAACCCGTTATACACTACCACGATAAATTGTCATGATAAATCGTCACGATTTAACTTTGCAATCTGTTGTTTTGCAATTTACACAATTTTCATACAAAATAACTCCTTAATATTACCCATTATCAATTATAGTGTTAAAGTATTGAGCTCAATGATTATTTAAGTAACCAATTTGCCGCTAGATGTCGCTGTTCCCATTGCAAACTAAACAACGCCATGTTTTGTAAATATCTGTTATACCAATTCATCAGTAGATGTCGCTGTATCTAACGGAAACTAGCGAATAGTATTCTGTTAGGATTAATTATAAGATTTTGTATGTTGTAGCTGAAAATTTCTTCGTTTTTAAATAATTAAAGTATGATTTGTGAACAACACCGTGGTTCTTATACATGACTATGGTGATGTGTGTAATCCGGATTTAATATTTTAATTGGTTCAACAGAAGGAACTACTCGACAAGTTGGATATTTTGATAAATAGTAAGTAGTTTATGTATATGTGCATAATGAAGGGCATTACTAGAAGAGTGTGGGTTTATGAAAAGAGCCGAAGGCGAGTTTCATAATGATATCACACGAGTGTTGTAATACTTGTAATGCCTAATTATGTATAGTGGTATACACTACTTTATCTACACACATATCATAAGTGTTTTAAGATGTCTCAATCTGTTGTTTTGTAATTTACACAATTTTCATACGATATAACTCCTTAATATTACCCATTATCGATTATATTAGTGTTAAAGTATTGAGCTCAATAGTTAGTTAAGTAACCAGATTTGCCGCTAGATGTCGCTGTTCCCATCGCAAACTAAACAACGACATGTTTTGTAAATGACTCATAAAAAGTCTGTTGAACCAATTTATCACTAGATGTCGCTGTACCTAACGGAAACTAGCGAACAGTATTCTGTTAGAATTAATTATAAGATTTTTTATTTTATAACTAAAATTTCTTGCGTTTTTAAATAATTTATGTATGGTTTGTGAACAACACCGTGATTCTTATACATACATGACATGACTATGGTGATGTGTGTTATCCTGATTTAAAGGAGAGGAACTACTCGCCAAGTTGGATATTTTGATAAACGTCATTGACATAATAGTATGTAATTGTAATTGCCAGTAAATAAATAAATATTTCGGGACCTTTCTTACTCAAATCGACCAAGTCCTCCGGTAACCTCAGTAAGGCTTGTGTTGTAGGTACTAGACGACGATATGTATAATAGATAGATACATATAAATACTTAAATATATAGAAAACACCCATGATTCAGGAACAAAATATCTGTGCTCATCACATAAATAAACGATCTGACTAGGATTTGAACCCAGGACCATCGGTTTCATAGGCAGGATCACTACCCACTAGGCCAGACCGGTCGGCCTATATCAAAAATAATACTAACATTTACTAACAACAATGATGCAAGTTGGTCCATGAATAAATGAAATTGAAATACAATGTTAATTTGTCTACGCGCTCACACATACATTCATTTAAACAATATTGTCTATAAGAGAAAAAGTAGATTTTACAGTAGTACTAAATAAATATTTTCAGTAGATTCATAAGATTAGTAAGAGTAAGACGTGTACTTACGTACTATACTAGTTGATAGATATGCCTATGAAGCAGTAGTTCAGAGGTGCAAACCTGGCTAGGGTGTTTAAATTCATTTGTAAATTGTGTGCAATCAAGAGTATGTTTTCCTTGGTAATAAATATAAATATTATCTATGTCTATCTGTCAGCCGCGGACGCCCAATGCTGGACATTTTCAGCGTTACGCAAGTAGCCAATTCTAGCGACCATTACGAGGCCATCAGTCCTGGGTGGACTACAGACTACTATATGGAGTCTAGTTATCTATGTATTAAGATTTTATACGTATATTATAATATATCGTTTCAAGTACGTACGGTTGCGTGCGTATAATACCTATAATACAATCTTTATTAAGCTCACTCTATAGGTTTAAGTCGGTTAGTATAAGATTGCCCCAGTATAGGTATAACAACGTTTTATTAAGTATACTACAATAGGATGTTGACGGTATTACCGAATATAACATTATTTGTCAAGCAGACGAGAATTGAAAATTTCCAGTTTTGAAATTTTCATATATGGCTAGGGCGTACATGCATGTAGGGTGATATAAAAAGTAATAGAATTGGGTCCTGACGATTATTGGGCCAGAACAAACGTCTACAGGCAACCATTAACCCAAAACAGTGCAGTAACACGCGGGCAAACAACATTAAATAGAAAGACGACGCTAAATAGAACACAGACCGCTGGCAGTCCGATGCAATATTTTGGGTCGCAGGTTCGCACGGTGTTCGCAAAAAGTTATGGTAGTTAGGTAACTTTATTGGCTAGAGCAACGTAATCGGACGTGGACCGACCCGGAGGCACCCGTGGGGTCCTTTGAATCTCGGAGGTGCGATACTGTCTGGCGGAAAACTGGCCTCAGGCGGAGCAAATACATGCAGTCTGCATCCTCATGCATCCTGTCTGCAGCGCATCGGGTAGCTTTACGGTGCTGACTTATTCTAGGTTTTACGAACAGTAATGGGAGCTAACCCCAAATAAATTTAATTTATGAGTACGTTTGTATGTATGTTTTTAGAGACCTATCGGTTAGGCTAAAACAATGTGTACTTAGAAAGAAAACCACTCCATACATACCTCTTATAAAGAAATATGGATTACTAGCATGTGCATGAGTTTGCCCCCATGAGACATATCTTAGCACGCAAAATGAACATAAACTATGGCGCTCGACCTGAATATGTATCTTAAACGGCCGTTAGGTATTTTCGAAATCATTGTTTTCTAGGCACAGTACCCGTACCATGAGTTGTGACATTACGGTCTTCGATAACGAGTATCGCTTGTACTATTTTAGTGCGAACGAGATGCACAGATAGTAAACTCGATACTCGTTATCGAAAACCGTAATGTCACAACTCATGGTACGGGTACTGTACTTGGGTTCATACATCCAAAGTGACTCTTGTAACGAAGAATCAGTTTCTGAGGGACCTAAAGGGTTTGTCCATCCAATCCAGTTTAAGTCATTTCTCTGTTGTTGAGATATATGCCAGCAATTGCCCGCAAGAAACATATTTATAAAAAAACCGGCCAAGTGCGAGTCGGACTCGCGCACCGAGGGTTCCGTACAAACCTGCAAGGTTTACAAAGTTCGTTCATTACGACAATCGAGTCATAACTATGGTATTTTTAGGGTAAAGTAATAAGTTTATATTTATTAAAAAATATATATTTTGTAATGTAACTAAAAATTTAAGGTTTTCGGAATTTTTCCTTTATGTGTGCTATAAAACGTTGCTTCATGCCAAATTTCAAGATTCTAGGTCGACTGGAAGTACCCTTTAGGTTTTGATTCCCTTGCGAGTACTTGCGAGTTTCAAAATATGCAGCTTAAATTGCTGTTTCTTTTGATTGCGTTGACATAGAAGTTTGATTTTGCTACAGCTTAAAGGTATTATAGACCTGAGTATTTGGCATGAATTTCAATTTAATATCTCTACGCGTTTATGAGGAAATGGGTAGTAAGTTTAAAATTATTAAAAAAATATATATTATGTGATGTAACTAAAAATTTATGGTTTTCGTAATTGTTCCTTTATCTATGCTATAAGACGTTGCTTCGTACCAAATTTCAAGATTCTGAGTTCACGGGAAGCACCCTGTAGGTTTTGATTCCCTTGCAAGTGTCGAAAATTTGCGGCATAAACGGCTGTATCTTTTGATTGCGTTGGCTTAGAAGTTTGATTTTTTCACAGCTTCAAGGGACAGTAGACCTGAGTAATTGATATAAATTTCAGCTTCATACCTCCACGCGTTCCTGAGAAAAAGGGTCTTGACAGACGGACGGACGGACGGACGGACAGACGGACAACAAAGTGATCCTATAAGGGTTCCGTTTTTTCCTTTTGAGGTACGGAACCCTAAAAACAGTTAGGTATTACCGAAGTCATTAAGTAGGTATTTCCATGCACAGTATTAAGTCTGAATGCAGAACCGGTTCTGTCTGCAAGAACCGGGAAATTCGGGAGTCGCCAAAAAGAGGAACCGGGATTCCCGGTTCTTTCGGGATTTTCGGGACAAAACTTAGTAATGCAGCTATAAAATAAGTAATGGGATAAAAATATAGTTTTTCGTGATAAAATTGGTGGATTGGTATTCATATATATGTCATCATCATCTTCCTCGCGTTGTCCCGGCATTTTGCCACGGCTCATGGGAGCCTGGGGTCCGCTTGGCACCTAATCCCAGGATTTGGCGTAGGCACTAGTTTTACGTTTTAGTGTATGTAATGCTGGACAAATTTGATTGCCCTGCGATGAGGCACTGGAACTCTGTGCACAAAAGCGAGAGGGCTCTCATTTTTCATGTAAAATAAAGGATAAATAGGCTGACATGGATTGTAATTGTAATTTATTTTATTTCAATTTTACCTATTCAGCACGCTCCATAGAGGATAGTTAATGCATTATATGCGTTAGGGTAAAATAACACAAACTACGATGTTCGACCTGAAAGTTTCAACAGCAGTTCGGTATTATCGAAGTCCTTAAGTATTTCCATGCACAGTATTGAGCCCTTTCGTCCAAAATGAACAATTCGTTCGTACAAACGAACTCACATTGCTTTAGGGGTTTGTCTGTCCAATGAAAGTAACCGAGTGATACGAGTAGTTTTTGTTTTGCCTGAGCGATGTCCGTGAAGATGGAAACCCATAAAACTTCTATTGAAATGTTGTATTAAGGATCTCTAGAAAATGTGATCGTGAATCAACAAATACGTGCCTACCTATTGCGATCGAACAAATCCCTAAATTTTGTTTTGAGACGGGAGCGTGGAGTTTACCTCGCCACTCAATTATTTAAAAAAAAGATACTTCAAGTTGGGTCCTAACGAAATTTCTTCGCAAATTAGCGTGAACTAACGAACATCCACCTATTGCGAGTAATGGAAATGGAACCCGTAAAAGTCATTTTGGGCCGGTAACCGTGAAGTTGGCCACCCCACTTCAAGTAAAAAATAAGATACTTCCAATCGGGTCCTAACGAAATTTCTTAGTGAATTAGCGTGAACTAACGAATACCTATCGATTACCATCGATGGATTTCGAGAAAGTCATTTTGGGGCAGTAGCGGGAAGTTGACCCCCCCATTTTTAATGTGAAAAAAAAAAAACTTGTAATCGGGTCTTAACGAAAACTTTTAGTTAAAACGCATGAACTAACGAATACTTACCGATTACAATCAATGCAAACTGTTTAAGACATTATGGGCGGGTAGCGTGAAGTTGACCGCCCCACTTTAATTAAAAAAAAAAAAATACTTCCAGTCGGGTCCTTACGAAATTTCTTAGTGAATTAGCGTGAACTAACGAATATCTATCGATTGCCATCAATGGATTATGTAAAATTCATTTTGGGGCGGTAGCGTGAAGATGGCCGCCCCACTTCAAGTAAAAAAAAAACATACTTCCAATCGGGTCCTAACGAAATTTCTTAGTGAATTAGCGTGAACTAACGAATATCTATCGATTGCCATCAGTGGATTACGTAAAATCCATTTTGGGGCGGTAGCGTGAAGATGGCCGCCCCACTTCAAGTAAAAAAAAAACATACTTCCAATCGGGTCCTAACGAAATTTCTTAGTGAATTAGCGTGAACTAACGAATATCTATCGATTGCCATCAATGGATTACATAAAATTCATTTTGGGGCGGTAGCGTGAAGATGGCCGCCCCATTTTGTTTTTAAAAAAAATCTAACTCAGAGTCGGGTCCTTACGATTTAATATACTGAACTAACGTGAACTAACGATGAACTAACGAAATAGCTATGCCTTTTTTGGAAAAAAAAAATGGGGCGGCCATCTTCACGAACATGTAGTAGTGTAATTTGTTTGCTTGCCATTTGCTTGAAGTTGGGTGCAGTTAACACAATTATTTATTTTGGACCAGTCGGAGATCAGTGTCGGCATAGTTATGATCTAGTATAGAGGTTATAATTGTTTTTGTGATGAAATTTGATGTGGATTGATGTTTGTAAGAATATTATACTTTTTGTATATATATTTTATAGACATTTATAAGTGGTGTCTTATAATGAAGAATAGTATAAGTATTTAGTTATGTAATAGAAACTTAAAACTTAAACGCCTACCAAATTAACGTTAAAATAACCAACTAGTGTTCGACCGGGTCGCCAGCGAATTAAACAATCGCCCAGATTTTTCACGTTATAATGCGACCGAACACTACAAAGCAGAAACAGTACTCTACAAGTAACTAAAGCGTTTCAGCAAAAGGCGTTCATTTTTAAGGATCTGAAAGCCTACTCAATGTCACGTTCATATGAGTATCAAAGGGCACCTCAAAGTCGAGCCCTTTGGAGCACAGGGCCGCGGGCGCCGGCGTGCAAAAAAGGTTCAACCCGACTTTAGACGTAATCTGCAAATACGGAATAGGTACGATATCCGTACTAAGGTAGGTATGTCTTTAAGTGATATACCTAATCCTGCAATTTAGGTATATGCCAACTTAAGGAGGTCTATATATATGATTGGCATAGGACTGATCAATGAGAATCTTAATGTAATTTTACAAAAACAGTAATCATATATAAAAAAATACAAAAAAAACCTATAGAAAAATAAACAAGTGATGGAAGATTTTCTTATTAGATATTTTAACTGTATAAAGGTAGGTAGGTACCTATTTCAGCAGTGTACAGTTGACAATTTTAAACCATAGCATTGTAATTGAGTAGAGTTATGTTCAATACTTTTCCTTTTTTGTACCTTTGTAGGTACCTACTATTTATTACCTATACAACTATATTTTTAAGAACTACTTACTCACTGAACACATCCATATTTTACACCCGATTGCACGCGCCAGATACGAAAAATGAGATGTAGCTACCTAATAGAATAAGAACATTCCATCCATACGAGGAATTTAGAGAGCGTGTGAGAAGATTCGTACTAAAACCATTTTATTGATGCGATACCTACGATACAGATAAGTAAACCTACGATGCATTTAACCAAACTTACAGTAACTCTCGTAACTTTATTTCTAGTAGGTAAGTACACAACTTTTTTACTAGGTAGGTATTAGGATTTTTTCTGCTTTTTACTTAAAACCTCGACCACTTTCAATTGTTATGGAAAATAAAGTTGTCTAGTTTCTTCTGCTGCTGACGTTAATTGTACATTTTTTTTAAGGACCGCTGTCTTTAGGATTGTATAGTTGCAACTTGCAACTCGAAAGTTTTGCCTACCTATAATAGTACTCAAATAAAACGTGACTAACCCCATTTCCTGTTTCCAAGTCGTCCATTGTTGCTACGATAGTTACATTGTATGAAACACTAATATGTATAGACTACCAATATGCAATATGAGTAATGGCAGTTAAGAAGTAATTTCAGTGTAACTACCGATTTCTTTATTAAATTCCGGTTAGGTAATAGTTTGATTAAGCGGGATTCTTCTTCGTGTCTCGTGCTAGAGTTTGGCCAGTGAAAAAAAATTGGTTTACTCACTTAAAGCATAGACGATTGAATCATACCGTCTCTTTCTTTCGCTTGCACTACGACCCCAAAAAAAGGGATGAGTATAGTTTATTTTTTCAACTTTAAGAGTAACAATCGAGTAATAATTGGTTAGCCAGACTCTAAAACTGTAGACTTTAACGGCGAATTTTGTTGTCCTCTAGCTGCCCAGAGACCTATAAAAAGGTCTCCCGTTGAATGCCATTTTGAATTTTAATTATGACAAACCACAGTTGCATTTGGCCTGGCTAGTTTTGATATCTGGGCGGCTAGAGGTTAACAAATTAGTTGTCTAGACTAGAAGTAATGCGGCTGACGTAAGTGGTGACCTAAGAGCTGGCTTCCTCACACAACTTAATCACCGATACAACGAGGAAATGCCGCCAGTATCTCTGATACAATGCCTCGAAGATTAAGATTTAAGGTAGAGTCGTTATTGTAATGCCTAGCTTAGCTTGTATATTATTTGAAAACAAAAATATTATATTTTTATTGCCTAGAAGAATAAAATTTAGAGCCGATTAGGTCACCATCTTAAAACAAGCCATGAAATAGAGGTCAAAGTTCAAAAGAGTTGTCGCTACTTAATCTTTCATTAACCTTGATTACGACCGTATCCCGTCTCTAATTTAAGTGAATATCGCTAAAATAGTTTCTGTGTAGAAGCTCTAGGGTAGGGCAGTAGGTATACCTATCTGAGCTATGTGGAGCAGCAAGGCCGTATAATGTGAGATGGCTTTTATTGCTTTATTTTCTTCCAGCCATCGGTTTTATGAGTAACAAAAGCGTAAAGATTCAATAAGAACCAAGGTGCAATGAACTTTTGAATAGGATTCTAAAGATACGCTTGTATAAGACCACTGGGTGGTAAAATAAAAGCGTTTTAAATTTCAACCAAAGTTAGCCGATTTTAATTGCGTTAGTGTATAATAATAAAATTATAAAATCATTACTGAATCACCCATTTCGCATAGTACCGCTACTAGGTATAATGCAATACAAATCGCCTATCTTATTATTCTTGACATGACCGCGGAAGACCGCGTAAAAATCAACACAGATCCGTCATCAAACATCTGTCTTCTGTTTCTGTTTAAATATTTCATTCAATGTTAATTCATCGCCACACAAGGTGTATTAAAAAGGGTGGTAGAGGGGAGGGTGCGTGCACAAGGGATATACGGCCGCACGGCGCCGGGAGCTCGATCGATATCCTAACAGTCGGCTCGTTCCGGCCGAGCGTACCCTTACCCTCCCTGTGCTGTGTGCTCCAAAACCTTGTGAGTGACGTTAATTGTGAAATCTGTGTTGTGCATTGGATGCGATGAGATAGTCCTATACGGTAAGTGGCAGATTTTGTACAGATATTGCGAAAAATGATGTCACAGTTGTATTTGTCAGATTTAGGTTAAGTGCGGAAGTAGAGCTACTAGTAGTTTGAAAGCTTACTCATCTGATGATGTGATGGCTATATTGTTATGGAATATTATTCGACTGATTCGACCTTGTAACACTGGCGGAGCCCAGAAAACAGTTTTCGTACTAGACTTAAGTACGAGGTCAAGCGAGAGTTGACACGGGCGTTTTGTTTAATTCCGTCATGTCTCTTCCCCCAACTTGTATACGAGATATATATATTTACAATTTTCCATTTGTATACAATCAAAATATTCAAAGCTCCAAAAACACGAATCTTGAATTGAATTTTGTGACATTTTTCATTGAGATAAATACAGGTAACTGTACAAATATCAGGTATCTCAGCAATATATAATTTGGGACTTGAAGGAAAAGTATGGCGCTTGCTTACATAACAGATTAAGACTTTATACCTTTTGATAATGATACATTAAGAGATGTGTCAGAAATACCTAGTAAATAAGTCAACATTAAATATTGTAAAAAAATCGCGAGAGGCTGGACTTAAAGAAACATCCGACGATACCGACGTCTTCATATACAAAATTTCTTGCGGTTTAACCGTGAAGAGGTTAACCTCGTAAGGCCCACGGGCCTACACGTAGTACTAATTATTATAATGAAATTTGAATTTTATTCAATTGGAACAGAGTTGAAATTCATTTGTTTCATTGGATTTGACACAAAAGAGATTCTACTTTATTTCCTACACTATAAATAACGAATTCGAGTAGAATATGATTTGTATGGTAGGCCTTAGAAGGTTCACCATGAACAGAATAGTATTGTTATACAAAATTCCTATCTTAATCGAAGTTATTGTGGCACTAAAAGCATATCTCGCTCTCATAAACCAATCATCGACATACACAAACTGCAGTATCGAGTGGCCATCGAGATGCCGATCCCACATTGCTGCATTGCGACCTCGTGACCTCAGCATCTTAGATCGCAGACGGCAGGCAGACTTCCCGGCTCAGTCGGTGCGCCGCACCCTGCCACGTCCAGATTATTGATGAGGATGACGTGAGCTAGCTAACGTGAGCAGTCCGGTTTTGTATGAGAAATTCCTGTACCTTGGAATCCGGTACACAAAAAAAACCGGAAAAAACCCTGAATTCGGTTCAAAGTTCTTGTTATTGTGGTGGCAATAAGCTTTCGTATGAGCAGTCATTCTGTGGATTTCGCTTTGATTATAAGGCTGAAGTGCTGTGAAGGGAAAAACAAAATCAGGCTATCGAAATTTACAAGAGGTTCCTTCCTAATTTACATTATCTTACTTTGCATCCTCTTTCCGACATTACTGTGTCAACTTTACGCAATCTTTGACATCCCGTTTCAGTTAAATACTTATCCAGAATTCTGAAAGTTTATACGTATATATTTCTGCAAGTCTGGGTGCGTTAAACTTGCTAAAATGATCGACAGATCCATCATTACTAATCATATTTTACAACATTGATGGATTCGAGCATGTACCATCATTTGTCATGATTTACCATCAGACTTTTTTATTATGATGATACTACCAAAATACGAAGGTCGAAGACTTTAGACATGAGGTTTATTGTGTAAAAATGCTCGCTTCCCAAGGCCCACACTCAATGAAGAGATAATTATCTGATGCATATGGTAGCTGACATCATATGTGGCAAGTTGTTAGCACTCGTATTCTAACATGTAATATATTTTTTCCCAATTTTAATCATAAAGATAAGCTCATAAATAAACTAGCAAATACAAGTGAAACTGAATTGGTACAAAAATAAAAGTTATGAATTATAATTAAATGAGCGTTGAATCCTAACCACGTCTGTTTTTCATCAGTAGTGGCACTAGAGGTACTGTTCGAGTGACTCAGAGTAGACACGATACTACTTTGCCCCATTAATGCTAATGAACGGCAAAAAATAATAGGTGATATCATCGGACTGTACGTTCGTGTGGCGGCCATGGGCAGTACTTGCTTTTATATAAAACTCTTCGTATTGTTAGTCAATGTGGGCGCGTGCTAAATCCGGACCCTGATCGGTCACCTATGTCACGAGATCGCATTAGCATTATACGTGGATCGAATAAAAGTGAATCGATTCCGTAATAGCGATTAACATAACTATCACGCCGCATATCTTACTTTATCACTAAAGTATCTATCATTAAACGTAAAACATAAAAAGTAACTATCATTAGTCGTGCGATAAAATTCCCATTTGATTACGTTCATGCTCAATCGACTCGAAGCGATTATTTTTATAGTCACATTTTGGCAGTATTGGTTATTTTGATCTTTTCGACTGCCATTACATAGTCTTGTGTTATCGTTAAGTTGGTGAGCTATCTCCCCCAGTTCGTATCTTGACCTCACAATTGACCCTGAGACATGCCAGTTCTGTAGCATAATGTAATCATTGTAGAGCTCCGAATATTTGATATGGACACGGAATTGATTGGAATTTAATTGACATGAATTAACACTGGCATAACTGCATCATTTGGTTCTTTCGTCACAATAGAAACGGTTTAAGGACAGTTTTTCTCTTGAAATAATATCTGTGGTCGTCGATTGATGAGATTTGGCCCTAGATTTGTCTTAATTCTACAGACAGTTGAGCTAACAAAGATCGGACAAAGTAAACAAAAGACACTTAGTTGTGTTAGCAATTTAGGGCATCAGAACCGGATAGGCGTCTAGGCAAGTAATAGATAGAGTAATAGAGAGTGAATAGCTCACTGCCCTTTTATTACCTATCTTCGATATTCAAACATCTCTTCGATTACGGCTTGCCTCGGAATTCAACCGGGTTTTTATAGAAATCTAAATATAGCACGGCGTGCTAGCCGCGTTAATACAGAACCAAACTGCGAACTGTCAGAGAAACGTGATCTTTGGTTGGCTTTAAAGGAAGCTGTTCGTTCACAATAAAAAGAAAGTTGGAGGAGTAATGTTACATTAAATGCGGAACAAGGGTTTTTTTAATTTCCGATGAGAAACGTTTAAGATGTAATAACAACCTTTTCTTTTTGATTTTATTTTGTCCCATTAAGTTATCTTACAGTGGCAGCGGGTTAATTATTTTCTTATGCAAGACAGAGGCCATATAGCTTTGCCTTTTCTTTGTTGTTGACTTTGCTTGACTTGACTTGCAGAAGAGATAGTAAAGCCGGCGGGAATCGGCTTGTATGGACGCACCGCCGCTGTTATCTTATTTGATACTGAGCTGCTAAATAGAGCCTTTTTGTTGTTCTGTTTGAATTTTTTCGTATTAATTTACAGGAAGAACTTAATTTTTTCCGTTGAACTCAAGAGCACGGTGCTCGAGTTTCGTAAGATGTGGAACGACTTACAAATGACCGCGCGTAGCCCTTTCACGGTTGAGCAATGAAAGCTTTAATTGTGCTAACAATTGACGGGCGCGGGACGAGGGCCTTTCTAAAGTCGATTATCAAGAGGGCTTTGTTACTGTTTATTTCAAGCGTTATTGTATTTGAGAGCGGGAGTTATATTTGCCATTCGTTTTTGTGTCTTACTAGCATTTTATCCACCTACGATCCGTGCGAGCGATTCTTATTCATGAAGTTTTCTTGAATTTTACTCTGCCTAAGAAAAATGTTAAAGATTAAGAAGTTAGCCTTATCTGAGGATTTAATTATGGTATTACATTGTTGAGAGTACAAGCAAAGAACAGGTCTTATGGCTATAGAGCGATTTCTTCCAGACAACCTTGGGGTAGCGGAGATGTAGTAAAGAATCAACGAATGAGTAGGTGTTGACTACGTTAACAGTGAAAACTATAAAACAAAAAACAAAAATAATAATAGTAATAAATAGTATGTCATTTATTTGTAGTATGTATATTTCATTTGCTTAATGTTTCTACACAAATATTTCAAAAAGACCAACTTGTTTTCATTATACTTCCGAAACTTCGATATCGTCAGTCGTAGGGACTTTCGAGTTTAATATTCCGATGATGTAGTCCTGAGTCCCGCTCGGCGGGGTCACCGCCCTCGAATCCAGTCCATGTCTTATGCACTCGCCGGCTTGCGTAGGTAACAACCGCGTAGCTTAACCTATAGATAGATATGTGCACGCGTTACCGGTGCAATCTGTATGCCACGTCGTTTGTCCTAGGATGAATTAGGCTATTAGTAAATAAAGAACAAAAAAAATCATAGTTAAGTACTCACTTATTGAATGGACTGTGTGGTACAATCATTGTCACATATTTATATAGATAGATTAACCAATATGTGACAAATTGACAATACATCTTTGTTGCCATGTGTCCCTAGTGCGATACTGATCGTTTTGGCTGTCATTAATGTTGTTTTAATATTGTGTTCTGGTTGATATAACTGAACATCTGCTGAGTATTTCTATCGGTGCATGCAATTATTGTTCCACTTCATCGACCTATTCAGTTCCAGTAAAACCGATACCATATTTGGGCAACCAGTAAGAACGCTAGTGTTGAGATATTATTCCAGACTATGTACCGTGTCCTCCTTTTAGAATTTCTTTTTTGCGACTGGTACCTATCTTAGATGGGACAGGTTTTACCAGTACCGGTATTCAACTGGCTATTTCGTATTGCTGTTTTATCTGTAGAACGTATTGATGGTATTTTGTTAAAGCTTTTTATGTGTTTTTACTTTTGCACAAAGGGTTTAGCAGGCAAGGAAGGACGTGTGTCAGGATTCAGGAATATTTAAATTGTTAAATGACAATTATTTGTCACCTTATAATTAGTAACCACTCCAATTTTTAGCCCTCTATCTTGAACTGTAGAGATAGTGTCAAAAATGTATTTACTTGACATTTTTTGTCAAACTCGTGTATCTTCTAATTCTAATCCATAGCAACTACTGCATCGAAATAAAAACACAGCTATGTAGCTTCAGTGGGACTATACAAATTTATAAATATTTCATACATAAAAAATAAAAGAAATAAATGTCAGGTCTTCAACGACTTTTGATTTAAGTAAAATTTTGAAAAAATTATGTTTTACTTATAGTATTAACTACTAGCATACGGAAAATCAACTGATTAAATTTTGTGCAACACACTGAAAAAAATAATAACAAAAGTATTCATATAAGTAATAAAAAAAGTATTGCATTTAGAATTTATATCATATCTCCCGTGTACCTAGAATAATTACAGTTTTACTTAACTTGTAATGTCTGTTCTAATGAGCTATTTATTTCATCATAGTTAATTACAGTAATTATTGGCACTAGAAAAATAGTATTAATTAATCTCGTCAGTAAAACTTAATCACAACCAGACTCGTTATGTCAAAAATGATTTGAAAAGATCTCTAGAGTCTAGATTAATTAAATGTATGTAGATACTTATGCATATGAAATAAGTACAGTCAATATCAGCTACGTCAGTGTTTTACGTCTACGGCCTTAGAAAAACGCGTCTAATCGAATATACCAAAGTTGAAGGGTATTCAAGACTCATAAAGACACTATTCATTGAATCAAATGCCGAGATTCGCCTGTACAATTTGCCGCTAGTTGGGCACCAATTTACAGCAATCCTCGCACATTCGTGCCCTCCACTCGTAATTACAGTGAGTACTTGTGAATAAACCGACTGATGTCACGATTTATTGAGTTTCACATATGTAGTGTGGGACTTTTACTCATGAGTAAACCTAGTATTGTCTTAGAATTATTGAGATAAATAATTTATTGCGTTTCTTTTTTTCTCTCTCTTTTGACTTTTGTCTGCATGCGAACTGAAGTAGTTTCAAATAGATATTGCTAAGCGGGCCAGCTGTACAGAACACGACTTTATAGTCAAGAGAATAAGAGCATGTAAAGATCTTTCTGAACACCTAGTCAACTTAGCAACTTCTGCTGCTGACTGAGTAGATGATATACAACACAGCCCAAGTATTAGCTTAGCACAGACTGCATTATTGTACTGAACAAAAGCTCATTTATACTCGGCAGCTTCCGATTTCTCAGAATTGCTAATTGAGCGTGACCTAATTACTGCACTCAGTTTTATTTGCAGTTACGACGTGTTCATTATAGTGTTAATTTTTTGAGCCACATTCGAGCTCAGTATTGATGAAATAAAACTAGATAAAGTAAGAAGGAAAAATCTCAATATGAAAATTGTAAACCAAGCTGCTTTGAAGAAATATATAAAGCATGTTTTCAATGTCAAGTATAAGTTGAGACATCGTGTTCTTAAGCAGTGTGCAAAATTAACTTCGTGGGTTGACGCATTGCGGTGGCGGTTTCTCACGAATACAAAATAGGTTTAAGTTTTCCAATAATCTCACGAAACTGTTCCAGATAACAGGTACCCATACATTATTATGCCCTTGAGCCTTGATTACACTTAACCTATCAGATTACACAGTGTCAGGCCAGAGATAATCTTCAAATGGTCAAACTTTGTTGACTACTCCTTTAAGATGGGAGATAAATGAGCGAGACGGAGAGAGAGCTTGTAATCACATAATGAAGAACTAATCCTACTAAATAGGGTACGGAATCATATCAAGCAAACTGAGGTGTGTCGCGTGTAATGACAATGTTTGTTTGTCACGAGACTTTTCTGCTTGAGTGCCCCTGATCCCAAAACATTAAGTTGCCAAGCTGTAGTAAACTTTAGTCTCTTAGTAACAGTTTCATGTTTTCATGGAGTGCATCTCAATCGTATTTATATGGACTTCAACAGTAAGTACACAGGCGACATTATGTTTAATATATGATTATATTTATACCTAACAAGGTAGGCTAAGGTTATGGTACAGTATTTTAAGAAAACTCTAGTAGCTTCGTAAATCATAAGTTGAAGATAGCTTTCTCCTGCAATGATTGACTATTGATATATGGAAAGTGATGCTCAGTTGTGCAGTCCGATGCACATAACGCTAAGCCGAGTTGAATTATTCAACGCGCATTATAAGCCGCTGTTATAACCGAAACCTATTTTCCTTTCGTAGAATTAGTGTACCGTTTGATACGGCTGTAACGTGCGCTGCCTGTAGGTTTTCTGGGAGAGATTGCTTTTAGGGTTAAGTTCTTTGTAAATTTACATAACTTATATTCCCAGTTCGTCAGTGTCTACGTAAGTGTATTAAATTGTCTACGGACTACGAGTAGTGAGCAAAGAGTTTTGTAAGATTGCTAATGAACTAATTGCTGTAAACACATAGCTTAATTTAATTTAAATTACTTTCACTTGCAAATTGTTATAATTCGCTAAGTCGTTACGTTCCGTTCTGGGTAGTGAATTGCTCATCACCTGTTTTTGCTACAATTTGTTTAATTCGTTGCATCCCGCTAATAGAAACTCGATACGGGACTTTGCTCGCCGAAGCAGCGTCGCCCATTTGTTAAATTAATATTGATTGGTTCCACCTACTAATAGGGTCGGATTTCACTGTTTACTCTGTGTTTTTTGTCGATATCTACATTAACAGCACTCTTGAAACATATACACGTATCAAATATGTAGCTATCGTCTGGCCGCTGGATGGCAGTGTTCCAATATTCGTTTCTCCAGGCATATACAAAAGTCTAACCTACTTATTTTTGCATGAGTCGTGAACACACTTAAACTTGTAACATCTTTTCTACAACTCGAAACATTGTCTCGAAGTTCTCACACATTGTTCACGTCTGGTGTAAAACAATAGCCTAGTTGGTCGCCGGCCGCCTGTTTATAATTTTTATGGGCGTCAAGAATCATATTGACCTAAATAAGACGATAGCGTCATCGCTTCACCGAGGCAGAGTTCATGAGTGTGGGCGTTAGCGTTAAGCGCCATCTTCCGACTGACTGATCTTTGGCAGCAAAACATATTACTTTCATTCCAATAAGTGCTCCCGGAGTTCCTTAGGGAACACAAATAAGATTAGATGTACTCGTACAATGTACAGTCCCTCGGCAGTATCAAGCAAGTTGAAATGCTACAGGTTTTTTTAATACGAAGGGTTCGTATAAATAGGAGGGGTCATCGTAATCACATTAAAGTTTAGAAAACAATTTCGATGTGTCTTAGCAGAGAGTACCGCGTGCTGAAGCAAACGTGCAGTGCATGTGTCGCTATAAAACCGGTCGGACGCAAACAAGCGCTCCGCCGGCCTTCGCCGGCTGCCGACGCCCGATTACGTCACCATCACTACACGCTTATGTCATACTCATACCATTACTGCCCATTAGAGACGATCTGCACTTGTTTGACACACAACAATACTGGGCCCTTGCAAAAAATACTGATTCGAATCATTCGATAGGAAGCTGCCAACTTTACTTCACGCTTCACTTCAGATTTGACCGTCACGATGATTTTCAACGAAGCAAAGATGATTCGTTCTGCATGAATAGATACTACTCATGACGGTGACGGCACGCAAGTGAAGCATTTAGGAACAATAACTACGCTATATCGGTCAGCTATCGAGCACCTACCGTACGCAAATGCGTTTGCGTCACTGCTTTGTATTGTTTACGATCTTTAACTCATCCGACTGTCAATGGATCTCCAAATGTGATCGTTCTCGGCACTGTTTTGACAGCACTCAGATTCGATTAAGGCAGTCACGACCAATCTCGCTAGAAGCGAAAACTCAGTAGGAGTATTCCTGTAGTGCAAGTAAACTCTAGTGCGGAAGGGTACTGGATTTTCCCCAGGCTACCTTCCCCCAACCACGGTCCGATCGCTCTACTCTACAGAACGGTCATAGAGCCTAAGTCAGGTACCAAAAAAAGGCACTGTTTTGAGTCCATTAAGAAACTTCTTCAAGTAATCAAAATTGGGACGTGATCTTATTAGCGGTCTCCATAAAAACGGCATGGTATACTAAAAGAAGGACACCTGCTGAAGCTACAGCGTAATTCATGTAGCAACTAACACTAGTTAGATTTAGTCGTTTGGTAGCAATGAGCCGCATCCTTCTGCTCCAAAGTTCAGTGCCGACACCCACACGTTAGATTCATCCACTTCCACCTCAATCGGGGAATGGTGTGCAACCGTAATTTGTGTTTCTATTTAGATACATGACTTTACTCATTGGAAAATTGAATTGACTCCCACATTAAGACTGAATAGTGGAGAGAGCGATTGAATTTATGGTGCTATTAAAGTACAAGTACGTTTGAAACTCGTCAATATGGGGCTTGAAGGTAAACTGAGCTGGAGCGGTACCGCGAACATCGAAGTTCGTATATTTCGGGCATCTTTCTCTTTTACTCCAATTAAGGCGTCATGAGAGTGACAGAGACAATCGTCCGAAATTTACGAATATCGCTGTTCGCGGTAGCGCCGCTGTAGAGACTCGCTGGTCGTTTTCCGATAAATCTTTACAACTGTTCTATTAACACAGATTAAAGTGGCGAAGAGAGAGCAATTCGGTTAAACTACTAAAACTACGCAACTGAGTTCGGAGGAAGAATATCCCTGATTTTTTCCAAGAAATCTCGAGTTTGTATTTATTACGGATATGTTAAAAATATCCACCTGACAAATAGCGTAGGTAACTTCAATGTCCGGTCAGTGACGTCGGGCTAATACGCCGCCCAGCGGGGTGGCAATCTAGGGAGTGTAACGTGTCCACAATGCCGTGCCGTAATCCGTTTATATGTCACTTCACACCGTGCCCTGTTTATTTACTTAATCATTCAAGCCAGGAATAACGATGACAGATAGCGATTTAACCGCTGACTGATTATTTTAACGTTCATCATGCTGGAACATGTCCATGTCTAACTAGCTTATGTCACTCCTACACATTTTTAAAATGCATTTATTTTATGACTGACCTTACTAAGTAGCTTAACAACACATTTCGATTTTCACTTTTTTTGGTAATTGGACCGGATATCCCATTGTTTTGATGTGGCTTCATGTTTCGTGTCGGCAGTGTTTACGTTACTTATAACAGGGGAGCCTGTACGTGGGGAGCCGCTGGGTTAGCGTTAATTAACTGTAAGGTCCGCCGCACCGTTCCGACAGACTTCACTTTAAGATTGTTCATCCTGAGGTTTTAAAAATATTTACTATTAAAAAAGTAAAGTCTCTTTCATACTTAGATGTGACTACGCTATTTATTACATATTCTATGCGCTTTCATAAGCGCCAATTCAAAGATAAAGTTGTATAATGGTGGCCATGGTTATAACCTAGAAGATATAGGCAAAATAAAACACAAAGTGGAAACGGTAAAGGATCGGAAAGACGAATTCTCCATCGTATTTGCTATAATATAATAAAATGCCATGTGATAACGATTTATTAACCAAAACGAAAATGAATTAAACCGGTGAATCGCCATCGAAGGTCGTCGCAATATTAGATCATTAACACAAATATACATATTTACTATTGGGTGTCAGTCTTGAATCTTGGTTTATGTGCGTGAGTGGGCTTCGGGCGCGGTTCTATATTTGGGTTAATTGATTCGTCCGCGCACCGCCACCAGCATGGGAAGTAGCTGTTAGTTCGTCCGTCCGCTACGGGTCCTAGCCTATCTAGTATATCACCTGTATTTTACTGCTACAGTATATTTTGTCTGCTTAGAAGTCTGCTTATGTATGTGGTTGTAGATTTGGTGTAAAATTGGTGAAACAGGAATAGCATACTGTTTCTAATATTTGTATAAATGTATAAACCTACCTAAAATAATAAAATTACGCACACAACTCCTGTACACTAAGAAGATTTAATAAACATTCTACCTCTTATAATTTATTGATGAAGTTGACGGTGTAGTTCAAAGAAGGTAAATTTGTCGCGATCACATAATTTCTTTGATGTCTCTTTTTATGAGACTTAATTTTACTCTTATAGCATGTGAAATAAGGGCATGGGAGATGCCCTATAAATACCAGGTGTCTACGGCTGATTAAACTTTTGAACAAAAAGGTTAAGAGAATTTGAAAATCATGAAATTGAAACTTGATTTAAAGAATTGCTAATGAGTAACCATATTTTCATTTCGCTTTCCTTCTTGAACTTTGCGATCCTTCTTTGTATGTGTTTTAGTAGCATAGCATAAGTATTTGTAGGTTTAGTACATAACGATTTACTCTGACCACTTCTGACCTAATGCTACTATTTTTGGAGCCGGTCGTGATGTCAACACTTCGACGCCAACTGGAAATATTGCCTAGAAACTAGACATACCTACCGACATGATTCTAGATATTTATATGTACCTATGTTGTGCCTGATTAGAACGACGTTAATATTTCACAGTTTCTTATGTTATTAAGACTGAAATCTCTTTCGTTTTCATGGAAGCCTGCTCTTGTAGGCTACTTTAAGATTTTTTGCTAAACAATTATCATCGTTACATTATATTGACGCCCGTAAGGTGCTAAGCGTAAACTCCTCTTCGAAAACGCCATTTGTCACTGTTCTAATGTCGTCCACCCAACGAATTAGAAATCGCTAAAAGTTTTTAAAATGACAACGTCTTACAGTAAAGCTTGAACAATGAAGGTTGATCAAAAAACAAATGAGAGTTCAAACTGCGGTTAGAAATGCGACTGTTTGCGGCAGCCGACACGCGGCCTACTGTGACGGAATCCTACATCCGTTGCACAAAAACAGTTACCTACAACCAACCATGGCCCTTATGTCCATACCCGTAAGGATTACGTCATCTGTCAATTTAAATGGAAATCGTAGCTGGAAAACAACGCTTCCTGCCCTCGTGAATAGAAATTGACGGGTAATTTGCGTTTCGCGTCGAGATAATATTGGTCATTGTCTATATGACTAAATAAACGTCATGACTGGTGAAGTTCTCACGCAATTAATGTATACTATGTTAATGTTACAGTAACACAGTTTATATTTTGTATTATTTTGATGAGTCTTTTAACGCAAATTGATCAAGTCAGCCTGATTTTCTCAGCAGACAATTCAATATTTCTAAGTCAATAATTAACCTACCTACTATACAAAGAACTCAATTACCTACCCTAGAATTATTTCTTCTTATTTCCGGGCGCACCCACGAGACAGGTCATCATTTTGACGGTAATCGTACCTTCAACACAAAGACAGTGACACTGTGACAGAACAATAAAACTCGTAACAATTTTATTTCTTATCGCCTTACGCAGGCTAATCTAGGTAACGCTGAAGAAAGCTTGTAGTATAATTTTCATTGAGTAACGTTCTCACAAACTTTTTCTACAATGCTTACTCAATAATAGATCGATAACTATACTTCGTCATGCACTGATGAGATTCTGAGGCTTATGCACTATGCACACTTTACATAACGAGAAAGTATAGGTATGTACATTGCAACGAATCGCAAATGTTAAATGTAACAGGAATCATGACATTCTAAAGCACCCACTCCTCTCGAGAAGAGGGAGTCGTAACGACCTGTTTTGATGTCGACTTCTTTTCATTTTGGACTTGAAATGAAATGGAGTAATACGAATTTACTACCTCGGGTGAGTCTCTAACATCTTGCTCGTTCACAAAATTGGTAAAGCAGCTAAATATTTTTTGAATTATAATGTGTTTTACTCTCGCCCAAATTCCTTTTCCAAATGCTTTTCTCCTTCTCTTGAGAAATAACCTAAATGAATAAAAGAACTATATCATTTTTCATTCAAGGCCGTAACTTCAAATAAGTGCTATACGAAAGAGACCGTTACAGTAAATATAAGGCGATAATTCTTGCAGTTTATAGCTCGATGCCAAGGAACCAGTTTATGGTTACTACTTGCATTTATAAAATTAACACTGTACCGTAATGGTGTTTAGGAGCTGGGTGTTCAAAGAGTTCCAGGATACACCCAGTCCGTCTACGGAAAACTGCAATAAAATTCAAATTATTTATTTCGAATCCATAGATTGTTAAAGTACGCACGAGTATGACCCACACACACCCAGACACAAAAGCCTAAAGTAAGTATATTAAGTAAAACTATGCCAGACGCTATGACATTTTTTTTTTTTTTTTTATGACAGGCGGCAAACGAGCAGACGGATTGCCTGTTGGTAAGCAATTACCGTCGCCCATGGGCACCCGCAACACCAGGGGAGTCACAAGCGCGTTGCCGGCCTTTAAGGGGGGTTGGAGCTCTGGGAACCTTACTCACCATCAGGAACACAACACTACATACCTGAAAGGTAGCAGTGCTATTATGGCTGTGGTCTTCTGTAAGGAGGAGGTACTTCCCCAGTTGGGCTGCCCGAGATTCAAGCGTGATGGTCATCGCTGTGCCCTACCTCTCATAAAAGTATTACATTGTAAAGTGCTACATGAGGTTCTGAAGCACAGAAATATCATAAACTTTCTTATCAATGACTATTGATGAAAAATAAATTCAACGTGGAATTTCCCGGAATAATTTCAAGTGAAAAATCACCTTAGCGAGTTAGCGTTCTTTTATTCTGAAAGTGCTACGATGACTCGACATTTAGTTCAACATAACCCTTTCACCTGAAGGTGAAATGAAAGAGAAGATGACACGCAAGTTGTATCCCGTTAAATCCACAGTCCCCTTACACGCCAGGACATCCGTCACCCTCCCTCATGAGTTCGCATTATGACATGTATGTGTGACGGCCACAGATTTCTCACCGACTAGAGCTAGGTGAATTAATCGTATAAAAAAAAACTATAGAAAATCGCAATGACGGACCTTATGAGGAATACACACAGATTTACCCCTCAGCTCTGCCTGACAGGTGCCTCTCTGTAAAAGCTGACCAAGTATGGCGAGAATATTGGGCAATCGACGACTCATAAGTTGACGTCAATTTTGAAATTCCAAATGTCAGCAAGCACAAGCTTTTATAGTATATTGACATGTAAATATTAAGACTGTATTATAATGGGGTAATAAATTACAGGTATAGCAGCGTCTGCGTCTTATAATGCGGAGTCTTTATAACGTAGTCTATTAATGACGACGCACACAAGAGTTACGTCCCCTCGTAAAAAGAATAGTGTAACGTCTAGTCGTTTACTAGACGCCGAGGGAGTATAGAAAGTCTACCGTTGTTAGGCAAACCTAGGCTTGTGCAAAGCCTGTATCCAAACAAGGCTTAAAATTTTACATGTTCCAGTCCGTGACAAACTCTATATCTCATCTTAGCTCTATCTGAGGCTCTAGTGTAAGTTTCTTTTGACATAAAAAACGTCTCGAACGCGTAAGTGATAATGTTATTTATATGGGAAACACTAACGCGATGGTAAAGTTATATTAAGTTAAAAACTTAAACTCAGGGATCTGTAAGGGAATGGATTTTAAACTTCGATGAACTGATTTTGTACTTCGTCTCGTACAAGTTAATACATTAATTCAGGGTTCAAAGACTAAAGATTTCTATAGCTATTTACATATATTGTCACGTTCAATTAAACTTACCAGTTTGAAATAAACATTTCTATTCAATGAGACAACAGACTTCATTAGCAAAGAAAGTTGGAAAAGTAGCCAGTTTCGTGTTTCTCATCAAGGTGTCATATTAACGAAGCTCAAATGGGAGAAACACGAATAAGCTACCACAACTACTACTGGAATAGCAGTTACTGAGTTACTTTCTCAATACAAACTATCAGTGCTGTATCCTCACCAACTTAAGAGTCATGAAGGAGCTGCGTTTGTTTGTTTGTTTTTGTGTCAATGAAATAAAATAATGTTTTAAGCTTCCAAATCGGTAGGATTAGATTTCTAGAGTGAACAAAGCATTTATCTCCTATTCGCGAGGATATAGTTCATTAGTATTTGATAACATCGCGAACATAAAGATATACATACGTCTCGGAGGAGGACACAGTTTTCTAATTCGAATAGGATCGTTCAAAAGAATAGTGAGTTTTATAAAAGTTCGCCTGCATGTAATTTTATTACGTTCTAAATAATATTAATTGATTACAAATGACATCGGTTAAAGAACCATATTAAATTCAGTCGTTTAAGGATCGTAATAAATATCGTGTCGGTTAAACCATGGTATCTCATGGTGCCGACGCCGTGTCTGCGTGGTTCCGGCCGTCGACCTCTCCACCTTGCCAGTCGATACTGCTTTGTTATACTTTACTGCTTATATTACGCCTACTACTTGTATATCAAGGTTACATTTGAATTTATGGGATTATTAGCGACACGCCCCGCGGAGGTTCGGTAACACAAGCTTTAACGACTAATATATGCGTAATACTAAAGAAGTTGAGTTGATTATGAAAGAGTACACGTGATTTTTCTTATGCTTACGTATAATTTTACTTTTATTTAATCTTTCTAAAATAAGTCTGTTTTTTTTTTTATAAACAGTTGTTACTTGACAATATTTTATCCGGGAATGTTGTAATGAAATGTTCTATTATTTTCATTTTATTAATACGTCTATATGAGCAACAAATTCTCCTCTTGAAGGTCTTGAGTCTTGAAACAATATCACTTAGAAATTCTATCTCCACTCTACCTGAAAGTACCTCTTGTTTGCTTTGGTATTAAAGCCTTCTGATAAAACCAGAAGTGTTTGCTTTTCTCCGAATTTCCTGTCTTCAATTACTCCATCGAATCATATTCCATTTAGATTGTATAGCATATAGTATTGATGTCTTAATAGCAGCTTTGATCTATAAATACGCAGCGAAATACCGTTGTAGACAGTGTTACCCAATTATAAACCTTAGTGTAATGATATAAAGTTTACACACGGTATGTAAAGAATGGATACTTAAATAGGAATCGCGATATGTGATAGAAAGTGCGGCGTTCCTCAGGGATCTATACTTTTATAATATAAATAATGGAAAGGAAGCTAGCTATCTCATAAATAGTATTGAGATTTCTACCTGACGGAAACGGGAGATTTGGTGAAGGATTAACATTTTAGAAATAACAGACATTCTCTAAATGTTGCTACACTGATATGGATTCCTTGAAACTTTTTAGATATCATTTTCATTAGGTAGTTGGGAGATTACTTAATGTTTGCAAACTTGTAGTACATAATATCCAAGTCAGCCATTTTTGTGATAAGCTAATAATCGTTTTGACCTTTATAACAACGGATACTCTGATCGAAACAAGTTTATAATAAGTATAGTTTTCAGGGATATTTTTTGCCATCAGCAGTTATGAGTATGACAGATATGTGAACTTGAGGCTAATTATAGTAGTCATTAAAACTCGTTAGTCTGTCTGGTACAAGAGGCTCTTAAAAATGATATAATAGGAATATAAATAGTTTTTTTTTTTTTTATACCACAAAGGTGGCAAACAAGCATGCGGCCCGCTTGATGGTAGGCGGTCACCGCAGCCTATGGACGTTTACAATACCGAGGCATCATTCACGCGTTGCTGACCCCGTAAAAACCTCTTTACACCCTTTTTGAAGAACCCCATACTGTAGTCCTTTGGGATGACCTCCGCAGGAAGCTCATTCCACAACCTTAGCGTACGCGGGAGGAAATTCCTCTGAAACCGTTGGGTACGCGACCATTTTGGTTTTAGAGTATGTGGGTGAACTCTCTGACGGTGGCGAGCGGTGCGATGATAAAAAGTAGCCGTGGGCATCATACCAAACAATTCCTCAGAACAAAGCCCATTGTACAAGCGGTAGAACACACATAAGGAGGCGAAGTCTCTCCTAAGAGTTAAGGGTTCAATACCACTTGTAAGCCTGGAATCGTCAACAATCCTCACAGCGCGTTTTTGGACCGAGTCAAAAGGTCCAAGCTGGTACTTAGGTGCTCCTGCCCAGAGATGGCAGCAGTACTCCATGTGAGGTCGGACTTGCGACTTATAGAGCTGCAGTCTTTGCCTCGCAGTAAAGTACTGCTTTTCCCTGTTGAGCACACCGAGCTTTTTCGCAGCCAACTTGGCCTTGTCTTCTTAGTTCCTTAGAAGATCTTATCGTCCATTGGATTCTTTTGTTTGTTAACAAATTATCCAAGTTTGAGTAAAATCTGTAATAAATTAATAATGTTGGACAAACCCAAGCTATAAAATAATTAATTTCGCTTTGTTTCTTTAATTTTCACGACAGAAGCGGTACGAGAACATTTTTTGAACTTACATTTTAATTTACCTACGGGTACTTAATCCATAGAATTCCAGCTAAATTACCTCCCTGACAACCGATAACTTACAACAACCATTGACCAACCAAACTATTATCTTTTTGTATGATTGTCGACGATTTATGTGACGTTGCCTATAACTAGGGGACATTGTGGTACGAGGGGGCCTTCGACGCATAGTAGGCATTATATGGGAAGGCCGTTCTGACAAATAACCTTAGGTGCTGTTTATATTATTGTACCTGTTCACAGATGTTATATAACTATACTTAACATAATATTGTAACGGTACTTTTCTGACGTTTTCGTGAGGAGTACTTTGTAATCAGTTCCAAGAATCGTGTCGATTGATAGGTACATATTGCAAATAATGAATCAACACTGCTTATGATTTTGTGTGCTATACAAATTGGACATTTTATATGCTTGTCGAGGGTAAATATAAAAGGTTTACATCATTTTATCCGGAGTAATAGTTTAACAGTCCTTTGTAAGCACTTTATAGTACTTCAAATAGTTAAAATAGTGGCTTATGGGCCCTGAGTGTAAGTTTTTAACGTAATATTACTTTACCATCGCGTTAGAGTTACCCATATAACATAAAAATAACATTATCACTTACGCGTTCGAGACGTTTTTTACGTCAAAAGAAACTTACACTGGCGTAGGTAGATAGTGTATGTAATGTACATCAATATTTTTAGTATAATCTTTGCAGTTAATTCTATTAATTCTCAGTGATTCATTTCTTCCGTATTTCCAAATGTGTTTACCATATCGTTAATTTGTTCCACTGACATGAATACCTAGGAGGACACTTAGCGGAGCCATGGCAGAAATTAATACGCTCCGACTAATTGAGTCTCGTGCTAAATTAGATTTAGGACTAGTCTAGGTGTTCAAATTATACAAATTGCAATATGGTTTGTTATACATGTGATGATAATTTAAGGGTTCCGTGTCGTAGTAGATTTATTTTAACCGGTAAATAAAATAAAATTAACTGACTCGAAGTTTAAGACATTATAGATACCTAAGTTTGAAACTTTTATTGCGTGACTTCAATCAGATAGCGTACCCTTTCGACTATCAGTTTATTCCATAGTGGACATATTTTACGCCTAGGTAACTAAAGGGAAAATGCTAGACTCATTATTATACCTAGATATTTTTCTAGCAGGAACGACATTTGCTTTGTGCTTGCCACAATCAAAATATCGACAATCCTGTTATCGATAAGTAAGTACATAGTAATTCAACAACAATACGTACACACATTCTGCATACCTAGACGCCGCGTGACATCGATCTTGAACAAATTGAACGTAATCCGTACACTTGATCCAACTTATTTTTTTATTTGCAATTAATAGTTCAAAATTGTTTTCTGAAGTATGTAAAATATAAATAAATAGATAGTTTTGTTATTTTTATTTACTTTTAACCCTATTACCTAATATTAGTCTTGTTGACCTGTATGACGTTGAAGTGGTACTTATCGATAACAGGACTGTCGATGTTTTTATTTTGTCAATCACTTACAAGAAACCGTTCGTGCTAGAAAAATATCTAGGTATACTCATTATCAACGTTACTTTTAATGGATAACATACAAGTTTACGGGACCGACCTTGCGGAACTGTTAGTTTGCCTTTTCAGTGTAACGCCTTACGCCAGATTCTGTTACAATTTAGCTTAGATTAAATAATGTAGCGTTACCGGCTAGGCGCGGCCGACGTCTTCGTATCTTATCTAATCACCGGCATGATGTCATCGGGCCGAACAAAAAGTACACAATCAAATGCAGTTTTCGCGAATTTTACGGTATTCGATTTGTTTACTTTGTTGTTCACGGATATTATAGTTTATTTTCGTAATTTTATAGTATAAGTTAATTTGCTGCGTGTTAATTCAAGGTTAGTGACGATTATGTTTTGAAACAGTATTATTCGAATCTAGTTAGTAACTTTCAACATTGTAATTAATGGCTCTTGATTGGAATATTTCAAAATACAAACAGAACAGGAATGCGATTTACAAAACATTTCCATTGAATTATTGCGGTGTTGAACCTACGTTACTGTATCGTTGCTGATGGCTATTTCATACCTATTGATGCATAGGCCTAAATTATATACCTAGTCAATATCGTTCACCATCAGACGTGAATTTAATCGATTCTAATTCTCATTAATTTAATATGTAGTTATAATAACACTTTAATATTATTGCCTAATTAATAGAGATTTCTTTGCCGTCTATATTTGTTCGCCTTCATAATGTAATTACCCATCTCTGTCAAGTTTTAATTTTATCATAAACTACTTTTAATTTGAATAAGCCGTCACTTATAATATATATTATTATTTAGCATGATACCGTTCGTGTTAATAGTAATAAATAATATTATTTCCCATTCCATTCGTCCTTAGACCGACTACACCTCATCAAACTACGTGAATTGAGATCTTTTCTTCTCGCCAGTTGTGCCCTCATAACTGAGGATCGTAACCATGCGGAATTATTCTCCACGCAGATCAGCTTTTTGCTAAGTTTACTGCTTAGTAGAGGCTCCCGCTAACAGTACTCCTGATTGCGGCGCTTCAGCGCATTCTCATGAATGGCATGAATACTCCTCAATCATTGCTACTATAATCGGTTTCATGCATTCCGTAGTCAACTCACTCTTAAACATCAAGTCATGGTAGATATTCTCACGCTGCGTCGACATCGACATCCACTGCTCCCCTACTATTTCAAATGAAGCACAAATTAACCTATCGTTCTATTGTTTCCAGAAGGTTGAGAGTGGCGTGGTGACCGGGTCGCGATGACGACCGACATCACGGTGTCCCGCTGGGACCCGTCCATCGGCCACGGGCAAGAGATCATCGACGAGTACGAGTATGACGGCGGCAACTCGTCCTCGAGACTATTCGAACGATCGCGTATCAAGGCGCTAGCTGGTGAGTTGGGTACCAGTAGGCCAGGCACATGTATGGGGCGACAGTATCACAATAACATAGACTACGCGTCTTTTTCGAACCATGTTGAATCTCGTCGCAAGAAACTGTCATGCCATTCATGTGCTAACATGGTCGTGACGGTAGGACGGGACAAGTACCTTTCCCACGAGTTGTGACATTGAGGTTTTCGATAACGAGCATCGAGATTACTATCTGTGCATGTCGCTTGTACTATTTTAGTGCGAACGAGATGCACAGATAGTAAACTATATACTAGTTATCGAAAACCTCAATGTCACTACTCATTGTAAGGGTACGGAACTAAGAGGTGAATTAGAACAGTTAATTTGCGAGGATTAATACCACTGACTACGACTTGACTGAAAACCTATTGGTGAAATTACTAACGATTGGGTTTAAGTGATTACTGCCGCTAGTGATAACTCAATTGATTTGATTGGTCGTTTCCATACGCCATTAAGCACAGTCCAAAGAAACTAGCTTCTTGCGTCTGTAAATGTCAATACATTATACCTAGACTAAGTCAAATATGCGTGTATCTAATAAAAGATTACTGGAACATAACAGCCTATTATATCCGCGCCAATTTATCGGTACTCGCCGCCAGACATAATGTAATAAAAAATATTTTCAATAAAGTAATATTTTGCTACTCGAAAATTTTTAATTCTATTAACAATTATTACAAAAATAATAACCACTTGCAATAAAACTACCAAGCTTTTGTGAATGGACCCTTTTTACATAATCTACGCATCAATAACCACGGTAAATGTTTAGCAATTAAAATGTATATACCATTAAATTCCCTTCAATAACGCGGCAAGGGGCACCCAGGAAATTTAATATAGTGCCGTGACTACATATTCTAAAGCCGTTAAGCATGGTGGGGGCCCTAGTCAAGCTATTACTATGCAGATGGCATGTATTCAATTTGTTAATTAATAAAGACTTGTGTTCAAAACCATGCTAGTGCTAAAAGGTTTTCTTGGAGTATCGTCTATCAGCCATGGATGTACAATACTGGACATATGCCCCATAAACCGCCCAAAAACGTTCGCTGGCACACTGCAGCTACGTGTATAAGCTCATCCATCCATATACACTGTGCACCTATCTGTGGTCTACTCTTTTCTGCTCCAACAGCTTTAGGCACCTAAATAAATAATAAATAAATATTTCGAGATAAAGCGACCTAGTCCTACGGTAAGCTCAGTAAGGCTTGTGTTGTAGGTACTAGGCGACGATATAATATAATAGATAGATACATATACGAGTAAATACTTAAATGCATAGAAAACACCCTTGACTCAGGAACAAATATCTGTGCTCATAACACAAATGAATGCCCTGACTGGGAATCGAACCCAGGACCACCGGCTTCATAGGCAGCCTACTTCAAATTGTGCAACTGTGTTTTTGGATTACATTATACTCGTATTATATGTTACTACTAATTTTTGATCATTTTCTAATTGTATTGCGGTGAAGTCTCCGAAAATAATCAAGTTAGTATTCTATATACCTACATTATTCAATACTTGAACTTGAACTTAATAAATTCAAAAGTAACTATACATCATTACGGGTGACGTGTACCAGGAAGGATAAAATAGAAAAATTTGGCGAGTCCTAGCGGTACTCGTATAGCACAATTGGTAGTGAGTGCACTGGGCTAGTGATCCAGTGGTTGTGGGTTCGAGTCCCGCTACGAGTATTTTTTTTCTAATTTTTCTTTCGATTTAAATATCGATGATATGCTAGCAGACGTTTCTGCTTAATATAAAAACAATACAAAAGTAATGATGAAATAAACTTTTCATCAGGTATGTTAGGTCTCAATTTTCAACCGTTCGCAGGTCGCGCGAGCAACTAAATAAACGCGATGAGTAACGCCGATATTTTTCATAAAATATCATAATGATTCACGAAAGTTTAAATACAAAGATAAAATAAACTGTTGCCAAATATCATATCATATCATATCATTTTCCAAGAAAGCAATGTATTGTGAAAACTATGAAGTGTCTTGGCTGACAATAAATGTCAATTAGACTATTGGATGCTGTTCATTGAAAATACTATTTAGTTTGTTCGAAACAATCACAAGTAATAACTTACATATTTTTTTAAAGTTGTATAACAAATGTTGCTACGTTCGTGGTGTAGAAGCGATCCCTAAAGTTATTGCCCTTATTAGAGGAAACACCCAATATAAAGTAATATGTATCAGAGTTGTTTATAAGAATCAAATAATAAATTTAGGTATTCTAGTTCTACATGTGTACTGTACATGTGTCTAGACCATGATAGTGCTTAACCCAGTTCATGTTATACAGCTATACGGCAATTAACACGAGTGAGTTTATCAACATAAATGCCTAGAAACACGTCGACACCTATATAGGTACTACGATTATGTGTGTCAGCGAACTTGCTTATCCTGCACCACGATAGCGATTGTGAAAGCAATCGAAGGCAACTGATAACAGTGTAATATCTTTATTAGAGATGTGTATATAATAAAGATTTGTCATTTGTATATAAGGCTTTGTTAGTTTACTTCTACTGATTCAGACTTTTACTTGAAAAGAGCACGTGCAAAACGCCTACTATAATGTAGTCCCTTTAAATTTTACAACTATAGGTACGCATTTGATTTGTCGAAACTTCTGAAATCAGGTTTCGAAGTTGTACTCGGATGCTTTAAAAATCTGCATTACAATAAGTCGATGTATTTTGTATAGCAATGATACAAGATACTTAAACCTACAGAAATAAATAAATTGTTGATCAATTATTGTTACATAATATTATACATATAGTTACACATAATATTATACTTATTATTTTAACTGAAATTTACAGTAAATATTGTTCGATAGATGGCGTCATAATCATAATACAATCTACAATATATCTATCTATAGTAATTATTATATATGTGTTTATTATTTGCTTGTCTATGTCTTGGTCAATACAGTAACTTATAGAAGTAATATCTACTCATTCAACAGTAAAGACTTAATGTATGAGTAATTATGTAAGAATCTTGTTCGCAGTTACTATAAAATATTTATATTTACTAAGAAACTATTGAATCATCGGAGCTTGTAGTATTTGTACCTAAATAATAACCGTTAAAATACATTTACAAGTATAAAATAAACTGAAACAGGCAAATATAAATGCCCTTATCTGCTGAAGCCACCATTTCCGCTTTTCCTGTACCTAGTCCAGAGGTAGCAAACATTTTACAGATCAACACAACCACGTTTACTATTAAATCATCTGTTTCTGATACCGTTTTATCAATGCTACTAGAATTATCTAAAAATTCAAGAGCACTCTCATTTTTACACAAGCACGTTTACAAATTCAACGTCTCTGAGTGGTGCTAGTGTAGTTATTAGAGTGGACCTAAAGTTGTCAATATCTGGAGCATTGGTGTCGAATGTCCCTATAGCCAGTTTGTTAGTCGCTCTGATTCTTCCCGTTCTGAGGCTCAGTTGTTTCTCGGTGGTCCAGTGTTGGACATGACATCTACTGAGTGCTACGATCTGATAAAGAGAGGAATCGACATAGAGGTTCCTGGACTCGAAGTGTATTATGATAAAGTGGTTTCTGAGCTAAGAGGTTGGTTGTGTACTGTGTTATCGTTGTGTGTATGTAGGTCTGTAGGTGTTGAGATAAGTGTTACATACATATGTGGTTTGTTTTTAGGGCACATTACCGATAATAACGTATGTATTAAAATTATTTAATGTGTATTTGCGACCTTCAGATGTAACATAGACTAAAATCTTTAACACCAAGAAGGACGATTTAATGCTAAATTATACGAGTATCATTAGTGTAGCTTCCTGTTGACAGTCGTCTAACACCTTTTGCTATAGTCCAGATAACTTTACAACAAAAGGTATCCGAAAATTTAAATTTTCGCATAATCAAGCTCTTTCATCTCGCACAACACCTACCATTTCCAGTTCAGGGCTCACGACCTGCAACTCGATCCGCATCTAGCATTACCGATATTGATTACCAAACCCTACACCGCCGGCTGCCTGTCACCAAGATGCAGCCGCCGACACTGCACGTCCAGGCTTACCCCATCTGGTCTCCGCGCCGCGGTCGGCCCCACTGGCGGTTATTGTGTCAACATTATTTCCTTCTTTTCAATTTGCACCAATGAACGTCTATTACGTACATTTTCATTATGATCACGACCTGAGAGGTCCGTTTTGTTCCATCATTTCAAAATAGTCTTTTCTCCGAAGAAAAAAATATCTTTTAACGTCCGAACGTTAGATCTTAAGATTGTGCACCGTTAAAATTTGTGTTGCTGGTTACCGTCCGTAGACAAGATTTTCTAGAATATGCTTAATGTATTGGCTGTTATTACACGTAAGATCAGAAGATGAGTGGGAAATGTAAGTAGGTAATCACCTACCAATCAGACATCAATACCGCATCTTCATCTTGACTTTTGAATGACTTCTTAGCCCAGCAATATGGCCACCTTACCATTCAATGCAATAACGAGAAATTAACCATGCTAGTCGTAATTTTTCATAAACGTTTTCTTGACCAACAGACGAACGAGAGAGCGTACAGAAGAAGACTTTCCAAAAATGGGTAAACTCCCACCTGGTGCGCGTGGGCAACCGCATCGGCGACCTTTACGTGGACATGAGGGACGGAAAGATGCTCATCAAACTGCTGGAGGTGCTCTCTGGAGAGAGACTGGTAAGGACACAACAATATTTGGCAACAACACAACAACGACAATTTTGTAACACATGCACATTACACGTTTATTATCCTGTTAAAAACAGAAGTAAATAAATGTAATGGACATCCTTACACCTAATTGAATTAGCCCGATGGTAAGTTAAAGAAAATCTGTGTTACGGGTACTTAGCCAACGATATATCTAACATACAAATACTTAAGTACAGAAGAGAACACTCATGACAAAGGAAATACCTGTGATCATCACACAAATACACACATTTACTGGGATTTGAACCTAGAACCATCGGCATTATAGGCACGGTCACTATCCACTAGGCCATACCTGTCGTTTGGCTAAGTTTAAAATGTGGTTTAAAACTTAATAAAACTTAATTAATGTTTAATTAAAAGCAGTCCTATCAAATACTATAAAAATAACTATTATAAGTGATTATTTTTGTCTCACATATTTACCTAATTATAGTGTCGTAGTGACACAACGCCTATGTTGTTATAAGAAAACCCTAACATACCTTGTTGCCGGATAATCCTACGACGTCGTTATTGGACATTATAGGTACTATAGGTCTAACAATAACTATGTCTCTGCTAAGGTACAGTCAGCATCTATAGTTAGTTGCAGCCAGTATGGCCAAATAGATCGTAACACATTCTTACTGATATATAAATAAAGATCTGTATCGATATATTTGTCCACTTTGGTTGTCACTAACAATTTGACGCTGACTGTATGTGAGCGGTACGGGCGGGGTGTGTTTACGGAACGTCTAATGACAAACATGTATAGCGAGATAGGACGCACATTACCTGTAACCCCTCCCGTACTGCTTCCATATCTCAGGATCAGACGTAGTTAAGCGTTAAACCTGTTATCTGTATAGCTAACAGTCATTCTGGTGTTTTAAAAATGACCTTGATATAACATTTTGCTAAATACTATACCGCAAGTAGCTTTATACAGAAATGTATATGTAAGTGACCTTCATTGCTCTTGTATATATATGTAACTAACACTATACACAAACAATATGTATACTACATAAATACATTTTTATTCAAGCTCAATGGGGTTTTTATTGTAAGTACTAGACAACGATATTTGTGGTAAACACACGAATAAAATGCACTTGCCTAAGGACTCGAACCCAGGGCCTCCTGCTTCATAGGCAGGGTTAGTTCGGACTAGACTAGGTGTTCGTTAGAATAGATCTTATAATGTTTACAAAAATATGAATAAAATAAATTGAATGTGAAGTATTTGGCTTTAGACAAACAGATACAAAATTTGCAAGATATTATCATATTTAGAGAATTTTATGCCCTTTTTGAATAATCACGTTTTGCAAATAATTATACAGCTTAGACTATTCATCTAAAAAGTGATTTTTATAGTCCATTGTGTATTTATAATTAACGTAATGACAATGACTACTATGTATTATGTTCTCTAGTATCTATAATTTCCACAGCTGAATTAGCAATAACATGGTTAAGATGATGCTTTGTTATTCTAAACACAGGTACAGCTATAAAATATTTACAGTATTATAATGTTGAAATACCATACATGTTTTACATAATACATACAGGTATACACTTCTAGTACTTACAATAAAAGCCTCATTAAGCTTGTATTAAAAAAAATATTTTGAATATTTCGTGTTACAGCCTCGACCGACGAAAGGCAAGATGCGAATCCACTGCCTCGAAAATGTTGACAAAGCGCTGCAGTTCCTGCGGGAACAGCGCGTGCACCTGGAGAACATGGGGTCCCACGACATCGTGGACGGCAACCCCAGGCTGAGCCTGGGGCTCATCTGGACCATTATCTTGCGGTTCCAGGTTAGCTCTTAACCTTTAAGTGTTTTAATGCCTGTCGACGGACAACTGTGTAAATGGAACGTGTTTGTTAGTAGTAGGGGCCAAGTTATGGGGTTAGGTTATGGGGTTCAAGTTGACTTATGATGTATTGATCATTAGACTGTTGCTTTATTTCCACACTTAACTCACAGGCCCATAAAGATCATGGGTCATTTTAATTATGAGATTTCTTTATATGGATCTAGTAATACAACGCTTAAGGGTGTAAACAAATTTTTGTAATCATTTTTGTTAGTTGTACGGGGTTTGGTAGCTAATCTACGAACTTCTTTCAAAAACCAGTGTCGATATAAATTTAAAATAAACAGATTAATTCATCACATATTAAGTATATATATTACAAAGTTAACTATTGAGTAGAGAATGTCTCATGCCATTAAGTTCGTCTTTAGTAAGGTTTTCTTATAATAGTTTAATAGTTTAGGCAATAAAGTTTATGTAAACTAATAATTATGTATTAATAAATTTACACACCTGTATATTTCCGGATTTAGAATATCATTATAAAGACGGCAATATGAGAATAACTAAGGCAAAGGGAGATTTTACTGTAATGGAACCATTGACATTCATGGCGTCACTAAAAACATGAATTAGATTCATCTATTGCACTTATGGCTGACTAGTGTGCACCGAGTACTTATACGATCCGCAATATAAGGATTGGAATCCTGATAGGTACGGTGATATCATGTCGTTTATATTTAGATATATGATTCGTTTGCATACGTTACTAATTATTCGTTTTTGGGTCTACCGCAGTGTTTCGAACGCATAATATCCTGCAACGAAATACAATATTAATAGTTCTATTTAAACACCATCGCTTGTACTAAATTTATTGTATACTACACTTGATTTCCCTTCACAAAGGGCACAGGAACTGCCCATTAGGATTGACCGAGAAAATCACTTCATTTCGCTATTTTATAGATGAGTAAATTTTAAACACGCCTCTCTTTAAGCTATCTAAAACGATTAGCTGCCTAAAATCGAGATCAAAATAAATTTAAAATTAAAACCTTCAAAGCAATTTTTCATACCTCGTTTTAAACCTTAACCTTTAGGAACCTGTCGAAAGGTTAAAGGTCTCATCGGCTGTTGTGCTAAAATGGTACCTACGAGTATATGCTTATTTTGGGATATATTTTACAGATCCAAGACATTACAATCGAAGAAACGGACAACAAAGAAACCAAGTCAGCTAAGGACGCCCTGCTGCTGTGGTGTCAAATGAAGACCGCCGGCTACAACAACGTGAACGTCCGCAACTTCACGACCTCCTGGCGTGACGGGCTGGCGTTCAACGCCATCATCCACAAGCACAGACCGGACCTGATACAGTTTGAGAAGCTGCACAGGAGCAACCCTATCCACAACCTGAATAATGCCTTCAATGTGGCTGAGGACAAGCTTGGCCTTACCAAGCTGTTGGATGCTGAAGGTAAGCATTTCTTATTCCTGTGATTTGAAAAGGAGTTTAGCTATTATTACAAATTATGCATTATGCCAGGCCTATGCTTTACCTTATAACTGCTGAAGTTTCTGTTTGAAAAGCCTATGACGAATATACAAAAAGAAAAGAATCGAATCAAGAAGTATAGTCTGACTTGTTATCTTCTACTTCTTTAAAAAAAATATGGCTTCCATCAATAAATCAATCGATGATTTCGCCAATGTCAAGTAAAATAACAAATAAGTAAAATAACATTTGCTTAGATATCTATAGTAATATCATAAATGAGAAAGTATGTCTGTTTATGACAGTATACAATTTTGGTATGGATGAAAGTATACAAGTCTCGGAGATCATATCTTTAGGGAAGAGTTTGTATCGCAAGAATTTTACTTTCCAAGTTAATAATTCTACGCAGACAAAGTGATGGGTAAACGGTAGTATAGGATATAGTAGAGAGTATAGCATAGTGTTTGTGGGGTAAGCACGTGACTATTGACATTATAGCTCACTGTCTAATAATGTCCCTCCAGTTGCCAACGGGACATTGTATTATAAAATCTAGTCGTCTAGTTCTAAAACCAAATGTTTAATCGTCTCTGTAATTTCCAGACATCGCCGTCGACCACCCGGATGAGAAGTCCATCATCACATACGTGGTGACATACTACCACTACTTTAGCAAGCTGAAGCAGGAGACGGTGCAGGGCAAGAGGATCGGGAAGGTCGTCGGCATCGCCATGGAGAACGACAAGATGATGCAGGAGTACGAGACCCTCACCAGGTAAGATGCTGAACACCTCCCTTTGTCAACTATTGGAAGAAGTCTCTTGGAGGTTCCCTTGATCAGTACGCATACGCATGCTTCTTCCAACGAAAATTAATAAATCCCGGTAAAATTAGTTAAGACAGCGGGAATGAGAGGTTATCGATGTAATAAAACACAAGTCAGAGGAAAGAACAGGTCTCGCTACATTTTTCAGAAAATGAGATTTGATACTTAAAATGCAGAACTCGTAATATATAGTTACTTACATGACATCTTCTCACCATTAACCTTCTGTTTATTTATTTTGGTAAAAAAAATGTTACTTCAACTACTTGGAGCATTACAAGATTTTCATCTGACCTAAAGCCTCTGACATAGACTACACTTCTTCCTCTCAACGTTTTATAAAATTGCTTGGTAAAAGTAGCTATAATTGTGTCTATGTTGTAACAAATTGTATTACAATTTTGATAATTCCTTGTTCAGAGAAAAAAATACGAATTCTTTTTTTTTCATACTGTCGCTGTCAGCTAGAAATTGATTTGTGTATCTGTTGTTTTACAGTGACCTACTTCAATGGATCGAGCGCACCATCGAAGCTCTCGGCGACCGAACATTCGCGAACTCGCTGGAGGGTGTTCGCCAGCAACTCATCCAGTTCGCCAACTACCGCACGGTCGAAAAACCACCTAAGTAAGTACTTTATTATAGCCATATTAAAGTAAAGTTTGGCTAATTATCGCTGAACTAAATAGAATCCATTACTATGCAATGCCATTCTGAATTAACAACTCTTTTCTATTATATATCTGTTTTATATGCTATAGCAGATTTAAATTAACTTTCGTGGATTCCAGTAGGGAATCATACTATTCGTCGTGTAGCTTTTTTTACCGCTGCGACTTGTACCCAAAGGTTTGCCCCTACTACAATAATAATAATAAAAAAAACAATGCAATGAATACTTGATACGACTAAACTATCCAGTCTACTTTACATCCAAGTTAGCTTCATATCGCATAAAAATAAACACTAACAACACACTACTTATCTTTACTTACACTACTTTTATTATCTAAGTATCTCACTGATGTTAACTTCTTACCCTCAGGTTCGTCGAGAAGGGTAACCTGGAGGTGCTACTATTCACGCTGCAGTCGCGCATGCGCGCCGCCAACCAGAAGCCGTACACGCCCAAAGAGGGCAAGATGATCCACGACATCAACCGCGCCTGGGAGCGCCTGGAGAAATCCGAGCACGAGCGCGAGCTGGCGCTCAGAGAGGAACTCATCAGGCAGGAGAAGCTAGAGCAGCTCGCGGCTAGGTGAGTTTGGACTTTGTTATTATGTGTAATAAAGTTGTTAGTCCTAAAGCGGGCTGGTAAGCGAGACTTCAAATTTAAAAAGCTCAGTATGTGTGAATACTTCATGGAGTTGATTGTTATGGTCGCTAATATAATCCCAAAAACAAAAGCGCGCATGTCCTTGTCATATACTGTTACTTGTGATATTTTTATTTTATTTTTGTTATTTAAATTAATATTCAACTATCTTAACAGTTACCCGATGCGATAATGTAGTAACCAATTGTATAGTTGTTATTTTCTAAGCTGGCCGTTCTGCACTCAAGACCCTTTTATGCTACCGCAAATAACAAATAATAGCAAGTAACAAATCAATGCATACAAATAACAACCATCTGCTTTAAGTAACAAGGTCGATATTGCAATAGCTTTACTTGTTAGCAAAGGCATTGTGTCATCGTCATGCATACTCAGCCGGTGGTCTGCGTTGCAACGATGTAGTGGGTCCACAACTAATGTTATTGTAGGATATTTTTCTAATTGTTTTAATTTGCAAATCTGTAAAAGTCTTATCAGTCAATTCATTCATAAAGTGCAGGTGTCTTTTAGAACAATGATACTACTGATAAAGCCGACCGATTACTAGTAACTATATCGCATGTATCACACGAAAGAAGATGCTGCACCGCATTCCAATGTAATGAGTCACCTATTTATGAAAACGAGAAGGGATGCAATTATTATCAACTTCTGTTCATAACATATTCAGTCGCTTTTAAGTGTCACTGCTAGCCTAATGTATTACTTTGCTCCATTTTTGATATCGCTCATACCTGACGACCTGCTTACGTGTTCCTGGACTTTTTTGGCTTATTGTATGGCTGTGTTTGTATTGGCGATAATATATACGACTTCGGCTACATAAAGTAAACATTCTCTAATGCAATAAAAGTACTTGATCATCAAACAATTAGCCGGACACTTTCCAAAAATTATCAATTAGTTGTAAAAAATTGTGGATACACTACACGGCCAGCGACCTACCTGAGTGCGGCCTTTTATGTCCTATTACTGCAATATCGACCTTGTGATTTAAAGCAGATGGTTGTTATTTGTATGCATTGATTTGTTACTTGCTATGATTTGTTATTTGCGGTAGCATAAAAGGGTCTTGAGTGCAGAACGGCCAGCTTAGAAAATAACAACTATAATAAGTGTTATAATTCTTCTTTTGTAAATTATTGAATTTTCAAAAGAAAGTAGCAGACATAAGTGATAGTCCAATAACGGTAACTTTTATAGAATATAAGTAATTTATTCGTAAACACATACATAAGAAAGGGAATATAAAACTAGAAAGTGCTACATGATGGCATTATCTCACCATAATCCTGGCAGTAGTCGGCTCTGATCTTCCGCGGGCTAGATGATCAACGAGTCATCCACTTTTTAAAACATATGGCTATATTAGGACTATGATTGTCTTGTTCCAGATTCAACCGCAAAGCCCAGATGCGCGAGACCTGGCTCTCGGAGAACCAGCGCCTTGTCAGCCAGGACAACTTCGGCTTCGACCTGGCGGCGGTGGAGGCCGCAGCTAAGAAGCACGAGGCCATCGAGACCGACATCTTCGCGTATGAAGAACGTGTGCAGGCTGTTGTTGCTGTGTGCTCCGAGCTGCAGGCTGAGAGGTACATTTTTTTAGTTTTTTTACTCTTTGTATCTTATTCTTGAAGTTGTTGGTTTCGGCACTTAACTAAGTTTGCGCAGGCAAGCGAGTTGTAAAACATCTTTTGAATGCAGTTTTGTTTCTTTTAAAAAATAAAGGAATGTCTTCTTAAAGTAAAATGAGCCAGCTTAATTAATGATTTAAAGTAGTCCTCCAGGGCTCGACTTATCTTTACTCACTGTGGGTAACATCGCGGCGCACAGCTAGTAAATAATAGTTCATATTAAAATGAGACGTACTGAAAATTTTTGCGACAAGTTTTTGTATATAATAGGATCAGTAAGGATTCTATGTAGAATGCGCCCTGAGTGTACACCCAGAAGACTGCACGCTCGTGTTCCCCGGCCGCAGGTACCACGACATGGAGCGCGTGCAGGCGCGGCGCGACAACGTGCTGCGGCTGTGGGCCTACCTGCTGGAGCTGCTGCGCGCGCGCCGCGCCCGCCTCGAGCTGTCGCTGCAGCTGCAGCAGAACTTCCAGGTCACTGTCATTTTCCAGTATACAGTTTACAACAATTGATAATACAAAATTACGACCACACATTATTTATGTTACAGTAACTAAACAGTGGGTAGATAGATATAGATATGATAATAACAAATATTAATTACCTAAATTACACCTTAATGAAAGACACTGACAAATTATCTTTACTTACAGGAAATGCTATATATCTTAGACTCCATGGAAGAGATCAAGCTGCGCCTCCTCACCGACGACTACGGCAAGCATCTCATGGGTGTCGAGGACTTGCTGCAGAAGCACGCGCTCGTCGAGGCTGATATCAACGTTCTTGGAGAACGCGTCAAGGTAATTTGAACCTTATTATTAACACTTTATAGTGTAAGTAACCCTGGTTGAGGTGTAGCTACTTTCGCTGTTTTGGCGATGGAAAATTCCGGTGTTCGACGATCTTCCGTCTTTTACAATTGAGTTATTTGTACGAATTTTAATGTTTAATTTTTTTCATTGTATGATATTTGACATAGACCATAGACAATCAATACTCGAGGGGCTCATGCAGTCAGACATTGCTGAGTAAAGCTGCATATTACGAAGATGACATAGCAACAATTCAGTATGACCTGATCACGGATGGCGGAAAACTTACAGAAACCATGACATGGCTCCTCTTTCACACTGTATACCGGCATTGACGTTGTACTGGGTGGGACACAGTTATCCGTCGAACTGATTTGCCTTGGTTTGCGTCCAAAAATTACAAGGCACTCTAATATTTTAGGTTTTTCTAACATTACAATAAACATATTTGTATTTTGCAGGTGGTCGTGGGTCAATCCCAGCGGTTCTTGGAGCAGGAAGAGGGAGGCTACCGGCCGTGCGACCCCGCGATCACAGTCGAGCGTATCCAGCAGCTGGAGAACGCTTACGCCGAGCTCGTCCATCTCGCTGTTGAGCGCAGGTCAGGCCATCAAAGATATCGGAGCGGCTAAAGTAGTCAAAAATATCTGAACACTTCATTTGCAAGTGGACTAAATCCTCAGATGTATTGGATTTCGACTGTATAAAAACACTGAGCAATAGTATGTTATACTAATGAAAAGTTTTTGTTTGAACAGAAAGCGCCTGGAGGACAGCCGCAAGCTGTGGCAGTTCTACTGGGACATGGCCGACGAGGAGAACTGGATCAAGGAGAAGGAGCAGATCGTCTCCGTGGATGACATCGGTCACGACCTTACTACAGGTAGCTTCCCATTTGCTAGTCCCATCCCGGCTTTGAACAGAAAACTGTGGCACACAACATGCTGTGGCAGTTCTTCAAATATAAACTATGCATAAGCTTATAAATAGAAATACAGACTTTATTGGTAGAAGTGTTCATACACATTTTACGGCATCATTCAATTAGAATCAGCTATTTAGTTAAAAGAGAATAAAACAAAAAATATAATCCTTGAAGAAACATTGAGGGTTGGTAGGTTGAACCTGTTTTCGAATGGTACTAGATTAGTGATACCTCGCGCATTCATCTGTATTCCCGGAAAGATATAATTTGGGTCTTTTCAAGGCAAGAGTGAATACGCTGTTACTTAACTAGCGTGCTACACCCTCGACCTCGTCGTCACTTACCATCAGGTGCGACTGAGGTCAAACGCTGGTCAGTTTGTATAAAATAAATCATAATATCAAAAACAGATTCAGTTTTGTTAACGTAATTTAAGGCCAATTTTGATTAAGTGTATTACACAAAATTTTATGTGTCAAGTAGAGATGTCACGAATATTCGCATTCGCATTAGTATAATGCGAGTACGATTTTCGAATGTTCTAATTCGATTTTCAAATCGGTGCGTGTGCGAGACTCGCCCGCGCCCGCCACATCATTCGCATCCTGGACATTCGTATTCGCGAATATGTAAGTTTTGACATTCGTGACATCCCTGGTGTCAAGACAATAGTGCGAAGGATAAAATTCTAGTTTTGCTATTTTCTTTGTACAGTGTACCTGCTGATTTCCAAGCACAAGGCGTTGGAAGCGGACGTACAGGCTCACGAACCTCAGCTCATGAGCGTGGCTGGAGTCGGAGACGAACTCGTCTCCCAGGGACACTTCGGTGCTGACAGGATTCAGGTAAACCAGCAGTTGGATGCGACCATAAATATGTATGCACTCTTACATTGATATAAGGTGCAAAAGTGTAAAATGCTTCGTACTTTTGGTAAAAAAACGCGGCTGCGACTAAGGAAAGCCTATGTAGATAGTGCGCTATTTTACTAAGAGTACGATTTATGCCCTTGATAGTAATTGATACGTATTGATTTTTATAACAAGACTTAGTTATTGTATGCATAAAATAGTAATTCAAAAGGTTCATTTACTGGACTTAAAAATCTGTAAGTTTATCTTTTTTTATCTTCTAGAGATGAAACATTTCATTTCCTACATTATAATTATAAAGATAATTGTTTAAAAACTATAGACATAAACGCAATATTTGCACGGTCAAAAAAACACTTAATGTCCTTACATTAGGATTGGTGAATGCCACAAACATACAGGGCTATTCGCTCCCTTCGTCTGTATTCCCGCAAAGATAGAATTTGGGTTTCTAAAAGGCAAGAGTGAATAGGCTGTTACTGACCCAGCGTGCTACACGACCTCGTCGACACTTGCCATCAGGTGCGACTAAGTTCAAACGCTGGTCAGTCTTGTATAAAAAAAAATACAATTGTACATGTCAAATAGCCAGTTTTTAATAATACTTGTGACAAGTGACTCGTACGTTATTCCAGGAGCGCCTCCGCGACATCCTGTCCCAATGGAACCACTTGTTGGACGTGGCGTCGCTCCGCAAGAACCGGCTGGACGCGGCCGTGCGCTACCACCAACTGTTCGCCGACGCCGACGACATCGACAACTGGATGTTGGACACTCTGCGGTCAGTACTGAATACTTAGTAACACCTTGTACAGTCGCGGAATGAAAAGGTTGACCAGTTCTCAAAGAAATTCATTTACGAGTGGCAACCACATGTTACATTTTTTAACTGTGTAATAGACGAGGGTTTTGTATTGAAAATTATGTTTAACTGTTTGACAACAAAGTTCAAATTTACTAAGACGAATTTTCCTTGACTATTTTAAGAGTTTAACTAAATCCTTTTTAGCAAGATTAGATATAAAAACGTTCTCTCAAGATTGATAAATCTTCTTCGCTTATATATCGCGATCCTCTTTTAAGCTTCCTGAATCCCTTGATTGACTTCGTTTGTTCGCATCGATATCTTTGACCTTTCAAAGATATCGATGCGAACAAACTGCCAAAATTAAAGCACAGTGCATTTTCAGTGTATTTTGTAACTTTCCGTATCTTTTACGTTGTCTGTACCTACAGTACAGTCGGAATGAATCAAGCAGCGCACCAAAAAAGGTTATATCTCTCCGTGGTTAACAATTGAAATAATTCAAAATCTTTGCGCAAAGAAAAAAAAAATGCAAAATAATAATTTCTCGCTAAGGAACGTAAAATCGACACATAAGAACCGACCTTTTCAATCATCCATCAAGTTTGGTTTTGTGTAGAGATGCAATATTTACCAGCGCTAATTACGAGTATTTGCACTATCCCCAGCGATATCTCAATTTGTCTCAAATGTACAGGATGGCAGATACTTTTATGCGGATTTTCGGTCATAAAGACTACTTTCTCTATGCGATGCGTGCTAATTAATGTTTATTACACGTCGACAGATTTTTGACCGGTTTTAAACAGTGTTCGCGTGGCAGACAAGACTATCGATGTGTTACCAATGTTATGAAATCATAAAGATTTAAAAATGTATGACTACATTAGAAAAAATCTTTTCCAGACTGGTGTCGTCAGAGGATACGGGCGTAGACGAGGCGCAGGTCCAGAGTCTGCTGAAGAAGCACAAGGACGTCACCGACGAGTTGAAAAACTACGCTAACGTTATTCAGCAGCTCAAACAACAGGTATGAGATGAACTAGGATGACCATGGAGGCGTAGTACTCTAGTTACCCAAAGCCCATTTTGCTGTTTCCAAAGAATAAATAATATCTAAAAAAAAGCGATAATGCATTTTATCTACAAGAGTGCAAAGTTTAATACTAATTTTGGGTGTTTTTTGGTTGGATGGACTTTTAAAAGATACATGATTAATACCAATTGGATTCAATTTGTAATCTTCATTTCAGCTGTAAGTCGTCCACTGCTGAATATAAATTTGTAATGTATTATGTTTAGTATTTTCCGCGTGATAGTGAAAATTTGTGTTTCACTCTGCAGTCTTGCTGTGACACGTGTTGTGATTTCACTTCATGAAAAACTAGTTAATTTTGGAATCTTTACCTCTGGTTTCAATATCAGCACCAATTTAGCTCCCTCGTAAAACAAAGAAAGCTAAAAGCTGGCACTCGCAGGCGGCGGAGCTGAGCCCGTCGGACGCCAGCAGCGCGGAGGTGCGCGAGCGCCTGGCCGCCATCGACGCGCGCCACGGCGAGCTGGCCGAGCTGGCGCGCCTGCGCAAGCAGCGCCTGCTCGACGCGCTGTCGCTGTTCAAGCTGCTGGCCGAGGCCGACGCCGCCGACCAGTGGATCGAGGAGAAGAACCGCATGCTCGACACCATGCTGCCGCCCAAGGACATCGACGACGTGGAGATCATGAAGCACAGGTGGGCCGCCTCCGACACTCCCCCTACATGGTTGTCGTACGGATACGACTTTAAACTAACATTGTCTTGAAGCTAAACATGGTCATTCACATTACAACTATTACTTAAAGCGGGATAACTTCCGTGAGGATGGCGGTTGCAACAGTGCCGAAATATCGGGAACTCATTCAAACTAATATACATGGTAACTATCCCGCTTTAAGTAATATTTGTAACATTGTCTTTCTTATGAGAACTATTACTTTACTGTATAGTTACAATGTAGATATGTTTATTTTGTCGATTTTCCGATATTTAAAAACTGTTGCAAGCGCATTGTTCACGGACTAACTGAACTAGATTTAACATTGATCGACATTATGTTAGAAATTCATAAAAAATCGTAATTCAATGTCGGTGGAATGCCATATTCCATAAATGTTCGATAGCTTTTCGTCTATGAGCCGAAGGATTATCCTTAGATATCCATTAGATCTAAATAGCGTGAAGTTGTTACAACAGAATTGGAACAGTGTGTAAATGTGTAACATTGTGCAGATACGACGGCTTCGACAAGGAGATGAACGCGAACGCGTCCCGCGTGGCCGTGGTGAACCAGCTGGCGCGGCAGCTGATCCACGTGGAGCACCCGCAGGCGCCGCGCATCCAGGAGCGCCAGGCGCGCCTCAACGCGCAGTGGACCCAGCTGCGCGACAAGGTCACACACATTACTTCTTTCTTTATCCTTCTCAGCTTCATGGGATAAAAAAGTTAAATAACATTTATTTGTGATAACACATATACAAAAACAATGACAGACAAAGAAATACAAATATACCCAGTTTATAATTAGGAAATAAGACTACTGCTTCATATAGTCATTGTGGTTGTCATAAGATAGTTTGACAATCAAGTTGTTACAATAAACCTATTTATATTACGAACATATGCAACATGTATTAAATTTATTTCTTTCAATTCTCACAGGCCGAGGCCAAGAAAGACGAGCTCAAATCTGCCCAGGGTGTGCAGACATTCCACATCGAGTGCCGCGAGACCGTCTCCTGGATCGAGGATAAGAAGCGCATTCTGCAGCAGACGGACAACCTCGAGATGGATCTCAACGGTAATATGATTCATAGTCTGGCAATTTCATCAGTAGAGCATTCCTCAGACAGTTGCCATGCTAAAAAAAACACGTTATTTCTACTCGGAATCGCGAGATCCTTCAATTCCATTAATGAAAATTACAATACCAAATACTAGTAGAGAGTACGTAGAGTAACTAGGGTAACTAGAGTAACAACTCGTATCTACCTTGAAATTTGGGTCCACTATATGGTCCAAAACTTGGTGTCATTTCTCTGTCACGCTCCAACGAGTATGGGAGTGCGAAAGTGACGGGTACCGCCATAGAAGATAAAATTGCGTTCTGTACCTTGATTTCTGCTTCTCCAAAATGACGAGCTGCCATATTGGGGTCCTGACGCTAGGGAAGTTAATGCCCTGAATAGCTTCTACCGCTTTACTAAGTCCGCCGTAGCAGTGGAACTAATCCTCTTGAGTATAAATGATTCCCTTTATCGACTTCGCATCTTCCGTAACGACATCTATCGTCCGTCTTCGTTACTAATTAGTCTTGTTGTCCCGCCAGGTGTGATGACGCTGCAGCGCCGCCTGTCGGGCATGGAGCGCGACCTGGCGGCCATCCAGGCGCGCATCTCGTCGCTGGAGGGCGAGGCGAACGCCATCGAGGAGGAGCACCCCGACGAGGCTGCCATCATCCGAGAGCGCGTTTCCGTCATCACCGACAACTGGGACCAGCTCACGCAGATGGTGAGTCATTCTCAACAACTTTCCTTTAAATATAGAATAGAACTGTTTCGTAGAAGGTTCGAATTCCGTTGACTATGCTGCTGATAATAATTCCGCTACTAAGAGACTTAATTGGTTCTTGACGATCACTTCTCTCGCTACACGTCATCATCTTTGATAGAAACGCAGCCAATTTTTTGTGAAGAATAAGCTTTACATTCCAAAAGCAAGCCAAGCCAAGCAAGCAAGTAATCATAATCAAAAATATTAATAAATATAGGTAACGGTTTATTGTACGCCATTGTTACAAAAATATGTACTGGAAAATAAAAACAAGTTAAGACTGAGGTTACAGACAGTCTTATCGTTAAAAAGCAATCTCTTTCTGACTGAACTGAACAGAAAAATATATGAATTATGCAACCACATTTTTTTCTTCGTAACAGTTGAAAGAGCGCGACTCGAAGCTGGAAGAGGCTGGAGACCTCCACCGATTCCTGCGCTCCGTGGACCACTTCCAGGCCTGGCTCACCAAGACACAGACCGACGTCGCCTCAGAAGGTACGTACTACTGACAGCATTAGTAGAGCAGAAATAGATGCCAGATATATATGATTAAAGACCTGCACCAACAAATATATTTGGCTACTTTAGGTTGGTACAGTCAAGGTTAAAGATATCGACTCAAACAAAGTGCCTGTACCTGAACTTTAATAGTTAGACAAAAAGGTGCAGGTATACAAATTATGACACTTTGACCGCATCTACATCTTTGATCTTGACTGTACAGTCAACCAATTTGATTTATGGGCCACTCAGTTCTTTGTCCCAAAGAAAATCTACATGAAAGATGGAAAAGGTCTCTTAATAACGTCACTGTGACAAGGTTCGAAATGGCCTAGAAATCAAATTGGTTGACTATACAGCTAAAGTACACAAATATATATATATATATATATTTTTTTTTTTTTTTTTTTTTTTTTTAATATATTGTTGAACAAAACCTTGCTTCTAAATAGGAACATTCCAGTGAAACGAAAAAAGTTATTCCCTTGCCAATTGGGTACCTTAAGTTTTTTAAAGTGGTCCATATTATATTTTTTGTAGTAAGTAAACTGCTAATAGTGTTCAAAACTGTGGATATCCCTTTTTTATTCCTTTCTGTTTTTTAGAAATATTTTGAATTGACGGTTTTACGTTTTTTTTTTATGGAAGACACATATTGCAGACTTAGGCGCGAGCTCTATTCATATCACCAACCGCTTCATCTGTCAAATGAGGTATTCAAAAAAATATTTCTAAAAAACAGAAAGGAATAAAAAAAGAATAGCCACAGTTTTGAACACCATTAGCAGTTTAGTTACTACAAAAAATATAACATGAACATTAAAAAACTTAAGGTACCCAATTAATTCCATTAACCTATGACGATGTATGACTAAAAGCTAATAACAAATTGAAATTCGCAGATACGCCGTCGAGCTTGGCGGAGGCGGAGAAACTGTTGTCTCAGCACCAGACCATAAAGGAGGAGATCGACAACTACAGGGACGAGTTCGCCAAGATGATGGAATACGGCGAGAAGATTACTGCCGTGAGTTGACTTTTTTCAGCTTGTCAGGGCTTTTATTTTCAGGGTCTTTGTGTGTGTTCAGCGCAGTCTACGCGACTGCGAGGAATTTTTGTATTCAAAATGAAAATGAAAAAATTTTATTAACTGTTCTTATTTACAATCACATCACGACCCTGTGTCCTGAGCTGACCTCTGTGTTACAGGACTAAGTTTTGAAATTACTTTTTTATAACTTACATGTGATTATACAAATTATACAGAGAAAGTGTGTGTATATATTATCGTCCCATCGTAGCGTTGAAGCTGATAGCCTATATTTGTGACATAAAGAGTATCCTTTATATAGCGGTTTTTAAATATTAACAATAATAACGTAAATTGTTCAAACTCGTATTACCCGAAAATACTGAAAAATAATTTGATATATGAAAAATAATAATCCAATTGTTTATATGAAGCAGGTAAACTCCTGTTTAAATATAACATAACGAAAAAATCTTTTTTTATTTAAGCTTTCGTGAGACATAATTAATTAACGATTAACACGGTTCTACTCACGTTTATTTAGTCACTCGCACGACATGTTTCGGAGAACATAGGCCTCCCTTTTCAAGCACTAAGAGTGCTGAGTGTCCGTACGGTTCACCGATCGCGTTGCCGGCCCGTCGGGCCGTAATCGTTAACGAAAAAGTCCAAAACCAAAACCAATTTACAAAATCATCCCTCGTGTAGGAGCCGTCAACTCAAGACGACCCGCAGTACATGTTCCTCCGCGAGCGGCTGAAGGCACTGCGCGAGGGCTGGGCCGAGCTGCAGCAGATGTGGGAGAACCGGCAGCAGCTGCTGGCGCAGAGCCTCGAGCTGCAGCTGCTGCAGCGCGACGCCAGGCAGGCTGAGGTGCTGCTCACACACCAGGAGCTCAGGTGATCATTGGACATTAGTTATTGTAACCTAACGTGACGTTGTGCGATCCAATCGATTTCTAGATGTTACTTTTGATTATAAACAGAACTAGTGTTTAGTTCATCAAGTGGCATTAAGACATCATTTTGTGGTAGCTCCGTATAAAAAACACTGGTTATCTAATGAGTATTGCTTCTGTAATAATTGTTTCCTCAGTTTTTCGTTGTTGTCTATGTTCAATGTCATTGGTATGAATACTGTCAAATCACTAGTATTCATTAATATATTTTCACAGATTGGCTAAGACCGAGCCACCCACTAATCTCGAACAAGCCGAGAACATGATCAAGGAACACGAGGCGTTCCTCACCACCATGGAGGCTAACGACGACAAGATTAACTCCGTCGTGCAGTTCGCCAACCGCCTCGTCGAGGAGAAGCACTTCGACGCCGACAAGATCCAGCGCAAGGCCGACAGCATCGAGCAGCGCCGCGCTGCCAACCGCGACAAGGCCGTCCAGCAGATGGAGAAACTCCAGGACCAACTACAGCTCCACCAGTTCCTCCAGGACTGCGACGAACTCGGAGAATGGGTCCAGGAAAAGAACGTGACCGCCCAGGACGACACCTACCGCTCCGCGAAAACCATCCACTCCAAGTGGACCCGTCATCAAGCTTTCGAAGCCGAAATCGGCGCCAACAAGGAACGCCTGTTCGCTGTACAAAACGCCGCCGAGGATCTCATGAAGCAGAAACCAGAGTTCGCCGAAATCATCTCCCCCAAGATGAGCGAACTCCAAGACCAATTCGAGAACCTCCAAACTACTACAAAGGACAAGGGCGAACGTCTCTTCGACGCCAACCGCGAGGTCCTGATCCACCAGACCTGCGACGACATCGACTCCTGGATGAACGAACTCGAGAAACAAATCGAGAACACCGACACCGGCTCTGATCTGGCATCTGTGAATATTCTCATGCAGAAGCAACAGATGATCGAGACTCAGATGGCCGTTAAAGCCAAGCAGGTCACCGAACTGGAGACCCAGGCCGAATACCTCCAAAAGACCGTTCCGGATAAGATGGATGAAATTAAAGAAAAGAAGAAGTTAGTCGAGCACCGCTTCGAGCAGCTTAAGGCGCCGTTGCTTGACCGCCAACGCCAATTGGCCAAGAAGAAGGAGGCCTTCCAATTCCGCCGCGACGTCGAAGACGAGAATCTCTGGGTGCTAGAGAAGATGCCGCTAGCCACCAGCACGGACTACGGAAACTCTCTGTTCAACGTACAGATGCTTCAGAAGAAGAACCAGTCGCTGAAGACGGAGACGGAGAACCACGAGCCGCGCATCCTCACTGTCATCGCGAACGGGCAGAAGCTCATCGACGAGGGACACGAGGCCTCGCCCGAATTCAAATCTCTCATTGAAGAACTTACTGCGAGATGGCGAGAACTTAAAGGTAATATTAACACATTGTTTATTTGGTTTGTTGTTTTAATGATACAGAAAAAAAAAGTTCCTCTCATGCTCGCATGATGCCTGTGTTTTCCGACGCGAATCAAAAATGTTTAAATTTCTATGAATATGCTTAGATGATTAATTGAAATAGAGGTCATGTATATAAGAAAAAGTGGTGTCCTCTTAATGGTTTTTCGTTTACTCCCTAGCCTCCATTGGCCTTAGGCAAGCAGTCAAAAATATTTACTACCATCATTTAAGTTCTAATATCTTCTAAATCCCGTATAACTTCTGCAGATGCCATCGAACAACGCAAGAACAACCTCGCCCAATGGGAGAAGGCGCAGCAATACCTCTTCGACGCCAACGAGGCGGAGGCGTGGATGAGCGAGCAAGAACTATACATGATGGTTGAGGATCGCGGCAAGGTAGCTCGCTCGGATGTTATGTTAGCCTGTATCTATTTCACTGCTGGACAAAATGCGACTGAAAAATAACTTATTAAAGTCATCTTCCTCGCGTTGTCCCATGTGCCACGGCTCATAGGAACCTGAGGTCCGCTTGGCAACTAATCCCAGGATTTGGCGTAGGCACTAGTTTTACGAAACCGCCGGTAAACCCTCCCAACCCAGAGGGTAAACTAGGCCTTATTGGGATTAGTCCGGTTTCCTCACGATGTTTTTCCTTCACGGAAAAGCGACTAATTATTTACCAATGATATTTCGTACATAAATATTGAAAAACTCATTGGTACGAGCCGGGGTTCGAACCTGCGACCTCTGGATTGCAAGTCACACGCCCTTACCGTTAGGCTACCAGCGCTCTTCAAAATAACTTATTAAAGTGTCTACATTATTTATTACCACCTACATTACATGTCTTACATGGCTAAGTTCCGTATAAAACATAGGACTAACTATATACCCGGGATTTGAACTCGAGACCTCGGATTATAATCCGAACGTAGGACGTTCGGATTATAATCCAGGCTACCAACGCTGATTCGTTTATTTTTAAATATTAAACAGTAAACAAGGCAGGTGTTTGGCCTCCGGCGATCAGCTGACTTTTGATTTTGCGAGCGAGCGATGTACGTTTATTAGATGTGGACACCAATCGCTCTTTATCGCCGCTCGCAGTTTTTGTATTAACTAACCGCCTTTATCTCTGTCTTCAGCTAACGATCGAATTAATTGTATTTCAATAGGACGAGATCAGCGCACAAAACCTTATGAAGAAACACGAGATTCTCGAACAATCCGTGGACGACTACGCGCAGACAATTCGGCAGCTCGGCGAGACCGTCAGACAGCTCACCAGCGAGGAACATCCTCTGAGGTACCGACTAATAACATTAATATTTTTGGAACACCACAAATCCACCCTAGATATGACTACACGTACTAGACGTTGATATATATAATAGTTAATTAGATACCTTAATAACATCCATACTTAACATTTTTTTCTATGATCAACACACAAATATTTTGTCAAGATTCGAACCCGAGACCTGCTTTGCAGGCAAGGTCACTGCCGACTAGGAAGCAAGTTCATTACTTGCTTAATCTTTGTCATGAAACACAATGTTACTAGTAGACTAGTCTACTAACACACAATGTTACTTGCGTGTTAGTAAACTAGTTTACTAACACGGAACTGACAATAAGGCGAATCTTAATATTATGTTCTTTATTCATGTTAGACATTTGTTATCATAGGTTAAATCGGTGTGTAAGATTGCTACAGGAAATATATTGTGCTGACCTGTACATTTATGTTATGATCTTTTATCATCACACTTCACACCTTTATGATGCACGAGTGAATAGGCTGTTACTGAACCAGCGTGCTACACCTTCAACCTCGTCGTCACATACCATCAGGTGCGACTGAGATCAAACGATGGTCTTGTTTAAAAAAAAAACTTACAACTGGAGCTCTATATATTAAAATGTATTTCATCTTCCAGCGAACAAATCTCCGTAAAGCAGTCCCAGGTGGACAAGCTGTACGCGGGGCTGAAGGACCTGGCGGGCGAGCGGCGCGCCAAGCTGGACGAGGCGCTGCGGCTGTTCCAGCTGTCGCGCGAGGTCGACGACCTGGAACAGTGGATCACCGAGCGCGAGCTGGTCGCCAGCTCGCAGGAGCTCGGCCAGGACTACGACCACGTCACCGTGAGTCTTGTGGCCTTGTTTAACGCTCGCTATGATGAACTTAAGTATATAGTAGATTGTACAACAAGGGCATAACGTGATCTATTTTATATTCGAGACATGCGCGAGGACCAATATGGTCGAGGATAAAAATAAATACTTATGCCTGAGTTACTGAGTTATAAAAATAACTACTAATGCACTCTGCTTTTCATTTCGATTTCAAGGAAATTTTTCATTACAATTTTAATAAAAATTTCGTTGATTTCGTTCCTAATTCAACACGAAAATCATCGTCAAGGAAAAAAATACAATTCGCGCTAACAACTTTTTTAATTTCAATTACCTAAAATAAAATTAAACAACAGTGTTCAGTTCAGTGTTCTACGAAATTTTACTGGTCAGTTTAATTTTGTTGTTTGACTGTGTTGGCTGTTGAGCCTGATTATCTTAGTTTAAGAAATAAAAAAAATCTTTATGCACAAGAGCCTAAAATGCGACTTTATGTATGACAGGGTAACTATCTACTAGGCCAGGCCGGTCGTCATTCACTTTGGGAGATTGTTGTTGATAGCTATTTGTCTTTAGTGAATCGTCGCAAGAGCGTAGATCGCTTTAAGAATTCAACTCATATGCATAGCAGCACACATGTAGAGGTGGTAAAGGTGGACGCAACTGAAATAATTGACAACGTTCCTAGTGTGACTCATATTCTGTATCTTGGGTTAAGATGGTATGTGAATGATATACACAACTCTAACACCTTGTCTCAATTACAGCTGCTTTGGGAGCGCTTCAAAGAGTTCGCGCGAGAGACGCAAGCCGTGGGCTCGGAGCGCGTGGCGACGGCCGAGCGCATCGCCGACCAGATGATCGGCATGGGGCACTCCGACAACGCCACCATCGCGCAGTGGAAGGAGGGGCTCAAGGAGACCTGGCAAGACCTGCTCGAGCTCATCGAGACCCGCACTCAGGTTCGTTACTATGTTTTAAAATAATGCATGTAATAATACATTTTGTGTTTAAGTGCCAAAAACGGGCTTCGGAACATGAATTGGCTTAAACCGTTTGCGGCCCTTGGGTTAGGATAGATTTTGAAGAATTCTTCCGACTCTTCTTCCGAGTCGAGTTCATAAATATATGAGAAAAACAGAGTTACCTATTTTGATTTAGAATCAACGTTAAAGCTGAACAGTCTGTGAAAACGTGACAGATATGCAAAATCTTGCCGCTCCACATGTTTGTGCACCTTTGAGAAGCACTAAATGAGCTTCCAAACTTGAATTCACGCTCTCTATTCGCTATGCGAGTCAGTGACTTAACCTACACTTAACCGACAGATGCTGATGGCGTCCCGCGAGCTGCACAAGTACTTCCACGACTGCAAGGACACGCTGCAGCGCGTGAACGAGAAGGCGCGCGGCGTGAGCGACGAGCTGGGCCGCGACGCGCTCAGCGTGGGCGCGCTGCAGCGCAAGCACCACACCTTCATGCAGGACCTCACCACGCTGCAGCACCAGGTACGGACACTACATACTGCAAGGACACGCTGCAGCGCAAGCACCACACCTTCATGCAGGACCTCACCACGCTGCAGCACCAGGTACGGACACTACATACTGCAAGGACACGCTGCAGCGCAAGCACCACACCTTCATGCAGGACCTCACCACGCTGCAGCACCAGGTACGGACACTACATACTGCAAGGACATTGTCTTGTTTTATATCAAAAATAACAATACGCAGAGAAATATCATAGCAAATTTTAAAAACAACGACGAGATTGACATTTGGAAAGGAGGATATGAGTTATTTAGGATAAAATTTACTGCTAATGTGTTACTGCAAAATACATAAGCTATTTTCAATACAGTTAATAAATTCTCGAGCTATTTGCGCCGTTGACATCGTAACAATCTGCGCCAGGTGGAAGCGATCAGCGCGGAATGCGCCCGGCTCGGCGCCTCGTACGCCGGCGACAAGGCGGCCGAGATCACGCGGCGCGAGGCCGAGGTGGCCGAGGCCTGGGCGGCGCTGCAGGCCGCCTGCGCCGCCAGGAAGGCCAAGCTCGAAGACGCGGACGACCTGTACCGGTTCCTCAATCAAGTCAGGAACCTCACGCTATGGATGGACGATGTGGTCCGGCAGATGAACACTGGCGAGAAACCGAGGTGCGTATTATTGCAGCTGAAATCAACCGAATCGGAAAATTCTGTAGTAGTAACTAGGTAGTTCAAATCAAATCTAGTGTGGAAATGTTCTGGATTTTCCCCAGGTTACCTTCCCACCACATGATACGCCAGCTTTCTATCATTGGACCTGCTTGGTCGGTCGGTCGTTTGGTCGGTTGGTCGGTCTAATATGGTCGGGTTTTTATCATTTGTCGGAATCTCTGTCACGCTCCAACTAATATATGAGTGCTATCCGCTCTGCAGTATAAAGCTAAGTCAGGATCAACAAAAAACCGCTCACGCCAAATACCGCAGAGGGCCGAAATTGGAGTTGAATTTTAGCTTGATTACTAGTTACTTAGTTACAAACGGATAAACTCACGTGTAATTATATCGCACTAGGCGACATGTTTCGGGTGAGCTCTGGTACCCATTTTCAATCCGAATCGGGACACACCGCTCGCGTTGAGGGTGTCAATGAGTACCAGAGCTTACCCGAAACATCTCGCCTAGTGCGATATAATTACACGTGAGTTTATCCGTTTGTAACTAAGTAGTAGTAACATGGCTCACATCAGTATTAATTACATATGTTGTTTACTTACTAGTTATTTATATCTTCCTTTAGCATTTAGCATTTGGTGCCTTCAAGTTTTCTTTTTTACAGATTGTAGATTTTTGCAATAAAATACATTACATACATTACACTAGATTTCAGCCGTATGCAGTCCACTGCTGGACATAGGCCTCCCACAAATATGACTTGTATCATCTTGGGGGTAGTTGCCATAGTCGCTACGCTTGGCAGGCAGGTTGGCGACCGCAGTAGCTGTAAATTGGGTTTTGAAGGACGCTGCTGCCCGTCCGTAGGATTTTTCTCTTTGTCGCCTCTTACGACATCCACGGGAGGAGATGGAGTGGTGCTATTCTAGTCAGCCGACATCACGGCAATAAAATACAATTCTATAAAATGTAACTATAATGGAATATTAACGTGTACAGGGACGTGAGCGGAGTCGAGCTGCTGATGAACAACCACCAGTCGCTGAAGGCCGAAATCGACACGCGCGAGGACAACTTCTCCGCGTGCATCTCGCTGGGCAAGGAGCTGCTGGCGCGGCAGCACTACGCGGCCGCGGACATCAAGGAGAAGCTGGTGCAGCTCAACAACCAGCGCAACGCGCTGCTGCGCCGCTGGGAGGAGCGCTGGGAGAACCTGCAGCTCAGTGAGTGCTTCGACATTAGCTCACGTGTATTTGTAGACTCTATTACAACGGCAGCGTAGGTAGGCCTCCCACAAGGTGGACCGACGACCTAGTTACAGTCGCGGTATACCGCTGGATGTGGAAAGCGCAGGATCGGTCTTCTTGGGTCTTTCTGGGGGAGGCCTATGTCCAGCAGTGGACGTCTTTCGGCTGACATGATGATGATGATTGAACGGTGTAAGGTCTACTGATGGATCTTTTGTTCCGTTCCACCACCGGACGCACAGGCGAGGGGAGCGGTTTCATCCTTACGTTGTGAATATTCCATTCGCACGAAGCGATTCGCTTCTACCTTCCTAATGCGGACTGCTAAGGATTGGAATTCGCTCCCTTCGTTTGTATTCCCGGAAAGATATAATTCGGGTCTCTTCAAGGCAAAAGTGAATAGGCTGTTACTGAACCAGCGTGCTACACCCTCAACCTCGTCGACACTTACCATCAGGTGCGACTGAGGTCAAACGCTGGTCAGTCTTGTTTAAAAAAATTGATAATAAAATGTCTTTAAAGGAGGCCCCATTCCATTTATCCAATAGGTTGGACAACGCCAAAGCCTTTTTTAATTTAATATCGTTCGTAATATGTCATTTAATGTCTGTGTGTTAAATTAATTTATTACTCTTATAAGATTTTAGTATTCTTACTTTAATCAACCTAAACTATTTCTACAAAACTTTGTTATAATTGACTATAAGTATATATACTTACTTGCAACAAGGAAACATTCCAGTATTACCTAATAAGTTACTTTAATAATTATTACCTATTTTCCCGTTACTGCAAAATTAAAGTACATGTATTTACTATTCGTGTCATTATAGTCGCGTGTTATTATATCCTCCTAAGGCCCACGGGTCCTATAATAAAACTATTGCAATTGGAACATAGTTGCGTTTCTTTTTAAGTTAAAACAAATTATTTTCTACACAATTGAAGACTTTTTCTTGTATTTATGGTTTGGAACCTGAAAGTGAACGATTGCGTGTATCAACGAGCTATGTCAATCATCGGTATGTATTCCTTTCGCTCTCAGTTCTGGAGGTGTACCAATTCGCCCGCGACGCGGCCGTTGCGGAGGCGTGGCTCATCGCGCAGGAACCGTACCTCATGTCGCAGGAGCTGGGTCACACCATCGACGAGGTGGAGAGCCTCATCAAGAAACACGAGGCGTTTGAGAAGTCCGCAGCCGCGCAAGAGGATAGGTTCAGCGCCCTACAAAGACTCACCACGGTATGTATACTGCTGAGTTATATGGTACTGTAGAGTGGCGACATCTGCTATTGAGATAATTTTATAGTAGATTTTTGAAGATCAAAATTTCGTTACTACTTTGAAAAAACCTCGTAATTTATTCTGGCAATCAAAGAAAAATGATGTAACTATGTATGGGATGAGTACAGAGTTACTGCGTGTCAACCGTGTCAGACACGAGACTTTTTCAAAGTAGTGACGATTTGAGTAGAGTCAGTTTCAATGTGTGTATTTCGGTGTTGGGCATATTTTCATACCATCAAAATAGTCATTATAACGATTAAGATGTGAATAGAGCCTGAATAATTTTAAAATAACGGTTTGCATGAGTCTTGTACAGACACATTATTTTAATTCGCTTCATATAGTTTTCAATACAGTTTTTAGTTTAATTTCATATTATATGAATGGTATTTGGATTTCTAATAACAAATAAACTCTATTGAAGATTCCTTCTCTCTTGATTTGCATTTGCACTGTTTTGTCTTTTCTTGCACTGTTTCTCATTTATAACTATCTTTTTCTTTTTAACCATCACTAGTTAGAAAAGCGCGCAGCGACACTATGGCCTAGTGTTCAACCATGGGAAAAATGTGACGAATCCTCCTTCTCATTCCAACCTCCTCCCGTTCCGAAGAAACATCCCAACTACCTACCAAACATTTCCCCTAATGAACCTTCAGTAGAAGTTATAGTGAGAGAAATAATATTCAAAATGGAGGAAACAATCCAACCTAGAGAATTAACTTTGGATTGTTCTAAAAAATTTGAAAGAAACGACTCCTTCCTCTGGACCAAAGTCGGAGGAAACAGCTTATCGACAATTTCTGAAACCAGTAGCCCGCCGTACTCTCCCCTCAGGAGAAGCACTTTATCCCCGGACATATACAGCTCGGTGTTTTTCGAGTATCCCACTGAAGCCGACTCCACGACTTCTAGCACCACTTTTTCCTGCATAGATTTTATATTATGGGAAAGACTATCTTCGCTCTGGGTGTATCCTAACGTTACGCTAATAAGACATACGAGCGAGTCTTCATCCAAATCGGGTAGCGTAAAGAATTTCTTCCGGAGATTGTCAAGGAAAAGTAAACCTTCTGACGCAGATAGTATATCCGATGTTGCCGTGCTCTCCCTGCCAGGGCTCACTAGCAGTAATAAAGCTGTAAACGAACTAGGAAAAGATGTTAAGTACATACCCTTGAGCCACTCCTTGCTCTTGTTAGTCCAAACGAGAAAACTCCTGTTCCCTGAAGCTGAATGGTACTATAACTACTTGGATAGTGTAAGTGGTGACTGGTATATCGCATGAGGCTTCGTATGCTTTTTGTTAAATGCATGGCTACTTACGCTTATGCTTTTAAACCGATCATGATGTATTTAGTCACCTTAAACTGTATATTCTATCTCAAATATCATTTCAAGATATTCGATGGTGCACTATAGGTTTCAGAGCGCTCACATGCGCTACATAAATGTAAATAAAAAATTAAATTCAAATTGGGGTCATTACCCGTGTATAAATAAGAATTATGTCTGTTTTATAATGATAGAAAAAATATAAGTTTCCTGTAAAGGTTTAAGAACTATTCCCCCTTTTTTGTCGCATCTCGTGTCGCACTGTGACTAAAACGCCGTTTTATCTAATTCTCGGTCTTAATCCTTAGCTGATATCAATATAACAGAAAAGCGAATAAAAGTGCGTCAGAACTGTTTATTTTTCAGCTGTGGTCAATAATATTATTATTGCCTTTGTAAAAATTGAGATATTGCATTTCAGTCTCAGCGCGACTTAAGCTATTTAAGCCGCGTCTGACTGTCCGTTTTGTGTCAATTACCCATAAACTCTGACGCATATTCGCTCCGTACGACACGTTATTCACCTCTCCCTCTCTCCAGTTCGAGGTGAAGGAGATGAAGCGCCGGCAGGAGCTCGCCGAGGCGGCGGAGCGCGAGCGCCGCGAACGCGAGCAGGCCGAGGCCGCCGCCGCCGCCGCTCGCGACGCCGTCGACCACGCGGAGCCCGAGCCGCCGCAAGGTAACCGCCGTCCCGTGCGGACTGCATACCTCGTACCAGGGACCGCAGCCGAGGCAATCGCTTGTAGAAAATACAATCGAAACGAATTCGGTGTTCCTTGAGGAGTTGGGCTGGATAACCTAACTTAACCAGTCTTACATCACGCTAAATAGGCGTGACGGAGTTGCGGAAAACTGCCCGTACAGTCAGCGTCATATACTTAGTTACAGTCAGTATGGCCAAATATAGCTATCCTCATCCTTACTGCTATATAAATAAAGATCTGTATCTGTATTTATTTGGTCATACTGACTGCAACTAACTATAAGACGCTTACTATACTACCGTATTGTGTCTCAATGACAGATCGAACGGATATTCCAATATGAATGTATCGGAATGTCAATGTACGAAAATATACGTGTTCGTTTCGTTTTGCGTTCTCTACAAGCGATTGTTTTCTTAGCTACGACTTTTGTTCTCTTCCGCAAAGTTAAACGCACGAATACTAGTGACACCTGAATTAATACTATTTTCGCATATTACATCGACAAATACATGGATATCTCCATCAATTGTGATAGAAATTATGCTAAGTTACTATACACAATTCGTTATTTTTTAACGGATTGTAAATAAGAAAACAAATTCAATAATTTGACCTGTAATAGAGTTCTAAATATTACTTTTACTTTTCGTGAGTTTAACTATCTGGACAGAGTACACAATAAGTAATTCTAATCTGTATTACTTTTACGCAAACGCAAGAATATATTATTGTCGTAATAAGGGTCGTTCCAAAACTCTTCTAAAAGAGAACTCGCTTTAAGCTAAGCTGTATCAGTTTAAAGATACTTTATTACGACTGATGATACCTTATAAGAATATTTTGATCGGATAGCTTGGATCATATCTGCAATTCAAACGAAATGATACAAGTTGAGCCGAGACGTATTAACTAAGCACTGAAAAAAAAAACGCGAAATCAATTTATGACAAACAATGGATTCTTAAAATGTTAACAATCACTTCAAATCACAAATTGCAATGTAAGCACGCATGTGTAATGTCTATTAGCACTACGAAGAATAATACGAAAAATTTCCACAATAGACAAAATATTTATGGTAGTAGAGATAAACCAATTTTAAAATGCGCTTTCCTTTACTCCTACATACACAGTAATCTTACAGGCTTAATGCACACATGGTTATTTGTGCATTAGCCTTGACGTTTTACTTGTTTGAGTAAGACTTGCTTTATTCGAGTGCAATGCGCAGTCAGCACCATATGGATCTCTTTAGTAGCGGTCAATGATGCCGAATATATCGTAAAACATCCTTACTGTAACACATAAAGGCCTGTACCGATATACTAGGCTACTTTGGTTGCTAAATATTTTGTGTCATGTCAACTGAGTTTTGAAACTTACCGATTGCTGAACTAGAACGTCCACTGCGAAGATGGAAAGTCGCTAATTTCGAGCGATTCCTCACTCTAATTACGCCTTAACTGGGGTGAAAGAGAAAGATGCACGAAACTATAATTAACTACGATGTTCGTGGTAAGCCCTCGGTTACTTATACAGACATCACATTCGCTCCACAATGTTATCTTCAACAGCTCAAACTATATTTATTTTGTCTATTTTTCCACTAACTTTCACCGAAAACTGGTGAATGCAGCTTGCATATTGCAGTAACACTAAAATCAGTTTATACTTCAACAGCGATAATCGACTCTAAGCGTAAAGATATAAAGCACTATTTGCACTACGATAGGCCATGATAGGCTTACGGCGTCGCTTGCCGCTTTTCGTATTAAACTCATTGCCCTTGATTTGGGTGCTCGGGTGGCGAACGTTTTTCAGAGAAACTACTTCAAAAATATATTAACAGTTTTGCTCCTTACGCCTTTGTATTAAGGTGCAAAATTGTAAACATATTTTATACATTGATTTTACAGTCGAGGTCAGAGATAGATACGGTCAAAGTGCTAAAACATGTATACGTGCAACCTATTTACCTTGCTAAGGTTCGTGTATACATATTTTGGCTGTATCGATATACTTTATCTTGACTGTACCCTAGTTTTAATGGATATCAGAATACATACAAATTGTTATTGCCAAATGTAAAAGTGGCTTTCAAGTTTCCGATCTATGGCTACATTGAGACAGATTCTCCAACGTAGACTCCGCACATGAACAAAAATTAACTAACTTTAAGATTTCACTAGTTTTGGGTGACTGGACTTGCAAATGACATTAATTTGCTAATTTAAGAGTTGTCGTCCGAGCGAAATGCAATCTTAAAGGATGTTTTCTAGGCACTCTTTTTCTTCGGAATATAGTTTTGCGTGTTTATGATCTTAATCAATAGATAGTATAAAGCAGCCCGCTGTTTGAACGTTTAGATAGTCTAAATAAAGTAATTGAGTAAAATTAATAAGTTTTATACGTATAATAATAAATCAATAATACAAGTGACCCGTGGAAAGCCGGGGCGGATCGGTAATGGTTACTACTTATGTATGAATCTAAAACTACACATTTCTGAAAGAAACGATAACTACTAATTGAGTGTAGCCAATGGAAATTTAATGTATTCTGATATTTGAAACATTTTTTGTTAAGTCTATATTGTTGTAATTTCGATTGTCTAAAAGTGGCGGATAATAAAAACTGATATTTGTCTAATGTTTAAATTATCCCCTACTTTTATACATTTGAAATTACCCGCAATGGTACTCGTTCGCCGCTCCCGCCCCACGTGAGTCCCGGGCCTATACTTACCGATGTGTTGTCCACACATGCACACGCGTAGTCGTAAGGAGAACGTCCACTAAAGCGGCCGAGAAGGCCCAAGAGCGACCGCATTCCCAGCCAGGTAAACGAGCGCTTAACCTACCAATGTATAAAAAAACCCGGCTATATCGCATGAGCTTCGGTAGATGGTGTCTACGAGTAACACCGCTCGAGCTCAATTGGGGGACACGTTTTTTTTTTATACAGGGTGTCTCATTCAGATCGGTCAGTATGGGGAAATCTGGAACTATAAGACATAGAAAGATTTGTACTTAGGAACCATGTCATCTATTTTAGGCACAAAAAAACTCCTTACTTACATAGATTAAAAAAAAATCTTGTACTCTGTTCGAGAATCGAACCAGGTTGTTTTGGAAAATAAAACTTTTAATTATATCCGTTTGGATATGGATTGTGTTGGTTATAAACAGCAAAAGTTACCTACCATAAAACATGATATCTCAAATAAATAAAATGCATTGGTATTCAATATCATTTAATTTTATTCTTAACAACCGAACACAATTTTTTTAAATCCATTTTTGCAGGTTTTCTTGTCTCTAAAATAGATGATATTAAGAGCCTTATATTTTCAGGTTTCTCCATACTGGCCGATCTAAATGAGGCACCCTGTATAACCGTAGTTTTATAGGCTTTATGTGTCAAGTAAAACGAAATTTAGGATTTGTTTAGGTTTTTTTTCGTAGTTGGGGCTAAATAGCACTTTTCTATATTAATGCACGACTTTTAACGCTCATCACCATCTGTTTAGTTTTAGGTGATGGTATCACGATTTATGTTCACAGTTTCATGTCATTCTTCGTTTATTGTATTCATGTTCATATGCAATCGCCATGTCGGAGTCAACAAAGCGATCTAAATATCTGGACAAGACAGTACAGTACTTGTTCAAATATTTTAGTTGCTGATGTGATTTTTGTTTGGCGAGTGTGCAAATCGGCATTTACAAAATTCACTTATTATTAAAAAATCGCCATAGTAAAAACCGATATTTATATTTCTTGTACATCCTCATTTTACATGTAAAGTTTATTTTATGTACAAACTAGCCATATTTCCTTATTATATTATGTACTGTGTCACGTCTAATCACGGTGAAGGTTTGATACTTTATCCTTGTCACTTCTATTATTTATCTTGTAAAGTGTGTCGTGCCGTCTCTATCTGATGCTGTCTATAAGGTAGGTGTGTTAAATATCGCTTCTATATCTTGCTTCTATGTATATGCACTAGATACAAATATACCTATGTTTAGTGTGTGTTTTTATAGCTTTGCTTTGTTATATCTACTGCTTTACTTATAGCTTTATTCTTTGTGCTTTAGAAATACTACAGAAATCATATTAACTGATCATAAGTTCGCCGAAACAAACTAATACTAAAATCTTATAATTCATGGGTATATTGATAGGTGAAAATGATAATATTTTTTTATGATTAGGTAGGTAGTTAACATGTACCTTGTAGTTCCTATGCTGTGATCCTATTCTTAAGTACCTAGACAGTGATAAAGTACCTAGTGCCTAAATTATGCACTGTGCATGCTCTTGCATGGTATTACTGTTGTATGAATCTGTGTTGAATGTGTAAGTGTATTTAATTATATATCAATCTACATATAATTAATATAAACTGTATAATATTTAAATAAATAAAAAATGTGTAGTAAACTACTACACATTTTTTAATAAAACTATTCAATAGGTTAATTACTCACTACTTATAAGTGAGAGTAATACATTATACACATTCAATTAGTAAATAATGTAGAACCATGATATATAAGTTACATCGACTCACTTGCACCACTCAGGGTTAGCCAACTAACCCGAGGTTATCCGGTTAAGTCCACACATATTTAACCCTTGTTGGGTTAGTTCGCTAACCCATGACCGCGCCTTAAATCTTTTTACATCGCAAGACGAGGCTTGTTACAAAGCCATTTATTGGTTAACATATTCTTCTTGTCCTAAAATATGCTATTTTTGATAAAGACATTATGTTAACCAATCAATTTGTATTACACCTTATCCCCCTACAATAAGGTTCAAATTAACGAACTTATGACGTCGATGTATCTTACGGTGACTGCGCATGGTAGTAGCATTAACGTGCACGTAGTGTCGCATGCAGAGGCTCGGGCCGCGACGCCGCCGCCGGTCGCCGCCGCGCCCGCCGCGGCGCCTGGCCCTCCAAACAGACCCCCGCTAAACCCGCACGGTCAGCTAGTAAGTATACACGTAGAGGGGGAAGTCGTGGTTCAAATTTATTGAGTGCCTTATGCCTTATATGATAAGGTCCACCAATGTACTGCTAAGAGTGTTGCTGTGTGTACTAGAAACTGAAAGATCCCACGGGATAGCAAGTATCGTGATTCGAGTCAGATCTTTGTATATTTGTACGATAAGTTTCATAACACACTGTAACAAAAATCGTCACAGATTTTTTTCATTTATAATATTATTTAGTAGCATTTTTATTAGATACCTTTAAAAAGTTTGGCGAGTACCTTTAGTAGAAGCATAGCCCATAATTCGGTTCTTCTAAAAATAGAATCTTATACCCTTATAAACATAGTTTATTTCCTTACTAATTAACTCAAATGTGAATTAAACAAATAAATAGTCAAAGATCTACCTAAGTTAAGTTTGATAGACTATAATGGACAAAACCATGTAGGTAATAAATATAGTTCTACTATCATGTGTAGTTTGTCTCAATGAAAACCGAATAAGGTATGAACGGGATGTATTCATGATTTTTGAATATTCTCAATGAATTTGAACCACGACTTTCTTTGAAACCTATTATTACACAGTAGTTAACTGAATGGTAAAGTACTTCCATGTCGCCACTTGTATGTTCGCCGCATGACCCTAACAAATGTTATGTGTAACATCAATCATATTTTTTTTAAACAAAACTGAGCATGACATTGCTTTTGTTTTTGCTGCAAAGCGTTCGTTTTGTGTTGCTTTGAATTATTTGTTTTTGTTTTTTTTTTCTCCACCTACAATTCCCCTCCGACATATCCATTTTGTCAATAAAACAAAAATAAAACGCCTCGAAAATCCCACGCTTCACGAATTCATTGAATCCTTCCAATCGCCCCGCCTCCTTACCCTCGACCAATCAGCGGCGGGATCGAGTTCGAGCCCGGCCACGCCCTCGAGCTCCGGTAAGGTGAAGTCGCGCTCGCGCAGCAAGTCGCCGTTCCGGAGCTTCCGATGGAAGACCGCTAAGAAGCTGCTCGCAGGGGCTCATCATAGCGACGACGAAGGTACGATGGTGGTGGACAGAGGTGGACACATTGTTTTTCTCAATAATCGCAGTCAAAGACTACTTGCCCGGATACAAATTATGTCGCGAATTGCGTAGTTTAAGGTCGAACAAAAAGTTTAAGAAATTGCAGTTTCGGTTTCGCTGCTTAATGAAAATATCCTCGCAAGGTTCACGGGCCTACGTGTAGTACTAATTATTATAATGAAATTTGAATTTTATACAATTGGAACTGAGTTGAATTTAATTTGTTCTACTTTATTTCCTACACTATAAAGAACAAATTCTAGTAGGATATTATTTGTATGGTCGGCCTTAGGAGGATGTAGAGACCTTTTTCGTTTCACTTCGTTACAACATTGGGTTGACTATTTCAAAACTATTTATTATGAATTACAATTTGACGACAGGTCTGGCCTAGTGGGTAGTGACCTTGCCTATGAAGCCGATGGTCCTGGGTTCGAATCCCGGCAAAGGGCATTTATTTGTGTGATGAGCATAGATTTCTGTTTCTGAGTCATGGGTGTTTTCTATGTATTTGTATACACATGTTGCCAAGGTACCCACAACACAAGTCTTCTCGAGTATACCATGCCAATCAATTTATTTTAATATTTATTCATTTAATTTAAAATAGAGGTCTCTACCGATTTTCTGTTTAATGTAAACTATAGGCAAAACAATACCACTGTCCACTGCCAAGATATATAAAGCTCAGTGCATATTCTCTAAAGTCTTATTGATTATGCTTTAGATTATATTCACTGTACTAAAGGCTTGTTTACACCGAAGAACATTGTATTTATCATTGCATAATTTGTAAACCATATTATTTCCCTTCTCCATTTTACTTGCCATCGGCCATTCAATTGTGCCATTGGATAATATTATAATGCAATACTTTTAGATGTACTAGATATTTAACACGTTCCCGGTCCGCGTGTTCCCAATGTGAGTACAGTCGCCATCAAATATACAGGAGCAGTCAAGGTATTCAAAAATATCGGAGCATGCATTTTATCGCATTGATAATCAGTGATCGGCACTATGGGTGCAAAACTGTAACAAAACTTGTTAAGTGGTCATAAAAGAGTGTATAGCGCCATAAAAACAATTATATGCTTACACCTAAATACATGCATATTGAGATTTCGATATATACAATTAAATTAGACAGTAATTTGGCAAAGTTATTCGTATTTTTCTTGATGGTAAGTATTACTAAACCTCAGTTCAACAAGTTTTATTAAAGTTTTGCACCGATAGTGCCGATCACTGTTGATAATAGAGGCGTTGTTCCGATATTTGTAATCACCTCCACAGCTCCGATATATACGATGGCGACTGTACATGAACCTTTTATAAGAAGTCTATCCTTACACAATAGGGACATCCCTATTCAGAATACATGTTGGACATGTGACTTTGGAACGTGTTAACATTTGAATACAAGTCGATATAGTGCTATGTTCTACGGAGTGAACGCCTTAATAATAAATTTTGCAAAGTTTGCTTTGAGTGTGCTGTTGTGTCGTGCGCATGGTGGATCAGTATGTTTAGAAATAAAACTGTTTTTATTGCGTGAGTGTGATTTTATTGCGGAGGACGAGAGGTATCAAACCCGACACCAGTGGTTAGATTAGATCGTAGATAGGAAATAGAGGTTTATGTGATGGTGAATAACGAACGTTTTTATTTAAAACCATGATAAAAGTAGAACGTGGAAAATTTTATGAAGTTATAGTCAGCCACATATAGTTAGCAGCAGCCTAAATGGACACATCCTTATTATACAGATCTGTACCTACAGGCTAATAGTATAATACAGGGAAATTGATTCTATGTTAAAATTAAATAAATCAGATAACCTATTGGTTGCTATTAATTATTTGACGCTGTCTCTTGAAACTTAAATCATAATAAATGTTCGTTATTCTAATGATATTACAGCATATTGAGACGTTTATTGGTGCTTGGAAATGAGCGAGTAAAGTCTAATTTTCGCTTGATGTTTCTAGTATGGATAGTCCATCATTCCAAGGAGACTATTATGATTATACCATTGTTGAACATCAGAGTTCGCATGAACACCCAGCCGCAAAGTTGCACTGTGAATTGTCGCAACTTTGCCGCTCGCTGTACGTCATGTTGGAACGTGTTGTGACTTGTTTGCTGTTATACAGAGGGCGCTAGTCCCGGGGGCGAGGACGAGGGCGTAGAGGGCATTCTCGTCCGCAAGCACGAGTGGGAGTCCGCCGCCAAGCGCGCTTCAAACAGGTGATTAAACTATCTTATATTTTATTTATTACTAGTTGTCCCGGCGAACTTTGTACCGCCGGAAAGTCTATATATGGGGTATTTTTGATTGTTTTTTTTTTCTTTTTTATGCTTACTACTAAATTTTTGGCAGTCGTTGCCATGGTTACGGTTCATGAGGTCACAATTAAAGCCACAGTTTTATGGTGGTTTTATTTTTGTGGTAACTATGTCCATTCCATTTGGCGGTGCCACATTTCTTCTAACGAACTTCTGTTTCCATTGTCCTCTGGCTAATGGCACAGAATAAAGTATTCGATTGACCCTTTTCATAATTTGGCAGTAGGACCATTTGGCAGGTTGGTTTGGTTTGGACCCGGGTATGTCCTTAAACTACGTCCAACAATGAGAGGTAGGGCACAGCGATGACCATCACGCTTGAATCTGGAGCAGTCCAACTGGGGAAGTACCTCCTCCTTACAGAATACCACAGCAATAATAGCACTGCTACCTGTCAGGTATGTAGTGTTGTGTTCCTGATGGTGAGTAAGGTTCCCAGAGCTCCAACCCCACTTAAAGGCCGGCCACGCGCTTGCGACTCCCCTGGTGTTGTGGGTGCCCATGGGCGATGGTGATTGCTTACCACCAGGCAAGCCGTCTGTTCGTTTGCCGCCTATGTCATAAAAAAAGTAGGTGTAATATGATTCCGTTGATTCGTTTCAGATCATGGGACAAAGTGTACGTGGTGGCCAAAGAGGGCCGCATGTCGTTCTACAAGGACCAGAAGGCGTACAAGTCCGCGCCGGACCAGTGCTGGCGCGGGGAGGCGCCGCTCGACCTCAACGGGGCCGTGGTCGAGGTCGCCGCCAACTACACTAAGAAGAAGCACGTCTTCCGACTCAGGTACACTTACAAACGTCATTAACAATGTAAAATGAAATAAAGTAGAATCTCTTTTATGTCAAAATCGAAGGAAACAAATGAAATTCGATTCTGTTTCAATTGTATAAAATTGAAATTTCATTAAATAATTAGTACTATAGGTAGGCCTGTGGGCCGTACGAGGATATAGTACTTAGTTACTACTTAAATACCAAAGAAAATTAAAATATTTAGTAAAAAAAAAATATTTGTTCTTAATGTATAAATTAATAAATATTTGTGACAATTTTACATAAATCAACCTAATCCCACAGTAAGGGTTGTTTGGACCCGCTGCAATTGTTATTTATTTTTTGGAGACCTATCACAAGAGGGGCGATATACAACCCGTAATTTTCTAACTGTATTATTAAAAAAAGGACAAGTAGTCTCCCTCGGCTCGAGATATTGTCGCGCCTCTCTTGTTAGGCACTGGTTCCATCGCGAGCTAGTAAGCTATCAGTTATTTCAAGGGATACAAGAGAATCGCTCCCGTGTAAATAAAAGAGACATATATGTCAAAAGAGACATAGTAGTTCTTCGCCGGGCGATGAGATATAAATATATATTTCTCTCTTTTTATTTACACGTGATCGATTATCTTTTGTCCCTCGAAATAGCTAATAGCTTACTAGCTCGCGGTGCGACTGTAAGTCCCGGGGACTGATGAAGTGTGTTCTGCCGCAGACTGTGCGCGGGCGCGGAGTGGCTGCTGCAGGCGCACGACGAGGCGGACATGTCGGGCTGGCTGGCGGCCCTGCGCGCGCGCGCCGCGGCGCCGGCGTCCCGCTCGCACACGCTGCCGGCGCCGGCCAAGGACGAGCCCAAGCGCCGCTCCTTCTTCACGCTCAAGAAGAAGTCAGTGCACGCCCTCACTTTGCTATTCTCGCCGTAGCATGCGCACGTTTGTACTTATTTACGCGGTAGGGGTGTCCCGACCCTGACCCTTGTGCCATTCGCGATCGATGCTCTGTGCATATATTAACGCATGTGTACATTAACGGGAATTTTTTCGGGTTGCATATTTTGTACATTATCATTTGGCATTATATTATTTTTCTGAAAGTATAATTTTCGGGAGCTTTTAAAGCAAAGCCTGTTTATTAATACATAAGATTAAGTTTGTTTTGTAATTAATCCTGAAAAAAATACATATTCACAAAAGAAAAAAAATGAGAGCCAATGAACAATATTTTTATACAATCGCTTCTGAAGCTCGCTTATAAAATCCGCTGTCTCCGACTTTTGAAAATGTTCATGCTAACTTTACGTACTCAAAATTTTGTTCATTATCTGAAATTACACGGTGGTATGTAAGAAACAATGCATACGGGGTGATTCATGAGAAGGCTCAGGACCAAGCCCACAGATACAGTAAATGATACCATTTAGTATCATACTTAAGTAAAACACCAGCACCTTTTTATTTGTTTCACACTTTTTGTCTTAAAAATTATGGTGACCCTAAAACAACTAATTAATGAACATAAATCTTTGCTTGGTATGACATATCTTTGATTAAAAAGAATGTAAATTGTCAAATCCAGACCAGTTGATGACATTTAATTTGGCAGGAGCATTCAAAAACCATGCATAGAAAAAATTACTAATTTTCTAAGACTGGTATGAAACAGTAGTTGATTAGTACCTAACTGAATTCGTGGGGTCATTCCTGCTCACTTCTCCTGAATCACCCAGTATAATATCAGAGAATGTATGTATGTAATTAATCGTTGCACTTATTTCTGAATGTAACTCGTTATGCATTATCTTATCATTACTAATTCTCATTATTATTTAACAATTTTATCACATCATCATTGTGAATGGATTGTAAATGTTAATTAATTTTATGTTCATTTTTTTTTTCAATTGTCGCACGTTTTTCGTTTCACAGCCGCACAATTTATTTTCTGCCAATTTGACATCAGGGGGCCTATTGCATAACAATTTGTAACTTATAATATTAGCGGAAGTCCCTTTCCAATTCCTTTTATTAGGGCCTGATTACACATTGATTAGTGAGTGCCAGTTCATACATTTGTTACTAAACACAAGTGCCAAATGTATGAACTCGCACTAAACACTAAACCATGTGTAATAAGGATAAACTCATGTGTAATTATATCGCACTAGGCGACATGTTTCGGGTAAGCTTTGGTACCCATCTTCAACATGGCTTACAACAGTTTTGTATCATGTGTAATAAGGCCCTTAGAAAGAGAATTCCGCTAATATTATTAGTTTTAAATTGTTATGCAATGGTTATTGAACAAAATTGTAATGTAATATTTGTATTTCCAGCTAAAACACCGACGGAGCGATACCGGCGGGCCCTTGAGCGCCCTATGCCGCACGTTTCTCACACGACGCTTGCTGCTGTAAGCTTTGCTGATGACGAAATTGTCACCGGCGGCAATGTTATTAAGTTTAATATTTCGTTGCGTACAAAACGTTATTTAAGACTGTTCGGTGATTGAGTGTTTGGATCGTTTGCCTTCGTCTGTATTGTATTTATTATCGCTCGGCGCCGCGGTCGCCGACCGAGCGAACATCACTAGATTTATATCCGAAACGACCCTCCCCGAAGTGTAATTGTTGTACTCGAGGACGACTATAGATTATACATATTTAATAATAAAATTCTAAATGCGACGCTATTTATGGTGAAATAACTTTAGTGTTTAAATTTCAGATTGAGAAATATATATATTATATTGATTATTTATACATTATATGTAAAATGGACATAGTGTATGTAAATTCGTTTGAACTAGAAATGTATGTCGTTCAGTAATCCCCTACTAATTCAAACTGAGATGTTCTATTAGAAATTGTAATATTGACCAATCAAATACCATTTGACGGAATTATAATATCGCATTGGATATGAAGTTAGCTGAGAATCGGATCGTAATCGCATTTACACTATCCTCCCAGTGGCCGGCCGAGCGGGGTCGATAGCACCCCGCGCGGCGGATGTAACGTAAGCTACGTAATTCTACTAGAATAAAGTTTCCAATATAAAGTGTCTTCTCCCGCGATACTGCGCCGCTGCCTCGCTAAAATTAATGCCGCATTTTTTCCGTACATAAATATTATATCAGAATTTCCCTATTAGATTCTTCGTAATTATTAAGAGGCATCAGTAGCCGGCTAGTTGTTAGGGCTCGGCCGGGCAGCGCGCAGAACCGCCGCGACCGGACCTGTAAGTATGCTTGATCGCTAAGTGCTTCTACAAATCGTGTCTTTATATAAATTTAATTTTAATTAATTTTACTGCCAGTTTCACAAATCGTTAATCGTATCTGAATCACCTTCCCTAGATGTTACGGTCACACATTTTTAGTTCAGTTTCGTCATTGTATTGTATAGAGGTGCGGAGGGGTGGTGCCCGCCGTGGCGGCGGCGGTGCCCGGGCCCGAGGAGCCGCGACACGGCCGCCGACCGGCAGTACACACTGTTGCATGAGTACCTATGTTTACGTCATTATTTTATTTTAAATATTTTACTTTTTTGATGAAAATATAATAAATAATGTTTTCAAATAAATGTTGTTTTATTGTTTTTTTATGGAAGAGTTTTGATTATTTTTACAACTCTAAAGCTGCGTTTTCACTTAGTGTTCTGAGCGAACATTCGTTTTCGTTCCTTGTATGCAAACTGTTCGTTCAGAACACTATGCAAACGCAGCTTTACAGAACGTAAGCTGCGAGAGTCGAGACTCTTGGCTAATGTTTATTGCCCGTGATCATTAACGATATTACGATGTCGCAGCGTTTACTTCTGTACTCATCAGTCGAGAGGTTTGACGATTATACAATAAACCTTTTAGTCAAACGCGCACGCTATATATAAGCGTGCGTTCTGTGGTCCGACCGTCTCTCTGATTACCCTATTTATACTGTAAGTTGTGCTTTATTCAAACCGAAGTAACACACCTATCTAATAAGGGATTCATGAACTCTATTTTGGCCACGGAATCCTAAAAATACTTTAAACATTTAGATAAGTGTAGTAAATAAAAGATCACGCAATACCAAAGTTATGACGTGGGAACCAGGACATAGATATTTGAATAAGTCTTATCTACCACTCGCATTTCTCCGATGATCCAATCAATGATAACGACAGATAAACCCAATGGGATAATCTGAGTTCTAACCATCAGTGTAATACTATACTTTATGTAGCCCACGTTTTAAGATAAATTCAAGAACTAGTGACCGCATCCAAATTCTATCGAGAAACTTTTAAAGAAGTTTAATTTTTTTTTTATATGTATATAGGTAGAGCATATTTGAAAAATACAAGAATTTTAAGCAATACTTCTAAGTTTAACAATGTGGAGACAGTTTGTGTTGCTTACTTTGCCTGTTACGATATATGCGTGGCAACTTTGCCGGGATGAATCGTGCCAAATCGCGAGCAACCAAGCGAGGATAATCGGAGGAGACATTACCGAACAGAACTCAAGACCTTTTCAGGTAAGGTTTTTTTGTGTTATTACTAGGTTCCCAAGTTTTTAAATGTATGGAATTCCTACTTGACACTTTTTTTTGTTGGGATGAAAAGAGTTCGTGATTCTCGGGTTTTTTATTTGGGAATAGCTAATCATATACGTCCAGATATGTCCCCTGTAACTGTCTGGCGGAGAAGAACGTCAACGTATGCTCGAAACTGCTGCTAGACTGGGTACGTCGAAATTGGCTTGAATGTGTCCTAAACAAAACCGGCAGGATATACTTAGTTACTATCCGCGACAGTGTAAAGTTGGGATATTTGAGTCGTGCACTCGAATTCATAAAACTTTGAGAACGAAAAGAATTACATACAAAAGTTTCTTACCAGTATTTTTGCACAAAATGTATAGTTTCGGTACTCACTATTATTAATTTCTACCATTCATGCTTCTAAAATACCATTTCTTTGTGTTTGAGAGAGTTTAAAATGTCACGATCCGAGCGTCGAGTGCTCAAAAATCGCCCCCCTGATCTTAGGCTAATTTTTGAACGTCGTGCACTCGAATTCAAAAACTTTGGGATTGGAAATAATTCCAAATTAAAGTTTCTTACCTTAAATGTTGCACAAAATGTATAACTTGGATACCCACGAACATTCATTTGAAATAATAATTTCTATCATTCATAGTTACAGAGTATAAAGTATCACAAGTCGAGTACTCGAGGCTTAAAAATGTGTACGTAGCTAGGTAAATCTTCACCTTCTCTTAGGGTAGGTTATTAAACTCACGCTGTCTTGGCCAGGTCGCGTTATACTCGCGAGTGGGCACCACGGGCGAAGTGGGGTTCTGTGGTGGCTCCCTCATACACCCAGAGTGGGTGCTCACGGCAGCACACTGCTGCTACCACAACGGGCAGGAGGTGGACAATGTACAGGTAGGTTTAGCTGGTCATTTGGCATTTTATATGTAGATACTTGTGATATGCCAGCCAGATTTATTCGACTCGTGAAAGCGAGATTTTTTATCTTACCTTAAACTAAATGCCCCACACACGTAAGGGCCGGTTGCACAAATTATCTGTATATAGGTAATCGTCATTAGTATTTACATTAGAAACCAAGTTTCAATTTTGGATTACCTGACAATAACAAAATTTTGTTTTTCTAATGGCTGTTACTGTTATCATGAGTGGCAAGCAAATATTCGTAATAATCTTCACAAATATGTCGACGCGGATTCACCTAAAGTCGTTTGAATTTTGTAGTTTTTAGTTGTTATTATATACTTGTCGTCATCATTTCAACCGAAAGTCGTCCACTGCTGGACAAAGGCTTCCCCCAAATATGTCTTGTATCAACTTGAGGTGTAGTTACCATATTCGCCACATAGTATTTTCCAATAATTAACGATTAAAACGGTTCTACTCACGTTTATTTAGTCACTCGCGCGACGTGCTTCGGAGAAAATAGGCCTCCATTTTCAAGCACTAAGAGTGCCGAGTGTCCGTTCGGTTCGCCGATCGCGTCGCCGGCCCGTGCGAGTAACTAAATAAACATGAGTAGAACCGTGTTAATCGTTAATTATTGTACTATGTCTCACAAAAGTTTATGTATATGTATGTATATATCACTTTATTGCACATAAACAAATGAAACAACAAAACAACAGTGAAGAATGTAAAAGATATGCACAAAGGCGAGCTTATCCCTAAATGGGATCTCTTCCAGCTAACCTATGAGAAAATGAGAAAGGAATAAATATGATATGGTGAAAGTCAAACTATGCACAAGTGAGAGAGTAGTAAAATAATAACATTAATTTTAAACACATAAAGCTCCAAAGTCAACACTTATAAATAGGTAGGTACATACATGTACCATATAAATATGATATGTTACTTATAGTCTAGATACGTATAAACATAAAAGTTTAAATACAAATAGTATTTTCCCTTTGTCGCCTCTTATTATTACTACCTAGTACTCGACGGTATTAGTGACATTTGTGTGTTAAAAGGGTTTGGCACAATTTTTGGATGGTTTCGTAGGCGATCCTCGGCGCTCACTCGCTGTACGACCGATACGAGAACGGGCGTCGCATAGTGAACGTGGACGAGGTGCGGGTGCACCCCGGGTGGGACCCGGACGCCTTCGCCAACGACATCGCCCTCATGAGGCTCGCTAACGTTATGCAGCTCACTGGTATGTGTTAACACGACCATTTCAAATACTCAAAGTTAACTGTTTAATATACGATTTTAAGCTAAACATGGTCATTCACATTACAAATATTACTTATAGCGGGATAGTTACCATGTATATTATTTTGAATGAGTTTCCGATATTTCTGCACTGTTGCAAGTGCCATCCTCACGGAATAACTGTTTAACCGACCGGTTCAACCGACCATCTACTCAATTCGGCTGAAGAGAAAGAGTAATCAATGTTGTCTCCTCCCGCATGTGGGGTGCATTCAAATTCCAGTTTGTCAAATGCGAAGAGCGTTATAACTTGGTAAAGCGGAATAAAATAAGTAAAACGGATTTTTATCGCGTATACTAATTTAAACTTCATCCCGATGTTTCTAACCCTTTAGCCACCACAAACGCTGTTAAAGGGTTCGAAACGTAGGGATGAAGTTTAAATTAGTATACGCGATAAAAATCCGTTTTAGTTGTTTTATTTCATGAGTAATTATCGCGGCAACCGAAGACAATATTTGGTAAAGCGGATCAACTCTAATTTGTATTTAAACTAATGTTACGCTGTTACTACAGCCAGATAAGTGAATTATTATTAAGTAACAGTTATCTCATGAAGATTGTTAATTGTTAGGTTATGCAAGAGAAAACAGCGTAGGTACGTATCTATATGGTACGTACTCGTTTATCATTTATCACTTTTCCAAAGACTCGTTACAAGAAATTCGTTACTTTAGTGCAAGGATGATATAAGAAGGGATTGACAATGCCTATAAATACCGCGTTCCTCCGATGTCCGGATGTCCTTGGACCCGGGTATGTCCTTAAACTACGTCCGACAATGAGAGGTAGGGCACAGCGAAGTACCATCACGCTCGAGTCTGGAGAAGCCCAACTGGGGAAGTACCTCCTCCTTACAGAAGACCACAGCTATAATAGCACTGCTACCTTTCAGGTATGTAGTGTTGTGTTCCTGATGGTGAGTAAGGTTTCCAGAGCTCCAACCCCCCCTTAAAGGTCGGCAACGCGCTTGTGACTCCCCTGGTGTTGCGGGTGCCCATGGGCGACGGTAATTGCTTACCATCAGACAATCCGTCTGCTCGTTTGCCACCTTATGACATAAAAAAAAAAAGATCTGCTCTTTGTTCTTCTTACTAAGTGTGCAAAGCGCCAGCTGTCGAGTATCGTGTGTATACCCACTAACTATAGTTACCTAGGTACTTTGCGGGCGTTTACTAGCGGACAATCTACAGAACGGAGATCTATTGCAGCTGTGAAACACTAGATGGCATTAGTGTCTTAGCTAGCAATGCGGGAACGATATATTTTATGCGCATTTGGATTGTTTTGTAGGCCAAGTCGAATATCATCCTTGCTTTATTGTTATGTTTTTTTATAGAAATTAGGTACTTTTTCAAGGGTCACCTATTTCAGAAACCATTGATGTAGTCCGTCTTCCCTACCTGAGTATATCCAACTTCAACTTCGCTGGGATGGGAGCCACGGCATCAGGGTGGGGAATTGCTGCCCCAGGTAAAATATTATAGATGTCATTGTCTTAACTGTTTGTGGGAAGTAAGATAGACTTATAGTCTTATGTACAATGCTATAAATTTTATTAGATTTTCATATCAAATATAAAAGAATATAAAAAATACGGACTATAGGTAAAATTCTGAACACACATACTCTTTGTTGAACACACTATACAGGGTGGGCTATTTAAACCCGACCGATTCCAACCACGTATTTCTGATGATATTACAATTAAATAATGTTATATGAACATAGGCCTAATTACGCAGATTTTATTTTTTAATTTTTCAAACAAAATAAATAAATTAAGCTTAGCACTTCATTGTGAATAAATCTTTAGGTCAGAGTGTGAATAAGAAAATCCAATTCCTGATAGAGAAACAGAGTAAGTAAGCAAACACTTAACGAATCACTCCGATACAACACGATGCATTGTCAGTGAAAAGTGAGGATGTGTCATGGATTGTTTGCTACTTTATGACAACTAATTTCAAGTATGTAGGTCGTGTAATACTAATCGGCTTTTATCGGTCAGTCCGCCATTTCTACAGATCTCAGGGCTTTAGCCACGAAAATTCTGACAGTTTGACATTGATGACAGGATCTAATGTTCCTACCTAAGACGGGACTGTTATAAGGTAACCATAGCAACATCAGTTTTCGGTAAAACCGTGATCGGTCATTGGTTAATCATCCTTTGTTATAATGTAACCATAGCAACGTCAGCGTCCGTGCAACTCGCAGGATCGGTCATTGGCTAACCGAACTTTGTTGTAATTTAACCATGGCAACGTCAGCGTCCGTGCACCTCGCGGGATCGGTCATTGGCTAACCGAGCTTTGTTGTAATTTAACCATGGCAACGTCAGCATCCGTGCACCTCGCGGGATCGGTCATTGGCTAACCGAGCTTTGTTGTTATTTAACCATGGCAACGGACGCGTCATTGGTGTGAACAGAGTTTTTAGTGTTTCTGCGCAGAAACGTTTTAAGTTACTTTACATTCTTAGGGTGTGTTACACTTGAGATTTTTCAACTTGGTAAATTCTTAAAATCCCGATTATCTAAAAAAATATGCGTTTTTGGACTACATGTTGTACCACTTTTTTTACTTCATTTAAGCTTAGGAAGCTATGGTTAAAATCGGTCGGGTTTAAACAGCCCACGGTGTATAACTCTTATACCGTTAAATACCTACCATACCACAAAAAGTATCAGTATTGTGCAGAACGCATAAGAACTCGTACATAGAAGCTGCATCTTAATTCTGAATCCTTTGATAAATAAAAAACCATGTCGTATACCGTCATGTTTAAATCAATTGTTTTGTGGTCTGTTTAAAGTCTGTTAACACTGATGTTGAAAGCTTTTAGCATATAAACATCGCGGCAAATCAAATGAAGAACGAATATAAACCTATATTTCAGTAACAAAATTGCTCTGACAGCATCTGCTAAGTTCTAGATGTCATTGGCGTGGTAGGCACGGCAGGGAACAATACCTAAAGTGTTCTTGGTATTAAAGGGTTAACAAAATCGCAATAATGTTTAGGTGTGGTGTTCGTGTCACCCACGCTTCGAGAGAAGCTGATGACGGTGATGACAGACACGATGTGCAACATGCAGTACTTCAACCAGCTGCCGGCCAACACGGTGTGTGGCTTCCACGCTACCGCTGGCACCTGCAAGGTACGTGTGAGCATCAACCTGATGAATGGTAGCTCCTAACAGGCAGACGTCCACTGCTGGATATAGGTCTCTCTGCAGACACAGATAGGGGTCTCTGAGTAGGGGGTTTGGTGCCGTAACTAAACTAACTTCTAAACCTACCTTCTATATTTTTTCATGTAAGATGTATAATAGATGTTTCAATTAAATTTTAATCCTTGGGGATAGTTCATCCATGTTTAAAAATAAAAACTTCGGCAACTTCTATTGTAGGTTTTACTCGTAAAATTCTTTACTTATTGTTTAATAAGTATAATGAATTGTCCTGGTTGCTTCGTATCTTAATCACAATGTATTTACTTAGTAATATAGGAAACTTTAGGTCTTATCGTTATTAATGTTTGTATGGATTCTCTGTACATGACTGTTTGATTTTCTTAATTAAAAAAAAAAATACTTGTCGATCGCCGTACGTTCCACCTCTCTTTTAAGGGACGCTTCTGTCCGTCCTGTAGTATCTCGTTCAACTCAACTAGGAACAAATCACATTAACATTAGATATATTATTAAATATCACTAGTACCGGGAACCGGGTAGTCTAGTCGTCGAGGTGTCAACCGTGAGAGCTGAAGACACCGGTTCAAATCCTGCCTCGGACACCAGCAGGCTTGATCACTTTGTCTTAAGTATTAGGCATCTATTTCAATTTATTAATACGAGTAGGTACCTTCCTCCGCCTGCACAAACTTATGTGTTGCTTGCTAGGCACTGAATGACCATTTGAACCTTTTTCAATAAAAAAGCAGACTATTACGTTCTTCTTCAATCGTTCCCACAAACGGATCGTCATATTAATTATTCCAATCTGTTCTTATTTTAAGCCGATCTTAACAAAGTTCCATAATATTAACTAAAATTTTGACTAAACCCGACGATTTTTTTTAGAAAAAGTATAAAAAATTGCTCTGGTACCAATCTTCATTAAAACTTGCTTGAAGATGGGTTCCAGAGCTTACTCGAAACATGTCGCCTAGTGCGATATAATTACACGTGAGTTTATCCGTTTGTAACTAAGTTGTAGTAACATGGCTCACAACAGTTTTAATTGTTTCATCGTAAATGTTCATTTTCAGGGTGACAACGGTGGCCCCATGACGATATGGTATAACGCCACAGAGGAAGTCATTCTGGTAAGTTCTATTTAAACTGAAACCGAATATGATGCTCTCGGAAGACCGAAAGCCTGTCTGTCATTTTCAAACACATAAGCCGGTCTTTTCTACTGTCGTCCGGGGCATTTAAAGGTTTATTTATCATGAATAGGCACACACCTGTTAAGAATGTTTTGGTCGACTAACATACTGTAAACGTAACGTAACGAGCCCTGGACTTCCAGCTTCTGACTAGACGACGGGTAGTAGGCGTGTGTTTAAGAATGCTTTTTGGACCCGGGTATGTCCTTAAACTACGTCCAACAATGAGAAGTAGGGCACAGGAGACGGAGTACGGCACTGGAGAAGCCCTGGGGAAGTACCTCCTTCTATCAAAGGTAGCAGTGCCATTAGATTGGTCTTCTATTCTTACAGAAGACCACACCCATAATGGCACTGCTACCTTTCAGGCATGTAGTGTTGTGTTCCTCATGGTGAAGTAAGGTTCCCAGAGCTCCAACAAATTTTAGGGTAGGCAACGCGCATGTGTATCCTCTGGAGTTGCATTCGTCCATAGGCTATGGTAACTGCTTACCATCGGGCCGTATGCTTGTTTACCACCGTCGTTGTATAAAGAAGCTATTGGGTCCTTTTCTCTATTGTGTAGGTAGGTAAATAATATACGTAGACGAATATACCTATGTGGCATTATCTATGAAAAGGGACGATATATAATGGTCGATGGCGCTTACGTCGAACCGCGTCAGATACATTTGTATCGCGCCATCTTAAAAACGACATAAGCACCATCGACAATAAGGTCCCTTTCCATAGATAATGTCACATATATATGTTTGTGTTGTCAGATCGGCGTGACGTCATTCGTGGACGCGAGCGGCTGCAACGGTGAACTACCCTCAGTCTTCACACGCGTACAGCGCTATCTATCGTGGATCAGCGAGAACACCGGCCTCCAACTCGACTAGCAGTCCTTACTTCACATTATCTTTGACCTTGTTCATCGAAGTCTGACGGACTTTACTACTAAATATATCGGCGGCCAAGGTACTCAAAAATATATGAACATGCACTTTGTCGCCTTGACAATAGAGCCGTTGTGCAGATAATTATGACCACTTACGCCGCTCCGATGTATGTGATGGCGACTGTATCTGAACTGAGCAACATATGGCGACGATATTCATATAGTTCATCAAACTACTTTTATAGTTGCACATGCATATTGCTAGAATGTAATAAATAAATCATTCATTCTTTCATAATTATCATGATTATCATGATCTAGCATATATTATTAATATCAGCAGCAACAACGACATTGAATACAAATGCCATTCATGATATTTTTAGCAACTTTTATACAATTTGTATTTATTTTTCATGGACATTTTTTATGACAGAAAACTTTTCCTAATATCTTAATCCTCTAGCGCTGATTTCACATATCTAACGTTTGATAACTTACGTATTTCTTAAAATTTGCCGGTAAATTAATCCATTAACGCGATTGTTTTTGTTCTCTACTTATTTATTATCTAATCTTTCTATTAATATAAATGGAAATAATGTACTCCCGTTAAACAGAAAAATCTTTACGTATCCGTATAGTAATTTTATACTTAATTGTATTTAAGTATGCCTAATTGTAACAAAAAGAAACTAATTAATAAATGTTTTCTACTCTTAAACAGCGTTTTGTTTTACAGCTTACCTATCTTTAACACAAAATAAGTGCTTAGGTAATTGCAGGGATAAGGCCTCTGCTTGCTCTGCTGCTGTTATTGCTAATGTTACGAGTACACTACATAATTAACTAATGTTACATAAAAAGACATCAAAAATTGTTTAACAATAGGTTCACATTATGGTTATATTCCAACGTTGGTAACATTATGGCAAGCGTGTGCTCGTTGTACGGTTCACGAACGCGTTTGCGTTTCCCTTTCCCATATAAATAACATTATCACTTACGCGTTCGTCAACGTTTTTTTACGTCAAAAGAAACTGACACTAGTACCCTTACCGTGAGTTGTGACTTTGAGGTTTACGATAACGAGTATCGCGTTTACTATCTGTGTATCTCGCTTGTACTATTTTAATGCGAACGAGATGCACAGATAGTAAACTCGATACTCGTTATCGAAAATGTCAATGTCACAACTCATGGTAATGGTACAGATCCTCAGAATGGTAATTGCGACGGCGCGGCGGTTTTACCGAAGACGCTGTATGAGTGTGTGCGTGTGCACGTTTACCATGTTTGTCATTTTATCCTTTATCGGGCTATCCGTCACTTTCGCACTCACATACTTGTTAGGTAAAACGTGACAGATATTGTGACAAGTGATAAAGGCTTGCGGAGGTGACCGGAATCAAGGCTTTGGATGGGTAGTATCTACTCACGTCTTCGCGTCATTAGTTGCTCGCATCAGAGGAGTTCTTGCTGCAAACAAATCCCTTATCGTATCACCTGGTACCTGATTCCGACAGCAGGTTTGCAGGTTTTGTTAGGCAAGCGGTAACCTATTCTGCAGAACGCGAAGGGAAACCGTGGAAGTATATAAAAATTAGACATAAGCTACTGTTTCATGCTTACCTTACCGCGCTATGTTGATTAGTAGTTCCTTCATCGTCACGCACTTCGCATAGGTAATCTCCCTATTTCCATTTGTAGATAAAAACTCCTATAGTACTATAAATTAAAAAATACTTTTTTACTTTAGTAACGACGCGACAGTAACCGTACTTTAACAATCAAGTGTTCCAGGGAGGTAGGATAAGATAACACGTTCACGGAAAGTACGTGGACGTAACGTAGTGGTTATTTTACTTTGACCTATGTCCTTTGATACAACGAAACACAATGTCCGTGAACGTTTTAAGGAAGAGACAAGTTATGTTTTGTCCAATATGGAGAGATTAACCACCCTGCTAGGTAAGCGGGTGCTTCCAACGATTTCGATAATAGTTATTTGTGCAACAAGAGAGGAAAGTTGTTTTTTCTTGCGAGTGTTTATTTTGAGTCCCGAGTAAGCGAAAGATTCTATAATTGAATCACGAGCGTAGCGAGTGATTCTAGTGTTAGAATCTTGAGCGTAGCGAGGCACTCAAAAACACGAGATGTAAAATAACTTTTTCACCTCAGCAGCTCGAACATGTCTACTTTCCTCACTCCAGGGAGTGAGGAAAGTGCGACTTTCCTCACTTTCAGAGAGTGAGGAAAGTTGCTACTTTCGTCACTCCAGAGAGTGAGACAAAGTAGCTTTTTAATTGACGACCGGCCTGGCCTACTAGGTTATGACCCTGCCTAAGAAGCCAGTGGTCCCGGGTTCGAATACCAGTCAGGCCATTTATTTGTGTGATGAGCACAGATATTTGTTCCTAAGTCATGGGTATTTCTATGTATTTAAGTATTTATATGTATATATTTATTATAATAGGACATAATGGAGTCCCTTAACACCACTAACACTTTCGGACCCTCACAAATTAATCAATATTATATCATATTTAATAATGAAAAATATTTAAACTAAATATTAAGTAATGAAGCCAGTGCAGTTGCAGATAAAACACTTAAATGAGTGTGGTTATTTAACTTGATGTTAATTTTTTACAAGATTTTATTTAACTTTATGTATGTATTTGTATATTTATCCGGATGAAATCTTACTACTTAATTTTGAAGCAGACATCTTTAACCGATTGAGCTGAAATTTAACACACTTATGTAATTTCGGTTACAATGCAATATTATGGTGCCACTGATCTGATCTGATGCTGGAGTCAGAAGGTAGCAAAAGCAACTCCTAAAATACACAAGATAAACCCGTGGTGTTTTAGGCTCATTAGAATCCTTTTGAAGAGTAGATGACGATTGTGAAAAAAGCACAGTCGGCAATAAAACCTTGTACTAAAAATGACATCTTTGGCAACTTATTTAACCTTTAATATGTTCTCACTACTGAGGTGAAAAGTTGTATGTGTCACACTAGAGTAAAGTTATTTTACATCTCGTGTTTTTGAGTGCCTCGCTACGCTCAAGATTCTAACACTAGAATCACTCGCTACGCTCGTGATTCAATTATAGAATCTTTCGCTTACTCGGGACTCAAAATTAACACTCGCAAGAAAAAACAACTTTCCTCTCTTGTTGCACAAAAAGTATTTATTTACTTTGAAACGTTGGTCTCGCAGTTGATAGATAACAGCCAAAATGTTTTATCAAAAATCTGATTGATAATTCATTAACAGATAAGTATATTTATCAGCTAATTAATGTATTACAAGCCGATAAAAATATTATATAAATCTAGGTTTGTTTATGATTCAGTATAGTAGTTACGATTTAGTAAGAATGCGTGCGGTTCTGTTGGTCGGTTTGGTTCTAGTGGCGGCGTCGGCGGCGTCGGTGATCACGCCGACAGCGGCGCCGAGCCTGGGGTACCACGACGCCGTCGGCATCCCACAGGCTGCCAGGATCAAGGCCTTGGAAGAGGAGCACTTCGCCGGCTACGACATCGACTCGCCAGTGGACCCTCGCATCGTTGGTGGAGTTGTTTCGGCAACTGAAGCTCAACCTCACTTGGTAAGTACGACCAATTACCGACATGAAATAAATAACTAATAACCGATATGTGGACTCACGGTTATTTGCCGATCTATGCCAAGATCTGGCTTTAATATTGTTGTCAGGTATTTAAAACGTAGACTGAACCTGTTTGTCTGGGTTAAGGAACCCTAAAAATAGAGGAAATGCAAATAGAAGAATAAGAAATAGAGCAAATGATATCCGCCTCCTGCATCCTAACATCCAAATTTTAACAGGATTATTTTATGCGCCGCTATTTAGTATCGAAGTAAAATTATTGGAAACATTAATTATGGTTAAAATGGGGTACTAAAAATCAATATATTCCACATAAACATATCATAGAAAATAATTAAGGATTTTGTTCATATTTTTTGATTAACTAAATGTTTTCACAAAATAAGAAGTGTCCCCTCCTTCTAACGTTCCAACCTCTTGTAAATTGGTTACACTTAGTGAATTAGTTTTAAATTAGTCAATCTGTGCGCAATAATATTGCTACAGAGACTCTAGTTCGAGTGGAGGTGCATGCACGTACTGTATGCCTTTAGAGTATGGGCGCTGTCTGGCTGTTCAGATATTGAGAATGATCCGTATCTTGAATGCCTAGAGCTCAGAGTGTCAGCCGCGAAAGCTGTCAGCGGTTGGTTAATGGTGACATTACCCTTGTGTAAACGTTGTTCTAGGCCGGATTAGTCATCAGCCTTCAAAACATAGCTGGCCAATCTGTCTGCGGTTCGTCGCTGCTCACTGCCAACCGACTGGTCACCGCCGCCCACTGCTGGTTCGACGGCACGAGGCAGGCCTGGCAGTTCGAGGTCGTCATGGGCTCCCACTGGCTGTTCTTCGGCGGTACCAGGATCACCACATCGCAGGTGGTCATGCATTCGGCGTGGAGCCCATTCACGCTGGCCAATGACGTCGCCATGATCTATTTGCCCACGAATGTTGCCTTCTCAAGTAAGATATCGACAATTAAATACAACAAAATTTGTAAACAATGTAAACTATAGTTACCATGGACATACCATTTAACTAGACGGAGCGTGCTAATAATAATACCACGATCGAAAAGGATGGTCTTTTGTAACTTTCCATATTAGGTATGGCAGAGACGGCGCTTTTTTCGTCCGTCCTTGGCATCGTCTCACATACTCCCCTCCAAACTGGTCCCTTCAGAATTGTCAAAGTTGGAGGGGAACAAACAAATACAAACGGAGTTTTCTTGGGTTTTCAACCAAAGATGCGGTAATTAATTTACAATAAGCTAATATTTTTGTTATAAAGAATGTCCTGTAAAGCAAAACTATAGTGAATTGTTACATTTTGGGCTACATAATCCAAAATATCTTTGTCCCTTACTGGCACTCGCGGATACGTTCTCCAGTCATTATTCCTCCTAGATAGTAACAAAATCGAATAAGCGAACTAACGGATTGCCATAGCCGTAGGAGTGCTTATTCATATCGTAACAGTATCGCACAAAATATTTGCCTAAATATGTTTGCTCTTCCTTTGGTGACAGCGGGGCGCAGATATTTCCTGATCTTCGGCTGTGTTATAAACCTGGTTCCTAATTTTCAGACGCCATCCAACCTGTCGCCTTGCCGTCTACCACCCAGTTGTGGGACAACTTTGTGGGTCTGTGGGCCACCGCCGCTGGGTACGGCAAGACCAGTGACTGTAAGTACTATGTCCTGCTACAGACTTTAAAACATCTCTCACTTAACTTGTGTGTTCAGTAGATGTTTTTACTAAAATTAACCTAAAGTCCGAATATATCTCTATTGAATGGTATTTCAGGACACGCATCCTCAATTGAATGAATCTCTTGTTTCTAGTACAAAGTGGTGTTACAACGGCCACCGTAGTGAGCCAGGTGTCTCTGCAAGTGATCTCGGTAGCTCAGTGCCAGGCCTCCTTCGGCCATTGGGCTCTGGACAGCAACATCTGCACCAACGGCATCGGCGGCGTGGGCATCTGCGGCGGAGACTCCGGCGGCCCGCTGGTCGTCAACTCCAACGGACAGAATATTTTGGTAAGTTACTAGACCAATAGTCTTTATAGCGACTCTAATCACCCTACTAGAATTCAAAGAAAAGTTTATATGCTTGTTCCTCTATAACCTATAAAGTATGACTCACAGTAGACCAGCCCGTCTCCGTCACTTCACCGTTCCGTCACCGAACCGTCCGCTTGACCACGGGCGGTCCGTCCTACGTTACCAATAGAACATAAAGAGTCGATTTAACAAGTCAACAGTCGTCCTTAAACGCGAAACGGGTGGCCAGGGAATTTAAACCCTGGAAACAGAGTTTATATATCGTGGGTAATACCCAGTGCCACAGGGATTGCAATTAAATAGGGCACCCGTAAAATTCCAGGTGGGTATCAGCTCGTTCGTGGCTGCGGCCGGCTGCCAGCTTGGACACCCTTCGGCCTTCGCCAGAGTCACCAGCTTCTACAGTTTCATCGTCAGCAATTTGTAAACCTGATCTTACGTGAACCAACCAGATGCTACTTTAAGGGAGTGGTATCCAGGTGATAACGTAGGTAACCGCGTAAAGGGAGATGTAAATGCTGTACATGCAAAGCGAAAATAAAAAACATCTCATTGGATAAGTATATCAAATTCGTATAACATTGACAAAAAGAAGTGTAAATTTCTGTTTTGTTCCAACATTTGGAGCCGTGATAATGAATTATATATCGTGAGTAGACGAAGTGTTTTTATGTAAACCCCCCACGTGTGCCCACCCCTAGTGACGGCTTATACAAATCAATTAGAAATCCCATCCATTTCTTTCAGGCACAGAGTCGTTCTAATCAGTGCCTGTGCCAGTGGCAGTTGGTATAATCGTAGAATTAGCTAGTATTCACATCGTAATCCGTTTATCGGAGACCATTATTTAGGCTAATATTTACTAGATTTGAAAATGGAAAAATCTACGTATCCCGGAGTTGCGAGCTCAAGTCTCGCCAGAGGCAATTGATTTATTTCAAAATCATTTTGTACACGATTGACTAATCAATGCATCACGTTAAAACTTGTAGTTATTTATTGATTTTACGAACGCTATTTTTAAATGTTTACTTTAAATATTTTCCTTGTCATCTATCACAACATCACGCACTCTACGTCACGGGTAATTTTCAGATTTAGATATGTTGTGACGCATTTGTCTATCATTATATTACCACAAATCTTGTATAAATCTTCAAAATTTAAATCAATACGTTGATAAGGTACTGTTTAGTACATTAATCTGATAAAACGGATTGTAATAGTAATCAATTTTGTAGATAGTAGAACCTGTACTTTTAACGACATTAAGAACGTTTTCTTATTGTTAAAATTAAATGATAGGTACAGTTACAAAGAAAAATACAGTATTTATATCATTCAAGCTCCTTTATTTCGACCAGGTACAAGCCAACAAGGCCGTCAGACAAGCCGCGACCACTCACTGCAATCCCACTCCTATCCTAACGACACAAAGTGCATTTCTTAATTAGTTACGTCTAACCGCATAAAATATACTTTACAATATAGTATAGTAAGTGACATCCACAAAATTGCATAACACTCTCTTGTTTTTTTTTCTCTTTGCAAATTTAGTACTAGTACCTCTAGGTACACTGCACACTGTACTGTCCCGAGCGCTAGTTAAATTTGCGACAGGTACAAAACACTTGACAAAATCAATAATAGACCATAAATGTGTTTTCAATAAGACCTTGGAAAGATCAGTAAAAAAAATAATTCAGAAAGAGAAAGAGGGGATCACTTTGCGGGTGTCACTATCTATAACCTTTCATTCCACCTACGTATCGTCGCCCGCCCCTTGAGTTTCATAGACATTTATACATTTTTTTGCACAACAATCAGTAAGTGAGTCTACGTTAGTTCAAAATGTGCGATTTAAGCGTTCATATATTTGCGAACCGAATATAAATTCTCATGACCTAATAAGTAAATTCCAATGTGTTATATTTATATAAGTAGCTAAAGTAGAAAAAGTCGCGCATTATTAAAGAAACAGTATTTATCACTAATCAGTTAACCATTTTCGATAAAATTGCTATGACTTTGCGATACATGTAGAAAATATATGCAATTTTAGCGCCAATGGTTAGTTGTAAGACTTGTAAGTCAATCACGCTTTTCTGAGAGTTTATGTACCTATTAGATAATGAATGATTATTTTATCAATGATTAATAGCGATGACATTATGTTGAATAATCAGTGATAACACAATGCCAACAAAACAAGTGAAATTTATTTAATAGGACATAGATACATTTTAGCCTATTTTAAATTTCTGAATCACAACAATAACTTCACACGTATCATGCAATTAAATTGTTGATTATATTTTTATCTATTCCATGAATTTTATGACGCTTATTTCATAACAAATGTTTTTTTAGTTTATGTTATTTATAACAAATTATTCTATAACTATGAAATGTTGGGACTAGATAATTATAAATATAACTTATTCAACATTTAACAACTAAACTATATAATAGTGTTTCAGATAAGTGCTACATTATAAAAAGAACAATGACAGATTTTTATAGTTATGACTAATTACACTACAAAAGCTACATTTTCAATAAACTGCCGTTGAAACATGTATTCGATGTTTAAAATAAAGTTATCAAACGCCAATAAAAAGCTGAGACGGTGAAATATTTACAAGCTGCTTCAGCTATAGTAACCCTTTTACTGCTTAATACCCAGTTTTAACTCACTCTTGTCCGAGTATGACGCACGGCACCGTGCCGGATCCGAACTGCGTCCGTAAACTTTACGTATTCAATCCTGGTATTTAATTTCACGGTTTTTTTTTACACATTATTACAAATAAACGGGACTTAACCGTATTAACGTATTTTGAAGTCAATATGATTAAAATTACTCAGAGCTACATAAGCGTATAGACCAGTAAAATTATCAAACCCTGGACATAATTCGATAACTGTAATTTTATTTTTCTATGAAAGAAAGTATTGTTATTTCTTTTAAAATATAAAAATATAAACATTTTAGGAGTCCGCGTCAATGTAAAAAACCCAAGACCGTGGGTATAACATTAATAGTAATATTATCTATTCAATAACATTTTGGCGACCTTAATGAGGTCGTCTGTCCATCTTGTGGGTGGGGGAGCATTCCTACGGTGCGCTTGCTAGTCCGTGGTCTCCACTCGAGAACCTTTCGCTGGATGCAGGTCGCTTCCAACCGGTATATGTGGAGGTCCAAGGGGGAGGCCTATGTTCAGCAGTCTTGTGGCTGAGATGATGATGATGAATTAGATTTTAATTTCTTATGTTTTGATGAAAACGTGATCATAGTACCCAATACGGTCTTGAGTTTTTTACATTGACGCGGAACCCTAAAATGTATATTTTTTTATATTTTAAAAAGAACTAACAATACTTTTATCGTAAAAAAAGAAAATTACAGTTATCGAATTATGTCCAGGTTTTGGTACTTTTACTGATCTGTTATGGAAATATGTAACTTCTAATCCCATTCTGATTGCGGCATGATAATAAACCCAAAGCGTTTTTTTAGTTATAACTGGGAAACACAGCGAATTATTTCAAAAAGAATGCAGATTGCAAATAAATTACTTAAATAATTACTTTATTAATATTCTTAACACATAGGCAAACTACATTGCCACGCGAATCCCAAAGACAATTCCAATTTCAGTACATTATATTTGAAATTACGTATTTACAATATTTGAAATTTATTCTGCCAGAGATAAAATGGAGCGCTTGCACCTAAAATAAATATATAAACTAACACTTAAGGGAAATAACATAAAAATAAACCTAAAAGGAAGCATTAATTAATCAACTATCGTACGATATCACAGTTCTTTTATGCAAATAATGTAATTAAAGTAAAATCAGAAATGTTTAAAATTATATCAATAATTAACCATTAATACGGTACTACTCACGTTTATTGCGGCCAGTGCGCGACGGGCCGGTGACGCGAGCGGCGAAACGAACGGACAGTCAGCACTCTTATTGCTTGAAAATGGAGGCCTATGTTCTCCGAACATGTCGCGCAAGTGACTAAATAAACGTGAGTAGTACCGTATTAATCGTTAATTATTAAATATGTCTCACGTAAGTTTAAATTTAAAACTATATCATCAGTTGACGACTATAATTCTGTAGCACATATATCTCCATACTTCCATTAGTAGACCAATTTGGCTTATTGCAAAGCCTTAATCGTGTAAGAGTTCAGTTACATAGATGTCACGCTACTCTCTAGAGAGCCTCGCACAGTCAGAGTCATAAACCTAATACATGCCCCTAAAAAAAGAATATACTGGGTTATAGTCGTTAACCGAAGATATTTTTTACAATTACCCTTCAAGTGTATTATGGAGAAGTTTATTTTAATGGCAAATTATTCGAAAACTGCTATACTACCTATGTACTACAACGACTCGTGGTCAAACCATATACGTTTCCTACGTCTCTGTAGGAAATATACTTAGCTTCTATAATGCAAAACGCAACTGAACGCATTCCAACCATATCCAACAATTAGACGTGTCAACATTTAGTTCCGTTCGTATTGCTGTTAATACCAATTCATTCATACATTACTAATTCGCGTGATTGTGGATTTCCTGAAATTCTGATACCTCGATAAAGAAGTCACATTAGTATAGCAGCAGGAAAAGTATAGCAGCTTAAAATACAAATTATAACTAATTGCACCACGCACAATTAACATGTCAATGTCAAATATTTGTATCGTAGCATAGAAAACTGTCAAACATACAGAAACGTAATAGAGATGACTGTGCCTTTGCAGACGTTTCGGTGCAACCGGCCCTTAATCCCTTCATACTTGATATGAAGACTATAGTTGGAGAATATTTCGTACACGGTCACAAAAATGCTTAGTTCAGATCAAATGCCGAGCATACGCACCCTTAGCCTAAAATTTTACTATTTTTTTTTATTCGTCGAATTAAAAAAGCGTTCTTAAAAGTAAGATTCGCTATGGTGCGGAAGCCTTATCGAGCATTCGTATTCGGATCGACATAGCAATACAGGACTCCTGCCAACATTATGTAATTTTGTTGATCAGAATACAATTTTAGAGGCTAAGGTACTAATGCTTCAAAAACTAAATGCCATTACAGTCATTAGACCAATGACAAAATTAAGCGTCTATCATTTGTTCAACATGTTTATTTATTTAGCTACTAAAGTATTAGTACCTATTGTAATAATCATACCCTGAATTGTCAGGGGCAAAAATGTATGCTCATTATATTTTTTACTTGTTACACCTTTGTCCCCTTCGATCCGGGGTACGTCTGAGAATTTACATTAAGGCATTGAAGTGTGCTTGGTGATAGGATGAACGTGGAAGAATTAGCTAAGGCTCCATTACAGCTTAGCTTAGGTCGGACAGAGCACTTTGAGTATGTAGTCTGTTAGTAGCGTCGGCACGGTGGGGCTGTCCTCGTTGATAGCCTTGAGAACTGGAAAAAAAAAATATTTGAGTATAAATACTAATAAGGATTGTGCAAAAATCACGTAAGGATTGAAGGGTATTGAAAAATTGCATTGGGAAAAGGGTGTGTTTAACTGAGTTAAATTTTTTATCAGTTAAGCCTGGGTTTGGTGACTGGGCAACTGACTTTCGAACGCAGACGACAAAATAGATTTAACGGGGTTTGTGCGTGGATTCCTTGATCGTTGTTTTGTTGGAAAACTATAAGTAAAATGTCAGTGGCAGTTTGTCTTAATTCCCGCCGGCTTAACTATCTTTCATAGGGCTCAGAAAGTAAAGGCAAAGCTGCATTAGCTCCGTTTAGCCTAAGAAAAAAAATTAAGCGCAGTCACTGGTAAATATCATAAAATATTTCGTTTATAAGTTCCGAAAAAGTAAGGAGCGGCGGTTCAAAACTAACTGTAGTAATATAAAGATTGCAACTTACTTTTGATGAGAACTTGCAGCGTCTGGTTGTCGGGCGGGCCGTTGTCGAGATGGAACGGTATCACGGTGGTCAAGTACTGAAACAAACGAGGGGTGAGTTTAGCGTGAATAACTTTTAAAAGACTTTTAAATTCTACCGTCCGGCTAAAGCACCGCTTTGGCACGCTTAGCAGTGCAGATTTATTTCACGTATAACTGGACGAGCGAGTTAGCGTAATCAAACAGGTCCCTCAGTAAACTCAACAAGCCTTGTGTTTTGTGGGTAGTTAACTAAGCCGAGGTTTACCGGTTAAGTCCATACATTGTTAACAGTTAACTCTGAGTTAACGCGCAATATATAGGAAACATCTATAACTTGTCAACAAATGTGCGTGATTATCAAAAACAAATATGTAATAGTACCTACTCATATTCGAAACCGTTTCAAGAGCAAGGTCACCAACTCGGCTCCTTAAATGACCCTGATTTTATCGCTTTACAGTTTAGATTTACCTTAGATTCGGAACCAGAACTGTTCAGGTTCGGCGACCGCGGCGGCCCTCGCTTCTTCTTCTCAGTATGGTACTGCCTCCTCTTATTCTGCACCGCTAGCAGTAACGAGATGAAGGTGTTCTTCAGCTCCTTCTCATACTCCAGCTCGTCCCGGAGCGCCAGCTCCGCGATGAGGGTCTCGGAGAACTCGCGGATGAGGACTTCCAGCTCCATGTACGTCTCGTTTAGCTGCGTCAGGGACAGTTGTCGGAGTTCTGTGGGAAGGAATGGAAATGGTGTGTAGATTGTTTCGTAACCAGTAGCTGTTCTATTTATCAACGGCCTATGCCTAGGCTAGGATCTGCAGCCATTTAGCTAGTTTATATATATAAACAACAGAACATTACTCATAAATATTAAATCAACAAGTACACGATAAAAAGTTGAACGCGATTGTGTGACAACAGCTATTAAATTGCATTAACTCCTCAAATTACATCACTTGTATAATTATCGAATACAAAAAATGCGTACACAGCCCCTGACTTCCATTTAAAGATGTTCCCAAGAATCCGAAGCAAGTTACACTGTCCTCTAAGTTTTTGTACCCGGCAACGATGGGAAAAATCTTTAATGTATGGTACGATGTGGCATAGATTAAACGTTATTTACAACGTGATAGTGGCTATTATTCAAAGACTCAGAAGTCTTAGGACTGCCTGTGCCCAAGATGTCAAAAACAAGTTTTTAATTTGCTGTGACAAGAACTTAGCGCCATACTGATCGAATACTGCAGTTTTTACTTGTAATAGGGGTTAATTAAATATGCTACGCACACACAGGCTCTGGGGAGCTCGGATTTGTCCGGTATAATTCCGATGGGTTAGTCTTATTAAGCCTGGACAGCGGGCTGGTTGCCTTGGATACATCCGTACCCAACTTCCATCCAGCATTGACGGGTTTAACCGCTAAACATGTCCACCAGACGTCCAGATGATGAATTTAATTGGGTATGTATCAAGCAAACGACAAAGGCAACTTTTAATCCACCTACATAAACATTTTAGCAAACATCTACGGATTTTTTCAGCAATTTGAATGAGACTATACTTACTGTCTTCATAAAGAGGTGAGTTAAGAACTTCCTTCCCTTTCTCCAACGCTTCATTGTACTCCAAGATGTCACCTTCGGAAGACGGAGTCTCCTGCATCATATCATCAATCTCTTGTATCACCTGGAAAAATAATACTATCGTTATCAATGCGAAAACATAATAAAGATATTAACTAAAAACTAAACTATAAATAAATAAAAAATACCTAGGTCCTGGTCGACTGGAAGGCTGGCCGTGTTTCCTCGCTGGATAGCAATGTTCATAACCATACTTGTTCGTCATATAGGTTGCCAATATAGGTAGGTAAGTATAATTGTATAGTACAGCGAAGTGGTACAAGGAGAGTATAAAACAACCATTTTACAGCAGCTTGAGTCACAATGACGCATAGAAACAGTTTACAGCTAAATGTTTACCGAACAATATTGTTACTTGTGTTTCCAAATTATTCCTACTCATTGTGGCTTCATTCATATTTTGAATTTTATTTAAAACTCTAACATGCGTGTAAATATCATTAGTAGTCGTTGAACAAATTACAAAGGCTGGGAATTGCAGACTTAAAATATCTGAAGATTAAATACCAAGATCCAAGGAACTATAAAAGTGAACTTAAGAAGTGACAACCCGAGTAGCTTACCTCGTCGGCAGTCTTGACAGGGCTACGGTATCATGTCAGCTGTGGATCTAAGGGTAAGGTTATTCAACCCTGAACTACAGGTTACCTCTTCGCTAACCTTGACAGGATTATTGTCCTCCTGGCATAAGCCTACCGGAGTAAGTAAACTGAGTATCCAGTGCTCTGCTATCAGGTGTGTAACTAAAGTTTTTGAACCCTGAATAATAGTAGTTTTTACCCCATACTTGAGCTTGACTGAGCTATCGTTATCCTGGTGAGAACCTTCTAGAATACGACGACGACGGTGTCAGCTGTTTATTAAACCCTGAACAAGTGTAGCGTACCTCATCGGCAGTCTTGACAGGGCACTCGTGGTCTTGATGTAAGCCTCCCAGGATCAGGGCGTGCATGTCTAGGTCAGAGGCCACGGCCTCGTCTTCGGAACTGTGGATCTCATCGTCCGGGGTCATTGAACCCTGAAAAAAGTAAAGATTTTAAAATTTTAAACCTAGGTATGTTTTACTCCTAATATTTTTTATGATACTAATGGTCTTCTTTCAGCAATCTATTTACATAAGAGAAGAAACAAAGACCTAATTACTAGATAATGTTTGACAATTTTATTATTTTAATGTTTGTAAAAGCGCCCTTGCGGCCTCTTACAGAATAAATGCTTTAACTTTGGAAACTTCGTGAAAACTTCGTTTATTATTGATCGCATCGAAGGTTGGAATATATTGATTTCCAATTGTATGCTTCAGAAGGAATATAATCTGAGATGCATTCATTTCGTGTCATTCGTATTCGTATAGTTACTCGGTAATATAGATAAAAGAATCTATAATAACTTTAACTCAAATATGTTAATGCAAGCTCTCTATGACCGAAGTACTGCTTTGTTTCAATCTCATACAACAATCTACGTCATATTTCATCTTCCCGTGGAACAATGTGAGACACCAGACACCGCGCCGCGGCAGACGGCGGTGTAGGATTTCTTTACTAAAAGGACTAAAACAAAAAGCGGCTCGAATGCCGACCTCCTTTGTTCTTTCCATCTCTTTTACATCAACTGCGTAAAAAGGAAACGGAAAAGCTGGATTTTTATCGACTTGGTTAATAGGGCAGGCGATAACATGAGCGATTCAGAACGTTTGGCTGTATAGCAGATACAGGCGAATCTAATTGTTGAGGACAATTTATATAAATAAAATTGCACAACAGTTAATTGAGTTTTCATTATAGAGAATAACTTGTAATCATATTTAGGATGCTGTTGTGTATACTAATTGTAAGTTAAAATGACGCATGACGTCAAACGTCAAAGATTATTTGTTTTTAATTTTAAAATTTTAATAATCTACATACTTGATGAAAACATAAAAAATAGTTCTCATCGTCATTAACGAACTGGTTAACACCTTCGTTGCGGCAATTAGTTAACATCGCAATTAACCATACTAGTATAGGGTCGAATCAACCTCGTACCTCAGTGACCATCTGCACTACACTAGTGTCAAACGTTTAATTCACGTAATAAAAAAAAAACGGTTCGTTGCAACCGGTCATAAACATATATTATTCATTCATGCAATTGCATGTTACATACCCGTAATTTTTATATCGATTTCGAAGTTATACTAGTAATTTATACAAGAGTCGAATGTGGTCGACTCGACGGGAATACACTATGAGTAAATGAAGCCATGACGAAATAGTTCATTTGCGCTGTGTTGTTAATTAATGATGAATCATACGAATATGTGAACCATATTAAAATAGCGATACTAGTATGTAGTAATTAAGGATGGGGAATAAACTAAATAATAATAGTTTTATGGTTCCAAAACTTTAATTAACTTCCATAGGGTTAGTCGTCTACCCTTTAGCTATATCCGCGGTACCTATAGCGCAGTTTGTAAACATTAGAAAACTTAAAAACAAGAAGTTGGTATGTTGAATAATCCCCACGCTTGGCAGGTGGATTGGCAATCGCAGTATCCATCTCTCTAAGGGATACTGCAGCTCGTCTTCTGGTAGAATAGCACCACCCCATCTCCTCCCGCGGGTGTCGTAAGAGGCGACAAAGGGAAAAATGGGCAGCAGCGTCCGTCGAAACCCAATCTACAGTTTCTGCGGTCGCCAACCCGCCTGCCAAGCTTGGCGAATATGGCAACTACTCCCAAGATGATACAAGTCATATTTGTGGGAGGCATATGTCCAGCAGTGGACTGCATACGGCTGAAATGTAATATTATTATGCTGTAAAAATATCTCATCGTCGTCATTGTACGCTGTTTATTTGCATGTGCATGACGCACTGAAGATATATATATCCATTCGAAAATCTGTGAGATTTTCAATTGGAGTCGGTTGGGCTAATTTTATCTTGGCTCTTCTGCACAGCCAATAGGTACCACACAGAATTCGGGAGAGCGTTTTCAGCAGTGAATGTTTTAGTCAGGTATTTTGAAAAGGTAACTTACCATTTTGTCACTTAAATTTAAAGTGGGAATGTGCATCTTCCTCGAAAACGACTTGGTCCAGTCTATCGGCAGGATGTTGCCGAAGTTGCCTGTGATTGTCCACCACATTCTGAAAAAAAAAACATTCAATATGAATATTGATAGATTTTGCTTACATCATATGGTTGTGGTTCAATAAGGAAAAAAAAACATTCACAATTTTTTTGTACCACGATTGATGCCAAGTGCATAAATCTATGTATCCAAATGTTTAGCCACGTGGACACTTTTATAAGATTGTGGAAAGATTGCTGGATTTAACCGAGAAAAAGAAATTTGACTTTGTAATACACAGTGAGTCTAAAACCAGCACTATATTAATAAACTTAACAGTTCAACGATCAATGTGTAGTTATCAGGTTGAAAGAAGAAAAACTACAGAAAAATATCTGGAGGAAATACTTATTTTGGTCATGGTTGTAACAAGATTAAAGATGGAGTGTTATTTGTGATGTCACGCTTTGTCCACAGGAAGCAATTGCCAGTAATGAGCAATTCGTTCATGGACATGACAGCACAGTTTTAAAACATCTATTCGTGAGTATGGCGACCAAACTACACGCTAACGCTTTGTACAGCAAAGATAAGTTTACAATTTTTGTAATAAGGTGTAACAGAGTAAATATATATTTGATGTCGACTGTAGGTACATACAAAAGCGCATGGTCTAGCGTTATTACAGAAATTTGCCTAATTGAAAGAAACAGCTATGTTATCAGAATAACACAAGTATTCGAATACTTCCACTTTTAAAACTAGTAAGACTACATAAAATCATATACCTAATAGATTTATTTATACCGGTAGATGCGTTACTATAAATTTTAATTTAATTTCGCAGACTGCGTGGACGTGTGGATCTTTCTACGCCCAAAAACATAACTAACAAACACCTGTTGATCACGAGATTTTCGGGCTACTATGCTAGTATACAGAATTTTCTCACTAGCCCGACAATCGGTAGGCTTTATCTGAATTTAAAGTTATAGGACTTATAGGTGTGTCGTCGCTAGCAATTCAAACGGTTTAAAATCCAGTATCCACGCCAAGCATCATAATTCCTAAGGCACTTTATCAACAGCTCAGCATCCGATGGACTCTCCCAGACTTAATCACATAATAAATGTGCCGCTAACGTCCGCTCTATCGGCTCCACGTCGCCTTTTTATTTTTATTATGTCCAACCAACGCTAAGATTATCTAAAGCTGACCCAATTTATCAACTCGGGAATTCTTGGTCGTGGAACGATGGGATTTATTTCTGTTGAGACTTATTTATTGTACGCCAGTTCAGTTTATAAAGTGGCTTTATTTTTAAATTTTGAATGAGGAAATGAATAACAATTATATATAATTTATTTAAACCTGTTGCAATGATACAGGTCTAACGCTTAAATGAGTCTGTTCCTGAGGTATGGGAGCGAGGGGTGACAAATAACGTGACTCGCGTTTGGCATTTGACGTTTTTAAAACACACACCTCCCGCGTACCTCAGACTCAGTTATAGGTGAAAACTTAACTGAAGGACAATGTCTATGTAGTTGTGCTGAGAATAAATATGGAACTTATGTTCCATGCGTTACACACACACTTTACTACTACGTAGGCCTGATTTAGCTAAGTTTTTCGCCTATCCGTATTAGTACCTACTACTAGCCTAGTTTTTTACCAATCAATATTATATGCCAAAAGAAAATCATTTAATCTCCATACGGAGATACTTCTCTAGTAATTAAATAAAATTCAATAAATATATTTAAAAAAAAATTAACACCGTTTTCTTCCTCCATATGTTTCTAAACCACGTTAATCTGACAATTAACGTACAGGTAGGCCAAGGTCTGGTTTGGTATATTTAGGGACGCCGAAGGGTTACGATACGGTAATAACTCTGGCGGCTAAACCCGACTGGCACCGTAATAGTTTCAGTTGCGCATAGTTTTATGCTCGCAATTAATGTTAATACATAAAAGTTGAGGTTCAAGGACTCTATAGTTCCCATTCCCACTCTCGCCCATTTTTGCCCCATCCAGGGTTTTCCTGCTTTCGCACCACCTTAGAATCAGTGATCTCAGAGGCTCTAGTGTAAGTTTCTTTTGACGTAAAAAAACGTCTCGAACGCGTAAGTGATAATGTTATTTATACGGGAAACACTAACGCGATGGTATAGTGATATTACGTTAAAAACTTACACTCAGGGCTCAGTATAATTAATCCTCACGATAACCCTATAGTTTCCTCAGTCCTTGTTATGCGGTACTTATACTATACATACCTAAAGGCAATATGTAGTTCAAATTTTTAAATCCTAACTACTGATGTCAAAGACGAACTATGTACATTATCAAGTAACCTTCAGGCAGTGAGTAATCTCGCAGAATTCTGGGAAGGCCAGTGTAAATAAGGGTATATCTTAGTAGCCATCCCCGGTCACTAACGTCCATTTAGTACTAGTCTCCTAGTTGCGTCAGGCATCCAATTCACCGCAAGGCCGATGACGCGTCCCGGTCCAGAGTTCTGTTTGCGAGCGGTATGCCGGTTTATGACTTCACAAGAATAAATTCGTCGCCGTAGAGCGAAAAGTCACCAAATCGTTAATTGGTCATTTTGAGTTATGAGGGTTCAAAGAAAAAAAAAATTAATTAATTTTTACTGAAATTATCTTAAGATGAAATTGTGGTTTTATATGTATTTATTCATTGGAAACTGCTATTGTTTGGGCTAAAAATGGATTTATATTATTGACATTAACGATTTAGGAGTTATAGGCGATAATTAATTTTTGCCCTTAAATATTAAACCTTAATTATCACTTAGTGATTTTTTGAACGAAGTTAATGATTATTTGCCCACATTCTAGTGCATCTAGGGTTAACTAAGTAAAGTTAGTTGCATTATGACTGCTACGATAAAGTGAAAATACGTGTTAGTTAAAACCTACTTACTATATATATTTTTTGGTTTCTTCTTAATATTTAAGGATCAAAGTAAAACTTGTCATTTAAAATTCTGCGAACATTTTATTAAAATAAAATGAATAGCAAATCAAATTAAAATTGACTACAAATCAAATAAAGATGACCTACAAATCAAATTAAAAGGATCTTAAAAACAAAAAAAAACATCAGATATTCAAAACATGATCTTAGTAAAATACAGCGTTCTTTACGCATCACAGTCGCCTTCCATCTCTTCGTCTGTTTCTGTGACATCACGCTCACACAACCTGTCAATAACTGTCTTATTGGTCGGCAGACTTTGGTACCATGAATGAAGGTCTCGAGGAATAACAGCTTTAGTGCATAAATTTAAGAGATCCTTTTTTTTCGTCTCAGATAATAAATATACTCTCTCCACTCTCTCCACTGGTTTGTGCTCTTGGATTTCTGATTTCCTGAGGCAGCGAACTATTATGGTCGTAGCGGATGTTTGCACATCAGATCGCATGGCAATTAATGCCGGAGTGCCTCAGGGTTACATAAATTCTTTCTGCCACTCTCTTTTTGCTGCATATACACTTATATGCAGCTTATATTTGCTGAAGCCCGGTATTTTGGGTATGCAGACGACAGCACGGTGACTGAGAGATATGTCTCTGAGGCCCAAACTACCAGTGGAGAGACCGAGTTCTTTAGGGAAGCTTTGGTTAAGCGAACGAACCTAACCTTGAAGGCAGTTGACGAGGGGGGCGAAGCCAACTTGGTTAGGTTTAACGCCTCCAAAACATAGGCGTGTTTATTCTCCGCTAAAAGGAGCCTTTTTAACTTTGCTCCTGCTTTCCGAAATGTTTTCTTAACGATTACGGACCACCTCGAGCTACTTGGGCTTAAATTAACCACTAAGCTGAATTTCGGTGCGACTATTGAGGCCAAAGCAAAATCTGCTGCTAAAAAACTTGGAGTCTTACACAAGGTGAAGCAGTACTTCACGCCTGAATAGCTCCTAACACTTTATCAAGCGCAGGTTTGATCGTGTATGGAGTACTGTTGCCACCTTTGGGACGGGTCTGCCAAGTATCAGCTGTCCTTTTTGGATTCGATAGAGCACCGAGCTCGCAGACTCATTCGCAATCTTGAATTAGAGAGTGTAAGGTTACAGAGCCTTGAGTACTATCGCAAGCTTGCTTAGTTTGTCTGTGTTTTACTGGATACATTTTGGAGAGTGCACAGGAATTGCACGATTTGGTTCCACCATCTCCGATCCACCACCGGACGTCCAGACGAGGGGAGCGGTTTCATCCTTACGTTGTGAATATGCCATTCATTGGCACAAAGCGATTCGCTTCTACCTTCCTAATGCGGACTGCTAAGGATTGGAATTCGATTACTTCGTTTCTATTCCCGGAAAGATATAATTTGGTTCTCTTCAAGGCAAGAGTGAATAGGCTGTTACTGAACCAGCGTGCTACACCCTCGACCTCGTCGTCACTTACCATCAGGTGCGACTGCGGACTACAGAAGATATAGGCAATGCCTGTGGATATGCCTTTAGAATAGGTTTTATATTATTGATATATAGTCCTCGGCGTCGTCATGGTTGTCTGGTCCATTAAGTACAAGCCCCTTGCGCCTCTTTTTGCGTCTCAGAGGCGTTGGCGAGCCACAGTAAATCTGTTGCACACTCAATTCAAAGTAGGGGCCCTCATTCAATGCCGCTTATGATAGAAAGAGGGCTTTTGGAAAAGGAGGGATTCAACATGAATTTCTTTCTCTTTATCCAATGATGAACCTTGTTCTATTTTCTCTTGTTCTAAATCTGGTTCTCTTAGCAAAGGAGCAGAATCTAATGGTTGGATAGGAGGTTTTTATTTATCACGACTGAACACAGCAGATGCTGGAGCTCACTCTTAAAAATATTTCTCCTGAAATAAATCGTCAATCTCCAATGTCTTTGTTGCTTCTTTGTCTTCCAGGTTATGGGTAGCTAAATAATTCTGAAATAGATGCAACTAATTAGTTACTAAGCCAGTTTGAGGTCCAGTTGGAATAGTAACGTTAAAGGGGTGATCACGTTAGAACGAGGTCTTAATGAGTCCAGGCCGTTAGCAAGGCGAACTGATTATTATTTTTGAGTCAATAACTAAGCAAACATGTATTAGTTATTGTAGTATGTAAAAAATACCATTTTGCTATTAGGCACACACACACCCACAAGCTTTAGTCATCACACCGATATAACAAAATTTTACTTGTATCGTTCTACATAATCCTGCTCCTTTTGGCTTGCCCCATATAAGTACTTCTAAACTGGAACCTATAAAATAGTATTTGATTTTATAAACAATTTTTGATTAAAAAAAGTTACAATTGAATAACAAGCTGATACCAAAAACACTTACCTCGTTATCCAAATCATCTTTCTCTTTTACCAAATCCAAAATTACCTTGGTGCGTTTCATACTTAATCTCGGTACACGCAATTATTATGTAGCAAATAGTAAATACACGTATGTATCACTGTCGGTTCATGCGCAACGACTGGCAGGTCAACGCGGCGGATGGAGTCGCAGCGGTCGGCATCGGCGCGGGGGCCCGTAGGCCGCGGACTTGGGCGAAAAGTCACTAACATGCGAGCGAAATTCATTCAAATCACGTCGGCGTACAGTACAGTCTTTATTGTAAAATTAATGAAATATGATTAGTTATTGTATTGTACATTTTTTATGTAGGGTAAAACTCATTAATTCTGTTTAATTAACTATCGCTTTGGTTAAATGATGTGCATTGCCTTACAACTAACTATGAATAAAAAATAACTAAATAAAGTTAGTTAATTTTCGCTTTCACACTTTGGACATAGCAGGTATTGAAAAAGTAACTAAGTAAACTAAGTGACTTTTTGAATGAGATACTTCGTGCTTAAACAGTTTAGTAACACTTAGGGAAAAAATAACTAAAATGACTTAGGTACGCTCATAAAAAAGTAACAAGAAGTTTAAAAATGTATAACGGAATTAGGTATTTTTTGACTAAAATATTAAATCCGAAGTGGGTTTTTAGTTAGTTCTTTAACTTTTTAAAATTGAAACTATGAACCCTATTGCTACGGCAATAAGACTGAAATTTGAAGAAAAAAAATGCGATTTTGATGACATATATAAGTCAATTTTGGCCATTTTGTGATTTGGTGACTTTTCGCTCTACGGCGACGAGGTAGTTGTTTTTGCCTGAATGTTGTGTCAGTTCTTAAATGTTAAAGGGTTCGTAGTAACCATTTTTACCAGAACGTTACGTATTTGAATAAGGAAGGTGTATTTTGGACGACCTGGAATTTGGATGATTTATTTGCACGACCCGCTAAATTACCAATAAGGAGGGTAATTTTACAGGATACGATACGGTAAACCCTTTTGTATAATATAAATAAATAATTTAGATCTACAATTTAACTCATATTTATAGTTTCCTTTCTTGTTTCACCTGTTCTTTAGCGCAAGATTATCTGGTAACCGTGATTTAGTGTTAGCCTATGTTAAAAGCCTAGCCTAGTGCAGGGGTAACTAATAAATTATAAGTACTTATATAATGTGTAAAAAAACGACTTTTTTTTTTAATCTGGTACTTCTTGGAGAACCCGTGCTTGGAGAACGTGTAAGTTTTTCCGATAAATTGAAATAAAATAAAACATATTCAAGTAATGTGCTGCGATGGACTATATACTATACTTAATCAACTATTCGATAATTGGTAGGTACCTACATAATTTATAACGCACACAACTATAATTATAAAAACTAATAAGACTAAAAATGATTAATGATATGCTATATTTTACATAACATAATACGAGCTCAACATTACTATCATTAGAAAGTGCGACCTCTTCGATACAATTCCACTGACCTTTCATATCAAATCTCTTAGCACAAAAGTTTTAAAAGTAACTATATTTTTTTTTGCTTAATAATTATTTATTAACAATACAATGGAAATAAACATAAAAATTACAAGTACTTAACATTTTAATATGTTTTCCATTATCAGTCAAACAGAAATTACAATCGTATTATAAAAAAAAATACTTGCTCTATACTGACAGAAAAAATAAGACTTAATATAAATTATAAATAAAATATGGACCCATAATAAACAACTAGAATTTATTTAAAAGTAAGTTAACTAAAACATGAATCATATACTCGTATATGATGTTTAATTACATTTATTCCCCCCTTAACATCAACACACCCAAAAGTTAAAGTATCGGGTTACTTTGAATGGCGGATCATTCGGAAATAAGTCCAAAATTGGATCCTTTTATTACATTATATCAAAAATTATCAGATACCAGGAAAGCTTGATGTGAAGATATCTATATAACGGCTAAACCATACTTCAGCATATAAGTACATTTAGTATACTTTGTCAGGGTTTAGGGCTTTACCGTTTCCAGGAATCTGAGTTTTATTTATTTTTACTGAAATATATGTTATATCAAAAAAAAAGTGAAATGTACCTATTAAAAAAGATGCATACGTATTCAGATCTGTCATCAGAAAGTATCCTTCTAAGCCCATGGGCCTATTATACCTGTACTATTCAATTACTTCGATGGAATATAGATATTATACAACTTTGAAATTCAAAAATTCTACTTTATCCGTCCAAAACTGGCATTTATCTTATCCCGTGGGCTTTAAAACGACATTTTAATACTATTTGTGTAATGTCATTTTTAACGAAAGAAATAAAGGAAATGGTTAAATGAAGCCATATAAAACTGTAACAATGGTATCGTAAAACACTTCCAAGCAAACCGACCGTCACTGAGTCAGCCGGAGACACAAATTGTCGCTAATTCGAGATGTCGCAGCATTCAATTGAGGAATGTACCGCTTTATACTAACCAAATAAAAACGACACATCACAATAGGGAGTATACTAAATATAAGACCTTATGGAAATAGTGTGCTATTTGGTGAGGTACGAAGATTGCATGCTCATTCTGTATGTATGACTGGTTGCAGTTTGTCATTGTTACTACTGAGTTCGGTAAATGACCACATTATGATTAGATTTGCAGTTATCGTGTTTCATTTGTTTACATTGGAAAGCCTGTATAGGTGAAATACTTAGATAATGCACCTGACTTATGTAGTAGTAACGTGTGTGTACACGCAGTCGCCGTTAGATATTTAAATCTTGACGTAAGTTCCATATTAATTCTCTGCACAACTACATAGGCACACCTTCGTAAACAGTCCTGTAATAATATACTATTTTCAGTGTCTGATTATATTTGGAACATTGTACTTCACTGACAATTCACTTTCTTTGTAATCAAAGGCCTGTGTCGAGGACTCTTGAGCCAAGGGCGGATCCACCTAATAGACTTGTTACGTCATCTTACGGTTCCTGAAACAGCGTAAAGATACCTATTTACCCAGTCTAGTGTCCCTACTGTAGCTTAGTGACCACAACCGCTTTTGAGGGCTAGATCCGCGCCTGTCTTGAGCCTTCTTCATCTTTATTAATGTAGTTGTAGGGTGATCATGACTATAAATAATTAAAATCTTATTTACTTAATTAAAAACAGAAAAGGTGGGGTTGGTATAGTGATAAGCGGCCGCGTCTTCCCAGCCAACTATCCTATATAGAGATTAATTAGTAACTGGGGTGAGATGGACTCGTATGAGATTGGATACCTAGCAATAGAAATAAGTTTGAAAACTCGACCAGTCCCGTACCTACTTCAACCTTTAAATAACCTATTGTAAACCTTATTTCCTTGTTACTAAAGTCCACTAATGATCACGTAAGTATCTTGTGATCAGTACAGAGAAATTACCGGTTTGGCTTACATTTACGTAAGAGAAAATTGGGTTAATTTCTGAAAGTGTGGGAAAACTTTTGAAGAAATCCTTGTGTCGACAAGAGTGATTATTTTATCTAAATTAAGTAAGTAGTAATTAATTGAATCAGGCGTTACTTTGAGGAAGTCCATATTATTAACAACAATAATATTACTTTGCTATTCCGCTGTTTAATAACGTGCTAGTCAATCAGTGCCAACCCGACTTCAGACCCGGTCTCAAGCAGCTCCTGAGGATGCCTCGTAGAGAGGCGAAACACGTGTCGAGTTTTAGTATTATTGGTGGTGGTTTGTTATACATATTTATTTGCGTATTTAATTGTGCGGTGGGAGGCAGGGAACATTAATGCATGAAAAAATACGCAAGTAATTAATTATTGTTGTTAATAAGTAAGTAGTTTTTAAAATTGAATAAATGATACCCACATAGTCAGAGTGACTGAGTCCCAGTGCAATGCAATGTGTAAGTCAACCAGATATAAATTTATTATAATGTACGCACTATTTTTACTCCCATTGCGTAAAACACTGGTAATGACAAACAGAACGTACAAAAGTGGGTCACTAGAACGGATAATATTAAATTTAGCATCCATTTAACATTATGTTCATAATGAGACTTGTAAATATTAAGTACAACATACTTGCCTTAAGACTGAACTTTAAGAAGTGTCATAAAATTTTTATGATCTTGGCATATATTTTAGGATCGGAGTTTTAAAAAGGTTTAGGTAAATTTATTGGTGTACTTATAATTATCCCGGCGTGTGTTATATATACTATTTACACATGGATTATATTTACTATTAAGTGTACTCTTTACATTTTATTAACTTGTCTAAAGAGCCTCTGTGTGTTGGTTTCAGTTCCATGTACGGGAAGGAGATAAATATAAATTTTTGAGAAATATCAATGATTGCTTGCTAATGAACCTCTTTCAAAACCTGATAAAATATTTGCTTGTGATAATGTCATTGTTCACCTACATTAAACATAAATATCAGATCATATTTGAATGCATAATAAATTAACTTACAATGTTGAGCACTTGCTGACAAATGAGTCAACAAATCAAATCAATCATATCAATTTTATTGTTTTATTGAAGTGCGTTCGGATATTTAAGTGGTCTTCTAAAGATAAACAGAATAAATTAAAAAATCTATGCTTATTTAATCGGTATAGAGCCGGTGTCAGAGTGTGCTGTAAATTGAATTGTATATTACTATTTATAATTGAATTGTATAATATGACGACCGGTCTGGCCTAGTGGGTAGTGACCCTGCCTATGAAGCCGAAGGTCCTGGGTTCGATTCCCAGTCAGTGCATTTATTTGTGTGATGAGCACAGATATTTGTTCCTTAGTCATGGGTGTTTTCTATGTATTTAAGTATTTATATGTATCTATTTATTATATATATCGTCGTCTAGTACCTGCAACACAAGCCTTATTGAGCTTACCGTGGGACTAGGTCGATTTGTGTAAGTATGTCCGAAATATTTATTTATTATTATTTTATTTATTATTTATATGTTTATCTTTATGTGTGTATTAAATAAATCATCTGAAATGCTATTTCTCAACTAGCAAATTTGTTTTTAAAACATAATGTAAATTTAAATACCGTGCACAAAGTGTGGTGGAGTCATTAATGATTGCATCATGGGCCATATGGCGATCCTCGTTTTGGTTGACACTTGAAACCTAAAATAGCATAAGCTACGTAGGCAGATGTTTGTGTTATGACGACATTCAACTTTCTTTTTAAATATAAGAAAAACGATAATTGTGCAATTTTATCTGTTTCCTTACCATGAGTTGTGACTTTGATGTTTCGATAACGAGTATAGAGTTTACTATCTGTGCACCTCGCATTAAAATAGTACAAGCGAGATGCACAGATAGTAAACTCGATACTTGTAAGCGAAAACAACAATGTCACAACTGACGGTAAGGGTACTGAAGGAATTGACACATCGAAACATATCGATGTACTTCCTTGCCTACCTAATGTATGTGTTATATAAAGAAATGTTAAGATAACGGTAATTTATGTGTTCAAAATTTGCAGATTATAAAAAATATTCTGTTTTCTACAAGAGAAGTACTTATGGAAACTATGTATAGGTACCTAATAATTTTCCGTTCAGACTATTTAGTCATTAAATTATTCGGTTCATAAATATTTGGTCAAAAGTTAATGTTAGTAACAAGTTAGTTTTGGCTATTTCTATGTTCGATTTGTAACTCCTTGTATATGTTCTATATTATTATTTTTAAATTAAACTAATATGTTAGTCAATTGTCATAATATTTATAAAGCTCTACGCAATATGGTAAGTGTCAAGACAAATAAAGGAGTGTAAATTATTTTTTACTTAATATCTGAAAAATAATTATTGGTGTTAGTAAATAAATTATTACCATTATGATTCCTGTTAGTAATGAAGAAACAAAATCCCGAGGTATTGTTCGAGCTGGCGTCATCATTGAAGAAAGCTGCCAGTCCAGTTTTTTGGCAGCCCATTAAATTATATGCCCTTTTCAGACCGGTTACATATCTGAGTCAGACATCTGTTTCATTATAATAATACCTAAGGCAAAAATTTTACTCGTTACATATTAAGTATAGGCATATAGCTACGGAATGGGATTATTTTCCATATATGAGAATTGTGATAAATTGGCAAAATTTGACAGCAGTGAACCGTCAAATAAGCAAGAAGACGTTCTGTTATACACAGAATAACGAACCGTTATAAAAAAATATACCTATAACATAGATCTAATAAAGATATTAGACTAAAAGGGATTTGTTGATAACTTTACGTCTCATGTAGACAGTTGTAGACATTTATGTCACATTTTCGTATAAATTGTATCGCAATATCGCAGTTCTTGAGGGTCAAGATAACGCGATCCTAACACGAATCCGTGCCAGTGGCCCAAAACGTTTCACCGCCTGTTACGGCGCGGTACCGTTATATTAAACATGCATTTGTTTGATTTTCGAATCAGATTCGCTGGTACTAAACAGGGTTGCCTCTTTGACATATTTTTAAAGCTAAGATGTAATAAGTATTAAATCCATAATAAACGCAAAACAAACGCAAAATATAAATAGGTTAATACGTGTTCATCGTCAATTTATGGTATTGTTAATAAAGTGGTAGGTATTACTGTGACTGTCGTATATTACAGGTTAATGTAATACAATTTCGGTTAAACGTATTTATTGATTGAGAAACATTTAGTATTATAAATTGGTTATGGAATAGTCCAGTACATACAAAAAACGATACACATAACCATTAAACTGGTCTCAATTGAACACGCCAGACTATTTAGTTAAATTGGATTTTGCACAAGTCATCGCTACACTTTTGAAACTTTCGATTAATATTTATTATTGTGATAGACAATAAAATCGCTAGTTGATGACGAAATTAATTGTTAGGTCCATAAAACGGGTAAACTTTAGATTTTGGGGCTACTTTGATAGTTTTAAAGTAACAATAATGAACAATATTTTCGTACACTGTTAACATGATTATAATCTTTCGTATTGCGACAATCTCTCGTTTAAATCTTATTTATTAATTTGTTTTAATCTGTATTTTATAGTCACCCCGTCTTACGGTATTGTGAATTATAAAGGGTCGGCAACGCGCACGTGACACCTCTGGAATTACAGGCGTCCATAGACTGCTGTAACTGCTTACCATCAGGCAGGCCGTATGCTTGTTTGCCACCGAATTCGTATTAAAAAAAAATTACTCCTACTCACAGTTGGATTTGCTCACTCTACTTTTTTTCGCCTTTACTTGTTTGAATCCTTGTAAAGCACGGGCTGTGTTTGTATGAGTTTTTTTTTAAACAAAGACTAGTTAAAGCCTTACTTGACTGCACAATCTCCGTAGCACTGGAGTGTTGTTTGTGGTGGCTATCTCGGGCTGTCATCGTGTGGGTGTGCCAAACGAGGCGCGACCTCAGAACGCCGTACATGGCAATGTGTGGTAACCGGAGGAGGCAAAAAGTTTGTTTGCAAGTTTTTATTGCGCTTAGGTAGTATAGAATAGAATACATACATTATCTAGCTCAATACAAATCTAGTGAAATATATAATTTACTAACTAATCATCTAAATACTAATATTTAGACCAGAGAACAAAACAGACATTGACAAACAATGTTCCGTTCTTCTTTTTCAGCGCGTAAGTATATGCATACTGTTGGGCATACGCTTCTCCCATTTTCTTCCAAGATACTCGATTCGAAGTTCATCTCCTCCAGAGTGGGCCTGCCGTTATATCATCCTCCCATCTGTAAGCCTAGCACAAGAGGGGCGAGACAGTATTTCGAGCCGAGATAAACAACCCGTTCCTCTTTATTAATATAGTTAAAAATTACGGGTAGTCTATCTCGCCGCGAGACACTCCCGTCTTACCGGTAGGGTCTGAGGTGTACTATCCTGGTCTTTTTGAACGAGCTCTCCATGGTAAAACACGCTGGCTTCACCTCCTATCATCTCAGCAACAATGTTAGGTTACACTGTTTTCGTTTACCCGAGATATATGTATTTCTTAACCGACCCAATCAAACCTATTATGTACTATATTTTATAACTAACACCCGCAGGTGCGGTTTGTAATAAACCATAACATTTACGAGTTCACATAACATTCTTGCAACGATAAAATAACCGTAGTACCTACCAGTGTTTCCGAGAACTACCTAGCTTTCTCATTTTACGTTGCATTCATGTCCTTTGCTGCAAGTGCTAACTCGTATAAAATGCAATCTCAAGTTTACAACCTATACATTAAGCATATTTATTAAGGTTATATAATATTCCTTTATGCAACGGGCGTTAAATTGCTAACCGCAAAATGAAGTGGCGAGACGTGTCATAAATCATCGGAATCATGCTATCCCTTTTTTGCTCCTGCACGGCCTTATTGAGCGAGCCATATATGTCGTAGAGAAATAGTAAAAACAGAGATTTGAACAAATTTCTAAGGGATATGATCAAATCACGCGGGTTGTTAAAATAGTGAATCCATTTCATAATTTCTCTAGAAAAATTCAGTCATTTGACCAAACTCTTTAGGAATTATTATAATGGACGATTTCTGGGATCAAAACTTAACTTATGTCCTTCCCGGGACACTATTTACCGAATTTTATCATAATCCGTTCAGCAGCTTAAGCGTGAAGAGGTAAAAAAAGTTATGGAGGAAAACGGTACCGATATTCCTACTAACGTGACACTCTCTCTTACTCTACAAATAAGATTGAATCGGATTTTTCCGTGGTTTGTAATCTGAGATATTATTGTTATTGTAGGACTGTACACGTGTGCAGTTGATATATAATTAAATGCTTATTCACCTTTATTAGCTAATCAAAACAACTTTTCATCTCTCTCATGCTTGTTTACTTTCGTAAGTTCAGACGCTTAATGTACACTCGGGTACAAAAGTAACTATTGATTTAATTACGTTATTATTAGGCCCAAATAAGACAATATATTTTTGTATAAATTATTATTTTTATTATGCAGAAACGTCTGCAAGCGAATATCTTCGATATTTAAATCGAAAGAAATATAGAAAAATAGAAAAAAAAATCCAGTGGTTGCGGGTTCGAGTCCCGCCGCGAGTCAATTTTTTTTTATTTTCTTTCGATTTACATATCGAAGATATTTTGTATACTTTGTATGCACTTAGGACAGACCAATGGCATGTTTACTTGATGTATGTTGCATTTATTTGAAGTCCGTACAGTCAGCAGCAGCAGTAGCTAGGCGGCTGAGGTGTTCAAAATAAGCCGGACACGACTTTAAAGAGAACAAGAGTGTGTGAAGATAATTTTGAACACCATAGACAGCTACTTTTGCTGATAACTGTACTAGCTGTTCCTTTTGTTTCTTCTTTAAAACAATAGAAATTCAACTCAAGTTCAAGAACTTTATAGTAAGCTTGGACGACTTATAAACGACTTATAAACTTGGTAAACGCCCGGGTGCCCGGCAGCGTCCCAATGGATGCCACTTCCTATGTTAAGCTATTGTCAATAGAGGTGACTTACATATGTCGATCATCCAGGGGGTTCTCGCGTATGGAGCACGGTACCCTTACCAGTATCGAGTATCGAGTTTACTATTTGTGCATCACAGATAGTAAACTCGATACTCGTTATCGAAAACCTCAATGTCACAACTCATGGTAAGGGCACTGTATGCCCTTAAAATAGTTGGCAAAAATCGTGTGCGTAAAATAATTGCATAGAGAAATTGTATAACTTCGCAAAAACGTGACTTATGTCACGGTACTGTTACCTGTGGAAAACTAGTCTTGAAGCTTGAACATTATGAAGTTACTGTATCTAGCACGTAAACCAGTTCTATACAGTACCAGTGTAAGCAAATATGGCGGTGTCTTTTTCATTGGCCATGCGCCCTAAAAGTTCCTAAACAAACTTCTAAGAATGGTGAGGTCTGCATTCCAATACAACAAAGCCAAGATTGAACACTTTAAGATAGTCATTTTACCAATGCGTCTGTTGTATCAGTTATGAGTACATTACGTTGAGTTTTTTAAGTATCTCATGAAAAGGATTTCGTGTTGTTACGAGTAGATACTGTAAGTTTATGTTGAAATGAAATGGAAGGAAATGAGAGAACTATTAATATTCATTAAAAATGGAGTTTTCTATAGCAAGCCGTGACTTATTGGTGAATTATTGGTAATTCGGTGATACCGCATCATTACTTATATACTACGCTATATGAAGAATTGCTTAACAAAACTTATTTTTAATCAAAATTTACTTTTATTCAAAATCACAGAATGAGCGAAATTGACAAACGCGTTGGTTTATTTTTAATAATGGTATGTTTTTGGACGACTTTATCACCAATCAATTACATATGATGAAGTATATACATATCATATTGTGCTTTTGACTGTACAGTCAAGTGCAAAAATATGTACCGAAATAATCCTTTTTTTAAACAATACTGACCAGTGTTTAACCTCAGTCGCACCTGATGGTAAGTGTCGACGAGGTCGAGGGTGTAGCACGCTGGTTCAGTAACAGCCTATTCACTCTTGCCTTGAATCCTTTCATAAATACGTCTTACAACCTCATCTACTGTACAATATAGTTGCTCGGTACATATTTTTGAGACTTTGGCAGTGAACGAATTTTTACACTTGACTGTACTTATTACAGCACGGCCATTCGAGACATGTTCGATACCGCCATTATCGACCCGTCGCACTGGTTTACCCCACTAACCCCGACATATCGGCGCCTCAGTGCTACACATCTTTGTAAAGGCAATGCACTTTATTCTTAACTAATTTTAATATTATTTCATAAAAATATGAAGGATTTTGTTTGCACCTACTGAGGAGCATATACATATACTTACCATCAGGTGAGATTGGGGCCGAATGCTAACCTATCATTTATAAAAATAAAAAAAAACTGTTTTCGGTACTATGTGGCACAGCGCCATCTATGGATACATGTAGTTATATTGACAGCGAGACATCTCCATAGAACTAGTGTAGGTACTACTGAGACGTACTGCTGTTAAACTAGACAGATGTCGCTGATGTGTTTGCCAGGATGCGGGGAACGCGGTTTTGTACAGTCGCCATGATATATTTCGGAGCTGTAGAGGTGGTCAAAAATATCGGAACATGCACTTTACCGCCTTGACAATAGAAGCGTAGTTTCGATATTTGTGACCACCTCCACAGCTCCGATATATCTGATGGCGACTGTAATTCCATGGCTTGTATGTTTCTTGGCAGCTACGTAACTTATATGGCTAAGCTCAGCATAGTCATCAGCTCTTCTATAGAAACAATGAAAATGCCTAATATGTCATGTACGTGGAATATAATTATAACTAGCTTCTGCCCGTGGCTTCGCCTGCCCCGAATTATTATTACTTCGAATAGCCATTTTTAGTGTGGTGAATTGTGATGTTTAAGCTACATTACTGTAAAATTTCATTAAAATCCATTTACTGGTTTTTAAGAGTAAGAGTAAGAAAAATTCATAGGTACTCACAACATTTAGTGTTTATAATATTACTAGGAAAGACATCAGTCAGAGGAATCTATTCATATGCAAAACATTGAGTTATGAGTCTTTTTCTGAGTCATTTGCTAAGTAATTAATATTCAAATTACTAATTAACTATGTGAAACACTCACCTATAATCTACATCAAAGTTTGAAACTTTGTCGCTTTTATATATTTAACGATTTCGTATGGCAGTTGGAACCTGAGAACCTGACGTTAACTTTGCCGCTGACTGTACAAATTTAATTAGTACAGACTGTGATTAAACATTGAAGTGTGAAGCCAATTAAACAATACAATTTTATTGTGCGTCAAATAAAAGTTACCGAAGCGTCGATCTCTTTGAAGTCGGATTGAATGGCTAACGGTCGACATGGAGATTATCTTAATTATACGATCTACTATCAAGATTAGATTGATTTTACTGCGCACTTCCAAACGGTTATCCTCGAATGCCATCAGCATACAGTTTACACTATGTAAAACATACTATAATGGTCTTTATGTAATGATTTTTTTATATAACAATTACATTATCAGGTGTATTCGGATAATACCGAATTTATAGAGTATAAGAGTCACATGTTGCCATGGTTACGATTCTCTGGGTTGCTTTTATAAAACCTACTGCTTTATGGCGTTTAAATACACTAAACATACATTTTTGAAGGAAGTAACTATACTTGCCGTGTGAGGCCGGCTGACTAGAATAGAATCACCCCATCTCCTCCTGCGGGTGTCGTAAGAGGCGACAAAGGGAAAAATCCTCCGGACGGGCAGCAGCGTCCGTCGAAATCCAATCTACAGCTACTGCGGTCGCCAACCGCCCGCCAAGCGTGGCGACTATGGCAATTACCCCCAAGATGATACAAGTCATATTTGTGGGAGGCCTATGTCCAGCAGTGGACTGTATACGGCTGAAATGTATGTAGTGTGTAACTATACGTATGCCCTTTCATAATAGGACAGCTGAGTTAGCTAAGCGTGCTAGTTGAACGCGGTGCCATAATATTTCTTCAACAACCTATGATTCTGTTGCCCCTGGCTGATGAGAGAATGACAACACAAATTATTTGAATTATTATAATATCAGAAACAAATGAAGTTAACTCGAAAACTAATAGCATTTGCTTTATATAATTTTGTGGATTCGGCGATACGCTGCATGATCTGTGGCATGGAATGTTGAAGAGATTTAAATTTAGAATTATATATTTGTCCCGCTCTCATGTTTTTGTTTTTAATTTTACCGGTGATCCGATGTCACTAACCGGCCAGTATGAATGGGGCGCCGCGAATAGAACTGCTATAATCTCTTCGGAGTTGGCATTTAATTTGTGGTGACTGCTAACAATTTCAAACATTCAAAGTAGTCCATTTATACCATTTTACACCTTATTGCAATGTATTAGTAACTATGAAGATATGTAGACATATTTATGAACATTTAAACTCACTAATAAAATAGCAGAAAAGATATTTAAGTATCTTTGATATCCTACCAGACGTTTCTGCATAATATAAAAACAATAGTAGAAAAGATAAACAATTCATAACAATAGTTAAATCTATTGGTAATGATGAGGTTCAATATTCGTATATACCAGCAGTCGCTATTAATAGTTATTAAATCTTTTAAAAAGTGCTTAGTGTTTTGTATTTGAAGGAAATGTAAGTTCTGATTTTAAATTCCGCCAGTTGATAAGGAAGTTTTAGAAAAAGTAATAGCAGTTTTTGTATGTAACATCGGGTTACATTTCCTCTTACCAAACGTGACTGTTTGAATTTAAATTTCGAATACGGAACTATTTTAAAATAAGAAATGTAACGGTTTCGAAACGCGACATCTAAGTAATATTTCACGTAGCGCCTGTCTCGGTAGTTTACGAGTGTCTGTAGTGGGCCCAAAAATAGATCAATGTTTGTATATTTTTTTGTAGAAAGCAGGTGCCATACCCTACCGTAAAGCGGGGCAGGTAGAGTAACCTTAATACCCACATCCTTCATAAAAAGTTTTAAAAAGAGGCGTAAACCGTAAATTTTTGTTTATGGATACGTGTCTTAAGCTGTTAAAGTCATGGGCATGTTAATTTTTAATATTGTTTTGTATAAAGAAACGTTTATTTTATATAGTCGTAAACAAATAAGTATATTAGTATTAAAAAGTTATTTCCATTTTTATAGTTTACGCTTTCACAAAATATTGTTAAGGTAGTTTACTAATTCATTAAGTTATGTAGGTATTTAAAAGGTGTTACTTTTTTAACGCGAATAGGTATCGCTACGCTAAATTGGCAATACTCGATTCTATACATGCTGGCACCATGTCTTCCAATTAATATTTTTATAGAATAAAAAAATAAATAAACGGAGAGTATCTAAATAATTTAAAAAAATAAAGATAAAAGACATTTATTCATGACGTACACATACAATAAACAAAATACAAGATGAAGAATAAGTAAGACATCACGAAATGGATCCAACTCAGCGTAATGCTGGCTTGAGAAGTCAGCGCTTATCTTCCGTTGAGCCCATTTGGTGATGTCACGAAAAATAACACAAAACAAAAAGGGAACAATAAAAGATTAAAGATAATGGCAAAACAGGCATGCAGACTTATTTTACTTAAACATCATCAGCTAAATATTTAAAAAACTAACGCAAACAAACCATTAAGAAATACAAACTTTTCAAATCATTTTGTTGATGTTAATATTCTATTAATGTTATTAGAAAGCTTCAGAATGCCTATTCTGATTTGCTTGATTAATGACTTTAAATTCTTGAGTTTATTTTTGTTCTTCAAAAATAAAGCAAAGCCCAGATAGTACTCACTACGTTTTTCTGACAAGGTTTAAAATAAAACATGTCGCACCTGATGGTAAGTGTCGACGAGGTCGAGGGTATAGCACGCTGGATCAGTAACAGCCTATTCACTATTGAAAATTGCCAAATTGCCAAATTATGTCTTTCCGGGAATACAGACGAAGGGAGCGAATTCCATTCCTTAGCAGTCCGCATTAGGAAGGTCGAAGCGAATCGCTTCGCGCGAGTGAATGGAATATTCACAACGTGAGGATTGAAACCGCTCCCCTCGCGCATAGCCTTCCGGCGGTGGACAGGAGATGGTGGAATTAAATCGTGCAATTCCTGTGCACACTCTCCTGTATACTGAGAAACACAGGCAAACTTTCAAATCCCTGTAAGTCTTCACTTTTAACGGATCGGCATAATATAACTGGTTTTCTAGGCTTATAAATTCGAAAAAAAAACATCTCACTTGACTAATTGGATAATGCAGGGGAACCCAAACTGACGTTCCTATAAGTCGATTGTTGATCGAAAAACACATTTAACGAACTGAGTCTTGACAGCTTTCGTAACTTTTTTATTACCAATCAAAAGGTGTTTGATAGCATCTTTGTTAAGTTGGGTTTTTGTAAACCAGTTTTAGAAAGGTCCTTTTAAGTGTTTTAATAGGTGGATAAAGTTTTTTGTGGTTTGAATTAAGCTATTATTTTTTTTTCCTATAACCAAAGTTTATATTAATAAATACGCCTTTCTCCAAATTTTATTTATTCTATTACCTCGCGCAATTTATTTCGGAGAACATACGCACTATAAGTCCCCATTTTTAATCGCTTGATAATGGAGACCTATGCTCTCCGATTATAAATAAACGTGAGTGAAGTCGTGTTTATAATAAATTGTTTGATTGACTAACAAAAGGAAAAAAAGTATTTTTTTTTTTACAATGAATCGATCAGACGGATTGCCTGATGGTAAGCAATTACCATCGCCCACGGGCACCCGCAACACCAAGGGAGTCACAAGCGCGTTGCCGGCCTTTAAGGGGGGTTGGGACTCTAGTAACCTTACTCACCATCAGGAACACAACACTAGTGTTATTATGGCTGTTTTCTGTAAGGAGGAGGTACTTCCCCAGTTGGGCTTCTCCAGACTCAAGCGTGATGGTACTTCGCTGTGCCCTACCTCTCGTTGTTGGACGTAGTTTAAGGACATACCCGGGTCTAATAAATACTAAAATCATACGATACTTAGCACACATTCTTTATGTTTGGTAGACTTGAAACTCTGCTACTTACCTGAAACAATGTAAAATATTTTATAAACATCACATTCACTAAAAATGTTATTCAAACAATACATAATCCAATTTGAGTAATAAGATTCTCCAAATTGTTACATAATACGCCTACCGTACAAAAACTTGAATACACATCTCATTAAGTCATTAATATTAGTATATTAGAAGAAAAGTGTTTGTCTGATACCCTTTCACGCCTTAATGCAGAACTTATACAAGCTGTAATCGGTATAAGGCTGTAAACACACTTTACTAAAGCTAACGACTAGATAGTAAGTCCTAAATTTGCATCTAGTTAAAGATTAAACAAACAAATTACATGTCACAATCTTGCATCTCAATTAATGATATTAAACTTGTACATGATACACATAACTTGGTTGCAATCTGGTTTAATCCGACATGACATTTGCATAGACAAGTTGCATGCATTAAAAAAAAACAAGTAATTGAAAGCAAAAGTGTCAGCTGTATTTAGCGTAGGTTGAGTCCACTAGCAGCACAGTAAATGATAGTCAAACAGTACACTTGTGTTGAAGCTGTAATCTTTTATGCTGCCCACAGCGTACCTTGACTTACAAGAGAACCTTGATTTTAAGACCGGATACTTTTTGGTAGGTGTTACTTGAGTGAATCAATTATTTTCTGTCCCATCAGCCAAGGACAACTGAAGTCTAGTTCGTTAGAAGAAATTTTAAACGTTTGATAGGTGAGGTGATGCACCATTATGGAAAGGCCAAATATGCATATTTTGTTTATTTAAATACATACATACATAAAACTGTGGTTTTAAGAGTGACCCAGGGGAACGTAACCGTGGCAACGAGTAATCTTTAATAGTTTGTTGGGCCTCTTAACTACTCCTACTTTACTGTGCGAGAGATTATTAGTATTCTTACTAACAGAAAAATTAAAATATGCATTTAAAGTGTCATCAAAAAGGTCTGTTTCACTGTATAGAGTAGTAGAATGCAAAAATAAACGTGTCAAACGAAAAAAAAATCGGCTATTCCTAATTTAAAATCAGGTGCAAACCAAAATACTTCTAAGACAAAAACTACTTATTTCATGAAACAAAAAAAATGGTAGATCTCTATGGTAGATGTCTATGTTCTAAATAAGTAACTCAATGGTCAAACTGTATCCAACTATTTTTTATTATGATTACTGACTATGTAATGTAAAGTGCGCATACAGTAGTACATTACCATACGGCCTTTGGCGCTTAATTTGACCATCAGCCGCCCACACGCCGTTTACACTACACCTTACTCAACTACACCTCTTTGAACTTTACGACGACCTGTTTTTATGTTACTTAGGAAAACAAAGTGCTGTTTGACACCAATTTGTACTTAAGTGTATTCTTGATTAATGAGTTTCACGTGTTAAGAATATGTATCGAAATACACAGTTTAAAATGCATGATAACACAGTGATATGGTAGCAAAGTACCTTAAACGTAGTTTAGCGAACAGATCCTACCGAAATCCACTTGCATTTCCTTCGTTCGTTATTCATCAACTTGCGTCTTTATCGCTCGTATCTGCATGAGCGATAGAGAGAGAGAGATGATCAAGTTTTAGGATATTTATTTTGACAATAGACCAAAACTTGGTGATTTGGCAATATTTTGGCCACTCTTCATTAATGTCAAATTTTTTTTGTTTTTTTTTTTTTGGGATACAGAATGCTTTATTAATACAATCTATATGGATATTCTAAACAAGTATTAATAATAATTTCGTATGGCTATTACATATATAATGCATATTTTGACTGTTTTCAACTCCCACGCAAGGTCAGTTATTATTAACCTCCAATAATATTGACTTAACGGCAGGTCAAGCCGCTTAGACGAATCCAAAAGACGTATAACAAATATTTGATTTCATAATAAATGGTCGTAAAATTCTTATACATTGCCGTCATAGTGATTCCACGACAAATAAGATGTGGATTGGTTATTGGTTGAAACGTACGGTAAACTGCCATTGAGTAAGTTGTATTTGTATACAGTTTTAAATGTCATTGAAATAATATGACAGTAAAATTCACTTAACACTAAAGTAATATTCGTTAGTGTACAGTATATTTAAACGCAATCGATGTTTCCATATAAATAGTTTAGCCAGAGTTTCTCACCTAGCGCAAAGGAGAGATATTTAATCATTTCGTCTTACGCTTACGCCGCTATCAACACAAAAAAGTTTTTATACTACTGTTTTTATACTACTACTTTTATGAAACTTATATATACATATAATTACGTAAAGGATAGGAATTCTAAGATATAAATATCTATACAGTTTATTCCAATCATACCAAATCGTGTTAAGGTAGATTAGGCATATAAGGCCCACCATTATTTAAAACGAAATATCTGTCGATATAATCAGGATAACAAGTAAAACTCATTCCATATAGACGACACGTTTATTTAAATTTATTCTTAAATCAAAATAACAGTGAAAATATTAGTGTATTTGAGGTTACTGAAAGTTTTTTTAAACTACTGTTTTGGGCCTTATTAAACACTATGTAGGTAATAAAGCCCGCCAAAAAATTTATCATATTAACGTAAATAGCAGGGTTTTAAACTTTTTAACGCCACACTTACACATGAAACAATATTTGGTACCTTCATAACATGAAAATATTTATAATTAGTCTTTTTATTTGCCTTTGGGCCTTATTATACTAAACTTATAAGAAATCAACGATTTTCCTCTAAAATAGTAAGAATTAACATAAAATTAAACCTTCATTTGTTACAGCATTGGTAACATAAATATTTAACAAAAATAAAAAAAGAACCGCTCATAAATTATCAATCAACCATAATTTTGTGGGCCTTTTTGAACTAAAGGCTTTATATAGAAGCTAATAATCTTGTTCTTGTGTTTTTGACGAAGATTTTCCAGTTGATAAAGTGATTTCTGAGAGTTCTGCGTGGTATTTTGTATCTACTGAGCAGCTGCATAAGACTTTCGGTTCTCACAGCAGTCCTTGCGGCGGCCAAACTTTTCTCTGGCCATAGGGCCCGCTTGTTCTTTACTGGTTCAGGTGGTGACGACATTTTTTGTCTGGAAAGAAAAAGTCTAAAAACATTAAAATTGATTTAGTTAAATTGTCAAAATTATTTATTTAATTATTTATTTGTTTGTTTTATATCTATTGACGCACTTCAAATTTAAGTCTACCATTACGTCTCATACGTTTAATAAGGCCCGGGGCCCGGGCCTTGTTACCTACTCGAGTAGTGGGCCTTATTAGCTAAAGTAAAGGTTCTAGAATAATGACGATAATTAAACATAAAAATAGACATGAAACTAAAAACTTACCTTTCTACATACAGCCAGGTTAACCTCTGTTTAGATTCAAATTGAAAAATAACACAGTGCATAATCAAAAATCTCGAGAAAACGCAATTTTCTTTTAGTAAAATTTACATCAAGCACAGCCGCAACGTCACCCAAAGACTGTTAGGAAGATACTGACAGAATGGCGGCGCGTACGAATCCAACCGCTGCTGCCAGCACGTTTTATCGACTGTTGCTTTGTGTACGTGAAGTGCCGAACGAATTATACTATTGGAAATGTGATTTTTGGCTTCTGGGCCTTGTAACCAGCTGGGCCTTATATGCCTGACCTACCTTATTTTCTGTTCTCACTACTCGCAATACAAAATCCGACAGATCGCAGGCGATATCGTCGTTTATCATCAAACTGGCGGTATTTTGAAACTGATTAAGAACCAACTGCATAAAAAGCTACTCTCTTGGCCTTTGTATTAAAATGTCACATCATATACTAATATAGCAGTAAGGACGAGCCCTAGTTACGCAAGCGGCCTGATTCGAGTATTATAGGACATGTGGGTCGCCGCGGCTAATGTCAGCGACAAATGCTGGGTCATCGCACATCATTAAAGGCTATTAACTGTGATAGTCTAAACTAAATGAAGTCTTTTCTAAACTTTATGCCAAATTTTGTAAAACGTCTGAAGGCCCATAACATGGTTTAAAGAGAAATGGGTTAACCCCCAGCATCTTCTTCATCCATCCATCTCCATCAACTAATTAAAAAATTGAGATGCGTTATTTTTCATCAATTATTCAGTCGTAATTGATCAACAATATGGATGGGTGTCTCATAACTTCACTTCTCGATACACTCTTTACTAAGTGACACGTGTTATATTTATCGTTTTTTGTTTTATAGACAAAAATATGTGAGTTTATATATTTTGATGATCAATTTGATGATGTTCTTTAGTATAATTGGATTTATAATATGTTGCTAAGTATGGCGTGATAATAAACTGTTAACACTTAAACTAATATCCTGAAACTATTATTAAAAAGCACTAACAAGTATTGCAACTGTCAAACTTCTAAGCGAAAGCGAATATCGTAAAAACAATATTCCGTTTGCAGTCAAGATCGGTTAATCATGGACTCTATATTAAAGTCCTTAGGATTCAAATTATAATAAGCCGGAAACGTTTATTTGCTTGTTGTATTGAATAGCTGTCGATAGACACGAAGGTGATATAAATCAAATCAGTATGCGCTGAGGTGTATGATGACTCTAGCGTGCGATGACACGACAGACATATATATGTGCGTGCACTAAGTAGACATAATGCACGCTTCGTGGTTCATACTAATATTAAAAACAACAGCACCACGTAAAACCAAGCGACTAAAAAGAAAACAGCGGTTTTAACTGCTGACAAATCATATCTAATACATAACCTTCTTCAAAGTAGGTTTAGTGAGCATCATATTATAGTTAGTGGTCCAAAGTCGTACGTGACACGGAGGTACTTACAAATACAAAATAGGCGGCCAATTTTTGGGAGCACAGTATTCGACTCTGGCATTTAAATTTTAAAAATAGGTGAGAAACAGAAAAATGGTATTTTAAAAACATAAGTGATAAGAATTAAAAATGATGGGTCTTCAAAACTAAATAATATATATAACTTACTTGCCAAAATATTCGTTTCAAACTTTTAGATGTGATTAAATTTTGCTCTCTATATTGAATTCGAACGCTTGAAAGTCAATAATCGCCTATTACATAAACTATTTATAAGTACTTCTTAGTTTTATTTTCTTAATCTTTAGCTTTTAATTCTTATTTTAGGTTTAGTTTACTTGTTTTTATTTTAATTTTATATGCCCTTCTATTGTTATTTTATGAATAAAACCCCCGACTGCGGAATCTGTCTAAAAAGAAGCCTCGAATATGAAAACTCTATAAATACTGTCGTAGAATTAACTCGAAACGAAAGAAGTTAATAATTAACTCTTTTTCTTTCTATATTATTTCTATCCGCCGCTGCTATTTGATAATGAGCTATTACTACGTACATTTAAAGTTGAATTTAGCATGTGTTTATTTGTAAAGACATTTCTTATGTGTGATCAGACACGCATGCGCATCGAAGTGTATGATTGACGTTCTAGTGACGGCGCCTCCTTTAAGTCACAAATTCTTAATGCTGAATGTGCATTACAATGTGCGTATACTTAAGATCTTTTTCAACTAGAGTATTAATTGAATAAACGGAATCAAAAGAACGTATGTTAAATACGAGACATGGTTACATAAGTTCTTTTGGGATGGAACAGTGAAGTGTGATGCTAGCAGCGTTCGCACCGATTTGGTCCACGGGCACGATGTTGCGTGTAAAAATGAATAGGAATGAATATGTTAGTAATTTATTTTGTTGACATGGTTGATGAATTTGATGATAGGTACTTGTATTACTTAAAAATCGCATTTACGTAGATTAGTCATTTTGTTCTGGCACGTGGCTATATTTTTACCATAACTTGCAAACAACCAATAGATTCTAAAACTGTAAATAAAAGTTCGAATAAAAAAAAAACTTTCAATAGTCCATACGTTAGATGGATTAATCGCGAATTATTGCTTGCTATATAAGTTAGGTACATATTTATTTTGCCGTGTGATGCCGGCTGAGTAGAATAGCACCACCCCATCTCCTCCCGCGGGTCTCGTAAGCGGCGACAAAGGGAAAAATCCTACGGACGGGCAGGAGCGTCCGTTGAAACCCAATCTACAGCTACTGCGGTCGCCAACCCTGCCAAGCGTGGCGACTATGGCAACTACCCTCCAAGATGAAAAGATGATACAAGTCATATTTGTGGAAGGCCTATGTCCAGCAATGGACTGCATACGGCTGAAATGTATGTATGTATATACATGTTTATTTAATATATAAAAATTAAGTAATAACAATAGTCTCTGCACAGAAAGCTTACCCAATTAATTTACAAACACATTGTATTGTCTCCAAAATGAATGATGGGACAATATTTGCGAAATAAACAATATAAAAACTTCCTGTCGCCGTAACAAACCAAAACAATACATTTTCGTGATTCTCACGAAGGCATTTCACACCATTACGCGTGTCCTCACAAAAGAAATGATGTGGTGACAAAAAGTGCGGGGTCAATGACCCGGCGATAACTTCGCATTCCGTTTCCTTTGTTCGCTGATAAGCGTATCTCTACGCAACGCTGCTCTAATTGATTTATGCAATTCTGCATTTCCTTTTTGATAACTAAACACTTCTTGACACTCGTTGCTATAGGTACATATTTACAGTAACTTTTTTTTAGTGTGGTATTATTACGCATGCGTTTTGCATCTTCCATCATTCTCTCATACCTACCAAGAGAAATAGGAGATGAACTGGCTTTCACAAGTCAAAAGTGGATCCATCTATTTTTTATACTCCTGGCAAATAAGGATACAGCCTATCCAGACTTCCATAGGCTGACGCGCACGCTGCCTAGACTATAAGGCTTTGAGCTCTCTGGCGACTTTACTGTCAGGCAGGATCTCAACACTAGCAGAAAACCCTTACTTGGGTGAATATCCCAAGCAATGAAATTTGATGGCAAGACTGAAAACGCTGGTGCAGAAAGTCAAATTAGACATACACTATTTTTTTTTGGAAACATCTCTTAGCTATCGACCTAGGGCAATAACTAACATTAAAATATGAAATGATTTAATAACTGAAAAAAAATAATAAAGGGCCAATTTTTCATTCAGGTGGGTTGTCCGGAACCCAGTTATTCTTGTTTAATGCCGCATAACTCTAAAACTATACAAGATATCAAATTTGTTTTTAGTTCATTATAATACCATATCAATAAAGAACTCTTTAAAATATTACTTGCTTACCAACTGTTTAATAAACCCCTTTTTTATATGTAAAGAAATTTGTCCGGCAAAATAATCCTTATTACCGCGGACAAATATCATCGACGTTTATTGGCTAAGTTTGACTTCGTACTCCGTCCGCCTCTTGCGCACTTTGAGAGTCACTTCTGCCGCGGCTTTCACCGCAATAAGACGTCGACAAGATGCCAAATAGATCCGCTACCCACGTCAGAATGTCATTTTGATGTTACGGGGACAAAAAAAATATCATTCCGTAGTTTGCTATATGTTTTTTGTTTCATATTTGTTATTTTTCAAATATTTACAGATCGTGTATTTTGTACTTGTGAGTTTAAATGTTGCGATAGTTAAAGAATGTGAGATTTAGTTATTTTATTATAATTTTTATTCAGCTCGGTTTATCATTCCACCAATTTCATTCCGGTGATTCCGGTGTAGTAAAATGGCTTTAATACCCACCAGAATGAAAATAACACCGAAATGATATCAAAAGTAGCTTCACTTTTGTGTAGTAAGTATTATTTGGGGGCACTGCCATGCCCCCGCCAAGTCCGACAAAATAAGATTCCGGTACCTACCATCCTTTTCTACAAGTCATTAAACCTCATGTAAACTTGTTCTCGGTAAACTAGTAAACACCTGTCTTTGGCAAATTTTGACAAAATTACTCCAAGTACGTAATTACTAATTATTAATCAAAACTAATTTTCGAAAAACACTTCAATGACGTTTATAGTACCATTTTTTTTTCAAATGTTACTTTATTTATTTATTATAATTTTGTGTCCGTAGTTGAAATTTCGCGTTTGACCAACTTTGATGTGAAATTTATTTGCTTTTAGAATGTCACGAATAAAAAATTTTACCCGGGTATGTCCTAAAACTAAGGCCACGACCAGATGGGCAGCAGCATCCCTAGAGTGCGGTGGAAGCACTGCGATCGCCAACCCGCATGCCAAGCGTGACGATTATGGCATATACCCCCCATATGAAATGAACACCCAAAAACCACGGCCCCGAGTCCTCGACGGCCCCCGGTACCCTGGTTATGCCGGTAGCGGCCAGGGTACAAAAGGGGTCAGGTGCTAAGAATCCCCGGGCGGGATCCTGCTACCGACGACTCCTGGCCCCGGCAACATACAACACGCGTACGCTGCGGACCGAAGAAAAGGTAGTGAAATTGGAGGAAGGGTTGAGCAGGTTGCATTTGGATATAATAGGGTTATCTGAAGCCCGAAGAAACGGGAAGGACACGATAACCCTGAAGTCCGGCAACATGCCCTACTTCCGGGAGGGCGACCACCAATCCCAAGGAGGTGTCGGGTTTATCGTCCACAAGTCCCTCGTAAACAACGTGGTGAAGTTCGAGAGTGTGTCGTCCAGGGTGTGAGTACCTGATACTCAGAGTATTCAAGAGATACTCGTTGAAGGTCATCCAGGTATACGCGCCGACTTCGACACACTACGACGACGAGGTGGAGGCTATGTATGAGGACATCTCAAAGGCCATGCATAGCTCCAAAACTTACTTCACCGTTGTTATGGGGGACTTCAACGCGAAACTGGGCAAGAGAGACGGCGCAGAGCTGAGAGTGGGGCAATTTGGATACGGACGTCGGAACCACCGGGGCCAACTACTGGCTGGTTTCTTGGAGAAAGAGGGACTCTATATGATGAAATCTTTCTTCAAGAAACGTGAGCATGGTGGACTTGGATGAGTCCCGATGGTGCAACAAAAAACGAGATTGACTTCATCATGTCGACCAAGAAACATATATTCAATGATGTCTCTGTGATCAATACGGTTAAGACCGGTAGTGATCACCGTCTGGTTAGGGGCAAATTGAATTTAAGTGTTAAGTTAGAACGTTCGCGAATGATGAGGTCTACACTCCGGCCAGCACCAATCCAAATCCAAAACCCCGAGAGCTTTCAACTTGAGCTCTGTAATCGCTTTGCCTGCCTAGAGAACTTAGCTTCAGTGGACGAGATCAACAACGGGCTAGTGGAAACTGTCCACACAGTAGGGTCTAAGTTTTTTAGACCCCGCCGTAAGGATAGACCTCAGAAATTAACTGAGCGAACCTTAACGACCCTTTGACGTTTGACGACCGGTCTGGCCTAGTGGGTAGTGACCCTGCCTATGAAGCCGAAGGTCCTGGGTTCGATTCCCAGTCAGGGCATTTATTTGTGTGATGAGCACAGATATTTGTTCCTGAGTCATGGGTGTTTTCTATGTATTTAAGTATTTATATGTATCTATCTATTAAATATATCGTCGTCTAGTACCTACAACACAAGCCGTACTGAGCTTACCGTAGGACTAGGTCGATTTGTGTAAGATTGTCCCGAAATATTTATTTATTATTTATTATTAAACCTCATGGCTGAACGACGCTCTCTACAGCTGCAGTCTCCCGATGACGCGGAGTTATTTAGGCAGCTCAATAGACGTATATCTAAGTCCTTGCGACATGATCTGCGTCTCTTTAATACTAACCGTATTAAAGAGACTATTGAGCGAAACCAAGGCTCCAAAGTGTTCGTAAAGGATAAGTCTATTGAGCAAAGCCAGCTGACAAAGCTGAAACGGGAAGATGGCAGCATAGTGTCGACCAAAGCAGAGGTTTTAGGCGAGATCGAGAGGTTCTATGGACAGTTATACACTTCAGTCGCAAAGCCCGTTGACAGCTTGGTAGGAGATCCAAGAGCCAAGCTGTCCCGACATTATACCGAAGATACCCCGGACATCAGTCTGTACGAGATTAGGATGGCCCTAAAACTGCTTAAGAACAACAAGGCACCGGGCGAAGACGGAATCACTTCAGAGCTTCTGAGAGCGGTGAATACCGGTGCTTAAAATCCTCCAGAAGCTCTTTAGCTCCATTTTGTCCGAGGGCAAAACGCCTGAAACATGGAACAGAGGCGAGGTGCTGCTGTTCTTCAAAAAAGGTGACAATAGCCTATTGAAGAACTACAGACCCATCACGCTTCTGAGCCATGTCTATAAGCTGTTTTCAAGGGTTATCACGAATCGTCTTGAACACAGACTCGATGACTTCCAGCCTCCCGAACAAGCCGGTTTCCGAAAAGGCTATAGTACCATAGACCACATCCATAAGCTGCGGCAAGTTATACAGAAGACCGAAGAGTATAAGCATTATTGTTTAGCGTTTGTGGACTATGAGAAAGCCTTCGATTCGGTGGAAACATGGGCGGTGCTTGAGTCTCTTCAGCGATGCCATATTGACTATCGGTACATCGAAGTGTTGAAGTGTTTGTATAGTAACGCCACCAAGTCAGTCCGAGTACAGGAGCAGAGCACGAAGGCGATTCCATTGCGAAGAGGCGTAAGGCAGGGAGACGTTATCTCTCCGAAACTGTTTACTGCCGTAATGGGAAACGCCTTCAAGCTCCTGGAATGGCAAGGGCGTGGCATCAACATCAACGGCGAATACATCACTCACCTTCGGTTTGCCGACGATATCGTAGTCATGGCAAAGTTGATGGAGGAACTCAGCATGATGCTCGATGACCTCAACCGAGTTTCACAACCGGTGGGCTTGAAAATGAACACGGACAAGACGAAAATAATGTCAAATGCCAATGTTGTGCCCACCCCAGTCTTTGTTGGGAACTCGATACTCGAAGTTGTTGACTCGTATATTTACCTAGGACAACTAGTCCAATTAGGTAGGTCCAACTTCGACAAAGAGGTAAACCGCCGAATCCAACTCGGTTGGGCAACGTTCGGGAAACTACGTAATGTCTTTTCGTCCGACATACCTCAGTGCGTCAAGACGAAAGTATTTAACCAATGTGTGTTACCAGTGATGACTTACGGCTCCGAAACGTGGTCTTTCACTATCGGCCTCATCTCATAACTCAAAGTCGCTCAACGAGCTATGGAGAGAGCTATGCTCGGAGTTTCGCTACGAGATCGACTCAGAAATGAGGAGATCCGTAGGCGAACTAAAGTCACCGGGTTAGCAAGCTGAAGTGGCAATGGGCAGGCCACATTGCACGCAGAGAAGATGGCAGATGGGGTCGTAAAGTGCTCAAGTGGAGACCACGGACTAGCAAGCGCAGCGTAGGACGTCCACCCACAAGATGGACAGACGACCTCATTAAGGTCGCCGGAAGAGGCTGGAGGTTGCTTCCAACCGGTACATGTGGAGATCCAAGGGGGAGGCCTATGTTCAGCAGTGGACGTCTTATGGCTGAGATGATGATGATGATGATTGATTGAACTTGGCTGATTTAGGCAGTTCTTAGCATTTTTCTCATTTTAGTGTATATATACTCGTATCATTCCTGTGTTTATTTTTTTCATTCCGATGGGAAAAATGTCATTCAGGTGGAGTATTATATCATTCCTGTGTATACTTATCATTCACGTGCGAGTAATTTTTTTTATTCTGCGATAATTCACAAAATGCTTAAGTTATCAAGTGCTCTGTAAGAGGCTTATCAAAGAACAGTCTGAGGTATCGATTAACATTAAAAGAAACATCGAAGAAACGTAAATAAAGAATTACACCGGAATGACACAAAAAACTAGTACTGTTGAAATTGACCCACTTATGAGTAAGGGTCTTCTGCTAAATGTCTATTTATATAACTTTAACAGCTACCTACATATACACTTTTTTGGTATTTTATTGCCCTAACACCATTGTGACAGTAATTAGTTAACGTCGCAATTAACCATACTTGCCTCGGGTCGAATCGAACCGAAGCCATGGTGAAGGTGTTAAGGCATAATCACAGAAAAGAGTAATAGAGAAAGATGCTCGAAATATACAAACTTCGTTCACAGGCCTGGTCCCGCATTAAAAAGAAATGAATGGGGTGTATAATGTAAATATGAAACGTACACGTATGTTACGTTTATATGAAAGACCTGTATGTACCCTCACCATGAGTCGTGACTATGAAGTTTTCGATAGCGAGTATCGAGTTTACTATCTGTGCATCTCGTTCGCACTAAAATAGTACAAGCGAGATGTAAACTCGATACTCGTGATCGAAAACCTCAATGTCACAACTCGTGGTAAGGATACTGCACCCCGGTATTGTCCTTAAACTGTGATCGGAAATCACCGAAGAACGTAGGGTAGTGTACTTTATAGCAGTAGAACCTACCGCTATCGCGAACCCGACTGCCAAGCGCTCTCAATCCCAGTATTTTTTAGACTTCATTCATAACAAAATGGAATCCAATACTAAACCAAACACATCCAATATTGAACGACGCAGTTATCGCGAAACTAATAACAGTTCCTAACCGGTCTCCATAACAAATGTAACAAACAAACTGTAGATCTCTGTTATTACGAAATAAACCCCCGTTTGTGGGGTCATAATGGGTTGGAACCAGATTACCACTGGTAGATTCTGTGTTTATCAATTATCACTGGAACTATATGTTACGTATAATTGACATTTTTAATTTTCGCTTGTTCGCATATCGTAACTTGATGAAATAATAGGTACAAATTTAACACTATTTGCATTCTATTTCAGTTGGCTGAAATGCTGTTTGTTGAGTGTTTACATCTGCATCGATCTGACTATCTGTAGAACGTAGAATAATGGCGGCGAGTTCGTTCATAAAGTATTGAAATAAGATATTATTATGTGGTTATTATACTAGACAAGTAGGGACTTTGCCAACGAAGCAAGAGGCCCTGGGTTCGAATCCTGGCGAAGGCATTCATTTATGTGTATGTGGGCCGGCGACGCGATCGGGGCGAACCGAACGGACACTGAGCACTCTTAGTGCTTGAAAATGGAGGCCTATGTTCTCCGTAAAAAGTCGCGGGAATGACTAACTAAACGTGAGTAAAACCGTGTTAGTCGTTAATTATTATACTATGTCTCACGAAAGTTTAAATACAAAAAAAAACTGTAAGACTAGGTAATTTTAAGTAAGATTCCGATTGCTATTGTCAGATGCTCCATCTATGGAGTAAGTCTCTGGCCCAAGCATGACGAAGCTAACTGTAGGGTCTGACGTGCAACAAGATGTACAATGGGATGAAAAGATCGTGCGATGAATACCACTATTAGATGAATACGAGTACGTATAAGGCCGTCGTAACATACCCTAGTACAAACACGGGCCCGGCGTATGAAAGATATTTTTGGTACTACATTAGATTCATACCTAAAACATATGTATGGTGGACCGACGATCTGGTTAAGGTCGTGGGAAATCGTCGGAACAGGATAGGCCGTTGTGGAAATCAGTATGGGAGGCCTTTCCAGAAGAGGATGTGTTTCGGCTAGTGATGATACCTATACCCTTACCACAGATAGTAAACTCGATACTCGTTATCGAAAACGTCAATGTCGCAACTCATGGTAAGGGTACTATATGGCAAAGAAGATTTCTAGCGTTTGTCCCCATAATGCCATGATTTTGACGTGCACGATGGTGGACGTGGATGACGCGGTGGCAATGACGCGACGGTGTGCAAGCTAGATAGAAATATGTGTAGACATGTAGCATTGTCTCGCTTGCACATCGTCGGCTAGTGCGCAAATCGTATACTTTGAAATGTTTTTTTCACGTTTCCTCCGTCACACTTCTTTGATAATAAGACTTTAATTTGATCTTCAGGCAATAAATCGTCGTTAAAAAAAGAGAAATCAGTCGGATACGCATCGGAAAACGGATATCCTCGATACATCAGAGACGTTCGGAGCTGGAAAACCAAACTAAATGCGTCTTGATCACAGACAACATATTTAATAGTTATTGTACATCTATTATTTCTTGTGACTCTATTATTTCTTGCTGTACTTATTTTAATACTTTTATGGCTATCCATGTGCTAGCCACTAGGCCACTACCATACATAGTTTTAGTCTACGATTTTTTTTAATAGGGTTGAATTTCTTTTCTCTATAGTCTCGTAAGACCCAGTGTGCATCCATTGGAGTTTAAATCTTTTGTAAAAGGAAATAGAATAGAATTTCTTTTGTTTCATTAGTTTTCGTACAAAAGAAAATTCAACCTAATTCACTGCATAGTAAGGTTGGTATTTACTATTAAATATATCAGTATGGTGAGCCTTACGAGGTTAAGTGACATGGGTATGTTGATTTTAATGTCAAAATCTGATAATGGTGTGGCATTTTCCTTTAGTAGCAGACGAATTTGTAACAATCTACGCGCACAGATTTTGTGGTGCGACAAATTCTTACGCTGAACGTGAATTAAATAGAGGATAGTTATTAACTTATTACCTTCGTAATGAAATGAAAAACTTACACATCAATCGTCTAATCACACATGTCTATGGTCTTCACCAAAAGGAAACTACTGTTCCGTGCTGATTGTTAGTAATTCGTAGTTCTGGTCCGTTAGAAGTACACCAAACTGTATTATTTATGGATTTGCGAGTAACTTTTAATTTTTCTACGACTATGCACTACTTTTTAATAAGAGAAAAATTCTACAATTGTCATTTTGAGTAAACCATATTACATTGTCTTTGCTATGGACATTTATTAAACAGCGTTAGCGTATAAGTGAAAAACTCAACTGAAGGACCATGACTATGTAGTTGTGCAGATAATTAATATGAAACTTACGTCAAAATTTTAAATTTAGAACGCCGACACGCGTGTGTACACACGTTACTACTACATAGGTACGTTTTAGCTAAGTTTTTAACCGATACGCATATATGCATGTAAGTCATGTTTTATCGCGCAGATTGCTTGCTAGGTTGTACCAGAGTTGTTTACGCGCAATCCAAAGATTGATATGATAAATGGAGGTCAAAAGTTTAATAGTCCCGTGTATTCCACAAAGTTGATAGATTAACAGAACCATTCTAAATTGAAACTGCGATTTCTGTTAAGTTGTCTGATCTTGAGATGTGACGTGTCGAACGTAGATAACGACCTAAAACGTCCTAGTGCTAATAGTGAATAGTTGACATCTTGTCTGTCGGGGCTTCCGACCTCTGGCCATGTACCGCCAACATCGAACTTCGTATATTTCCAGCATCTTTCTCTTTTATTCTAATTAAGGCGTCATGAGAGTGACAGAGACAATCGTTCGAAATTTACGAATATCGTTTTTCGCAGTAGCGCCGCTATACTGGCCAGACGCTGACTGTACTGGTTGACTGATATGTTTTGGAATGCCCGACTCTAAATTTAAAGACTGAACAGCGGGCGTTACCGCGAAAAACGATATTCGTTTTATGACGATTGTCTCTGCCACTCTCATGATGACGTAAAACAGTTACCGGGTAACAAGAAAATCAATATGACAGGAAATTAATCTAATATATATATATCTCTTTCATTTCATTTCTTCTTTCTGTCTTACAGATAACCCTCTCTATCAACTTTCTGGTACAATTTCTGATATAAAGATCAGATCTATTAGATCACGTTCTCAGTGATTCGCGTCAACCGCGACCACTAGGTTATCTAGTGTCCAAGCGGATTGGCTGAAAATGATATAGGTACCGAGAAAGCTGACAAACGATACGCGACGTCAAATCGCCTTAATGACACATGCTAGGGAACGACCGGCGACCGTGAAGCCAAGTCGATTAGAAAATAGCAAAGAATTTCTGAACAATACATTTTGTATGTAACTAACATAAAGTAAATATTGATTACCATTTTTAGATTCAGATAAACATTCGTCGTAAAATAAAACACGTCCACTTATTTTTAGTGGGTTGCGGTTAGTTTGTTTTGTTGTTCGGTTATTTTTATTTTTCATTTTTACAAAACGTACTTTAGGCTTTATGATATTCAAAATTACAGATTCATAACTTCCAACTTCACAAGTTTTATTACAAGTATTGTGTTTGTAAAAAAAAATCAACATAGTTAAGGTTGCATTAATTGTCACGTAACATATATTAGATAGCAGTTATAAATCCTTAATCAATGTCTATGTACAGTGCATGAAGAATATATAACGTATGAAGTTAGTGGTTAAGCATTTGAGGTTATCAGCCGGGCTAGCACATGACCGGTGCCGCAGTTTCTCGCGTCGAGATAGATCAGTTCCTCTTTAAGTAACACGGTAAGAAAAGGACGAGTAGTTCAAGTCGCCGCGAGATACTGTCACGCCAATCATGTGCTTAGACTATAGGCAATTTGTAAAGTACCTACATATAAATCCCTACTCTATTCAAATCAGGTCCACCACGTACTTTTAATTGTACAAATAACATCCTAGTATCTTGACTGTGGGTTTAATGAGAATAGTTCCTAAATTAACAAGTTAATGAGATATACGCCATTAAACGGCAAGATTGAGCTACGAAGACGTCTACCCGCCCTTTGATCTCGGATCAACTCCGAAATAGCTCACCAGCTATCAGGAGAAAGTGATCTTAATCACCAAGTACTAAAAGCAATATATTCACTAGCCAATGGTAGGCGTTATACCAATGCAATAAGATCCACAATTGGATTGACAATTAAGTCAAAAGTATACAGCTTTTCAAGGTTTGTGATCGTTAACAGTTTTAGGAGTTTGAAACGAATGTGTATCTTAACAAGAATTTCAATTTAGAGCTTGAAGGTAAACAATATTTTAAATCTATTAATAACTACTTCAAAATAATTTTTGTTTTCGGAGTCAACAATAACAGAAGTGTTTACAATAGTTGCTGATATAGCTACATGTCAATAATTGTAGTAATGAAATAAGTTTTGGTGGCAACGTCATCTTATTGTATTTAACGTACTAGTTTTTAAATTAGTAAGTGAAACTATAATCCAACGATACATTCAGACTGCAGGGCGTGCCAAACATTTATACATACATACCCGCTGTAGAAAAATATAACCCCAAGTGTATTTAATTGTAATTGTAAAAAATTAAACGACGGTTCACTAAGAGCGTTATTATCACACTTGAGCGATTTATATGTGAAAAACTTAGTTAAACCACCTGGCCTGGCCTATGTGGTAATTAATAACGTGTCTGAAAAACGCATGTAAGCCTTCTAAATGCAAATTTTGAAGTAAGTTCTATATGGACCCGGTACATACCCGGGGTGGACATACCCGGTTTGGACCCGGGTATGTCCTTAAACTACGTCCGACAATGAGAGGTAGGGCACAGCGAAGTACCATCACGCTCGAGTCTGGAGAAGCCCAACTGGGGAAGTACCTCCTCCTTACAGAAGACCACAGCCATAATAGCACTGCTACCTTTCAGGTATGTAGTGTTGTGTTCCTGATGGTGAGTAAGGTTCCCAGAGCTCCAACTCCCCTTAAAGGTCGGCAACGCGCTTGTGACTCCCCTGGTGTTGCGGGTGCCCATGGGCGACGGTAATTGCTTACCATCAGGTAATCCGTCTGCTCGTTTGCCACCTTATGTCATAAAAAAAAAAAAAAATTTTCTGCACAACTACATACACATGGATTTCAGTTTTTACGTATAGTATACAAAACTCGTACGCCTCTTTACAAAACTCGCTCGCAAATCGCTATGATAACTATCAGGGGCCTACCGCTAAAATTTAAGTTTGAAAATATCGGGCATCTATCTCTTTCACTCCAATTAAAGTGTAATTGGAATGACAGAGACACAGATAATCGTTCCCAACTTTTGTACTTCGATTTTCGTGGCCTCAGGCTTAACCTGGTGCGATATAATTTTTGTCGACACTTCTTCATATAGTTAATCAATAAAGCGGTCAATAGTCACTTTCATCTTCACCTACCTAAGGTAAACATCTATATTCATCGTACTCTGGTGACTCATTGTAGTAGCCAAGCCATACAATGCCCATTGAAGTGATTACAAAACTCGCAGAAGACTGCAAACATAAACTGAGACGGCAAATGCCGCAGCAGACATAGGGCTTCTGCACGTGATTAGGTCGGCAGAGGCCAGCGTTACTAGGGCAAGCCTAAAACCCTGGAGACAAGCAGCGTTTACGAAGAGACCTACCCTTAGAAGCGAGTAATGAACTCCTGGACTGACAATCAGTGGCGGCGAATCATTTTTAGGGTTCCGTACCTCAAAAGGAAAAAACGGAACCCTTATAGGATCACTTTGTTGTCCGTCTGTCCGTCCGTCCGTCTGTCAAGACCCTTTTTCTCAGGAACGCGTGGAGGTATGAAGCTGAAATTTATATCAATTACTCAGGTCTACTGTCCCTTGAAGCTGTGAAAAAATCAAACTTCTAAGCCAACGCAATCAAAAGATACAGCCGTTTATGCCGCAAATTTTCGACACTTGCAAGGGAATCAAAACCTACAGGGTGCTTCCCGTGAACTCAGAATCTTGAAATTTGGTACGAAGCAACGTCTTATAGCATAGATAAAGGAAAAATTACGAAAACCATAAATTTTTTGTTACATCACATAATATATTTTTTTTTTATAATTTTAAACTTACTAGCCATTTCCTCATAAACGCGTAGAGGTATTAAATTGAAATTCATACCAAATACTCAGGTCTATAATACCTTTAAGCTGTAGCAAAATCAAACTTCTATGTCAACGCAATCAAAAGAAACAGCAATTTAAGCTGCATATTTTGAAACTCGCAAGTACTCGCAAGGGAATCAAAACCTAAAGGGTACTTCCAGTCGACCTAGAATCTTGAAATTTGGCATGAAGCAACGTTTTATAGCACACATAAAGGAAAAATTCCGAAAACCTTAAATTTTTAGTTACATTACAAAATATATATTTTTTTAATAAATATAAACTTATTACTTTACCCTAAAAATACCATAGTTATGACTCGATTGTCGTAATGAACGAACTTTGTAAACCTTGCAGGTTTGTACGGAACCCTCGGTGCGCGAGTCCGACTCGCACTTGGCCGGTTTTTTTTTTCTTGGCCATGACGCAGCCAATATTGCTTTGCCTTTTACATGAGCCCAAGGAACTGAACTGTGGGAAAGTTAGTAACGCCGGTAGGAACCGGCTTGCATTTATGCACTACCGTTGATAACGATTATGGGATCTTCTAATTAAAGTATTTCGTTGCTTGAAGTTAAAAGTTCTGTGCATTCATACCTACCTAAATGAATGAATGAATGAATATTTGTTTATTCGTAAACACACAATACAGAGGTGACAAAAATACAAATAACGTAGAACACAAGGAAGAAAGTGCCACGAAACGGCCTCATCTCAGCATAATGCTAGCGACATCCAGCGCTGATCTTCCGATGAGACCATAAATGAAAATTGAAACAGATTTTAGTACTTACTGTACGATATGTTTCATTCAATTCATTTTAGATTGGGAATAAGCTTGATTCTGTCAATGTTAGCTGCAATTTTTCTAACAAAGGCCTGGTTCTGTTAAGTTTACATTGTATTTTTGGAAAATTCTAATAAAAACCTGTAGATACTACATAAGTAATACAGGTTTATATTTTCACGTGGAAACTGTTATGTGTGCCTCGTTAAGGCTGTGTAAGGGTAGCGTTGAAGAGTCTTCAGCCGCCGTTTCAAATGTCAAAGTTGACGAAAGGTGAAGTATGACTCGACGTTTGCACGAAGTAGGTTTTTGCAATTACGGGGCACTAGGCCTAAGTCTAATTATAAGTCATTTTCTGCAATGGAGACAGGTTCTGAAATGGTTCGCGGTTAGTGGTAGCTTTGGTTGCCTCCATCGCAATTTCTAATTAACATCACATCATTATATTTACTTAATCACGCAAATAATTTGATTTGATTACGTATGTAAAAGGTATAGAAACAATACAACTAAAGCAAAATAAAGATATATGTCAAAATACTTTTGACATATATCTAACTCCATCTTTATTTCATCTATCTGTTGTAAAATATACTTAACAAGTTACTAACAACGCTTATTTATCTGTATCTAATGACCTTTTGCAAGAAGAAAATCATAGAATATGCTTTCTCAATTTAACCAATACAACTTTGAAGATGTCACCGCTTTCTATAAGATTAAGGGCACGGTAGAGTAGCACTAACGTAGGTACCCACTACAGTTACGCAATTGCAACCATTGCAACGGTAAACTATAATTAGATTAATCAGATTACACAGCGCATCAAAGGGCCTATTGCGTAGTTTTAGTAATTGGTTAAAAGTTAAATGTCAGGGGCCAATCCAACTTGAGAAAAACACGAGGTGATGGTGACGTTGCTACTGCATCGATTATTTAGTGATGCGTGGAAACGTTATAGCACGTTTCAGTCCCTTTGTCGTCTTTTAGATTTTATAGGGCGGTCGTGACATGTTTATCACAATAACTCTGCTACCGTCAACTTTCATTTTCGATGCTTTTGAGTCGTCGGCTTAAGTTCGTAGGCAGTAAATGCTAGGTATTTTTCTTTTACTTTACACAAATAATTACGACACCAACGTACGCTGAATAATTAAAAGACTTGCCCAAGATATCGCATTTCAGCGGTAGGTAATGTGATCTACAAACACGTTTAATTAAAATGTAAAATAAATCATTTGCTTTAACTTTTCCCACGCTCCGCAATGTAACACCGTAGGTATATGAGCGGATAAGAAATTGCAATGTTAAGTGGTAGACATTTACCAGTTTCTAAACATGTAACTACATGCTGAGCACATAGCAGTGGTGACTACATAGGAGCTCTAATCTTGACTTGACTGATTCTGTGACAGCTCAGCTGTTTCACACACAGCTTATCAATATAAGGAAACCTAAACTAGCTTACGATGTTTTGATGAGTTGACACGGCTACTTTACGCTATAATAAAGTCTACTTACCCGTCACAGTTATTAACGAACATTTCTAACCATTAAGTTTAAAATAACGACGACGTACTGGTGAACTACGAATAAAAATCAAAATGGCATTAAAATGTACACAACCACCTACGGGTAAGTAAAAGGGTGGCGTTAGGCCAGGATTCGCACTGGCCAAACCGGTCTGGAGAATGTTCAAGCCTGTTCCGAACGACTCGGCTTTCTTTGGTGTATCTCCTTCGAAATTGATTTGAAAAATTTTAGAGCAGTCAAAAAAGGAACAAATCAAGTCAAGATCCAGGGAGTTCGAAGAATGTTACTTCGTTTTTAAGATACCTTCCCACCTTGGGATTTATAGTCTTAACCATAACAGAATGTCAACATTTATCGGCCTTTTATAATAGGTACACATCAGTGGCGGTAGTAGAAGCCGATTCCCGCCGGCTTGACTAACTTTACTGCAGTTCAACGGTTTTCCTTGGGCTCAAGAAGAAAAGGCTAAGACATATCGGCTCCGTCTTGCCTAAAAAAAAATTGGCGCGCCGCCACTGGTACCTACACATTCAAACACGAAATCCAATGAATCCACTGCTAAAAAATTCCCCGGGGATCTTAACAACGCGTGCTCATGCGCTCACCTCATGTCCAGTGAAGTATAAAAATATGTACACAATATATACAATGTTTATTTCAGTGCAATGAAAACCTAAGATATATTTATTTATTTTATTTAGAATATATATATGAGCTAATTAATTCGATACATATGTGATATTATCTATGAAAAGGGACCTTATTGTCGATGGCGCTTATGTCGTTGTTCAAGACGATACAATACAAACGCAACGCGATTCGACGTAAGTGCCATCGACAATAAGGTCCCTTTTCCTAGATAATGACACAATGTGTTCGACGTTACTCATCCAGGGGCTTTCTGCGATTTTGACTACATTGTTAGCCCAGATTGATTCAATAAAAATATCTTCATGCTGCTTCCAACACAGAGTCGACATTCAAGAACTTTTCTGCCCCAGCTTCCAGCGGATCTACAAGCAAAAAGTCCCAGTTCACGGCCATAAGTGTTACCAGGCTCAGGCTACAATCAGAGCTACGTTTAGTTACTGCACTAGAAACTAATTTACCTTTTAATCTGGCTAGTTGTTATTTTTATTTATGATTAAATTTACACCCATACATTTTTAATTAGTCGTTTTTAATGATTTCCTGGCTATAACTATTATCTTCCAATGCATCCGATTCGGTTAATATTTGAAAGCTGCTGTTCTTATCTCATTATAACTGAATTAAATACAAGTGGATACTATCGATTCGACCGTTAAACCGAATATCGAGTAAAGATGTAAGTCGGTCCGGTATCCGCTTGTGAAATAAAGTGAAAATAAATTTTAATCTGTAGATAACGGTTTCGTTACTAATGGTTATTAATATGCCATATCTTGAACAAAAGAGGAAATTGTTTTTAACCATTTTTCGACTTAGTTTGTGTAACATATTCATTTTGTCTACGAGAAAATATAGCGTTTTTTTTTAAATAATCAGAACACAATTACATACTTGTACGTCCAATAAACAATAAATATTTAGTAAATTCTGTAGAATACAGTATGCGACGAGTAATTGCTAAGGTATTGACCACCCGGGCATTCCAGGTTATTTCAGTGACGCCGGGATAAGTAACGAGCAAACTCAAATAAATACACAACACTCACCAACCCAAAATAAACATAAAATGCAAACAGCAAAGTCGAATTTACAACTGTATACGTATGTTTCATATGACTTTTCTGAAAATTGACCTTCGATATATTACGTGTAAAGTACAGATTTATGGTGCCGCGTAAGAAGTGCGTGCGAGCGAAACGACACGACACTAACATGTTTGAAAGGCCACGGAACCTATAAAAAGCCCTTTATGGTGATTAGTTCTGCAAACCAGCGGGTAAACGAGGGACAGGGATGGAAACGTGGCTATACATACGTTCTAAGGATAAGCGTTGAATTTTTTTAAGTCAAAGGAATCAGAGATGTCTGGAGATCGTTTGTGTTGCTGGAACACTATTGAGCATGCGTCAGTTTTGAAACAGGACGAAGGGGGGTGAGAGGCGGGGTGGGGGGGAGTGAAGACTGTCCTTGAAAGAAGCCGTTTTGGCAAGGTTACTCTTGTTTAGGCTGGTTACGACACCGACGGTGAAGTTGAGCTTCTGAACTAATATATCTCGTACATAAATCAGCTTGGATACATTAAAATTACATTATAGACGATGTATAGAAGAAATAAAAATAACGAATACATCATTTTAAATAGTAGTACTATATGCAACCTACATTCAATTAGTTTAGTGGAGCATGATTACGTTAGTATTTTTAGTTATAATAACGAAATAAATGTCTTTTCCATACGAATCGTATCGATACTCGTACGTAATAATTAAATATAGTTCAAGTTTTAAGGATAATACTTACTCATGAAAATATGACAGTAAATGTTTGCTTACTCATAAAACAAACCATCCTGTCTGACGTACAGTTTTAGTCATAATATTAGTAATTATGTTTCCCCTTTTAATCCATCTTATTACGTTTGCGAATCCTTTGCCTTTATTTGTAAACAGAGCATTGCCAAATAGGGTTCCCGATATTACATAAATGGGATTACTTTTTCCTAATTTTACTTATATGGATAATACGCAACCTCGGTGAAGGAGCAATTACTTTAGAAAAAAAAATTGTTACAGATTTGGAATACATAGAAGGCTAATTCGATCCGGAATTCCGGATCACTCCGGATCTTACGAGGTAACAACAAAAAAAGAGCTAATATTACGACTATTTCTATAGAATGACAAATTAAGTAGAAATATTAGAATTTATGGACATGCGATTTATAAGGTACAAATTTAGACAAGCGAGTGACTAAACCAAAACTAAACCTGAACGGTACCTACCATCTTCCACGAGTTTGTTAAAACATACTCAAGTGTCTGCATAGGTAACGTGATGTATGTCAACTGTGGTAGCTCGTGATTGAGCCAATTTGTACATTATACTTCTAACATATCTTGAATACACTCAAGCATGAATTACTGTTACGTTATATAAATGAACGCTCTATTGTGTTACGAGCCCAACAATTGTTCCTTATAAAACAATTATCTATAACTTTTGCCATTAAAACATCAACACGTTGGTTTTCCTCGTAAAACAAATGGTGTGTCATATGTTCTATTATATCCATAAACTAGGGACGCCTAACATATCGCAACATTTTATGAACCCTACTAATAATAGGCGAATTGGGCATGTAATGGTTACGGTTATGGTTATCGCTCTGGATTTGGGCTTTGGATTAGAAGTTTTCTATTCCAGGCGGATTCTGTGGTATATTTCACCCAACTAAATAAAATTCCGATTCCTCCGGTCCTTACAGCGAATCAACTTTTGACTCTGAATTTTTTCGTCGTTTTCTTTGGTTCTTTAGCTTTTTTGTTCCAAATACAACAAGGCAAGGAGGATAGCAAAAATCAATTACGTACTCGTACTAATGGAACATACTGGTAACACATATTCAGAACTTCCAGGGTACCTAAACACTCTAAGCTGACCTGTTCGCGGGCTCAGCTCCGTGTTTATTTTATTTTTCTATATGTGTCTGCCTTTCCTTTTTAAAGAATATTCTCTTTTCGTCTTTGTTACTACCATGGGTTACCATAAAATAGTCACATAATGTGATTATCAAAGACAAATCTTTGACTGCGGTTCTCCATACACCGCTAGATACATAACTGTCGTATAACGGTGACCGAAGATGCAAAAACCATAGCACATGGAATCTTCTGCCATCCGTCTTGTGCGACAATACAATCACATAACGGAGATATAATGACAGTACAGTTTTTTTTTCTATACTACAGTAATACCTACCTATTTGGTGGCCAGACTTGTTTTTCAGCGTATGTAATATTGGGTATATTATTTTGCGTATTGCGTAACATTGTATTATGAAATTCGAGCTAACTAGACTGACACTCTAGCTAGACTATAAACAAGTAGAAATATTACTACAAAGTAATAAATTATTAAGGTATTTAAAACGGGACAGGAGTTACTTTCTCTAGTTTGACTACCTAATTAACATTTTCATTTATTTCGAGCAGTATCTGAAGCCGTTTTCCGCTAATTTAGAATGACACTTCTTTTATTGATGCATAAAACGAACTTAATCGAATCGGTCCACGTAGTGGGGTCGGGGCAATCGATTTTAGTCCTTATTTCCAGCTACATACGAAGTGCGTACATTACACCTATTTACCGCTCATTGCAGCGTAAGAGTAACCACAGACAGTGTAATCTATTTTAAATTGATGGAAGGTCATGAGCTCACCGGGTGCGTTCTGTTCTACGCAGTTAACAACTTGGCAGCGGGGAAATGGATCTGGAAAATGCTGGCTGCTTATAAACAAACTGAACGAATCGGTGTCGAGTTGTTTTTAAGGTTCGAAAATGGAATGCCTTTCTTTTGTTTCGCTGTTAGCGTTATTGATATTTTACAATACGATCGTGTTTTGTTACTCGAGCTTGTAAAATACACATACCTAAGGGCAATAAAGTCGCTAACAGAACAATGTCGCCTAGAACTGGTACTCGGCGTTATTTATGTTCTGGGACTTAAAAATATTGTATAGTTGACTATGAAGTATACATATAGACGTTAATTGTCCGTAGATATAGTGTGCGCGTTGGGCGGTGTGTTGGCGATATGAGGAATCGCGACATATGGCGAGAGTGACGTCATGACTGGACGGGATTGTATCACATTCCATCTGCATATGGTTAGCATTATAATAAACTTGAATAAAACTGCGGCCGTACAGTTACAGTTTTGTCTAGTTTAAAGATCTAGACAGAAACATCCAATTTAGTATTTAGAATTGATAATCGGTGATTCAGAAGTGGCTGGCAGAATGTCCATCGTATCAATCGTATGTTGAGACAAATGCCTGTCGCTTGTCTTTTTTTTTGTTAGGCTCATATTAACTATTTGTCTAAAATAGCATTAATTTATTTCAAACACCGAGGTCCATAATCAGTTATCAACTAAATCACTACAACATAAATTAACTTGTTAAAAAAATACAAGTCGGGACGGGACTAATTTAAAAGGAGGCTTACAACTTGATTAGAGTTCATTGTTATATTCAAACATTGAATGAATACATTAATAGTAAATTAACAATACTGTCAAACGTCTGCTCACCTATTCATTATCAAACAAGTTGTTTCAGCGAATGCCAATTTTAAAAAGGTGTATGGGCCAGAGAGAATCATAGACTCGTAATACATTTTATTCCGAGACTAAAAAGAATTGTACACGACGTACTAGTGTTCATAGTGAAATGATGATAAAGTTGTATTCAGGAATAAGATTAGCGATTTCATGGGTTTAGCTATGATAACAGAAAATACCTAGGGGTGTCATAACAGAAGAGCCGTGAAAGCGTTACATCGAGTTTGTTAACCCAAAGTCACATATAAAAATATATTGTTTGCATTAGGTCTAAGTAAATACCTAATAGCTTAATACCCAATTCATCTTGCAGAATACTATTGTAATATGATGAATTCTTTAGAATGCTAGTATTGAACTGCTTTCAAGAAAATCATGCTGCAGAAATAAGTCAATAATTCTAAATGGCGAGATCTCATGCAGAGCAACTCTTGCGAAGATCCAAATATGGCCCTCCTTTGATTCAGTTAAACATACACATATGTTCATTCACACATTTCATCCGTATGCAGTCCACTGCTGGACATAGGACACCCACAAATATGACTTGCTTGACGCTGCTGCCCGTCCGTAGGAATTTTCCGTTTGTCGCCTCTTACGATACCCGCGGGAAGAGATGGGGTGGTGCTATTCTAGTCAGCCACACGGCGATCAGGTAAACACGACATAAAAGGCGAGTTTTCGCGCTTTATTATATCACTCCTGTTTGCATGCAGGGCTAGCCTTGCGAAGATACAAGTAGCCCGCCTTCCTCACATGAACACTGCTGATAAAATCGCTACCAGGCCATAGCATGGCGTGCGCTACGTTCGTTGCACTGCAATTACTCGAGCGTGTAATTGGCCGCTCCCCGTATTGTGGTCGTTATCAATCGCCGGTAATCAGGACTTGCATATAACCTGAGACCAATTGGTGGCAGATAATTATCTGGAGCTTGTGCCTCGTGAGTCATGACATGTCTTCTACCGTAGTTCTTTTAATAGAACCGTGGATCAATATGAAATCATATGCATTGTGTGCCAAACAACGAATGGCACTTTAAAATGCTACCACTTCTATAAAATAACTATAAGTAGTGAGTACCTATATGAAGAATACATTTCGCTATTATAAGAATGCAGCATAAATCACATATTTATATTTAAACTTTCGTGAGACATCATAATTAACGATCATGTTGTGCGCGACGGGCAGGCGACGCGATCGGCGAACCGAACGGACACTCAGCTAGTGATTGCAATCCGGATTATTCGAAGTTCAAAAATCCGGATTTCAGAGCGTTTGAAAATCCGTTTTTAAATCCGGATTTTGAAAGAAAAAAACCGGTTTTTCGGATTTTTTCCCACCAGTACTAATTTGCTCAAAACTAATGCTGATGCGAAATAAAAAGCGGTGCACATGAAGCGGTAACGCGCTACAGCTATTGCGTTGCGCAATACGCTCGCACCTATGATGAAGTATTTAGAAAAAACATCTTAGGAGATTAAAGAATTGATCTGCACCATGGCCGCGACATCGACTCCGATTTCTCCTCTTCCCTCGGTGGCTTCCAATAGTGCAATGACAACTGTCAATGGTAATCAACAGTGACGAGACCAACCAGAGCTAAGTTTTAAAGATCAATTAAATCAACATCTGACATTGCTCTACCAAAATAATTAGGGCTCCTGGTATCCGTGATGTACGCCGACCCGTAGCTACGTGTTCTTAACACCGCCGGTACTAAGATCACGAATTTCACGAACACGGCCAGGTACGTGTCACGTACCTGCGTTCGCATCCGGATTCACGTGGCACGCCGTGACACGTAGCCCGTACCTGCGTCCGTGTGTGGAGCTTCGGGCTCGATTCCGTTGGATACTTATCGCACGTTTCGTAATTTCGCCACGCCCAGGAATATCATAAATAAGGACTAAGTTTTATTCTTAAGATACGTAAAGGCGTGACCACGCCTACACGGATCTACACGGATTCTCGTACCCTAATTTCACGTAACCGAATGTCACGTGCGGAACGGACCAGAAAACCGTTGCCGTGATTCACGAAACCGGGCGCACGGCTACGGGTTCACGAATCACGGACACGACCGCGAGCCCTAAAAATAATCCAGGAGTTACCCAGATTGCCTCACCAGATGTCCCGGATTTACCTACTCTAATCCACATACGAGTAGAAATGGCCGTCCACGAGGGCGGAGGTAAAATCTGTAGCATTTTATCCTCCTTATACAACCAGACAACCAGTGCCCTTTACCACAAAACTTTATAAGTGCACAATTCTAAAAAATTGTTAATTTTTAAACCAAAAAATGTGCCACAAACATTACAAATATGTATTCGTTACGATTTGCGGTACACAAATATGTCACTTTTTTTAAACCGTACCACAAAGAATAAAGGTATGTCACGACAGCTACATAATTGTAGGATTTTTCATTTGCAAATATACAGGTGTAAAATTGTAATGTTCCAACTACAATTATGTCACAACTTATTTAGCCTCTTTGAGTTTGAAGGTAGTTTCACGTTATTCGCAATACACAGGAATTGCATTAATTATAATTGTAGATACATATATAGTGAAATACTGATATACTCCATATCCCTCATAAATCCACGGACATTACCTATTACGTACATCTAAGATCACAATGGATTTACAAGACAAAGTAACTATTTTAGGCCACATAAATGAAAACAAAGAAATACTTTTTGGTAAATTTAGTCATAAATTGACGTACGCTAGAAAAATAAATAAATACAATTATTATAATTTCATAATATTGCATTACTAGTATGTATATATAGTTGTAAGAGGATGTGACAAACGTTGAGAGAATTGTTAACTTGTACAATTATATGTGTATAATTATACACATGTGTAGAAATAATATTACAATTTAATGTAGCACAAAACAATTGTCAGCTACAAATTTTTACATTTTCCGGAAAAAATATGTAACGTATGTAAATTGTAGATTTTTGCTACAATATACATATTTGTAGGAATTTTCCAGTACAAATATGGAACTTGTAAATTTTGTGGTACACACACACTTGTGTTATGACAAATTTGTAACTTGACACTTCAACTTATAATTGTAAGTTTTGTGGTATAGGGCACAACTATCAATACTACCAACAAGTGTGGAGTCGGAAAGGGCATTTTCAGCAGCTGGAGTATTCTGTAACAGTATGAGGCGAGGTTAAGTGACGATTTTCTTGATGCGATGATGTTTCTTCGTTTTCTTTTTTATCAAAACGTGGAAACAAATATAAACATCGTATTTTGCGATCATGTTTATCAACCAATAGATGATTTTGTTATTAAATAGCGTACTTAGCGTATCGTACGTATTTCATTTAATTTTTTTTATATTTTTTTACTGGCTTAGCAATGTACGCATTTTATTTTTATTTTTAATCAAAACAGCTTAATTTGATTCTTTGTTTCACTTCTCTTTATGCTACATATTCCTTTTTTCTAAAATCCGGATTTTATCCGAACTTCGGATTTCTGTCAAACCAAAATCCGAAAATCCGTATCTGAAAAAAAGTACACGGATTTGCAATCGCTACACTCAGCACTCTTAGTGCTTCAAAATGGAGAACTATCTTCTCCGAAACATGTCGTGCGGGTGACTAAATAATCGTGAGTAGAACCGGGTTAATCGTTAATAAATCACATATATACCTAATTTTAGTGTTTAAATAATACGAGTATGTTTGTTGTTTATATGTAAATGTACATATATTTCTCAAGATGTTAACATCTTAACGGTCTTGTTACACACCGGTTCAGAAAAGATATGATTTAATTTAGTATGTATTATGCATTAAGTACATGTTTATGGCAATAACAATGAAGGCAATTAACGGTGGGCATGAAATTAAACATTTAGTTGCAAATGCTAATGGTATCTTTATAAATACTCAATTGTTAACAAACTTACTTATACGATTACACCTATTTAAGCTTTATAAATGAATGCTAAGAGCGTTGCTTTGTGTGCAGAAATCTGTGTCGAAGCTTCTATAAGAATGCTTAAGGTAAAGGTATGGATGCCACTTTCATATTAACGTTTACGTTACGTTTAGCCATTACACCTATTTAAGCTTTATAAATGAATGCTAAGAGAGTTGCTTTGTGTGCAGAAATCTGTGTCGAAGCTTCTATAAGGATGCTTAAGGTAAAGGTATGGATGCCACTTTCATATTAACGTTTACGTTACGTTTAGCCATTACACCTATTTAAGCTTTATAAATGAATGCTAAGAGAGTTGCTTTGTGTGCAGAAATCTGTGTCGAAGCTTCTATAAGGATGCTTAAGGTAAAGGTATGGATGCCACTTTCATATTAACGTTTACGTTACGTTTAGCCATTACACCTATTTAAGCTTTATAAATGAATGCTAAGAGAGTTGCTTTGTGTGCAGAAATCTGTGTCGAAGCTTCTATAAGGATGCTTAAGGTAAAGGTATGGATGCCACTTTCATATTAACGTTTACGTTAGTGAGTACTATTATAGATAAATTAGCGAGAGTGTGGAATTGAATTTGTAGTGGTTGAACGGGAAAAAGGAATGCCTATAAACACTTCATAGAATGCCTATAAACACACAATACCACTACAGATGCAATTCCACGCTCTCGCTAACTTATCTAGATACCAAAGTTGCTAGTACTCATACTTATATATACATTAAGTCCGTCTTTTGTAAGTACATATTATTTTATGTGCAATAAAGATTAAACAAACAAATGTTAGCCCGAGGTTTCCCAAGGTATATTTTTAACGCCTCGTTTTATGTAGAAAAATATTTATTATATATATCTATATTTTAAATGGACTTAAGAAAAACCAACAACTGCATATTAAGACTACTAGCTTTGATAAACAATGACGTTCTAATATTTGAAAAGAGGAATAAGTGATACAGCAGTGGATTTCATTTCGCATTTTAATGTGTTGTTTGACTGCTTGCTTTTTATTTATTATAGTACCGTAAATGACTTAAAAATAATCAACGATACGTAACTAAGGTATAGGTGAAAAACTTAACTAATCGACCATGTCTATATAGTTGTGCGAAAAATTAATATGGAACTTACAATTTACGTCAAAATTTGAATATAGAAAGCCAACATGCGTGTACAGACACGTTACTACTACATGGACCAGGTGCTTTATGCTGGTTGACCCTAAAACTGCTTCATCCACTTGGGTGGCTTCAACGGCTGCTACTAACCGTTTCAAAATACTAAACCCTTTAAATCCTTTCAACAATTTTAAAAGAGTGTAATCAATATCGCTGACAGTATCTGTCGATTCCCATTACCCCGGCTACTCAGCCGTGAGCACACAATAACATGTTAAACACCCACGTATAGGCTGTTAGCTTTATTGCAGCCGTATAAATAGTTCTTATAATTCTTTTAAGGTCCTTATAAGGCGGCACTGATTGTCTTATGTTTGACAGGTGATGTGATGGCGTGGGACCTATCTAGGAAAGTAAAGCTGATATCACACTTGCGATTTGCGAGCGAGTTTTGTATGGAGGCGAATACGCAGCGAGTTCGCCGCATACGAGTTTTGTATAGAAATCGCTTGCAAATCTCCCAAGTGTGATAACGCCGTAAAGGACCTATCCTTTTCTCTGGTAAGTACTATAGGACAGAGAAGGCATATGTTATTTTACGTATACTCCTAAGTTACTAATACTTATGTAATGTTATAGATAATGACAGCCTATTTAAATAAGTACCTAGTTAAATATTTTTTATTGTACTTTGGGGTTTGGGTCATAGTGGTTGGTCTGTAATGATTTTATTGAGATGTGTGTCTAGTTCGTAATTCTCGTGTCACATTTTGCGAGTTACTATTTATTTTTATACCTATACTATATACTCAAATTCTAAAACATCTTTTAGCATACACTATGTTCTACAGTTTCAAATATGTGTCTTTTTCATTAATATTTATTCTTCATGTTAACTATGTTTAAAGGTACCTACAAGATGTCTGTATGTGAACGGTAGGCAGGCAATGGTAAGACCACCTGAGTTGCCAAGCAAACAAATAGTTCAACAATAAAAGTTCTTAAAGTTATCAAAGTACATATATATCGGGAGTAGCTAAAAATATTAAATAAAATTGATTAACACGGCACTCGCTAATGGTCTAAGAGGTTATAGACACTACACTAGTATAGGTACTCGTATGTATTCTGGTATACCTAAATGAATGAGATAGTTTAATTCTTTATTTTATAAAGTCTGTTTATTTCCTACGTGGCCAGTGCTTCAATACTGGTTAATAGGAAGTTAATAGGTGTTGTGTGCAAAATAAGGCATGTGTGTGCATATAGGGGCTCCTACCGAGACTGAGACTACAGATACAGAATATCTCATAAAATTGTTTTTTATCTGTGCCATGTAAAGGTCAATGCTACAACCAGCCAACATGCGGGTTTTGCGTAGGGTTACCGACCAAGAAGATCACGACTATACTACCCGCAAAATTAAGTGGCGACTCGGGCAATAAACGACAGTTACCATCCTTTTTGTGCCTACCGCCACCTGCACTATTTTAGCACCGCCCGCTCAATAATACCTGGATAGCATGATTCGGATAATTTATGACCTGAATCACCACTTAATTTTGCGGATAGTATAGTTTTAGCCATTAGTAGGACTCCTTGAAAATACAACGACATTTTTTGCGAGTTCATGAAATGATGACACATGTATGAAAAATTATGCGTGTAGGTTAAACCAATTGGTTTTTATTTTTTAACCTAGTGCCGTCAATATGACGTGTCAGAAACCAAGAATTTTGTTTTAAAATAAGAAATTAGAAATGTTTAACTGGTAACCCTGGCTTATGTGGGTAGTATTGCGAATATAGGGTCGTCGTCCTGCCGCCGCGTGGGAATCGCACCGCTCTCTAGTCTATGCCCGATCTTCACAATTATAGACTCGTTATGGGCTTTGGGCTAAAGATAACATCGAGCTTTCACCTCAGTCAACTTGGAGTGAATTAGTTTTATCATTAGTGAGATGTCATTTAACTCTTTAAATTAAACTTAAATTTTTCAATTATTTTACTAGTTGCGATTTAAAGATGGAAAAATTCATAATTTCTAGTTTGTTTTTTTTTTTAATCGCAAATTAGGCACATTGGATTGGAGGTCCTATGAAAAGCGTAATAACTAAAAGATATAAGATAACATAAGAGTAATACTATTGTATTGTATTTAAAACCAATAAAATGTTTATTTTTATTACAAAGATTATTTTTAGGTGACGAAATTATACTCCTATGTTTTCATATTTATGTTTTGCGTTAAGTACTTTATTTCATTATAGAGTAAAGGTCCTATACCTTAGGATTCAGGTTTACTGTCCCGTTGTCTGTTCATTCAATTAGCGACCCATAGGTAAGGTAATACTTACCCGTTTTATCTTTCCATATTGGATCTCTCGAGTGTATGTTGATTGGCTAATAAAATCTCATACACGCAAGCTTTAATATTTCCTCATATCATATCTATAAAGAAATTATATGCATTCGTGTTTACACAAATTAGTACTCATTAATACTTCCTTAGGTATTGAATAGATACAAGAACGAGATTAATTTAAGTAAGTACTGCATAATACGGCTATAAGATTTTATGGCAAACATGGTAGGAGATAGCATCTCATGTAGATAAGTACATACTTGGAATGAATTAAAGTAGAAGTGATAATATCTCCGAAACCATTTATGAGATGTGTGTATAGTTCGTAATTCTCTGGTAACATTTTACGAATTACTATTTACTTTTATACCTACTCAAATTCTATAACATCTTTTAGCATACACACTGTTCTACAGTTTCAAAGATGTGTTCTTTTTCATTAATAGTTAACCATTTTTTTTTGCTGAATTAATATGGATAAATCGATAGCGATTTGTCAGCCTGAGCCCCGAGTGTAAGTTTTTAACGTAACTTTACGTCACGAACGCGTTTGCGTTTCCCATATAAATAACATTATCATTTACACGTTCGTAAACGTTTTTTTACGTCAAAAGAAACTTACACTAGAGCCTCTGAGTATGCTCCGTGCAATATGCTGCCTGATTTTTTTATTGAGGGCTAACCACATGTTGCGTAAAGAGGTAAAGATAAATTAACTAAACACAGCCGTGTTCCAAGTCGGAAGGAAAGTGTAAGCACTAAATGTGAAGTCTTCGCAACGGCTCAGTAACTAAAAGCCTAAAGTGGTGATGCATAAGTTGAAATATAGATTAAGTTATTTCGATCGCATGGAATGCAATAACTACATGTTATTTAGATATTTATAACAAGTGAGGTTATTGTGTAAAAATATTTACGACTATAATTGTGCATATATACGTTTTTTTAGATAGACATAAAGGAGACGAGATTCTTAAAGGTGCTGATTCACTTATGTTCAGTAGGTACCATTCAAATGGGAAAATACGAAATGTTTATTTTTGTTGTAAATTATTAGAAAATAAGTTGTACTGCGAGTATAAGTGGGGAGTGACTTCAACGACTTTTTAATTAAAGTAAAAGATGAAATGCACTCTTGGCCCGTAAGCCTCTTTTAGTCTCGACGCTCGAGCCCGTCGACATGCAAATAAGGCTAAAGCGAGCTAGGTATATGCTAATTCAGCACATCTAGGCCGCACTTCCGTCGACTGATAACTTGCAAATTACGCTGCAGGACTCCTGTACATAATAGTTTTTTTTATACTCATTGCAGAAACCTACTCATATGTATACTCACACTTAGACATATTTTCTTCCAACTGTTTGTATCTCTTTCGCTTATATAATTATCGAACGAAAGAGGGATATTACAAGGTATGAAACAGAATACTTAGTTAGATACTATATGTACCAGCGGGTTCAAACGATATATCTTACAAGATACGATTGTTTCCTCAAATGAGGAGCGAATACTTTCTTGAAAACTAAGGCTAAACCAATTACTTTAATTTATTGAAACTATTTAAGTGTTATGAAATCTAACTTTTATAAATTTGAACTGTTAGGATTAAGCACGCAAACGTAAGTAAGGTCATGCTAACACACGCAATGCTGAAAATTGTTGCTTGGCTCGAATAGTAAGCACCTAATTGGTATCTCGTGGTATTAAACGGATATGGGGTTAAAAATACAGTTTTAATTATTCAAAGGTAAAATTTAGCTCTTTAACTTAATCCCAAAATTCTAAATTTGACGCCGATTAGACTGTATCGGATGCGAGCCAGATCCATTTCTGACCAAATTACAAGATTTATTGGTTAGAAAACTAAAAAAAAGCTCTTAGGTTTCATAAAAGCTATTAATGTGAATAAAAAAATAAATCATGACGTCAATTATGGCCATAGATATTATAAACTTCATCGTGTATTCATCAGATACAACATCGGCATGGGCGTGCGGCGTGTGCCAGTCGCATCGCAAAGACCTCCGTGCATAACAATATGGCTGCCGATTGATTCCTTTTTACGCAAATCACGCACAATAATAGATGAAATGGAAAGTTACAATGACTTTAAAATGGTAATTAATTTAAGACAATCTTTTCCTTACTTTCTTTGACAAATCATGATATTTTCTGCATTTTTTTTCCATAATCAAAATTAATTAAATTTGGAGGTGGTCTTTGAGCGGAACCAAATAAATTGTGTACCGAATAACAATGGAGTCACATGCAATTGATTAACATATAAACTGGTGACCAATTAGAATAAGTTTCATAGCAACTTGCTTAGACTATTAATTTACATTTGATAAATTTACAAATATATTTCTAGATATAGGTACTCGGCTTCGCTAAAAGATATCCATTTAATATTCGTATATTTATTTTACATGGTACGCAAGGTGCCGCTGGCATCTGCCTTTTAGTCCGTCCTGCATTCTTTTACAAAACTCACTAAGGAAATCAGTGCATGCACCTGTCGGTTGCGTTTTTTATGATTTCCGAAACAGTCATTTTATTGTGATTCAATCCTTTAATCTTTATGCTTATCGGATTTTTTGATAGTAATGCCAACACTACGCTAGGGTAGTGTAAGGTGACGGCATCAGCAATGGACAAGGAACCAATCATGAACATTAGTGCTTATTTCAAAGGAGTTAAGTGTTATTCAATTTATAACTATGATTTTCGAAATTAGAACTAAGTGTCCATCATTGGTGCCTGTCAGCTAAAAGTGTCCAACATTGGTGCCATTACCTTAGTTATTTGTGGATCCAATTTGTCTGCTCACTCATTCGTAGCAGGGGAGCGTCATTGCGGATCGTTGTTAAATTTAATGTTTCCCCTACTTTTCGGCATTCAGGTCACCTGGATCGAGTCCAAAAGTTACTTGACACGAAAAGTTTCGCTTCAAATGACCGCTGTTCTTATCAGTTTCTCTGATTCAGACATGACTTTATGTATTTATCTGCGCATTCTTATCCAAAGACTAATAATAATAGCACCTTATCTCGCATTGAGCCGGTGTGTCTTGACGAATGCCTCGAGTTTGCGATAGACAAGAATAATTAATTACGAATAAATAAATTACGTGAGCTCCTATTCAAATGGCATGTAACCGTAATGAACATAAACAATAGAAAAACTGAAAACAATATGAGAAAACAATACCAACAACAATCAATTTATTATTCATTTCAGACTTGTTTCAGACCATATTGCGAATAAGAGTAAACTTTTTCCGACCCATGAATACAATGGAGAGATGGATATTGTAGCTAACATTCTTTTATATCTGCTTGGGAAAAGAAAGTCATGGCAATGCCATTAAACCGACGAAGGCATCGTATTTAAAATCGTTTTATATGCGCCTGTAAAATGTTTTAATGGATCTTAGTAAGCTTTTAAAATTCGAATTAGTAAACAAGACACGAGAAAAATTTAGCTTTGTAATGAAATCTCTGACAATGTAATTTTGACTGCTGCACGGTATATATGCTGGATATTAGAGGTAGTTTTAGTTGTGTTGTGCTTAAATGAGGTACTAAGAACAACAAAAACATAAGTCCTACAGATTGACCTAATATCTTGGGAACCATATAATGACGGGATAGTTAAATACTATTTGGTATTATGATTGTTGATTACTTCTTGGTATTGGTGATGTAAGTAGATCAGAACACAAAAGTAAATATTAATGGAATCTATAAATGTGTGGTACGTACATTCTTATCAAGTTCTAATTCGCTTCATGAAGACGTCGTCGTAATTGTTTATTTGTTATTAGAGTGCTGACGGACCATTACGATTCAGCGGCGCTACCGCGAACAACGATATTCGTAAATTTCGGACGATTGTCTCTGTCACTCTCATGACACCCTTAATTGGAGTAAAAGAGAAAGATGCCCGTAATATACGAACTTCGACGTTCGTGGTACCGGGCCTGATCGCGGTCAACTTGTCACATTCTATGACATTCGACACAATTTGTTCTTCAATCATCAAATAGCTCCAAACAACGCAATTGATTACCTACGCATTTTAAATTCTAAGTAAACGGACTACGGTTCAATTTATAAGCGAACATGAATAGTGATGCATTGTAGGTATTCAAATAGGTATTTAAACATAATATCAATTTATCATGTTTTCGGTACCTTTTCGACCTATAGGTTTATACGACTTACGAGCAACGAGAATAAACTAAAACCATTAATTCAGAAATAGCCCTAGGTTGGCCGGCATTTTTTTTTTTAAATTAAGTTTTCTAAATCTGTGTTTTGCATAATGAACCGTACATGTCACTTTGACATTTCTAAACGTCATTTCAGTTGTAAAGTTTTAACAGCTCAGGCACAGTTTAGTTGTTATAATAATATTGTGTCAAGTTACAAGAGAATCGTCGCGTGCCACAACACAGGGGGCAAGTGGAGCAGGGGGTAGTAGTACGATGCGTCATCGCCACCCTCCGGAACGCACCCCCGCCCAGCCGATCGATCGGTCACTAACGCCATGCGCAAAGCCCGCCCTTTTCTTTATTTTTATTTTTTTCCGTTTGTTATCTCTTTTGTCTATTTTGATACACTAATATTAATTACGTCTTATTAACTTTTGTTAATTCCTTTGAAGAGGCTGCATGTATATGATAATTGCAGTGTTCAGCAGTATTTTTGCGTATGACTGTAATGATGATGTCATAATTACACGCTCTAATTATGTGTTTATTAGGTGGTAATGAATACTTACTGGCATTCGTTCATTATTTCTTCCTGCGAGCGAACTTGCACCGGCGCTAGTTTCTCCACACTCTCCTCGTAGTTCCCGAAGCACTTGGTAATCTTCTCATCAAACGTATTCACCAGATCTTCAAGGGACCCGGAGAAAGTCTCCGTGAAATTGTCCCCTTCCCCGTTTTGCATATTGTCTTTGCACTTCACCGGTTTAGGTTCATCGTTATCGTTTATTTTGTTGGAGTCGGTTTTCATTTTGATAATTTCACTTAAGTTTTTGATGTTGTTTATGTGGATGTCGTTGCCGTTGATGGTTTTTTGCGGGTAGTCCGCCGTGGACAGACAGTCGTCAGCATCTTCGATTTGCGCGAGCGGCGCTTCGAACTCGAGTTCGGCCATCCTGCCTGTAGCCGCTTCTCGCATGACCGCACGTCCACCCGCGCCGAGTTCCGCGCGAACACTGACGTTAACGTTCCGATTCCTAGAGCACAGCTACAGTCTGTGTATACTAAGTCTACAACACTCCGAACGTGACACAACGAATCTGGACATCCTATCCTATAATCCTATACGACCCTACTCACTCGGCTAACTTCGGAACACGGTTCATTTGAAAGCGGGCTGGAAAAGTCCTTGGCTTAGGGAAGTAAGACCTATGTGGGTCTTGTATTTGGCCATTTTTATTAGTCATACCTCCTACTTTTCTCTAATATTTTAAAACATATATATAATAGGTAAGATGTTGAGGTATTCACCCTATTGGTATTCAAAAGAATTTTTTGGGTGAAGCATCACCCAAAAAATACCAAGTAGTCTGTCTGGCTACCCGCGACAAAGCTTTCTGTGGAACACAAAATCCGCCGGCCGTTTGCCACAAATTTTCCCCGTCTAAGTAAAATGTACATTATGAATAACTATCCTGTATCCTACGTGCACCTTTTGGGCGCTCTTCCTCGTGACTGCGCTTGTAGATTAGCTAGAGACTTGTATTTTCGGCAAGTGCCCTTAAAGATATTCAGATTATTCCCGAACGAACCAGATCTCATAAGAGACATCTACTATAAAACGCTCGCTTTTCTTCATTTCATAATTTTCAACAATGTGGGCAGAAATTACGGATAGTGTCGGAAAGCCCCAACTAGATAAATCGACGATCTGGTCAAGGTCACATCAAGGGAAATCGCTGGACGCCCTCCTAACACTATACCAGTCGTTCTGGAAATTGTTGGTGATGTGATTAATGGTGCTATTTAACTTCGCTTCAAATGACATTGCATATACCTATGCTCCCGAGTAAAACCGTCCTATTTCATAAAATTTTAAAATGAAACACGTATTTTTAAATATAAAAAATGTCTAAATCTGCCCTATAACCGCTGGGCCATGGCCATAATGGGCATCTAATTGGATTATTGCATATATTTAGTGAAGACTTTCAACATCTTAATACGTCTTTTATCTAGGGAAGCTTGTTGATTAGGTAATCTTATAATTATAATACCGTTTTTTTTTGTTCTACTATAAATTCCTATCTGCTAACCCTGCCAGGGTCCAGTAACTAACTGTAATGTTAAGTACCTACCTACTCATAGCAAATAAAGATCTACCTATCTTATCTATTTATCTAACAAAGTGTTGATGTGATTGTTTACTTTCCTCGCAATCAAAGTGAAAAGTGGAATGTAAGCACCTATATAACTTGTGGTAAACAGTGTTACTCTTACAATCTACCTACTTATACTACTTACTTATTTTATTTGGTAAAATACGCAGTTTTACTCATAAAAGTAGGCTTTCTTTACATTGTAAGCACTGGCGCGACAGGCAAGCGTTCGTAAATTTCGTACGATTGAAAACCTCTTTCCCTATCCGCTACAGAAATACAATGCTGGACATAGGCCTCTCCCATAGGCTATTATGTTGACTATATTGGACGTTTTGTAAACCCCGACCAGAAAAATATACTTATCAGCAACTCCGGGGGTGCTGCGTGAGCATTAGGTAGGTACATAAACACGGTAAAGTGTCTTAAGAACTTTTTATCATATTTATATTTATTTACAGACATTACAATATTATGATAACTACAAGTACTTAAATAATTACATAATAAAATCTAAAAAAGGCCCTTGCGAGGCATTGTACCAAGAATGCTGGCGGCATTTCCTAACAGATGTGGTTTTATCGGAACCGAAAGCGGAAACAGATGTTTTACATTTAGTTTATGTACCACGGAACCAGAAACGGAACCGGAACCGAAAACGGAAGCGGAACCAGAATCGGAACCCGAGAGATATTAAGAGTACTTCACAGATTTCACACCAGCACATACTAATACGGATTATTAATGGAGTAATACTTATTTAAAAAATCAAATTCGATTAGTGCAGCACGTGGCAAGCGGAATATGGGCAAATAAACCTTTTTAATTCTGATGTACGTCGCTCATTTTCCCCGCTGCGTTGCTGTAACATCTGATATAACTTCTGTTTTAAAAGTAGCAGAACCGGAACCGAAGCGGATGTTTTAAACCCATCGGAAGTTCCGACATAATGGAACCGGAACCGGAGTTCTGTAACATCTCTGGTTGTACCTGTACCTATCGCAAATCGCAATGCTGATACATAAAAAAATAGTTCTAGAATTTTCAATATATTGAGTACTTTTATTATTCTGGTCAGGGTTTATATCTTTGCGTATCAAGTATTATGAACTATTATATTATTTCATGATGTCTTCGAAATAACTTCGAAGTTTCGAAACAAAAACTACATACACTAACTTACGCGTGAGTTGTTCGAATACTGCATTAAACTGACATACATGCGCTCGTTTAAGTAATGATAGTTGTAAGGGTACTATGCTTGTTAGTTCTAATTATTTAACACATATTGTTTTAGTTACGTATACCTAAGCATTCATTATGATTTATTGTATATTTATATCTGTCTGCGTTTGCTTTTGGATTTTTGATTTGCTCATTGATTTATTAATAATATGTATATTAGTATCTGAACGCGTCTTATTTTTTTACTAATGTCATTATGGATTTTTTTTTGGCGGGAACGTTAAAAAGAATAGGCGCGCTTTTGAAATTAAATTTTGTAAATTAGTTTTAAATTCTAGATTTGTACATTTCTTTGTATATTTCTTATGTAAAATAGTCTATATAGTGTTAGTTTTGTACATATTACGTTAGTGCGTTTCCCCATAATGGGGAAGCGCACGGGGCGTAGCGGCCGTAAACGATCGCGAGTTACGGGTGAGTCTCTTACAGAAGGAATAGATCAGGACTTACCTTCTTCATCATCATCGACGACTTCATATTCTGATGCTGAAAATAATGATCGTCCACTAGCGAAGAAAAGAGAAAAGGATAAGTACACACCTTATAAAGCAGGAAATTATAACAGATTTTATGACGAAAACTCGCAGAAGAAAGATTTTATTGTCTTCCTCAATCGCGAAGAAGATAACACTAAAATTACAGATAAGGATAGGTTGGCCATATCTAATGGCATCAGAAAACATTGTGTTTCAGGTGTAATGCATCTGAGGTCAATTAATGCATTCAAAATTGGTATAACTTTCGACCTCCCTAACAACGCTAATGTTTTTCTTAAGAACGAAAAGCTCCTAAACGAATTGAGGATGGTTGGTTCAATACCGGCTGCCGAAACAGAAGCCACTGGGGTTCTCACATCTGTACCTTGCGATTATTCCAATAAAAATCTTTCAGCTTATTGCTTCTAGTAAAAAAGTTATTAGTGTGAGACGTTTCATGCGACGGGTAAAAGACGCTCAAGGTGTCGTTTCCTTTCTTCCAACACAGACAGTTGCTGTTACATTTGCTTCAACGCAGCTCCCCGAGTATGTTACTTTAGACCACTGGAGACATGAGGTAGGAGTTTATGTTCCTCCTGTTAAACAGTGCCTGAAGTGCATGAAATTCAACCACATTGCTAAATTTTGTAAAAACAATGAAACTTGCTCAATTTGCTCAGGCAACCATAATTTTAAACAATGTGACAAGTCCAAAACTCAATGTGCTAACTGTGGCGGTGACCATATTGCAATTTCTACCACATGTCCACTTAAAAACAAAAACTAGAAGAAAACAAAATAAAAGCAAAAATGCAAGATATTCTGATCTTTTAGTGCAGCTCAATTTCCACAGCTAAATTCAAAATACATTGATACTCAAATATCCAATTTAATTAAATCTGACAAATTTATGAATTTATTAGTTGAAGCAATGCTTGAAATATGTTCAAAACCTGATGTGCCAAAAATTCTAAAAGCATTAGAGAAATTTTAGATAACACTTTTAAGAAAAAACACCTTAACCTTTTTATGGATACATTACATATAGTGCAATGGAATGCTCAAAGTTTAATTAGTAATAGGCTAGTTTTAACAAAATTTTTATATGATAACAACATACATATTGCCATAATCTCTGAAACATGGTTGAAACCACATCAATTTTTTTCTATCAAAGGGTACAATATTATTAGAAATGATTGTGGGAACAACCACAATGGTGTTGCAATTTTAATTCATAATATTATAACACATTCTCAAATTACAACTCATTTTGATAGTTCTTTACAAAATGTTTGTGTGAAAATCAAAATTAATAACAATGAATTAAGTGTCGTTAGTTTTACAGTCCATCTAATACAAATCCACCATTTAATAAAAATAATCTAGACGTTTTGCTTAAGTCCATTCCTAAACCTATGATATTTGGAGGCGATTTTAATGCTCATCACATGTCTTGGGGATGTGTCGACACCCTGCCTCGAGGTAAGGATGTTTTAGATGTTATTGATGAAAATGATCTTGTTCTTTTGAATAATGGCAGTCCCACTACAATTGGTTCTTCATCTTGGCGAGCTAATGCTCTTGATTTAACTTTAGTTTCTCCATCTTTGGCACTTTCATGTGATTGGTCTGTTTATGATTATCCTCTGGGTAGCAGTTATCACTTGCCTGTAATTATAAATTTGGTTGTTGGAAATGAAAGTAATCTACAGAATAATATACAATGCAATAATGTACATTTACCATTTCAGCATAATTACAAATTAGTTAATTGGAAAATATATAGTCAATTAATGGATTCAAATTTAAAAAATATTGACTTTAATGCTATGTCTCCACCAGAATCCTACAATTTGTTTTGTAACATAATACATTCTGTTGCTGAACAGTCAATTCCACAGTCTACCTCCACTAATAAATGTAATAATATTGCTAAACCTTGTTTACCAAAACATTCTAAGTGTCCTAGTTTACCCTGGTGGAACTCAAAGTGTTCAGAAGCTGTTCAAAACTCAAAGAATGCTTATATATATTTTAAAACAACCCTTCTGAGGATAATTATATTGAATTTAAGAGATTGCGAGCTTTAAAAACTAATACTTAAAACAGAAAACCAACAGCTGGATGGAATTGTGCAACTCATTTAATAGATGTACCTCATTGTCATTGGTATGGAAGTACATGCGTAAATTTAATAAATCATTTACTCTTAATAATTCTCTTGATGATAGTTGGATTCCAGATTTTATATGTAAATACACTCCTGACTTTGTTTTGAATGAGCCGTTAAATTATAATAAAACTGATAATATTGGAAATAATTATTTGACTGATCCATTTTCGTATCAAGAACTCCATTCTGCGTTGTTTTCTAGAAGAGATACATCCCATGGTCTAGATGGGATTCCATATATACTTTTAAAAAATTAACCCCAAATTGTCTCATAATCTTTTAAACTTACTTAATCGTATGTGGAAGGAAAACTTTATACCTGAGGAATGGAAAACTGATTGTTTGGTTCCAGTTTTAAAACCTGGTAAAGATAAATTGTTGCCGGATTCGTATCGACCCATAGCTCTTACGTCTTGTATTGGAAAGATATTTGAACAGCTTTTAAAACAACGCCTAGAATTTTATGTAGAACAAAATGGTCTTTTACCTTACAACCAATTTGGTTTTCGCAGAGGTCGGTCTTCTCGTGAAAGCATTTGTCAGCTAGTATTAGATGCTCAACACAGTCTGTATAATAATCAATATCTTTTATGCGTTTTCTTTGATATTGCTGGTGCTTTTAACAGTGTTAATATTTCGGTTCTTTGTAACGAGTTGTCAGTGATAGGGATACCTGGGCAATTAATAAACTGGATACAAGCATTTTTGACCAATAGAAAAGTATTTGTTAAATTTAATAATCATTTATATGGTCCAAGATGCTCGTCGTTAGGAGTATGTCAAGGAGGAATTCTGTCTCCATTAATATTTATCTTATATATTAGACGATTGAATCTTATTTTGGGATCGAATGTAAAAACTTACAATATGCAGATGACTTAGTAGTTTATACATCTGGAATGGATTTAAGTCAATTAGCTTCTACTGTAAATAACGCACTTTCCAGTTTATATAAATACTTTTCATACCTTAATTTAGATGTTAATCCTACTAAATCAAAAGTCTTCATTTTCGGTCGTAAATGTGTAGCTACACCTAATATTTTGTATAACAGAATTCCATTGCCTATATATAGTGAAGTAAAATTTTTGGGTGTAACTTTTACTCCAAAACTCTCATGGACAAAATACATTAATAATATAACAACAAAAGCAAACAAGGCTTATAATGTATTAAAATCTGTTTGCGGGACTACTTGGGGAGCAGATCCCAAAATATTGTTAGTGTTATACAAATCTCTCGTTCGTAGTCACTTTGAATATGGTTTTCTTTGTTTTGCTGGAGATAGTAAATTAGTGAATAGTTTGGACAAAATACAAAATAAATGTATGCGCACAATACTAGGTGCCTTTAAAACTAGTCCTATTGCTGCTTTGCAAATCGAAACAAAACTGCCACCCATTAGTGTTCGATTCCGTTATTTGAAAGAAAGATTTATCTTGAAGCTTCATAGTTTGCCTAATAATGATCTTCTTACCAATTTAATTGCTTCTCAATCTGCTCCTTATAAGCAACATATGTTTATTTTGCAAGATTTTTCTTGCTTTTTCATTCTCTTGAAGAGTTTAATATACATTTGAACGATGATGTTCTTCCTTGTTATGCAGGCACATTCCAAAGTAAATATGCCGCAATGAATATTGTAATTGATTCAAGCTTGTCTTCTAAGGAGGAAGTTTATCTGTTATTGTCAGAATGGACTAATTATAAATTTATTTATACTGATGGGTCCAAAAATAATGATGCTGTATCATTTGCAATTTACCAGACCGAAATCAATAAGGGAGTGGGATACAAAATTAATAAATATGCTAGCATCTTCACTGCTGAAGCAACAGCCATCCTTTTGCTTTAAAACATATTATGGAAAGAAATCAGTTGAACAAAAATTGGGTAATAGTCAGTGATAGTATGAGTGTCTTAAAAGTTTGTCAAGTAACAAAATGAATGCTAACATTAACTACCTGATTTTTACTATTAAAGAATTATGGTGGAAGTTATCCTTAACTGACACTGTAGTACAATTCGTTTGGGTACCTTCGCATATAGGAGTCTTAGGTAATGAAAATGCAGATTTTTAGCCAGAACCATTGTTAATATTTCTGATTCATGCTCAAGTTTAACCATCAAGGAGTTGGATGTCGCTTTGCCGTATACGGATATGATATCTAATCTTAAAAAGCGCATGATTAGTAATTGGGGAAAACATTGGTATTTTTGTAGAGAAGTTGAAAATAAAGCTCATATATATTCTTTGTTAGACGTTCCTGTTAATAGTACGCCATGGTTCTGCAAGCTTAAACATTTTGTTCATAGAAATTTCTATACTATAATCAATCGAATGCGCATTGGTCATTATTGCCTAAATTTTCATCTTCATCGAAATAATATAGTTTCTTCTCCTTATTGTGATCGTTGTCAAATGAATGAAGTTCAGTCTCTCGACCACATCATTTTCGTTTGCCCGTCCTTCGGCATTCAGCGCCTTGTGCTGATGGATGAGCTGCTTAATATTTATGAGGCATCTAATATAATCCCGCTGTCAGTACCAGATTTGCTAAGAGAGCCTACCACGTATATGTCTTTGTATAAATTTGTACATAACACCATAAATAAGTTGTAAATATTTTAATACAATTTTTTAATTTTAGGTTCTTAATGCAGATAACATATAAATGTAAATTGTATATATTTAAAATAAATCTAAATATCGCTACTAGAATATTTCAGGATTGTACTGTTTGGAAAGGACAATAATTAAACTGGATTATGAGATTGAACGTACGGTTTTGACTTAATTAATGGATGATACATACATACTGAAATTGTATAAGAAAATAAAAGTAACTGAAGACATTGAACTCGGATTTGACCTAATATGAATAGTACTTACTGAAGACGTTGACCGGATTGAACTTATGAAAAAGAAAACAAACTACTTATGACAAGGCAGTATGGCTTAGAGCTTTAGCCTGTCCAGATGGACGAAAAAAAAAAAAAAAAAAAAAAAAAAACCAATGTCATTATGACATTTCATGTCAAATTGTCAACTTCAAAATTAAATAAAATTGGATTTTTCTAATAAAACTAATATCATGCTAAATATAAAATTAGGGTTCATCATTCTAAATAGTTATGTTTCTTTTTAATCGGACTGCTATAAAATCAATAAATTATTACGCGCGGTTATATAGGTGAGATAGTCTCTTAGTAAAAATAGTTTCATCAATGTTTTTACATTTACTTTGATGTTTATTTATAAGTAATTTATTATTTCAGCTTAGGCAAAAAGTGCCCTTACGATGTCCTCAAACTGCGTAAAAACTGCTCAGACAAAGAAATCAAAGAAGCATTTATTAAAATGAGCAAGGAAGTATGTTTTTTGATGTAGTTTCGTAATCAATGTTTGTCGTAATAATACATAACCTATTGTTTTGCTTAGCTTACTATTTAATAGAATTAAGGGAATCGCTATAATTGGAAGAATTATTTGTCTTAGGTAATGATAGGGTATCAGATAAATATTTAAACTTAATGGAAATAGGTCATGTCATTGGCAAAAGCTTTGGTTTGAACTTAACAAATTAAAATATTCGTCCTTCCATGCCTAAGATATTTGGATAATTGACTTTGTAACCGTCCAAAATGTACCATTTTGTCATTATGGCATGGGTACATATTCCTTTTTTAAATGATTGGTGCAAGCCCTGAAAGTATTTTATATTATGAACAAATGTTTCCAGTACCACCCAGATAAAAACAAGGATGCAATGGCACAAGAGAGGTTTGTGAACATTGTGGAAGCATACAATGTGCTCGGAAAGCCCAGCAGTCGGGCCCAGTATGACATTCTCTCTAGTAACACACAAGCAGCCTATGTTCAAAGGACACATGTCCCTTGGAAGTAAGTATTTTGTAATATAATTAAAAAATGAAAATTTTTAAAAACATTTTCTTTCAACACATTGACCGCCTAGAATATTCTGTTATCTAATGTCTGGATATTTTTCTATTTAAAACTTTAAAAATTCAACACATTATGTAAATATAAAGTGTGTAACATTGATCTAGAATGAAACAAAAAAAAAAAACCCTATTAAAAGGAAACATAACTGATTATTTCATATTTACATACATAAAAATGTATAAATATGAAAGTATGGCTTAGTTCCCTCTCCATGCTAAAATCTCTAAACCATTTAGAGGGTTTTTATCACAAACATAGATAAACGAGTCCTGGGAAATTACATATGACAGTTTATATATCCTAGAAACCATTAATGATCAATCTCTACAGTCTTGGGTGTGGGACATGTTTGTATATTAAATCAACATACCGGGAGGTCAAAATGTTAAAGAGGTAACTAACAAAATATATAAAATTTTCAGCTTGCGCAACAATCCCGCTTATCAATATCAACACCAAAACTCCACCCAAAGCAAACAGCAGCCGAGAAAGTCAAAATCTTACTATGGTGTGACCGGAGTCAAGAAGTTGCCAAACTATATGATAATCATGATTTGTTGCGGATTCGCGTTAGTTGGTATTGTTATACAGATGTATGTCATCAGGTGAGATCATTACTTATTTAATAATATTCATGTTTTTCAATTTCAAAGACTTTTATTATCGAACATACAGTTACAATTTTAGTACAATTTTTTTTTTTTTTTTATGCAACTACCATCGGCTTGACATGTCCTTTTGACACAGGCCTCCTCCATTGCCTTCCATGCCTCTCTATCTCTGGCTAATCGTGTCCATAGTGGACCAGCCGTTTTCTTTAAATCATCTGACCATCTCTTGTATTGACTGCCTCTTTTTCTCTTTCTAATTAATATAATTCAACATAGATGGGTGCTCTAAATCAATTGTGACACAGTTGTGCTCTAATGGTACCAAATTTAAATTGGAATAATAAAGTTAAGAATTTACAGTTGTTTTAAAATATTGACTAAGGTGATTGTGGCTTGGCTGCATAAAAACAAAGCTAGTTCATTTAAGATACTGTTCAAAGCTCAGTCATAACCAGTGATCGGATGTAGGATGCAGTTTACTAGGGTTTTAGTCTAATATCTGAACATGGATATGACTTTCAAATCCCACAATTTTTTTGTTACCTAGTTTTATAAAAAAAAACTAAAATAAGTAAAGAAGATAAATAAACAAAAGTTGTGACTCGTTTATTAATTCATTTAGTTCGTTTTTTTAAAATGTATGTTAATTAAATAACCAACTATAGATAAATAACATTTTCATTTTGTTTATATATCTTCATAACCTTACCCTCAACAAAAGTTAACAGTAATACACACACCCCGGGAAATCCCGAGTCGCATCTATGTTAAGTATGACGGACGTTTGAGGTCGTTTCGTCTGGTCATAGGTGTTCTTAGTCAATAAAACCATTATGATAAAAACCATGTTATTAAAAAAAATATGATATCCATTTCCTCTTTTTTCTATTTATTTGAGGGACCTATTATATAGTTCTTGCTCAATTGAAATAAATTCCATTAGCAAGGTTTTCTTACACATACGTCAATTTGTACAGTCGATGTCAAAGATATATACTTACCTTAATCCTTTGTATTAAGGTGTAAAAGTATAAACATATCTTTGACGTCGACAGTACATCTCACCTGCTTACCCACTTTTGATGCTCACTGTACATGATTGTTTTTAATTTCCAGGCATTCATTCTTAGTGCATCGTGAGAACATAAATGAAAAATCTAGAATAGCAGCTGAAGAGCTCGATAAGGTTCGTGCAGCAGCTGAAGAAAACGGCAACGAGGTATTTAAAGTATATTTTCATCACACTTGCTCGTAACAGATGATTTTACACTTAGGCGATTTGAACCCTAAAATCTTAAATTTCTCCCTATAGGGCCGTTGTAACCGATTCGATCCGTAAATGTTAATTTTTCGCTATCGCCCGACGCCAGCTGTAATAATTTGTAATCAGATGTTTTATAATTTGTTTTCCGTTTTTTACTCATAAGTATGTGAAAACATTGTAGGAACAATTAGCAGCAGAAGTTTCTAAGCAGGTCCGCTTAGTAGCTTTTGCTGCTGACTGTACCACGAGCAACACAGAGACTACGGACGAAATTGTTTTGGAAATGGTCAAAAATTAACATTGTTATGTTTCTAGTATAACACTTTTCAATTACTACTAGATAGTATTTACTAATTAAAAAAACAGCTACCACAGTAAAAGCGATAATCAGTATGTCGCCTTCTCACTAGTGCTGGAGGCTAACCTTGATAAACGAGAGCGGTAATCTAGTTATTTTTATCTTTCGTCAAACATTCGCGAATAAAGAGAAACAATGAGATCTTATGTACTTATGGGGGCTGTGTTATTGTTAATACCATTTACCAGCCAACTGAATCGGCAATAAAATATAATTATATCCATATAATTATTTAACACACTCAGTGAATTTTACGGGAGGCGGTTGAGAATTGTGAGGCGTAGAGGATTGGAGCAGGGCATAGAGATGACAGCATTTTTGCCCGATCTGACTTGGAGACAGTTGTCTCCTCTCGCGCAGTCATTGGTACAAACGCATAGTGAATTGGGTTTTTATTTTCTTATTTTGCTTCAGTCTGTGCAAGTTTCTCCAGGGAATATCCAAGATAAAGCCAGTGTGTCTACCTCCTGCTATTCAAATCATCCTCTTGGAGACCTAGCAGGACTCTTTGGAGATATTATCATCTTGCCGGATAAATTTCAGGTTAGGACCTTATCAAATAAAGTAGCCCTGTACGGAATATTTAAGGAAATTACCTATATTTTTTAAGTTCGTTAGGTACAATGTCTTGCTAATTATTTTTTCCTATACACATAGGAATAGTAGTACTTTTTACCTTCTTCTACGGGGATTTTTTTTGTTTTGTTCACTATGTTCTAAATTATAACAGAGATGTATAGAATAGCATAGTTATAACAGAAACCAGTAAGACTGCTTCTCACGTATTTTATTCTCGCCAAGGTCGAGGAGTCCAAGAGTAGCTTTAGCTTGCTGGACGCCGTTCTTCAGCCGGAAGACGAAGTTGAGGTACTGATTATTGTTTCTACTATGTAGCAGAATTGATGTAGGAATACCTTAGAACAATCTTTTCCTTACCCCTTCAACCATTTGACCGCCTAACTTCTCATCGGAAAACGGTTCACGGATATATACCAGTATATGAGGTGGCATCTATGGTTATGGTCGCCTAAAACGTCATCGGCTGGTAAGAGCGCCTGCGTCACGCTTAGGTACTCTAGTGATGTGCTGTTGTGGTCTCTTTCACACTCCGGTGTTGGCGGCTTTTTTGCCGCTGGAATGTAGACGCTGATCACGTCGCGTGTAACATTAAATATAAAAATATGAGACCAAAGAGACGACGTAAGGTGGCGCCACGAAGCAATGGAGCCAAATCATACGCATTTGTGTAAAATGGTGTGCGGTGAAAAGTTAAACTCTTCCTTCTCTAATATCCCAAAGGCATATCAAAGTACCTGCCTATTTAGCGATTTGCATTAATCTTGTTTTGTTTTAATATGCGGGCTGCTAAAATAATAGTACCTATGCATTTTAGAAAGTGAAAAGTAATAAAGGCTCATGCTTCAGTTAATATGACATACAATTGTAGGTGTGCTTTGGAACTGTTACGATTAGTTTTCCTTTGCTCACCTGTGGGTACGAGGGCTGTTCCGTATATAGTTAGTCAAGGGCGTACTATTAATCGTATTTATTTAATTTTACTATAGCTTGAAGGCAAATTTTATTGCAAACTCTTTCGTGTAAATGTCACTGGCTAGTAACATTTTGTTATTTATTTATGAAGTCACAAAAAAAACATGTCTGTCACTTTTTGTTCGCAAAAATGGAGCTAACGCGGGAAGCATTTCGTGCTATGATATATTATGTTTATAAACGAGGGTTAACATACAAAGATTCTCATGAAAATTTGACTAGTATTTTTGGGGCATTATCCCTATCTTTTGCCACTGTCAGTTACTGGTTTCGTGAATTTAAGCGTGGGTGGAGCGACATCAAAGATGAGCCTAGACCGGGGCGACCACCAACGGCAGTCACTCCAGAAAATGTTATCAAGGTGGAGTGGCTAATCAAAGAATCTCGAAACATGATGCATTAAGAGATTCAGGACGAACTGAAGATTGGATCCCGGGCAGTTTCTACCATTTTGCATGACCACCTACAAGTTCGGAAGGTTTCGTCTCGGTGGATACCACATTTTCTCACACAGTAGCAAAGAGATAGATGTGTCGATTAGTGCAAATTTCTGCTAAAAAAATTCGATAAAGGCAATTCTCAACGATTGAGCTACATTGTGACATCCGACAAATCTTGGATATATAGCTACGACCCATTCACAAAACAGCAATCGACACAACGGGTCTCTGAAGATGATAATTTACCTACTAAAGTAGTTCGCGACCGAAGCGTCAACAAAAAAATGGTTGCTGTTTTTTCCGACGTAGTGGACCTGTAGCCGTAATTCCACTTGGAGGTCAGAAAATAGTTACCAGCCAATGGTACAGTGAAGTTTGCTTGCCACAGGCCTTCCAGGAGCTGAACGTCAGTCGTCCAAGTACTGGAACCCGGGGCATCATTTTTCATCAAGATAATTCTCCGGCTCACACGTCTGCCAGAACCATGGATTATTTTAGCAAATCAGGAGTGCAACTACTACCACACCCTGCGTACAGCCCTAACCTGGCTCCGTGTGATTTTTTTATGTTCCCCACGTTACAAAAATCATTACGTGGACGACGATTTTCGACGGCGGATGAAGCAGTGGATGAATTCAGGCGACTTTTTTTTGACCTTCCGCAAGAACAGTTTTTTTCCTGTTTTGAAAGTTGGTTCAGTCAAATGCATAAGTGCATATATGTAGCAGGGAAATACTTTAAAAAGTTCTAAATAAAGTTTTATTATATTCCTTATAGTTTTTGTTTAACTAAAAATTTTCGGAACAGCCCTCGTATAATAAGTCAATAACATAATATGTTGAGGTTTTTTTTTAAAACCCACCAGAGTTCACACGATAGCTAACAACAGGTAAAGCTTGAAATCAACCTTCGTACATTCCAATAAAGTGTACTATTGCACATTATAAGTAGGGCAAATATAGGCTTATGTGTGATACTTTGTAAGTTGGTGATGTATTATTATCTATTATATCTTACACAAATCCCGTACTAAGCAAATGCAAGCTATACGTCAGACGTCACATGTGGCATAAAATAGGAGACCTAAGCCTAACAGCGTACCACTTGTATTTGTAATAGTCAAACTGTGAAAACAGTTTTGCGGGACGATGTATATTTATTTTTAAATCATTGTCCATTGTTTTCACTAGATAATAATAATAATATATTTTTACAATATTTTTATACAATATTTTTATATTTTACTTTTATAAAAATATTGTATAAAACCTAATCTAAGAAAAAAGATAAATAAAGATAATAAATAAAAAAAACTTCGACGGCAGCTGTCATTTCCGTGCTTGCAATAGGGTAAGATACTAATGCAGTAGCCAGTATCACCGGTAAGCCACGGATTGTCCTAATACTCGGTCTCGGGGACCAAATGTTAAATAATAACTTGTTGTTCTAGTTACAAACGCGGCTTCTGCTGGAGAAAATCGTGAATGGTGCCAACCCCTCCGTCGCCACCGCTTCATTGGGACAATCGCTCGTCACAGAAAAAAAGTGATTACCGATTTCCACACATAATTATAAATAAAACGAAACTAAATCGCGTTAAACTTAAGGTATTGTTGGAGGCGCTACATATGACTTTTCTCGCGGCTGGATTGTGGAGACCAGAAAACGTCTTGGTAACAATATTTAAGTTAACGCGATTAAGTCTCATTTAATTTATTATTGTAAAGTGCCGCCCACAAATAAACGGTAAGGAAATTCTACCAATTGTACAGTTTATAAAGTTGAATTTTCTTTGCTCAAAAATGTAACGAAATATGGAAAATTCTGCTTTACTCGTTATAGATACAATTCAATTTCACTTGACTAAGAATGTACCTACAATCGCCAACGCTGTTAACTGGCGATATGTAGTCCCTATTACAATGGCATAAGGTTTACCTATGGCCAATTAGTGTTGTTTGTACCTACACCATATCACGAGGATTAAACAAAATCACGTGACGTCATTTGGGCAATCAGGAACCATTTGTGTCTATGGAATTATGTAATTGTCAAACGTCCAAATCACGCGATTTGATTTTGTTTTCTTTAAATATGCACATAGAAAATTCTAGATACAAATTTCGAAATATTGGTACCTAGAAGTAGATGTGTCAACTATTGTTTTAATTTAAACTTACCCTTCACTATGATGTATTAGGCACATGTAAAAACACAGATTTTAATGACTATAGTCCAGAGGCTCTAGTGTAAGTTTCTTTTGACGTAAAAAACGTTTACGAACGCGTAAGTGATAATGTTATTTATATGGGAAACGCAAATGCGTTCGTGACGTAAAGTTACGTTAAAACTTACACTCAGGGCTCAGTAGACATGTGGCAAAAAACAATCGTTTTATGTACAAACCAGTTCGCTATATAAGATGTATTTTCGATACTTTGTAGTTACAGATTTTGATAGCACATTGTTTTATGTAAATTGTAAATATTTATACTATGAGATTATGTCTTGTAATAGTGTTTGGATTTGAACTAAATAATTCTGATGACTGTGCGTTAAATTGTTACTTGCAATTTAAGACTTGTAGAGTTTGAATACTGTAACATTTTGTAGTTAGTTAGTTGTACTAACTATTCGTATCGCTTATTTGCCACTTAACACATTCACTGCCACTGACACACATGTGTGTTCATTTCCATACATTTTTGGAGGGGGTGGCAGTGAATGTGTTAAAGTACACAACTTTTGTATTTGGAATTTGTATAAAGTAATTTTGTAGTGTAAGTAGTTAAATATTTTTATAGCTACCTCTTAAAATTTAAGCATATATTTTTCTAATTCTACATTTATTATATTATATTGTTGAATGTTTTATACCGTAATTAGTAAAGTTATCAAATTTTTGAAACTTTTTTTACTCCTGTTTAGCTAACCACCTGTATTACCTGAATTTTACCAGTGTTTAGTGCCTAAACGTTAGTAGGTACCTATACTATATATATTTTATATTTGATTATATATATGATATAGTTTGCAATAATAATAGAATGTTTAGCCAGATTCATAGTATTTATTAGTTACTGTTATGTTTTTTTTTAATAAAACAGCTAGAGACACAGATGTTCTCACAGATGCTGCTAAAAGTTTCGAAAATTCAGTAAAGGTTTGTGATATGTTCCTTATTTAGCTGTTTTATTTGATGAATAATTATCTTGGCAACTAAAGGTAATATGGCCTATCATTTGATGACTTGAGCTTTACCATCGCATTGAATCAACTACATTATAAATAGAAATTATGTTCTGAATATCTATAAATTATCTATTTATCTCTAACTTAAAATAAATCTCATGTAATGGTAAGTAAATAAATCTCGTCAATACTATGAAAAAATATATCTCACACTGCTACAGGTATATTCAACCAATTTGATTTCTAGGCCACTTCGAACATTGTCACAGTGACGTTAATAAGAGATCTTTTGCGTTTTTCATATGGATTTTCACTGTGACAGGGAACGAAGTGGCCTATAAATCAAATTGGTTGACTGTACCTACTCTAATTTGAAACGAACTATAGATCTTGTAATTCACGAAGGTCAGTGGTTTAATCAAATCTAGACATTCTAGCCCCATAAGGCGAAAAACCGGTCATTGTGGGTCGCCTTGGGAGAGGCCTATGTCCAGCAGTGGACGTCCTTCGGGTGGTAATCGATCGCTTTCGTGACTTATAGTCAGCGTCATATAGTTAGTTACAGTCAGAATGGTCAAATATAGCGCTACAGATCTTTATATAGCAGTAAGGATGTGTATCGATATATTTGGTCATACTAACTAAATATATGACGCTGGCTGCATAAGAGCTAATAACTCATGTAAGCATCCCATACATAAATTACACATTTTTTTTGTTTGATCGACAAATGGACCCGGGTATGTCCTTAAACTACGTCCAACAATGAGAGGTAGGGCACAGCGATGACCATCACGATTGAATCTGGGGCAGCCCAACTGGGGAAGTACCTCCTCCTTACAGAAGACCACAGCCATAATAGCACTGCTACCTTTCAGGTATGTAGTGTTGTCTTCCTGATGGTGAGTAAGGTTCCCAGAGCTCCAACCTCCCTTAAAGGTCGGCAACGCGCTTGTGACTCCCCTGGTGTTAGGTCGGCAACGCGCTTGTGACTCCCCTATGGGCGACGGTAATTGCTTACCATCAGGCAATCCGTCTGCTCGTTTGCCACCTTTGTCATAAAAATAAATTAAAAAAGAAGAAGATTTATGTTCAAAGTAGCGACGATGTTTGGAAATAACATCAATTTGGTCAATAATTTCAGGGAATCATCTGGTCGCGTTCTCACAGAGTACGGGCTGTCGGAGGATGCTGGGGGCGATTGGTACACATCTTCGTTCAGAAGCAGTTTAAAGGTAGGCACATTTTCCCCCTATATTTCTTTTTTTCTCTATCCGCTGAGCTTAGAATTTTCACGGCAAAACAAAAGATGGATCTGGCTAATTTTAGAAATATTTTTTGTCGATATCGAGCACTATTTTATAAAAAAATATCATGTCGACATAATTATATTAATTTATAATAATTTGCGAAATTAAATATATTACATTGAAATTGAAGTTGAAAGTATTGAAAGCCACTGCAAAACCTATTGTAGTGTTTGTTTACCTATTGTGTCACTAACATAGCTTGGCCCTACATGATCTTGTGTGACTTATTTTTGTGTCCCCAATAAGTCAGCAAATTATATATATAACATATACTTACTAAATTATTTTTTAAGCTGAAACGTCTGGTACACACAGCTACACTCTTAGCTGTACACTGGTGGACTTTATTATACAGTATGTATCAAGACGAAAGGCCAAGCTTGGAACCCGTTAATGGCCATGACGAATGTAATACTATTTCGCACTTTCAGTTAGTGTTTACCGATATTTATTGATTCATCATTTTATTTATAATTGAAAAGTTGTACCTTTTCTAAGTCGGTTAACACTTCCCATATCATCCTGTGAAATGTTATGTTATTCTCATAGCAAAAAATACATCTCGATAAAACTGTAAACACAACGCATATTAATGCATTTCATTAAGTGCAACTTGTCATTTTTAAAACTAGATAATTTAACAGAAGTACCAGCAGAATTATGTGGATTTGTGGAAATTATCGTAAAAAGTGCCCACTAATACATTATCAATATTTTAGATGTCAAAGTGTCGTGTCAATTTATTTTTCTTAATAACATTGACAAACAAGGTTGGCTTACCGTTTTCATTGACAAACTTTCTTCAACTGACATTTCGTTTTGATCTTAACCTTGACTTGTCAAATTTTAAGATTGTAAATATTGAATACAGGAAGCTTCACAATTAAAATGGATTTATCATTATCTGAAGCAAAAAAATAATACGAGCTTGTATTTGAATAATATATCTACCAAAACCTTATTTCTTACTTACACTTTTACGGGTTTAAAGCTTGGCCTCTTGCCTTGATACATACTGTATAAGGCACAAGGTCCACCAATGTACAGCTGTGAGTGTTGCTGTCTTTATCGAAACCATAATTCTTAAAAATAAAGGGTTTTTCCAATTACTCCTCCATTTCTAACATTTTTAACAAATACCGTTTTAAAGTGTTCGTTTGTTTTCAGAAAAATCCTCTGGGTCTAGCGGTTGAAATTGAAACTTGGTTCGAGTAATTAGTGCGTGTAAAATGTAAATAATAACGAGTAACTTAATAATAAATTATTTATTTAACAAAATGTCTTTACTGGTTTTCGAATGTTGCCCGTAATTTCTCATATTTTGTTGATATTTTTTACTACGAGTATACCAAGGTTTAGGTTAGGCAAAAATACAATTAGATATTCGATAGTCGTTGGTGTTTGCCAAATAATTTATCTCATCAGCGATTGATAATATACATAGATGAAGAATGCAGATTGATGATCCTACAAAATTTGGTCCACATGTGGTCCACATCCACAAAGGCGGATCTAAAAGACAGCCCTTGAACCGAGCGACAGCGCTAAAATATTATGTCATGCAGACATTTTATTTTAGCCAATCAAAATGGACCAAACAACTTTTTTTAAATTACCATTTGATTATTGGATAATATTATTTTCTGTACATTTTTATTTGACTTAAGGCCGATTTTTCAAATGTCACGTAATATCTGACAGATAAGCACATATCTGACAGATACCCATAGAGTTATACGCCGAATAAGGCTTATCTGACGATTGAAAAATCGGCTCTTATTGTAATAATTATGACTATCTTCTAGTGAATGCATTTTATTTTTTTATGTCAAATACTGTGCCATTTAATGAAAGAAGTAAATAAAAAAAATTAAAAATCTAAAGCCGAGAAAGGGGGTAACTGTCACTAGAATATTACGGTAATTTTTGAAATCATTTTTTACTAGTAACAAAGGCTATGTATATTGAGTTGCTGAATTTGATTGACTTATGGTCAAGCCTCGGATTTTCTGTCGCACGGTAATATGAAAGAAAACTATGGAGTCGATATTAAGAATAAAATAACTCGTATTCAATACTCATTCTTACACTATTGACGACAAATTTAACTGGCATTTTTCTTGTAGGTACAGTGGTTGGTAGATTATATGCACAAATTAATCTAACTCAGTTATTCATGGAATAAATTAAACAACATGCATGATGAATAATTTGTAAATAAGTAAGACATTTCCTTATACAAAGTAGAACTTTATTATAGTTGTGTATTGGATTGATACAGTTTATGTCAATTTTCCTCTTTATTTTCTCGTTAGTTCGACTAAGTAAGTATTTATGCAGCATAGACTGCGAACTATTTAATCTAGATTCTTAAAAATACTCTATTAAGTACACAATTATAAACTATATTTACATTTGATAGTTATATTAATACGCATATTACGAGGTTAATGAACTCTGTTCAAAATATACCCAAGAGAAAACAAACGGGTCTCATACATTGCATATATATACAGGCTGATACAAGAGATGTGAACAGGATTAACCCAAGAGAATCTACGGATTCCCGTTTAAGACCTGCGGTGCTTGCCACTGACAGACACCCACACATAGTGGGGTAGACTTACACACTTGCAATGTCCTTATTATTCGTCGGGGGTTACAACAAACATTATATATTGTATGCATTTGCATATCTAATCCATCCATCAAAGGCAAAGAATTGTAACTAAATTGTTGTTATAGTCGGATTATCCTTAGAGCCTACTTTTGACACGTGTCAATAAAAAACAAAACAAGCAAAGATACCAACTATTTTCGAAAACGAATTTAACTTTATTTTATACAATTATTAGGTACGCTTATTATTTTTCCTTTTTTTTCTCACTACAAACATCAAATGTCATGTGTCAAAAGTAGGGTCTAAAGGCTAATGCGCTTATAGACCCTTTAGACAAAGAGAGATAGGACAGTGATAAAAGTTGCTCTTTACTGCATACGAAGCCATTTATGGCAGTTATAATTTTCAACTCTATTGGAGTGAGTTAAAGTTCATATTATGACAAACATTTTTTATGTCATGCAGTAGAGGGTTAACCTGTAGGTTGGGTTTTTCAGACCAATCAGATGATTAAGAAAAAGGAGGTATGTATCAAAGACATTTTGTGAAAGTCCAAGCCAGTATAAAATATAAATCAGTCAAATAACTTTTTAATATAAACCCTGTCCTCCACGTGCGGGGGTTCTGGTACAATTATCGGCCGTCCGTCCATCTTGATATCCTTATATAAAGCCTTGTACACCGAAGTAAAGCCGAATCTCTCAGCGGACTTGGCGGAGTACGCACTGGATGTGTCCATTCTTATGAGCCTGATGTTCCTATGTGATGTGGCTTGCCTGAACAAAAAAAAAAATGTATAATGAGCACCGTATAAGGTAGGTACCTATTCGTAATTTTTAGCATTTTTATACTACGGAGTTTAAGCAACTTTGAATTTCGTGGAAATCTTTTTTTAATGGAAATCTCTACGATAAATGATATTCTAATTGTTCTTACGTTATTATGATATGCGGTAAAGAGAATTTTCTCTTCTTTCTTCTTTAGCTCTACCTTATATTGATTCGTTATAAAAAGAAATACTTATTAGCAGTTCTTTGCAGAATAAATGCTAACTGTTGATAATGCTACTTATACAATAAATAATAATCTGTTGTGATTTATTTGGCTACTTTGTTGGTCACCATTTGACGCCAAAAACTGCTTTTGAATCTTTGATTGATTACAGGATATAACAACATCCTTGGATTTATCGTGTTGGATGTAAAGTAATTCCTAGACGCAAAAAACATGTGAAACTTACTCAGTCGTGTTAAGCAAGTCATTCATGATGCCGAGCCTTCTCCATCCAGGATCCGTGGCTGCCACTTTGACCTCGACGAGCCTTTGCTCCTGAGGGAACCTCTCCCAGAGCTTGGCACCCGACTCTCGCTGTGCTAAGATGTAGAGAATCTTTTTAAACTTTGGGTTCTTACAACGCTGCGCTTGGCTGAGTAAATCGTTGCCGTTGTCTTCCTGAAATGTTAATGCGGATTTTAACCTTTTTGCTCCTCCGATTTATCGTAACGTCTGCTCGACGTTGTACGTTGAAAATTGAGGTACGTACCCTGTACGAGAAAAAAAATCAGGAACTTTCCGAGGAAATTTGCTTCTGAAAAATTCTGATTATACGGGAATTTCTTTTGCTATGATCAACACTTAAAATTCTATCATCGATTTATAAAACATAATGGAAAATTGAACATCACCTGTGTGTACGGATCAGGCCGTGAAATGCTGCATAAACTGCCAGTTAATAACTTAATAAGTTAATTCGTTTAGTGTTTTAGTGTATAGTGATAGACATCACGGCAGTTAAGGCTTCTTAATTTGGTGTCCATGGTCTGTACATTCAGTGTTTAATGGTTATGGTTATGGCGTATAATCCATAAAGAAACTTAATAGAGGAAGGAAAATTTTATGTTTCTTTATAAACTTCGTGCCGTGTTTACTAGACTGACTAGAATACTACCACCCCACTCGGGTGTCGTAAAAGGCGACAAAAGGAAAAAACCGAAGTATGGACAGTAGCGTCCGTCGAAATCCAATCTACAGCTGCTGCGGGGGCCAACCCGCATGCCATGTGTGGCAACTATGGCAACTAACCCCCAAAATAATACAAGTCGTACTTGGGGAAGGCTGGCTTGGGAAATGATGATGCATAATGATAAACTTCAAGCTCGAAAGCTAATTATTAAAATTGAATTATTTAAAATGTTACCTCTTTTAATGGCAAGACGCCACTGATCATAACACCGACAATGTTGTGCTCTGGGTCCACCGCCTTGAACGACAGACCTTCCAGTAGCGAGTGGCTGCAATACTCGTCCAATTCCGCACACGTGTCGTTTTCTGTAGCTATGAGCCCCACCGCTGCGTTTAGTGGCTCGTCGATGTAGAATGTCCTGAAATTCGTCTTAGGTTATTTGGATCAGCTTACACCACTTCTTGTCGCATAGGTGTAATGACAACGGACTTAGGAAAGTTAGGAATTTCACTTTGCCGATGTTGAATGTTGCAAATGATGCCAATGCTTTATCTCTTTTTAGGGTTCGGTAGTCAACTAGGAACCCTTACAGTTTCGCCATGTCTGTCCGTCCGTCCGTCCGTCCGTCCGTCCGTCCGTCCGTCCGTCCGCGGATAATCTCAGTGACCATTAGCACTACAAAGCTGAAATTTAGTAGTAATATGTATATCAATCACGCCGACAAAGTGCAAAAATAAAAAGTGGAAAAAAATGTTTTCTTAGGGTATCCCCCCCATACGTAAAGAGGGGAGTGATTTTTTTCTTCATTCTAATCCTAACGTGTGATATATTGTTGGATAGGTAAAAATGAATTGGGGTTTACTAACATCATTTTTTGATAATGTCAATATTTTTGGAAATAATCGCTCCAGAAGTAAAAAAAAGTGCGTCCCCCCCCCCTCTAACTTTTGAACCACAAGTTTCAAAAATATGAAAAAAATCTCAAAAGTAGAACTTTACATAAACTTTCTAGGAAAAATATTTTGAACTTGATAGGATCAATGGTTTTTGAAAAAATCTATATATATAAAAATGAACCCCTATTTCTCTTGGTCACGCTATAACTTGCGAACGGTTTTACCGATTTGGCTAATTTTGGTCTTGAAATATTTGTATTAGCTCAGGGAAGGTTTAAACGGTGAGGAAGTATGAAAAAAGATCGAGTAATATACTAAAAAACGAAAATATTGTTCCCCCATACAAACTTATCAACTCGAAAAAACTGTAAGCGCCGCAGGATTTCATACATCTTACGCGTTTTTGGTAAAATGGTCTCTGCTTTCAGTCGAGAAAGACGGAAGCGCCGCAGGATTGCATATATCTTAGGCTTTTTAGCGAGCAAAATAGGTACTTTATATTATTCCAGCACTAAAGTCGTTAAGGCGATAGTTTCTTACAAATTGTTAATAAATTAGCTCTTATTCCCTAAGATATGGCTGTCAAAATCTCTATTGAATGACAAGACACACTTCCTCACTTCAGGCCCGGTACCTACCGCGAAGATCGAAGTTCGTATATGTCGAGCATTTCTCTTTTACTCCAATTAAGGCGTTAAGAGTGACAGAGACAATCGTCCGAAATTTACGAATATCGTTGTTCGCGGTAGCGCCGCCGTTTTATGTATAATTTCGCGTTTAGTTTAAACCGTAAATAAGAATCTTCAGTAATATTCATCGCCCATTTCCGAGAAAATACGATAGGAAAGGATTATTCACTACATCTGAGCCCCGAGTGTAAGTTTTTAACGTAACGAAACGTCACCTTTAGCGTTAGTTACCCACATTATATCAGTATCACTTACGTATTCGAGACATTTTTACGTCAAAAGAAACTTACACTAGAGCCTCTGTACTTTAAGCTCGCCCGCATAGTTTACTTAATTTGCTGATAGATGTCGCTGTCTGGTTATCTCTCATGTTACAACCCCTTCTTACTACTCGTGGTGGGACTGAAATCGACAACATTTTTTCGAATTTTCCATGTACAGTTGGGATCTACAACTCTTTCCTTAGTTGTCACCGTCCTTTGTGGGCCCGTTTTTAGGGTTCTGTACTTAATATTAATATGTCAACAACAATGTATCAAATAGCCCATTTTTAACTCATAAGTGGGAACACTTACTGTGACGGACGAAAAACTACGGAACCCTACACTGAGCGTGGCCCAACACGCTCTTGGCCGGTTTTTATTATTACATAAATTATAAACAATTATTGGACAAGTACTTTGCGTAACACGAAAATAATCGCGTTGAAATCTCCCGAATTTTGATGATGGTTCGTTTTCTTACCTGGTCATCTTTATTGTAAATTATCTTTCAATATGTGACAAAAACAGGCTGTACCTTAGTTTAGTTTTATTTTTCGGAAACAGATTATAGGCGTCTTCAACAAAACGTTGGCTGTGCCATACGTGTTTTGGAACCCGTCTATAATCTGTTTGCTCTACCTCTTGGTTTTGCTCGACTTGACAAGCTGATTATAGAATCCAGATAATATACCTTTTCCTAACTAGTGCGCAAAAAGTGCACTTAATTGTACACCCATATTTGTAAATTTCTCTTTTTAAGGCACTTGTTATGAAAAATTGGGTTCGATACACGTGTAAAAACTTATTTAAGACTCGGGTGATTGTTACCCCCGTTTCACTCGGGCCCCAACTTTCAACCTCGTCGTTTTACTAGTACCGACATGTACTATTTCCATGCTTCTATGTGACTATGGTGACTTACTTTTTGAGTAGTTTCATTATATCCTCGACATCGGCCTGTTCCACCGGCTCTATCGTGAACGTCCGAGACATGTTGGCTGGGTTTCCTTAACAACAGAATATAAGAATGTTAGTTTTATTTTACGGATAAAATGACCCATTGCTGTAATCTAGTTTTATATTGTATAAGATACTTTCCGAAGATTTGAATCAATAGGCTTAATAAAGGGGAATGATACAAAATTATTGCTAAAAATTATTTAGATTGTGTGACAAATATAGGAACTATGATTTATAAAGAACTAATAAGCAATTAGTGAACTCATGTAACACATCTTAGGTATAAACGTAAGTACTTGGGGCATTCTTCTTTTTTAAGACTTAATTTTAAAAAACTAATTTATAAATAGAATAAGAATTTTAGTTGTATTAATTTGTCCTATAATGCAATAAACAATTTTTTTATATACTTTAACTTTTCCGCACTTTAGTTATATTATAAATAAAGTAAATGAGGGTTGGCTTAATTTAACCGAAATGTGAATAAACATTTAAAAAATTGCGATAGTAATTATGAAGAAGTATTTGCCTACATCAGGTACATAATTTATAATGCATATTTATTCATGCCATCTTAGTTAATCACCAAGTATTAAAATAGGATTGATGATTAACGGCATAAGGCAGGACTTTGATCAGTTACATCATTATGGATGTTTAGCATTTTAAGAGTACGGCCACGTGCCGATACTTATACTTAATTAGCTTGTATAAAATAATTGATCTTTATAACAACCAGAGAAAAATAAACCAGGCAATGCGGCGTCTATACCTAAACAACAACGAGAGGCAATGGATACTAACCTAATGGGTGCATCTCATGTGTCAATTTCGCAGTATAATGATACATTATTGCACTTTATACATTTTTAAGATTTTATGCAAAATAAAATAGGTACCTAGTGACATACATAAGACACGTCATTTTTTGTTTCGTTCTTTGATTGATTTATTTCCGGTAAAACACTTTTAACACAATTATACGGTTTTACGGTTATTGTACAGAGGGAAGACATGTTTTTTATAGTCAGTCTGTTTCACCCACCAGCTGTAAAAAAAACACTGAGCCCATGCGTCTACGCATAGGAGATCCACCACTAATAGTAATATTGCTAACTCTCTGAACTGGTACCTACATGTTTCCTTTATACAACAATGCAGTGTTTGATTTCTTATATTTACTATACGACTCACGACAGAGTATATTAGGTAGAGTAAATTTTACCTTACACATATGATTTTACAAAAATAAAATCCTGTCCGCTATAGGTAGTTGAGCAACATAGCCGTAAGCTTTTTATACATTTAGATTGGATCCGAACTTAGGAATGACATAATATGTTAACCTTTAAAATAGCTACAAGTATGTGCAGTCATATACCTCCTTGTATGCTACTTGGTTACATTTACTTTTGTTCTTGTAAAGTGGTAGCTGGACTTTACAGAAAACCACGAGGCGGCCCTGGGACTGCCGGGTGTTCACCGTATAGTGGTGAAACGCGTTATGAGATCAATTCTTCAATAGCTGCACAATACCTACCAAATGAGATCACTGCGTAATAAGCTATCGATATTACACACTAAACTACGTTAAAAACACAAAACATAAAAAATCTCAAAAGTCCGTTTAAGCTTAAATAATAATAATAACATGCCTTTTTAATCTGTAACAGATGTTTTAAGCAGCATCCTATAATTGACACCTCCGTTCGTGGCTGAATAGCCCTATGGTAACCTAGTTATTGGTTAATTAACTTGTGTAGGAAAAAAAAAACAGTATAGTAAGACAGTCTGATTCTCTGCGTGAGTACCTACGTAATTCACTGGCCAAGTGGTCAAACTCTATTTCTTGTGTTAAAACAATATTATTTTAATCATGCAGTGATACTAAGATAATAAGAAATGAATCACAATAAGGCTATTAAATCAAATACCCATCACAGCAACTTATAGTTCCCAAGCTCGATACAAAAATAACGCATGCGATATCTATTTATAGAATAACGGATATCTAACGCATAAGTTATCATCTAATCCATCCTAAGCTTATTCGTTATGGAAACCGGTTTTGTAATAATTAAGTCACATACCTCTAGGATATTCTGGTCGACTCGAACTTAGCTGGTGGTACGTATGTCACATTTTTCTTTGGGTTTTCTTATTCTTATTAAAGAGATCGTCTATTCGTGATGTTAGAACCGGCCGGGTGTCCGTGAGAGACTGTTTGAACACGACTTGCGCATTAACATATAACGGTCATACAAAATATGTTTTTAAGACCCAGTTATTGTATTTAAAAAAAATTATTACGCTTTACGCTTAACTAAAGTATTACGTATACGGCTATTTCTTCATGCAACCAGTTTATTTGCTACTTATCCGTTTATCAATAAGTACAGATAGTAAGTATAGATATAATATATAAACTGCAAGATTGGTTGCACCACTTGAGAAGCAAAACCATATGGATTCCGTAGGATACGAAAAAAAAAACTAAGAAAATTTATTAAAAACTCAAACTAACTTAAAATTTCAATTATGTGTATTGGTTAGGTTCGTTTGGCGCCAAAAGTCAATATTTAAAATGTATATAGTACCTTACCTTGGTAAGTTATATGTTTTAAAACAGCTGTAAGCCTTGATAATAAACATCAACAAAATATCACATGGACTGGGTAATTGTAACTTCGTAAACACACATACAAAAACATACTAACCAAGTACACTCTATGCGTAGGTGCTTCATATATTATGTAATGATATAATGAATATGTAAATAAAAAAAATAAAAAAATATTCACTAACTTAATAATGATTGTATAAATTGTAATTAAATAACGTTTTAATGTTTCTAAATTACCTAGGCCATTTGCTATAGAAATTTCTATTCAAAAAATATTGGGCGTAACTCGCGTATATATATTCCTAATATTAGGTTAGTTCACCGCAACAATGCCTAGTTAGTTACACTTATTTACTTGCAAATTTAATTCCCTATATTCATGAATAACCGAATACCCTGTGCTCGCTGAACTGTAATACTGAATGACCACTTATCAAATCAAAACATTCGTACTATTGATAACAAATGACAACGCTCTTCTAACCCAGCCCACAAACATGGCTTAATACGCAACAAATAATCCTTTATAAAATAAATAATAATTAATGCTCTTTAACGTGTATTTTGTAATTAGTTAGTGTTTACATAAGTACGCAATGAGAATCGTAAAATGCTACTTACTTGTGTAAACGTAGCACTCCACAAAAACACTAATAAACACGTGTAGTTTGAATATAAACAACATTATTACGCTCATTCATGTAATTAATTAAGAGCACTGAGATGTCATCGTACTTACATACGATTGGGTTATCTTCGATGCCCGTCGGACATTGCTCCTATTGTTTTGTTAGGCGCTTACAGACTATTGAAACGTGGATTCAACTTAAATTTATGAACGCATGGGTTGAGATTATAAACTGCTTTATGATAAATGAAAAGTCCATAGTTCATATCATAAGTTACATACGCAAACTAAGCTATTGTACTTTGCCTTTTTAGAAAAGTCTGTTTTAACATGATTTGCGGGTTTGTGATGATATTTTTTTTTATATAGTTTAAATATGATGTGAACTCATACATATATACCGCATCTAAACCATTCCGGTACTTGTTTTAATAATTCGAGGACAGCATTCGCACGTGGATATTAGGATTAAATATCTGCTGTAAAAATTTGTTATGGTGAATAAAGATACTTACAGTTTTTTTTTATGTATTTGGATACATTTTATTCAGTTATCAACGATAGAAAAGTAAATATTGCTTACAATATTTGAATTCTGGAAAAGAGACGCACCAGGGGACTGTATTTGTAGGTGTCTGAGGTTATTTTATTAAGCTATTAGATTAATAAATAAGTCGTAACTAGAGTGGTTTGAGTACAGCAGTTTGAGGCTAGAGCCCTCCTCGTCTTTTGTACCTCACTAGATAAACTTCTGTGGTACAGTGTTCCACATTATTCTAATAAATAGACTGAACTTACGCAGTTCCATTTTAATGACATATAGTTTTTGATATTGTACAGTCAGCAGCAAAGGTTTCTAAGTAGGCTAAGTGTTCACGATAAGGGTGCACACCCTTAGTATTTAGTCGCCTCTAGCTCATTTTGTAAATCTCGCTGGCTCAGCAACTTCTGCTGCTGACTATGTGAATGGGTGGTATTATAAGATGCCTATCGGACATTGCTTGTATTGTTTTGGTAGGCTCTAAATGAAATGCTAGTTTCTGTTGAATAAACATACTTTCATCCAAATGAGTCATCGAATAAATCCACCCACCGCCATTTAACGTTTCGTCTGCGCAACTGTGCCCCTCTTCGAACGTCTACAAGGAGCAGATCTGCTGCTAAGCATACGAAAGGTTAAGTTTAGCGACCTCTCAAGGTAGACCGACGACCGTAAAGATCGCGGGAATACACTGGAGACGGCGTATAATTGGTCATTGTATGTCACTTTGGGCGAGGCCTATGTCCAGTAATGTACGTTTTTCGACTGATATGGTGATGATGACATTATATTAACACATTCGCTGCCACCCCCTCCAATAATGTATGGAAATGAACGCACATGTGCGTCGGTGGCAGTGAATGTGTTAACGTTTCGAAGTTTTCTAAATTCTGTTACAAAATTTTATATGTCGTAATTACCCTATTGGGGCAATTTGTACCTGAGATAACAACAGTACCCTTGCCATGAGTTATGACTTTGAGGTTTTCGATAACGAGTATCGAGTTTACTATCTATGCATCTCGTTCGCACTAAAATAGTACAAGCGAGATGCACAGATTATAAACTCGATACTCGTTATCGAAAACCTCAATGTCACAACTCATGGTAAGGGTGCGGAAGTAATACAATCGGTACCAACTCAGTAGTGAGTAGCAAATAATGAAACTGTCTAGTTAAGAAAATAATATCGAAGGTAGGTAAATTAGGTACTTAGTTTGTTTTTTTTTTAAATCGCCTTGTACTTAAACCATATTGATTACTTAAATCACAATGCCCTTTTTCTAGGCCTATTTTTACCAAGAAGCGACCGACAACAGACTTTTTTTTTATAAGGCTCCGTGAAGCTTAATGTACATTAGGTAGGTATGTAGTTCCTAATTTTTATATCGAATAAAAGTCATAAACATAAATACATTTTCATTTTATTGACGAATATTTAGTTACTGATGATTTCATAATTGTATTTATATACTATTGATACTGAATTGACGTGTGGTATTGAACCTTATTAATTATTATAATAATAAAGTTTTACAATCATTTAAGTCAATATACAGTTTTAAAAATAAACTTAATAAATAAGATCAATGCAGCATTATTAAGGGGAATAGATACAAGATATTGTAAGTATAATGAAACACATTTTGTCTAGATTAAATTTAAATATTAAAGTAATTTTCAACTAAATAAATGTATTAAATAGTATGTTAGTTCTACCTGTGGTTATACTAGTGCAAAAATATGTATCGATTTCGGCCTATTTCGGCTGATATAAATTTAATTAGACCTATTTTGTATGAGTTGTATGGAGTCATATTTTTACATTTGACTTTACATTGAGCAGTTTGAATTTGTAAATTACTTAAGAGAAACGCGGTTCTCCGGAATTCGAGGCAGGATTTGAACCCGCAACTCTAGCTATCCCGTCTGACGTCTGACGGCTTTATAATTTATATAGTAGTGTTACTACTTAACAATGAAGGCAAATTAAAAGTATGTAATAAAATAATAATAATATTATTTGTTCTTGGTTACAGTTTGAATTTGATTATTATGGTGAGAAAACGATACAAAGTATACAACAGGTATGACGTTACGAATTTTCTTATAATTTTGGTGTGGCCAAACTCTTATTATACCTCAATTTAACCGAATAAAATGCTTGTCTTACTTACTTGCTAAAAGGAACTACTAAATTATCACTTAAAACTTATACATTATCACTAAAAATAGACTAAACATGTTTTTGGAGATGGTTCTAAGACTTATCTCTAAAATCTTAAAAAATGTTTGTTACTTGGACCTGCAATCAGCTATGATTTTTGTTTTGATTAATTGTACAGTCAGCAGCAGAATTTGCTAAGCGGGGCAGATGTTCAGATTGATCTTGACACGCTCTTATTGCACTTCTGCTGGTGACTGTACCATACAGAACTTATGTATAGGTCAAAAACCCAAAATACATATTTCTTGGAATAGTTTAAATTGACTTATATATAATGTTCAAGTAAAATACAAACAGAGCCCTAGGTGTAAGTTTTTAACGTAACTTTACCTCACGAACGCGTTTGCTTTTCCCATATAAATAACATTATCACTTACGCGTTGTTAAACGTTTTACGTCAAAAGAAACTTACACTAGAGCCACTGATTCGATCCATTTATTTCTATATTTTGAACTTATGAGGCTTTAAGATTTACATATAAGACATATTACCAAATTGTAAAGCTAAATTTTACATATGCAGATTGCCTGCTAAAAGAACTTTTTCTTAACTAGTGCGTAAAAAGTGCACTTTTTGCACGCTTCGCGTGCGTAAATTTCACTTTTTAAGGCACTTGCTATGAAAAATTAGGTTCGATACTCGTGTAAAAACTTCTTTAAGACTCGGGTGATTGTCACCCTCGTTTCACTCGGGCTCCAACTTTCACCCACGTCGAAAAAAAATTTTTTTTCTCTAGTATCGAAATGTACTATTATTGTAATGTAATAATCTTGTTGTTGTTGTTTGAATACAAATCAAGTGTTTTATTTAATAAATTAATTAACTTGACTAGCCAATGGATTCCACATTGTATATACCATTTTGATACATGCACTTCACCTTTCTCAAATATACAGCCATTTGACTATATAGTGTTTCAAGCATTAATCAAAAGTTAACGAGATAAAAATCCCAAAGGACGATCATTGTTAGACCGATATTTTTATTCGGATCAAATCTAAGCAAAAATTTGTCATAAATTCGGATACAGATGAATTACAAATTTTATCCACTTTTTAAAAGATAAAGAGCCCGCTCTTTACAATAAACTTACTTCCATTTTTAAAACCATGTCTTCTGGTCTTTTCTAAGCCTACAATATACATACTAGACTACAGTTACTTCTTATTTTATCCCTGCAAAATTGGGTAACATGAAAGTTTCTATACGACTGTGCATCTTATAACTATTCTTGCACATTCTGTCCACCGAAGAATTCAATTCTTGGATAGCGTTTGTGCAATGCCTCAGTGTGGTATTAGGTAGTCCCAGAAATCCTGCAAAAAGATATTTACATTTCAGACATTTATAAAAATGTAATGAACTAACTATTTTTAAAAACTTTCTAAAAAAGGTAACAGACGAAGGAGATAGTTATACATTTTGAGGTTAAAATGAAACTGCTGAAATATTATCGGATAATATGTACGCGTGTTGTATGCGTAGGGCAAATCTGAGAAAGAAAAACTGCAATCCGTACACACTTCAGGTTCAAACGTCCAATAGCGGCAGCAGAGCCCTGCTCTGCCCCCACTATGTTGTGTGTCCACGTACGACCAGCAGGAACTGAACTCCACAATAATAGACAACATTACTGACCATTTACAGGTTCTTGATGTTAACTTTAGCCTCCAGGTGCGGGGCAGCCGACTGCGGTGCATAGGGCGATCTGCACTTACCGCAACCCATACACACTTCGGGTTCAAACAGAGCGGCAGCAGAGCCCTGTTCTGCTCCCCACTCTGTTGTGTGTCCACGTACGACCAGAAGGAACTAAACTCCACAACATTACTGACCATTTACAGGTTCTTGATGTAAACTTTAGCCTCCAGATGCGGGGCAGCCGGCTGCGGTGCATAGGGCAAGTCCGCATACCGCACCCCGTACACTCTTCGGAAGTTCAACCGCTCAGCAGCGGCAGCAGAGTAGAGAGAGGTGGTGTCCATGCGGAGGGCGCCCGCGCCGACAGCTCTAGCCACTCGCCTGGAAGGATATGGGTCCATTGTTAAATGATTGAGGTGAAATTCTAATCCACCGGTCTGGCCTAGTGGTCGATGGTCCTGGTTTCGAGTCCCAGTCAGGGCATTCATTTGTGTGATGAGCACCGATATTTGTTCCTGAGTTATGGGTGTTTTCTATGTATTTAAGTATTTATATGTATCTATGTATTATACATATCGTCGCCTAGTACTTAAAACACAAGTCTTACCGAGCTTACCGTAGGACTAGGTTGATTTGTGTAAGATTGTCTCGTAATATTTATTTATTTCAAACCCCGATGATGCTCATTAACATAACGCCGCAGTTAACAATAAAATTAAGTCGACAGTAAAATTTATAGTGAAAGTTTGTACAGGCGTTTTCATTACAGTTTATTATAAATAGCAAAACTGTAGAATCGCTATGACATGTATGTGTATAAGAAGGTACATTAGGTAAAAAAAAACAAACCTTTTGTATTTCCTCCCAAGAAGTTTAAATGAGTCGATAATTATAATCATACAATCCATGCATCATCAATTAACAATGGGGTATGATTATTACTGATAATAAAAATATGATTAATAATGATATATGCTCACATAATTTGTACCTATCAATAAGTAGGTACATTAAGCCAGCAACAATCTACAAAATTATTTATCGAAGTATTTATTGACGATTTTCTCAATTGTTCTACAAGTTATGACTAATTCTTTCATGCATTTCTATTACACATACAATATCAACAGTTATCACAAAGAAAACATATTACTAATAATTTCTAGTAACCTTATGAGATCTAACTTGGAACAAAGCAAAATATTTTCAACCAACTTGAAAAAAAAGGAGCAGTTTCTTAATTCATTCATTGGCTTTTACTGCTTTGTAAAATAAAAAATAAATTTAATTACAATACTTAAGAAGAAGTGACCAAGCTCAGTGTCGGAGCATGATATGTCATCTAATGTATGTACGAGTAAGTATTTTAAATTCTTTTAAGATCTTTTCGTCTGTCTATCATGTCGACAACACACACGAGCGTATGCGTAAGCGCATGAACGATAATTTTCATCTGTTTCCTTATTCACATTCGCACATGATGCAACTAATCACAAAATGTGGTATGACCACAAATCACAGCAAACTTGACACACAAACTTGTGTCAAACCAAGCGGACACTAATCTTACGTGACACGGCAAATTCACACTGCAATTATATTTAGTTTAATTTAGGCACTTGTCAAAGTCGGTGCTATTGTCTGATCATACCAAGGTCGGTTTTAGTATTATGTAATTATTTCCTGCATTATTTTGTAATCCCCAATTGCTTTTGTCCCTGAATACGGAAGATGTAGGCGTATTAAGAAACGTAAAAAAATATACTAATTTAATATCAATACTAGTGCTTCACTAGCACACAAACTAGACGTATCAACCAGTACGTACTTTTATTGTATATCCCAAAGGGATAACATTCGCACTGTTTGGTAAAAACAATGCTGCAACAAGTTCTATTAACTTGCTTACTTAGTGAGTTATCTGTATCACTATTTAAACCCATCCACGCTAATATTCTGATAGAAAAAGTATGTCCGTCCAAACCGCTGCCGCTGAACCGTTAAGATAAAATTTAGTACCTATGGAGATAGTTTGAGTCCGGAATCATACCACTGTCGTATGTATCCAGGGAAGAATCTGGAAGACTATGCGGGGCCCATCCTTTGCTAATTCTACACGCTATGCTAATTGTACAGTTATTTTAGCGAACCAGAGCAAGTTGAGCTAGGTCTCTATAATGCGAGTGACCCATTATTTGCCGAGTATTGCAATAACTAGCCCTTTGAATCTCCATTCAACTTCAACTTTAGGTTAAAAAGTTGACAAATGAAGAGCTGTATTCAGCCTCTGCATGAACAGGAGTGAAATATTAGTCGATACTTTGTGTTGCCAAAAATAACTAAAAATGTAGAATTCAATAATAACACATCACCATCATTTCAGCTGTAAGTCGTCCACTGCTGGACCACCTCCCCCAAATATGACTTATATCAGTTTGGGGGGTTGTTGCCATATTGGATGCAGTTGTTATTTTTATAATGGTTTATAATACATTTGCACTGCAAACCATTTTCACAGCTTGATACCTATATTCATATTTTCTTCTTACGTCAAACCCACGAACGTTATACGCAGTCTCAGTTAAGATCGTAATGAAACTGTATCATGTAACATTACGAGTATGAGTAAGACGAGTAGACATACTCATTGTCGTGACCCATTTTCTGTTGTTTGTCGCAGAGCTGTTACTGGAAAACTGTAGGTACAGTCAACCAATTTGATTTCTTGGTCACTTCGTTCCTTGTCATAGTGAAAATTTAGATGAAAGACGCAAAAGATCTCTTATTAATGTTGCAATGAGAAGGTACGAAGTTGCCTAGAAATCATATTGGGTGACTATAACTACAGGATTTAAATAAATAATTATTTCGGGACAATCTTACACAAATCGACCTAGTCCTACGGTAAGTTCAGTAAGGCTTGTGTTGTAGGTACTAGACGACGATATATATAATAGATAGATACATATAAATAATTAAATACATAGAAAACAGAAACACCCATGAATCTGGAACAAATGTCGGTGCTCATCACACAAATAAATGCCCTGACTGAAATGATTGCAAAAGTCTATAAATGTTCTTAGTTCGCATGTTATTTTATCGTAAGCGTTCAGGACATTTAAGGTAGCCATGAAAAATCTACAAGCTGTAGTTTATAACACCCGTCGACTAACCCGTGGAACTATTGTTGTAAAAATCGGCTCAATAGTTATTCTCTTACGAACACAGCTCAATTAACAAGTAACTACTGCCAGAGGCCCGATCAACTAATATTTGTATTCCGTTGCTCTCAACATTTTATACCATTTGCGGGGCTAACTCTTTATCTAAATAGGTATTATGATATGATGCACTCTTTATTACGCGAACTGCGCAAGGTACAAAGTTCTATGGTCTAGTGCGAATATTGTTCAAACATAACCTACTTTTGTATTATACTAACTGGTAAGTAGGTTATCTGTACGAGTATTATAGTAATTTTAAACACAAAACTATCGTAAGATTCAAATATATTAATGTATAGAAGCGGGTAACTCACGTTTTATAAGTCGAATATTTCTCGACATGTTACCTACACTCCGTAACTAGGAGCATAATCAAGAGCCGTTCACGTTTTCTGACAGACGCAGACAAACGTGATAAAACGTGAGTTACCCGCTTCTATACATTAATCTACACTATCTACACTAATATTATAAAGGCGAAAGTTTGTGAGTGTGTATGTTTGTTACTTCTTCACGTCTAAACGATTGGAGCGATTTTAATAAAATTTGGTATGGAGTTAGGTACACACTGGATTGACACATAGGCTACGTTTTTTCCCTAATAAACCGCGGGTAACAGCTAGTATGAGTATATGGTAGTCCAGTAAGCTCAATAAGTCTCGTGTTGTAGGTACTCGCTGCAGCGGCTACAAGCAGCAAAAATTGAAAAACGGGCCACATGTTCATAATGATCTTGACACGCTCTTATTCTCTCAACTCTAAAGTCTTGTTAAGGTAAACTTGAACACCTCGCGTGCTTAGCAACATCTGCTGCTGACTGTACTACAGATGATGGTATGTGATGGTGCTATATATATATATATATATATATATATATATATATATATATATATATACATATATATATATATATATATATGAAGTGACTATATAATACGTATATATAGCAAGCAAATGCTAGACATTGCTCTCGGTAGATTGTTTTCTAATTGGCGAGTGACATAATAATAACAATGTTGCTTAGGTATCGTTGCACAACCGCGCTATAAATGCCTACGTACGTATACGTATATAGAGGACAACGTTAAAAATGACTAATAAGTGTTCATAGTCAACCGATAAAAAACTGTCTATTACTAACCGACAAACCAGTCTATCTAATAGCGATGAAAATTACATGAAAGATACATGTATATTTCAAAGGTCCGAGTATTTTTCAATAAAATACTGTATCTTTCCTTGCCTGTCTTCGTTTGAATCTTTCGAAAGTTTTCGTATTTAACGTGTTAAATACATTGTATTTTTCGCATTATTATATTATATTATGAATAGTGACTTTGGATGCATTGGATCTCATACATACAGGTGACTTTTGATTACGGTCAGGCTATATCTCGATATCAGTTAACTAAAGAGGTTGAAATTATCAATTATGACGGAATACTTAAACATTGGAATCGTTTATCTCTGCTCTATATGACGTGAACGTCATGTCAATTATGCGTCAAAAGCATTACAAGTGGCGGAACTGGAGTAACTTTTTAATCGATGAATTATTAAATAAACATGTAAAATACACTGTAAAAACATGTATCATAAATGTATGATTGTATTTGTCAAACAAACGTTAGTTTTGTTTCTTTAGAGAGTTTCATGTAATTTATAGGAAAGATACAAAGTTTCGAAAGAAACAAACATGAATCTTTCGCCATTTTCATCGCTTATCTAACTACCTATCACTTTCAATCCGAAGGTACTTCGGTTCGTTGCTGTTTTCTTTTCGATTAAGGATTTCGTGCGGAAACCGAATCCATCAATGAGTCTTAATAATCTCTTTGGGTTGAAAAATGGCAATCGATTTCGGAAATATTAGTGCCTATGCCATATCATAGAAGGTTCTAGAAGTAGGCTTCATTGTGCTGTAGTAGAAATGCACAATCGCTAGAAAAATTGTGACTTATTAACAGTAAGGTAGGTACTATAGAAAAAATATACATAGTAGGTACCTTATAAAGAAAAGAAATAAATATTACAGGGCATTCTTACACAAATTGACTGAGTCACACGGTAAGCTCAAGCAGGCTTGTGTTGTGGGTACTCAGCCAACGACATATATAGTATACAAATACTTAACACCCATGACTCAGGAACAAATCTGCGAATCACAACCCTTACTAGGATTTGAACCCACTGACCATCGGCTTCATAGGTAGGGTCACTACCCACTAGGCTAAACTTGTCGTCGACAATGCCTATTTATGGTACACAACAATGCCTACTATATTTAGATGTTGCTGTTTATGAAAAATTGTTTCTTCATCATAATCATCATCATCAGTACAGCCTCCATTGCACGCCATCACACGCGATCGTCGGCCAGTCTGGCCTGGCCCAACGCTTGCCAGCCACCCAGCGGATGGCGTCGTTCCTACACTACGCTTTGTTTCTTAATAGTATTAAATAACAAAATTTTTCATGTGCTCGTTTAAACTGTTGTTATTAATTTTAACAATGAACTATTTTCAATGACGATATGATTTATATGTAGGTGATAAGTGATTTCAAATAGATACTAGAAATGACAAGTTTTAAATCTATTACTAATTGAGTGAATAAACTATTAATCGTTGTTATTCTGTCCCATCAGCCAGGGGACAACTGAAGCATAGTTTGTTACTTAAAATGTGGCCCATTATGGCAGGGACATATGGCTTCTACAAATATCTATGTTTTGTGTATTTAGATGCAATTATATTGCAGAGTGACCCAAGGAAACGTAACCATGGCAACGAGGGACAAGGAATAGTTGATTGACCCAGTTAACACTAAATGAACAATGCTATGACAGAAGATAATGTACTCGTAGATAATTTAATTATTTTTTTGTCTCAAATATTTGACAAAGTAAATACAACATGACACCTTAAAATGCAGGAAATTATAATAACAAAATAAGAACAGTTAGGGTTAGCAAGACTATTCAAAAAAATACTTTATTATGATTATTATGTAAGTGTAGCTATATATGTCAGAAGTAATTGCATTTAATCGTCTCGTTTTGTACTGCCAAGTCCCGTGACATCAACAATTCTATTGAGATGTCGCTTAATGAAGATTTACTTGTTACTCTACGCGGTATAATTGCAGTAGGTATGTAGGTACAATACAACTGCATACGTAGGTAGTAGGTATTTATGTAATTGTTATTTTTTTATTGGTGAAAAACGTGGTTAGGTCAATTTGAATGTGTACGTCTAACGATAAAAAGATTAGCTGAACTTTTTTCCAAAAAATATATATGTTGCAGTCCACTTGGAAAGGTACCTTATGGCGCTTACGTTGCAAAGTGTCACATTAGTATTGAAGCGTCATTAACAATAGTGTAAGCGCCAAGCGCCATAAGGTACCTTTCCATGTGGACTGCCACATATGTCATCTATTATAATTGTATGATTTTCTGCGAATTCATCTCAGTAAGATAAAAAGGTCTCGACACATTCAGACTTTATTGAAAATTTCCTTTACGATATCACTGTACAAAGGATGTAGGAAACATAATAAACCTTTAACATATTTTTCCTAACTAGTGCGTAAAAAGTGCACTTTTAAAATTCACTTTTTAAGGCACTTGCTATGAAAAATTAGGTTCGATACTCGTGTAAAAACTTCTTTAAGACTCGGGTGATTGTCACCCTCGTTTCACTCGGGCTCCAACGTTCACACTCGTCGAAAAAAAATTTTTTTTCACTAGTATCGCAATGTACTATTTTATTCTGGACTTATCGAAAGAACTCGTGATTCTAAGTAGAAATGAGACATATAGAAAATAGGGTGACGGCGCCAGTAAGACAAGGAACCAATCATGAACATCAGGGCTTATGTCAAAGGAGTCAAGTGTTGTGCATTTGTTGGTAGGTACATATTCAATTTATAACGTTATGGATTTTGAATTAAGAACTAAGTGTCCATCGTTGGTGCCCGTCGGCTTAAAGTGTCCAACATTGGAGCCATCACCCTACCACGATTTTTAAGTGTGACTTGTTTTTTAAAGAAAATTTATTCAATAACAAAAATATCATTACTTTTTTGTAAAGATACCTACATGTTTCTTAGTTCTAATATAATTTACACAATACCAAATGAACACACAAAATACAATTTTAGTTAGAATTTAATTGTATAATCAATAAACTTTTTGTGACGGATCGGACATATAAATAAAAATAAAAAATCCGTAAATAATTGCGTGTAAAACTTGTCTGTTAAGAATCATAAAGTCCGGGATTGAAGGCTAAAAGACCATAAAAGTTGAATGAATTTTACGCACATTTAGAACAAGGAAGTTCTTCAAGTATCTAACAAGTATATAGCATTCATTCTACTTATTAAATAACAAAATCTAATGATGTACGAATTTTCGCAAGTAAAGGTTGGATCGCAAAGCACAAAACGATAATTAGAGCGACCAGCATGTGCATTCGTGGTACCCGCCACAAATGAAAGACAGCAGCGAAGTTATGTTTTGACGATGGTGCGGCCCTTGCACACCCTGACTGACTTACGTACTTTTTCTGTTTCAGTTTTATTTTATTTTATAGTATGTCGTTTAATTTTTTTGTGTTTGTTATGTATGCCAGCAAGTGCTTAAATAAATGATTTTAATTTATTTATTACAGAATAACGTGTAATGTAAGCCATGTTGACCTGGGTTATTAGTAATTACTACCTACTACATGCAAATGACTCCAATTCATTTAGTTATAGTCTATTTAAAAAAAAAACAAGTATCCTCACATTTCTACTTATGTAAGTTGAAATGCAGTGCTGTACTGTATGTTTTCACATTAATCTATTAATTGACAGAATAAAATAAAGAGTTTTTTTTTTCACAATTTTGACCACATATTTAAAAAAAGTTACACCACGTTCCGGCTGTGGAATGAACTCCCTGCCGGGGTTTACCCTAGGGACTACAGTATGAGGATCTTGAAAAAAGGAGTGTTTAGGTTCTTAAAGGGTCGGCAACGCGCATGTGAATCCTTTAGAGTTGCAGGCGTCAATAGGGTACGGTAACTGCTTACCATCAGGCGGGCCGTATGTTTGTTTGCCACCGTCATTGTATAAAAAAAACACGGTATTTTTATTAAAGATATATGGAGATACAAATTATTTGTATTGGTCTTCGTTAAGTAAGCGAAGGGGAAAACAATTATAAAAAATATTGAAATATAATCATAGTAGTGGATAATAGCGCATGTGTGATAATGGAACATGATAATAGAACCGGTCAAGAGTGAGCGTAAACAGGGTGTCATTAACGGCAAAAAAAATGTAATGCAGTTTTCCTGCTCAACATAACCTTTGGTAGCGACCGAAGCATTTTTTTTGTCGTTTTCCTTTTGCTATGCAAATAAATTAATAAATTTCTCCGGTCTGGTAAATATTTATTAGAATAATTTAAAAATCAGTTCAGAGTAGGTCTCCTAGCCTAGTAAGTAGTGTTCCAGTACCCTACCATGAGTTATGACATTGACGTTTTCGCTAACGAGTATCGCTTGTACTAATTTAGTGCGAACGAGATGCACAGATAGTAAACTCAACAAAGTCAAACTCATGGTGAGGGTACTGCATACGAAGCTGGAAGTCTCGGGTTCGAATCATGGCCCTAAATTGTGCTTATCACGAATATAATTATGATATCTGGGTTATGACCGTTATCTGTTCGTATATGGGCCATTTTATTTAAAGTGGTATACTGAACTGTGTGTGTTTTTTTAAAATTATGATAGAGTTCATAGCGGTAACTGAATGAAAGTTAAAAAAGTTATGAAATGTCTGAGACACTTTTTTCTCCTATCAGAATCGAAAGAACATTTAAAATGGCTGAGATAAAATTCCTGAGACATGGATGTTTAATACATATGTGCATGTATTAAGTATTTGTATATTATATATATCATTAGCTGATACTCCACAACACAAGCCTTATTGAGCTTAACGTGGGGATCAATTTGCGGGACCCCCAACTTCGATATAAGCTTTTAATTGAAATATTATCATTATTATACCGGGTGTGGCCTGTAATAGGAGCATTAATTTTAGGCATCGTTTCTACACCACAAACGTAGCAACATTTGTTCAACGACTTTTGAAAATAACTTATAGTTTAATGAATATTAATAAAAAAAAAATCCAAGCAAGCAATGTATTGCGAAAACTATGAAGTTTGTAGGCTGAAAGTAAACGTTAACTAGACTATTGGATGCTGTTTATTGAAAATACTATTTAGTTTGTTATGTAAAGTTGTAGAACAAATGTTGTTACATTCGTGGTGTAGAAGCGATCCCTAAAATTTTAGCTCTTATTACAGGTCGCACCCGGTATATCATTGGATGATAACCCACAACTCAAGCCTTTTTGACCTTACCATGGGGCACAGTCAATTTGTGTAAGAATGACCTATAAAAAAAAATGCCATCTTCAGGATTCAAACCTAGACCTCTAGCTTCGATATGAGCTTTTAATAAGCACTAATATAATAAGCCTCTAATCCTGAACTGTTTTCTTCTTTCTTTGTGTTGTCTATTTGGTTATATGATATCTCTGAGTTCAGTGTGCCTCCTGGCAAAGGCCTCCTCTAACAATTTCCATTGTACTTTGTCTCTAGCAACCCTCCTCCATTTTGGGCCTACAGTTATTTTTAGTTCATCATCCCATAAGCACTAATAGGTAAGTAATAATAGGCTACTCACTCAGTCTCCTCGCACAGTATCCGCATGAGCCCCTGTCCCCTCCAGGCCGTGTGCGTGGACGCCACCCTGAGCTCCACAACCTTGTGGCAGTCCGCGGGCACCTTGTCCCAGATCCTCGCCTCTCGGTCCAGGTGCCCCAGCACCTTGAGGATCCGCCGGAACTTCAGGTTTGGGCAGTCTTCGGATTTGTCTGTGTAGTCAGCCTCCTGTGTAACGAAATGATTGTAAATTATAATTTTCTCAAACATGCAATGAAAAAGGATATGGCGGGATGACCTGGATGGTTTCTGTTGCAAATGGCGGGAGCATGCACTAGACCGCGACGAGTGGCTAAAGCGAGGGGAGGCCTTTGCCCAGCAGTGGGACATAACGTAAAAAAAATGCAATGAAATATTGATATTTTATTCTGTATATTGTTGTAGACTGAGAAGTGTCACGTCTCGGGCGAGGATAGACGTGTGTGTAATAAAATTTTACACAACGTTGCAGGTTTAGGCCGGGAAGTGGCTCTTTTTAAAAGGGAGTAGGTTATATAGTCGACTGTATGTATTTTTTGAACTTCTATTAAAATAATAATATATTTGTTACACAGCATCATGGTATTTTGGTTGGAAGTACCTACATTTAAATATTGCGCCTTTGTGTAACACTGTAAATTACGTGGCCAACAATTGAATGCAAAATGATGAGTCATTTTGATTTTTTATAGTTTTTATTTGGCGCTGTCAAAGGTCTAATCTTTGCTGAGGGCCAGGGCTCTGCAAAAAATACACCGCCTTTGGTAGTATCTTGGTAGTACTTAGGAACCACGTGTAAGCGTGGTAATGTTTTTTTTGTACTTATATAGTTAAGTACAAACACAATGACACAGCGTATTTAATAATTTTATTACATAAGTACTTGAATGTTATAAATAGGTATGTACTTGGGTTCCTTTGAAGGTTTCGACGGTAAATTATTATGTAGGTAATTGATGGTGATGGTGGTAAGCGTGGTGACTATGGCAACTACCCCTAGGTGATACAATCGCCATCAGATATATCGGAGCTGTGGAGGTGGTCACAAATATCGGAACATGCACTTTATCGCCTTGAATTGAGGCGTTGTCCCGATATTTGTGACCACCTCCACAGCTCCGATATATCTGATTGCAACTGTACAAGTTGTATTTAGGAGAGGCCTATGTCTAGTAGTGGACGACCTACGGCGGGAATTAATGAATGAATGTTGATAATGAAGAATACAAGCGCATGTATTATCGTTATTGATCAATTTATAACATTATTTTATATTTCATGAATAATTATCGCGGCAACCGAGTACAGTTTTGTTTTACAACTGTTTATTCGTTTCATACTTCCTACATGTATATATAACTTAAGGAATTATACAATAGCCATGCAGCAGCGCAGGCTTCGTCAGGAGGCTACAAAGTAATTTTATCTACGTACATGTCATAAGTGCTCTAAAATGCGTCCAGAAACCGTAGACAATGACCAGCATTACCAACCATCAGAAAGATTTCAGTAGGTAATGTTAACATTAAGTACCTACTGAAATCAGTAGGTTATGAATTTAAATTTGGAACAGCTGTCAAATTCAAGTGGGGTGTCTAATCTAGTACCTATAGATATTAAAACAGACATTGATACGAAACGCCAATTCGTTATGTTTTTTGAATATAAATCGAACGACATTTGAACTCGAGTGACAGTAGAATAAGGAGTTCATTCGCTTGTCTATGGTTTAAAAAAAAAATTGACTGAGATACGAAATACGCAACGCCGCCGTTCCAAGCTGTCATTTGTTTTGTTCGTTGACTTTTTAATGTTTACAAGTAACCCTAGTAATAAGTCATTTCCCTACGGTTTCTGAACCCATCTTAAAACACTTAATGATATGTGTGTAGATAAAGTAGTGTATGTAACTATACATAATTAGGCATTACAACAATCGTGTGATATTATTATGAAACTCGCCTTCGGCTCGTTTCATAAACCCACACTCTTGTTGTAATGCCCTTCATTATGCACAGATACATAAACTACTATTATACTTTAATACGTATTTATTATTGGGAGACCAAAGGCGAAGGTAATGAATACTCGTATTTAAAATCAATTACTTATTTACTACCTACATAACGCGACATAATTGCGACTATGGCAACTACCCCCCAAAATACTAGTCATATTTGGGGAGAGCTTTGTCCAGCGGCGCTAACGCAAAAAAACGATATTGGTAAATTTCGGACTATTGTCTCTTTCACTCTCATGACGCCTTAATTGGAGTAAAAGAGAAAGATGCCCCAAATCTACGAATATCGGTTTTTTGGCGGTAGTGCCTCAGTAGTGGACGATTTACAGCTGAAATGGTGATGATGATGACTACATAACAACATGCATTTAGCTTGTAAACAGTCCTCACTGAGATGTTCATTGTAGCTTACTTTAATCGTAATAATTAGATGTTTATGTCACTAAATAATTGTATAATTATGAAGTGATTTGTATCAGCGCTGGACCGGATCGGCTGTTGGAGCGGAACAGCCCTTCCTTTTGGTCCTTGAACCTTCTCTGGTACTTGATACTTACTAGAATAAACGTGAAAGGAAATGTCCTGAACATACATCTAAATATTTTCTATTTCAATATAGATTGTGTAGATCTTAAACTATAAATGTCTCTATGAAACATGATGTCTAAAATGAATAAAATGCATTGTTTTGACTTACTTTAATTTATCATAGTAGGTGTTCGAAGTGACCACCGTTTTTTTATTCAATACAATATTTAACACGTTTAGGTAACGATCTTACTATTCCATTTTGTATCTTCATGTGGTGAATTCGCTTTAAAATTGACTCTATAGCTGCGTTTAGGTCTTCAACGGTGTCATAGCTTGTTTTAAATAGTGTAAGTTTATTTTTTCAAAACAACCGGGTTCGATTCCCGAGCTGGGTGTAAAATATACAGTTTTTTTTCAAATGTATGAATGCAGTTTTTCTTCTTATCAAAATCGGTGACATGGTTTCTAAGAACAAATCTTCGTATGTCTTATAGTTTCAGACATTCCCATACTGACCGATTTGAATGAGCCACCCTGTATACCCACTTGGCCGGAAATCCTCATTTTTCCGGCCTCTGATGTAATGTACTATTACTCTGTAGGTATCTTGAGCAGACAAGGTAAATTCCATCTCATGAAAATAAAGAAACAAGTGTTTTTTGTAACTTAAACCATACTGTCTTTTAGGTTAGCAGGTGCTAGGCAGTGACTTCTTCCGTTGAATATTTTGCATAAAACGTGAGTCTAGTGCAGATCTAATTGTTAATTGCATATCGACGAGTATTATTAATTGCTTAGTTATTTTCCATTGTTCCAAGTATAGCGTGTGATCATTATTATTCTGTTCTAAGTAGTCTAAACACAGGTTTCCGAGCAATGAGTTCTGGTTTATGTAAATAATCCGAGCCAGCAAATAGTGTATGCAACATGACGCATCTCATATCTTCATATTTAAAAAAAACAAGCCTTCTTCCGAAATTTTGTTTAAGTAAAATTGAAACTTTTAACCCATTCCCATACATAGGGGTTGAATTACAAAATAGGTAGATATATTACCCTTATGGAGCTATGCATGGATTAACATTTAAAGATTATATTTATAAATTTTACGATGATATTTATTTCACACTTTAGTGTTTGTCTATTGTTACCTCATAAGTTTTATATTATATTTAGATTAAATAACTTCTTATACCTAAGTTCTGACCTCCTGTGTGTAATATCCGTAACACCTCCCACTCTTACAAACGGAAATTACAAAAAGATGGTAAGAGAAACGAATATCAACGGCATATTACATTCGGCAAGCTGTGTTGATGAATAATGGCATATTATTTTAGGAAGTACGTAAGTACCAACTGTTCCTTAACTTAGTATAACTTACTATCTGTCACAGAAGAATATAATTATATCTTCGCGGAAAAAACGTACTTAGGTTTTGATAGTTTAAACATGTAAATCTTTATTTATAATAACTACAATATCACGATTACTTAACTTTTGATAAGTAATTCGAGTACTAAAACCTATTGGATGTGTATCTAGGAGTATAGGATGCAATAAAGACTACATTGTTCTGCCCAAAACCAAGATAATTGACTTGGAAAATATACAAAACTTCCGCTATAATATGTATGTGGCAAGCTTATTCGCAAGATTGGAGACATTCCCGCAGGTAGGTACAACCCTGCTAACGACATAAAATCAATAACCAATAATAGGTACAGCCAGCCTCAGAAATAACATATCAAACCAGCCGACAAATTTAGTAGCAATATGTGGTATACGTGGTTCCATTCTCTAAAATATTTTTTTCTTTCTTCTCCATAAGAGTGATTATCATTATTTCACTAAAGCTTTACTTATTTCCCAGGGATATCAGAGATATCTTTTTTCTATGCCTCATTCACGTATAAGTTATCAAATTCTGCAGAAAATACACGTTAGGTTACACTTTTCCTACGCAATTATATAAATATTCGTGTCTACTTCTAACCTTTAATGTAAGAAAGAGACAAAAGCGTCCGTATTTACGCTTTAGAAGAATGACAAAAAAAATATCGTAAATAGCGCCCTCGTCAGTAGGTAACTTCTTTTTAAAGTAGCTATGTACATAATTTGACAACTTGTTATACCAAGTTTATATGGTGCTCGCATCGAAGTTCCTATTTTTGTATGAAATCGAAAACATACATTCTATACACAATCCTGGAGCTTATCGTGGAGTGTACATTCGGTTGACAAGGTCAGAGAACCTTTTTCATTTCGTCCCGACCTCGTCCCTTGCGGCGAGGTTAGGAAATCGTATTATGAACGGGAAAACAGGGCATTTTAGCTGTAGCGCCAGCGTTGATTGAATAACGCGCCGGGAATGTAAACAAAAGGATATCGAATAGCAGAAAAAGGCCGGTTATCTACACTTTTTAAATAAGATTACTTTTTTTAAACGTGATTGAATGTGTTAAAAAATAGAAGATAAAATTGTGACATCCATAACTTTAAACACTACTCGTAGAAATAAGAATAAGCTAATAATTGCTATCAGAAAATGTCGTGTGCATAAAGTGTATAATAAATCATTTTTGGGCAATGTACATTTACTAGGGGTGATCCAAAAGTAATGATAATGACTATGATCTAGACATATTATGATAAGTTTTGATTACTGGCCTTGTTATGTCACTTATCATCAATAAATTATAAAAATAAATATAATAATTTATTAAGTTGTTTTTATGTTATTAAGAAACAAAGACAGTAGGGTAACACATATCGAAATTTCAGTAAATGCGCTCGCGTTTTTGTGTCGGTTAGGAACGAAGCTGTTATAAAATTTAGTACTGTAGTAAAATAAAATGTACTTAAAATTGAAATTTACGTTTATTGTGATGGCGTAGGGCAAAAAAATATAATCGTAAAATTTAATTTTAGGGCTCAAGGGCCCTGCTTAAGTTAAGGTTGCTAGTTTTTGGTCTTTAAAGACGTTTTTGTTTAAACAAGTAAATTTTGTGGACAAAATCCATCAATATGTATAAAAATAAATAAATAAAGGTCGATATAACATAATCCTATACCAAACCTAAAAGGTTGACAAATAAAAAGCAAATTAAAAAAAAAAGGAAGTTTGATGGTTGTTTTCCTCAGTTATCTCGCAGATCACCAAGTATGCTGCTCAGTACCTAGCGCTTGAACTTGTAAGTTGCCTATTGTGTAATCAAGTCTAAAACTTTAGCAACAACGTACTATACTTTGATTCTAAAAACTCTTCCAATAATTCGCTGTACTAGCGGTGAAAGAAAAATTAACGCAAATTGCGACCCACAAAAGTTTTTCTTTTTTTTTATTAACTAGATGACAGCATGTTCTCGTATAATGTATGTACATACACTAATAAGGAGATTATGTAACAGTAAAAATATATATAATACTAATAACTTCGTTAGATCATAGTCATTATCATTACTTTTGGATCAACCCTCGTATATAACAAGTTACCTGATGATGCCTTAAAATTACCCTTCCCAGTACTTAAGAATTACTTAAAAAGTCTTTGACATCTAAGGGCTAATACAGAGTAGAGGATTATTAGACAGACAAACATGCATGGCCAAAACCAGAAACTAACTAAACCGCCTAGCAATTAATTTGACAATTGTATGTACTATCGAACAAAGTGATTCATGACCCACCTAGCTGACAGACGGTTTGAAAGTGTCATTAAATTGATTTGACACTTTCAACCATTTGCGATCTAGGTGGGTCATGATTCACTTTGTTCGATAGTACTGCCAGATTATGGAAATGACACAGTTCAGGTAAGAAAGCATATCAAAGTTCAAAGTACGTCTACTTTGTGAAGCAAATTTTTACTTTTATATTTTAGTATTTTTAGTTATATCTTGTAATAAACTGTGTTGTGCGTTTGTACCTAGAAATAATAAAGAAAAACTTGTTTGAATGCAAGTAGATACCTGTCCGATCACACCTGCACGGAAGTGACAAGAACAATACGCTTTCAAATGTGTCTTACTAAGTACAAATACAATTATGGTGGGCTATACGTGCTGAATTTGAAATCAAGCGTTTAAAAGTTAGTTAGTCTTTATTGCAAACTTAAAGAAAAATTTACAAAGTAAATCCTTGTTTAATTCCTAAACAAACTAATTTTAAAAAATTATAATATTGATGTAGGTAGTTTGGTTTTACAGATCTGTAGGGTACTTGTAGGACGTTGCGGCAATCACAGTCAATTAAAAAACAAATGAAGTAACTGTTGGTGGGCCATTTTAGTTAAAATTACTATACTATTTTTTTTTATATTTGGTTTTTTTTGTGTGGTTTCTACAATTTCTACTGAGAATCATGAGTTCATTCGAGCCTGATAGGAGAAAAAATGTGTCCTTAGCTTTTTTATCCCATTCCGTTACTATTTTTCATATATTTCATATGGCAGTAACTGTACGGAAGTAATAAAAAATGTATGCAAATTTTGGCACAATTTTTCTCCTATCAGGCTCGAAAGAACTGATGATTTTGAGACACACAAAAAAATCCAAATAAAAAAAGTTGAGTAGGTATACAACTTTAAATAAAATGGCCCTGGTGCTTGGTAAGAATTCCAATCCTAAGTAGTGAGTGTCGAAGTCTACTCAGTATGGATTTCTCGTCCCTGACCTGTATCGGCACACTCAGCAGCTATATATTATCTATACGTATAGCAGATCAAAAGTACGAGTAGTTATAGTAAATATATAGGTTTCATTTTTAAATTACGTTTCAAATAATCTCTGTGCGTCGAACAATTGAAATAAGATAAAAACTTTTCGCGATCGAGAACTGTAGAAAAATATTAAAATGAAACAAATATTTAAACGGGAATTTTACATGGGATTCTTAAGCTACTATGGATGTCTTACCTCTCGTGTAACAATGCCGTTTAGAATCACGCCAACCATCTCGCCGAGGTCGTCAAAGGCGCCGATGGAAACTCCATGGGGTAGCGATGAAGCTGAATAGTCTTCCAGCTCTTGGCATCGCGACTCTGGAGTCTCCAATAGCTGGACGGCCTGGTTCATAGGCTCATCTCGGAAGAAGAATCTGCGGAATACTTGATATTTGATATGGTGTTGGTTTTCCTAATCAGCAAATGTGGAATTAAATGTGGCAGTTTTTGTCAAGTTTTAAGTTATTTATAAAATTAATATCAAAGATCAAAGCAAGAGGGAAAAACTCCCTAGTTGTTTGAATGTTTTTGGTTACGTTATGAATATAACTTTCTATGACCTAGCAACAGTTGAAATATTTTAGAACTATCCTTTCTCGCACGGCATCCAAAGATGTTGTGAGTTTGATTAAATTGAAGTTTGAATAAAAAAATCTAAAATTGACATTAAAAGTTGCGTTGCTTCAAACATAAATCGACTTTTGCGACCGATAAATTGACAAAAGCACAATTTTTTTTTAATAGACTCCAAATATTCTGAGCGATTTTCCAAATATATTTTCTCTATATATTAGTCACACAGTGGTGCAATACATGTACCTACAGTCGAATGTCAAAATAAGTATACATTTAATTCTTTCATAACCCAATTCAATTATTACACACTTTGTGCAAGCACAGCTGACTTTTAATCTTTCTAAATAGATAGGCTAAGACGTCGAGGCAATAGTACCTACTACCTACTTAGTTGCTTATCGCAGAAATTGAACGCATAATTCAATTCATTTCATGGTTTATTATCGCATCGTTACTCGGTTGCGTTACTTTCGTTTCCCATTGTCGCAAATTAAGCTAATGCTCGCTTAAGACACACTCCGCCTATTATACGATCATATTAAGGACATGGGTTAATATTAGTCAACACATTCTTCTGACACATCAGTAGAGTAATTTTAAGGAATAATTTCATACATTTTATATCTGCGTTCACTTTTCTCAGACGCATGAAGCGTGTGTGCAAATGTATTAAATCCAACTGTTATGATACGTCTCACAACACATCAGACAAACGTGAATAGGCTTTAAATAATTAAAATTTATATTATTTACCCGGTATTTTTTACATACCAGGTGTGGCCTTAAATAGGAACATTAAGATTAGGCATCGTTTCTACACCACAAACGTAGCAACATTTATTCTAAGACTTTTGAAAATAACCTATAGTTTACTAAATATTAATAAAAAAAGATTTTCCAAGCAAGCAATGTATTGTGAAAACTATGAAGTTTGTAGGCTGACAGGAAATGTCAACTAGACTATTGGATGTTTAATGAAAATTCTATTTAGTTTGTTCGAAAAGATCCCAAGTCAGAAATTACACAATTTATAAAAAGTTGTAGAACAAATGTTGCTAAGTTCGTCGTGTAGAAGCGATACCTAAAATTATTGCTCCTATTACAGGCCTCACCCGGTATATTACAAAGTGAAAAAGTAAACTATGCCTACCGTCTCAGGAAGTCGAGCGTTAGTTCCGTGTCATCCTCGGTGAGCTTGCGCAGAGTATAGGCGAGTTTGGGAGGCATCTCCGGCGCGATGCGCGGGCGCAGGCTGAGCTCCGACAGCTGCGCCGGGAGCTCGTCCGCGAGCTGCAAGTACATATACATGTTATAATATGTTTATGGTACGGTAAAGGAATAGAGGAATATTAACCCATACATGCCCAGTAGGTCGTTTTCGACCTCAGGGTCGAAAAACGCAGATTCAGGGTCGATTTTCAAAGAAAATCGTAATATACAAGTTTAGGGCATAGATTTCTTCTTCAGTGACAATTGTTCGAAATTTGCGTGTTTCAATTTTCATGGTATGCCGTCTGGTCTCAAGGTTACAGGTTCCAATATCGTTATAATGAGTAGGAACGAGTTTTTTTAACATAGGGTCGAAAACGACGTTCTTGGCTATATAAGTTAAGTTAAAACGACACCCGACACATTAGTTGATAAGTTACAATAGTTCTAACTCTAAGCAAGGCAAACTGAATTCTAATTATCATTGATCTCTTTACACTTTTATCCACAATTTTATACAAAGTGGAAAGGAACACATAGAACGACGATGTCTATACAAAATCGCGTTCCTCCGACATGCTGGCAATTTCTCTCTTTTCGGTAGAAAGACAGATAAAAATATTTATAACTACGGTACTATGTGGCGCAGCGCCATCTATGGATACAGGTCGAGTTATTTTGACAGCGAGACATCTGCATAGAACTAGTATAGCACCCGACACCGGTCGGGCCTAGCTGAGTTTCTTGCTGGAGCCTTCTCAGCGGGCTAGGGTTAGCGAACCAGAGACAAAACACCCATGAACTCGATACCGCTACACACCACTCAGATTCGGATGAGACCGTCTCAACCAATCTCGCTGGAAGCGTAAACTCATTAGGAGTATTCCAGTAGTACAAATCAAGTCTGGAGCGAAAGGGTCCTGGATTTCCCCAGGCTACTTTCCCCCCAAATAGTCCGATAGCTCTAATGTGCCGCAAGAGTCATAGAGTCCAAGTCAGGTTGCAAAAAAATAATACGTACTGCTGTTAAACATAATATATGTCGCTAATGTGTTGGCCAGGATGCGGTTTTGTACAGAAATTGTCCATGTCTTCTATGTTCCTCGTAAATTATTAAAAAGTTATTTAAGTTGAACCATTAAAAAATATTTTCCCTATAATTGAACACCGATCATCATACCTGGGATAACTCGGGGCATCTATAAGTGCGTGATCAAATATTTTATCGATAATAAAATATATCGATGTTAATGACAACATCTAAATTTTATTAGACATATAGAAATATTCTTTTAGTCATTTTGTAAAAAAAACGGGTATTTACATGTTTATTTTAAAATAGGTTTCATAATCAATATTTTTTTCATGTTTGTCGGTATTAATGATTATGCCTTGAGTTATACCAGGTATGGCTTATTACTATTTACTGATTTAATACTCTAATAATAGAAATTAGTGTCAGATCGAGTAGTAACATATATCGACATTTTTTATCGATATCAAATCCCTATAACTTGCCCCGAGTTGTCCCAGGTCTGCCGATCATTATAAATATGACACATAGACAATTAAAACATAATTGTATAAACGGTCTAGTCGTTCTTACCTTAATCGGAGTCTTGACATTGTCAGCGCAGTCTCAGTAAACCGACAGCTAATAATATATTACTCTATCCACAACTCGAATAACTGACTTATGTTGACAAACCTCATAAATATTTAGTCTACACAATATAAACGACGCAAAGCTATCATACAATTAGTACCTATGTAAAATAAGACTTATTATAACTACTTGTTCTGGGCTGTTCTCACAAATAAATGACATAGTTTTAGACACAGTTATTAAATAAGTTTATTTCTTGTGTAGCAGGTTCGATTCCCGGTTAAACCGTGTAATTATTTAAAAATCTATGAATGCAGTTTAAATTGTTTTTTAAATTGAAATAATGTCTTCTTTCAGTAAAATGTTCCATCTCCAATATTAAAGGTTGTTTCCCTTCATGTGGCATGACCGTGGGACGCCCTGTATAAAAGCCTGACCAGTGTTTGAACTCAGTCACACCTGATGGTAAGTGTCAAAGAGCCAGTTCAGCCTATTCATTTTTGCCTTGAAAAGATTTTAATTATATCTTTCCGGGAATACAAACGGTTAGGTTAGGTGATTTTAGATGCCTTAGTAAACAACCCAGTAATAGGAGGTCTGCAATGCGGGCTCCGTCGAAATCGACAAATGAAAATGAAAATTGTTGTATACATCGTTGGTAACTGGTTTCGTACGAGGACTAAATATTATTCTATAGTAACTGGTTACAAAACTCGGTTTCATACGCGGCCGAAAGGCCTATTTAAGTCTATTAAGCTGAATTAAGGTATTCAAGGCTAAATTATAGGTGGATTAGAAGCTATTAAATCATAGTAGAACAATCAAACCGGCTAGCTATAATTTAATTTTAAGCTCGCCTGAAAACCGATTGAATTGAAATTAGGTTAAAAGCCGTCGCTTTTCGCCCTTTACTGCTAGTCCGGTTCAATAACCTTGGCAACTATATAGTTTAGCAAAAGAATCCTAATGCACAGATAGATCACTTTGGTATAACTGTTTTTATCCTAGTTGGCACTTGGCAGTGACACTGCTTACGAAGCAGGAGGGTTCTAATCCGGAAATTGATACATGCCCTTGGTATTTGTGTATGTACCACTTCACTATTTGCCTCTTTGTCGCTCGTATATACAAGTTCGATAGAGAGGGAGATAGTCAACTCTCGAAATTAGATTTCGGCGGTAAGAATCGAAATTCTAAAAGAAAATCGTTACCTGTGATTTAAAAACTAATCAGTGCAAAGAAGACTAAGTTGGCAGAAGTAAGAATATGATAATACACATAATCAGATTTTATAGTATCTTGTATTGTGCATATGAGTATGCTGGTTTTATAATCCGTACGACATATTATCTGACATAAGTTTGAAGTATTCCATAGAACAATTTTGTATTATTTTTACAATATTTTGGGCCATATACTGCGATAAGACAGAACCGAAAAGAACTGCGAAAAGACAGGAGGGCGGGAAGCAGCGTAGCATTAGAGTGGAACATACTGAGATATCCAAACCGCCTGCCAAGCGTGGTGATATACGGGGTAGGCTTCTGATCAGCATTGATAAGTAAGGTATATTATTCTTCTTGCTAAGTTATTTTTAACTTAATTTATTTGTCATAACATTTATTTTAATGAATAATTTTTCAATAACAATCGTTTTCGCTAAACTATCGTCGGGCAAAATCCAATTAAAGACGGGCTAATAGAAATAGAATGAAAAAGTCAATAGAAGTCGTTCGATCCATGAAAGTTGAAGTCCCGCACACAGCAATGTGCGCATACTTCTCATTTAATGATAGAGAGATTTAGAAATTACATTTGTTTTTCATACCGATATAGCAAGTTCAACAGCGAATTAAGTTAATACAGACTAAAAAGTTTTTTATTAAACCTCTTCAAACATGACAGAAGTAATTGGCACTGGTTACATTTTAAGTGTTTTTATTTACACTCATTCTATTCATTCACTCTTTTTGCAATGAGTACTTCATATAGTTGTGTAATGTATGTAACCCATTCGCCTCTACTCTCTTGGAACTACCTGTAGTAAAATAGTCAGTAAAATAAATAATATTACTTTTAGTGTGACTATTATTTATGACAATTTGAACGAGAGATCGTAAAATGCTCTAAAGGCTCACACTAGCGGCGGCGATAACTCAACGTTTTCCCGGCTATTCCATAGTAAACGCCACGCCGCGCCGCGTAAACGCAATTTTGTAGGGGAACGCCAAGAAAACGGCAGGACAGAAACTCTAGTGTGCCCACGCTCTAAGAGAGCATAGATTAGAAAAACACAAAACTATATTTACCTAATGAAGTTTGAACAGTAGTTATCGCTCAGTGATTTCGCTATATATTTTCAATCTGTACTCGTTTCCCACAAATCGCAGTTAGTAAAGGTTGTCGCAGATTATTATCGACCGCCATTGTAAAATCAATTAATTTATCTCCATGTCGAATCGTGTAATGATTTGCATAAAATTACTATGCAGCGGGCTAGCTATTCGCTTTTTACTAGGTTGAAACTTAAACTTTTTACGACCAAAACGTTTTTATGTTTCTATAGTTCCTGGCTCTTAATGGCCGATCTAACAACTATGTCATTTCAAGCATTGAATATGTCGATCTATTGCAATGAATAAATAAGTATTCAATCCTATAATACATTGTACCTACAGTTTTTGTACATGTTTTTAAACAAAACTGAGTTTAGCGACTTCCTAGCTTCATTAAATTATCCGAAGGACGTCCACTGCCACATAGGCCTCCCACAAAGCGACTCACAATAACCGGTTTTATGCCACACGCATCCAATCGATTCCCGTGATCTTTACTAGATCGTCGATCCACCTTGTGGGGAGTGTCCTACGCTACACTTTCCAGCAAGTGGTCGCCACTCGAGGACCTTTACGCCCCAACGGCGTACTGGCACTTAAGTGTAGCGATCCGGAGGACTTTGGTTCTGCTGCAAATTAAATAATTTCTTATTCGACCACGCAGAGACACGCATTATCAATACTCGCAAATCAATACGCACTGCGTGGAATTTCTATCAAAAACTGCTTACAGCGAGAAACAAGGGTGCACCTTGAATTTATTTCATATTAGACACAACTTCTAACCGGATATTCGAATACCTGACTTCGTCGGCTATTTGATACCTATCCGGTATCCGGCCAAACCACTATTCGTCGCATTTCCTGCAGTGACGCTGTCTATGAAACAGGACCGGGGTTCAAATTCTGGCATGGGTATTTATTTGTGCATTATTAATTGCTATTAGCTTGACGCGAAGATTTATATCTGGGCATAATCTTATATTTGAGTTGGGAAATATTTATATTTGGGATTTATACGTATTAACTATTTTTTATTTTACGTATCTATAGCTTCTTGTCATTCAACTTAGAACCAAATAAATCAATGTCTCAGACAGTATCCTACGACATCACTGCAACACGGGAATTATCAATTCTAGCTAAATGCATAAATAGCGGATTTGAAACGGAATGACTTGATTTATACCTTTTTCGTCACGACCTAGTCTTGTCGGTAGGTATTTGCTTGCTCATAGTGGGAGACAGTCAGACTGGATACTTTGTAAAATCAACGGCTGATCAACAATAAATCTGGTGCAGTATGACAGATATTGACAAAACTTTTCACGTACGGAAAGGTTTTTATAGTGATTGACGGTTGAACCTCAAAATGGCGAAGTCGTCTTGAAAATATATTTTTTGTTTTTTGTTCAAACGTAGTTTAGTGTGTAATATTGATAGCTTATTATTTATGCAGTGATCTAACCCAGAATTGAGCAGCTAATGAAGAATTGATTTCAAAACGCTTTTCACCACTGTTTTGGTCATCACCCGGCAGTCCCGGGGTCGCGGCCGCCTCTTAGCTTTCTGTAAAGTCCAGCTACCACTTTACAAAACGCAAGGCCTACTACCGAACAAACTTACCTATATGTTCGATATTTAAATCGAAAGAAAAATAGAAAAATTTGACTCGGAGCGGGACTCGAACCCAAAACCACTGGATCACTAGGCCAGTGCACTTCCAATTGTGCTATCCGAGTACCGCTTAGACTTGTCAAATTTTTCTATCTTATCCTTCGTGGTATACGTGGTTATTCTATTTTTCTTTTGATTTAAATATCGAAGATATTTGCTAGCAGACGTTTCTGCATAATAAAAAATAATTACCTATATGTTATTTTACTTGACATTGGCGAAATCATCTATGGATTTATTGATCGAAGCCATATTTTTTAAAAGATGAAGAACGTTTTCATAGTTGCAGTCTAGCGTCTCTTTCACACTTAGATTTGAAAGATCATGACAGCTATAGTGACAGCCAACGATGACTCTTTGATCTAACAAGCATTTAGCATATTGCATTCCGCTGTTCCCATTTTTTCACCTATCACATTCCGCGTCTCTTTCGCGCTTCCTGACAGCTACGTCGATAGACGATAATATCCGACCATCTCAGGTTACTAATATGTCATCTAATGACAATATTTGTTTTTAATGGTCAAGTTGAACGTTTACAAGACAATTTTAACAATAACAGAGCGCATGGTCTCCCATAATTAACAAGACAACAATCGTTCAACATGGTAGCGCTAAAGCATGCATGCCTACAAGTTTTTTAACGATTCCGATAAAACTAAGAACAAATCGATTTTTTTATGAAATATTTTGATTCGCTTTGATTTTTAAGTACTATACTACTATATAAATTAAAGTTGAATAGATGGCCGAATTGGTTAAGGCGTCAGCCGCGATAGGTGGAGAATCGGGTTCGAATCCCGTCTCGAACACCGGAGGCCCTCATCGTTTTTTCTTAAGTATATGTTATTTATTCAACTTTTGATTCCGATAAAGTTAACGAACGGTTTGGTGCAACCGACCCTTTAAATAATTCGTATTATATATCATGTGACTTCGTTATTCTTAAATACCCCGATCAGGTATGTGTAGGCACATTTAGGCTTAAATTTTTCCGAGACTTGTAACAAGGCATATAATTTTAGGTTAAAAACTATAGCGCTCAATCAAGTTAACATACTTAAAGTCTAGGTAGGTTTATTGCAAAGTAATATAAAATAGGCAATCATTTTCAATAGGTAATAAATAAGTACTACTATTATTTATTGATAACTGGTAATATAATTAACTTCGGCCTACAGCTCGTCAATTTGATCTATTTACAGTATTTCTAATAAGGAAGGACTGTACTGTACTCTAAGTAAGAAACAAATTGATTCTTTATTGAAGGCACCTAGTCCATTGTTTCAACCGCCATATTATCTTAAACCTCAAAGAATATTGTCAGCCAATGATTTTCTATTATTATTTCTGAGGTCAAATAAAAAGTTATAGCCAGTTACGTAGGTACAGTATAGGCGCGGAAGTTGATCCGAATGCCTAGAGTAGAACACGCACCTTTAAGGTAAGGTTATATATTCCAGAAATAAATGCGCCTTATATCGATAATAAATTATAGGTGCAATTTGTATTGCTATGTCAGGAAGGATGTAATCTTGTGTGCGATAGATAAGGATGTTGGCTAAATACTTCATTGTAACTTGTGCAATGTTTAACAAGTACGAGTAGTTACAGCTATTGCCACCTGAGTTGAGGTAAAAGGATTAGACACAACTACCTACATGAAGTACTGGGAAACGTGTCGGGTCGAATAATGTTGATTGGCATAACTCATCATTTTGGCATCATGTTTTTTTTTTCAGACACTGCGAGAATTGTCAGCATATTTTAAGGTATCTGTTGAATGGGAGTTTTCTTGGAACGTCGCATTTTGTTAAAAAACCGGGCTATTTCCTGGATAAAAAATGATGGATAATGTCTCAATTTTGAAAAATCAAACAGGTCAAACGCTGGTCAGTCCTAAAAAAAAATCTACATACGGCAATTTTTCTCAGACGCTTTGTATAAAAATACCATAATGGAATTTAGAACATACTAGGCTATGTATTCATTGGGACACTTTGTAAAAGCTATAAAAATGGATTCATTTACGATTTTGATCAGGAATGTTTCGGTTTTCTCGAAATATGACCAACAAGAGATTCGACAATGTTTCGTGAAAACGTCCTAATACAATGTTAGATTAGGTTTGTTTTATAATAATCCTGAAAAAATGTCATTTTTGGACAAAATCGCATTATGCCAAATGATAAGTTATGAGAATCGAGATTATGCGACCCGGTGTGGACCCATTCAAATACTTTAATTTAAAGAATATCCTAAGCATCATTATTTTGTAACTACAAAAATTTTCGATTGTTAAACTTCTTCAAACATAACCGAAGTTTCGGGCACTGGTTACATTGTTATTTTCTTGATCTCATTTATTTTATTAATTACAAGTATCCCTATTATCAGTAATTCAGGATCAAATAAAGTGATATAGGAAGAGACTATTAGTGTAATTTACTTTTGACGTACAAAAACGTTTACGAATGTGTAAGTGATAATGTTATTTATACGGGAAACGCAAACGCGTTCGTGATGTAAAGTTACGTTAAAAACTTACACTCAGGGCTCAGACAGGGTAGACTATATTTATAGGTAACCTATAACAAAATGTCTAAAACAAAATACATGAGTACGAGACGGTTGCATGCATGCAGTCATGAATGCAGGAAGTGGGTAAGAACCAGTTTTGCAAATGCCAATTGTATGGTTATACATTTTTATTGTCTAGAAAAGACCTTGAGCTATATTTTACTTTTACTGGGAACTAAATAGATTATTCACTCATTGGTGATAGTGTCCATTTAATTGATATATTTAAGGCTAATAATCCGGCAGCAGCGACACTAAAAGCGGTGGAATACGCGATCGACAACCCGCCTGCCAAGCGTATTGCCCTCTGGAGGAAATGGTGCCGAACTGAGAGTTTAGTCTTAGATAATCTGAGTGAGATTAGGATATAATCACATTTTTAATAGTAATAAGTCTACTTCTGAAACTTCGCAATAAATATTTTTTTCTATGGAACGACGGAACCTGCGCTGTGGATGCGATGCATGCATTTTTTAATATTTTTAAGAAATATAATTGGAGTTTTCTTGGGTGTTCAAAAATTTCTGAGTAGGACAGAGTCAACAGGCTGGTTTGTCTAAGGAAACCTTACCTGGTCTGGTAATAGAAGAATACTTAGTGTATCAGAGTGTAGTCACACGAAAGTATTTATAAGTAGGTAGGTTAGTTTTGTTAGGTGGATTCAGATGCCCAGTAAAAGGAGCCCCGCTATGGCGGGGCACCGTCGTCTCTGGAAATAAATGAGTGTTTTTCACGTTTTGCAATATGCCGACACATCCACGAAGATGGTTTATAAAGAAATATGTATTTATGTTAAATTCTGCGAGTAATGTTTCTTTATTTTATTCTGTATTTATATAAAATACTACGAATCTGACCGACTCTGAAATTGATTAATTATGAAAATAACTTTTCTATCATTAGTTGCATTCCAAAATTTTTGACCCATTGAAAATGGGTCTAAAACCAAAATCAACCTTACTCAGATTTAGACTAAACAATCAATTGGCTAAATACGAATGTGGCTCGCCCCGCCCAAACCTTTGTATAGAATTATCCAAGATAAACAGAAATACCTACATAAAAAAAAAACAATTATTTAAATAAGATTATGTTTATATTCCAGGGGCCCGATTTTTGAGCATCGAGTACTCAACTCGTGACATTTTAAACGAAGAAATAGTATTTTATAAACCTCAAATTTCAAAATTAATAATCGCGAGTATCAAAACTATACATTTTGTGCAAAAATAATGGTGAGAGACATTTATTGTGTCCGACTATTTTCGTCCTTAAAGTTTTTTTTTAAATTTGAGTGCACGACTTCCAAAGATCGGGCCCCAGTTCATTTTATACGCAATAGTACCTAGACACATTTTTTTTATACTATACATACACGCGTATTTGGTTTGCATGTAGAACCTTACTTCCTGAATAATTAGCTAAATTATGTAAGTAGTTTTAATTACTATTGAAATTTAAATTGCAAAGTAATTTAATTTACTATGCAATAATATTATAAACAATGTAATGGTTTTGCAGTAGGTAACTCATTATAGGTACTAATTAAGTAGGTAATTATAGTTACATAAATGTAACGAAACTAGTAAGTTTTGCAGTAGCTAATTCATAATAAAATTATGTAAGTTTGCAGTGGCGGATTGTCCATTACTTATTTTTTGATGAATCCATCCGCTTTGTATACAAACATTTTTGGGTTATTGTATCATAAACAACTTCACTCACATTTGTTCAACAGTCGTGCGACACATGTTGAAGAGCCTAGTTCTCCATTTTCAAGCACCAAGAGTGCGGAGCCCCGTTCTCGTCGATGGGGTGTCAGGGATTGACCAAGTACATCGCTATTAAATTTTACTGGAACAGCTCTGTAAGAATGCGAGAATGGAGACTCCGGATCTCCGAAACAAGTGACTAAATAACCGTGAGTAAAGTCGTGGGTTCAATCAAGTTCCATGTGCTTGCCCTATTAGTTTAAATCAATATTTAGTAGTTATTGATTATGATATGATAGAAATAAACATATTTTAATCCTAGTTTTATTTTTTCTCTCTCAATTTTTTTAGTCAGAGATTTTTATACAGAGTACTCTAGAAATAGTACTATAGGAATGTGATGGAGACCCAGGCTCTCCAAAACAAGCCAATGACTAAATAACCGTGAGTAAAGTCGTGGGTTCAATAAAGTTCCATATATTTGTCCTATTTGTTTAAATCAGTCTTTAGTACTCATTGGTTATGATGTTATTAAACATCATTTAATCCTAGTTAAATTTATCTCTCTCTATTTTTTTAGTCAGTAGAGGACAGGAATAGTACTGAAGGAATGCGATGGAGACCCAGGCTCATTGAAACAAGTCAAGTGACGTAACGAAAGCCAAATAGGATTAGCGAGCCTTAGACATATTTCTGACAGTCGCCATTCTTATGATTATGTACTATAAATACTAATCCGTATTAAGCCTGACTGTAATTGCTCTTGCAATGTTAATTGTCACACGCTGCTTGCACAGTGCAGATGGCACGTGCACGCATTTGTGTTTAAACATGAATTAACTAAGTACTCAATATAAATCTACTATAAAGATTAGCAATTTGAACATCCGGGGTCACCTTAGGAATTCTATGATTGCATAAGATTGTCCTGAAATATTTACATACATACTTTACATATTATATCAAGCTGAAATAAGTGAGTATCATGGACTTGACTGAGTGCTACATCGTTTATCTCTATAAATACCAAATTAAATCATCATCATCATCATCTCAGGTATAAGACGTCCACTGCTGAATATAGGCCTCTCCTTTGAACCTCCACATGTACCGGTTGGAAGCGACCTGCATTTGCTGCGCTTAAATAGTAATGAATAAATGTTACAGGTCACCTTTACACATATTAATTGAGCCCCACGGTAAGCTGGAGAAGGCTTTTGTTTTTACTCAGCCAACGATACCTGTAATACTAGCTGTCCCGGCGAACTTTGTACCGCCTGAAAGTCTATAAATGGGGTATTTTTGATTAATTTTTTTTAAGCATAATATTAAATTTTTGACCAAGGCGATCACAACGAACCCAAAATCGTCTAAATCGGTTCAGCCGTTCTCGAGTTATAAAAGTCGGAACTAACACAACTTTCTTTTATTAATATAGATAAAAATACTAAAAAACATACAAAACCTCCACGACTCAAACAATTATTTATACACATCACACAAATAAATGTCCTTACTGGGATTTGAACCCAAGACCGTCGACTTTATAGGCAGTGTCAACCACTAAGCCAGACCAGTAGTCAAATTAATTAAGTTGAAATTAGAATCTCAAATATACAAAAAATATCATTAAAATAGACAACGCAATAAAAAACGTAAATATCAATGACTCATTGATAAAAAAACTGAATAAACATAATCGACAGCGAAAGGCGATCATCGAACTATAGTCCTTGGTAATGATCATGAACGCGAGCGAGGCTGCGCGCGCGCAGGGCAATTAGCGGTTTACGGTGCAGATGGCAGATTGTAAAGTGAGACGATTAGTTACGTAGGATCTTGTTAACTAGTATAAATCGATTGTGTATAGCAAATAAGTAATCAAAGTATACAAATAGGATCAACAATATGGCGACGTTAAATGCAAGATTAAATATGTTAGCCTGCACAGACAAGTTACTATCTTCTACACTAATATTATAAAGGCGAAAGTTTGTGTGTGTGTATGTTTGTTACGTCTTGACGTCTAAACGGCTGGAGCGATTTTAATACAATTTGGTATGGAGTTAGCTGTCACCTTGGAACACATGCTACGTTTATTCCGTACTAAACCGCGGGTAACATCGCGGGGCACAGCTAGTATACTATATGTATGACGACATAGCTGGCCTAGTAGGTAGGGACGCTAGTGACCCTGCAACCAGGACCCAGGACCCAGGATTATGAAGCCGACGGTCATGGGTTCAAATCACAGTAAGGGCATTTATTTGTGTGACGAGCAAAGAGATTTGTTACTAAGTCATTTGTTGTATATTCTTTTGTTTGTATATTATATGTATATTTATAACGTTGGCTGAGTACCCACAACACAAGCTTTCTTGAGCTTACTGTGGGGCTCAGTTGTTATCTTAATACTTTATGAAAAATGACGACTTCACTCACATTCATTTAGTTACTCACGCGACATGCTTCTTTTCGGATAGCGTAGGTCTCCATTTAGTCAAGTTTCACTGATATTTTGCGACATGTTTAGGCGCGAATGAAGCGAACCTAGTATGTTGAGCCACAGATTAACCGACATCTTTATGATCGACTGAAAGGCGATCCCACAGTTGAGGGGTTAAGCTTTTTATGTATTCTTTGAATTAATTATTTCATTGAACACGTAACACAAATTAAATACAGAAAAACAAATTGCATGTACTCGTAATACATACATAAATAAGAAAGGCATGATCTGGACTACAGATGAAGGTCCCAGTAAACAGATTAAAGGAAGGAAGTCATGACTGGGCTAGATCTGTGAGCTCCATCTCGATGTTTGTCACGGCTTTGCCTTGTGCAAATGTTCTAACAAAAGCTGTAGTTTTGTGAAGTTTCGCTATTACGATAATTTTGCGTTATTTATAAGGGTGATGACTGAAACAAATACAATAAATTTAAAAAAATACAAACCATGATAGTTACTGGTACTTTATACCTAATAGGAGGACTCGACCACTATATATTTACCAACTAAGTTTGAAAAACAAATGATGCAATGATAATCTGAATTTTCATTTTATTTTAATAATTTTATTTTCTGTTCTAACAAATTAACGTACAAATGAATGAAATATCTGGGAACCCTTTTTTTATACAACGACGGTGGCAAACAAGCATACGGCCCGCCTGGTGGTAAGCAGTCACCGTAATCTATGGACGGCTGTAATTCCAGAGAACTGGCACACGTGATGTATAAGTTTTTTGATTATTGATTATGGTGTTAAATGTCATCCAAAAGTTGAGAACATTGGTAATGCAACCTCACAGTTAGAATACAATCGCATACTTCGTTCGGGCGGCCTACGCGATAGCTAGGAATTTACTTTATGTACGATTACTAAATGAAATATTCTAAGTTTATAAATCTTTATTTAAAATAATTACATTCACTAAAACAATTAAACTACGAGTACTGAACTAGTCATTGCATTAAATCTAAAAAGGCCCTCGAGGCATTTGTACTAACGATGCTGGCGGCATTTCCTCGTTGTATCGCAATGATGATATGTTGTGCGAGGAAGGCGCTAGCCCTTGGTCACCAGTTACATCAACTAGACGCTTCGCTTTTTCTGCAAGAAGTTTTGTGCGCTGGGACCCCATGGGCCTAGTGTCTCTACGCTAAACGGTACAAAATTACTTTCTTGTTAAAGATCTATTTTATTTCAATTTAAAAATACTAAAATTAATAAATACATCTTAAAATTAAACTATCTATAAATAAAATTCCAGGTGCGGCCGTCTAGGTAAGATGCCCATCACGCAGGCGGCGTTCCTGCGCTGAATTGCAATAGTTATTACTTGCCCAAGAAAGCTGCCCGCGCGAGTCACCTATCTATAGCCTTTCTGACTTACTTACCTACTGTATTACTTGACTTACTTACCGTATTTATGTACTCACTAAACTTAGAGCGCCTACTGCGTTTAGTGTCACTCAGTGAACTAATATTTTCTACTACAATTTTTACTTAAATTTATTCATTCTCAGCCACTTGGAAAACAATTCTCAAACGTCAAAGCGTAAGACATGGGTATTAACATAATAATAAATCTCTTGTCCAAGAAAAGAATCAAATCGTGCAACTAAAATGTGTCAATAACTTTAGTGTTAAAGTCAAACGTATTGAAATTGACGAGCAAGGTTAGAATATATTTTTCAGCTTACTAGTTCTGAAAGAATTGTTTTATTCTTTAAAAAACAGGTTGTATTTTATTCAAAAGTGTGCAAAGTAGTTTAATACTAGTCGAGTGTTTTATTGACGTTAGTTGGATGGATGTTCTTTTATTTAATGTTTTTGAATGATAATCAAGACGTATACTATTTTCGATTAAATTTTAAATGTTTTAGAGTTAATTGTTTCCTAGCGATAGCTGAAAAACCATGTGTTCCACTCGGTAGCAAAGGGTGTTCCCTTCTCGTGCCTTAAAACTCAACCCTCAAGCTATTTTTAGTACCACTCGCTATGATCGTAGTTCTATTTTGGATTCTTTCACTGGCTCGGCGCTCAATAGTAGCACGAGTATTTTGGTATCTCAGTTGGTATTGGACAATTTTCATTTTATTCTGCCAGTTAAATAAATTCTCTTTCCTAAAAAACCAGTTAAATTTTTTTACTAGATTTACGTTAATATGTAGATTTTAGCAATAATGGTAACGATCTCTGGTGTGGATAAGTATATAAGGTCCAGGGTTCAAATCCCAATAAGGGCATTTATCTGTGTGATGACCACAGGAATTTGTTCCCGAGTCATGGATGTATTCTATGTATTTAAATAAATGTTTGTGTGTATGATATATACCCACAAACACAGGCCTTCTTAAGCTTACCGTGCACACAATCAGTCAATTTGTGTACTGATGTCTTGTAGTATATATTTATCAATTTTATTATTCATAAGAATCATAAGTACATAAGGATCGGCACATACCAAACTTTTTACTGTTTTGTTTTTATGTGTTACTGTTAGAATAACGGACATCGAGGTGACATTTTGTTTTGATCTCCGCCTGCTACACCTTATCACGTTTCAGGAACTACTTGGCTATATAAATGTATCAAAATTCCAACTGTTTGCGTCACGATTTAGCAACCGGAACTTTGTAGAACTACGCACAGCGTATCATACCTATTTGCAATAACTATTATACATCTGGATATTCATGCAATTAGTGACCTTACTGCATTGTTACAAAGTTTATAATTAATTATTTTTTTATTGTTGTTATTGCAGATCTTTACTGGCAAATATGCCCACAGCAGATCTTTGTCGAGTATATTATGCTAGCGAAGAACATGTCGAAGTGATATATCTACTTTTTCTGTGTGCTTCTATGTTTAAATACTTTAATTCGCATTGAACGTTTCCTATGGTACAGTCAGCAGCAGAAGTGACTAAGCGGTTGAAGTGTTCTAAATGAGGTCAACACATCTCTATTGTCAATAGAATAAGAGCGCGTGTAGCTCATTTTGAACACTTCAGCTGCTGACTGTATCTATCTTTTTACAATTAGAGGAAGTTATTCAAAAAATACCGTAAGTCAACTTCTTAAAACCATTTATATAAATCAAAGTCTAGGCATATTAATGGTGGTATCTAGTCACAGTTTAAGGACATACCTACTTGGGTCCGAGAAGTAAGATTAGTAAGAACCCTATCATAATTAGGTCAGACAAGATTTTTTAACAAGAAGTCTCTTCGTGTCATTGTTTAAGTGAAAAATATCAAATTTCGACCGAAAGGAAAATCTGATTGCTAATTTTTTGTATTTATTTAACCCGGGAGTTTCAGCATTTTCGCCGTAATTAGATTTCTCGTGTTATTTATTTTAACTTTACTTGTGACACAATTCTTATAGTAGCATAAACATAAATAAAGCGATAAGCTTGTTTGTCCTATTTACCATTCTCCATCTAGTTATCTCTGGTTACAATAGCATTGACATTTGTTATTACCGGGAATATAGTATATCTGCATTTGTTTTTTATAAATAGTTAAACACAGTGTGTAACTTTGGGATGGAGGTGAATTAATATTTTCGTCAGTCCACCCGATAACCGCAAACGCTGCTAAAGGGTTAAAAACGGTGAGATGAAATTTAAATTAGTATACGCGATATAATCCGTTTCAGTTGTTTTATTTCATGTATCAATATTAATCCATACTAATATTATAAATGCGAAAGTAAATCTCTCTGGCTTCACGGTTAAACCGCTGAACTAATTGGGATGATACCAGATGGTATGGAGAGAGTTTGAGCTACGAGACTTAAGGATATAGAATATATAGGAAGACATAGGATATAGAACGACATAGCATAATTTTTATCCCGCGATCATACTTTAAAGACGGGCATGGTTGATGGCTGGCCGGCGAAGTCGCGAGGAAATACTAGTATTTCTTATAATTTAGCATTTGTTTGGTTAGTCTTAACTCAAGATAATCGTTATTTCATGCCTCGTGTTTTGCTTTAACGCGCATTATCTATAGGGTATATAATCTTTTGCAACACACAACCCGAAACAGCCCATGTGATTTTGCCACGAATCAGTATAAACCTTTTTGATGTTGTGTAATGTTTTTCTTGTGCACCTATTACCATTTAGTCATTACCGACATTAGGTACAATTTGATTGGTTTCAAGTAGCCTAAAAAGCGTTAAATTGACCGATGATTCATTAGGTTCAAAGCCAAGTAACAACATTGTTTAGTTATTTAGCTGGGAACTGGTAATTAACACTTCAAACAAACGAATGGTTCCGCATAATACTAGCCTAGGTACTAAGAGATCAGGTACCTACAGTTCATATCAATCGTCGTGAAAAAATGCCTTCTAGGTTAAAGATATAGGTTAGTTTTTGTAATGTAATCTAATATTTAGACTTAAACTATAGTTCATAAATTGAGAAATTGCATGGCATTATGCTTGTTAATATTTGCTTGCCGTGTGATACCGGCTGACTAGAATAGCACCACCCCATCTCCTCCCGCGGGTGTCAGGCGGGTAAGAGGCGACAAAGGGAAAAATCCTACGGACGGGCAGCAGCGTCCGTCGAAACCCAATCTACAGCTACTGTGGTCGCCAACCCGCCTGCCAAGCGTGGCGACAATGGCAACTCTACCCCCAAGATGATACCAGTTATATTTGTGGGAGGCCTATGTCCAGCAGTGGACTGCATACGGCTGAAATGTGTGTGTGTTTTTAATATTACTAATCTGATCAGTGTATTTGATAAAGGGTAAAAGGCTGATGTAACTTTTATGAAAATAACCTAAAATCGAACGCCAATCAGTCAGAACCATTGTTGCTACTGCAACAACACGTGTCGTGTCTTGAGTTTGTTTGTTATTATGTGTTGTCAGTGCGAGCGTGGGCTCATTAGCGTTTCTGTCCCTCGTTTTCTTGGCGTTCCCATATAGTAAGGCTGCGTTTCCAACAGAGACGAGCGATGATGCGTTTATACACATCCCTCGCAACGCATCCTCGCTATTGGTTGTTAATAATAACAACCAATAGAATTTCTTCTTTCACCTGTTCTCGATAAATAATGTGATTCTATTGGTTCTTCAAAAACACATCCTTGCTCATCTCTGGTGGAAACGCAGTAAAATGGCAGTCATGCAGAGTATCCGCCTTTAATGTGCCCGGGCCCTCACTTGTGTACTTATATTTGTCGGTACGTCTACGTGGTTGTACTAGTATTAATTAGCACAACTACGCAGAGCCGGCTCGTTATAGTTTATTTCAGTTCGGTTAGGATATAGTGCACTATTATGTCAGCTGCAATAAGTGGGTCAAGTAGTTAATAATCCACAATGCAGTTCATTAGATAATGGGTCTTAGACCGCAAATGCCAGCTAAACCTTATCAAATGCATAATCTTATCGTAAAGACAACAGTTAAGCTTATGCTTAATCTGTAACATAAATATTGTTTAAGGCTTAAATCAATTCAAAAATCATTTCCACTACGACGTAATCGGCAGAATACTATTTCCAGTCTTCACTTTTAACGACACTCATTCCAACAATTAATTGACACCAATGTATATAATAATTTATTGCATGCTTATATATTCACATACACTAGCTATTACGATTAACAGAAGAATATATAGCATCTCCTTTTCTTTCGGTAATGTAATCCGAGTGAAAAAGCAATGAATACTACTTTATTTGTAATCCTAAACAGAACAAACACAAAGGGAGAAAATTGCTTCATTCCTGTTGCCAATACCTACGTACGGCATTTATTATTTAACACATTCGCTGCCACCTCCTTCAAAAATGTATGGAAATGAACGTACATGTGCGTTGGTGGCAGTGAATGCGTTAGGGTATAAATGCAGTTTCGCTTTTCACTGATTTAAATCTTGCGTTCATCAATATTCAATTCAATCTATTTCAATTTAAACTTAACGTCCTTGACTTGCAGTTATTAATGTGTATAAACAATACTATTTTCTTTGTCAGGTGGGTTTTTAGGAAGTTTGGTGAACAAATAGATAGATTTATTAACAATTCTTAATCATAAATTAGCTGCCAATTTTTTTTTTATTCTGTTGTTAAGATAATTTCTATGTAGAATGACTTCGACAAATTCACTCGATAAATTCAATGTGTATAATCAGAGCATGCATAGCCCTAGCATGTTGTATCGAGGAAAATAAAGGACGGATGCAAAATGTCAATTATGTGTTGTTAATAGGTTGAAAATGTCAGCCGGTTCCTTTATGTATAGGTGGAATGGACGGAAATAAAGTGGATAAATTTACTAACTAGTACTAATACAATATTTATCAGTTTAGTTACAAATGGATAAACTCACGTAATTATATCGTACTAGGCGACATGTTTCGGGTAAGCGATACACCCGCAACGCGAGCGGGGAGTCCTGACTCGGCTTGAAAATGGGTACCAGAGCTTACCCGAAACATGTCGCCTAGTGCGATATAATTACACGTGAGTTTATATGTAACTAAGTAGTAGTAACTTGGTTCACAACAGTTTTAATAATAATATTTATGAGCATTTACATAGGTATTTTAACGAGCATGCTTTCACAATATGTTAGTCGAACTAGCGACAAATCTCCCATTAGTTCGATACCAAAACACACCAAATTAGATTCGGTTGAGACCGCCTCAACCAATCTCGTTGGAAGCGTAAACTCAGTAGGAGTATTTCAGTAGTACAAATCAAGTACGGTGCGGAAGATTCCTGTATTTACCCCAGGCTACCTTCCCCCCATACAGTCCGATACGAGTCCGAAGTCAGGTTCATTTAAATGAAAGCCACCGAGCGAACGTCGAAGTGAGCGTACACAAATAAATAAAGATGTTTTCACCTCACTTGCTCGGAAAAAAAAACTTTTTTAAACAAAAACCAAAGTTGCATTTTATTAACAAGAGTGCAAAGTAATATCATACAACTATTTATTACAAATTTAGTGTTTTTTGACGTTAGTTGTTGGAATGTTTATGAATGATAAATAATGGATACCATGCAATAGTCTTGATTAAGTTTTTAATGTTTTCGAGTAATTATTTTCCTCGCGATAGTTAAGTGAAAAATTGTGTGTTTCACTCGGCAGCAAATTGTGTTACCCTCTCGTGCATTGAAACCCTCCCAATATTAGGATGTGAAGGTAAACGTTAACTTTGCTCCCTTGTATAACAAATAAATATTTTTTTCAACTTTATTCTTATTTTCTTCAGTCTCCAAAACTGTTATATTAATAATATTGCCGTTTAATGTGTTCCTTTCCTTTGGTAAGGGAATAAAAGTAACTTGAAACCTTACTATTTATAATAGTAACAATCTTGCAATAATTCTACTGTGTATAAAACGCATAAAACCGCATTTGACAACAAATATAGATCTAATAATGGTTCTATGATTCTAAACATTTTTTTTTTAATGAAGCTTAAATTAGTAGATTTGAACAGGTACGTTTTTATAACTTTTTTTACATATTTAGTATTTAGGTATTTTCGTATGACTTCTTCTGGCATATCATTTATTATTTTAGGTAATATACATGAATGAAGTCTAGCACCTGTATATTAGTATATTTGGGTAACCGGTATTTTTTATGATAATTCAACATTCGTAGTCTTGAACATCTCTCATTGATTACTAGTTTTTTGACATTAGAGTATTCTTCAGATGTGCTAGTTTTGCCTTTTTTTGTACCGGTAAAATATTACAATATTTAAATAGTTGTGAATAGTCAGTTTCGTCTGTATTGGGTACAGTCAGCAGCAGATGTGGCTAAGCGTTTGAGGTGTTCAAAATGAGGTCAACACATCTCTATTGTCAAGAGAATAAGAGCGCGTGTAGGTCATTTTGAACACTTCAAACGCTTAGCCGCTTTTGCTACTGACTGTACAGTAAAAATATTGTGATGGGTCAGTTTTGAGGAAGTTTATTGTGTAAGTACTGTGGGTAGACTCATATTTTTATTAGCAGGTCTATCATATGATACGCACTGATCAAGTACTCCTTACACTTAAAAAGTATTTCGTAGGTATATAATGTGTATACTTACGGAATACTATTTTAATTATTTTCTTATTGTACTTGTTATACATTACCGCAATGTTAAGTTTAGCAAAGATGATTTGTCAATGGAGCATAGACACAACAATGATAATACTATTTTCGTACGCTAATTGTAGCAGTAATTGTCCTTAACTTAATAAAAATACTACACGTATTTAATATCATTGTCTAACACAAACAAACCCGTAGGTGCCAAACATGCCCACTTACCGTATATTTATCAATCTTAGCATTTTCATGTTCGAAGTGGGTCTTCTTCAAGTTCACAATGCTCCTGGCACTGGTAACAGCCATTTTGTCTATTTAAAAAGTATAAAATTAAAAACAAAACGCTCTGTCACTTTTCGCGCGCAATCGGGTGCGTCTCCCGCGAGCCGGTGGGACCGCGCTGAGATTCGAAATTGGAATGGTTGCGAAACGGAGCGCGCTTCTTTTATATGGTATTGTACTTTGCAGTTTCCTTTGGACCGGACGCGCCCCCGCGCTCCCTTTCATATTTAGGTCGGCACTTGTTTATATTCTGAGGAAACTATTTTTTTTAGTAGGAGAAAAAAGCTGTATTTTATCCCTTTATGGGTTGCTAGACAGAGTAAAAAAAACATACTAAATAACTCTACTTCCTGTGTCCAAAAAAATACCTACTAACAGTGATAATATCAATATATTTTCACTATTACTTTTTTTTTTACAATAGATATAGTTGAAATAAAGTTACATCGTTTAGTCGTTTTCTAAGATATTGACATTGCTTTTGGGATTATATAGGTACTTAAAAAGAAAATAAACACATAATTTCCATAGAATTACTCTTGCGTCTGTCTAGTCATTGGCCGCAGTGACTATCTTTTGGTACCGAAAATCTAGTGCTATGTTTGAAGACTACTTTATAATAATATAATAATTGACATTTGAACACTTCATAATTTTTCAGTGTACCATGTTAATTAAAAGGGCTCGTTTCTCGTTTGCTCGTATTTTTTTGTATATATCGACGGTGGAAATTTCAAATGTCGTAAGGGACATACTTTTATATGCGACTTACGACATTTGAAATTTCCACTGTCGATATATAATTTATGGTATTTCAGAACATACACAAAGATTTATAAATCTTTCAGAAATTGGTGAAAAGTAAAAAAAAAGAAAATATTTAGATACTTTTTTACAGCATTCCAAGAAAACTTACATGGAAAATAATAGGTACCTGTAAATTCAAAAAATGTAGTTTTCTTTTTTTTGATGAAATAATATAGACGTTACTCAAAATATATTTTACAGCTTTTTATTTATGCTTCATTGTCGGCTTCTTTGGATAATTTGTACATAATTATATTTATGTACAAACGACACAGATAAGCCGGTGACAAAAAGGCAGACAGGCCGTTTCAAGATTTTATAGTTTTTGGAACCCTAAAAATATTAGCGCGGAACCGAAAAACGAAATTATTGATATGTTTAATTAGCTAATGGAAGAATTCGTAATTGAAATTGCTTTATCGAACAAATGACCACTCGGGCTGGCTTGTACTTGTATCTAACACCCAAATGGAGTGGAAAACCAGCTAATGTTGTTCTCCGAATAAACATTAGTCTAATAGGTAATTTCTTTATAGGGTTTTTTTGCTGAACAGCTTGAATGGTTGGATGGACTATGGAAAAAACTTTCCGTGGTTCAAAATTTCCGCGTCACACGAGAAAGTTTATGGAAGTTTCAGAGAATTTTTGTGTCTTCTGGTTTTCCTAATCTAATAAATAAATTTAATTTATCCATGAAGGATGGATATCCTTTTGCGTACGCTGTGGGTAAGTTCCTAGATTAGTATCCTCGAGATTTTTGCAGAGCACTTACTTGAGTATGGACGCTTATTTCGTACCTAATATAATAATACTATAACGGCATTTTTGCCCTCAATTCCAATTTTTTAAAATACTACCATGACAATTCGAACTGACATCTGACTTAAATTCTTGATCCAATGTTATTTTTAATTATTTATTTAATCTTTATTGCACAAAAGAAAACTTACAAACGATGTACAAAAGATGAGCATAATGCTATAAGACACTCTCTACCAGTTAACCTTAGGGCAAAACAAAAAAGATTGTAGTGGGTGCTTCTAACATCTAAAATGGAAGGATAATGAAATATAATTTAATAACTGTTGTATTTAAATGGGATTTTAGTACTATTATAAATATACATTTTGCTACGAACGAGCCTAAAAATACACAGTTTGATAGATGTCGATATGTGTGTTTGAGCGCCTGATGTATATATTTGGCAGTTTATTAGAAACAAGCAGATGATACGAAACATATACTAGACATTATATAATTAAAATTGACGCCTTAGTTGGAGTCATGAGAGTGTCAGAGACAATCGTCCGAAATATACGAATATTTTTTTACAGTAACGCAGTGAGCATACCCAAATTCTCAATTTTCTTGTTAGCGCTCTTTTCTCACAAGTAAATACAAAATAATAACATTAGCATTTTACATATCGTTATTTATTTCCAGTTCTCAGCTCACAGTGACCTACAAAATAGTGTTGATATTTGGATGAGACTATCCCAAAAATACAACCACATAACGACCTTACGGTGGATCATACAGCGATCACCAACCTGCCCGTTATGCTCAGAGATCGCTGCTTACCTACAAATAAGTAAATAAATATTACAAGATATCCTTACACAAATCGACTGAGGCCCACGGTGAGATTTGGGTGATTATTCGGACGTTTGAACTGCTCTTATTACTCTGTCCAGATTTCTGTAGAAGTGCCTGCATTATATTAAATAGGTTTTGGTTGTCCTTTAGCCAGCCCAGCTGTCCAGTAAACCAAAAACAACACCAAACTGTTTGATAATTTCTACAGAGGCTCTAGTGTAAGTTACTTTTGACGTACAAAAACGTTTACGAACGCGTAAGTGATAATGTTATTTATATGGGAAACGCAAACGCGTTCGTGACGTAAAGTTACGTTAAAAACTTACACTCAGGGCTCTGAAATCTGGACAGAGTAATAAGAACGGTTCAAATTCAAACGCCCGAATAATCACCCATTTACGAGAGACCTATGTTCTACAGATTACGTCCGTGGCTGGTACCTAGCTAGTGTTGAAACAAACAACACGGGAAACCTCTTATATAAAGGGTTATGCAGTCTTCCCAAGTAGTTTTCCATAATTGTATGAATTAACTTCACCCATTCTCTGAGAATTTAATTACTGTTGGTGACGTTCTTACAGCTTGTGACGTCGTTATGTGAATTAATCTTCTTCAAACCGATTTTAATTGATATTTGCGTCCCGGTTTTTCCTCCATGAACCAATTGTACTCTCAAATATACCTACAGTTTTATTTAACCTGACTTAGGCTCTTATATACCGACTTATTAGAGCGATGGGACTGTGTGAGCAGAAGGTATAGCCTGGGGAAAATCCAGGATCCTTCCCCACCAGACTTGATTTGTACTACTGGAATAACTACTCCTACTGAGTTTACGTTTTCAGCGAGATTGGATGAGGCGGTCTCAACCGAATCTGAGTGCGGTTAAACGGAGTACCACGTTAATGCAAGTCTCCTATTTAATGTGTTATGCGATCGCTGCTGACATCAGTGCCAAAAAAATACGCCAACGTCGACGTGTGAGAGAGACCACAACAGTACAGTCAGCACTAAAACTAACTAGCTTCTTGTTATTTTAACAATAAGGTCGTGTCAAAATCATTTTGACTACCTGGCCCGCTTAGCTTCTTCTGCTGCTGACTGTACATCTCTACAGGAAGCATTGTGCATTTATAGGATACCATAGCCACAAAATTAGACTATTTAACTTAATCAGTGACCACAAGAGCCGTCTTGCGGTCACTGGTTAGGTTTGCCTTGCAGCCATGCAAGGCAAATTCTAGCTAATGGAAAAGTTCTAGTTACGAGTATCAGATACCATCATTCTGGTTCGCTTAAAAATTCTTCCAATTTTTCATTTACATCTCAATAAGAGAAATCTGTAAATGAGCATTCTTTTTTTTACCAAACTGCCGGAAATTTAATATATCCTAGATAATGGATATATACTATACTGCAGATATTAATGTTGCATATAAATACACATTTGGCACAAATAGGTATATCATTGCACCTCTATCTTTTAATAAAAATAGAAGAGTATGTGAGTCTAAATACAGCGAAAAGAAATACCAACATCAAAGGCTTTAGGTAGTTCCATTTAAACCTGTGACCTAGAAAGTTTGCGTCGCATCACAGGAGTAATGTTTGTTACTCCCTGAAACTCTTTCATCGCAACACAAGCCGGGCAGCCACCCGTCTCCTCCCCTGCAGCGGTGCCGTGGAGCTACGAACACAAGCTACTTTTTAATAAGTTACTTCTTAAAAATATATATGAGATTATTAAGTGCGTTTTTGTACTTCAGAACTTCAATACGAGTATACCAATTATAGTAAGTAGAAGAGAAGAAGAGTTTTAGTAAACTAGAAAGTATTTTTATTATTATTAAGGAGTTTTAATTTCAGAGTTGGAACTCGAATCGTGACGTTTTAAGCTCTATCAGAAACGAAGAAGTGATTGAACACGAATGATAGAAATTACTGATGGTGGGTATCAAAACTGCACATTTCAAGCAAAATTAATGATGCATGTGTGCGCTTATTTTGGTTCTCAAAGTTTTTTTAATTCCAGTAGATACACGACTTTCAAAAACCGGCCTTCTCTGTGTGGTGGTCATAAATAGTTCAAACTGGGATTTATTATTATAATAAATAAATAATAATTCCTTCACGGAACAATACTAATCTATTGTTTGTACATGTAGCTGTAAATTGTTATAAGTCGTCAATTGTGCTTTTTAAAATGCCAGGTTTGAGACCTTCAAAAACCAAGAAGTAAAAGTACCTACTTGATAACAGCATAGCCTAAAGGCAAAACCTAAATATACATGTCAGAATAATATTTTATAACTTTTTTTTAATGGGTATAACTGAGATTAAACAAACAATAAAAACGTTGCCAAAATATTATGCGTTTGTACTGTCGACTACAAAGATATGTATACCCTTTTGCACCTTGTTACAAAGGATTAAGGTGAAAAAATGTATATATATCTTTGTAGTCGACTGTACAACATATTATGAATTAGAACACGTGAGATTCATTAATATCACCCAAAAATTTATCATTTGATATACACACGCTATGTCCTTAATTATTTTGAATCCTGGAAAAGGGTATAGGATAGATTAAATCCCGTAAATCATCCAATAAGTTAATGAAAACGACGTGGTATTTAAAAATATGATCGATTAAAATGTTATAACGTTTCTGTTTCTGTTATAACGGTATACCTGTATTACGGGGATAATACAGGAGCGGTCTAGTTGATAGTGACCCCTGCCTATGAATCCGATGATCATGGGTACAAATCCTGTTAAGGGCATTTATTTGTGAGATGAGGACAGATATTTGTTCCTGAGTCATGGCTGTTCAATGTACTTAACTATTGCATATTACATATATCGCTGCCTAAGTAAAAACAACACAAGCCTTCTTGAGCTTACTCAATTTGTCTACAAAAACTAGTTTCTAATATTCTCTATTAAAGTTCTGTGCTGAGTGACAGGGCGATACATATGACGTGCAAATTTAATAAGCACAGCATACCGAAAGAGAACGTGTATTACGTCAGTGAGGAGTAGGATTCGCGGCCTTGAGATGTCTATCTATATCAAACTTTTGTAAGACAGTGCACCTTTGTACATTCGCCATCAGATATATTGGAGCTGTGAAACTCCACGTTCCAATGACCACCTGGTCAAAAATATTGGGACAATCTATTGTCAACGCGATAAAGTGCATGTTCAGATATTTGTGACCACCTCCACAGCTCCGATACATCTGAGGGCGACTGTAAGTTAGGCCATACTTTGGCATATCGGTGAAACTGCATATTGTACACATTGTATTGTTCGATATAATGAAATTTAAGCTCTAAGATCAGCGCGTCTCAGTGCGTCTCAGTAGTTACGTTTTTTTTAATACGACGTTGGTGGCAAACAAGCTTACGGCCTGCCTGATGGTAAGCAGTTACCGCAGCCTATGGACGCCTGTAACTCCAGAGGTGTCACGTGCGCGTTGCCGACGCTTTATCATTATCATCAAATATCAAAATCAAATCATATTTTGGTAAAGTATTTAGCGTAAAGCAGTGCTTCATAAAAATGAGCTTAACATATTCTTTAGTCGGTACTTTCAGAGAGCGAAGTGCTATACTATCTAGTCCTATCAGCACAATGTCCGTAGCTGCCGACCTGGACCGAGTGGTCTTTAGTCTTTGAATTGACTTTTTGAGAGCTTGAATATAAAACTGTTGTGAGCCATGTTAATACTACTCACATGTACTTACACTAGGAGAGCTTTAAAGAGTTGCGAGCTTGGTTTTTATAGGCAGTTCTAAGTGTTTGATGCTTGCAATCTGTTTGGCAGTAACATATTGCTTCCATTTCACTGTTGTGAGCTCAGCATACGATATTAATGCAGTATGGCCGAATTAAGAAGTTTCACATTAAGGATTTGCCTGCTTATTTTGTAGTTTTAGTAGCTCGTTGGGATTTGTTTTCATTTCACCGGTGCAGCGTGCCCCGGCGAGTGCAATCAAAACATTTCTGCTCTGCATACTTTTGCCAACTCGTTTGCGGACTTTATTCAGCTTTATACGTGTTATTTAGATTCTTTGCAACATTTATTCCGCGGAATATAGTTCTAACTGTGTTGAAACTGAGCGCGTCTCTCGCCTTTACACATACGATAATAGTTTGGTGAGTATATAAGTGTATGTTAATTTGTATTTTTGTTACAAAATAAGTAAAAAATATGTTATGTGAATTTTTTACCATATTAACGATAAATATTATTATGTATTACACACGTGTTCGTTTAATATCCTCCTTTTTAAATCAATCTAGTAAAATAAACTTTATAATTCTTCCTCCATCATTTCGGAGAACAAATCGCCTTTCGAAAATGTTCTTGTCAGAGCTTAATGTTTTGTACTTTTTGTACCTATGTGTTGTAGAGGTTTGTACATGCATATATACTTAAATAACAAGTAGTTTGTTTCCAAATAGTCTATAAATAATTATAATAAATTCTTAAAACACAAATTACAAGAAAAAAGCAATTATAAAGGCGAAAGTTTGTGAGTGTGTATGTTTGTTACTTCTTCACGTCTAAACGGCTGGAGCGGTTTTAATAAAATTTGATGTGGAGTTAGCTGACACCCTGGATTGACACATAGGCTACGCTTTATTCCCAAATAAACCCCGGGTAACACCGCGGGACACAGGTAGTTATCTATACAATAAATAAATAAATATTACAGAACATTTTTGTACAAATTGACTGAGTCCCACGGTAAGCTCAAGAATACTTAAATACACAGAAAACACCTATGGCTCAGAAACACATATCTGTGATCATCACAAAAATAAATGCCCTTACTGGGATTTGAACCCAGGACCATCGGCTTAGGTAGGGTCACTAGACCAAAACTAAAAAAAAATGGAAGCCTTAAATGACTCACAATTTTTTTTTTTTTTTTTACGGTTTAATATAATTCCCTCCTTCATTTATTTTAGCCTTAAATTAATATGTATGGTATAATTGGGTAGGCACATACTTTTCGAAATCAGGGTTCGGAGAAAATGGCTTGTAAAACTAACAATGATAAATAAATATTAAAAAAAATTATTAAGACAAACATTATGAGATAGAGTCTGTTATTTCTATAGGATTCAATAATGAATTTATGACTGCATATTGTTATATTGTCCTATTCGACATGAAACAGAAAATGACATACAACGAAATGAATGAGTACGAAAGTAACAAAAAATACCGGTATTTTTTATGCAGCAATACCGGTTTCCGATCCCAGCTAGTCCACAGAGCACTTGTTTATAATAGTCTGTGGTGTAATGTAATCAGTGTTGAGGTCACAGATCCAAACCTTGGCAATGACATAACCAACGCGAGGTGGTCGCATTGAAGGTGACACCGCACCTGGGCCGGTACCGCGAACATCGAAGTTCGTATATTTCTAGCATCTTTTTCTTTTACTCCAATCAAGGCATTATGAGAGTGACAGAGAAAATCGTCCGAAAATTACGAATATCGTTTTTCGCGGTAGCGCCACTGAGCGAAATGATTTCATACCTTGGCAAAAAGTATTGAGCACTTTTTTCTTCTATTTCTAAAAATTATTATTATTATTTTTTTTTTTATGACATAGCTGGCAAACGAGCAGACGGATTACCTGGTGTTAAACAATTACCGTCGCCCATGGGCACTCGCAACACCAGGGGAGTCACAAGCGCGTTGCCGGCCTTTAAGGGGGGTTGGAGCTCTGGGAACCTTACTCACCATCAGGAACACAACACTACATACCAGAAAGGTGGCAATGCTATTATGGCTGTGGTCTTCTGTAAGGAGGAGGTACTTCCCCAGTTGGGCTGCCCCAGATTCAAGCGTGATGGTCAACGCTGTGCCCTACCTCGCATTGTTGGACGTAGTTTAAGGACATTCCCGGGTCCTAAATCTAAATGCACTAAAACAATTTTCTAATGTGAAATAAAACAACTAAAACGGGTTATATCACGTATACTAACGTGCGTGGTCCACTCGACTCGTGGTAAACGTCGGGATGAAGTTAAATTAGTATACGCGATATAATCCGTTTTAGTTGTTTTATTTCATGAGTAATTATCACGGCAACGAAGACAATCTTAATGTATGTGCAAAACGAGAAAGTCAGTTAATGACAAAAAAACTATACTGCAGAAAAAATGTAAATATTACACTAAAATATCGAGTTTTCATATACTGTCAATGGTAGATTGTACCTGCGACTTAGTCTCTGTAGGGTACACTTAACATTATATTTTAGACAATTCACACAATACGAGTATCTTTATAAATTAATGCCTATATATTCTATAAATGTATTTAAGTAAGCTCCATTACTGTAGATTTTAATGAAATAAATATTTTGATAGTGCAGTCAGCAGCAGAAGTGGTTAAGCGTTTGAAGTGTTCACAATGACTTAGACGCGCTCTTATTCTCTTGACAATAGAGATGCGTTGATCTCATTTTGAACACCCCAAACGCTTAGCCACTTCTGCTGCTGACTGTACCATAGTTCAGACATTTGCCGACGATTATATAAATTAAGTACCTACTTGAATTTATTTGTTTATTATAGATTTAATACATAATATAAAGTGTATGGAGCGGAATGGTTTTTACAGGCATGTCACGAGATTTTTTATATGTAACTACGGAATAACTTTATAAAAATTATAAATAAATCGTTATTTGTTCTATCGAATAGTCAGCAGCGTTGAACCCTATGCTTGCATTTTTGTAACGTAATTACATTGTTCAGTAATATACAACCTATGCGCGAATACTTTCAAGATCTTTAGGTAGATAGGCATATGTTTTACGTTCCGTTCTAACCGCAGTTTAACTTATAATTAATTTTAATCGTTGTATTAATTGTACAACAAAGCTCTGTTATTGAACAGAACCTTGTGGCATGGTCGCATTATAAAGTATATCCTTATCCCTTAGTCTAGATAAATGTTTCGTTAAATAAGATAGGTGTGCCTTGAATGAGCTTTACCGACATTTATGATGCAAGGGTAGGCGTTAAGTTAGTCGCCCGTTTGAACGCTTTTCCTCTCGCGTCAAAATGTCACGTGTACGCCAACATATCGGCTAGTGAAGAACAAAATTAAATATAAACCTTATCTGTCAGCAGGACAATTGCTTTGATGCCATAACCACTTTTGGCTAACTAATTATAAACAGATCGAGTTACAAAAAACCACTAAAGTGTTTTTTGGTGTTCAAATGGTTAAATAATAGTACATTACGATACAAGTGCGAAAAATAGGAAATTCGCAACTAGTGGCATTTAAACACGACCGAAGTTTTTTTTACATAAATACGACCAGTTGCCAATTATCTACTCGTACATGTATCGTACAACGTTTTACAGTACATGTGGCCCTTTTAATTTTCGTCATAGTTACGTAATGTGCTTATTATTGCACTAGTGCGGTAATGTTACATCATATCTACCTACTGTAAATTAAAGTAGTATCGACAACATATTATTAAAGTATATACCTGGGACAATTCTGATCATGTTGTGTCGTGGGTACTCAATTTATATCGCTAAGTCGTAAAAAGTGGGAAGTAAGCTCTACGGGCTACGGCGTAGACCTTTGGACTCAAATGTTTACTTCATTGGAGATGAGTTGCGTACGAGTATCCTATCCGTAAAAGTTCAGTAAGCATTCCCGTTAACGTGTAATGTCCTTAACAAGGATCGGACAAACGTCCGTCATTTCGAAAATATAACCCTGTTCCGTACAGCAGAGACTTACTTATTTTATGGTGTTAAAATAATTTATTTTATAAGACTGTGAACGGACTTTTTAACGCATAAATGAGTCCTAAATTCACATCGTTATAGGCTGACAACTGAAAAATTAGAAAAAATTTTGGTCATTCTATTTTATTGGAGAAATTAAATTTCGGAATGTCAATCATAAATTTGTCACTGGATATAAAGTATGGTCCAATAAATGTATAAAATACAATTTTATTATTAACATAAGGAAATCTCTGCTGTACGGAACAGGGTTATGTTTTCAAAATGACGGGCGTTTGTCAATCCTTGGTCCTTAAACAACAAGACCTGTATAACCGTTAGATGAATAAAACAATCACATGATTAATTTAACTTGTAATTAATATAACAATGGAATCACGATCGACAAAAAAGTTTATATCAATTTCTTTGCATCGCTTCCGTAACCGAACACCGACCGGCGGTTACCGAACAATTAAACGACATGCGTATGTCACAGGTACTTTTAATCAATTGTAGGAGAGTATACTGTTTCGTTTGACAAAATAAAGGTGTATTCATATAATGTTGTTCAATCTACCGTTTTAGTTTTAAAAAACTACTATTAAAAACTCATTAAAAACTCATATTTTGTAGAAATTACGAATTACTCTTATTTTTCTTACAAGTGAAGAGATATGCTTGTTTGCATTTGCAGAGATATGCATGGCTATAACTTAAAAAAAATGCCTTTGCGATCCCCTAATCGATCGATAAAATAAAAATGTCGTTTGCAATTTTCTTGATCCATAAATAGATTTTCTCCATTAGAGTCTTTGCCAAAATAGGTGAAACCTGTGCGTACATTTTTTTGTATTTATTGTTTCGTATGTGTGATACTTATAATGAGCTGCCCTCATACATCGATATACAACATAAATTATAATAAGATGGGAAATCATTTCAGGGAGTTTGCTAAACGATTGATCGAAGTTGCCGGGGATAAAAAAGCTGGCAGTTTCCTCGCCCAATGTTGCGCTTAAATGTGAATGAAAAATTAATCTGCATACAATGAATTTCAATTGTAATAATGAACATAATTATATTCATTAAAGAAATATGTAGAATTGTCATTGTGAACGTAACTTATGCAAAAAAAAACTGGTACAGTTCTCATTACGGACATTATCAATATCATTTAAGTGTTTGGCTGCGCAAAAACGTCATCTATTAGAACAGAAAGCAACATATCCATATGTATTTATATAGTTAATCATTTTTTCTCTGAATATCTTACTATAGTTATTTGTAAGTATATTTGAAAAGGCAGTGCCTTGGGGAAATGTCGGCTTACGAGGAGACTTTAGTATCTACCGACCGTAGACCACATTCATACGTTACGTCAAGTTATACAGAAGACCAAGCAGTATAACTTGACCCTCTGTTTGGCGTTTCTAGACTACGAGAAAGCCTACTCGTTTGCAACCTGGGCTAGTTGTAATAATACAATCGGGTCTATGTGCATGTATAATAAGTAGGTTTAGCTGCATGCAAGTTAAGATCTCTATCCCAGGCCGCCTTCCGCTTTGACTAATCAAATGTCAAAATCAAAATATAGCTTTAACTTCCGGAAACGGGGTTTTGACCCAGGCGGGTCAATGACCTATTAGTTTACTTAACCTATTTCCGCATTTAGTTTTCCTTTGTTAACAGATAGATAAAATAGAAAAGTATTTTTTTAGTTAATATATGTAAAACCGCGGGTATGTCTGTTTTACTGTCTCTCGTTCTCATGCTCTGTTTCCCAAGCTCAACAGCTAAGAAATTAAAAAAAAAACGACCAAGAGCATGTCGGACCATGCTCAGTAGGGTTCCGTAACTCAAAAACGGTTCATCTAGTCTAGATCAAGATCATCAGTATCATCACATTAAAAGTCTTTATTAAGCGCGAATAATATGAAAATATAAATAAGTAGGTTACTTAAATTAAATTTTCATATTTTAGTAGGTTAATGCGGTTCAAAAATTAAAAAGGGGGGGACACATTTTCTTAACTTGGAAGTTAGCGAGCAATTATTTTCGAAAATATAAAAAATAGCCTATATTTCCATGACTTTACAAAAAGTTTATAGGCCTCCAACTGTCTCCAGCCTTTCCTATCTTTTGCTATTTAAATTCACTCTGTGGCAGCAGTTTTTTTAATGTAAAAAAATTACAATGAATTATTTTTCAAATACCTACCTACCACCACATTCTTTAAGGTAAACCGAAAAAAAAAAACAACCTTCCCACTTCACATGTAAGGGATGTAAAATGATACCTACACAAAAAAATGTTTATCCATTTTTTACTAGACTATTTTTTCCGGATGATAATTGCAGTTTTCTAGAACTAACGGTCACCGAGCATAGCCAGGGGACCGATAAACAGATAAGGCGAAAATATAAGGGTTCCTAGTTGACTACAGGGAACCCTAAAAACTACTAATATGACCAACTATAATGACCAAGAAAAAAGGCCTTGTGCTTGACATTTACCCCAGACACTTTTATAACTGTAGAGAGGTATTATTACACATACCTACCAAGGGTCATAATTGTCATAAAACACATGGATTGTCAATGTCTATACAAAGTGAATACTGGCTATTTTATACATGAGGCGAACGGACACTCGGCATGGCCTATGCTCTCCGAAACATGTCGCGCGAGTGCGAAAATAAACGTGAGTAGCTTTACTCACGTCAGTCATTTTCTTTCTTAAATATTACAATGATTCACGAAAGTTTAAATACGAATCTGGCAATTTCTCTCTTTTTCGGTGCTACGTGGTGCAGTCCAGCGCCATCTACGGATATATGTTGAGTTATTTTGACAGCGAGATATCTCACTGGCACTTGAATCTACTGCTGTTGGCGTCGAGACATTCGTTTGCGGGATACCACGGGGGCCCTCGCGTGGGCGACTTTCTTGCGCAAAGCCTTGAGGGTCAAATCTAGATTTTAATTTTGTTAAAGTATCTTAAGTTAGTTATATTTATAGGTAGATTTCATTTTTTGTCTCTTGTATCTTTTATTTTGTTGAATTATTTTGCATCATTGTATTTTTACTGCTGTTAAATGTGATAGATGTCACTAATTTATTTGCCAGAATGAGCGAAACGTGATTTCGTATGAATATAGAAATTGCAATCCATTATTTCTATGATCCCTGATACCTACAGTTTTATTGTTCTGTACATTAACAGCTTCCTGTCTCGGGTATGTTTACACTTGGTGCACTCAAATCATTCATTTTTATTGACACATCTGACACTTAAAATATTTCTTTAACTTTTTTATCTTAAATATTCCACCTTTTGGAGATTGTTTATATCTAGCTTTGATTAGCTAGGTTTCTCGTAAAGGCAAAGTTTAAGTATCCAAAAAAAATCTTATTTTGAGATCTTGTATCTTCATATCGTAAGTTGATCAATATTAAATAAGCTTTAGTAATGTGTTCCTAATAAAAAAAAATAGGAATGTAAATTTTGCGTAACAGAATTCAATAGCTACTGGTCTAGGTATTATGTAGGCATGTATGCTGTTACTTTTTAAATTTTAAAATGGCTGGTACTAATATAGGATATATTATGCATAATAAGTAAGTTAATAATAAGTTGTCTGTTATATTCTAAATTAAAGACCACAAAATATAACAAGAAATAACTTATATTACAATTACTTATATTAACACGATTACTTATTACATATTACATTTTTATAGGAACCATGTGTCAATAAAGAAAAAGTACCTACACACACTATGATTTATGTAAAATGCACAATAGGCCAGTAAAAATCGACAATAAATTAACAAAGCATGATGTATCTCTGAATTTTTAGTATGTTGTTTGGACCAATTAGGAATATATATACACAAGTTTGCAATTCGCAAAAATTTGTGGAATTTTTTTTATACATTAAAAAACCGCAAAAATTTAAAGATTTTTTTAGATTCTGCTGTGTGTCTCCTAATCCATGCATTTCTTGTCAAAAGCTCCTATAAGGGTTTTGAAGAACATAAAATTTGTGATAAGTTAAGCCTAATTGGACCTCTATACGTCAATTGGTTACGGAAATATGACCCTTTGAAAATGGGTAACTTTTTGCCCAAGTCGATAATTTAAGTATTATACCATTTTTGAACCCAAATTTTGTAGAAATTCTTAGACCTACGAAAAAAAAATATTATTAGAATTTATAGGGTCTCCTCACAGGGATGGTGATGTCAATGAGCAGTGCTCGGCGTAGCGATCGATCATCAGCACCGATATATGCTTATTGGCTCAAATATTAGTCCTGTCCGCGATAACAACAGAGCATGGTACGACTGGAACTGGCGCAGGCGAGGGCGGTAGGTACATGAAGTATGCCACCTCGCCGTCCATGAGCGGTGTAATCTTAATGACAACCTGCTAGTGTATAATTCTGACTGGGACTTTATCTGTTCAAAGTACTCGCCGTTAGCGAGAACGATGAGAACGACCGGAAATAATATACCTGATTAACTCTCTTATTGCAACAATTGTGTTCCGAACACATGGTAGAAGTCTGCGAAGCCGATGCTAATGACACGAAAATATACGGGGTGCACTAAGTGCATGCTGTCCGTGTCGTACAGAAAGATACAACATTCGCACACGGTGAAAATCACTATTGAGATTTAATGGAATCTAAAATGTACTAAGGCTAATTGTTGAAAAAGACCTTTCTTATTCTTGTTCTGTAATGTTTTAGTACTTTTTTATTATATAGGTATAGTACTATTAGGTATCTGAGGTAGGAAGGTATATTATATTCAATGTATAGAAGCAGGTAACTCACGTTTTATATAGTTAATAACAACTAATAGAATGTTGCTTGTAAACTTATAATATAAAACGTGAGATCTCACGATAGTTTTGAGGTAGGTATATTATTTTACATTAGTTTTCACATACGTTTTTATCCAGACAACTAAAGAAATGTGTCGTTTTTATTTTATTTTACATTTTATTCTTTTGTTAAATAAGTTTTACGTATCCTAAAATTGGGCCTATAGGTATCTAAGTTTTAAACATACTTAACATTTGCTAACTAGGAAACCCCTTTTGTCTGATATTACGTATTACTTTGTACTATAGTTATTATATCTTCCTCAGTTACACAATATTCATAACTCCCGAGGGAATAACGAAGGGTATTTTTCTTTAATATACATGCATAGTATAACAACTTTAACAAGTAATCTTTATAAACAAATGTTCCATAGGTACATATTTGTTAAATGCGGATTTTACCTCGCTTGGGTTTTTTTTTAATTATGACAGAACTACGAAGCCTACAGAGCCCGGTCTACATTTATTTTAAAGCTTATCAAATTGCCTATAAATCGTATCCCATACTTTGTACTAGTTGGATCAGTAGTGTCGATGCAATTTTAGCCCACAAAAAGGCTATAACTAAAATTTAGGTACATATTTTTTAAAAAGTGGCATATTTTCAAAATGTTGCCATTCCGTGACCAATAGCCCTATTGATCTCTAATTGGCTTTAATTTATCACAAATTTAAAGTTCTTTAAAAGGTATATAGGAACTTAGAACAAAAAATGCATGGATTCGGAGACATAGAGATTAATCTAAAAAAATCCTGAAAATTTCGTGGTTTTTTGTGAATATTTTTTTTCCACAACTTTTTGTGAATTGCAAACTCGTGTGTACATAGCCCTAATAGGTCCTAATAACATACTAAAAATTCAGAGATACATCATGCTTTGCGAATTTAGCTATTTTTTGTGTCGATTTTGACTGGCCATATTCCTATTTGACTCGAAACAAAGCTTTCAAATCGTAGAAGATTCTAGTAAATTAGCGTAAAAAATAATGACAATAAATTGACAAGGACACAGTTTTTGCCCGTGAGCTTGCACATCTGAAGCCAATCAATGCCATCACAAAAACATTCGATCGTTAGGTACTAGAAACTGGCAAAAAAGCCGGAAGACAAAGTGTTAAGTAACTGGTCTAATTCATTTTAGCATGTTGGTACCTAGGTATGTATTATATTTATAACATCGCATACCATGTTATTTTTTTACGACGGTGGCATACAAGCATACGGCCCGCCTGAAGGTAAGCAGTTACCGTTGCCTATATGGACCCCTGCAACTCCAGAGGATTAACATGCGGGGTGCCTACCCTTAAAGTTGTTGGAACTCTGGGAACCTTACCTTACCTTACTGATGGTACTTCGTTGTGCCCTAGCTCTCATTGTTGGTCGTAGTTTAAGGACATACCCGGGTTCAAATATAATATATTAAATTATTTTCTTTCAAATGATGCCTTTATTATATAGGGCTCACTAATATTAGGTTGATCTATAAGTGAACATATTCATATAGGGTGCATGACTGGTTTGTAATTATGGTATCAATCAATTCGTTTCATTGTAAGGATCAATTGTCTACGATTATATGGAACTACTTGCCAGAACACAAAAAAAGACGCAAAAATTAGAGTAAGGAAAAATATGCAATATATTTTTTTCAGTAAAACGTGAGAAATCGAATGGTACCAAGATTCATTGCCATTTCGCAGTATTAAAAATCTATCCTTTTAAATTTTTGAAATGCTAATATATTTGAATTAAAACAACATTTTAAAAAACGCTTTAATTTATTATATATAATGGTAATAATGTACTTATTTTACTAATAATATGTTTTAACATCCCTGTTCGCGATTGTCACGGCGTTTTCGCCACGACTCACTTGGTTCGATCGGTAACTCGGCCGCCAAACGATAAAATTTGAGGCAAATTATTTATAGTAGCCACGTGTTGAATTATATTCTTGTAGAGTGCAGTCATATATATTTAGATAGTAATTAATAATTGAATGCATGTGGCGCACGGTCGTACACTGTGGAAATCCTTCGTGGAGGCCTTTGTCCAGTAGTGGACGTCAGACTTAAAAGACTTAAAGTCTTATTGTTATACTGTAGTTTCTCTTTTTTTATTGTTATGTACTGTTATTTAAGGAATATAATATAAGGTTTCATTATATGCAGTACTGGAAACTCTTTTGTAAATGAATGTTTGTTTCTTAAATAAAAATCTGTGCTCTAGTGAATAACGGTATAATTTTCATACTATTTGTTCGTCACTTGTACCCTTTTTACTAGGGTCACAGATACTCTGACCAACTCGGGGACAAAGGCGAAGTACTTAGATGATTATTATTTAGATTTCCACCTACAGATTAAATGTGTGATTTAATGACGCAGGTCTTGTGGGTTATGAAGCCGGATCTTTGTCGAGATCGCACCATACGGAACTTCCAGCGAACACATCCGGACTATTTACATTACAAGATTGTCCAAGCTTCTGATGTCCATAATTAAGTAGAGGCTTTCTGGCAACTTTGTGATTTTTCTGTCATCTGTATACATCGAGATGGTCTAATCGAGTAGGGAACCTGAGCCATGATAAAAAAACAAAATTGAAAAACTTTGTGATTTGCACGGTGGCCCTGTATTTTTACATAGTCCGCATTCAAAGTTTTTTATAAAGAAATTTTAATTTTATCGTTTTATTCATTGGGTTCAATTTCCAATGCTCAAAACATTTACTAGCTGCGTTCTTATTTGAAAGTCTGTATGTCTTTGTTCTTAAAGCATATCTTTCAACTGTTTACTACAAAATAAGTTTATCTGCTGCACAGTTAATACAGCAAAACAAACAATAAACAGAGGTACACTGCCATCATACCGTAGGTATACGACACTTTGAGATAAATAAACTGTAGTTCTTGATTGTGTTCAATTAGAAATCTACTTTTTAAAATGACAGTCTATGAGTTTTAATTGCAATTATAGCTTCTTATTGAAGAACGAGCTTAGCTTATAAAGTCGCGGACAGATCTGGGTTAATATTTTGTCACGCTTTGTTATTAATTTTAGCATTAATATATGCTGTAACGTTTGTACAAATGGTGCAAACAATATATCTATACAAAATTATGTCACATTGCTCTTAAGTCTGCGAAACTAAATCATGTTTAATACATATTTTTGCACTCAACTGTAGAGTTTCGTGAGCAATATTTCTCTCTTTATGACTATTAAAATACCTACTTTATTGTCAAGACTAGAATTGTGAAACTGGATCAAACTCATTTAAATATCAACAACGGTCGTGTTCGATTTTTTTTTAATTTCTATTCAAATGATATACGCCTTGGATTAAGTATAGTCATTATTTTGATAAACTTACCTTTCAATGTACAGTGCTCACGTCGCCAAAATATGTAAAATGCCGCAGTTAAATTAAACTTCAAGTTATATTTGTTGTTTAGGTTGAAATACTAGAAATATTTCAGCTATTTAGGATACACAACTGGGTTCTAAATTTATTATATAGTGTTGTATGAGTTGTTACTGAGAACAGATCACGAATGGTTACAACAGGGTTCTGGAGTGAGGATCGTAGCTATTTGCGTGCAGTAACGTTCCTACACATACGTACAGATATGCTGCGAAATCACAGCACAGCGATAAACTGAAACAATACTATGTACCTACGTATGGACATACTTGAGATATTGAATACAATACTACTATATAATTTGCAATAAGCTTGTAGCTACATTGCGCGTTTGATATATGTACTTAATTCAATTCAAGACATATCAATTTCATTTACTCTCACATACCATAAGTTAATAAAGAAAGCTTATTACCTCTTCTCCTGATGATTTCTCTACTGTCAAAGATATATTATGTATAGAGTAGAAATAATCCTGGACACGGCACGCAGAGTCCGGCGGTTCCTCTCTCAGCAGCCCTAACCAGCTAGCGGCAGCCCCGTTGCCGGCGGCATGCCAGGTTAGGTTTTATTTATACCTAATGTTTTTCTGATTTTGATAGTTTATTAAGATATTGTAAATATCCTAAGAGACAAAACGAATAAAGATGCCTAGGCCTGGCACTACAGGGGCGTGGTATAGACAAGCAAAATCTAACTATCTACATGGAATGGACGTGGACGCTACAAGTATTCCACGTACTTTTAGTATCCAACAGTCGCTAGAATACGAGTGATACGGAGAAGTTGATTCACCTGACTAAGTAGATACCTAACTACGATTTTAAGATAACATGGTCGTTCACACTTCGTCGGCCAGCCATGCCCGTCTTTAAAGCATGGTTGCGGGATAAAAATTGTCCTGTGTCATTTCTCTTGTGTCTCTCTTCATCAAATTTCGTCCAAATTGGTACAGCGGTTTAAGCGTGAAGAGGTAAGAGACAGGCAGAGAGTTAATTTCGCATTTATAATATTAGTACCTATGGATATTTCGGCCGGATTGCCGAAATATTGGAAACTCATTCAAATTAACATACATGGTAACTATCCCGTTTTTAAGTAATAGTTGTAATAGTACCTAACAATAAAATATCTGCAAATATCTTTCGCTACGCTGCTCCCGATGTAAGGGAACGGCTTTGTGACGGTGTCACCAGAATCGTTTGGTAAAGTGAATGATTACATTATTATATTATGTTGGAGGATGTTTATTTATTGGATAATGTTACGGCCTACGAAGAAGAGTCCTCAAACAGCCATTGGGAACCTAATTCATTTGCTCTTGCTTGTCGCACGGTAGGTATAGGTACGTATCACAAAGTATTTACGGCGGTGGTAGGAAGTCGATGCGTGTAACTAAACGGTATTAAAAAGTGTACCTACTAAAATATGTAGGTATGGGTTAATTCTTAAGAGCGAAAGATAAGTGTTGCCAAATTCAATACGTATTTCGTTAAAGTTTGCATTTGGCGGCCACTTGACGTTTTCCTGGCGATTCCAGAGTAATCGGCACGTCGCGTGGAGGTGGCGTCTCCGCTGCGTGCAATTTTATATGGGAACGCCGAGAAAACGCGGTACAGAAACGCTAGTTTGGCCGTATTATTCCGGAAAGCCTAGATCGCAAAATGACTAGTGTAATATTTTGCCTACATCGCAAACGGACTAGAACGCAAAATGACCACTTTATATCACTCTTATATCACTAGGTAGGTTAGGTTCGTCAGTTTTCTTCAAATAGCCGAAGGCTAAACGGTACAGAATAAGAGCCCCGCATTGCGGGGCTCCGTCGACATCGCTAACTTAAAAATAAAGCGACGAATTTTGCGTTCTAGACCTTTTGCGATATAGGCAAAATATAACACTAGTAATTTTGCGTTCTAGGCTTTCCGCGAATAATACGGCCAAACTAGCGTTCCTGTACCGCGTTTTCTCGGCGTTCCCATATAAAATTGCACGCAGCGGAGACGCCACGTCCACGTGACATGCCGATTACTATGGAATCGCCAGGAAAACGTCAAGTAGCCGCCAAACGCAAACTTAGTCATTTTGCGTTCTAGGCCATCCGCGTATAACCCGTGTGGCCAAGCTCTACTGTTTATACTCGTACAATAGTAGATTGTTGACCAAGGGGCAAGAGCTGGAAGTCACTCATACAAAACAAGAAGGAAGTTAAAAAAAAAAAAACATTTTTTGCACGGCCCGCCATTTTAATTAAAATCGTTATACATTTGTTTCAAATAAGGTATCTTTCCTATGAAATTTGCTGGGTAGGAGGCCTTATACAGGCCGTTGAAGAACCAGGTTTCTCCGACATAGCAGAAATCGTAACCAAGCGGTAGTCTGATGCAAGAGTCGCAGGTCCGCAGTCTGAGTCCGCAGGTCTGACGGAAGATCGAAGGTGCTGGGGTGGAGACTGGGCGTAAAAATGTTGATAGACAGCCTGCAGGTGGACTGACGATATTGTACCGACAGCGGGAAAAAAATGGCGTGATCCTTCTTGAATTGCAGGCGTTCATAGACTACGGTAACTTCTTACTTTCAGGCGACCGTAAGCTTGTTTTCCACCGCCGTATTATTAAAACAATATGATTTTATCTTCGATCAATTTGGTCGCAGTTATCGGCAATGGCTCTGGCGATGGTAAGAATAAATCGGTTATTATTCTTAGATACTGTTTATTTAGTGTTGATCTGAAGATTCTAATATTATAGTTACAGTGTCGTTGCTTTTCAAAATAGATATGTGATAGATTGAAATTAAATTTATAAATGGCTGCCTTATACCTTACTACCTACATACATTGTTGCTAGATTACTATTTATCAAATAAAAATAGGTGCACATATTATCTCCTTTCGACTGTCACAGACTTAAAAACGAAAGTAGTTTTTTATAAATAATTTGCACATTGTGCATATTTTTTGGCAAAGGGGAACGTGAAGGCTTCTCCTATTCTATATACCTATCTACTCTACATTTGGTCTTCGTTCGCTCACCTAATAATAGGGACGACGGAATAGAATCAATTGCCCAAATTACAATGACCTCCCGACCTATTTTATAATACATAGTTGATTTGATTCAATTCCGTCGTAGAGGTTCCTGAAGAATTGCCTCACCGGTCTTATGTCAGCGAAATATAATATTAGGTACCTATTAACCTTTTGGATACGAGGGTGCGAAAGCATGCGAAATTAAGGTCGGAAAAGGGTAAAGTAAGGAAGGTAGGTCTCGAAGCCACGGTATGCTTTAATTTGTCATATCGATTACATTTAGGTAGGGAACGCAAACAAATATTAAATATGTAATTTCAATGGTGAATAATACACAACATGTATGCGCTATTTTTATGGACTTCACTAAAGCATTCGACCATGTTGAGCATTCGATACTTCTTAAGAAGCTAAGCGGATACTGTATCCTGCGAAAACGTATTAGATCTAATAAAGTCTTATCTGAGTTATAAAGAACTGATTAAACGGAACCGTCTCAAATATATTTGAACATAAAAAAGGAAACGTCTTTTAAATCGGACCTGCGTCTGCTAAAATAAAATACTACGTACCGCAGGGTACTGTTTTAGGTCCTTCGCTATTTCTACTCAATGGTGTAGGCAATGGTCTTGTTTGCGGGTGATAGTATGGTTATTATCGAATGTAAAGATGTTAATAACATTTTATGGAAATTAATAACACTGTAAAAAACAACGACTCAGCAATATTTTTTTGATTAATGTTTATTAAACTAATATTATGCACTTTCGACATCGATTGATTGATTGGATTGAAGCGGTACATATTTTTGTACTGAACATAGGGAATGCAAACCGGTTATGACCGTAACCTAAATAATCGGTTATTATTTGGCCAATTTTCATAATCGGTTATTGAGAGTTTAAAATAACCGGTTTCGGTATAAAAACTTACACTCAGGGCTGTCACTCTTGCGACAAATGAAACAACGGTTGTAATTAGAATAATTTCATAATTCGAATAATATATAGACTACACAATCTATACAGGATATCTCCACTTAGTAGAATCAGAATGATAGAAGTTGCACTCTGCCTTGTTGAGACACGCCTTCCCGTACCGGCACGGCTTGGGGTGCGCGAAGTGGCACACGGGGTTGACGCAGTTGGGGTAGAACTTGCAGATCGACGGGAGGGTTGAAGGCTGGATCGTCTTGAAACTCGCGGCTGGAACTACGTGGGAGGCTGTGGAAAAAAATATTATAGGTAAACAGCTGATTTATAAACAAAATGGAATACAGTTTTATAGTTGGAAGAAAAATAGAGCGACTCTAAACAAAAACACAGTAAATTTTTTTGTGGTCAGTGTTTATTATAATGCGTGACTACCAAGCTTGTTAGTAGAACGCGACACGCTTTGATTGCTACTAAATAATTGACTAACTGTACCGGAAGACGCGGCGTGGGCAGACCTCCCGCAAGGTGGTCTAACGACGACGACGGAACTAGCTGGAGGCAAAAAGCGTAGGAGTGGTTGTTTAGGCCATCCTCTCGGGACGCCTACGTTTTTTTATACAACGACGGTGGCAAACAAGCATACGGCCTGATGGTAAGCAGTCACCGTAGGCTCTGGACGCCTGCAACTCCAGAGGATTCACATGCGCGTTGCCTACTAAAGCTCCAGCAGTCCCTATGTCCAACAGATGCATATCGGCGGAACTGTTGTTGATGACCTAATTATATCTGTTTAATAATTGTTAAATTGTAATTTAATTTAGTATGTAAGTATAGTATTAAGTAATTTTATGTCCAATATTGTACGCCCTAGCAGGGTATCATGTACTGACTAAAATTAAATTTAAGACCACAATTTTGTACTAATGCACATGATAATGGATTAAATGAATATGAATGAATGTGACAGTATCTATGAAAAGGGACCTTATTGTCGATGGCGCTTATGTCTTTGTGCTAGATGTTACAGTCAACTGCAAAAATATGTACCGAAAGAATTATTTCATAACTACGTCCTACAACCTTATTTACTGTACAATAGAGTTGCTCGGTACATATTTTTGAAACTGGCTGTGAACGAATTTTTACACTCGACTGTACAATATAAACGCAACGCGATTCGACGTAAGTGCCATCGACAATAAGGTCCCTTTTCCTAGATGACACATTTGATGTGGACGAGTCGTGCTCACCGACTAGCTTGGGCGGCTGCGCGTGCGTGTAGACGCAGTCGCGGCGCGTGCAGGCGGCCGCGAACTTGCAGCGCGGGTGCAGGAAGGCGCACGCGCCGCCGTAGCGGCACAGCGGGAACTGCCGGCACGGCACCGCGGCGCGCTCGGCCGCCGACACTGCCGGCATGGGTGTACTCCATTATCACACACTTCATACAAAGGACTTAATTTTTATTTATTTATTTAACCTATAACGCCCAGTGTGCATTACAATGTACACTCCCTTTCGATGGAGTTGAAATCTTTTATAACAGGAAATAGGATAGAATTTCTTTAGTTTTCGTACAAAAGAAAATTCAACCCAATTCACTGCATAGTAAGGTTGGTTTTAACTATTAAATATTTTAGTATGGTGGGCGTTACGAGGTTAATATTACATTTATTTCAAAATTAAGCGGCGTGAAACCTTGACCCTCGGGTTAGTAGGTAAAACTTATTTATCATATAAGTTAAAAGTGAACTTAGATAACTTATAAATTACGCTAGTAACAGAGACGTACTCAGCTAGCCGTGCATTCCTTATCTCTAAGCAGAGTGCAGCAGCATACATGGCAGGAAGGTCCCAAGCGGCTTGGTTTTCCTTAACATGTATGCTTCTATTCAGTTAACACATTTCTATAATAGATCGGGCTTGTTTACGCTACTGATTTAAATTGTAGCTATTACTTCTATATGAGAGTCGTTGATAGAAATCCCTGGTGGATGTATCTAATATAGGTATATATATGCATGCATACTTAACCCTTTACTGCATACAAAGCAATTCATGAAAGATATAATTTAGTTTAAACTCTTTTGGAAGTTGTTGGAAATGAGTTCATATTTAAATATTTTTTACCTTATGGAGTAAAGGGTTAAGTCGACTTTCTCCTTTCTAGGTTAAATAATTTGCATTCAAATTAGTGATACAAAATATGGAAAAAAATAAGAAAATTGTATAGCAACATAATGTCAGTTTATATATATTTTGCCTTCAAATGTCAAGTGTGACAGTGCGTGTTAAAGGGATCGGAACATAGCTTGACATAGATGGGGAAGGGGTACAAAAAAAAATATCGTCGGGGATAGTGCAAAACTGCGTAATCTACAAATGCAATATGATACAGTTTCTTTGTACATTGTTCGAATTTCGAATTCTATCGATATTTGTAGTTATGCGATATTGCACTATCCCCGACGCTATATATAACGTGACATAAGAACGGTCCGAAAGCATGTTTCAAATTACAAGTAATGTTTTACTTACATGAAGGTACTGAGTCATATTTATGTGTATTAGTAGTCGTAGTCACAGTGACATGATTATCGCTGCCTGCGCTCTCCGTCCTCTCTCTCGCTTTCTCCTTTTTCTCTCTCTTTTCCACATCAAAAACGATCGGAGACTTCTTTCTCTTCCTGACAGTCGGCGATTCCACTTTATCTTCCGATTCCGTTTCAGTCTTTTCCGTCTCTTGATTTATTATAACTTGTGTATCACTCTCTTCGCTAGTATCACTTAAACGCTTTTTCTGTACTGCACTTGTTGTTACATCTTTATCATCCTTTACATGTGTGTTATCTTTTGAATCTTTTTTGTCATGTTTTGCTGTTACCTCTTTCGGTAGATCTTTACTAACTTCTTTTTTAGGTTGGGTTACTATTTCTTTATTCTTTTTTGGTTCTGTTTCTTCTACATTATCTGTAGAAGGTTTCTCTTTAGTTTTTGAGACAGTATCAGTGGATTTTTTACTTTTGTCGTCCTCGTCTAATAGACCTTCTGTCATGAGTTTCTTGGCAAGGAACACGTTAGGATCGTACCCGTCCATGGTGACTATAAATTGGGTATCTTTTTGTTTATCCACTGTTGGATTGTGGATATTTCTGTAAATTAAATAGCAGATAAAAATAATGCCGACTTTACTAACTTTACTAACTTAGATTTTTAGTTTTATTTATCTTTAGTTTAATATTTTTTAAGTTGTTTATATTTTTTTGTAGAAGTTAAGTTAATTAATAAATAATTTGTTTTATTTCTTTAATCCTTGGTACAAACAACTCAAAACCCTTTTTTATATTTAATCCAGTTTAGTATTTATACAGTTATTGTAATGGTTATTACTTCTTTGTATCTTTGAAAAATTTTTTTTTTGTTACTGTAAATACACAAATATAATATACTTACAAAGTTTCTATGACTAGAGTATCGTCCCGCATACTCGACGTCCTAGGTTCCTTGCCACGCGGTGGCACATAGTCTGTGTTGACAATCTTCTTGGTCAACAGTGGAGTAAAATCTTCTTTCTCGAACGGCGATCTGCGATTATGATACAATTATTAAATATTAAGCACGGTTTCATATTGGGTTGCTTAATCTCGATTGTTATAACTCGTAATTTGAATAATACATCTTATTTTCGAACATATAATTTAATCTGGATTATTAATTTATTACAAAACAAAACTAATGTATTTAATAGTGCTCATTGTCACTCGACACACAATGCTCCCGATGACATGTAACAAGTAATAAGTTACTAATAACAGTTAACCCTTTCCCGGATTTATTTCAATCGAATTTCAACCTTAGCAGTCATCTTTAAGGTTCATATTTAGATTAGCCTAAAATCATTAAAAAAAACATACAAAACATTTATTAATGACTGTTTACTCCAGTTTATCGAGTACTCAAATGTGCATTACAATGTCTAAATGACGGTGTTAATAAACAGAGGCGTATCTACTTGGCGTCTGACCACGCAGCTATTTCTAAAAATTTGAGAAGTAGATATAATTACTAAAGGCCGATTTTTCATTCGTTAGGTAAGCCTTATTCGACGAATAACTCTATGGCTATCTGTCAGATATCTGCTTATCTGACAATTGAAAGGCCCTAAGAGAGAAAAAGATATCCAATAGATATTTAATGCAATTAAAGTTTGATTCAGTTTAAGACGTACTTTTGTTTCTCGCTATCTTTCTCGGCGTCGACGTGCGTGTCTGCCTGCACTTGTATGACGATCTTCTGCGCGTCTACGCAGCGTCGCATCGGCTTCACGAGCGCTCGTTTCACTTTTGCCGGATCCACTTCCACTTTTGGAGGTATCTGTAAAAGTAAGTTGTTAATTAACGTGCCACATCCCTCACGGTAAGCTCAAGATAGCTTGTGTAGCGGGTATTCAGCAAAATAGAATATATCAATGCTTAATTACATACAACATCCACGACTTGGTAACAAATACCAGTGCTCATCGCACAAATAAATACCCTTACTGCGATTACCGTCTGCTTCATAGGCGGGGTCATTGGCCACCAGCCAGGTGACTTTTTTTATTTATTTATGATATAGGCGGTAAACGAGCAGATGGATTGCCTGGTGGTAAGCAATTACCGTCGCCCATGGGCACCCGAAACACCAGGGGAGTCACAAGTGCGTTGCCGGCCTTCAAGGGGGGTTGGATCTCTGGGAACCTTACTCACCATCAGGAACACAACACCTACCTGAAAAGTAGCAGTCCTATTATGCTTGTGGTCTTCTGTAAGGAGGAGGTACTTCCCCAGTTGGGCTGCCCAGATTCAAGCGTGATGGTAATTGCTGTGCCCTACCTCTCATTGTTGGACGTAGTTTAAGGACATACCCGGGTCCAAAAACTGTCAAACGAGTGTGTATCGTGGGGGACTCACGTTGAGCAGGCTCTTGTGCGCGTCGGCCACGGCACGCAGCAGCAGGCTGCCGGCGGCGCGGGGCCGCGGCCGCACGCGCAGCACGCCGCGCCGGCCCGCCGCCGCCGACACCGCGGACACCGGCGCCGGCGTCGACACCCTGCGGCGGGGGCACGTTAGCAAGCGCCGGGGGGAAGGGCTTGCCGGCTGAGGCGATAGTGATACGAACCCGGCAAGTCCTTTTCCCCGGCCAAGTATGTAGTGCTTATCTCAAACGTATACAATTAAATAAATAAAAATAAAAAATACCACTCAAAACCAAATCGACGTCAAATATAAGATCCAGCTACACAACAAAAGTTATTTTTAAAGTACCTATACACTATTTAAGAGTAAAATGAAAAAAATATATTTATCCTTCACCATAAAAGGTACTCTTAAAAAAATCTAATTCATTTGTCATTATCTAGTCTAGGAAAAGGGACCTGCTTAATTGTCGATGGCACTTACGTCGAATCGCGTTGCGTTTACATTGTATCGTCTTGAAAAAGGACATAAGCACCATCGACAATTAAGCAGGGACCGGGCAACCCTTTCCGCGGCAAAAGCCATTAAAAGGGCATCCCTTAAACACGGCTAACACATTGAAAGACTCACCAGTTTGAACTGCTAGCCCATATATTTGACTATCCCTTACCGTACGACTAAGCCAAAAATAAAACTAGCCCTTTACAATCACTAACTGCTATCCTTTATGCCTTGCTATCCCTTAAAAAGGGTTACCCTTTTTATAAAGCTTTCCCTTTAGTAATGTCGTAGTTAAGCCTTGCGTGAAAGAGACAGGTTTAGTATATGTCTACGCTAGTTCGAAAAGCGCGCGTCCCTCAAATCAAAGAAGTCAATGAAATCGTCGCCGCGCCGTCTTACTTTTGGATCAGAGCAATGTGTGCTTTATGAACAAGGCAGACGATTTCATTAGCACGCTTGTATGTAAAAGGGAAGCCCTCTTATAAGGCTAACCCTTATAAGCGTTATGTAAGGTTTTGGTGAGCGGATGATTAGGGTTTTGTTAGGGTATTGGGATAGCGCTTTTATTTTTATAAGGGATTTAAAAGTAAAATGAAAGGGTATTGTCGAATAAGGGTATGGTGAGTAAAGCCTTATGTAAAACCCATACAAAACCCTTTATAAGGGATAGCGGGCCGGTCCCTGCAATAAAGTCCCTTTTCATACATAATGTCACATTTAAGGGCTGACTTACTATGGGAACCAGACTATAGCCTGTGCTCTCAATAGTGTCGAAAATAAAGTAGAAATTCTTTTTTTTTCTATACCCGTCGAAACAAAAGAAATTCAACTCTGTTTCAATTGAAAATAAATTATATTTAATTTGTCAAAACGTTGTTTGGAATGGAGATATTCTTTAGAAAGCACGACTCTAAGAGGCTTTAGACCAAGACTTTTGAAGCAAGAAACATACTTGGATGAGATCCTCTTGCTGCCAGTCTCTTGCTTGTCTTCATCAGCTTGCTTCTGCTGCTTTTCTGACGGTTCATCCACTCGACTACGTGCCTTCTTGGGCTCTGGTTCTCTTTCAGGTGTGAATCTGAAATTAATGTAAATATATCGATGTAGATATGTTTAACGCTACGTTATTCGCAAACAACCAAAATACAAAAAGTAATAAATAATTATCAGTCATTTTATATACTCGGATTACACCTTACATACATTATATAGATTCGAGAAAGTTTGAGAAAGTTTTTTTTTCTGGTAGTGGTTTAATCAAAATTATGTGTTGAAAGATTTGTGCTAAAATGTTTCTTCATTCAACTTAGAAATATAATATAAATATAAGTAAAAAATATTTTTTTTTGCAGTATTTTAACTCGCCATAGTGTATATTTTATGTTTGTGTACTGCTAAATTAATCCATTTACTGAAATCTATCATATGTTTGCAATTTACTATTAATCATTAAACAACAAAGCACACTCTTTGGTAGGTATGAAATAATGTTAAATAGTCGCCCGTCATGTTTATAATATTAATTAAAAATATATTCATAACTATTTATAAAAATAAATAAGTACAACACCACTCTCCTTACTACCTTAAGCATGTGTAATTAACAACCTTTCTGGACTTTCTGCCTTATCAACTTTCTCTTCTCTCGCACCGAGTCTCTCTCTGACTGGTCTCTTGGGCAGCTTGAGTTCTATTTGGGGGAGGATTTCTGTATCATTGGGGAGTTCTTTAGATTTTGGGGGAGATTTGCGGGTTATAGGAGGGGTGGCAGGGGTGCGGGGCGCTGCTTGTGATATTTCCTGTAACAATGTTAGAGTTATCCAATTTCAAAAGTTACCAAACTTATGTTAAATTTTGTTGCTCTTTTTATGTTAAATTTTATTTATATACTATAGTTTTGGCGTTGCAAGTAGCCATGAGATTACAATTTAATGCTGAATACAATTAAGTGCTTGTAAAGTTTGCACTACTTTTGCTTTACATGCATTAAACTCATAACAAAAAGTGCATTAAACATTATTAGACAGGTATAACTTATCTCATTGTCAGCATACTGTACTGAACAGTCAGCGTTATATTTTAGCACATCCTTATTCCTTACTGCTATACATAAAAGGATCTGTACCCATATCTATTAATGTATAACTTTATAATAAGAGTTTCAATATGAACCGATGAATAATCATAAACTTGAATGTCATCTTAACTCATAGTAGTCAGAGACATAAAACCTGTGCAGTGACTCAAATACTGACAGGCACCTGTAAGTTGCATATATTATATTTCAAATGGGTAAGAAACACGATTCAACATGCAGGTTCTGCCAAGAGTCAGAAGAAACTGCAATTCACCTCTGCACCTCCATAACACTCATGTAAAAAAAAGTATCCACTTAGGATACATATAGAAAATTGATGAGATTCAAAACATTACAGCCCAAAGAATCTGTATGTTTCTAGAACCTACGGGACTAGTTAATGTTATCTAAAGGGCAGCAAAGGAAAGGTCGCTGTGGCAACTTTGGCCCAGAAAAACAATTACGAGTACAATACTAAGTCATCATAACTAAATCTAATTCATACCTGATACACATCTTCAGCAAAATCATTCATTAGCTCCTCAGCCTCAGTCCTGATTGTCAGAAAATCCTCATCATCTGACATGGAATCTAGTTGTTCTGCCAATTTCTGTTTCAACCCTTGAATCTTGGCCTCAATCTCATTCATCTCCTTAATTTGGTCATCCCTCGGGCCTGGCAGAGCAGGAGTGATAGATGGTACAGTGGGAGACACCTCCACATCTGGGTCACTAATTGTGGTAACACTTTCCATACTAGATTGTGAGGGCTCTGGCTGAGTGCTTATAGTTTCAGGATCTATGATGGGTAATATTGGTCGCTTTAAGTCTGGCATAGAAGGCTTCTCATCCACTTTTGTGTCTACTTTTGGTGTATCTAAAGTAATGCCATGGTTCTTTAAGATCTGACCAGCAAAGACATCAGTTATGGAGGGCTCAGATTCTTTTTCCATGTTCATTAATAGAGGCGGTATGTTCGGCCTGATCATTTCATGTTTTTTGCTCTTTTTCTTGCTTTTATGAACTTTTTTGGCTTCTTTTTCTTTTTTCTTGTGTAACTTTTCTTTGTCTTTCTTTTTAGACTTTTTAGAGCTCTCTGATTTCTTAGACTTATCCTTTTCTTTTTTATCCTTTGATTTCTTTTCTTTTGATGAACTATCTTTTACCTTCTCAGATTCTGCTATTTCTGAAAACAATGCATATTTTCGTGATAAATTCTTACCATAAAATTATTATTCTGAAACTCCATCACCTAAAAATTACAGTTACTTTAACGACCACACTCTGGAAGGCTGGCTACGGAGAGCCAGAAGCAGGGAATTTGTCCCGCCTATCCTACTAATACATCTTACATTCACTTAAATTTATATTTCAATTGAGTTTGAGGTTTATCTTAAGCCACCATCCACAATAATCACATTTTAAGTACATTGTATTTTAAAGTTAAGCTAGTTCTGTAGCTTAGATCTCTACTTGCTTCTTGTTGATTCTGAAAAATGCAATACTCACTTATTGGTGCTGTAACCGTGACCTCTTGCAGCTTCTTCAGCACCTGGTGCAGCCAGTTGACGAACAGCTCTGTGTTGTCACTGAGGAACAGCTGCAGGTCATCCTCCATCTGAGCGCGCGTGCGCTTGTTGGCAACCATGACCATGACGTAGTCTGGGAGCTCGTCATCTAGAAGTAAATCACGTATGAAAGTTCCTAATATTTATATCTTATTCCCTTTGTGTATTTTTATTGAATGAATTGTTAGTTGAACAAATACAGTTTACATTGGGACAGTGAGCATAAACTTCAGAACTTCAAATGAATCTGTTGGCTTTGACAGTTCAATGTTCAGAGTCCAAGTTATAACGGCAGTGCCCAAGTTGCTTAGTCTGATGATTTTGTGACTTTGCTCCCTCTATGTGGATTCTCCTATTGATGAAGGGCTTTCTAAAAATTCTCAAATTTAACTTTCACACAAGCTACAATAGCCAGAAATAAGAAGAAAATGTATTATACACCTAAAGGGGAGTGAAATGGGGGCTAAGAAAACATCTTTTACACACACATTCTGTTACTAAATAGAAATTGTGTTTTTGCTGACAAAACAGAAATCAACAATGTTCAGACAAAGTGCAACAGAGACTTCCTTATGTTGTTGAATGCTATTATTTTAAACATTATTATTTCAGAATTTGTAAGTATACATTCAGCAACAATTAATCGACGTTGGAGTGGTAAGTGAGGGTATGTGAACAATTCAATGTCATTATTCAAAAAGAATGACTCATTTTTTCCATCTTTTCACTTAAGCAATCAATGAAAGGTGCAATTGACGTCAGGTTGGATGATAAAAAAAAGATGTGTTAATGAATAAACAATATATAATATAATTTAGTAGCATCACAAGGAACTCTCCATTGTGCGGAACATGGTTATGTTTTCAAAATGATGGATATTTGTCCAAACCTTGCAAATCAAATCAAATAATATATTTGACAAGAAAAAATACTTAATTAGCTCATAATAACTCACCAACATAGCAACCTAGTTCAGTGAGCTTGGCCTTGATGGCGGACTGAAAAAAAAAACATTTTAGTACAAAAATATTTAGGAATACATTTTTGTTTTAAATGATAAGTGATGCACAATTAACATAGGTACCTAAATAGTTATGTGATAAAGGATAATTCATTTTTCAGTCTTTCACTAACACTTATCACTAAAACTCATAATGGTTTCAGACATTAATTTCATTAATAAATTTGCCTAATGTACATTCAATAAATAAATCTTACAGAAGATCCCTACAGAAATAAGTGTATCAAAAAAGAGAAAAAGACCAAATCATCAATTTGCATAAGTTAGGCATAGCAAACTATTAAACTTTACATACAACATACTTATAACTGGAATTATTATATCAGCATTGCAAAATTAGGCTCAAGGGCCTCATCAGCCTTTTTACATGAAATCTAGAGTAGATAAGTAGGTATTCAAATGCCTAGCATTGCTGTATTGTATTTGAAAATAAAAATAATTACTTATTATGATTAAGACATGCAACCAGGCATACCCTGATTATCGAGTTTGTAGTCTATTATGGATATCTAAGGAGTAAATCAGTTAATTAACATAGTTGCGCTTTTGTAAAAAACTACGAAACGAATTTGCTTTGTCAGTTAATATAATATTTTGATGTCTTATCATATAGTTATGCGATACACCAGATGACAGGTACATGTATAACGAAAAAGCTACATTAATAGTAACGCTACAATTTTGTGGGCTGCTTTAGATGACGAGAAGCATTTTAAGTATTTAAATACTTTATAGAAGTATGTGGAATTAGTAATCAATTATATTTACCCGCATCTTCTGGCCAATTTCACTGCCGACCACATCCATTTTTAAAAGATTTTTTCTTTCCTTTTACAATAGACTATTCTTAGGCAAACTTATAATTCTAACACAAATTTTAATACTTTAAAATGAACATTGCAGTACATTAACAACCTATAGCTATTTACACTACAATCCCTAATTTAATTTTACGAATTATTTCAGATTTCTTCTTTTGTCAATTTCTGTCTATTGTCTGTCGTAGTATCGTAGATGACGACAATTTAACGTTCCAATCTGCACAAATAATATGATATTGCCCATGACAAGTAACCACGTGGTTAATTAAAACTATAGAAAAATAATATATGATTGATTGTACAGTAATCCAAAACCACAAATTTTTTATGGAAAATAACCACATTTTTCAGCAATCGTTTGATAAAATGATTCTGATTGTAAAACTACTGAAAGCTGCGTGCGTGAGATGGAACAAGGATGTTAACGTTTCGTTTAGAAATTTCATATGAAAATGTACATTGCACTTGGAGTAAAAGAGACAAACCTTCGAAATACACGAACATCACTTTTCGCGGTAGCGCCGCAGTGATACTTACTAAAAAATAACGTAAAATAATTATATGGTGCTCGCTAAACTGTCAACTGCCAACAACAACAAGCCAAATATCGACACGAACGGTAAATATTATGAACACTCGAATTCACTCGATTGACTACCCAAAAGACGCGACACAATAGACGAGACGCGTACGTAATCTGCATACACATGCGTGCAAATGTGTGACCGTAGCGTAAGACTCCCAATATTAGTGTGTGATTCCTATTCTCTGGCGAGTCTTAAGCGATCTAAGCCCGGCTAAGGCTGGCCACAGTGCATGAGTTGTTTCTGTTGGGCTCACGCATTGTGTGATTATAAATATATGAGACTGAATATAATTTGCAAAAAATAATGAAATATGATTAAAAAACAAAACACCCTGTCATTTTGTCCGTACTTCCCCTACAAATGGAGTTTTCTTGGGTTTTCAACCAAAGTTGCGGTAATTAATGTAGAATAAGATAATATTTGTGTCATAAATAAAGAATGTCCTGTAAAGCAAAACTATAGTGAATTGTTACATTTTGGGCAAATGTCTTTGTCCCTTACTGCCGCTCGCGGATGCGTTCTCCAGTCATTATTCCTCCTAGTTTCGTAGGGATTTTGAAATTTTGATTCGCATCAATGGGCCATTATCAATTAAGATACAGGTACGGGGTCAAAAAACTAAAACGACGTAATTGGTTTGTTTATCTTTATTTTTAATCGCTTTGTAAAAGCATACATTTATTTGAATAAATTATGCTATAGTAGCCCTCAAACGAAGAGTCGTTCGTCGACACGACTGAGGTCATAAAAGTCCGGGCGTGGGCCATAAACCTCGAGCATAAAGCATAAAGCACGGGTCGAGCAACTCAATGGATAACTGATAACGCGAGCTCAAGGGTTTTATGGGCCCGGTCGCCACTTTGGTTGAGGGCTAGTATAGTCTATTTCTGCGAGTATTTTAGACTTGTTAGATATTAATAATGGGTGTTAAAATGTTACCTATTGGTCAATATTACAGAACTAGAAGTTAACGATGCCGTCGCGATATTATAAGATAGAACATTAAAAAAATTGGAACGTAGGTACTAGAGACTAATTGAAAAATAAAAAAGAAATACGAGCACATTCTTTCAAGTTTCATTTATTTTATATAAAAATTGTCCATTTTTTAAAACTTAAGTAGTTGTAACTAAATATAAAATAATAAATAATGCAAATATTTGAGTATCTAACTAGTCTTATTATGACTGTCGATTTTATTATTTTCATTTTATAACGGAACTTATACTAATATGGCAATTAATTTCTAATTTATTATTGTGATTCACAAGTTACACAAGTTTATAAATTAAAAAAAAAATGTTAAAAATGTATTTTTAAAACAAATAATTGATATATAACTAGTATACCTAATAATCGAGTACTTACATATTTTCAATACTGTTAGTTACAGTTAAAAAAAAAATGGTAGGTAGGACCTATTCGTAATATGAACCGAGGATTATAAATATGTTTCCAGACTCAAAACTTTAGGTCCAAACAGGCATTGGTTAGATAAGTTTAATATACCAGTCAGCAGCTACAACATTTTAATAAATATTTAACAAATAAATAAATATTTCATGACAATTTTACACAAATCGACCTAGTCCTACGGTAAGCTCAGTAAGGCTTGTGTTGTAGGTACTAGACGACGATATATATAATAGATACATACATATAAATACTTAAATACATAGAAAACACCCATGACTCAGGAATAAATATTTGTGCTCATCACACAAATAAATGCCCCGACTGGGAATCGAACCCAGGAACATCGGCTTCATAGGCAGTGTCACTACCCACTAGGCCAGACCGGTCGCCATTTAATTTAATTTAATTGTATAAAAACGGGTAACTCACGTTTTATAACTCGAATATTGCTCGACATGTTTATACCTACAATGTTTAAATCTCACGATAGTTTTGTGTTTAAAAAGGCTACAACATTTATAATTTTTGGGAATTGTATAATTATTTAGGTCCTCTTGTCACCCGACAGCTAACAAACCTGAGATTAACCGGTTAATTTCATACATTTTTAACGCTTACTTATGGGTTAGCGGTGGTTACGTATAGGTTTATCGTTTACACAGAAACATCAAATATACACACGACTGCATTGCCTGTATTGGCTGTGACCGTAAAATTTTATTATTAAAAAGGACTGTATGTAAATATATATATATATATATATATTTTTAGGAATTAAATCAACCGTCGTTATCCTTCATATCAGTTGTATAATACATATTTGGAATGTAAATTCACTTAAATATAACTAGAAAGCAGATCTACACATCAACAAAAGGAATGTTTAACAAATCATGAACACTATTTTTAAAACAGTGCGAACATGTTATAGGAGATTACAATACACTTGTAATTCATTTAAATATCACTTTACAAATGTAATAAAACTATTTACAAATATTAAAACTATATTACCATCATATCAACTCGTCGCTCGCTAGCAGGACGGACTTTCTTTAAGAATTTCTAAATATTATAGCCATTTTGTTAAACTTACGAATAAAAAGATAAAACTTTGTAAGAACTTAAAACTATAAATACTTATTACTGGTGGAATCTCAGTGCGTCTTAGTCTAGTTACGTTTGTCATTATCGTCAAATCCTAAAATCAAATAATAATTTGGCAAAGTATTTGGCTTAAAGCAGTGCTTCATAATTCATAAATATGCGCTTAAAATATTCTTTGGAATTGTCTTTGGTCGGTACTTTTAGCGAGCGACGTGCTATACATTGGTCGTCCTGTCAGCACCGTGTCCGTAGCTGCCGATATGGAACCGAGTGATCTTGGGTCCCACGGGACTCACGCGCGCTGATCCGACTTTTAGAGAGCTTGGTTTATGTAGAATTGAGTTTTTCGAGCTGCTCGAGCTAGTTTTTATGGAGCTAGATTTTGGTGTGCTCGAGATTTTTAAACTCGATTTTGGTGTGCTCGAAATTTTAATGCTTGTCTTCGGTGTGCTCGAAATTTTTATGGTCGAGTCGGATAGCGTGCTGGCGTTTGGCGTCGGTCGGGGGTCTACCGACGGGCAGGTCCCGCGGGGATCGTGGAGGCCCGTGGATCCGCCCTGGACTCCCCCAGTGACACTTGGCTGAGCGCCGTTCGTGTGTTGCTGTAGCTGTATCCGTGACGCTCGTTCCATTTCTCTAAAAAGAATGTGGGACTAATTACTCGCCTTTAATTTACACTTGTGAGTTATATATTATGATTTGAAAATTATAGTTTGAATCAGTAGCTTAAATGAGTAAGATACTGTATAATTTTGTTCATGGGCTCTAGCATGCAATAAATAGGTAAACTTGATAATTATTTAGGGTATAAACTTCAAAAATATTAATTTTATATAAAATACGAGCCAAGCCATCTTTTTATGTGTTTGACAGCCAATTTAACTATTCTCACGATGCAAAATCAATCAATTTTAAAGGCTTTCACCGCATCAGTGTTCAAAATTGCGTAACATGCATTTACATCTGTCATGCCAGTGTTTACATGTTTATTTAACAAAATTGGTAAATGAATGAACGAATTGAATTGCTAACAATGAATGGTGCCATGAAATCATTCAATGCTGTAAAGTGTTTATTTAAATAATGCATGTATCGTATAATGCAATGATGCAAACACCGTGAGGACATCGCTGCTCATTCCGTCACACCCAAACTAAAAATACGTTGCCACATGTTTCTACTTCCTTTTCAAAATTAAGTATGTAGATAATGTTTCCTGTATAGGAATTGTATATTTTGTCAAGACTGGGAAATCTTTCATAATGAATTATAAAAAACAGAGGCGGGGGCCTAGTTAAGAAAAAAATGCCTTCCTGCCTTAGGGTTTGGATCAAAAGGATCACAAAATGAATTGCTTTGTTAAATCTCAATCGAATAAATTATTGCCAAAAATTGACAATCCCTTGTTAAAAAATTCTAAGCGAGACGAATCGAAATGCTTCGGTGGTGGAATGTCCAACTTTGTCCTTCACAGCATATTGCAGAAGCAATCCAAAAACTATTGAGACCTATAAATTTTTACCCATTAAATAATGCTTAGTTTTATTAAACCGAAATGTTACTCGATATGTTTTATGCTCAATAGTCTCGAGACGGCTAGGATTCATGTGATACCTTCAAGTTCTAATATACGAGGCCAATGCAGACGTGCGCTCCGTTTTCCTGGTGTTGGGGCATGCTGGCGACGAGGGATACGCACCGCTGGTGAGCCCCGACAGCCTCGAGAGAGGGCAGCACAGGGCCGCTGCGTACGCGGCGCGGTATTGCGCGTTCATTATGACGTAGATGATCGGGTTCACGCATGCGCTGGCGTACAGAAGGAGGTAGCCGGCGATGTGGAATACTGAAATGGAAGTTGAATTTGAGTTTGAAGGTAGTAAAAAACTGTCAGTGATCAAATATATCGTAAATCGTAATAACTAGCTGTACAAATTAAGATCAGAACCAGTGCCACTTTGACTGCTAATAACTATCGCTGACTTTAAACTGGTAAACCAATTTGCCCAATTCTTGAACAAATATGTATACATAGAATGAAGAGTCCTAGAATATTCTAGCAATTCATATTAGATTATTAAGTTGAATATTTTACTATAGGTTTTACGGTTAAATTATTTTCTTGTTAGAGAGCTACATATTTTTTAGGTAACGACATTTAAGTTCAAATATCCATAATATCAATATGAATTAAATAATGCAGATACAACAGGCTGAACCCAATGCGATAAAATACCGAGTATACTGATAAATACTTTAGGGTCATTGCAGAATCTTAGACGTCATAGCGGTTTTTATATAAGTACCTACATCTTTCATGCGTAGTTATGTAGAACTACCTAACCTTAAAATTTTCCCTATTGTGTGTAATCCTGGGTGACTTTATTTGTGTCTACGTAGGTACACGGTTCACTAGGAATTTACTAAATTGATACGCGTGTATATCCTTGTGCGTTGAGGAAAACAAGCAGACAATACCAATATCGGTACGGTAAATTACTAGGCCTATTGCTAATAGTAACGTGTCTATACTGTGTGTAAGTCTAATACGGGCGAAGAATTAAACCAGACATAGGATTTACCAGTATAATCATTAACCAAAAGGTTTTTCTTTAATTATGCCTATCATACATATGTAATTATTTTTTGTAAAATTTCTGAGCAGTAATGTACTGCGAACATTACGCGATATGAGCTTTTGAAACGAACTGTCAAAGAGTGTTTAGCTCGAGTGTGTTGCATTATATTGCGGGCCGAATTTTTTTATATGGATAAAATTTTAATTGTACTTCTAAGCAAAAGTTATCTAAATATATTTCTTATGTCCTATTCTACCCTCCGTTAAGAGCTTCGCCCGTATAAGATTTACACACTGTATAAGCAAGTCATGGCGTTTCATATTCGAGCTTTGATGTAAGTTCCATGTTGATTATCTACAAAATTACATAGTCCTTCACTTAAGTCAGAGATCGTTGCTGAAGTTTTTGAGAATACTTTTTTTTTTTTTACTCGTTTTTTTTTGTTTTCACGTTTTATTCCACGATTGTCACTGCAGTGCTGCATGCCATTATTGGTTGAGTCACGAAAATACGTTTAACGTTTTTGCGACAAAGTTATATCGGTTACACGGCTTATAAAAAAACTCACCGGGATATTGTACATGGTTGTCAGCGACCTTCGCGATAGTGATGGGAAGGTAGCACACCAGGAAAGACAGAAATATGGCGAGGACCATCTTGGTGATTCGCCACTCGTTCCTGCGGGCTTTGGTTTCTCTGTTGTCCTTAATGGTTGACCGCTTGTCGGTGTTGAGTGAGCCCGGACTGGTGTGTTGGGAACGCTGATGTTCGCGCATGCGTTGTTCTGAACTGAAAAAAAAAAAACAATTTGCTATTAAAGTTTAATTTATTCATTACTTATGGGCATTATCAAATCTTAACTCAATTTTAAGGATCATAGAATAGCTGGAGCTATACGCATAGGTAGGTATATCGAGTTCCCATAATTCAGGCAAACCTATCATTTTGGAGGATTGTGATTTTGTAGAGACTAGACATTTATTCTAATTCAAATGTTTTATGACCATCATCATCTCAGCCATAAGACGTCCACTGCTGAACATAGGCCTCCCCCTGGACCTCCACAAATACCGGTTGGAAGCGACCTGCATCCAGCGTCTTCAGGTATATTATGGTTACCGTGAATGTTTCTGGCGGGTTCGATAGCTAAAATTAAATAAAGGAGACTCACCTGTGCACCACCCAAAAGATCCTCGCGTAGCACATTAAGATCAGCAGAGCTGGAACCAAGAAGGCGATCACGAAGAGAGCTGTCTTCGAAGATCGTCCGTTATCGTCTGGCACTATCGAACACGTGCCGAGTTCCTTGTCGTAGGCGAATTTACCTGCGCAATGCGAATATTAAAGAATTAAACCAAAATATGAATTTTATGTTCCAGGCAGATTTATTTCTATCATGCACTTTTCTAGTGACTGTAATAGTTACTTAGGGGTAGTTGCAATTAATCGATTATTGCTTATAGGTTGTAATATGTCTCAAGCGAAACTAGCCGTCAGCTGGAATCATCATCCACTCCACACATGTCCACTGCTGGATATAGGCCTCCTCCTTATATTATGCTATTAACTAGTATCACCTTGGCGGGGTTGCAGGTTGCAATATGCGAATAGTAGCTGTTGATTCTGTTTCGACAGACGCTGTTACCCTTCTGTCGGTTTTTCCCTTTGCGGGTGGAAATAGTTCCACTAGGAGTTTTTTTGCAAGAACGTTTGAGAGCATACAGTTTTTTGTACCTACGTAGGCCGTTCCATTGTTGGGTTTGTCGTATGTTAAATTTACCTTATTTAAAAAACTCTTCATTATTTCTTACCCCATATCCCGATCAGCGTCGGTATCTGCATGCCGTACGAGAAGAGCCACGAGAAGACGATCATTAGCGCGATGTTGTACTTGCGGTACACGCGCCCGTAGCAGCTGTGATGAGCTATCATTATGTAGCTGAAAGAAACATGAAAGTTGATGTTGATAGAAATGTATTTCCTTCAGTATTTCACACTAATTTGATGACAAATTAAGATTGACCCACGTTACGCCGGCCCGCGTCCGAACCGAGGCCACCGTTGCGACATTTTGTATGAAATGAATCATGTGACCACCGAGCCACCCGAGCTACTCGGTCGGTGCGACAGCCGTTATAGCTATGTAAAAAGGCTCTGCTCGGCCCGGTGATGGGAAAGCGACGTGATGTCCACACGATATCGATGAGGGTGTGATGATCATCTAGCAACAAATAGCTGGATGGAACGACGCTCTTTTTAATGTCAATATTATTCGAGTGTCGGACCACTCGGGCCCGGGCCACCCTGGTGGGTCGACGGTGGGCTCGGGCTGGTGAGGTCATCGTGTAGGAAAGGCGATGGTGTAACGTATGTCATCCTTTAGGCGATTTCAAGCTTAAGTAGCAATGTACAAGTTGCATTCTCAAAAATGCGAGAAATTTCTCAGAATATTTCGAGAACTATTAGGGAAATTTAAAGTCCATACAGAAAATTTTATGTGAGAACGTTTACATGTTTTACGTGTTTTTATAATTTGTTACATTTTACGTAGCGTGGAGTGGATAGGCCACCCCTATATACTACTACCGAGAGCGATCTCCAGCATACTGGAGTCACCAACTCCCAAAGACCCGTGTGTGGTCGTCGGTCCATGTAGTTTATAGATGTCTGTCCTATAGGTACGTCGTCGCTGTGAACTTTCCGAGAAGAAAATTTTGGAAGAACTTTGGTAATTTTTTTAGTGCATTGCTATGCTTAAGTTACCTCATGATACGAAAATATTTAATCATAGTAGGTAAGGGTATGGTGTAAAACATAGCGTGGCTTTCAAAAAATACATTATAATTTATAAATTAACTGAAGACCCGTTCTGCTGGTCCAAAAGTCCCTATCATTTAAATTAGGCCTTCCAAATTATCTTCAAAACCAGTCAATATTTTTTTTCATTTACTATAAGTATGGTAAGTTAAATTATAGGAATAATAGGTGCTTAAATAATGGAAATAATTTGTTCCAACAGCTGTGTTTGACGAAAAAATTGGTACTTCGAAATTCTATTCGTCGGAGTGTTGATTCGAATTTGATAGAAAATTAAGATGAAATTCAAACAAAGAAATTGGAAAGGCTTTGATAGAAATTCTGTTACACGGGCTTTAAATAGCGAGGGTTCAACGACTTTAAAGGGCAGATTTGTCACGCACCATACGTACGCAATATGCTATTTCGCAATGGAGAGGAAAGATGCATCTTTTTTTTATGACAAACGTGGCATGAGCAATTACCGTCGCCCATTTGGGCATCCGTAACACCAGGAGATTCACAAGCATAGCAGTACGCTCTATCCTGAAGTTTTGAGGTTTGTAAGGATAAATATCCTTATATATGGAGTGATGAGAGTAGAAGGATCCGTTGGAAGGGGAAGGCTTAGGCGAACTTTTCTCGATCGAATCGGGGATATTTTGAAGAAAGGATCATGAACCGACGAGGTGTATAAGGAATGTTATGAAAGTGAGTGAAGCGAAAGTGATTTGTCAGGATCGTAGCAAATGGAAATCCGTGATCTCTGCCTACCCCTCTGGGAAACAGGCGTGATTGTATGTATGTATATATGAGAGTATACGGAGACATAATATATTATTTTGTATTACTCACTTTTAAGTTACCCATCTCTATCCTCAATTCCCTTGGAAGCCCGCCAAACGTTTCGGGCGTCCACTCTTCCAGGCGTTACGTTAAGACTACGGTTACCTTAAGTACAGTAGTCAAATATGACGTTCTTACCGATTCAGCGTGATGAGAGCGATGCTCAGCAGTGATACTCCGACGTTGCCATATCTCAAGAATGGCACGATCTGGCACAGCACGTCGCCGTGAGACCACTTCTGCTGCCAGAAGCCGGAGATCGCGAATGGTAGCACCATAGCGCAGAAGAGGAAATCGGCGCAGCAGAGGCTGAGAGAGAAAGTTGAATTTAGTTATTGTATTTTTTAAACGAGATGAAAACAATGGAATACATACCGGTTCGTAAAACTAGAAATATATGGATTATTTAATTTACACTTCTAGTGTCGCGTATGTATTTTTTATATTAGTAAGGTGGAATTTATAATTTTAGCAACAATAATAATCACGAGTAACTATTAAAGGGTAATTTGAAAATATGTAGCGTTTCTAATTGATCAACTAGCCATTTCGATTGTATTGTTGGTTATAACAATATTTGTTTTACTTTGGTTTTTAGTATTAATGCTCGAACGTAGCCTAAAATAAATGTTAAATAAAGTTGACAAGTTCAAAAATCCAGAAAAATAATTACAAAAAGGACTAAAGTAAAATCGTTTATTATACTTCAAAGAAATAATTGGTCCATTTAAAGGGCCACTGGATATAATGAAACGTTCTTTTAGGCTGTGTATTCTGTTTTAATGTACATTACGTGCGTTATGAGATAACATTTGAAAATTCAGGAATTCATTCCTTTAATCGCCTTAGGGACTTATATAATTGCTGTTACACACTGAACTCACCTGATGATGAACGCCGCGGCCACATTCCGGACCTTCGGGCATTTGAGCAGGGCTACCACGGTGAGCAGGTTGCCGAACAGCCCGACTAGCATGATCAGCCCAGTCATTATTGCTGCAAACGTTAGTAGCCCTGGCGAGAACCTGGAAGTTACAAATATATTTTAGTCATAATTAGGACAATCACAAATCGACCTTATAGTCCTACTGTAAGCTCAAAAGATATACCTACTCAAACATACGCGGACCAATAGGTATAATGTCGTAAATTCATAAAATTGGGTGCGTTATCCTGTTAATATTGACGTTACCGGTAAAGGGAAGGAAGACTGGCTAAAATGTTATATTCAGACATTTGCCTCATAAATTATCAGATTTGGTTATTTTATTTAGGCAACTCTCTCTTTTTCCGACTATGTAGTGGAGTCAGCCTCGTTTTTCTCCTCCACTTCGACCTCGTTTTTCTCCTCCACTTCCATGATGACGTATTCGAAAACAATGCATGCCGTCATGTCGGCAGACAAAACACGATAGTAAATTTTAAATTATTGTTACGAACTTTACGATCTAGCTACCAAAATGTCACAGATAGCCACGAGTGATCGTTCTTACCAATAGTTTCTTTTGTATAAATTATTTTCATTGTAAATTGGCCTTGGGTTGCCTTAAATAAAACGTCCCGACAGTTTCATTTCACTAACATTTTATTGAAAACGTTTTGTTAAAAATATTGTCGAAAAATAATTCCAACTCGCCTCTTCTGAAGCCTTGTTATACTCTAAAGAGAAATATAGCCCTAATTTCAACCAATTCTGAAAATATGCTAAGTTATTCAGATTCCAATGAACAAACAGCTTTGATATTGTATTCAAAACAAGATTGTCGCAGCAGGATGAGATGGCGTGAAAGGAGCAGGAAGTCTTTTGTGGGATTGCAAGGTACTTCTCCTAGTTTTGAAGTCACGGCGTGGCCAGACGTCAAGTAGATACGCGACTGTTTATTGACATCGTCATTTAGAAATTGTAATGCACATTTGAGTTCTTGATAAACTGGAGTATACAGTCATTTAATAAAAAAAAAATATTATAATAAAAATATTCATCTTATATTTTGTCTTCAGACAAAAAATGTATATGAAACTCAACTTTAAACACATACAACTAAGAATAAATCAATTTTTTTTTACGTAGCAACACTACATAGTCTGCCTTAGATACTGGAGGACCTCGTCACTTTTTCATAAATACAGTCAGCTGCAGAGAAAAGGTACTACCCCGCCATACGAGTTTCTAGAGCACAGGGTTACTTTTTCTCTGCTGCTGACCGTACCTATATGTCATCTATTTTCAATTTAAATAAACACAACTATCGTGAGGCTCAAACATATTTTGAATTAAAACAGATATTATGATTTATCAAGTCAACTATTGCTCCACACGTACCTATCGCTTCGTAACAAGGTTCTTAATCAAGAGCTGTTGTTGGCATTGGTCGACCGATGTAGACTGCGGGCTTTCAGTAATTAGCATTGATAAACATGAAACATCGATACCTTATTATGCAGTGATCTAAGAAGAATCTCGCAGAATAAGTAACTGGTTGTCGATAAAAATCGCACGCATTTTTCAATGGACCCGCTCCGTGCAAACCACTTCCGCTAGCCCGTTAGTAGACTTTTTACATTGAACGTGGCATGGGTAAAATTTTGCGTCCTGTTTTTTGTTTTATTCCAATAAAAATAAGATGTATTTAGAGAAATCTGACTCTCAATACTATTCATTGTAGTAAATACGTACGTCAACACGTATAAAGGCGTGGAATAAAACAAAGCAAACGGAAAGGCTTTGAGTTGAGCAACTTCCTGTATTTTATGAGAAACTCATTCACTAGCTTTCGTATTCAGAATCTGTAGGCAAAATACTCGTAGAAGTTATTATAATGTTTTTTTTTTCTTTTATTTGTTTAATCGTGTAAAAATAGACTATGTTATGGTGATTGCGTAAAAATAATGCTACGTAATATTTAATTTGGTCTTCGGTAGCAGACCACTCTTTTTTAAATTTATATTAGTTTTAGTTGAAATTTATTTTTAGTTTTTTTTTTGTAAGTTTTTTAATAAAAAGTGGAATATATTCCTAACATTGTCAAGTTGATTACACGTTGCCGTAATGCAACCAAAACGCAAAACTGCGTCACACTTTCAGCTTAATTTATTTTCTTAGAATTCTATGTATGTTTCAAAGTTAGGACACATTTAAAATCAGCTTATAATAATTCCGCTGGTTTCATTTTCAGTCTTCGGCCATCTGACCGAATTACTTCAAATAAAATATAAAATAAATTCTATATATACACTATTAGTTTCGTACCTAGCTATCTGTGCCAACAATCACTAAAGATAAGCCTAGTAAATATGGTAAAAATGCTATACCAAAAAAAATATGTGTAAACGAAAATCACTAACAAAAACATACTGTGACGTAAAGCATAAAATAAATTGTGATAGATAAGGAAAAATGGTATAAACGTATATACGGACAAGACATAATTTAGACGAATGCGGCTATATCTCAATCCTTCAGTCTTCATGGAAGATTTATTGAACGGATTCGCATAGATGACTCTATCTGTATTGACGTTGTTAGATTATTTACAAAGTTGGGAGCGGATGATATGAAAATATCAGCAGGAATCCCTTGTTGGTAAATACGCATCTATTATTGAAAAATGTATATGATTTGAATACGTCTGTATCCGTTTGCTACAAACACAACAGGATATTAACGTTTACATTTCTTTTTTCTGTCTTGTACAGTGAAGTTTAACTCAGGATGTATGAAACATAAGCAATTTAAGTTTTGACAGTTACGAAAAATGGCTTATCCGTTCATGGCAACACTGATCGCTTTCTATTTCTCTTGGTTCCTATCATGTGGGCAATCTTCAAATAAATGGAATACATTTAAACCTTCTATGCTTTTAAAGTTTGAAAACTATATCGATATTACGTCTTTTATTTTATTTGATTATGAAAACAAACAGTTTGCTGTAGTACAAGTGGATTCACAAGAGTTGGCGTGAGAATTTCGTACTCAACTGTCAAGATTTATATACAGTGTGTAAATCTTATACGGGCGAATCTCTTAACGGAGGGTAGAATAGGACATAAAAATAGATTTATATAACTTTTGCTTAGAAGTACAGTTAAAATTTTATCTAGGTATATTAAAAAATTCGGCCTGCAATGTAATGCAACACACTTGAGTTAAACACTCGTTGACAGTGTTTCAAAAGCTCATATCGCGTAATGTTCGCAGTACATTACTGCTCAGAAATTTTCCAAAAATTTATTACATATGTATAATAGGTATAATTAAAGAAAAACCTTTTGGTTAATGATTATACTGGTAAATCCTATGTCTGGTTTAATTCTTCGCCCGTATTAGACTTACACACAGTAGACATACGGCGCCAACTCGTTTGTTTGTTATTATTTTTTTTTATGACATAGGCGGCAAACGAGCAGACGGATTGCCTGCTGGTAAGCAATTACCGCCGCCCATGGGCACCCGCAACACCAGGGGAGTCACAAGCGCGTTGCCGGCCTTTAAGGGGGGTTGGAGCTCTGGGAACCCTACTCACCATCAGGTACACAACACTACATACCTGAAAGGTAGCAGTGGTATTATGGCTGTGGTCTTCTGTAAGGAGGAGGTACTTCCCCAGTTGGGCTGCCCCAGATTCAAGCGTGATGGTCATCGCTATGCCCTACCTCTCATTGTTGGACGTAGTTTAAGGACATACCCGGGTCCGGGTCGGGCGGCTTGTTGCCTGGCAAAATTATTTATATATCCATTTCGCTTTTACAAACTTTAGTTTGGCCTAACAAAAAAAGTTAAAATTAAAAGAAGTCACTTACTTTGACAGTTCACTCTGGCTGCCGTCTAATGATGTGTGTACGCCGTAAGATTCGTTCATTATATTCTCGTCCATTTTAAAATCTGAAACAAACGTAAACATTTTTATTACGAGTATTAACTGCATGTAAATAATAACTATAAAAGCTGAAAAAAAATATTCTTGACCAAATCGAATTTATGGGTTTAATTCCATATTTTGGGTTGGTCAACGCAGTTTTTTTTAACTGACTCAGGCTCTATAAACCTTTCGGTATATTAAAGCGATCGGACGGTGTGGGGTGTGAGGGAAGGTAGCCTGGGGAAAATCCAGGACCTTTCTGCACCAGACTTGATTTGTGCTCTTAGAATAGGAGTACTCCTGTCGATTTTGCGCTTTATCTTGCGTTTGAACCGAATCTGAGTGGTAATAAGCTATTGAGGTATGGTCCATCGTTGTAAAGGGACTTCAAGGGAAATTTAAGGAAATACCCAGGTATGGGTACGTTCAGTAATTTGGTGAAAAGGCGCACTTACATTCTCACTTTAAGGTATTACACACACAGTAACACTTTAAGGTATCAGCCGCACAAAAGGAATCACATCCACCAATATTTTCAAAATCACATTCATTCACTCGTGTTCTAACAAGTTGTTGTACCGAGAGCTATTGACTTAACTGTGATATGATATGATGATAGCACTAAGTTATCAAAGAGTTTAGCAGATAATGCACATTAAATATTAATAATGATTCCCTTGCATGATAGCCGGACAATATGAAAACGAACATCGCAATTCGGAAATTAACTAATTACATCTCTATCGCACTTGAATATTCGAATGAAAAAGAAGGAAACAGGTAAACAATGTGGTTCGGAATGCAGTTAATGTAATTAATTACCTAGGCAACCGCATTACCTCATTATAATATTATGGTTTAGCCAGTTTGTCATGCAAGAGTTAAGGAATTTCCCGATCACGTACCCATTATTAAATGAGGTGCATAATGAAGTCGGTATAATTTATTTAATAACATAATTACTGTTAGCGGTGATTTAAATATATAGCAAAGGCGCGAAAAGTCACTTATACATTTTATATACAATGTTTTAATACAAAAAACTGTATTTGTTATTTATCTTCCAAGTTAGACGGCTGTGGTGTAGGAAAGACCGAGTCTGGTAGGTAATACACTGGTTCTTATTTGTCTACCTATAAAAATATGCATTTCGTGTTATAACTTCTTGATAATGCTGATGAAAGTATCTAACGCATATTTCAGACGTCTAGTTCTCAATAAATATTTCATTCATTCATTCATTCATATTTGCGCACATCGATAGGCCGTGTGTCTTACAGACATGGAAAACCTCCTTAAACATTCCGGTGCATTGCAGTGAACCACGGTAAGAGTTAATAATGGTATATCTAACGTAGCTTAACTTACATGGTATACAATGTGTAAGGATTCTGGTAATGTTTACACAAAAATACCGGTATTAATGATATTAGTGTCGTTGCATTACCTACCATTAATTTCAGTGCTCTCTCACATGGAACAAAACTTTCAATCGAGGCAGCATGTTTTGTGAATGAACTGCCGTAAGTACAAGATTGGGGGCAATTTATACCGACCTAGCAATTAAGGTCCGTCAGTTATAATCATGTTGCATTAGCTTTGGTTACTTCAGTGAACATGACTCCATGTCGACTAAGTCCGGTGTTTATCGTCTGCCACATTAGTTGTCTTGTTATAAGTAGTTGTCTTGTCATAAGTGCGAAAATGTCATAAAATATTCGCCATCCGATCAGAGGCCCTAACGCGAAAAAACAAGTGTGAAATTTCTTATTTACTCCAATTAGACTCTACTCTTTTAAATTTCGAAAACAAATTTGCAATTTTTGATGTTCGCGGTAGGCCCTTAAATACGCGGCAGGTAGGCAGCGGTAGGCCCTTGAATCAAGCTCATGTTAAGTAACCAATAAATCATTAATAGAAAATAGATGAGATACACTTAAGAAAAAGTGACGAGGATACCTCAAGCGTCCGATCAGCGAGCGAGCAATTGATTAAGCCTCGATAGCTGGAGATGCGTGTTCGGATCTTGCCTCGGATGCATCTATTTTCAATTTATAATTTATATAGTAGTGTTACCACTTGAAAATCAAAGCAAATAAACATATTTAATACTCGTAAAAAATAATTACATTTGTTGTTATGCATTAAATAATTTATAAGGGATAGTTGACATAGTCACCACGCTTGATGCCTAACTACTCGCATATAAGCATAGTACAATCGGAAAATAGAGTTTTACTCCGATTCTTTGGTGAGGCCGGGATACCTATCACGGACATATTCCGGCATAAATTCCCTAACGAACTTCTGAAAATTCCCATTTCCTTTTCCGATTTGACTGGTTTTTAGAGACGAGACACAGTATTTAGAAACATCCGTACCCTTACCATGAGTTGTGACATATTTTTTTTCGATAACGAGTATCGAGTTTACTATCTGTGCATCTCGCTTGTGCTACATTAGAGCGAACGAGATGCTCAGATACTCGTTATCGAAAACCTTAATGTCACAACTCATGGCAAGGGTATAGATAATCAGGTCCTTACATAAATGGCTGCCTACGAGTATTAGTAGGCGGATATGACCCGCTTGTGTTAATACATACAGCTTCTAAAACATTCAAATCTTCCCTACTTTTTAAGGCCGCCTCTGTATTGAACCGACGATCGAACCGTTTAATTGACGCTGCGCATTGATCCAAATAACCAAATCGAACAGGGTCATGTATGTATTGTCCGAGTTCATTCGGAGCTTCAATGGACGGGACAGGCCTCACGGACACAGCATAATGAAGCGTTTACAAGAGCACGAGGTCACCAATACAGGTCACATTTACCTAGTAAAATTAAATTCGAACAGCGCAATTTAATACACATTATTTTACCATAAATATGCGAGCAACAACGGCTAAACAGACTACAACATTACTCTGTTGCGTTTGGTTACTCCAGTGGCAAATCAATTGAAGCGTATGATTTCAAACTATCGAAACCAATCGTGTGTGAAATAACAAAAAACACATTATAAAAGTATTGCCGTGCCTCATGAAAAACAGGACTGTAAATTGTATAAAAAAGGTAAATGCCATAAGGCTGAAATTTCTTAAGAATCAAGCAAAAACGACTCAAAGGATTGTACTTCGTAATGCCTGTAGCCTACATACTGCCTTTGTTTACGAGTATAACTGTGGAATAAAAGAAAGGACAGGTTTTTAATTCAGGAATTGAATGCGCGTGTTGGGAAGTGGTAGGGGTAGTTTAATGGTCTCGCCGCAGGTGAAATTATAGGTATATAAGCATACAGTTTCACCTTAAATCCATTGAAATAAGAATCGTAATATTATATAAATAAATTTGATTATACAGTAGTAGCCACCAAAGTATCCATTACTGGCTTTAGTATATCGTTCGTTACAAATATTTACTCGCATCGCAGCAAGAATGTGATGTGATGTGATATTTAGGTACTCGTATTTAAGGTATTTCATTACTTTGACTACTAGGTCAAACTTTTTGACTCCGTTTTTGCCACCCATAAAGATCCTGAAAGGGAGAGAGATGAGTTCTGTTTTTGTGGACGTCAACGTCATGGAAGAAATGTTTATGCGGATTAGAGTCCAGTAAAAAAATGAAACGGCTCACTGCCATAGGAAACGCGAACAAAGTTTGGTTTTGCACCCTGCTACTAACTATATGATGCTGACTGTAAGTTTGTACTCATTTTTAGTCCGTCCGGCGCTGGCAATGGATTTAGAGTGTTAAGTCAGCCGGGTGCGCGGGCGCACTAAGTGGTCTAAATTGGTGTTTAAACAATTGCTATGCAACTGCCCGTCGCTGTTAATTAGCGGGCAGTAGCTTCTTTCTCCCTGCGCAAGAGTTTTTGTACATGTCGACAAATATAGAACACTATACGACTTAAAAGAAATATTTTTATTTTTGAATAAAGCAATTGCGATAGCCATTCAGGCTATCGAATATAGCGGCTTGCCGCTTGACGCTAATACCTACTACACACTCGGAAACATTTGAATTTCGAATATAGGTATTTGACAAAAAAAATCCCCTAAGTCCATCACGGGTAGTTTATGAACAATCAAATCTGTCCTCTTTATAATATTAGTCTACATTTGCATTGATTTTTAAGTAGAAACACTAATATATAGGTAAGTATAGATAATTATAAATTAAAATGGATGTTGATTAATAGACAAAGGCTCCCAGAGAAAACAAAAATAATAATGATGAAGTAGCCAAATACTCGTATTACTCAAGAAAAGTGATTAAGCCCATGGCTATCCAACGGCGGATCCCATTTTCTTAAATATTTGTCACATATTTTTATTTATAATAATTGATATTTATTATTATTTCTGTCTGCTTCTAAAAACCTTTTAATTGATATTTTTATTTTTGTGTTTCATTTGTTAGACTCGAGGGACTCACGAAACGACTTGATGAATTTGATTGGCTATACTCGAATGTCTTTTATTCTCGTTAGAATCTCCGTAATTGCCAAACGTCCAGTCTGAACCATTCGGCGTGTTATTTGATAACAAACAAAATGTAACTTAGCGCTATCAGTATAAGGTTTAAAATGTCTCGGGTTATAAAGTTTAAGAGACATTGAGCTTAATTTTATATCTCAAGGTTCAAGAGCGAAAACAAAGAGGTACCTAAACTAAATTTAGCACGTAAAGAGCAATTTGGTACCTTGAACACCCTTGAGGGCTATCAGGGGTCGAGACAAATTTGGCAAATGCTCCCCTAATGGATCAGAATATATTTTCAGTCGTAAGATTTGTGACTCTGGTTTTTAAGGTGAAAGGACTTACAGGTGAAAAAAAAAACGGTATGATCGGGTTTTGATTCTTTTTTTAACCATTAATACCTACAACTGTATTACAAAATAATTGTCATTGAATTCCAATAGTTTTTAATTAGTGTTTCATTCGTTGTTTTGTTATAATTTTATAAAAAATAGAATAACATTTTCAACACTATTTTTTTAAACATAATTGTCATCAAACGTTCAAATTTAAACAATTAAAAGTTCTTGTTTGCCACACTGATATTATAATCTGGCCAACCAAAGCTGTCACTAATAACGGTAGAAGAAAACTACAGTCATCCCATATTTTCGGGTTATAGCATCAGAGCAAGGAAAAGGACAGTGTGATTATCTCTATACTCTGTATTCAAAAGTCCGTACGTCCATATGTTTTGATAGCCTGTAATGATAATAATCTGAATTATTAATTTTAAGCAGAAACTTCTGCTAACGATATCATAATTTTTAGAAATAAAGGAAAAATGGCAAAATCAACTGCCCCGGACGAGACTAATTTAGTTATGGGGTAGCACATCGATATCGGTGAATTCTCAATATGATTTGAGACTCCGATACCGCTAAAAAGTGTCAACACATTTACGCTAGATGTCGCTAGGCGCCTCCTAAGCGCATTGAAGGATATGATGGAGATAATAATATTAATAATCTGCTTAAGTATCTTGTGGTGAAACAAAATTCCATTAACTTGCCATATTTATGATAAGATGACTCCGATCCGCTGCAGTCATTCAATCGAATTGACATTTTAGATTCTTAGAAAATAATGTGTCAACGAGTCAGTGAATGAATACGTCCGTTCGGACTTTGCCTTCACCTTTTTACGATCGATTAATTGCTTCAGAGATCAAGAAAGAAAGGGACGGCATGATGTATAAATGACCACATTGACCAATGAAATTATGATACGTACACTACGTACATATGTCTAGAGCAGTGGTTTTTAAACTTTATAAGGCAACCAATTTAAGTTATATCAGCCACGAACGTCCACTGATAGATATAGGCCTCCCCAGGTAACTATAGGGAACAATCTTTAAGCTTTAAGAAATGGAGGTTCAATGCCAAAATGCAATATTCAGCAGGCGGGATCGTGATCGCAGTTTCCGGTGGTATGTGCTCATAGTTTCGGGACAATCCCCCTGAAATACCAACTGAAGGAAAATACAGGTATCAAATAAATGGTTAAATCTATTGATGAATTAATGCACATATTTCCAGCGATTTCAAACTATAACATGGTTTCTAACGAGCCTAAACTTGACGGGTTTATCTTGTGTATTTTAGGAAGCGATGGCTACTTTCTGGCATCAGATCAGATTATTGGTACCATAGTGACCATGCATTATCACCCAACTCAAATAAGTGTGATAATTTCAACTAAATCGGTTAAACATATCTACTTTGAAATTGAGTTGCAAGATTTCACTGGATCATACTAACATATTGACATTTCACAGCTTGTAATAATAAAAACGAAAGCGTATATAAAAGTTATGCGCAACCAAGGAAAATGTCACAGGACTGATTTAAAGATGACCAATGATTTTTGATTTGTCTGCACCTGTGTGACAAATCAGAGTCCAAAATTATTTAACAGATCCATGACATAAAATCTCTAAGGATTAGGATTTTAAACAGACAATCTGGGTGACGCACGAGGTGACAAGTTTACGAGTATAATGAGCGTAGGCGACGGCAATTGTGTCCGAATCAAGCGACCAAGTAGTTTAAAACAGTCTACAAGTTAAACTGGCTCATCCGTGGCTTTTGTTCAATTTTAGGGACAACATATTTCAAGAGTAAGTAACAACAGCGAGTCGTATACATACTACGTGATTTTTCGTACCTGTAATTCGATATCGATCGTTACTCTTTTAGGACTCCGTAGTCAACTAGGAACTTATAGTTTCTTCATGTTTGTCTGCATGTGTGTCTGTCCACGGCTATGCTCAGTAACCGTTAGTCCTAGAGAGCTGTGATTTGTAAGAATATAGAAATAATGGAAATCCATTATTTCTATGATCCAATGTCTACATATACAAAATCGCCTCCCCTCATTCTGGCAAACGCACTAGCGCCACCTATAACTTTTGACAGCAGCAGGTCTAAAGTATTAGTTCTATGGGTTATGTCGTGCTGTCAAAATAAGTCAACATGTATCTATAGATGGCGCTGCACTACACGGAAGACAGCGAAATAGCCGGAATGTCGAGACAACGCGACTTTTTCAATGTATGTTCTATGATTCTTGATACAAAAGAAGTAGGTATCGACTATCGACTATCAACTATCGAACAAAATAAAACTAAAAGTTACGGAACCGTTCTCAAGGGACGCCCGCAGACAGTAATGTCGAGTGCGATGCTCGGACAATTAACTAATTTAACAAGACATGTTAAACAAAGCCCATCCTCTAATGGACGCCTCCGAGCTGATATATTAAACTCATAACTATGGTTTTGTATTTCCAATGACACTATAGAAGAGCGGCCGAGACTACTTGGCCCAAGTACAAAAATATAAATTTGCAAATTTCGAAAGTCTCTGTCGCTCTAATTACGCCGAAAATTGCATGAAACTTTTGAAGTTCGATGTTCGCGGTAGGCCCTCACTGTATCGAAGTAACCTTAGTCTAGATGGTTTTTAATAAATACTAGAAAAATGTACATGTGTACATACAGTCTAGGGTATATATATGTTAGCGACCCGCCCCGGCTTCGCACAGGTGCAATGCTGATATTAGTATTTCTCCACTATCTATTCTCTCTTTTCAATCACTCTATCTATTTAAAAAAAACCGCATCAAAATCCGTTGCGTACTTTTAATGATTTAAGCATACATAGGGATATAGGGACAGAGAAAGCAACTTTGTTTTATACGATGTAGTGATTAACACGCATAAACGTTAGTCATATGTTACGAATTTTCAACAACAGAAAATAAAAATACCCTTTTTTTTTTGTTGATTAATATTTGGCTCCTATTTCACAACACCAATTGTCACGATTCCCGACCTGACATATCTAAATTACAGATGTACATAAGTACATAAGTAGAAGTAGAAGTGTCCATAAGTAGAATATGTATGCTTCTTTGCCATTACCACTTATTTTTGTTTAAAAAATAATATCCATTTTTATTATATTGTCAATAAATAGGTAGTAGTAGTTCATAATGATAAATTTTCAAATAATTATAGTGAGTGCCTAAGTTAGAGCAGTTAAATCCTCAAACAGATTGTTCCAACAGGTGTCACATTGAGATAAGAATCGTAAAATTTAATCTGCGTATTTAATGAGCCCCATAAATTTTAAATGTTTTTATCACCAATTTGGACTTCATCAACCTATTTACATTGTAATGGTGAATTACTTCGGACGTCATTTAAACGGCATGTAATAAAATTATCCCGAGTTTGGAAGAATAAGGAATATTCTCTTTAATACCTTTGTGTTTAAACCAAATCTGTTCGTTCTCTTGTGAGCCATTACTACTCATTGATAACGAAAATAACAAATGCACGATTTTCGTCATTAATGTAATTAAAAATAATAGTGTGAGACTTTTCACTTGGTGTTCTTCACTTTTATCTAAGACTACTTGAATTATGCTCGTAGTCTCCAATTTTGCCGTAAACCGTGATTATTTTATCGTTTTAAGACTGTATGGTGGATCTTAATGACTGGGTTGTTATCCTTAACTGGATCCCCACTAGCTTGCAAGCATTTCAGCCCGTCGAACTTCGTAAAGAAAAAAATAGTTGGTTTGGTCTGGCACATTCTTGACGACCTTGGTGGAGATGGAGGGACTATTCTGGGCTGTGGGAAGCTAGGGAGTCTACTCTGGTGAGGACAAGCTCTCTTGTACCACGTACAACCCTACCCTCTAAAAGACTGTTAGTTCTTGCATATGCTTACATTGGCTAAAGGACGAACAGACTGACTTTGACATATTTCCTAACATAAATTTACGTATCTACGAGCCAGATTCACTTGCCGTGTTGTTTGTGGTGCCATTATAAGTACGAGAAGTTTATTATTCTGGTAACAAAAGCACAACTTTATCACAGTTAATAAAATAATATCAAGCCTTAAAAAACAGTCCTATCTCCTGACCTTAACCCGATAATCTAATATTAAGATGTTCACTTAAGCCTGTGTAGGAAGATTTTCAATAAGGTTTAACGATCATGGCCATTATAAGGAATAGTCGGCTGCCAGCACAATAAACCTAACGCGCAGGTATAATAACCGGGTTCAATGACCTTTCAGTAATACAATGAATCAGCTACAGGTGAAAATTGCCAGCAATGGTTTGAGTTTTAAGGCAGGGGATTTATTTTTTTGCTGACGTGTATCTGGTTCATCAGGTTTCCATTGCTGTCCAGAGAGGAAACGCAGTAGGAGTAATGTGAACATTTGAGCCGGGTACGATCCAGGGAGGGCTGTTATAATGTGTGTGTTAAGATTAAGGTAATTGTAAGTTTTATAAAGTTGATTATTTTTATTTATTAGCTAGGTAGTTTTGTGTAATGTTATCGTTTCCGCTTTGTTATTTAGTTTGTTTACAAAAATAAATGATGTATATATAATTATTACATGTGTCATAATTTTGTTGGACCCCGGTATGTCCTTAAACTACGTCCAACAATGAGAGGTAGGGCACCGCGAAGTACCATCACGCTCGAGTCCGCAGAAGCCCAACTGGGGAAGTACCTCCTCCTTACAGAAGACCACAGCCATAATAGCACTGCTACCTTTCAGGTACCTATTTAGTGTTGTGTTCCTGATGGTGACTAAGGTTCCCAGAGCTCCAACCCCCCTTAAAGGTCGGCAACGCGCTTGTGACTCCCCTGGCGTTGCGTGCCCATGGGCGACGGTAATTGCTTACCATCAGGCAATCCGTCTGCTCGTTTGCCACGTTTGTCATAAAAAAAATGCTATATTATTTAAAAAAAAATTGTTTTCGATTTTTTTGGTTGATAGTCAAAACTAGGCATTTTATTAACAGCAGTATATGCTATGATATAATTGGCCGCATTGACTGCTACTAATTACATGACTTCATATACCACAACACGGTTCACTGATTGATATAATGAACACCTGTTTAGGAAATGTCACACGTGTCACAATCCGTATGCTCGGATGACAATCGCACAAAGATTCTCAGGATCTTGAGCAACAAAACAATATGTATAAGCTAGATTCTCCATTTGTATGTCAGCGGTGGGTGGTCTATTGGTCTTACGTTTCTTTAGAGTATTGCAGATTTTTAGAGAATACTTGCCTTTAGCAATTTAAAAATAGCTTATTGTCAGGAGCGGATAGGGCGCCATTGATATAATAAATTAATTTAATTACATTATATTATTTATAAATAAATATATATTCGGTATTAACTCGTAACTTCTGCATAGAGTGGCGGGATCACACAAGTGATAGGGTTGAGTGGAGAAAAAGAGGGGAGGCCCTTGCCCAGCAGTGGGACACAAAGACAGGCTAATAAAATAAAAAATTAAAAAAAAATCGTCTATGTTCTGAAGTATATGTTTTCATGAAATAAAGTAACTGAAAGAGCAATAGTAATGCGGTTACTGAACGAACTTAAATTACATAATACATTAGCTAGCACTGGGAAAAAAATATTTAACTCTCTTCAAGAAGTTGCAATATGCAATACATATATAAAATATCAAACAATTCATGTGTTTACAATTGGTTCTTGGTTATCTCATTCCATAAATATAATATGTTTTTAAATAAATTAAAATGTCAAGAGCAAAAAGTATTCATACGAGTACCCGACTGCTGTTATTTCAACATAATATTTACTTTGTGTCCACAAAATGTTTATGTGTAACATTCAAGTCCTATATTAAATGTATTTTGATTTACAAAAAATATTAAAAAAATTACAAATAATACAATATCAGAAACAATAATGTCAATTTAAAACATAATAATAAAACTTAAATAAATTAAAATACTAAAACTAAAACTACATATAAAAAGCTAAAAACTAAACTTAAAATACCTAAAATATAGCATCCCCCCGCGGCAAGGTGCCGTAAACGCGGGCAGTATTTCCTCACTGTATCGCAATGCTTACGCGTTGAGCGAGGAAGCTGCCAGCTCTGGGTCACCAGTAACGTCCTAACAACAAGTTAACAACAAGTTAATTGTAAAATAGTGTTTTCTGACTAAAACAATTAACATTTGAATAGCTTAATACCGGCAAGTGAGTATACCCTTACCATGAGTTGTGACAGTGACGATTTCGATAACGAGTATCGAGTAGATAGTAATATCTGTGCATCTCGCTTGTACTATTTTAGTGCGAACGAGATGCACAGACAGTAAACTCGATACTCGTTATCGAAAACCTCAATGTCACAACTCATGGTACGGGTACTGAACGAACTTAAATTACATAATACATTGCAGCTAGCACTGGGAAAAAAAAATTAAGTCTCTTCAAGAAGTTGCAATGTGCAATACAAATATAAAATATCAAACAATAATTCATGTGCTTACAATCGGTTCTTTGTAATCTCATTTCATAAATGTAATATGTTTTTTAAATAAATTAAAATGTCAAGAGCAAAAAGTATTCATACGAGTACCCGACTGCTGTTATTTCAACATAATATTTACTTTGTGTCCACAAAATGTTTATGTGTAACATTCAAGTCCTATATTAAATGTATTTTGATTTACAAAAAATATTAAAAAAATTACAAATAATACAATATCAGAAACAATAATGTCAATTTAAAACATAATAATAAAACTTAAATAAATTAAAATACTAAAACTATAAAAAGCTAAAAACTAAACTTAAAATACCTAAAATATAGGATCCCCCCGCGGCATGGTGCCGTAAACGCTGGCAGCATTTCCTCGCTGTATCGCAATGCTTATGCGTTGAGCGAGGAAGCTGCCAGCTCTCCGGTCACCAGTAACGTCCTAACAACAAGTTAACAACAAGTTAATTGTAAAATAGTGTTTTCTGACTAAAACAATTAACATTTGAATAGCTTAATACCGGCAAGTGAGTATACCCTTACCATGAGTTGTGACAGTGACGATTTCGATAACGAGTATCGAGTTTACTATCTGTGCATCTCGCTTGTACTATTTTAGTGCGAACGAGATGCGCAGACAGTAAACTCGATACTCGTTATCGAAAACCTCAATGTCACAACTCATGGTTAGGGTACTGAACGATCAACTTACGAATATTGGACCTTGATGATTCATGCCAGAAATTTGAAAGGCAAATGTTTTTTGCATAAAAAAACCGCACGTCTTAGTCACGACTTAGAAAACTTCGGTGTCACCTCGTTTACTAACCGCTAAGTATTGTAAAGTTTTTTTACTTGCTAAGCAAATTTGAACTCTATGGAAATGTAATGAGACACATGTCTTAATAGATTTACACCTACATAGATGTAAGCCACTGGTACCTAATTGCGGATAATGTTTTTGGGTCTTTTTTATATTCTCGCTATTTTCTATTTTATTAACATGAAAGTTCTACCATAAATAGGACATGCTGTCGTCATCTTCCTCTTGTCCCGGAGTTTTGTCACGGTTCATTGAAGCTAGGGGTCCAATTGGCAAATAACACTAGTTTTACTTAAGCGATTACTATCTGACCTTTACAGAGCTTTGCTTTTCGTTCATAAGTGTAAGGACAACTGTTAAAACTGTCGGTATGTTATGTACTTATGTGCACGGAAGCAAAATTCTTCATCATCATCATCATCATGTCAGCCGAAAGACGTCCACTGCTGGACATAGGCCTCACCCAGAACGACCCAAGAAGACCGATCCTGAGCACCCCTGACCCCTTTTGCACCCTGGCCGCTACCGGCATAACCGGGGGCCACCGGGGACTCGGGGCCATGGGTTTTGGGTGTTCGTCATATGGGGGGTATATGTCATAATCGCCACGCTTGGCATGCGGGTTGGCGATCGCAATGCTTCCACCGCACTCTAGGGATGCTGCTGCCCATCCCCCGGTGGTCTTGGTCGTAGTTTTAGGACATACCCGGTTCCGAAAAAAAAATCTTTAGACGCAATGATTTGTCCGACGTCACCGTTCTTGATGGGTACGTTAATTGAATTGAAAATTGTATTAATTCTACCAGGAAAATGGTATTTCTTGCGTCTAGTACTATAGCATACTAGCTTACGACATAGCTCACACAATGTTTACTGAGTCAATAATGAATCAACGGATACCTTAACAAACTTTGAAGTAACTGAACATTTTGCCATGCTAATTTGATACTTAACACAAAAGGAATACGGTGCAAAATACTACATAGTGCCGCTAAGAAACCTTTTGTTTCGTGAATACGAGAGTATTTACTAACGTAGCTATGTGAGTCAGACTGATGACCATTTACTGTGAGAGAATGTGACTGAGTCAGCATCGAAGAATTGTTGAGATATAATGATTCGTACCTATCCAAGGTAATAAGTAGGTAATAAAGTCGTATATCCTATCATTGACTGTAATTCTGTGTTTTATAAACATATATAATATAAGTAGAAGTTTTCAAGGCCAGGTCGCTGGTATCCCTAGCGAGCCTAAATAAAAAAAATCTTAGGCAAGACGGAGCCAATACGTAATATTCTCCATGAGCTCGAGGAAACTGTAGGAAAGTTAGTTAAGCCGGCGCCGGGATTATCTTAAGAACCGGGCCATCTTTGGCCCTTTCGACGGTGACAAACAAGCATACGGCCCGCCTGATGGTAAGCAGTTACTGTAGCCTACGGACGCTTGCAACTCCAGAGGATTCAAATGCTTAAGGTTGTGTCCCTCCAGGGCCCGACTTATCTTCCCACACTGTATATAAAATAATAAGTCAGAAACATAGATTTACTGTAATAATATATGTCACTCGGTCACTTAACACCGTATAATAAAAAAAAAAACCTTAATAGTTATTTTACATTAGTTGACAACGGTGATTTAAATACAAGATATCTTGTAATAACCATTAAGATGCGTCTAGAGGTTACATCATTGATGTGTTAAAAGAGAAACCGTTAACCCTCTACCGCGTGACTAAAAAATGAATCTTTTATGTACTTTGACAAGCTTGGTATTTGGATTTAAATGTCAGGAGGATTTAATCTAATTTCAAATCCTCATCGTTTTATGTTTTATATTAGTACAACACTTTTTCTACCATACATATACATACATATATTTCAGCCGTATGCAGTCCACTGCTGGACATAGGCCTCCCACAAATACGACTTATATCATCTTGAGGGGTAGTTGCCATAGTCGCCACGCTTGGCAGGCGGGTAGGCGACCTCAGTAGCTGTAGATTGGGTTTCGAAGAACGCTGATGCCCGTCCGTAGGATGTTTCCCTTTATCGTCTCTCACGACACCCGCGGGAGGATATGGAGTAGTGCTATTGTAGTCTGATATGTATGTATGTATGATGATGTATGTTTGGTGTCAAAGGGCAATGAACCTATTGCTTCCACCTCTAGAGACGCAAACTCATATTTACAGCGTATTGCACAAAATAACTAACTTGATGCCTCATCAGGCATATTTACCTTTAATTCATTTTATAAGAAAAGGTAAATGTGGTGCAGGAATTATATTAATTCTGAATATTCCTTTTCATACTTCAGTAAACGGAATTTCACCTATCTTTTTTACTAGTGATAATGATTTGCTAGTAAACATTAATTGCCTAGTAACCAATGGAAACCGCATTTCATTCACATAGCCGCCATTCCGCCAATATATAATTTACGACCAACTCCATATCCATAGAGAATGCGGAAAATTAAAAATGCAAGCCATAGACTATGAAACTCATTCCATTTATTCTAGCGCTGATACGCGACGCGTGCACATTCATGTCATTAATGAGGGCTGAGCCATAAATAAATCAAACCCAATAAGAAAAGCAGTTTAATTTTTAGTCAGAATGTTTTTTCTTGAAATTAAGGTTTTAACTTCTAAAATAGTTAGTGAACTTACTTAGCCGTGCATGCTATTTATGTATTAGTTGCTTTTTAACAAAGGTTTTAAAACTAAACAAATCACTCATCATAATATTTTTTTATGACCTGAAATAGGCTACGGTTTACCATTGGGAATGTTAGAGCGATTGGACTGTGAGGGAAAGGTAGCCTGGAGAAAATCCAGGACTCTACCAAACCAGATTTGATTTGTACAGTGAGCGTCAAATAGTCGCAACCAAAGTGGCCAAATATATAGATACAGATCTTTATTTATATAGCGGTAAGGATGTGTTACGATATATTTGGCCATACTAACTGTAACTGACTATATGATGACTGGACTACGGAATGCTCCTACCGAGTTTACGCTTCCCGCGAGATTGGTTGAGGCGATCTCAACTGAATCTGAGTGGTGGGAGATAAATTCAAACAATTTACTAATAGGCAATAAAATAAATGTTATTGTTAGTTTTCTATACTCGCGTAGTAATTGTATAAATCTAAAATGAAAACACGTAGCGTGTGCAATACGAGTAGTAAAAAGTAATCGATATTAAACGCTTCACGGTGAATTAGTAATGTAATAAATGTAATAATGTATAAAATACCCACACTTAAAAATTGTAATATAAATACTATACTTACTTTCGTTTTCAGTTTCATATATAATTTCGGTTTCATATATACATAGGTATACTTACATTACTTTGAGAACTTAGTTCTTACGGTTCAATAAAAAATGTTTATAATTTATTGCTTTTTAGTTTTACCGGCGGTTTAATTATTTATCTCTGGTATTATTGAAATTTACTATCGGTACCTTTGATTCTCTGGCATTAGATTTTTTAAATATCGTATTAAGATTAATTAATGTTGAGTTCCTTCCTACCCTATCAGCCAGGGTCGTCCACTGCTGGACATAGGCCGCCCTAGACCCCAAAGGAAGTGATCTCTGGGGGTTTAATGCCATTGATAATCGCCGCGCTTGGCTGGCGGGTTGGTGAGCGCAATATCATCCACCGTTCTAAAGAGACGCTTCCTCCGTTTTCTGATAGCAGGTCAAGGATAATACCTGGGCTTAGTGGTATAAGTCCATCAGATATTGATAGTAAAAATGCCAAAGATGTTATTATATTCTTAGCTCTGACTTTTTCAGTAGGTACAGTCGACGTCAAAGATATGTTCACACTTTTGCACCTTATTACAAAGGATTAAGGTGAAAAGGTGTAAACATATATCTTTGACTTTTTCAGTAAAAATAAATGAAAATACACCCGACCTTTTGAATAGGGCGTTAACGAGTCTAAACGTTCGCGAATCGCGACCCCTGTTCCTCTACCACGAGTTAACAAAAATGTACTCGCTCACAGCGTCTGCGTTTTTATGGGGAAACTAGATGATGCCCGCGGCTTCGACCGCATGGTTAGAGGAAAATGTAACATATTGAGTCTTCCCGTGGGAATGAGATGTTTTCCACTTAAAAAATCACGTCAATTCGTCGCTCCGTTTTGCCGTGAAAGACGGACAAACACACAGACACACTTTCGCATTTACAATATTAGTATGGAATTTGTAGTAGTCTTAGCATGAGTTGACAGTGACGGTACTCGTTAGCGACGGGGTAAATGTTTTGAATTGAGAGTATAACAGCACCGTCGGCGGTCACTTCTAGAACTAAAGATCGGCAGTATGAGTTCAACGCTAGCGATTAATTTTCGATAGGTATTTTACCTGAGTCGCAATCGAGTAACGTTTGTGGCTGTTGCTTATATAAATCGGTACCTTCAGTCATATTTTTGACATATGCTATCGAGCAATATATTATCGACTGCAGTGAACTATTTCACAGGTATATAGGAGAGTGAATATTTTTTAGAATTCGTGTGATAGTGGATTTCTCATTATTCTTTTAAGTTAATTATGTCAGAAAGTTATTATTTAACTATAGCAACACATCTTAAGCCAGGGATAAACTAGGGAACAAATGTCCTGCAACTCGTATCGCCAGCGACGTCGGGTGACATAGATTGACGTAGCCGGACACCGCCCGACAAGCCATGACTATGCCTGCAAGTGTCTGGCATAGTCGCCGGACTTGTCGGTCGAGTTCGTTTAATATCTCGCCGACAATTGTCGCCGGAAATTTGTCCCCTAGTCTATCCCTTGCTTTTAAGCCCATCAAATCAAGGTAAAAAAATGTGACTCAGGTTAACTGTGGTAGAGGACAGGTACAGAACAGGTATTTACTCGTAGATACGGTACCTTAGAGATATTTTCTCACCGATTTGGGGAATGCTTTGTAAACCATTTGTGATAATGCCTAGCGATTAACCTACATACGGTGACTTATATAGTTATGTTACATTCTTATGGCGTTATTCGTATGCGCTAACTTACTTGTTCAACCTTACATGATGTGGATAATCCTTTGTCCCTTTCCGTCTTTTTGATATTACCGTTTCGATCTTTTGTGACATTTGTTGCGAATATTTTGCAAACATTTATGAATAAGGCGGTAAGATATTATTAGTAAAACTGAAGTTGTATTATATACCTGTAGTAACATAAATAGTTACTTGATTAAAAATCTCTTTTTATAAATACGAATATTTTAGGGATTTTATTAGTATTTACATTCAACAGTTAAATTGTTTAGTTTCCACTCCTATTAATTCAAGTAAGTGGTGGCACAATTTAAAATATATGTTTAGGTTATCATATCTCATTTCATTCAGGTAAAAAAAATATACTCATAGTGTTAAAAACCATTTTTGTACCTATTTAAACATTCCTTATTGTAATATTCTATAATGAAATTTACAAATGAATATTAGTAATGAGAGCATAGGTCCCAGTCATTTCTAAGAAAGCATATTTATTTTCTTACCGTACCTTTTATATGATTAAATTGACAAAGAACCTCTCGTTTTATACTCGGGCTCCGAGTTCGTCCCTCTCAAATACCTATCCTAAAACATTGAACCCATTACATTTCCTACACATTTAATTTACAAAATTCTTCACCATATACAGCATATAACCGCTATTTGATAAGCGCCCTGAATGTTCTCATTTCCTAAATGACCGTACTTATTTGCTGCCAACGACACTCGCCCGTTTTTTAAGACTCCATCAATCTTCTGCCGAACCATTATCCTAACGTAACGCCACCGGAACGCATAACAAACAAACCCACATAATCGATAAGACAATAGTCCCTAACCTAAGGCAATAAAGGTCTAAATCGCATGCGTTTACACCTAGGTGATTTGCAACAAACTTAATTTTGCAGTCTTAAAACTCACGCATAAACGTTTAACTTCAGAAATATGAATGAAAATGTTCTGAGAGTAAATTACATAGCGGTAAATCTAAGTTGGTGTGGGACAGCTAGAAATGTTTATATATGAGGGGATTAGCCATGTGGAAACAGATTAATAGAGCACTACCGGATCTGTGAAATTGATTAACATTGAAACGTGAGTGACGTCGACGTGAAAACGCGGTCATTGTTAAAGTTACGTTTACGTTCAGCGCTTTCAGAGTATTTGGTTCACGGGTTCAGAATAGTTCGTAGAATCTGAGTGTAAGTTTTCAACGTAACTTTACGTCACGAACGCGTATGCGTTTCCCATATAAATAACATTATCACTTACGCGTTCGTAAACGTTTTTTTACGTCAAAAGAAACTTCAGGCGGTCTGTTTCATTGTTTGTCCGTAGTAGATCCATGAAAGAGGCAGTCTCTAACTAACGTTAACTAACGTTACGTCTTTTCTCCTAAAATAAACATGAATTATTTAGGAAAATGTGACCTGCTGAGTTACAGTTTGCTAGCAATAAATGCCATAATACAAATAAGGTATTTTAAGTTTCGTATTGTAAATAGCTATATAATAAAGTAAAAATTTAAAAGTAAATTAGTTTTGACACAATCTCGATGTATATAACTAGGTAATAAAATAAATCGATAGCGTGTCAAAAACAAATTACGACTATAACGCGAATATTTTTTTTACTCACACACAACAGAAAAAGACACATGTACAAAAAAATACAACAGAAACATGTCTTAAAAACTAAATCTGAATTTACAAAGTGTAAAAATAAATATTTACATTATTTTATAACCTTCGGCATGGCCCCAAAAAAAAACTAGAAGATAATAAGTGTTTTAAAACTGAATACCGATCGAGTCGGTTAAAGTATTTACTTTTACCTTTCCTATGATAAGATAAGCGCTACTATAATCAACGTACTTAATTCCCTAAGCCCGCCTTACTTAGAACGGTATCATTTATTTTCCTACTGGTATCTAGTGTTTCTTTTTAGGCTTCCATTACGGAAAAGAAATTAGTAACGTAAAGCAATACGAACGAATTAGAAGTAGCCAATGACATAGGTTCTTAAAATCCTATAAAACGAATAGAATATAGTTGACGTATTGAGATCTTATTGCTTTTTTTTAACCAAAACTTAATCTACCATTAATGCGACAGATAAGCGATAAAGTAATACTAAACTAACTTTTGAAGATACGTATGAGTATTTATGATTTTTTCTATTTACCAAGGTAGTTATTGCATGAGTAACTATCGCGGCAACCGAAGACAATATCAATATAGTAATTTTAAATTGAAAATTACGATTTATTATAACGACTTAACTAAAACTTAATGAACTTAATCAAAAAAATTGTGTTTAAAATTAATCCTAAAACCCCGTAAAAGTAAACCCACTGAATGGTTCTTGCCTAATAGGTCCCCATTATCCCTGCTGCATTGCATCGTGGAACTGCAATGGAGACCTGCTAAACCAGATAAGATCCAGAACGAGGATCGCAACGACTCTCGCGCAAACGACGCCCTATCTCCCAAAAGCGCGGGATTCTGTACCCTTGTTAGTATTTTAGGTAAAACCTAGATGTATCGTGAATGTATAATGTTCGGGTTATGTATATAAAACTATGTTATATAGAATGAAAATGTTATATAAATGTCCGATAATATAATAGTCCCATTGTCAGGCACATGCCTTAAACCTATGACGCCTTAAGATTATCGCCGTGGTCCGATTCTCGCTGTGAGCATTTTGAGCACGCACACGGTTGGTCCAATTTATTCTTTCTGTGGCTATTTCTCTAAGACTTGTAACTTGTAATACAAGCGGAAGTCTCTTTCTAACAACAGGTGTCTAAAAGTGACTTCCGCTTGTATTACAAGTTGTAAGTGTTCGAGAAATTTGCCCCTGAACTGAGCTATCAGCACTGTAAGTTCTGTGAGCAGTGCAAGCGTGAATCGGACCAAGATTTAGAAAAACAAAATCACCGAGATTATTGTATCATCGTGGGAGTATTTTAAGTAAGTATACTACGTAAGAAATGACTCAAGGTTGTTTACAACTAATGAGTGATGACACAAGCCGTTTCGTCATTGTCTAAACTTACTAGAAATCCATTTGGCTGTTGGAAAATCGATCGGTCCCTTCTATGTACTTAATATAATGTGTTATCAATCATTGGCTATACGGGCGTGAAACTTCGTAACTCGTTATAAGTACGTCAAGTAAGTTAGAAAGGTATTTTTTGTAACTAACTTCTAATCGACTTGGGAACAAAACAAAAAATAGTTACTTGCTTCATTTACTTGCAACTGCCGGATTTCTATGTTTAGATTTTAACCGACTTCATAAAAGGAGGAGGTTCTTCTATGTTCAGCTGTATGTATTTCTTTTATGTATGTTCATCGATTTCGCCCATAATATGTAGACAGATTCTCGCCATCACTCATATTGATATCATCTATTTCAATAATATTTCAATTCTTATCAATTCAAGTAATTTAAGCGTAAGTACCTACTCTAATGTTATGTATGTGCTTCGCGTAGTCGATGAAAATATGTAACTGTAACTCATATTTCACGCATTTCATATGACACGCCCATATTTGATATCGTGTTCTTATAGGAAAAAGTGGAAGGAAAATATTTTGATCCAAAAAAAAAATATTGGAGGGTTGGCTGACTTAGATGACTGGCCAAAAGATTTTTTTTTCTTTGGGCCGGTCGTCTAAGTCTAAGAAAAAAAACTTTAATCCCTTTTTTGAGCTTGCGTAAAAATAATAGCTATATGATTGTCCCTATCTCTGCTCCTCGTATGATACTCCAAACTACAGATAAGTTTCTTTTATGTACCTAAACAAGGAAGACCGTCATTCGTGCTGCACTCTTGCTATATCACTGTTGCACGTCATCCTCAATTAAAGACCCTCCGACCTTGCAGTTCCACATAGCTTCGATGTAACACCATACTGTTGGTATAATATTTCAGCGCAGTTATATTTTAATAATAGTAAAAAATATATAACTTTGAGTGGTAGCCTATTTAATTAAGTTTACATGGTAGTTTCGTACGCTAGAAAGCTGGCAAAATGCAGCTTTTGGCGAAAATACTCTTTTTGTCGGAATATGACACATTCCGACAAAACGAAAATAATAGACGGCTTCTCATTTAAAATAAGGAACGACAAAGACTAATAAGTAGACATTATTTATTTGAATCTTTATTGATATTTTAAAATTGAGTATTTGAATTATTAAGTATTTACTTAAATAAAGTAAATTAAATAGGTACTTTATTTTATTATGGTCTGTATTGTATGGTCTGAACTGTAATTTGAAAATCTCTATTCACTACTCATGGATCTATCTATACTACACGTACTTATAGATACAATAACATGTGAGTTTTTTTTTTTAATTTTTTATTCAAGTAGGCCTAGCACTACACAACTACAAGCACTTTCGAATAGTCAAAAGAAGAAGAGTTTTTTGGCATATTGAAAATCAACGATTAATATTCTTTATCTATGTAGGTACATAACTAAGTAATAGTATACTTAACTCATGTTAAATAAAATGACACTCACATCATGTTTTTCAAGCTGGCAACGGTTCTATAAAGACTAATTACTCAAGTGGCTTAGACATGAAAATGCAACGCCATCCTTAAAGCCACATTTACGAAAAATTGTTTTTCTTCAGGGTTCGATCTTACCAATCCAGTTGTACAGATATAATATTAAATCCAACTTATATCCCGAGAAACACGTCAAGCCATTTAAATTCAACTGGCCCATTTAAAGCCTATACGCTAAGTTCATTTGAATATCCTTTTATAGCGCTCCCGCTATTCGGACACTAGGGAAATAGCCTCATGCTGCTCATGAATTGAATAGTCAAATATGGCTGCCCACGTATCTTCATGCAAACCAATTTAGAGAGTAAATAAAAAATATATTCATCCCTTTTTTGGGTATAGTCCCACTAGTGTAAGTAAAGTACAGTATGATTACCTCAGCCTATGCTCTAGCTGCCGCTAGCTAAAACGCCGCCGTGAAACTGTAAGCGTATGGGCTTAGAAACATGCTTTCAGCGGTGTGTCCCCCTAGTGTCTAAGAGCAATGGCAACAAATAAATAATAAATATATATTACACAACATACTTACACACATTGACAGAGCCCCAGGGTAAGCTCAGCTATGTTGTGTGTAGTTTTCAGCATGCAGCATGCAGGAACAAATATCTGCAATCTTCACACAAATAAATGCCCTGTTTGATGGATTATTTTAACTACTAAACCAAAATTGTCGTCAATTGTGTGTTCTATTATTAAGTGATGCTAATACAATTTTAACGTGCGACACTCTTAACTTTTGGGCTTAGCCAAACGTCTTACTGGAGTTTCCTCGCCTAGGCTAGGCCACACTAATATTATCAGCACAATCTCCTAAACTGACAGACTTGTAGAAAACTTGGTAGGAGTATTCCAATAGTATAAATCAGAGCCAGTACCGCGAACATCGAAGTTCGTATATGTCGGGCATCTTTCCCTTCTACTCCAATTAAAGGCGTCATGATAGTGACAGAGAAAATCGTACAAAATTTACGACTATCGTTTTTACAGCGGTAGCACTGCAGTGTACTGCAAAGGCCTTGTATATTTCGAAGCTAACTTCCTTCCACACAGTCCGGTATCTCTAACACCCCAAAAATATAAAACCTAGGTCAGTTGAAAAAAATTTGCATACACTAGGGCTGCTATCATACGTTTGCATATGGCGCTGGTATACCCTGGTCGCAACTCGCACCGCTCGATTGTCCATTCCGCAAGAATCGTAACAGCCATACGACTTATTCAATCGTGTATCGTATTCCGACCTAATAAAGTTTAATTTAACACTAGCTTCAAATGTACATACGGCTGTTTTGTATAGGGCAGATATAATGTCCTATTTATAAGGTCTTGCTTGTCTTAGTATGGAAAGCGTACGGTGACATTGCCGTCTTTTGTTTGAATGTTAATTATCGGCGAATGCCATTTGTAATGAAACTGCCCTTTAGTTCCACTACGTATCATACAGTTTTGGTCTCTTGACAGTTGAACTCAATAAGTAACTGTTACAGTGTCACGTCGTAACCCTCAATTTCATATTTCTTGCGTTGTGCCGGCATTGTACCACGACTCACCGGGATACCGAGGTCCACTTGGCAATTAAACCCAGGATTTGGCGTAGGCACCGGTTTTACAAAAGCGACTGCCGTCTGACCATCCAAACCAGAGGGTAAACTACGCCGTATTGGGATTAATTCAATTTGTTTACGATTTTTTCGTTCACCGAAAAGCGGAACCAAAAACTGGTAAATATCAAATGACATTTCGTACATAAGTTCCGAAAAACTTATTGGTACAAGACGTGGTTTGTACCTGTGACCTCCGGCTTGTAAGTCGCACGATCTTTATTACAGGACATTCTTACACGGACAGATTGACCGAGCCCCATGGTAAGCTCAAGAAGGCTTGTGTTGTGGCTCTTATCTTCAATGTTTCTATCGCATTTCAATTGATAAACACGCAATCTGTTCAATTAAAAAACGGTAAATAAATTTTGGTGTGGTGGTTACTTGCGCTACTATTGATGCTGACTGTACCACCGCTATTTTGCACAACAAAAACAATATTCTTTTTTTTATTATATTTCAAGCGTCACCTCTCTACCTTAGGTAAGTATTTAAACCTGAGGGCTTAATCCGGACCCCAAGGGCTATAACCTGGTAATGACAATAAAACCTAATTGGGGTATCACCGAGCATGCGGGTGGGCACTTAGTGTGACCACACCACAGACCATAACATATCTATTAAACTAGACGCCGCACGCGTATTATGTTTTAGAATAGAGCTACATAAAGCCAGTACCTACCGGTAGCCGAGGTATTAAAAATAAGCGTGAAATCATTTTATTATTAAGAGATCAAAATAATTTTGAAGACTGGCTCGCTTAAATAGCTACTTCTACTGCAAATTGTACAGTAAAGTTAAAAATATACGATGACAGTGTCAACATATCGTATATTTTACCTTGACTAAAATTTACAGAGATGCATGTGTAATGGTATACGTACAGTTGTACACTAAACAATATATATATATTTCTACAGTATATTATTCTATAATCACTCAGGCATAACATTTATTTAAAATACCAGTTTTTGTACTGGGGGCAGCTATAGTAGATATAATTGTCAGAATAACGGAAAATGAATAGGTAGTTACAGTGCGAGTAGCTGTGTTATTAGACTTATTAGGTAGGTACAAGGTGAACTAAAGCAGTACGGAGTACCCACTTAAAAAGTAGGAAATTATACAAGAACAACACGCTTATGTTTATGATCCTTACTTGCGGCATCTAAATAAATATAATATATTGTCTGTGGAACACTTGTTACCTTGTGCAGTGTCCTTCAGGGCCGAAGGGAGTTCATATCACAGCCGAGGTTAGTTTCTTTGGGTACTTACAAATGTTTTTGTTATTATTTAAAATAAATTGTATTTGTATGTAAACTAATACTTACTCCTTAATGTACGCAGTAAAGACACATTTTTATAAGGACCTTTGATTCTATTTTATGCAAAATTATAAATAATAATATTATATTTTACGAAAACATGTTTAATTGTTAAATCCGCAATGCAGAGCAGCCTAAAACTATAATGTATCATAAAAAAACATTTGAAAAAATATGCATCGGATAAATCACATTAATAAAATAAATATGAAACCTACACAACTCTAAAGTAAAATTTATGTAATATATATATATATATATATATATATATATATGTACATAACTTTAACACATAAAAAAGTGATACATACGTGAAGAAAATGTCAACCCGTACACAACAACAATCGTTTCTTTAACTAAGCATACATTGACCGCCATCAATTTGAATTTATTCCCCGAAAATAAAGTATAAAATTAAATGCATTTTTAGTGGCTGTTACGACTGTCTTGCTGTTAGCGGTAACGTAAAGTAATTAACATTAATTTTAATAAGGCATCTTTTGATAGCCAGAGTATGCGATATGCTAATCGTATGTATGAAACTATGAGTGTGTTAGTATAATAACATGGTCAGAGATCAAGAGCACAGACATTATATGTTATAATATTATCGCTTCCGTTACTTCGGAAATCATTACGATAAATTCTTCGCAATTTATAAATAAACAAGTACAATTTAAGACGATAAAACTCCAAGCGCCACTTGCACCATCAAGGGTTAAGCATTAACAATGAACTTAACCGTTTAACCATCCAGCATTAACAATGAACTTAACCGTTTAACCATCCAGCATTAACAATGAACTTAACCGTTTAACCATCCAGCATTAACAATGAACTTAACCGTTTAACCTCGGTTTAGTTGGTTAACCGTGGGTGGTGTTAATATGTTATACGGCAAAGAAACAAAGGCCTTGAACCTATTAAAAAAAAACGCATCATAAACGGCTCATTCGTTCCAAAACCAAGCTGTCACAAACACGCTTACAAACATCACGATCAAGCTAACACTTTTATTTAGCATCATAAAATCCCCCCTCAAACCGTTGTCGGGATATCCTACTATTACATAACATTACATTAGCTAAACAAGAATATAATATTTACGTAGCAGTAGCCTATAAAAACTTACTCATCTCTGTGTCATAGATGGGAGTTTTCAAAAAATAGTGCCCCGATTAGTGAAAGTTGTTAACAAAAGTTAAATCACTGTCAGTTTCGTGACGACAATTAAGCATTAAATCTCGATAAAAACTTGGTTTTGATGTTCATTTCATAAATTTCAATCGATATTACAATCTAATTAAAAGCAAAAAGTCCATATTCATAAAGATTTAATGCTTAATTGTCGTCACGAAACTGACAGTGATTTAACTTTTGTTAACAACTTTCGCTAATTGGGTGTACCAAATTTTGAAAACTGCCCAGCTACTGTTCCCAATCCTGATCCAACTGCTTTACGGTATTAGGTGAAGGAATTTTACTAAATAGGCTGCCAAGGATGTCAGTAGTTCTGATAAGTCTCCACTTATCACAGTCACAAATGAATCACATTACATAATAAGTCTAGCTATGTTTATGTTTGCCAGGTTGTTAAACCTAATAGCCGGACAGACCTGTCAGTTTGGCCGGACATTGGGGCAGAAAGGACGGACCCCCTACATTATTGAGGATTTTGTGTCTCAGTTTAGTCGACTCGCCTGCACTCGCCCGGTTGCGAAATGTAAAGAGCCTACAAAAGCCGGATTCGCCGGACACCGTATATTTTGTCCGGACACCCAATAAAAAGCTACCTATATTCGGCTTTATCCGGACGTCTGGCAATGCTAGCCATGTTACAGATCCGTAGTATATAGTATTCAAAAAAGTGGCTGAGTGATTTGACCGATCAAATACGCGTCTAGACAATATACCGAAAGAAATTGATACCTAATCTTACCTATAGGAAGGCGGATGTCTATAGCCAAATGTATTAGTAGGACTACAATACTGCAGTTCCTATTATTAAGTATAAATAACCTACCATTATTTTAAAACCCAACGAGCATAGACTAGCGGAACCTCCGTGTGGTGCCGAGTCATGCGAAAAATTGCTCATTAATGTTGGGATTGGAACCAATTAATTTACAAGTTGACCGTTTGCTCTAGTTACGCCGTTGTCTTAAATCGATGTTGACTTGTTTATTAAATTAATATATTTCTAGTTATAAGACATTAAGTAATTGACCCGGGTAAACAGTCCCCCTAAACTGTAACCAGAAACAGGTCGCACTGAAAGCAAATTTTAATTGGTTTTACAAAATTTCAACAACATTTTAGGGTTAATATAGCACCTACCCTTGAGTTGTGTTGAATCAACAAATTTTCTGTTAAATAACAAATTTCATGTTGTTTTAACGTATAATTTTGTTAATTCAACTAATCTAACTGGTATCTCAACAAATTAAGCTTCCCGTACTGTCACAAAATCTGAATACCTTAAGTATTACTCCTGGCCAAAAGTATACTGGGAATGGCTCCGATTTTTTTAAATATAATCCCTAACGACATAAAAGGCCTAAAATTGATCAATCCAAGATTCAGCTAAAACCATATTTGATTAGAATTTTTTTAAGACATTTAATGGCTTAAAATGATGTGTTAATTTCGTACTTACATTACGTAGTTTACTTTACTTTAATGACACTTTGTTTTTTTTTCTAAGATCCAATTAAAAACGACTGGTTATTATAGCACATAGCGGCGCTACCACGAAAATCAATATTTAGAAATTTTGATTCTCTGACATTCTAATGACGCCTTAATTGGAGTAAAAGAGAAAAATGCTCGAAATATTCGAACTTCGATGTACACGGTCGGCCTACAGTACTTCTCAACCTTTACTATGAGGGTTGACACTCCTTCATGCGCTTCTGGCATGCTTGGAGATGGACGGCTGTGTAGCATGAATGCTTGAGGTTTTATGAGTTGATAGATGATAGGCCATCCAGCACTTAGCACTTTAATATAAGTAAGTTGCATTGTATTCCCTATTGCTTATTTCATTATGTATATGAGTATATTGTTATTGCTTAGTTTCTCGCCGTATCGGTATATACTGTAATGCTGAGTTACATCGTTGTTATAAATTAATTAATTAATTACGTTGTTAGAATTATAGTCGTAGTTAAAATAATAGTTTACGCATACGACGATAGACGTTTTCGCCAACACGTAGCGGTGATAGAGGTATACATAAAAAAATATGAAAAAAATAAGTATATAAAATTGTGTAGGTACAGTGAGCAGCAAAAGTTGCTACGCGGACTAGGTTTTCAATGACATTATTGTTAAGAGAATACGGGCGTGTCAAGATCATTCTGAACACTTGGCCCGTTTAGAAACTTCTGCTACTCACTGTACGAAAACAAGTCTTAAAACGGAATAATGAGTTTGCAACTCTTGTACAATTTTAATAATTATAATTTTACCCGAGACACGCGGAGCACAGAAGATGAAGGTGAATTAATTATGTTAAGAAATGTTGATTAAGAAGACGGAAACCACTTAATTGTTCGAAATTACCTGTCTGAAAGGAACTTTGAATTACTTAATTGACGTAAGTAATTCATCTTCCTGAATTAGGAACGTTTCAATTCGCGCAACATACGTGTATCGCTATTTTGTTTCTAAATTACAACCTATAAAATGTTAACTGAATAATTTTTAATTCATTCATTTGTATAAAATGCCTTAAAGTAGAATTTTTAATAGAATTAATATTTATACCAGTATTTACTTGCTTTTAACAATTTGTCACTACACATATAGGTACCCTCTGTTTCTAGTTAGATAGTATGTTGTACGTAAAAATAAAACATTAGGTTTGTATTATTAGCTTATCTGTCAACCCAGATTTCATTTATTTTTTAATACTTTCAGACGCAACAAATTACTTTCCTCAATAGAGGTAAAGGCGACGTGTAAAATAAGAAACAAATATAACATTTCTAGCAATAAAGTGGCGAGAAAATGTCAAAGATGTATTTGATGTCGTATGGATAGTCGTATCGCGCTCGACATTCTGTCAGTTCAGTATGTCGAATAGCCGTCCTGATAAAATACTTTTAATGTGTAACGTTATCAACAAGTATAAAACTTTGTTTGCTTAGGATCACTTGTAAACCGTCTTATCTTCACCGAAAAATTGTTATTATTTTAAAAGTTTGACATTTGCCTACGGAGTGACAGCTTCGCCGCCATATTTAACGTCCATTGGTTAAGTGCGTCGCAAGCTGCCGTAAGTATGCAAATACCGAGCAAATAAGAGTTACGACAGTAGCAAAGTGCCATTGTAATTAATAAAACGGAAGATAAGAACTGTAAGTCAAGTTAGCACTCTATCTCGAACATAAATAACGAGTTATTTGTCGTAATTAGTCATCGGTATCTCAGTTCGTGGCCTCTGGGACTCTGCTCAATATTCTACTATTTATATCATATGAAAACATATATTTTATTTCTTAAGTATTCGTGGGTGCAAGGTGGATGCTATTTTCAAAAATGTGTGGGTTATTACGGATACCGCACTGCGTAGACATAACTGTACTATCAGACTATCCGATTTTGTCGTAATTACGCGCGACACATTACATTCAATAAAAAGCACTGAATCACACAGTTCAGTTAAGGAAGCATAATATTATCAGCTGCATGTCTATTTTGTGAAATCAGACTTGTTTTTATATAACTAGCTGTGCTCCTCGGTTTATCAGGGTAAAAACGAAGCCTATGTGTTAATCCAGGGTGTCAGCTAACTACTTACCAATATTTATTAAAATCCAGCCGTTTAGAAGTGAAGAAGTAACAAACATACACACTCACACACACTCACAAACTTTCGCCTTTATAATATTCGTGTAGAATATTTTGTTATATCCTGTTTTCTTGTATTTTATTGAACTGTTTAATTTCGATTTGATGTATTACTCTTTTGAAAAATATATAAGTAAGTTCCGCTGAGTTTTCTGCCGGTTCCATAATTTTCTCAGTTCAGAGGTGTAGAATTAGAACCGATGGTAGGTTTAACGTTAGTAAGTGCAATGTAATGTGTATAAATTGAATGTTTAAGGTGGTTTAAAATGTGATCACAAAATTCACAATTTTTTTAACAGCACCAGCGGCATCCGTATTGATTTCATACATTCATGAGCAACAGCATTCGATTTTTAGATAGACATTTCCATTAATAAATTGCTAATTAGAGTGTGTTTGCTTTATTTTGAATTCCTAATTAGATATTTTATTACATTGCGTGAATACTTGTACTTAATTTGTATAATGTTATTATTATATACACTTATACATCAATATATTATTAAACACTTAAGCTAGATGGCACATCAAATAAAATTTCGAATCTGACTTGGGCTCTATGACCAATGCGGTACATTAAAGTGAAGGTAGCCTGGGGAAAATCAAGGACTCTTCCGCACCAGACTTGATTTGTACTACTGGAATACTCCTACTGAGTTTACGCTTCCAGCGAGATTGGTTGAGGCGGTCTCAACCGAACCTGAGTGGTAAAATCCTGATAATAATAGACCCGTCCAAGCGCCCGTCAAGTTTGGTGTTGTGTAAATAATACACCATAGTTTTTTAACATTAAAAAGGAAGCTTAAGAACGAAGCACGAATCTTTTATACTTTAAAACGCTTTATGCCACACAACTGTCAAAGTATCTCGCTGTCGACATTATCAAAGTTATGCCACGTTCTTAAGAAAAAAAAACGTGGACTGCATGTATTCACCATGTTATAAGTCGAAGAAAACAAGATGCATTTAAATCACAAAATCGATTACATAGTTGAAGACTAAATAATCATAATTCATGTTGATGGAGTCTGAGGACACAACATCTTCAGATTAGGAATAGGTAAATAAGGTGCAGGGATGCTATCATTTATTTTCTCTATGGTAACTAAGTTATTCTTACTTCTTGCTGCTAGCTCGTGTATAAATAACATAGTTTATCGATATAAGACTGTTAACCTATTGTTCTGTTAAGGACTTGGTGATATCAATATTTGTCCCAAGCAGAAAAGATTAGCTATGCCTGCTTCTTTGTTTACTGAATTTCTAATTCTATAAAAACGGACTGTAGTTTAGTTTAGTAGGATTGCAGTATCCCCGACGATATTGTTACTAAAACGATTCTAAATAATAGAAAAGGTACTCTCATTTTACTTTGTAGGCAACAGGTAGGTAGTCCCAGGGCGACCTATCCCGTATTAGCTCAGATCCTGGTATAAAACACAGACTATTTAACAAAATCAATACTCGAAATAATGGAATGCACGGAAAGATATAGCCCAGCCTTTTACACTTTCATCATTCTGTCCTTCGCACACTTTATAGTGAGAGTAAAGATATACCATATGTGCGTCTTTTTCTCCAGTTTTTAGGTTGTATAAAGTAGTATTTAGTTTATCTTGTATCTCTTATTTTGTTTTATATAACATGCTCTCAGTTTTCGTCTTTCGACTTTGTCTTGTTTAGCAGGTTCCAGCTCGTCGACGCAACATGCTATAACATGTGACATACGTTTGACGCTGCAAATTTATATATACATCCTCGTGGCTTCTAGCTATTTGACCTCAAATGCAAACTGGTCCAAACCAGCCTTTGGTGTTCTAGCCATTAACGGGTCAGATTACGAATTATTAAGTTACCTATCTTTCGACCTGGTACCTAAACGTAGTAATGCGGAGTCTAGGCAAGGTGGTCTACGAATGTACCTCGTGTGTTCAGCATTCAACACGTGGCCTCACTAAATTAAGGAATGGATAGGAAAGTGATTGGTTGTAATTAAGGCTATTGATTGAACACACCCTTGGATATAACTGCGTAGTAAATAAGGTCTATGTCAAACTCTTGTGGTTATGTGTGGAACCTTCTGTTCTGTATGTGCGTGTTAAATGGTAGGGATTTAAGGAACTAATCAAAGTTCTTTTCATGTAAAGAACTATTATGTGTTAAATCTTATATTATATTGTTACAATTTTTTGAGGTAGGCTTGAGCATCGAAGTTCGATAATTTCTTTCATCTTTCTCTTTTACTCGAATTAAGGTGTAGTTAGAATGAGAATCATTCGAAATTTAGATTTTTGCTGTAGACCTTCAGACGGCCTGCTTCAAACCACTTTGTTGTTCGTTGTACTTCTTTATAGCACGTAAATGCACTGCTAGGGATTGGAATTCGCTCCTTTCGTTTGTATTCCCGGAAACATATAGTTTAAGTCTTCTTCTTCTTTTTACACAAATATGGCTTCCAGAGTTTAGGTCTCTTCAAGGCAAGAGTGAATAAGCTGTTACCAGCAAGAACTAGCGTGCGACGCCCTCGACCTCGTCGACACTTAGCATCAGGTGCGACTGAGGTCAAACGCTGGTCAGTATTGTTTTTTTTTTTAAAAGATCAATAAAGAGGGCAATAGTAAATTTTTGGATTTCATATTTGTGCCTTAGTACTTGGAGCATTGGGGCTTCCCGCATAGCATTTTTCTTTACCGTACGGTGTACTATTGTTACTCCAGGTAGGTCGTTCATCACTGGGCGTAAGTTTAGTCAGATGTTGAAACAATGGGCTTACTTACTGCGAAACTATGAGAAAAAATTGAGGGATCCCGTTAGCATAAAAGACATGTGATTAACGTTTTTTAAGTCGAAAATTCGTTTCGCTTTTTAAAAGCTATCCCAATCGTTTGACTCAATATTATTTCTAAAATAATTAAATTCAAGAATAGTTTCATATTAAGACGTCGGTCTTGGCTGTTTGTTCGCGGTTAACCTAACACACTCCTCGCTTCGCTTGTCGTCGCACCTCTCTGGACTCTGTCACACTCACATATGATATTTCTGTGGCTTCCAATTGATGGGTCGTTTATTGTTGGGTCGCACTTTATCAACCTGTACCAACAATGCACATCCCAACAATTCAAAGCCAAGGGACTCTGATTGTTGAACGCGGATTGATGGGTCGAGGATTGTTGTCCTGTACAAAACGTGGCTTCGGATTGCTGCACCGTACCGCATTTGTACGGACCTAGAAAGCGCAACCCGAGAATTGACGACCCAGCTATCCGAGTACATCATGGTCGCCAATTGATGGGCTGTTCATTTCGGGGTCGAGCATTGATGGGTTCCTTTTTGATGGTCACCAATAGTGAGAGCGGGAATAGGGTTTGCAAAACGAATACTTGGATGCTCATGCTGTCGTTTTTTCCTACTTAATCAAATATTTGATAATAATAATAAAATACCTACTTCACTTATTTCATATATAAATCGTAGTTTTGTTTCAAATATTTATATTCAAATTATCCGAATATATAAAGTATTCGGGAGGAAACTGCAAACCCTAAGTGGGACTCTGGTGCCTTTGATGCTCTTGAATTTGACGCTCTCTTTCGTTCCGCACATATTTTGTTCGGCAAGCTCACTCCATGTACAGTCGACGTCAAATATATGTTTACACTTTTATGTACCTTGTTACAAAGGAATAAGGTGAAAAAGTGTAAACATATCTTTGACGTCGACTGTACATATGTCCATGTCATTTACTCGACTAGGTCTTATGCTTGTTTGACCTCCTTTCCAGACCTTTCTATTTCATTGTCAACCACCATTACGTATGTACCTAGTAATTTAGTTTAATAGCACAGTCACGGTAATACTTAGTCACATGAGGAAAAGTGTTCTAGACACGTAGGACTAGGTTACCTATATCACTTTGCACCTGTACAAATAACAATACATAATACATCTACAAGGTACGGTCAACAAAAAGTGGCTAAGCGGGTAAGAAGTTCAAATTACAAATTATTCAGGTAGGGTAAACCATAGTGTTATTACGCACTGCCAGTGGTTGCTCGCTTTAAGAAAAAACATTGTCATATGTATGTGTGGGCAATCGTAACCGAGCAATAACTATTGGGACCGAGCGCGACGACAGCGCCACGTGACAGGCGGCCATTATGGACAATATTGTCACCGCTGTCAAACAAGAAGTAAGTAAATATTGTGAAAAATATTAATGAAATCTTGTGTTATTTTACTATATTACACAATTTTGGACAATGGTAGTCAGTAATATTATTAAAACGATTAGAAAATGTTTACTGCAATATGGATTTGACAGCTCAAGTCAGCGACAAAAATGTCAATTTTAGCCGTAGCGAGCGCTGTGATCGTTTAGACTGCCCCCTCCACCCGCTTTGCACTCTGCCAATATGGTTTACTCTACTTTGTAATAAAGGTGTAAGCAAATTTAAAACACCCTTTCTCAATTAACCACTCGGCTATTCATTGTTGCCTACTAACTGCACTGTATTCGGCCTGCTCTCTAAGCCTGTGCAGGTACGAAAGAGATGCATTATTCCGATGATTTATGACCCGACTCGCCACATGTTTTTACTTAGTCTACTACATTTTTCATTCACCAAAAGACGTCCACTGCTGGACATATGCATCCCCAAAGCAACCCACAATGTTCCTTGCATGGAGGGTAAATGACATAATCGCCACGCTTGGCAAGCGGGTTGGCGATTGCAGTGTTCCACCGCACCCCAGGGATACTGCTGGGCATCTCCCGGTGGACTTAGCCGTAGTTTAAGTTTAATAAAATGTTGTAAAAGACTACACCCAATGCAAAGCCCATTACATCCATAAATTTACTTCAGAATTAAGGGGATTAATCTACTTACATTCTATTAGCACTAGGATTGTTTCTAAATAATACTTTCATACTAAAAAAATACTACAAACTACGCAATTAAATTTTATTAACTTTTTTTACGACATCGGCTTTGATATCATGGCCGCCGTGAGTTAAAAGTATCTGGTTTTAGTTGAAACACAACATTCGTATTTTTCACCGCGATGACATTTACGATCTTCAAAAGGGATACACACGACAGACTGATCCGGTGTTAAAAGTAGAACTATACCTCTACCACCAGACTCTAAAGTTCACATAAAGTAGAACTATACCTCTACCACGAGACTCCAAAGTTGACATACGTGTACTTCATGTTTTATACGTCCATTTGTTAGGCTGTGTACAATATGCTCTTAATAGTATATTACGTACCCAGGGCGGTAGAACAAAGAATGGCTCAGATCGCGGGTATTTGTGTCCCGAATCGGAGATGAGTGCCATAAACAAGCGATCTGCTGCCTTCTTTATTACCGCCCGTGGTGCGTACATAGTTTTACGTCTTCATCTGGGTGTAAAGTGAGATTTTCCATCGCGCCCTAGGGCGGTAAATCTCTCTTACCGCCAAGTGTGACGTAAAAATATTTTACGCAGACGCCAGCGAGTGTGAGTAACGAATTTTTGCCAACTCGTGGCAGATGGTAGAGATACTGCGGTGCTGCCGCGAACAACGATAGTAAATTTCGTACAATTATCTCTGTCACTCTCATGACACCTTTGGAGTAAAAGAGAAAGATGTCCGAAATATACCAACTTCGATGTTCGCGGTTTTTTTATTAAACTAGCCCGTGAAAACCCATAACAAATGTTAAAGGATATCGTGAAAGATATGATAAGTATCATGTTAGATTTCTCTGTCTTAGATTTGTTATAAACTATTTATAACTCCACTTTCATCATGCGCAAATAGTATTGGTATTGTTCGAGGTATCTAAATTACTTGCCGTGTATATTTTATACATATATATATATATATATATATTTTTTTTTATGTCATAGGCGGCAAACGAGCAGACGGATTGCCTGATTGTAAGCAATTACCGTCGCCCATGGGCACCTGCAACACCAGGGGAGTCACAAGCGCGTTGCCGGCCTTTAAGGGGGGTTGGAGCTCTGGGAACCTTACTCACCATCAGGAACACAACACTACATACCTGAAAGGCAGCAGTGCTATTATGGCTGTAGTCTTCTGTAAGGAGGAGGTACTTCCCCAGTTGGGCTGCCCCAGATTCAAGCGTGATGGTCATCGCTGTGCCCTACCTCTCATAATATCTTAATTATTAGTGATTTAAAAAGAAAGTCATTCAAATAACTCCTACATTGGGCCTGGAAGTTTTTAACATCTATTTAAGTAAAATTCTAAAATTGGGTTCGTATATTTCTTTTAAATAACACTAATAAATTATGTCACAGGCTCTAGTGTAAGTTTCTTTTTACGTAAAAAAACGTCTCGAACGCGTAAGTGAGAATGTTATTTATATGGGTAACCCTAACGCGATGGTGATGTTTTGTTACGTTAGAAACTTACACTCAGGGCTCAGGCTAGATCGAGGACTTTTTTTCAGACTTGGTCCGGTTGGTGAGTAAGGTTGGAAGGCATAAAAATGTGAAAGAATGGATATACTCGTTTTGCTTGGATTGTTATGTATTTGAACGAATTTTTAACCGACTTCAATAAAAAAAGGAGGAGGTTATCAATTGGAACTAATTTTTTTTTTGTATGTTACTCGATATCTTAACCTAAAAGAGCACTAGGTTTTTATAATTGCTTTATCAAACCGGGTTCCATAATTCATAAAGTAATCTGGGTCGTGATCCAAAAATGTCAAAAAATGATAAAGGCGATCATACTTAACAACTTTTCCCATGGGACCAATATTGAATTTGATTGGTTTCTATCGTTTGTCATTCTCCAACAATTTTTTTATAAATTATTGTAATTCCTCGATTTACTTATATTTCAATGCCAATTAATTAATTTTATTTCCTGAATCTCTTTGAACTTTTAATTATTATGTGTTCTAATTTTAGCGTTCACGTAACTTACTGCTATATAATATATTTTTCTGCACCTACTTAATTGTCTATAAAATATTAGATCTTAAGTATAAATGTTATTTTTTTATGCAATAAACAACAATAAACATCTGAGAAAGTGACAGTGGCACCTATTATAATTAGGATACGCGAAATGAAAATTAGATTAATCTATCGTAAATTCTACCACAAATCATTTTGTAATGCAAATCACGTCTCAATACCTCGTTGAATACAAACTAGATCGGGTTAAATGGGCAGAAAAGTGAGTCTGACCGCCATAAATCCATTGTGGAAATGACGTGCGGCTTTGAATAGTCGGAACTTCGGGTTCTAAGGTAATTTGTAATGAATAAGTCACGGCATTTGAGTAATAATAATATGGTAATTGTGAACACGGGTAGCTAATGTAGTTTCCTTGTTGTGCTGTCGACATTGCTGTATCTGGTATTATACTTGTTAATGTTAAGTGGGGGAAGATTGACAGTCAGTTCAACCGGGGTAAGATTGAAAATAGCATTTATGTAATGCTTCGGTATACGGAAGATATTTTATCAAAACCCATGTAAGAATTCTTTCATTGTTGCCTGATTTTACCTTACTTATTCAGAAGGAATTCGTTCAGAAATTAAGTAGGAAAATATTATATTGTAACATAGGACACGGGTTTTTCTAATGTTAAATAAATAATTAAACACATACATTATTAAATATTTTATATAATATATCTTAACATGCGTGTGTATTCCAAATTTTAAAGACCGAAGAAGACCGAAGACCGAGAAGATGGTAAGTAAACGTAATGGTTATACTTATAAAGTTAAAAGATTTATTATATTATAATGTTTATTAAAATAAAATCAAATTACAATCACTTATTCACCTTACTTCTTTTTTTAATGAGGTAAGGAAAAGCACTTAAGTGTTTTTTTTTTTATGAGAAGTCGCCCTATTTTTTTCTTACTACTGTTAAAATACTATTCGGTCTTCCCCTCTTTTCCTAATGCAAATCATTAATTAGGTAATTATTTATTGAGGCAATATTGTGTTTACAGTTTTAGCATTTTCTATGGAAACACTAATGACACGGAGGTAAGGTAGTTGTGAAACAGCTGTAGATTATTTGAATAACTTACCGTTTTGTTTTCAAAACTGCAATCCAATCAATGCGATTGCTCCAATTATTCGAACACACTTAAATATCTTTTTATTTCTTTATATACACTTATCACTGCATAGTACAGGATTGTTAAAAACACAATTCTTGTTATGTACTGAGTGGTCTCTGTCATCACAGAATATAAATAATTTTGACGGTTTTTTTTATTGCGATTTAGTAATTCGCGCCAAAGTGGTGGCCGGCCTCACATGCGTTTCGTTCGACGGCATGTGTCACACTGACATAACTAGTAGAGTAGGAACGGTAGCGCACAATGCGTGTGCGCAGCCACAGAACAAAGAGGGACAGCTAGTTCACTCGCCAGTGTCAATTTCAACGGGCACTTATTTGGTTTTATTTATTTAGAAATGCACATGCTTTTTATTTTTTGTTTGTGTTTTATCTTGTTTAGTAAATAATGTTAAATATATTAATTATCTTCTTTTTAGTTACACAATTTGGAAACGAGTAGTAAAAATATAATGACTATACTAAAAATGTAGGTTGCTTATAGATGACTTCACAGTTGACATGATAATTAAATTATAACATTAACATTCCTTGTTTGGTACACATGTTAAGATATTATACCCATAATTTAATAATAAATAACATATTTTTATTGTTTTGATATGTTTTTAGATGAATTTTTATATTTTACTTTTATACAAATGTTATAAAAACCTAGCCTAAGATTTAAGAAGAATAAGAATAAGAATAAGATTTATTTTATTTGCCTTAAATAGAAAATATACAATTACATTTATAAAATACACAAAATATTTAAATGTATGAAACAATATTTTTATTAAACTGGAGTAACTAAGAGTAAATCAAATTATTTTTTTATAATTATATTGCTTTGCTTTGATATTTTTTGAAGTAGTATGAAACTGTATCTAATAAATGTCCCAAATCGGAATCATAATTATGTATACGTCTAAATATAATAAACATTGTATACATGTGCTGGGACAGACTTGCGGCTTACGTCTGCCTTTTACAGTGAACAATCTATATTTATTTAACTTATGCCACCATTGTCGATATAGCGGAGGGACACCGGAGTGACTCACGCGCCGCTCCTGCCGGCTGCGTCATTCATGACATCCGTAAAACCTGATTTCGCCATTATGACGTCACGATAAAGACCATAATAGCTTGGACTATTTCTTGTTCTTACATGGTGATTTTATGTTGTTTGTTATTGAGATCTATTTGCTTGACCGTTTGTTCCATTTTTTATGTTTTTCTAAATGGGAATGGACAACATGACATACAACTATTTTAACTTCTTGAGATGAAATGATTTTGTGTTGGCATTAAATATTGACAAAAAAATTACGTAAATGTAATACTCGTTATTTTACTAGTAAGGAAATACAGGAATACAGCCAACCTTCTAGGCACCTTGCCCGTTGATAGCGATTTGGGCCAAGTTTTTTTATCTCTAATTTTGTTTAAGTAGTTTAAGTTGTTAGGGTTTTTATTTTCTTTATTATGTTTTTATACTTAATTGTTACAGAAAATAAATAATTTCTTTTACTAGTTGCTGTTTTTAACCGACTTCAAAAAAGGAGGAAGTTATCAATTCGGTTGTATGTTTTATTTTTTATTCTGTGTTACCTCAGAACTCCGTCATTTATGAACCGATTTCAAAAACATTTTTGTTGTTTGAAAGCATATTATTTTATATGGATAATATAAGCTTGTTTTGTTATGGTTTGTGAATAAAAAAAATATTTATAATATTCTTAATTAGACAATCAATAATATTTCTATCTCCATAAACCAGTTATTCTTGCTGTAAATAAATTCAATTCGCGATAGACTCGTTTTATTTTTAGTTAATATGACTGTGTAGAAAACACGAAGGTTATAAGTGTTTAAAATCAAATTAATTTGAGAACTATTATAATATTACAACATTTTTTTTTTTTTTTATGACATAGGCGGCAAACGAGCAGACGGATTGCCTGGTGGTAAGCAACTACCGTCGCCCATGGGCACCCGTAACACCAGAGGAGTCACAAGCGTGTTGCCGGCCTTTAGGGGGGTTGAAGCTCTGGGAACCTTACTCACCATCAGGAACACAACACTGCATACCTGAAAGGTAGCAGTGCTATTATGGCTGTGGTCTTCTGTAAGGAGGAGGTACTTCCCCAGTTGGGCTGCCCCAGATTCAAGCGTGATGGTCATCGCTGTGCCCTACCTCTCATAAAAGTGAACTAAGAACACATCACATTATTTTTTTATGAATTTTATATGTTGATTTGCTTTGATTTTTAAGCAGTAATACTACTACATAAATTAAACATTTAAATAGATGACATAATATACTTAAGAAAAAGCGATTGTACCTCCCCCATCTGGGACAGGAGCGGTACCGCGAACACCTAAGTTCGTATATTTCGGGCATCTTTCTCTTTTACTCCAATTAAGGTGTCATGATTAGTGACAAAGACAATCGTCCGAAATTTCCGAATATCGTTGTTCGCGGTAGCTCCACAGGATCCGTCATCCGAGGAATGCGTCAGCCCCGATATATAGAACTTTTTCTCAAGTATACATACATTTCAGCCGTATGCAGTCCACTGCTGTACATAGGCCTCCCACAAATATGACTTGTATCATCTTGGGGGTAGTTGCCATAGTCGCCACACTTGGCAGACGGGTTGGCGACCGCAGTAGCTGTATATTGGGTTTCGACGGACGCTGCTAGCCGTCCGTATTATTTTTCCCTTTGTCGCCTCTTACGACACCCGTGGGAGGAGATGGGGTGGTGCTATTCTAATCAGCCGGCATCACACGGCATTTCTATATGTCACCTATTTCAATATTCACATAAAAGTTGACAGATGCAAATCGTCCTATTCAGTTCTAACAAAAACACGGCCCGTCGACTATTGACGTTCCTGTACCCGTACCATGAGTTGTGACATGACGGTTTTCGATAACGAGTATCGAGTTTACTATCTGTGCATCTCGCTTGTACTATGTTAGTGCGAACGGGATGCACAGATAGTAAACTCGATACTCGTTATCGAAAACCGTAATGTCACAACTCATGGTAAGGGTACTGCTATCCGACATTACTGGATTTATGAAGTGTGTTTGATATAACAACTAAACATAATTTACTAATCATCTATGTTAATGTGTTAGTCATGTCCCTATCCTTATCACGTCGAGTGATATAACTTGTGACATCAGATTACAATTATACAAGTTGTGCCTGCGGTTCTTTGGTTGGTTTTAGTCGAGGGAATCAACCTTGTTGCCATAGCAACTGAAAGCAGCAAGTGAACTTTATATTTAATGAACGTCGACGTCAAATATATGTTTACACTATTGAACTTTATTCCTAAGGCGTCAGGTGCAAAAGTAAACATATGCTTGAAAATGTTGCTTTGGACATAAGAAGAAAAATAAGCATGAGTAATAAATAATACGAGTAGGTATCGATAACTAATATAATTTACTAAGTACTTGTATTTTATCATAGCCCCTAGTTTTACAAAGTTAGTATTTTTTTTACTGAGTTACATTCATTGTTATATATAACAGCGAATTTATACGTTGTAGCTTTTTAAGACCCGTCCAGGTTTTCAAAAGTTTCATTTATTAATTTCATGGGTTATTCTAGAATCGCATGGCTTTGTCTTTCTCATTTGAAAAACGAAAAAAGTAGACATTAAAAACATCTTTACTTTCCGTGTTTTTTCTTCCGTTTTTCCGCACAACCGGATAACGAACCTCAAAATGAACCACCGAGTGTAGAGATTGTGTTACGTGTCACCATCACTTAGGGTCATTTCACACGAACCACAACCACGCGACAACCACGACCACGTGACAAGGCCGACCACGTGGTCAGGTGCAAATTTTGTATTAGAAATAAATAGTACAATTCACACGTACCACATTTTGCAGTCATTATCGACCACGTCTGTGGCAACGGTTAGCAACTACACAATTCACACTTAACCACTGCGTGACCACATTTTGACGCTGCGACGTGGTGTGGTTGTGGTCCGTGTGATACAACCCTTAATAGTGGTAGCCTTTCCCTGTTTGCGAAAAACTATGTGATTTTGTTTTTAATTTATTTTATTTTGCGACGCATATATTTATATAACGTATTTACATTTTCAAACCCGCCGCCCAAACTGTTTTAAGTATAAGATATTTTTTGTAAGTAGACGGCATCTACGGTACTCATTAGTAAATATAGCAAACCCCTACATTTTTTAAGAGGTAATTGGACTTGACATTTTTCCATACCAACGATTTCGACTGTTTCCAAGCCTAGATGGGTATCATCGATATCTGTTTCGTACTGGTACGCATTTTTAGGTTTTAGAGCTTATTAAACATTGCTGAAAACGGCCTACTCAACTATAAGTAATTATCTCAAACAGTCGCTTAGCACGTCATGCGAAAACCGCATAAGTTTCCGAAATCCTAGAACTTCTATTTTTCTTTACTAACTTAAGTATCAATATAATTTATGTATCAATAGATTTACGACGTAGTAATAGATAACCCGAAAATAGCCTCAACAAAGCGTGACCCTCCCTTGACCCAGTGCCGGCCGGCATTCGTCACTGACGGATTGTCACAAAAATGTTTGCTTAGCAAGAAGTCACAGATAAAAACAACTATTGGCAATGCAAATTTCAGTTGCCGATAACAGTATCTAACTACCTATAGCAAAAAATAAACAAAAAATATTCTAGCAATATTTTTTTTAAGGAACAGTCACAGACTGTTGGTAAGCCCCTGTCTGTAAAGTCCTTGTACCTGATTGTACAGTCGCCATCAGATATATCGGAGCTGTGGAGGTGGTCACAAACATCTGAATAACGCCTCTATTGTCAAGGCGATAAAGTGCATGTTCCGATATTTGTGACCACCTCCACATTCAACTTTACCTTGGGCATTTCTTAGACTAGGTATTAAACAAAAGAAAATAGCTGGAACAGCAAGTGGCTTACCAACAGTCCGTGACTGGACAGTACAAGTTTAAGAAAAATACATTAGGTATTTATATAATATTCTAAGTGAGAAATAATAGACTATCTTAAACAGATTCCTATTGCGGTATATACATAGTAGGGATAGGGCTAGGGCTAAGAAAAATTTGATTCACTAATCAGAGGACTCGTGATATGATAATATTGCAAACAAAACCTATGTAATGATGATATTAGGTTTTTCTTATTGTGTAGCCTCATCGCAGCCTTGTAAATAAAATTACAATTTTGTATTTAGAAAAAAAAAATCTATTGTATCTCATATATGCGCGTCTCAACTTATGATTGTTTACGTTTAAAAAAGGTATTTAATAACGTTGCGTGTTTAAGGTTAAATAGTCCTAGTCCTAGTCCCATGGGCACCCGCAACACCAGGGGAGTCACAAGCGCGTTGCGGGCCTTTAAGGGGGGTTGGAGCTCTGGGAACCTTACTCACCATCAGGAACACAACACTACATACCTGAAAGGTAGCAGTGCTATTATGGCTGTGGTCTTCTGTAAGGAGGAGGTACTTCTCCGGTTGGGCTGCCCCAGATTCAAGCGTGATGGTTATCGCTGTGCCCTACCTCTCATTGTTGGACGTAGTTTAAGGACATACCCGGGTCCAAAATAAATAAGAGGGTTTGTAATATTAAAATACTAGTTTACTTTTATTTATTCATAAATCATAGGTAGGTGTATCTGATGTCGACTGTACTCTAGCAAGATACAGTCGCCAACAGATACATCGGAGTTGTGGAGGTGGTCACAAATATCTGAACAACGGCTCTATTGTCAAAGTGATAAAGTACATGTTCAGATATAATTGACCACCTCCACAGCTCTGATATATCTGATGTACCAAGTACCAAGCTTTATCGACTTATAAAAATAGGCTTCACGGAGTTCATCGACATAATTATAATCAGAGCTGTATATAGTAAGGTTTATAACAGGAGCAGTCAAAGGAGACCTTTACCCTGAGTGAACTGTCAGCTCATGTAAATACATAACCTAAGTCCCACGATACAAAAAACAACGGCGCTACCGCAAACAACGATATTCGTAAATTTCGGACGATTGTCTCTGTCACTCTCATGACACCCTTAATTGGAGTAAAAGAGAAAGATGCCCGTAATATACGAACTTCGACGTTCGCGGTACCGGGCCAATATCGATATATTCCATATATTTAATATGATTTTGATGCAAACTGGTTACACCCATTTTAGAGCACAGGGCAGTAGCAATTATACAAATATTTGGAACCTATCCAAACATTTGTATAATTTATGTTTATATATTTGTAAGTCAGTCGAATATGTCGAGTCGAAAATAGTTCTCTGCTAAATACTAATAGGCCACGTTTTAATTATGGATAGGTACACGACTTTTACCATGGTGTACAGTATTTAATACATCTTTTTGACACATTACATGTATCTATTTTACAAGACATAACCGTATAACTTTGCAAAAAGGCCAGTTTTTGTATCCCATAATAGAAATAAAGTAGAATTTCTGTTGTTTCAAAGTGAAGATACTCAAAAGAAAATCATCTCTGTTATAATTGCAAAAGTTTGATGTTCCAATTCCTAAATCAGGTACGCTTGTAGGTCTTTATTTAAATTAACTGAAATATATCGTATTTTAAACAGTACAAGTTGAGTAAATACTTGTCAGTAGCAGTAATTCCTAAGCCCCGGCAACCTAGGTTATGAATAATGCAATACTACCGTTGGAACGAAAATTTCTTAATCGTTTAGTTTACATATTTATACCAAAGGACCTCGAAATGTAACGACGAGAAACGTACTGCGATGCTAATGCGAAAAGTAAGTCAACTGAGTCCAAAAGGAGTCTATATTCTCTCATCATTATCATCATCATGTCAGCCGAAAGACGTCCACTGCTGGACATAGGCCTCCCCCAGAATGACCCAAGAAGACCGATCCTGCGCCTTCCACATCCAGCGGTATCCCCCGACTCTAACTAGGTCGTCGGTCCACCTTGTGGGAGGCCCAAGCAGCAAAATTTCCTCCTGTAAATAACCTAAGACCATGAAATTTTCAGTCCTATAGAACTCCCAAAAACGTTTATAAAACCACAATTGGGCGCTTTTTATAGGATTAAATAAACCTATAGTCGTTTTATTACAGTCTTATAAAGTGCAATTCAGTTTTAATATCGTCATGTTAAATGCTCTTGCAGGATAAGTTGCTCCTATAAGTGTCTAGTAAACGCAACTAACAAGCACAATTAGTCTTATAACGGTCTGGTGCATGCTGGTAATGGAGTAATCATTCCTATAGTGGCCAGTGGCTTATCTCCCGTGGTGACGTGTATGTTTGTGCTCTAATAAAATAAAACTAAACTGGAAAAGGGTATAAGTAAATGTGCTTATTGTATCATAATTATAGTATATAAAAGGAATTGTTTTTAACAGTGATTGAGAAGTGAATTAGAAAAAAATAACTTGCAAAATAAATTTTATTGATAAAGTAATAATCATAGAGACACATATTTTAACGCCCCCTTTTAAAAATACATAATAAAGATCTGCTTATTAATTATTTACTGGTTAAGTAGTACAAAGTGCTGACACTTGCCATTGCCATTGTGGATTTTCAGATCGCCTCCTTTAGCAGTTAATATCAGAACGTTAATAATACCATTCATACTAAGCCAGTGCTGTTATAAGACAAAAATTCCTGCCATTTTTATTTTTTAGGCCACTTGTTTCAATCACTCTTATAATGACAAGCATAAAACCCTTATAAGCCCAAAATTACGTATAATTATCAAACTTAATGCTAGTTTCATGCTAGTGATCTATTAGAAGTAACCATCAAGTCAGATCAGTCATGTAATTTTTTTGACCTATAACGAGTAAAATCAATAGCCTTTATAGGATTAATTGTCCCATTACAGATAGATATAAAACCTTAATAGGAGTACCGGTTCTTATAAATGCTTTTATAGGATTAAAATATGCGTACTTATAACAGGTGTATAAAATGTATTTATAAGACTATTTGTGTTTGTAAGGGTCATATAAATTTATCCTATAAACGCTTTTAAGACTAAATTATAGGATCAATTCGTCTGAGGATCAAATCATCTTGTATGATGTTGTTATAAGATTATTGATCAAAAACGTGACTATTATAAGACTTCTATGAGAGCTCCGAGCCGGTAGGTCGTGTCAAAAACGTTTATAAAACTACAATAAGAGGTATTAGTCTTATAATTTTTTCTAATAGGAGAATTTTGCTACTTGGGGGCTTACCTACGCTGCGTCTTCCAGTTCGTGGTCGCCACTCCAGAACCTTTCCGCCCCACCGGCCATCGGTTGTATTCTATATATATATATATTTTTTTTTTATGACATAAGGTGGCAAACGAGCTGACGGATTGCCTGATGGTAAGCAATTACCGTCGCCCATGGGCACCCGCAACACCAGGGGAGTCACAAGCGCGTTGCCGCCCTTTAAGGGGGGTTGGAGCTCTGGGAACCTTACTCACCATCAGGAACACAACACTACATACCTGAAAGGTAGCAGTGCTATTATGGTTGTGGTCTTCCGTAAGGAGGAGGTACTTCCCCAGTTGGGCTTCTCCAGACCGAGCGTGATGGTACTTCGCTGTGCCCTACCTCTCATAAAATATCTCTAATCCTTTATAAATATTACTGAATGTACAAATTCACTGAGCACCACAGTACGCTACTTTAGTGGTTATATACTATAAACTACATACGTCAAAGGACGTGCAAATTGAGCAATAAAAATAATCATTAATAATTTAGATAAAAATAGCATTGTTTCCGGTTTTAGCGGATTTCACAAACTTTGTTTTCATTTAAAAAACGTCTTGTTCATTAAGTAAGTACGACGAAAGAGTATATTCTAATTTAATTTAATTTTTTAATATTTGGCACTTAATATAAACACGTAAGACTATAAAAAAACACTATAGTATAACTAATTGTTAAAACTATGTGCTTGAAGTTTTGACGTAATAACGTCTCATAAATTGATGAACGCCACCTGAGCGCATTAGGTAATTCAATACAATTCATAAAAATATGCAATGTTTCATAGAAGTTTTTGACGTAATAACGTCTCACGAATTGTTGAACGCTAGCTGAACGCATTCGGTAATTCAATACAATTCATAAAAATGTGCAAATTTTCATCAATTTGTTTCTTATGTCGTCACGTGAAATCTTCGTCCTTAAATCGACTTGGATAACCTTTTTTTTATCAACCCAGTTTGAAACTTAGTGCAATTAAGGTCGGGGGTAATAAGCCATACAGAACCATAACGTAAATGTCAAATATAATGTCAAAACTATCACCCTGATACCGAGGATCGTTACCGGCAGCGAATATTTTAATATTTACTAGGTTACTCACAAATGTCACAAGAACCATAATATCGCCCGTAAATCCTGATTTCTCGTTGACACATTCTTAAACACATCTTAATATTATCAGATTAGCAAAGTTAATGAGAAATGTTCAACCATAATAGTATATTATACCGAAATTGAACAACTGTTTATATTGTTATAGATATTCAACTCTTGCTAGCCGTATCATGGTCGGGATTTTATCACTTGTCACAATGTCTGCCACGCTCCAACAAGTAAGTGAGTGCAAAAGTGACAGACAGCGCGATAGACGATATAATGCCAACCATGTTATCCGTTCTGGGCGATACCAAAAGTTTGTTACATGTACACAAATATAGTCTCTTCATGCAGGACACGCAGCACCTACTTATTTATTATTTCATATGCCAAGGGATGTACAGTCTAGATAATAGGCAATTTGAGTCACTCTTCACATCACAAATACTTACTCAGACACGTCAAAACTATAGAGTTACTATAAAATAGTACCTATGTTGTGTACTCTGTGAGAGCGCTGGTGACCCATCGGTAAGAGCGTGCGACTTGTAATCCGTAGGTCGTAGGTTCAAACCCCAGCCAATGAGTTTTTCGGAACCAAAACATCGTGAAGAATCCGGACTAATCCCCAATAATAGTTTACCCTCTTGGTGGGAAGGTTAGATGGCAGTCGCTTTCGTAAAAGTAGTGCCTAAGCTAATTAATGGGATTAGTCGCCAAGCAGAACCCAGGCTGCCAGGAGCCGTGGAAAAATGCCGGGACAACGCGAGAAGATGATGAGTTAGTTGTGTAAAACTAAATACGGAGCATACGGCTTATTGTATACGACGTATACTATTCAAATGACATCCCGCGTTTTGCAGCATCTGATTACACTAAGCTCTCACTATTGCCAGTAGTGCCCAGAAAAAAAATCCTACTAAATAGTAACGAAATATATTAAGTTACGGCTTCTAAGGCTAAGGTCTCCTTCTAATAAATTGAATATACCTGATAAGTGATAAAACCTAGGGCTCGGTGATTTTATTTTAAAGGTATTTTATTAGTCTAGCGGTCTTGTTATGGGTTCAACCAGCAATGGGTTTTAAAGCAGTAAGCTAGGCAGGTAAGAATGAAAGATCGTAGCACGTTTTCTCCCTCTAACCTATGGTTTGTTGCGAAATCCTAGCCGTGCCGCTATTGTTTGTCTATTGTTTTTACTTATTATCAAGCTGACAACGTGGTACTTAAAATGTGGGTTGAAACCAAAAGCACCACCCCCATTGAGCGGCAGGTATTTTAAAAAGATGATAGCACCGGGGGTCTTCAACATCCACTTATTAATCAAGAAAATATTTTCGAAATATATATAGCTATCCATGCCGTAACGGCAAATAACTACATATTGTTTAACTATGGAATTCCAAAATGTACCTCCTTTAACTTAAAATGGTAGTGTCTAAGTAAAATACCAATTTTTTTTTCGATGTATTTAAATTTTATTTACAAATATTACAAAATTGCGATATAACGAGGAAATGCCGCCCGCATCCATCGTGGGAATTTTTAGATTATATAGTAAGTAGTTATTGTAATATTGTAATTATTGTCAATAAAAAAAAAATTGAAAACAATCTTGTCTATAAACATCAAATTATGGTAATTCTGAATCTGTGAAGCCTGAATTAAATCAGATGTGCTGTTTTTGAGTCATCGCAAGGGACTAGACCCTAGTCACTAGGGTCTTACAACTACTGAAACCTACATTTATCATGGTCCAACATGTCTTCGCTGCTTTTCCAATGGCGATTACAATTAAGTATTCAGAAACTTTTCTGTTAATTTACACACACACCGAAACGTGAACTTATTTTGTAAATATATCTGAGCCCTGAGTGTAAGTTTTTAACGTAAATTTTCGTCACGAACGCGTTTGCGTTTACCATGTGGTTTTGGACCCGGGTATGTCCTTAAACTACGTCCAACAATGAGAGGTAGGGCACAGAGATGACCATCACGCTTGAATCTGGGGCCGCCCAACTGGGGAAGTCCCTACTCCTTACAGAAGACCACAGCCATAATAGCACTGCTACCTTTCCCGCTATATAGTGTTGTGTTCCTGATGGTGAGTAGGGTTCCCAGAGCTCCAACCCCCCCCAAAAGGCCGGCAACGCGCTTGTGACTCATCTGGTGTTGCCCATGGGCAACGGTATTTGCTTACCACCAGGCAATCCGTCTGCTCGTTTGCCGCCTATGTCATAAAAAAAACCATATATATAAATAACATTATCACTTACGCGGTCGTAAACGTTTTTTTACAGCAAAAGAAACTTACACTAAAGCCTCTGAGCCATCTCGTTCGCACTAAAATAGTACAAGCGAGATGCACAGATAGTAAATTCGATACTCTTTATCGAAAACCTGAATGTCACAACTCATGGTAAGCGTACTGAGTGTAGGTTTTTAACGTAATATCACTTTACAATCGCGTTAGAGATACCCATATAAATAACATTATCACTTACGCGTTCGAGACGTTTTTTACGTCAAAAGTAACTTAGAGCCTCTGTTTCCAAAGCGAGATAAAAATATCCACAAAAGGTCAGCCTTTTAGCCTTATAGCTAAGAAAAGTTTTCTACTCCAGCGTTCTAAACTCACAGGGAAAGATTTTCGAAGTTTTGTCAATCAACCACTTTGTTCTTCCGAGTAACAGGAGTTAATAGACTGTCCTAGGAGCGAGGCATATCCGAAGAGACAATGTAAATTAGAAACGCGTGCCTACAGTTACCTTCTTGGGTTCAAATATCCTTATTGCCATTGTAATAAAGAGGAATTTTCACCGTTTCTCGTAATCACTTTTGTTACCTGCTGTAGGGGAGAATCGGTTATATTGGATCACTTGGAAAAATATGATTGAAGATTTGAAGGTGCATATAAATAGTTTAATAGAGGGCAAGGGCTTATTTGTGATGTAGGTTTTTTTATTATACTTATTTTATTTTAACTATTAGGGATATCAAGACCAGATGCAATTTTGTATTTAAACTTTTAAGAGTCATAGTAATAGGTATTTTATAAATAAAAAAAAAACGGCTTTTGTTCTGCGACACATATATTAGGCGAGTGACTAAATAATACAGAATACAGAATACAGCATTTATTGGTAAAAGCAAGGTGTACATTAACGGGAGTAAAGTTAATAAACGGGAGTAAAGCCTTAGTTAGCCACAAGTCAAATGGTGAGTAGGTCACTGCGGCACGGTGTCGATTTGACCCCTTACAATTATACTTAAATGGGATTTTAACTAATTGCACAGCGAAGGTGCTAATAGACACTGATTTTAGTAGAAGGTTTATATGTAAAACAAAATACAGGTCACGTGTGTCAACCCGGGGCGGGTCACTATTTTCAAATAATTGATTGATTTGATTGATGGCAAAATTATACAAATATATAAATTAACGGGTGGTACGATTTAGCCGCCTTTCCCCTATAAGGGCGTACATTTCAGTCCTTTATTATAAAAGTGAAGAACTTATGGTACGGAATAAAACGGTACAAACTTCCGTCAAGACAGGAAAGTTTGAGACCGTCTGGAAACATCTCTGATTGCAAAACTCTGATAATTAACTCGCGTACGGTCGCACTAGTAAGAAACCAAGAAGAACTTAAATAATAACATTAAGAAGTTCCATCCATTAGTAGTTAAGGTTAAGCCTCGCGAGTATCTTCATACTTTGGTGACAACCCTAACAAGGTTTGTTATGACATAAATCGGAAGATTAAAACAACTGCATGATAATGCCGACTTAATGTTTCCCTCCATATTGTACTTTCATGAATATTATTGAATTCTTAACACATTTAACCATTATTGTAACTTTAACTGTAGAGGCGGCGGCTCGAGTTTTATTTTACTCATGATCTCAAACAGATCAGCTGATCTGCGGGATATTTAGTTCAGCTGGCGAGTAAAGGGATGACTCACGTTATACCAGCCCGCGTCCGAGCCGAAGCCACCGTCGTGGCATTTTGTATGGAATGGATCACGTGACCACCGAGCCGCCCGAGTCAATCGGTCCGGGCACGGGCCGGTCGTGCGACGGTCGTTACAGCTATGTAAAAAGGCTCTGCTCGGCCCGGTGATAGGAAGTCGACGTGATGTCCACGCGATATCGACGGGCGTGTAATGATCGTCTACTCTTAACAAATGGCTGGATGGAACGACGCTCGTGTTAATGTCATATTTAAGTAACGGGCCGTTCGGATCCGGGCCGTCCCGGTGGGTCGAGGGTGGACTCGGGCTCGTGAGGTCGACGTATATAAGGAAGGGCGACGGTGTAACGTGAGTCATCCTTAACTCGCCACTATGGAGATAGTTGGCAACACTTTCCACTAAATAACCAGAATCCCTCTGAATTCGCATCTAGTGAAGAGCTTTTTTCAGATCTTAATCATCAACATTTGTATTAAATTCTAAGACTGTTCGTTAAGAAAAACAAATAAAAGATAAAAACCTTCAGCAAATCTAAGTACTTGCCCCAGTGCCCGTCGTAAGTCTAATAAAGGCTATTTACTTCTGAAGGAAATGAGTGTAATAATTTTCTCGCGTCCCCTTTAATCACGGTTCGTGGACGTTTGAAAAGGATAAACAAAGCATGGATAACCTAGCAACTCCAAAAGAGTGTAACTACGTTAGATTTACGATAGCAGAAAGTCCTATTGTTATTAAGCGTAATAGAGATTTGGGGATTCAAAAAATGTTAAAATATAATGTATAAAAGCGGCGGGTACCGTAAACACCCGGAAAGGACATGATTACGGGCTAGATATGTAAATTTTATCACGAATTACATTAAACACAACTGATAAACACATGTTTTGCATACGATATGCGTTTACAGGTAATATTAGCTATATCATGGCCGTTAATATGTTTAAAGTGTATTTATGTTTACCCTGTATGTAAACGGATTTAGATAGACAACTTTTTTATAGTGATATTTAGGGTAAGCGGACCTGTATCGTTACCATGAGTTGTGACTTTGAGCTTTTCGATAACGAGTATCTAGTTTACAATCTCGTTCGCGCTAAAATAATACAAACGAGACGCAGAGAGTCACAACTCATGGTAAGGGTACTGGGTCCCTAAGATGACCAGAAACCACCGGAACACCACAGGAGGGCCGTAACGTCCCTCAGAGCGGTGAAACATCCCGCGATGGCCAATCCGGCTGGGTCAATCCATACAAGCCGATTTCCTCCGGCTTAACTAACTTTTAACATATTTCCTTGAGTTCCTGAAGAAATGGCAAATCCACATTCGCTCCTCTTTGCTTAAGAAAGTAATGGATCTACCGCCGCTGCTATTCACATGCCAGACCCGTCGTCAATGGCGCAAACGCTAAAGGCTTGGGCACAAAGGCGCGTATTGTGAGCGTGGCGCAGTGGGGCGCGATGCTGCCTTCCGAATGTATGCCTTATTTCGTTACATTAGCCACACCGGTGTTACGCTGCATTACCGCCACGCTCACAAAACGCGCCTATGTGCCAAGCCTTAAAGGTCATCAATGTCATTATCAAGTAAATATTTTTACTTTAAGCCAGCTCTTGTCTCTATAATGACCTTAGGTACCTAGTATCCGAAAGCTTTTAAAAAATACCCACGATCAAGGTTCTAAAGAAGTATTTTCGGATTCTATACTATAAGCATTCCAATTAAAATTGAGTTTTGCTCTCTTGTTCACAACCAACTGTTGTAAACATTGAAATGTTTACTTAAAACAATATTCAGGCTGCGTGTGTAGTGCATAAAAATCCGTCTATTATTTTTATTTTCATTAGTCTGGGTGTAAAAATTGTACGTGCTTGGGATTCGATTTTTGCCCGTTTCGGATTTATCTGAGACTAGCGACTAGGTACAGATTATTTACAGTGAATACATCACTAAGGTAGTACGAGTTGCATAAACGGACTATAATGGACAATATACCCAATAAGTATTATATATTTTTTATATTTCAGAAATGAGCGTTGCTTTCAAAATTGCCACTTAATAAATGTGTAAAAAAAATGTTTATTCGACTCAGAATCGCAAGGTCAAATTCCAATAGACAAAGAATTTTTTAGAAATTTCCTCTTTTGTTACCGCTGAAAAAAGCTTGAAGTAGGATATTTTTTTCTTATTGTATTAGAAAGAGTAAAAAAAAAAAACATAAAACTTACCTCAAATAATAAAACTTTGTAGTAGTAAAATTAGCAATTTTGTAGAGAAATGTTCAAATATTATTTTATTTAGGTTAGTCAGGAACCCTTCGAGGGTTACGTGATCAAACCTGATAAATCGATATAATATTTCATTGCAGTAACAATCTTACGTAATTCACGTATAGTTCTAAATTCAAAATCCCATTTACTCGACTTATCGGGTTTGACCACCAAACCCTCGCCTTATAGTTTCGCCCTGTCTGCTTGTAGTGTACACAGCCTAATATGGCCGGGTTTTTATCATTTGTCACCATATCTGTCACGCCCCAAACAAAAGTGACGGACAGTGCGATAGATGATAAAACAACCACGCTATCCATTCTACACAGCATGATTTGAAAGAGCAGATGGTTGGAATATTAAGTCAGGTTCCCAGACAGTAATAAAACCCAAGTTATGCTCCTATCGAACTTAACAATAATATTTCCACTTATATATGCTTTCCGCTGCACAAAAATGGCATTAAACAGAGAAAATGGCAATTTGGATCGGCGCATAAAATTTTATTTCGGTAGCCTATAAAATGCAGCCAGCCACTGCAATACAAAATGGCTAATTATTTTCCACTATTCAGCGATATCGTTTTTTGTACTAAGTATAGCAAAAAAGTAGGTATCTCTTGGACCCCGGAAAGACTTAGCGATGATTGATAAGTCTCATGAAAACGATACTTTATTTGCAAATAAAATATAAGTTAAGTTAGGCATTACAATATCTACTTAACTCCTCTGTCTAAAAAAGACCCTTGAGGCATTGTACCAAGGATGCTAGCGGCATTTCCTCGTCATAGCAATGCTGATTAGTTGTGCGAGGAAGCTCTTCGGTCACCAGTTGCGTCAACCAGACGTTTTGTGATTTCTGCAAAAAGTTTGCGCGCGCTGGGACCCCACGGACCTAGCGTCTCTACGACAAACGGGACAAAATGGTATTCTCTGCCCAGATTCTTATATTTGTTGCCTTTCAATTTCGGCGCTTTCCGCTGTTGCACCCGCTTTTACATTCGTTCGTTGGAGATGGGACGGCGCTAGTGTGTCTACCCTAATAGCACTCCCACGTCCCAAGCTCCAAGGGATCAAAGACACTCCATGAGGCCTCTAATTACCATAATGTCTGCCAAGGTTGGTCGGCTCAAGAAGAGCAGACACATTTATGACGACCGGTCTGGCCTAGTGGGTAGTGACCCTGCCTATGAAGTCGAAGGTCCTGGGTTCGATTCCCAGTCAGGGCATTTATTTGTGTGATGAGCACAGATATTTGTTCCTGAGTCATGGGTGTTTTCTATGTATTTAAGTATTTATATGTATCTATTTATTTTATATATTGTCGTCTAGTACATGCAACACAAGCCTTATTGAGCTTACCGTGGGACTAGGTCGATTTGAGTAAGAATGTCCGAAATATATTTATATTTTTTTAAATATTTATTTATACTAGCAAGTGATCGATTTATTATTATGTAACGCGAGTAGTTAAGAAAAGTAAAGCATAATTTTATCAGTTCTGTGACCACAATTATGCATAATTTTTTTATATAATCCTCATACCTGACCTGTTACCGCGAATATAGAAGTTCGCAAATTTTGAGCATTTTCCTCTTTTACTTTTAAGGCGTCATGACAGTGAAAGAGACAATCGTTCGAAATATACGAATATCGATTTTCGCGGTAACGCCGCTGTTCTTAATCCGCGGTTATAACGTAAACTATTCCAGTGGCGGCGGATACATGTTTTTAGGTAAAGCGGAGCAATGTATGTATATGCCATTTTTTCACGAGCCCAAGGAAAACTGTGGAAAAGATAGTTAAGTCGGCGGAAATCAGCTTTTGTCGGACCGCCGCTGCCATTTCCTGAAAACTTCCAGATAATACATGCGTATAAATCGTTAGACAGACAAATATTCATAGTCCAAACCAGAAACTATACATACATTTTACATACATACATTTCAGCCATATGCAGTCCATTGCTGGACCTCTAGCTGTGGCATAGCAGGCGGGTTGGCGACCGCAGTAGCAGTAGATTGGGTTTCGACGGACGCTGCTGCCCGTCCGTAGGATTTTTCCCTTTGTTACCCGCCTAACACCCGCGGGAGGAGATGGGGAGGTGCTATTCTAGTCAGCCGGCATCACACGGCACATTCAGCCAACATCACACGGCACACAACCACAACAAGAAAATGAAACCTATAATTCATTTTTTGTATGTTTATTAGAATGATGATACCTACAGTTTATATTTTCGCACACTCAAAGTTTATTTACATAGTTTGTTATTACATTATAATTTACATAGTTTGTAATTTTTTGTTATATCTTGTATTTTATTAAACAGTTTTGTATTTGTTTTATTATGGGACTATGCATAACCAATACTTTAAGATTTGATGTATTAACTTGTGAATTAAATTTTTTTCATCTTTTTATAGTCAAACATGCATCTATTATACTACACTGTCAAATCCATCCTAGCTTCGTCGAAACTGTCGAATGGTGTAGGTTAAAGTAACTTTGCCTGTTGTCAAAAATTGATTGTCACCTAGAAAGCCGTTAAGTGACAGAGTGTGAGAGGTAAACTTTGTTAATTAGTTGTCACGAAATTGGCACATAAATAATTAGTCGCGAAGACGGCTTCTATAGATTACTAACTTGACAGGAAACTTACTAACTTGAAAAACTTTTAACAAAATTCAACATATTGGCAGCTCTTTAGGCGTTTTATATCCTATCAGGAAGGATGTCCACTACTGAGCTGATGTAACTTTTTAACGTAACAAAACGTCACTATCGCGTTAAAGTTTCCCATATAAATAACATTATCACTTACGCGTTCGAGACGTTTTTTTACGTCAAAAGAAACTTACACTAGAGCCTCTGGACAAAGGCGTCCACCATACGTCGTAACAGACATATAGCTCAATGCGTAATCGCCACGCTTGGCATGTGGGTTGGCGATCGCAGTATTTTCCGCCTTCCTGTAACTTCTGTTCTCTGTTTAGAGACAATACCCAGCTCCAAGCGTTTTTATATACTTGAAAACAAAATAATTGGTACAGTCAACGTAATCCATTCACAAGACTATAAAATATTACTTTCCGCTTTTCACTGTACAAAATTTGCGTGTTTATGTAATGTCCCTGATATATCAAGGCAGAAACTAATGCTTTCCATTTGTCTTTGTGCATGTCTCATCATCATTTATGGTACAAAGGTTTCGCTGAAAACGTTGAAATGAATATTTGTAATGCTTTCCTTGTTCGCTTTTTCAATGTACGTACATTATTAATGTACTTGATATAGGATACATTGGTACGTACCTTTAAATATATACCTTTGTATATTATATATAATACTCCAAGTACCTGTAAAGTCCGTAAAGCCATTGCCAGTGAAATAACTTATCAGTTGTAATCTCGTGTAATTATTTCTTTGAAACTGGTTTCTAAATGTACCTATAAAATTTACACGTGGTTGGGATTACGCCTACATTATTTCAGATTAAATTTCTTAAATTTTGTTGCCCCAAGGTTTTATAGTCTTGAAAAGATCGCTTTTGCGCGATTAAATCTATTGATCTGTTTTTTAAATGAATTATTTTGTCTGTTTCTGTTGTTCTACCAGAAAATTGTTTACAGGCCGTGTTACTTTTCACCATACATGTCATTCTTTTTTTTATTATTAATATAATAGTTATGTCAACATGCGCACACACACAAATCTATATCAGATGCGGATATTAACAATATGCCTAAACAGAGTTGTGACGAACTGTCAGTACGCGACCACAGTGCACTAGTAACAGTAGGGGGGCTAGTACGCCTGTTATACATTTTATTTATTAGTTCCATTGACATCATGATTTTATCGTCGGCTGATGGACATGGACCTCCCCATAGCCTACGACATGGGGGGTTTGAATCCATAATCACCATGTTGGCCATCGCAACATGTTCCACCGCTCCAGGGAATGATGCAGCCGGTCCTCCGGTGGTATTTGGTCGCAGTTTGGGAAACATACCGTGGAACCGTACAGTGTCGTCTAAATATTATATTATAGCACTTGAAAAAAGCTATGGATATTTAAAAATACGACAATGTTTCAAGGTGACATTATTTCAGCGCTCACCCTCAAAATTATCGCCTTTGCTGTCGCCACCACAATAATATAGTAGTCATGTGTAATTAGATAGTCCCGCCGACCAGTTTTGACATCTAAGTTCAAAGTTGATCAAGCGATCAACAATTTTAATGATCAAACACTACGGAGAAACACACGCCTGTCATTTTGTCTTACGTAAACGTAAATAACAGCAAAGTTGTATGTTAAGGCAAGAGTGAATTGAATAGGCTGTTAATGAACCAGCGTGCTATTACACATCACTTACCATCAGGTGCGACTGAGCTCAAACGCTGTTCAGTCTTGTATAAACATAATATCCTATACATAGTTCTGTTTTTATAGGCAGCAGTTTGTTTTTAAATAATATTTTATGTACATGATAGGCATAATGAGCTATAGTGTCATCATTCGTGAGCTATTATAATATTTTTTTTAAATATCCGCTTAATCTACTCTAGGCTACTCACGCCTATATAGTATGTAGTCGCGCTACTTACTCTCTCAAAATGTTACAGTAAGCCAAGATCTTAATTTTTGAACACTATTTGAGTGTCGAGCCCCAGTCTGGTCGACGGCGCGTCATGGACTGTATGGAGGGCAACCTTGGCTCTATACAGAACTAAACTCTAAACATATAAAGTGAGTGAAGACGTTGTTTATAAAAAGCCAACCTCATCAGCCACGGACGTCCAGTGTTGTATATAGGCCTCCCCATAAACCGCCACAAGGAGCGATCTCAGAGAATGGGATCTTCAATGCCAGCAAAGCGGTTTGGCGATCGCAGTATGTTCCAACGCTAGGAAGGGCCGCTACTGCCGCCTCGTTGATTTCTTCCTTAATTACATAAAACCACAATAATATTCTAGCTTCTCTAGCCTAGTTAGGCTAACATTTCTATCAGGTACTGTAGTCACGCCAATCGTGGTGACTATGACAAATTCCCCCCAAATGATCCAATCGATATTTGGAAGATGGCTTCTCTAGAAGTGCAACGTCTTCCAGCTGACATGATGGTGATGATGATAATACAGCCATAATAGCACTGTTTCTGATGGTAAGTAAGGTTCCCAGAGCTGCAACCGCAACGCACTTGTGACTCCCCTGGTGTTGCGGGTGCCCATGGGCGACGGTAATTGCTTACCATGATCATTTGTCGCCCATGTCTTAAAAAAATATAAAATATATATTTAATACGCTAGAATGGCGCAGAAAATCCTGCTGCGACTGGATCCGCTGTAACCAGGGGGATCCGAGGGACCGACATCCTCATTTAGCCGGAGGGGACATGATAAACTAATGGCGTGTAACACTTCGCTTCAAGGTGATTTCGTGTCACCGCTCACCGGAGGCTACCGCTCCCCAAATGTCAAAATAATATGCCAGCCCAGATATACAGGGTATTTAATCTAAACGGGATTGCGATGGAAAATTTGACATTCGTTGGGGTGTAAAATGCAGGCTTATATAACGTTTATATAATATCATTAATAAGCATTAGCAAAGTATAGATTTACATAAATAGCAATAAGTTTTGTTAAAGTTATTCGCAAACTGAATACACGTTTTTTTTTAGACTATGTGTCCAATGTTTGTTGTACCTAAAATCGATGACTTGGTTCATAAGAACAGAATTGTATGTCTCATATACTTATAGTTACATACTGGCCCGTACTTAACGATCTAAATGGGCCACGATGTAAACAGTCTAAACTTGACATTAAAACGAATATGACATATTATATTTTTTAATAATGTGTGACAATACTAAGAGAGGATTTTACAAATTAAATCGCAAATAGTGTAAAAATCTCACTAAAACATTTTTAAGCATTCGCTGATATAAGTCCCGGGCATATTAGTCTTCTATAAAATATTTTCCGTTGTAAACGTTTCATTCGTTATATCGACATTCCTTTACGACCCTTAGGCTAGCATGGCATTATGTGCACCTACGTTATACATTATTCCGCCAGTTTTATCCGCAGTAAAGGTGGGGATCAGAGCTCAAGCCTACAGGCAATATGGCAATATCTATAGATTTGGGATTTGCGGGACTCCGTGGGCTCAATAAAGCCTTGATACAATGTGGGCGGAGCGCGTGCATAGTGTGGCTTGACTTCTTAATATTTATATTCAATAAAACGAAAGAGAGCGCTGGTAGCCTAGCGGTAAGAGCGTGCGACTTGCAATCCGGAGGTCGCAAGTTCAAACCCCGGCTCGTACCAATAAGTTTTTCAGAACTTATGTGCGAAATATCATTCGATATTTACCAATCGCTTTTCGGTGAAGGAAAACATCGCGAGGAAACTGAACTAATTCCAATAAGGTCAGATGGCAGTCGCTTTCGTTAAATTAGTGCCTACGCCAAATCTTGGTATAAGTTGCCAAGCGGACCAGACTCCAGACTCCCATGAGCCGTGGCAAATGCCGGGAAAACGCGAGAAAGATGAATAAAACGATAATATGGCCGTAATTGTTAGATTAGCTATTAAAATAGTAAATTTTGGTCAAAATCCGAAACAATGATATTTTTTGCGTGTATAAACAATTTTACATAATTGCGAAAATGACCCTAAATCAAATACTGTATACATAAACACTACTACACACATACTACACCAGAGAGTAACCTAACAATTTTAAAGATAAATGTACACTCGTGTTACAATAAAACTCTCTTAGATGTAATGGCAATTTAATAAGCTTAAAGAATAAATAAAAAAATAGCTCTTGTATGCACATAACAAGCGTATGCATAAGACAACTGGGCACCTCCCTAAAAAAACTTACTTTGAAAAGATACTAGCTTTTTAATAAATTAGTTTCAAGTTAGACTTGGGTAAGTACCTATGTTTACTCAGGTGTGTCTACTCAATTCGGGATTTATTTTTTTCGTTATCGAAGTTTATTAGAAGCACTATTTTATACATCGCTATAAAAATTGAAACATTTAAAAGTTGTGTCTATGTTTCATTAGGTACTTCAATATGAATTTTTTGTTGCGACTATTTCTATAAAAGCAGATTGCGATTTTAAAAAATCAGGCGCTAGATGTTTTTATTTCAAAGATACTTTGTTAATGTTACAATATATGAAAAGTAAATCTCTTAAGTAATATTCTACAACTTATGAGATTTTCATTTCATCTGGTTTTATAGTCCAATTTTGGAAAAACGATTGTATATTATGATGTCTTATTTTTTTGTAAATATATTTTTCCAGCAACATGTATGGTTCTTCCGAAGCTTTAGGGTATTACGTAGGATTCGTTTGGTAATTTATTTCCACAATATCAAAGATGAGGATGTTTAACCATATTTAAGGCAATAAACGCTCCTCGTTCCTGCCGGAAACTGTGATTATCCTATTCCCTCTAGGTTGGCTATCTTTACTTCATAGAAACTTATAGATAACTTATTATCAAGGATCGGACAAACGCCCGTCATTTCGAAAATATAACCCTGTTCCGTACAGCAGAGACTTCCCTATTTTATGATGTTAAAATATTTTGGAAGAACAGTATACCAATGTCAACGATTATATATATGCCCTTATGACGTCCGTAGACTGTGAACGGACTTTTTCAACGCATAAATGGGTCCTAAATTCACATCGTTATAGGCTCACAACTGAAAATTTAGAAAAAATTTTGGTCATTCTATTTTATTGGCGAAAGTCAATTTCGGAATGTCAATCATAAATTAATTTGTCACTGGATATAAATTATGGTCTAATAAATGTATAAAATACTATTTTTTTACTAACATTAGGAAGTCTCTGCTCAATATCAGACGAAATAATTTCTTAAATAATCCATAGAACTAGGGTTGGTCTCACTACCCATTCTACACGGTACCGCCGCGTACCGGTTAGAGTCACTCCGACAGCGGTCGAGCCTGCTGGGTTTCTTGCTGGAGTCTTTACCAGCAGGCTAGGGGTAGCGAACCAGCAATAAAACTCCCATTAGCTCGATACCATTACACACCACTCAGATCAGGTTGAGACCGTCTCAACCAATCTCACTGGAAGCGAAAACTCAGTAGGAGTATTCCAGTAGTACAAGTCAAGTCTGGCGCGGAAGGGTCCTGGATTTTCCCCAGGCTACCTTCCCCCCACACAGTCCGCTTGCTCTAAGGCACAACACATGTGCATAAAGCCCAAGTCAGGTTCCAAAAAAAAAAAAAAAAAAACAAAAAAAAAAAAATCACTACCCATATGACCAATTGACCACAAGCTCTCAGGCGAGAATTCATAAGGTGCGGATACAAATCCTGCTTCGGATACCGGTAGTATTGGCCATTTTTTATTAAATATGTCATCGATTTAAATTTAGTATCCATAACGTGGTTTAAGTAGTTTTGAAAAATAAACAAAATTACGGTTTAACTACAGATTATCCTCATTGTGTCTTCAGACAATTGGCTTTATTTGCTGAAATCTGGAAGCGTATTCTGCATACATAGCTTTAACACATTAGAGGCACAAAGCAGCTAAATTCAGCTCTTGTCTTTTAGTTTGACAACAAAACAATGAAGTTTTCACTACTAGTTTAGCCATATTATTCTCTATTGTGAATAAGAAAATGTCAAACTTATGTGGTTTTTATACTAAATTGTCATGAATATACCGTTTTTTTAGTGAAATTAAAAAAATAAAGAACTAAGGAAAATGTTATATTTACTGACTTTCGACTGGACTATTAAAAAAAACGGGCACCTACTGAGATAAGCTGTTTACTATTTTCCACTGTCCTAAAGTAGGACAACGATATTCTAAAGGTTTGAAAGCTGGATCGGTTTCGGTTTTCTTACAATAAGATATTTATTTTTCAGTTTCATATAAAAAAAAACACATTTAATTTTTTTCTGGTTATAATAAGCCTTATTTTGAAAAAAAAAATATAACATCTTTTATTCCTTACCTACATCATTTCCAACCGAAAAACATTTTTTTAAATAGGATTTTTGGAAAAAAATGCGAATGTCCATTTTTTATTCATTTCGATCCACTGTGCGTCATGTTAAGTTAATTCTAAGCAGTCATATTTGGACTTATAGGTAATTTTATCTATATAATTATATATATATATATATATTTTATGGTATTTAATTACTGTAATTGTTTTATATGTTTTCTTACAGAACGCATGTATGTTTAAGATTTTTTGTATACTGTTAGAAATAAGTCTCGCCGAGTTTCTTGCCGGTCATAAAACTTAAAATACTTCTCGGGTCAGAGGTGTAGGGTTAGAACCGGTGTAGTTTTTATTTTTCTCTTTTACTTTTGTATACTCGACGAGTAAAAGTGCCTTTGTGGCCTACTTACTCAATAAACGTTTGAGTTTGAGTTTGAATTTGTAATTTTTGTTATAAGTCGAGTACCTAACATAATTTGAAGCTTACCGGTTGTTGACACCGTGGTAACTCATTAAACGGCCAGGAAGCATTTAATGGTAAACAATATGATTACGCGTAATTATTAAACTCATGATTTGCTCGCAATAATTAAACGCAAATGTGAATCACGTAAATACGTCAACATTAAGTAAATAGTCTTAATACAAGGTGTTTGCATTAACGCAATTATCTGTTTATTTAAATAAACTTAAGTTTGTTACAAAGCTTGGTAATTTTCTGTTTGAATGGGATGCCTTGTTATAAAAGGGAAATTCGGAGACCTTATTTAGACAATTTATTTAGTAGGGTATTTTGTAGATCTATTTAGGTACTGATACCCAAAAACACTTAGAAATCATATTAGCACATGCGTTTTCTCAGTTACTAATTACCAGTGGAGATATGATAACAATCACTCCCTTAAGTGGATTACCACTTACCAGTAGGTATATTTGTTACATCTTGTATGTAGATGCCATTCTAGCGAAAAATAAAAATGAAATGTATGATAGAATAACTCTAAACATTTATTTTTGAACATTTACTTTTACCTTTTCCACATTACCAGTGGGATCCACTAGCATATTTATCCTCGCCGATTGGATCTTCTCTAAAACGATTTAAGCAGTAATTCCCACATAAATATCAATCTAACTTGATTCGAATGGCTATTGAAGCACATTCAGATTCTGAAAACATGCTTAACCTTTTCCACAATATATGTACTGCGTGTATTTTTAATATTACTTCCATGTTAATGTTCCATAAACAACTCTTAACTAATTTCTTTTTGTTTCAGCAGCATTCGGAACGCCGGGATGGATTTTAAATTAGTATACGCGATTTAATCCGTTTTACGCGGATTAATTTGTTTTATTTCATGAGTAATTATCGCGGCAACCGAAGACAATATTCATTAATCACGCTTTAATGGTTAAGACTAATTTAAAATTACCTTGCAATATGTGTACATGGTACGAAAACCTACGTCTAGTTACGGTTTGGGGTACTATTAAATATACTCGCTGTATATCAGTGTCACTAGGAGTTTCTGAGTTGAATATTATATCAATTTGGTAAGTACATACATGGGTATAATAGGTACAATACTGTCCCATACAGCGTCCAGAATCTTGGTTCGTGGTGACATGACACTCTGAGTTGTGAAAGATACTGAGAGAGATTTCACAGAAGACCGAAGACCGCCGGTTTTATCGGTCTGATTCACAATTCAATGAAGAAATGCTGTCAGCATCTTCCTTGGGACCATACAGTCGCCATCAGATATATCGGAGCTGTGAATGTAGTCACAAATAACTGTACAACGCCTCTATTGTCAAGGCGATAAAGTGCATGTTCAATTATTTGTGACTACCTCCACAGCTCCGAAACATCTGATGGCGACTGTACCTCAGAGGCCTTTTAGTTTTAGATTCATTTTACTGTTAGATTTAATTAATAATTCAAAGGTATCTACTTAGTTGATTTGGTTTGTAGGTATAATAACAATAAAATATATACTTTTTTTTATATTTAATATTAGATTTAAAACTCGAATGCATCTCTTTAATATGGATCGCTGTAAACGGCCTCGAAATTGGATCCGCGCCTCCTTTATTGCCGCTGTGATTGAACATGGCAGCCGATGTACCAGAAAGATAAAATATTCTGTTTATTACTTTTTCTATGCAAAGGATTTTATTTTGTTTGATTTGCGAGAAAAGATACAAAACACCGTCAAGAGGTAAAAACTTTAAAAGAGAATTGTAGATGGCGCTTTCTTTTTTGATAGCTATGTTATTTGACAGCCGGTTAAAGCTAATGAGTCTGTGAATTTAAATTGCAAATTTATTTGTATGTACTAGAAATGTGCATTGGTCGATGTTTTTTATGTTATCGATATCGGTACAGACTAAAATGGCAACGCTGACAGCTGTCATTTATTACATCTAATCTGATGTCTTCTTTAATCTGAGGTGTGGTCTAACAATTGTACATATCCGGAGATATTATTTTTAACAAAGTCCGTTAGTTTCAGTGAGTTTACCCTTTTCAAAAAGCGCTTCGGGTAGTATTTTTTTTATAGGGAGTTCAATAATTACCATACGTCGGACTGTAGGGGGCAGTTTGAGGGCAAGGTAAAGTTTACAAAAAAAAAATAACTTACGAGTAATTACAATGTACCTAGTATTTGTAACATAGTTAATTAAATTAGTTACCCGTTGTCATTTATTCATCTTTAATGTGTAAATACTCTTTGAAGTTGTGTTTTATTCCTTTCTCACAGCTGCAATTGTCTGAGTGACAGATGAAGCTAAACGAACTTTTTCGCCATTTTGACTTATGTGTAGACCAAGTACTTTTATAAATAACGTAGTTAGTTGCTATGATATTTGAAATTTCACATTATAAATACTTAGGTACCAAATACTCGAAAGTGAATTGATTGATTTGCGAACCTTACCTATCATTCTGACATGCCACGAAAATGCCCGCTGGAGTCCGACGTATGATAATTAGGTACTATACCTATAATACTTACCTCAACAAGATGTCTGATATAATTTCTAATATTCCCATATAATCAAATTATATATGAAACAAATGGAATCATAATTTTAAGAAATATATGCTACAAGCTAGGCTACAAGCGCTTCTAATACAAGGTATTTAATTAAATTACCCAAAAATACTCAAGACAAACCGCCGGAAACCACTAAGCTAAAATCCCAGTATTCTAAATAATTCTTGAAAATAAAGAAAAGTATCACTTATTATTCTTTTCATGTGAAACCCGAGTTTTATTATTGCAGGCGGTAAATTATGTCACTTCTAAAAAGAAAAGTCAAGTTTGATTTGTGTTCACGCGAGGAAATTGTATCGCGTAAAGTCGTGAAGGCGTTTGAACCGCCTTCGTTTGATTTAGCAAAATTACATGAGGAAACCGACATTAAAAAATGTTTTTGATACGTCATCCGACTACTTTAGAAGTGTCATGGTAAACCGTAAAACATACAGTCAAGATCAAATATATCGATATATCCAAATTGCCAGAGTATGTATCGATATTTCTCGTATGACATAACTGTCTTATTAGATACAGTAAACGGGTACGTCTGAAATATTCATATTTTGGTAATTTGGCCGTATGGATATTTTTAACCTAGATTGTACAGTCGCCATCAGATATTTGGAGCTGTGGAGGAGGTCCTAAATATCAGAACATGCACTTTACCGCCTTGACAATAGAGACGTTGCTCCGATATTTGTGACCACCTCCACAGCTCCGATATATCTGATGGCGACTGTAATGCTGATAATTAGGGAAGTCGGCAGGAACCAAGTTCTACCCTGGTACGTTGTTACACCTGCTATAATTATGGTTGGATTTTTATCACTTGTCACAATATCTGTCACGCTCTAACATGTGAGTGTGAAAGCGATGGATAGCGCGATGGACGATGAAATGACAACCAAACTTTCCGTTCTGTACTATTGTTACATATACAGTGTGTATTTTTCATACGGGCGTATATTGTGGTGGCGGTTAGTATTGGACCTCAAGAACCTATTTACATTCATTTTGTTTAAAAAAATGGGGTATTTTTATTTCATACATAAAAATTAAACACGCAATGTATTGCATCCACAGTAATTAACGTACCGATGCGTCATATCATGTCAGTATTACTTGTTATGTCAAAATAAGTTGGACTGCGTACATTGCTGCCCAGTCAGACTTAAAAAAAATCGTTACAACTATGTTATAACACTATTTAACAAAATTATTAACATAATACGAGTTGTATTGTAGTATGTGGGCAACTTATGCCAGTATGAAAAATACAAACTGTATAAGTACATATGTATCATAAATAATTGACATTATTTATGATAAGGAACAATGTTCAAGACGAAACAATACAAACGCAACGCGATTCGACGTAAGTGCCATCGACATTAAGGTCCCTTTTCCTAGCTTCATTATATGTTGTAACTATACCTAATATTGTCAAGATTTTCTTATCTGACTACGCATATATATATGTACTTTAAGATTTGGTGTCTCACTGTTTTGAAAAAATAACTCCCGTCGTAGCAGTTTTCAGCCGCCAATTTTTTTCTTAGGCAAGACGGAGCCTTTTCTTCTTGAGCCTTTTCTTCTTGAGCTTGAACTGCAGTAAAGTTAGTCAAGCCAGCGGGAATCGACTTGTATAAACGCGCCGCCACTGCGCCGTAGTTCCTTGCCGGTATCTTCTTAGGTCAGAACCCGTGTAGATTTTCCTTTGACGTTCATAAGTGCATGTAATGTGCCTAAATTGAAAAATAAAGATCTTTTATCTTTTTCATTCATAAGATTATCTTAAACGGTATGACTATCGATTTAAAAGTAAACATTAGGTTGTATTTATCAATATATTATATTTTGGACCCGGGTATGTCCTTAAACTACGTCCGACAATGAGAGGTAGGGCACAGCGAAGTACCATCACGCTCGAGCCTGGAGAAGCCCAACTGGGGAAGTACCTCCTCCTTACAGAAGACCACAGCCATAATAACACTGCTACCTTTCAGGTATGTAGTGTTGTGTTCCTGATGGTGAGTAAGGTTCCCAGAGCTCCAACCCCCCTTAAAGGTCGGCAACGCGCTTGTGACTCCCCTGGTGTTGCGGGTGCCCATGGGCGACGGTAATTGCTTACCATCAGGCAATCCGTCTGCTCGTTTGCCACCTTATGTCATAAAAAAAAAAAAACAACGGAAACAAATAAATAAATAATATGAAACATTATTGATCCAACACAGTTCCACAGGAAGCTGAATTTATCCTGTGTTGCAGTTACTGCCACAGTATTTCACATAACAAAATAAAATGCATTCAGTAGAAGATCGTCATAATTACAATAAGTCAAGTAAAATGTACAGAAAATAATGTAATGTAAATATAAAAAGTATGCCAATAGATGTAGGCATACATGTCTTGAAATCCTAGGTTGTAAGCAAAAGTATTAATTCAAAACATAATAAAAAAAAAACAATAATTATAAATAATAAAATAAAATAAAAAGAAACATGTAAGGTACATAAAGATAGTATAAATAAATATTTAAATATAAGCACTTACTTTATTTTAGGAACAAATACGGGACTATATGGGCCCACCAATCTTGGTTCTTGAGAAAATACATATCAGTATATTCGAGTCTTTCATCTTGGGTCTTATTCGAACATTCGAACGGTTACAAGATTTTTTTTTAAAAGGGTTGTCTTAGGGTTGTTTTAGGATTTAGGTAAGCGCTAAAGATGGGTCTGTGCCTAAGCACAGACCCATCTTTAGCGCTTACCTAAATCCTGAAACCACACAAAGGTCCCCGAAATAAGAACTTCGTGAACGTTTTAAAAGCAGCAACCGTATAATCCCGGTCACCTAAATAAATAAGCTAGCGATAAAATCTCAGACAAAGCCTTCTAATCGAAAGCATGTTTGTCCTAAATAATTTCCGGAAACAATGATTGATTGAAGTCTCAAGCCAACGAAATACAAATCAATTTGATTGTTATTTGCTCGTACCGTCTCAAATTTGGAAGAAATACGACGTTGTGATAAAACAATTGGAATTGTAAAGATTGAATAGCTTGGTTGCCAATTTATCGACTATCTGGCTATTCGTTACTCTCGCACTCACATGCTTGATAGATATTGCGACAAATGTTAAAAACCCGACCATATTACGACCCGGCCACGACATTGCGCAAATTGCGGCGCGGGAAGCGTTTTATCTGTTCATTGCGTGTGATCCCAACTAACTGCAGTGCATTGCGCGTCTTGACCGCGCAACGAACAGACAAAACGCTCGCCGCGCCGCAAGTCGCGCATTGTGGCGGCCGGGCCGTTAGGCTGGGTTATTTTGGATTACTTGCTTACTCTTATGATTTGGGTAGCGAACGCGCGTGTCTGAAACTAGGGGCGTCTACTGCAGTCTACGGTGACTACTTACCATCAGGCGGCCCGCATGCTCGTTTGCCACCATCGTAGTATAAAAAATATTGTGCTCTGGGAGTTGTTGGCGAAAATGCATTTTGACAGTAGAATATAGAACATAAGTAATATACATAAGTATGTTTGTTTCATACCTATTTCATTTTGGTTAATTTCAGTCTGCCGTGTAATGTCTTTATTATTCAAATTGATCATAATAGCCAGAGTTATTTATTGTTGCACTTATGATAGGTATAGTTGAGTATTGTTTATGGAAATCAACCATTCGTTTACATATATGCGTGATCTTAATTATGAAGTCAAATCAATAAAAAAATATAAAATAAGTTACAGCTAATTGTGTGCTAACTAAAAGAAAACATTTACGGAAGGACGGACCGGATTGAGCGTTAATTGAAATCACATAATTGAATTTGATTTACTGTTTACCGAACATAAGTTATAATTAATTTTAACGATCAAACCAAAATTTCAAATATAGAAGCTCCCTTCAAATTTGCTTTGCCTTTCGGAAACAAATCAAATGCTCATAAACGAAATCAAACCAAAAACAGATCAAATGATATAGGAACAGGTGGATATATGATTGATTGTTAGTTTCAAGGCAATCAATGTATATAACCAATCAGCCTTTGCCTCAGTAAAAGCTTTGATTAATATCATCTTTAATGGTTATTTGTTATACAAAGGAGCATAGTTAGTGTTTACCTTCTAGTGCTAATATTGAAGCTAGAGCTGCGAAAGATTCCAAAATTAAACAGAGAGTTCAAAGAATGGAATCTTATGCGTTTGGAGGGTTTCAAGGCACGAGAGGGGAATAAACTTTACTGATGAGAGAAACACATAGTTTTTTCACCTTACCTAGCGCGAGGAAAATACTTCAAGAACATTAATATTTACCTCTTCCAAATTATTTGTATCAATCAAAACTACTATTTAATTATATGGGTAGTCCACATGGAAAGGTAAGTTATGGCGCTTGGCGCTTACGCTATTATTAATGACGCTTCAATACTAATGTGACACTTTGCAACGGCCCTTAGGCCGAGCGCCATAAGACACATTTCCATGTGGACAACCACATACAGGGAGAGACGCAATGGCACGCCGAAAGACGAAAATGAGACTGGGTCATGTGCTCATATTCCCCATTTTCTGGTATGGTGTGGAGACGTCGACGATCCTATCTACTGAACTGCATATTTAAATCATGACACCTGGAGACCTCATACATCTCCATGGTTTATTTGTAATAAGCATATATTTATATTTTTGTGTATATTTTGAAACCAAATTAACTATATAAATATTTTTTGAAACTTTTTGGAAATTATAGTAAAGGACACAATTCAGAAAAGGAAATATATCTAACGTTTTGTTAACTTCGTTCTTAGCAGTCAGATTTGGACTTGTAAGTAATTATTTTTATTTTTTCTTTGGCAGTAGGTCATTTTTTTGTAATAGTTGGATATGTTTTCTTATAGAATAGCGAATTTTTATGTAATATGTTTAAGATCTTTTGTAATACTGTTATAAAAAAATAAGTCCAGTCGAGTTTTTTGTCGGTTATGAAAGTCAAAATGCTTCTGGGGTCAGAGGTGTAGGGTTAGAACCGGGGTAGTTTTTATTTTTCTTCTTTTGTATACTCGACGTGCCCTTGTGAATAAACGTTATATAAAGTGACCGAATTCGCCGTACGCCGATAGCCCGCAATGTAATGAAAATCGTATACAAGTTCTTGCCTGGTCTAAATAGGTCTTATACGAGAGCGCGTTACGAGTAAACGAAACTTTACCGAATATATCAACTTTAAAATTTTACCTCCGCGTTTCGAGAGACGTTCCGACCTTGTAGTCGTGGCCCTGGATGTTTACTTGCGAATAATGTGTGAAAACCCCCACGGGGAGCGATCTCAGCAGCAGTCAGCATCTCATCAGCATCGTGTCGGGCAGCAACCAGCATCTCTTTACAGTGGTAGGACACATTGCACTCGCCAATTCGCCTGCCAATATTTAAGAACACCCAACTTTTAAATTTTATGGGCACTGAGGTAATAATTATTTCGTTGTTTTTAAAAACTTCTATGCAACGCATTGTAGTGTTAGTGTTTGACACAGGCATCATCAAGTTGTTTGTTTACACATACAGGCTTCTATTTATTCCGTTACTAACAAACAACAAAGGCAAAAACACACTTTCAATTCAGTTTCCTTAAAAGAAATTGTTTTTCGACAAAGAAAGGTTGAAAGGCAATTGAACTCAAAAAGAAATGGTTTCCTATTTATAAAATTCGATTTACGCATGTATAATACTGGACGTTTTTTTGACGGTTAGCCATAATCGGCAAAGGGAAAAATAAGTGTGACAAAAATGGCTATTCCGTGCAAAACATTACCACTGCGTTAGAAAAGTATGGAGGCTAACTATTGTTATCCATTATTATATATAAACGAGACTATCGCGTATAAAAAACTATAAAATTACCTCCGACCCCGTTTCTGATGAAGACTGGCTATATGGTAGTTCACATCAGCATCTTTTAGCCGTGCGAGATTTTCGAACTACACAGCTCGCTTTTTGCTGGTAGTGAGTAAATGTTTGTCAATGGACAGGAATGACGGGTTTCAAAGTAACGAGACTGAAGGTATACAAAAGCTATTGATGAGCAATTAAAAACAATTATCGTATACTGTGGCATATCTACTTGTTACCACCTCTATGTCAATAGTCATATACAAACATATCTACTTATAAGTTTAGTATTTAACGCCGGCTGCGTCCGGCGCATGAGGAGTCACGTAGTAAACACCATTGAATGAACACGCCTTACTTATTTACCGACCTTCTGAGATACACCTAACAATACCATAAATACATATCGGTAAAGTGGTGACTCCGACGCGTTTTAACAGTCCCACTCGCGCGCAGTTTTAGTGAAGATGACAAACGACTTGCAACACGGCCAGCAACAACCTCAAGCGGCGCAGGCATCACCGCAACCTCAACAGCGCAGCACACAGGAGGCTCAACAACAGTACCCGCAGCAGCTAACAGCCATCACCCTCTCTTCGCGCATCCCCGAGTTTTGGCGCCAACAGCCGAGGCTCTGGTTTCACCAGTTCGACGCAATAGTGGATCCACAAAAGGCAAGTGATCTACATAAGAGTCAACTTTTAATTGCTAAATTGGGGAGGGATGAATTGCGTGATATCAGTGACATACTAGAAAATATGCCCGAAGTCAATAAATTCGAAACAATAAAAACTAGACTTATTTCCGTATATGAAGAGTCAGAATCAAAACAATTAAATCAACTCTTAAATGAAATCGAATTAGGAGATCAAAAGCCATCGCAACTACTTCGGCGAATGAGAGAATTAGGTAAAAATCGCGTGCAAGACGACACATTAAAACTTTTATTTGTTGGTCGTCTACCCCAGTCCATACGCGCAGTAATAACAGCGTGTGACTCGGGGGAAGTAAAGTTAGATAGTTTAGCTAAAATGGCAGACAAAATAATCGAAAATACAAAACCATCGGAAATGGCCGCTATAGCAACTACATCTTCTAAATCCGATAATGATAAATTAATCCGGGAAATAGCAAACTTAAAGTTAGAAATACAAGCCATTACTAGCAAGTTGAGTTTTAACGGTAGAAAATCGCGAGATCATGTCCGCCGTACGCATTTTCATCGCAATCCGTCACGAACACGTTCCAAAAGCAATAGCTCGAGTAAGATAGCTTTCATGTCCCAGGTGGCGAAACCAGGGGAGCCTAATTATAAGTGTTTTTACCATTTTACCTACGGAACTGATGCTCGCAAATGCGGTGACCTTACGAATTGTAATTTTACCACTCTTTCGGAAAACTAATTCCGACACCGGCACACATATATAACGTTGTCGGTGTCGAAAAAACTTACCGTCTGTGCGTAACCGACCAAAACACTGGTATGCGATTTTTAATAGATACCGGTGCTGATGTGTCTGTTTTGGCCGGAAAAAGGCAAAACATTCAGTCAGATTATACGTTATACGCTGCCAATGGATCAAAAATCAAGACATACGGTGACAAAACCATAACAATCAATCTTGGCCTACGTCGTACATTTAAATGGAAATTTATAATAGCAGACATCGCAAGATCAATTATAGGTGCCGATTTTCTAGCCGCTAACAAATTATTGGTAGACTTACACGGTAGGAAGCTTATAGACAAAATTACTAACCTATTCCGAGATGCAACCATTACAGAAGATATCGAGCAGAGTACTATTCGATCAATTGATGTCAATAACGAATACCACAAATTATTGGAAAAATTCTGATATCACTAAAAAGAGAATTTTAAATTAAACCCAAAACACGACATCAAACATCATATTTACACCACTGGTCCTCCAGTTTTTGAAAAAGCACGCCCACTTAATCCAAAAATACAAACTAGCCAAAGCCGAATTTGAAAAATGACGCAATTAGGCATTTGTAGACCATCCAATAGTCCTTGGGCAAACCCACTCGTATGTGTTGATAAAAACAATGGCCAGGAAACAAGACCTTGCGGTGATTATCGTAGGTTAAACGCACAAACAATTCCTGACCGTTACCCATTACCAAAACTTTTAGACTTTACATACACACTTAAAGGCAAATCAATATTTTCCAAAATAGATGTGCGCAAAGCCTACCATAATATACCACTGGCACCAGAGGATATTCCAAAGATAGCTGTAATTACGCCTTTCGGATTATTCGAGTATACTAGAATGAATTTTGGATTACGCAATGCAGCGCAGGATTTCCAGAGGTTGATCAACAACATACTTAAAAACCTAGATTTTGCATTCGCATACTTAGATGACATAATCATTAGCTCCGAGTCAAAAGAACAACACGTTAAACACTTAGAGTTAGTTTTAGAACGACTTAACGACTACGGACTTACTATAAACACGAATAAATGCGAATTTGGAAAATCAGAATTAATTTTTCTCGGCTATCACATTAGTAGGGACGGTGTTAAACCGAGCGCAGAAAAAACGCAACTTATTTCAAACTTCCCACTACCCAATACAGTCGAGGAACTTCGGAGATTCTTAGGAATGATGAATTTCTACAGACAAAGCATTCCAAGAGCCGCCGAAATCCAAGCACCATTAAACGCGTATTTACATAATGTCAAAAAGAACGATAAAACTAAAATTACATGGACTGAAACTGCATTAAACGCATTCAGCCAATGTAAGAAAAGCATCAATGAGGCTTTAGTTTTATCGCATCCCGAAGCATCCGCACCGCTTATTTTAATGTGTGACGCTTCCGGAAGCTGTGTCGGGGCCGCATTACATCAAAAGATAAGCGATAGACTTGAACCTTTGGCTTTCTTTTCGAAAAAACTGACCGAAACCCAATGTAGGTACAGTACTTTCGACAGAGAGTTACTGGCTATTTACATGGCTATTAGGCATTTTCGTCACATGGTAGAAGGTAAAGAATTAACAGTGTTAACGGATCACAAACCACTAACGTTTGCACTAACAAAAAAGTTCTCACCTTCCGATTCACCGAGACGCCTGAGACAGCTAGATTTTATATCACAATTCTGTGACAAAATTCAATATATCGAAGGCGATAAAAATACTGTAGCAGATGCCTTATCACGGATAAATGAAATAACAATGCCCACTTTGTTCGATTATAAATCGTTAGCCGAATCCCAAAAAAACGACTCAGAGTTACAGAATCTTAAAGAGCAAAACAATTTACAATTTAAGTTGATTACAATGCCAGAATACGGAATAAAATTAACGTGTGAAACATCAACCGATAACATTCGACCATACTTACCATTCAAGTTCCGAGAACTCGCTATCAGAACAGTGCACAATGTGAGTCATCCCGGCATTGCCGCTACTAGGAACGCAGTTAAAAAAAGATATTTTTGGCCAAACATGAACTCTGATATAAAAAATATTGTAAAATGTTGTATTCCTTGTCAAAAATCAAAAATTCAAAGGCATACGATTACCCCTTTAGGTGAATTCGATGACGCTTCACGTTTCGAACACGTACACATAGACATTATCGGTCCGTTACCATACTCTAACGATTTTAGATATTGTGTCACAATTATAGATAGAGTAACAAAATGGCCTGAAGTGATTCCCACAAAAGATATAACAGCCGAAACGGTTGCAAAGGTGTTCGTAGAACACTGGATAGCTCGTTTCGGTTGTCCCAGACGCATCACTTCAGATCAGGGTCGCCAGTTCGAGTCCGATTTATTTATACAATTACTAAAAAGGCTCGGAATTGAACGTGTTCGTACGACTGCGTATAACCCAAAAGCAAACGGCATGATAGAACGATTTCACCGCACATTAAAGGCTGCCATAACCGCTAAATGCAATGAAAACACTCAATGGTCGCAAGAATTACCTTTAGTTCTACTGGGTTTGCGTACAGCCATAAAAGAAGACCTAGGTTTTAGTCCATCCCAATTCTTATACGGCACAAACCTTAGATTACCAGGAGATTTATTTACCAAACCTAGGACAAATGTAAATACTAACGAATATGTAAACAATCTCGCCAACGTTCTCTCATCCGTTCCGAGTATAGCGAACGCTGCCAGTTCTCATAACAAAAATAATATCTTCGTCCATAAAGACTTACGTTACTGTTCACATGTATTTATGCGAAATGAGGCACGGAAGTCTTTAGTACCTGCTTACGAGGGCCCATTCCAAGTGTTATCACGCCACCCAAAGTTCTATGTAATAGTAGTTAATAACAAGCATGTCACTGTGTCACTTGATCGTCTCAAACCAGCTTATCTTTTAACGGATGACGATATGTTGATTACAAGCCCGGATCAAAGGAATGAAGTCGTCAAAACAATTCCGGGTACCAAAACAACACCGCAGCAAAATGACACCACACTAATCACCCCACCGCCGGTGATAACAAGATCCGGTCGCACGGTCAAGAAGACTGTGAGATTCGACTTATAGTTTCAGTACACATCCAGCTACCGGAAAGTATACAAGTGGCTTGTTACTCCTAACAATGGGGAACCCGCCGAGCAAAACTACAATCGTAGCACAAAACGGTGTCGCTTCATCAACAAAAGTGAGAAATGCAGAGGAAGAAGATAACAACATCAACAAGAATTTCAAAATGTCACTAGCAGCTGTAGTTCTAGTGAGTGCATTTGTAACGTTGGTCACATTATACGTCGGCTGGCGTTACTGCAAAACGTATCAAATTAACTGTTGACAACCGCATCGAAAAGATAGTGGTACATCGCACCGCTGCCGCCGCCATGCATCAAGCCGGTGCAATAGGCGCTCCACCGTCGCAACACTCGCATCCGACCATAAACCACGTGATCGTGTAGTAAATTTCAAATAAGTGCAGTGTGTTAAAAAGTGCGGATTAGAATAATTAGATATTAAGTAAATTACCTATTTTGACAAATGTTTAGTTCCTAATCAGTATTTTATACAGTATTTTTTTTTAATTTTTATGTTTTAATTTAATGTTAATATTATCTAATCACTTAAATATTTGGTAAATTTTATTTTTTTACTTGTTTAATCATATAATTACTTATTTAAGATAACTCTATTTTTTTCTTTTACCCAGTTTTCTCTAAGGGTGGAGGACTGTGGCATATCTACTTGTTACCACCTCTATGTCAATAGTCATATACAAACATATCTACTTATAAGTTTAGTATTTAACGCCGGCTGCGTCCGGCGCATGAGGAGTCACGTAGTAAACACCATTGAATGAACACGCCTTACTTATTTACCGACCTTCTGAGATACACCTAACAATACCATAAATACATATCGGTAAAATACCAATTACAATCAAGCTGCACTTGCACTCCGTTGGTTTCTTTAATTATTGAAGTTATTAACGCCATATTGCGCAAACTGCTGGGCTAAAAGTAGGGAACGCTGACGTCAGTATTGCTGCAATATTCTTCCTTTATTTCTAAGAATTATTAATTCGTTAACAGACGTTTCTGTTTAAAAATAAAAATTCAGATCCATTTAGACGATATTTTCAGGGCCACCTCTGTGGGAGCAGTCTGTTGTCAGGCTAATGCCATAGTCGGTGGACGGCTGGTCGTCAAAGAGCGATTTCTGCTTGCCAAATAGCCAGCAATCTACAACGTGTCTAATGCCGCAGACGTCCACTGCTGAATTTCTGCCGTCCGTCTGATTTGTGAACGTCCGCTACTGTGGCGCTAACGCGAAAAACGATATTCTTAAATTTCGGATGATTGTCTATGTCACTCTCATAACTCCTTCATTGGAGTAAAAGAGAAAGATGTCCGAAATATACTAACTTTGATGTTCGGGGTACCGGCCCTGCTCAGTTCCAAAGTAGAGTACTAAAAACTCTTTTTAACCATTTTCCCAATGCTTGTAGAGGCTAAGCAAGTCAAAGACAAATATTGAGATAAAAGCATAGAGAGTAGAGTAAACATTTATCATAACCGTCAAAGTGTTAATTCCAAATGTCAAAACATGTCAACATTTATACATTTTAGACAACCGGATTTTATATCTACATTTGCATTGAATATATTGTTGTTAATAGTATTAACGATACTGAGAGTATCATTAAAAATATGTTGCTTAGTCATAAATATATTTATACTAATTTACAAAATTCGACTGCGTTATTATAAGTTGATGGAGTTTGCGAAACTAAGAAACTAAAAACAGATTATAAGCGGTTCATAAAATTAGATGGATTATTTGAAAAAAGTCCGTAAGCTAGTTTATGGTCTTATCGAAGGTGTAATAAGGGCCCTTATAGAAGTGATTCTCAACTATGTGATATATCCGCTTCAAATACTTATTGTTGTTACTATCTTCGGGTCACTACTTGTTCTCAGGTATGTAGCTTAAGGTTCGGCCAGAGTTTGAGCATTGAATACATCGTTCACTTTATATGTATACAGCCATCTGCAATAGTATGTTTATAACACAAAACATATAAATGTCTACTACTTAGTTACACTTGTTACAAGCCGATAAACGCACCTGTAGGATTGGAAAGCAGCTTCACGTGTAGGCTTGGAAATGGGTACCAGACCTTACCCGAAACATGTCGCCTTGTGCGATATAATTGCATGTTTTTTTTTTTATGACATAGGCGGCAAACGAGCAGACGGATTGCCTGGTGGTAAGCAATTACCGTCGCCCATGGGCACCCGTAACACCAGAGGAGTCACAAGCGCGTTGCCGGCCTTTAAGGGGGGTTGGAGCTCTGGGAACCTTACTCACTATCAGGAACACAACACTGCATACCTGAAAGGTAGCAGTGCTATTATGGCTGTGGTCTTCTGTAAGGAGGAGGTACTTCCCCAGTTGGGCTGCCCCAGATTCAAGCGTGATGGTCATTGCTGTGCCCTACCTCTCTGTGTGTTTATCCGTTTGTAACTAAATAGTAGTAACAATCTAAATTTCTCTTGGATTGCGCTGAAGGAAGGTATACCTCTTCCATGCGTGTCGCCTAATGCGACCTTTAGCTAGCCATATATATACATATTATCTCCACCACTCTCAAGTATGTCTGTCGGACAAAACCGTCAGTTATCAGTGTTACGCGGTAAATGGGCTGGGATGTCTCCAAGATCAATCCCGCGGTCGAAAGCTGGTTGTCTAATATAAGTTGGGGATTAGATTCGGAGCAGGACCGCCGGACCTGTACGGATGACTTGCATTTGCCGCTTCATATATAAAGCTAGTACCTAAACTTTTATGCTGCTGAGGCGAACTTAAGAGGCTCTCGCTGCATATACGCGCATTTTGTATGAATTTGGCAAACATATTGTAACAAACATATCATTTGTAAAATGTGTGGCAGATCGTAGCTTGTAAGTCAGTATGTTTTATACCTACCCTATTTGATGCTGACCCTGATAACCAAAGATCCAATAAATAAATAAAACACTTTTGAAATCTGCCATCGAAAAGGTAAAAAGCGCCTACGGATTGCATAGCCGAACACCTGAAAACCGTACCTACATTCAAATTCAAATTCAAATTATTTTTATTAAAAAAAAACAGGTTTTTACATATTAACAATATCCATCAGACTCCAAACTAGGCTGAGCCTGTATCTTGGACGTCTGCGAGAACGATTGATCGTATTACATGTACAATATATACAATGCGTTTTATATTAACGGCGTAAAAAATTTTTTTTTTTTTCATTACGGGAAATAAACTAAATGAAATGAAATATATGTTATAATACATGAATTCATAGTTTAATAGTGAATATATTTCTAATGGTCTTTCTCGATGTATGAGGCACGAACGTACATGCGATGAGAAAGAGTTGCTCGTTGCCACAATCGCCATGCTTGACTGCGGGTTAGCATGGCAGTATATTTCACCACTTAACGGAACACTGCTGCCTCTCCCCTGATAGTTTTTGGTCATTGTTTAGGTACAAAACGCGGGTAATGGTCATTTTCCAACTCAATCCTGATTATTTAATGTTTTTAATTTATGACACCTTCTTTTCAGAAACAGCTGGTGTGACACAAGAGGCTGTTGGAGCACTGACTCTTTGGGTAACTTTGTAGTTGCTATCGGATCTACGTTTACTATTGTAACTATTTGGATAGTCTTAACGCGATTTTTTTAATACATTTCTTTATTGCAGCCTTTTTCATTTTATTTAAGCATTTGGATAATTGGAAGAATGACTCTTGACAATATTTCCCCTATATATAAAGTGGTCTATAACCTAAAGTGGTCGTCTTTGACGTACATGACACATACTGACGAGAGAGGAATAGCGTTCAAAAATTAAAAAGTATGTAGCACATCACGTAGTCAAAGACTTACAGATATTTTCTGGCTTTAAAAGTCTAATGACGTCGTTCTTTGATAATTATTTTACCACAAAGTGTCGTCACGGGCCTTGAACACGTTTTATCTTTGTCATATTTCGTTAAATTGACAAAACAAAATAGACGTGTCTGTCCGAATACTCCGAATGTTATAATATAATGTGTGTATCTGTATGTTATAATAAAATACTAAAACCTTCCTGCAATACTATAATAAAGTTGCTTCCAAAGTATATGAATTAAAAAGTAAAAAGCAAGCGTCAAAGACAAGAGTTAATTAAATTGTATTATAAAATAAAACTGTTATGTCTCAGACTCTCTAAGTCTCTAAAATATAATTTATTAAATCCTATATTTTCGGTAAGTAACTTTAATAAAGTGAACCACAAATCTAATCTAATTGTGATCAATTCCACAGCTCCAATATATCTGATGGCTACTGTACATATTTTACAATTGACGAGTACGTCCACTGTTGGACCTAGGACCTAGGGACCGTCGATCTCGTATATCATCAGTAGCTGCTGATTTGTGTTTTTGACGCGTGGCTAGCCAGAATGTACGTTATTATTATTTCTCCGATTTTTCCCAGAAGGTATAATGAAAACCTTTTTAGGTTTTGATGAAAAATAATTCAATAGAATTAGTTGCACGTGGATGTTTGTTAGGCTCAAACATCATGCATCAGGCAGGCTAGAAACATCATGAGTTTTATTTATTAATATTATAAAAGAATATTATTCTGCTTATACATATTTTACTTCTGAAAATTAAGTACTAAGTACATACACAAATATATATAAAACAAGCAAAGGGTAACTTAAAGCAATAACATCCTCGTTTAATGCTATTCTCGATAAATCTGGCTATTTATCATAGGAGGAGAATTTATTTAGGGCCCGCCAATTACAGTCCGCTTGTGGAATAATAATGCAGACAATTCTACGGCGACCGGGAAATATGATAAATGGAAATACTATTATTCATGCAAGGCTTAAACATCGAAGCTGCTTGGAGAAAATGTACAATTATAATTTATAAATTAAAATACAGAGCATAAACTCGTATTAAAATACATGATATAAACCAGCTCCTCCGTTATCCGAGTTAGTATTTGAACCCGCAACTCCAGTTTTTGCAGCTGACGCTGACCTATTGGACCACACGTATAGTTTTTCTTTAGTATATGTCATCTAATTATTGCAATTTATAATTTATGTGGGAGCATCACTACTCCAAAATCACTGCAAATATAAATATTGAATAAAAAATATTTAATTTTGTTCTTAGATAAAATGTACAATTATTAAAACATATAGCTTCTGCCAACGATTTCGCCTGTGCAAAATTTGAGTGCGTATTTCTATTGTAGTCAATTAAAACTATATCTTTATAAATTATAGCCTATATATTATGTTGGTGTATGAGTATATTATTGTAAAGGTTTATTTATCTATCCTTTTCTAGTACCCACAACACAAACCTCGTTGACAGTTCACTGGAGCACTAGCTTGATATGTATGTACAGTCAGCGTCATATAGTTGGCAGCATTCAGAGTAGTCAAATAGTTCGGTACACCATACAAATTCTATGGTGTACTAAACTTTATGAGTACTTTGAATGCTACCAACTATATGACGCTGACTGTACATACCGTGTGTCTCCGAAATTGGGGCTTTAAATGTAAGGTTCGATGTTGCTCATAAAACTGAGCTACTTTTAGTCTATAACTTTTGAAAATAACTGGATTGGTAAAAAATAATACAGTTCAAAACTTATTAGAGCAATCAATGCATTGCAAAATCATCAGTTTTTAAATTGTGACAGACGATGTCATTTAGTCCATTGGATGTCGTACATTGAATATAGTATTTAGTTTATATGATAAAAATGATATCATTAAATAACCGTTATTTGACTAGTTGTAGACTATAATAGTAGTTCAGTATTATGAGCAAAATTAATCCATACATTTAAAGCCCCTATGTCGTTGACACGCGGTATAAGATTGTCCCAAAAACATTTAATTTTCATTTTAATTACTTTGAAAAAATTATGTCCGCATAAAATCTTTTACGATACAACTCAAAATGGTATAAAATGTTTAAAATGACGCGCGAATATTGTTGAACGATTGGTAAACAATCACCTGATTAATTAATGAAGCAATTAAATTCATCGTTCGTAGGCGGGTTCGGATTATCCGGGTCGGATAACTAATAGGCGAACTTTCGGGTTTTCGCTCTATTACATTAAATTATTACTTAGCTGAAATCTTCCACTAAGGTGTTACTACTGTTACTGTGCCTAACCGCCTATGTAGATACTTAGTAAATTACATTAACAATCTGGTATACAGTTTGGCAGATAAGGATATATATGTATTTTTGAAAACTCTTAAACTATTATTTTTTTAAATAAACATACCAGAAATTGACATTAATATATACAAAACGCATTATTAAAGATAACTTAGTTTTACAATTGGGATAATGTGACTAGCACAGCTTCATGAATTATTATTTAATTCTGAGGAGTTAAGGATTGTACCTTCAATATTTTTTTTCTGATCCCATCATCAAATTATAACTTGATGTCAATTGAACCACCTGGGAAGTTTTCCCTTTCAAACAATATAACATAATTTTCTGAAACGTTCTACATAGGCATATTCGAGTATCAATAGTAATCTACCTTAGATTTTTGAGGCCCTTTCCATTTTCTTGATATCCGACAAAAATAAATACCTATACACAAAGAGTTTGTGAATATTAGAATAGAACTTTGTTTAGATGTCATTTTGATAAAACAAATCCATATTGATTACATATCGGAAGCAAATAAATATGAACGAAGAGACAGATGAAGTATTGAAAACCAATTCATTTCAAAAATGTTATAATATTCATGTTTCCATAAAAATTCAAGGCCTAACTTGCTGTGCAAAAATATTAGAGTGCACTAAAAATATTACAGTGGCTCGATTCTGAAAACATCGTTGAAATAACGAAATGTATTTACCGAAACAACATTGGAAACTATAAAAACAGAAATTTTAATTTTAATTGATATAAAATGTTTAAAAATGCTGTACTATTAGTGTAGTATATATTATACTTCTCTGGGATCCATATCGTCCAAATAAGTAACCATACATGTAGGTTCGTTTAAACTAAGTGGTTGATATTTAAGATAAAGTCAACATTATTTGAATTACTAAATCAAGTTGAAACAAACGTGTGTTATAAATTGTAATATAATACTAAAAACTTCCTGCAATACTATAGTAAAGTTGCTTCCAAAATATGTGAATTAAAAAGTAAAAAGCAAGCGTCAAAGACAATAGTTATTTAATTAAAATGTATAAAATAAAACTGTTATGTCTTAGACGATAGGTCTGAAATATAATTTACTAGATGATGCCCGCGGCTTTGCCCGCATAGATAGATGAAAATGTAACATATCGAGTCTTCCCGTGAGATGAGATGTTTTCCCGCTGGAAAAAGTAACCTATGTCACTTCCATCCTTTTAACTACCTCCACTTAAAAAATCTTATCAATTCGTCGCTCCGTTTTGTCGTGAAAGACTGACAAACAAACAGACACACTTTCGCATTTATAATATTAGTATACATTAATCCTATATTTTCTGAACATTTCAAGCTAAATCTGTAGGTAAATAACTCTAATAAAGTAAACCACAAATCTCTCACACGCTCTGGCTCTCCCAGAAACTATTTCCAAGTCCTGAGTTTAGTTGGCAAATACCAAGTTGCAGTCCCTGTGAGAGATTTGGCTGATGGCAATAAATCACTTGAGCAAATCAAAGTTTGGATCGGCATCGTCCATACTCAGTACTAACAGAACTAAACAATAGTACACCTTATATCGTTGCAGTAAGGTCCACAATCTTTCAATTAACTGTCAGTGATGGTAACGGAAAATTGAACTTTGCGGAATAATTTTGAAGCAGCGATATATATTTTAGTTCATATTATAATTCACAGATAGGTACATGTTTTTTCTCGCAGAAGAACTAAAAAGTGAGTTTTGCAAAATGAGTTTATTACAGAAAATTGGACAAACCTAATAAGTAGGTACAGTCAGCAGCAAAATTGGCTAAGCGTTTGAAGTGTTCAAAATGACCTACACGCGCTCTTATTCTCTTGACAATAAAGATGTGCTCACCACATTTTGAACACCTCATACGCTTAGCCACTTCTGCTCCTGACTGTACCAACTAACTTCGTATCGTCTCCAAACAACTCTGTTCTTGATGTTCTGATTTATTTATGATGTGTGGTGACAATTTTTAGGGGATGCATCCAGGACGTATTCATTACTCATGAACTTGTATGTCGTTTTATATAGAAATATACGAAGCGCGTGTTCGGCTGATTAAGTCACTTCACATAGGTTCTCGTGCGGGCTTCTCGTACCTAATGTAATCCTCTCTTGTAATTAAAATAAACGTAGTAATATTCGAGCATAGCTGTTTCAACCCCCTTTAGCTCTTTGAACGAACCCAATAACCGTTAAATGGGGTTCCATGATGATGTGCCTACCACGCCACCGACCAATAGTGGCTATGGTGGACACTGTCAAAGCAATTTTTCCACTGACAGAGAAGGTTTATATTAATTCTTTACTAATCGAGACGTTGGCGTATACATCACATTTTGACAACAGAGGAAAGTGTTCAAAAGCTTAAGCACCACCTATGAATTGGAGTAGTTTCAGTGACATAGTAGATCACATAGTAAAGGAGTAGGGCCGGTTTATGTCGTGGGCTATTTCTCGGAATAAGTATATTGAAATAAATGATTGCGTCCACCAGTTGAACCCCTAATGATTTTGTCACTTCTTCTGTGTATATCTTTTTTCTCCTAGTTCTGTTTTCGTGTAACTTGCTCTGTGGTTTTTTTCTTGTGTTATGTCGTAGAATGTAGATATTTAAGAAACGAATAAATATAGAATGGCTGCTACGCATAAAAAGTGAGCATCTGAACTCTTTCGTAACGTTACAGATCATTATACTTTTTTGTTATGTTTGTTTATATAGATTCCTTTTGGTATACTCTAAAATCATGGTAAAAATATCTTCATTATGTACCTTTATCTCTATTTTTCTTGGCACTTAGTCGTTAGTAGTCTTTTTTATAATAAAATAAATCCTTCCGCCTTCTCCAGAACATTTCATACTGTGTGTTTCATAGGCATTACAATACTTTAGTCACACCACTAGCGGGCAAATGTAATTAAACTTTTTCGAATCAATCACTAAAGTTGAATGAAACTATTCACTGCGAAAAAACTTTTAATCGAATTGGTATAAAATCAGTCAACATGACCAGGCCTCGTAGTATTTTTAGCACGGTAAGACTCAAGAGAGCTATGGAGTCGTTATTAACATTAAAATTAAATTCATACTCATACTCATCCTCATTAATTAAGTTCGTCCGAATCGTTTTATAAATACTTAGACTACTTATATATAATTAATTCTGTTAACATACACTTATTTAAATGTTATATGTTAATATTATTATATTACCTATATTGCAGTGTCATCGCTCCAATATTTTATTTAAGTACTTAACGTACCTGCATACTATAATTTAATAATATTAACATATTAAATTTTTATAATATAACATTTAATTAAATATATGTAAACAGAATTAATTATTTATATGTAGTCTAAGTATTTATAAAACGATTCCGACGAACTTAATTAATGAGGATGAGTATGAGTATGAATTTAATTTTAATGTTAACAATGACTCCATAGCTCTCCTTAGTCTTCCGTGCTAAAATAACTCCAAGGCCCGAAAATGACTATTTATTGTAGAAACGTAGTGAAAACGATTAATAATGTATAGATAAGATCACATGACTTATCGTATAATATGTCATTACAATACAATTATCTTGCGTTACATTCCATTTCTACAACCTATTGGCATCATGGCTACAGCCTTAAGGATACGATTACAAAAGTCCTAAGTCTGGTCGCATTTTAGATTTGTGATGAAAAAACAGGGTTTTTTTATTGTAAAATATAATAGAAAATTTCGTAAATGAGCCGTTTAAATAATGATCGGAATTTTTCGTCACTATTATATTTCACAAGGTAGTTAACACAACTGCATACCGATGTAAAGTTTTAACCAGGCAATCTTAATTTTAATGTATTTTAAAAATAATCAATTTCTTCACAACATACAATTTTTTTTAATGACATAAGCGACAAACGAGCAGACGGATTGCCGGGTTAGTAGCATGGGGTCTAAAACGCAACTCGCCTAAGGAGCAGCTCGTCTAAGTCGCATAAGGTCTACTTCGCATCTCGTCTAAATAGCAGTTTGTCTAAAACGCAACTCGTCTAAAGAGCTGATCGTCTAAGTCGCAGGTGGCCTGAATCGCATTTCGTCTAAATAGCGGTTTGTCTAAAACGCAACTGGTCTACAATTTATCTAGAGTCGCAACTCGTCTATATACTCGTAGCAAGTGGTCTAATTCGCAACTAGCCAAAATAGGAACTCGACTTAGTAACATTTTACCCATTTGATCATCTGAGTAATGTCAAAAAAAAGTAATATAATATTTTATAAAAATTTTCAAAAATGTGGCATTTTTTTATAATCTTCAGATGTTTATTGCAGGGTTCAGAACAATTTAGATAGAGGGTCTTCGATAGAGAACTTCATCTGTGATTCAGTCGTTTTAGTTTCATTTGAGACCTCCTCATCTACTACTTATAACTTTTGCATATAACTGCCTAAAAAACTTGTTCGTAATTGTAACTTATAACGTTAATCGTTAATCCGTTACTTAAAATCTTAACTTCGGTAAACGTTAAAGGGTGAATCTCAATTTTCGATAGAAATTTACTAATATATATACTCATATTTTCAGTTATAGTCCTCGCGGCGAATCATGATCCCTATGACAGGTCATGTTAGTGATGGGTCGTGTCGATGTAACTTAACTTTATAATAGGCAAAGGCGTGACTTCCATTCAGCCACGTTGGTAAACATGTTTTTAAAAATATAATCTGCATTTCTTATGTTTATTATGTTGTTGTTATAGTTAACGATTTCAGTTTTTTGGCCGAGAAATGTAACTTTTTAACATTTAGCATCTAGTATGTTAAATATAGTGCTATCGAAAAAAATAGCAAAATATCAAAATAACCTGACTATATGTATAACTGAAAACGATTATGAAACGATACATCGGAGATTGAAAGCGTACTATTTATTTTGTACACTCGCTTCCATTATCGACATTTGTTTTTGATACTTTTGCACTAGTCGATATCTTCCAAACGAAGTAAGTTTTGCAGGGCGTAGACGTAATATCTGATTGAGATAATTTCTTGTAAATGTTAATAATTGTTACAATTCCAACGGAAAATCCTTGTAATGGCATATATCTACCTAAAATGAAAAAACGGCATTTTTAGACGCCTCCAATTCGATTCTAATGTTAAACGGTGACGCCACTACAAATTTGTGTCGTGGGAATAACTGTCAGTGTCATAGGGACCATCATTCGCCACGACGAGTATAAGTATACACGTTAAGTTTCCATTGTCTATGCTAATTTTTTGACAGGTCTTAGAATGGAGTTCTATTCTCAACATCCGAAAAACGAAATGTTATCGTCTCGTCTTCTCTATCTTACATAGTATACTAGAGTGAAATGAAAGGGACACTAATAGCGAAAGCCGATTTTCGATTATTGTGGCAGTCAAGTGATAGACCCCTAGTTAGCTGTCATATCAATTCAAACGTCAAGGTCATAATATTTTTTAATAACGCCATTATTGGCGATAGGAAAGGCCAAGACACGATACACCACACCAAACGATTAAAATGTCACAATGAATATTCAAAATATATTTTGAAAAAACGGCATGTTTTAAAAATAATACAATTACATGTAATAATAAGGTTTACTATCGGTAAAAAATATAATATTGACACCTTCAAAAAACTCAAGGTAGCCAATTCTACTCATCTATGAAATATTGTCAATTCCCACGTCCTTAATACTTGCGAAGTAGACCACTTGCTATTTAGACTAGTTGCGACTCTAGATAAATTGTAGACCAGTTGCGTTTTAGACAAACCGCTATTTAGACGAAATGCGATTCAGGCCACCTGCGACTTAGACGATCAGCTCTTTAGACGAGTTGCGTTTTAGACAAACTGCTATTTAGACGAGATGCGAAGTAGACCTTATGCGACTTAGACGAGCTGCTCCTTAGGCGAGTTGCGTTTTAGACCCCATGCTACTAACCCGGATTGCCTGGTCACAACACCAGATGAGCCACAAGCGCGTGCCGGCCTTTAAGGGGGGTTGGAGCTCTGTATTAGTTCTACTTCTACAATGAATAATATAGGAATACGAGTAGTTCTGCTACCAGAGCAGTACTGAGAAACATCTATATCGTAGCTCTTTACCGTATTTTTTATTTCTTACATATTTTCTTGGAAGAAAACTTCCATGTAAAACGTTTTCTTGAGCTTTTCTTCACATTTAGAAATTAAGCCTGACATTGTTGATGAAATAAAAAATCTGTTTCAGAAAACTCGGTAAAATGTATCCGTGTATCACATTTAACTTTCTATTAAGTACAGGCGGGTGCTCATAACGTGTAAATAGTGTTGGAGAAAAAGTTGTTAAATGTTAAACTCTGCTTTCACATCAGGTTGAATTTAAAAATAAAATATCTTAAGTATTTAAAAATTATATTATAACTTTTAAGGCTCTGTTTTGAAAGGGGTTCAAGTTTTACGACAGGTTTTGATTTTTTATACATTATTTAGAGGATTTGTGTACAAGTATAATAATGAAGATATAAAATTATTGATGTAGTCGTAAGTGTATATTTCATTATTATTTATGGTATGTAATTTAGGTGGTCCCACAAGGTGGACCGATGACCTAGTTAGAGTCGCGGGATACCGCTGGATGTGGAAGGGGCAGCATCGGTCTTCTTGGGTCGTTCTGGGGGAGGCCTATGTCCAGCAGTGGACGTCTTTCGGCTGACATGATGTAGAGTAAAATCAAGGTAGATAACCTTACTTTTTGAGTTTTAATGCGTTGCTCATTTTGATTTTGCCCTAATATTGATTGGTGTAGGATGTCATTTGCACATTCAATTTGTATTTTGTGCAATAAGGTTTGATATTTAAAGTTTGAGGCTAAAACTAATCGTCTTCCTCGCTTTGTCCCGGCATTTTGACAACTAATCCCTGTAGTTGGCGTTGGCATTAGTATGAATGCGAGTCCGGATTACTCAAGACGTTTTCCTTCATCAAAAAGCTATTGGTAGATATCAAATAATATTTCATACTAGTTCCGAAAAAGCCGGGATTTGAACCCGTGACCTTTGGATTTCAAGTCGCTTGTTTTTACCGCTAAAATGTGAGCAATATAAGTAGCTACATATGTAAGAATGGCAGGTGCGTCACTTATACATCAGTAAAATCCTATTAAGTGAGTTCATTATTTTATGTACTGATTGTAAAAAAAAAATACTTTACGTCTGTTGGCTGTATAAACTGTCCCTAAGGATTTCTTAGCGAGCGACAGCGCTGCCGGCCTAGAGGTAAGAGCGTGCGTCTTGCAATACGGAGGTTGCAGGTTCGAACCCCAGCTCGTAGCAATGAGTTTTCGGGATTTAAATATGTACGAAATATCATTTAATATTTACCGGAAGCTTTTCAGTGGAGGAAACATCGTGCGGAAACTGGACTAATCCCAATAAGGCCTAGTTTATCCCTGTGCCTACACCAATTCCTTGATTGATTGCAAAGAGGACCCCACGCTCCCATGAGCCGTGGCAAAATGCCGGGACAATGCGAGGAAGATGATGGTACACGTCTCGTGTTTTACATCGATTTGTTAGACTACACATTACACATTTAGTTCACATTTTCCATGCATATATTTTACTCAGAGACTAGCGATTACGTTTTTGCTAAGGTAGAGTTGCTATCAGATATATCTGAGCTGTAGAGGTGGTCACATATCTGAACAACGCCTCTATTGTCAAAGCCATAAAGTGCATGTTCCGATATTTGTGACCGCTTCCACAGCTCCGATATATCTGATGGCGACTTAACAGTTCGAAGCCACAAACTTAATAAAACCAATACGTCTCCAGATTCAATAAATAAGAAATAGGGACAGTTCGATGTATTCATACGAACTTATTGGAGCGTAACGATAAAGGGGCCCCGAAATTTTCGAACCATAAGTAAAATGTTGGGTCGCAATATTTCAGACCCACGAAACATTTATTTGAAAAAATAAGGAATAAATAAAGAATGGGAATATATAGCGCGTTCATGTTTTACTAATATCACGACAAAGGTGATACATATGAAGGGTATGTGTAAACGATAATAGATATTACAAGTACTTAACCATGTGGAAGGCGAAATAAATTTCGAAATTACATATATTTATAAAATGCCCTATTGTTATGTTACTTCACCTCACATTTTTACTACATAATATTACGTTTATTTATGTAATACATTTTATGGATTTGCCAATGATTCTAATTCTTTCGTGATACATTGCTATTAAGGCAAAATTCAATGCCAAGTAAAATTAGTGACAAAGACATTGTTAAAAAAAAATGTCTGAATTTAGTGTGACTTCTAGAAAAGTTAACTATATCAGTTTTGTGACGATAATTAAGTATATTTTTTTATAAATACTTAGATTTGGTGCTCGTTTCTTAACCTTTAAGTAGTAATACAATGCAAAAAAAAATTGGTGAGACGAAATAGAGTTGTAGGACATAAAGTCTTAAGGGCCTGAAGATGGAGTGAAATAGTGGCAATAGGAACTACTGCCGGGCTAGCACATGATCGCCGTGACAGTATTTCGCATCGAGATAGATTTTAAATAACTAGTCAGAAAAGGAATGCTAAATACTCTATGTCGACTCGCGAAACTGTCGCGCCAATTATTAAGCTAGACCTACTGAGCGCAACAATGGTGGAACGGTCTTTAAGACTTCTCCGTCCTTCTAGTTATTTTTAAGGATCATTGATCATGATGGAAGGTTGCCTTAAGAACTACTGGCCTCTAGAAAATATAGATAAAGAACTTTTTTCATTTAAAACAGAGTAACTTATTTAGCTGACACTCGTCTTTTTCAAATCTTCATAGATGAGGTAAGGTTACAATACAATTACCGTAATAAAAACAATACGGTTTAGGTAAAGCTTTAAAACGAATTAAATAGGGATTACAATAAAGCTTTCAGGTACTTAATGGACGTCAGTCTAGTGAAAAACATTTAAATCAAATTGTATTTTAGCCAAATTAGTTTCAACTCATTTTAGTAACGATGAAGTGTTTTAACGACTTTAAATAAATTAATTTTGTTACGAATCCATAGGGTTTCTTTTAGATTTGAAATTTAAAGCGAGTATGGATGCTATTTGACAACAAATTTTACTATACTCCTCGCGGCGAATGAAGATCCCTATGACAATTCATATTAGTGATGGGTCGTGTCGATGTAACTTAACTTTTTTATAGGCAAAGGCGTGACTTGCATTCAGCCACGTTAGTAAACGTGATTTTAAAGATATAATCTGCATTTCATATGTTTGTTATGTTATTGTTCTAGTAATGATTTAGGTTTTTTGGCCGAGAAATGTAACTTATTAACATTTAGTATCTAGTATTTTACGTCACGCTTGACGAATGTAAAAATATAAATCCATCTTAAACATAGTGCTATCGAAAAAAATAGCATAATATCAAAATAACCTTACTATATGTATAACTGAAAACGATTATAGGTACATCGGACACTGAAAGTGTACTATTTATTTTGTACACTCGTTTCCTTTATCGACATTTGTTTTTGATACTTTTTGCACTAGTCGATATCTTCCAAACGAAGTAAGTTTTGCAGAGCGTAAACGTAATATCTGATTGAGATAACTTCTTGTAAATGTTAAGAATTGTTACAATTCCAACGGAAAATCACTGTAATGGCATGTATCTACCCTAAAATTAATAAACGCTATTTTTAGACGCCTCCAATTTGATTATAAATATTATAATGTAACGGTGACGCCACTACAAGTTTGTGTCGTAGGAATAACTGTCAGTGTCATAGGATCATGATTCGCCGCGGCGAGTATAGTTCATTACATAAAAGCTCGGCTGATTGTTTGTAAATATTGTAATGTACCTATAATTCATATCACACGACTGACACTGTACCTAATACTAGAGTTATTGAACCTTCTATAAAGCATTTTTTTTTTGTCTCTGTTTGGTTAGGAAAAGCTATACATATAAATATTTGTAACATACTTTATTTCAGTGGAAACAAAATTAGATACAGTTTTTTTTTTATGACATAGGCGGCAAACGAGCAGACGGATTGCCTGGTGGTAAGCAATTACCGTCGCCCATGGGCACCTGTAACACCAGGGGAGTCACAAGCGCGTTGCCGGCCTTTAAGGGGGGTTGGAGCTCTGGGAACCTTACTCACCACCAGGAACACAACACTACATACCTGAAAGGTAGCAGTGCTATTATGGCTGTGGTTTTCTGTAAGGAGGAGGTACTTCCCCAGTTGGGCTGCCCCAGATTCAAGCGTGATGGTCATCGCTGTGCCCTACCTCTCATTGTTGGACGTAGTTTAAGGACATACCCGGGTCCAAAGATTAAAACTTAAAAAAAACCGTTTTTTTTTTTAAATTTACACTATAACTATAAATACAATTGATAAAAACGCTGGTGTCATTCGATTTCTCGCATTTTACTAAAAATAAGTTGTAAGCCAACTCTATGTATACAACATATACTAGCAATTTTCATTATTTACGTATGTAGTTTTTAAGCTATCTTCAATAATATTATAAGGGGCTTCTGAACAGAAAGTGTGAATATTATTGACTCTCATTTCTGAATTTATGTAACTGAATAGCAATTTGACCCTAACAATAAAACGAATTGATTGATTCAATGCTACCTAAGCATCTAAACCGCCCACTTCTTTCCCTTCCCACGCTTGGGCGACTAATCCTTAACTAATCAGTGGAGTATAATACGCGATACGTCTTACAATCATGGTCTTTTATATGGAATACTCCGGGTTTTATTTTGTATGGAATTATCTGAATTTTCATTTTTTTTTATGACATAGGCGGCAAACGAGCAGACGGATTGCCTGGTGTCAAGCAATTACCGTCGCCCATGGGCACTCGCAATACCAGGGGAGTCAGAAGCGCGTTGCCGGCGTTTAAGGGGGGTTGGAGGTCTGGGAACCTTACTCACCATCAGGAACACAACACTACATACCTGAAAGGTGGCAGTGCTATTATGGCTGTGGTCTTCTGTAAGGAGGAGGTACTTCCCCAGTTAGGCTGCTCCAGATTCAAGCGTGATGGTCAACGCTGTGCCCTACCTCTCATTGTTGGACGTAGTTTAAGGACATACCCGGGTCCAATATTCTCTAGCCGCCCAGATATCAAAACTTGCCAGGGCAAATGCAACTATGGTTTGTCATAATTAAAATTCAAAATGGCTTTCAACGGGAGACCTTTTTATTGGTCTCCGGGCGGCTAAATGATACAATTATACAATTTTTTGACATATAAAATGCCCTATTAGCCGCGGAATTCCACTGCCTTTCCCATAGATAGCCACAGGGGTTTGGCGGGGACAGGCGGGTTGGATATCGCAATAATATATTCTACCGCTCTATAGGCCTGCTACTGCCTGCCTTCCGGTGGTTCTGATCAAGATTTAATATAATCAATAAATAAAAATAAAATAGTTTTAGTGAATCACGATGGAACCCTTCTATTAAAATAAAAGTTAATTAAGAAAAAATCTTAATTCACTTTGCTGGAATTTTCTCCCAAATTTAGACAAATAAAAAATCTTTAGCATTTTCTCTTCAATGTTTTTTAGTGATGAGATAAAATTACATAATCAAATTTGGGAGACTATGATGTAATCAATTTAGGTTAATCAAAATAGATACCTATATTACTGTAGTCAGTAACTAAAGAAATAAGACACGCTTCTAGATCATTATTATATATATTAAATCAACAATCATCATCATCATACCAGCCGACAGATATAGGCCCCGAAGCGACACACAGACCGATTTTGCGTAACCGGACGCAGTGGATTCCAGGTTGTCGGTCCACCTTGTGGGGGCACGTACCGGAAGACCACAAATGGATCTTATCAAATTAAATATGAATGAATGTGTCTAAAAATAAAATACTTCACTACGTTTCGAGGGTAGATGTTGGAAACATAAGTGGTGAGTTGGTTATATGTATTGATGATATTTGACAATAAATCCAGTGACACCTCTCTACCCTTAGACGTTTATACCGCTCCGGTTTTTTAACGTACTTAATAGCCCTGCAGCTAGTTCACCCTTTCTACATTTTAGATTCCATTAAAACTCAATAATTATTATACCGTGGAGGGCGCTGTCTCTGTGCGCATCCCGTGACATAGGGGCAACATTCGCATAGTGTACCCCTTACATTTCATTATATTGTCGAAAGGGCCTCTGCGCGTTGACTCAATCAAGCTCCGCATACACCTCCCAAATATTTCACGATTTGTTCCGTGTTTGGGAAAGAAATACTTCGTGGAAATAAAATAATCTACTAGCATTTAATAATGAACATTGCTCCAGATTGAACTTACTTCATCTCAAAATATTCCTCGTTTTTTTTCCATGAACTTAATTTCAGATTTGCCGATTATCCTCTTCGTTGTATTCGTAATCTTGGCACTTTAAATCGCAAAGGATCAATCCAATAGATAATCCCTTTAAAAGGTTTCTTTCATGAGAATGCTAACTGCCTGTGCCTGATAACAAAAAAGTACTTACTAAGAAATCTTCGATATTTAAATCGAAAGAAAAATAGAAAAATTTTACTCGCGGCAGGACTCGAACCCACAACCACTGGATCACTAGCCCAGTGCACTACCAATTGTGCTACACGAGTACCGCTTAGACTTGTCAAATTTTTCTATCTATCCCTCGTCGTCATCATGGGTGACGCGAGTCAATTTTTTCTATTTTTCTTTCGATTTAAATATCGAAGATATTCGCTGGCAGGGTACTAAGAAATCGTTATATGTATTTTCGTGAGTTTTTAAATTCAGTTAATTATCCAATGCACAAAAACTCTGCGGGGCTGAAAAACGTACTAGCAGAAAATTATAATAAAAAATATTGTCACGAAAACGCTTAAATTTTATAAATGATAATATCAAAAAGATGCAAGTTTCATTCCATTGGATGGTCAAATTTGCATAATAACAATAAGCAGTTGTTTTTTACAACATTGGCAGTTTTCCAGGGGCTAAGTGGATGCGAACGCGGGCGAGGGGGTCGCTGCAAACTTTGTCGGAGCGTATCGAAGTTGGTTTTCTCGCTATTAGTATTGGTAAATCATACTTATTTAGTTTAGTTGACCTATATTTTGAGATAAAGCCTTCAAAGTTGCTGGAATGAGGCGCACGGCTTTCAGAACAAAGAGCCATTTACATACAGTAGGTATATGTTTATGATATGTGGATGTTGGAAGGAATATTGACATGACATTTTAGTGTACCTATTAGTTTTAGTAGGCGTTGGAGTTGGTATTGAAGTTATATTCCGGGAAAGTTATGTTTGTCCGTTTGATAATAATAATAAACCGTTTAGCTGCCCCGTCAATGAAGTAATAAATATCATGAATGACACGTCAAAAATTGCAGTTATACAATCCTGCCCAAAATCGCGACTTGATATGAACTGCTGAATTTATAGGCAAAACGGATATTACTTATTCGAAAAAGAAACTGGAATGTAAAACAAAAAAAATAAGTAACATCGAATACTTGTAATACAGTACAGTGGCATATAAATCTGCTATTTTCAATGCGATAAAGTGTATGTTCAGATACTTGTGACCACATCAGCTCCGATATATCTGATGACTACTGTGTACGGGTAGTATGTCGGCGCAGGATAAACACAAGACTGAAGGGCCACTAGAGCTGTATGTAGTGTAATAATTTAGTTATGCAAACAAACTCAATAACAGTAATTGAAATACAATCTGATCTGTATAATTAAAACGGCATACCACTATCGTTTCACTTAACTATAACTTATCGATATTATGTTTTTGAACTTAGAGACTGGTAGATATTTGGTGATATCTAATCAGTCGTCTAATGAATTAAATGAGAGAGCGGCCACATTAGCAGCGTTCAGTTGACGTTTTCCTTGCGATTCCATAATGATTCGTGAACGCGACCGACGTGTCCGCAGCGTGCAATTTTCTATGGAAACGCTGAGTAAACGCGGGCAGAAACGCTGGAGTACCCATGCTCTATGTACCTTTACCATGAGTTGTGACATTGACGTTTTCGATAACGAGTATCGAGTTTACTACCTGTGTATCTCGCTTGTTCTGTTTTAGTGCAAACGAGATGCACAGATAGTAAACTCGATACTCGTTATCGAAAACCTCAAAGTCACAACTCATGGTAAGGGCACTGGTGAGTAATGAATTGATTCTACGAGGATGCAATTCTATAACCATTGTCGCGATTAAAATGACAGTGATTTTAGATTTCAATGGCTTCTCTTCATCTTACAATTAAACGTGAAAAAGTTCCGTTTTAGTTGTAATAATGTGTTAAAGTTTAAACAATAATCAGAAGCATCAGAATTGTTCTTAACTACGCTACGACTTACGAAGAGTGGGTAAGTACGCCGCTTTTCATTTATTTTTGTAAGTCAAAAAGGACTAAATTCAAATAAAGAAACAATAGCGCTAAAAAGGACCAAAAACCATAAAAGTGTTCTATGATGCGGAAGGGAACTCAATAAAATCCAGAAGTTCATGAATTCTTTTTTAGTTTCGTAGTGATTTGAAGGCTTAGAGGCTTCTAAAATTTGAGTAATTTCATATGAAATACGGACATTTACCGTGATATAGACGACTTTTTATAAATTTTCGTGTTAAAGTTCGCTACGCGCTGTTCTGGTAGCCAATTCAGAGTTTTACAAGCGACAAACAGAGTGCAGTTTGGATCTTTTGGTATCAAAGAAATAATTTGGGGCCGTGCTGCCGGAAAGAAAAGAGGAAGTAACTTCAAAATTAAACATTAGAAAAGTCTAAGTATTGGGGTAAATGAGGGGCTGGAATTTTGTATGGTGGTTTGCTAGTTAAATAATTAATTTATGTATGACGCACACGTCTCACGTTGTGTTAACATGCACGGACGAAGGTTAAGGAGGCACAGAATTCGGGTATAACAGAAGCCTGTAATTAAAATGAGAGGGTAATATTGGCAAATATGCCTCATTACATGGGTTACGTAATTCTCAACCTTATTCGTTAACACCTAAGATGGCTTGTTTTATTATAACAATAATATAAGCGCAAAACCTAATTTTGTTGAATACCAATCAATAATTCATGAAAGGACAAAGGATCGTGTTATTAATTGCTTTATTATTCGAGTTTGTCCGCGTCTGTAACTTGGTTATTGATAGGAGTACCCATCTGAAATCCACGGATTGGATAGCCAGATTCTATAAGTACTATTTGAATTTGATTGATCTTAGTTTAAGGTCCTGACTCAGATGTTGATAGCTAATGGACCTATCCCACATTTGTAGTAACTTGGGAACTTCAGGTAAAGTTGTTGACTCTGCGTATAATTAATTGGGTTCATTAGAGACTATCGCCAGAAATATTATTAGTATGCAAGGAATCTTAGAGTCACCGAACTTGGACTCTTCGTCTTCTCCTGAAAGCTACTCTGTTTTTTTCTTACGACATGACTCCTTTTGAAGTACAATCAATGCTTCTAAATGGGTCAATAAAATATTGAAATTGAAAGACTTGAAATACTAAACTGTGTTCCGTTACCGAAAGTTATGATCAAATTAATCAATTTAACCCGAACAAGAGTGACCTAGAACCCCGAGAGATTATACTCAATTAGTCACACTTATAAGTAGAAAACTTTGTAACTATTTAAAGCTCAGCAACTATTATTATCGAGTAATAAACCTTCCATCGACAATTATAATTAGTTTAATGTTTTGTAAACTATATATATACCCATGTCCCATTGACCGCCTAGTTCTTGGATGGAAATTTTTTAAATGGATTATAATTACTAACGAGACTGTAACTGCACATGGTTTTCCGTCTTGTGGTGGTTTTCAAAATATGGACGATGGTGGGGCCGTCTGGTTCATACGGCCACCGGTCAACTACTAAATAATATTTTGAAAATTCAATGACACCTCAGCTGTTATAAGGAATATATCAATAATGTGTCATGTCATTTCTTAACCTTTTCGACGCCATGCCAAACGCAAAAGCTAACGCTCACACGTCCCGTCATAGAAATGTCAAAACTGAAGTTGAACTTTATGCATGTGCTCGTAGGTCTAATTTGCTCTGTGGACGAGGACATATTTATACGTTTTTGGCGTTGAACCTGCGGTGCCAATGTATACGTCTTTGACGTGAAAAAGTTTAATTCAATAAAATTTTAAATACAGCCACACGGAACACAAAGTATGTATCTTTAATGAGATACGACAGCTGGACAATCTAATAAAATAAATAAATATGCAAATACGTGAGTTTATGCCTTCCCTTAAGTATTAAGTTTATGTAATAGGACATATAGGTACCTACATATAATCACAATGACATACGAAATTAGGTGACATGTTATTGAAACCGCAAATAGTCTATAAGGGTGCTCTTAACTCAGAGTAGAGACTTCTCAGGCATTCTATTCCAACCGCTTACAATTCCCGTATTTTGGAAAATCCTCTATTTGGAGAAAATGTTTCATGAAATAAATATAAAAGGAATGTACCAACCGTACAAAATTAGGAGATTTTTCCAAAACTTTCCAATGTGAAATATTCTGCTATTTAGGAAAAAGTATATGTGATTTTGATTAAGTCATACTCACGTTGGTGGTCGTTTATTTTTATCATAGCAAGCATATTCGTATTGCAGCGACGATTGCAGTCAAAGGCTTAAAATATATTTATGCTCCAATTTTGCTTACCTTCATTATTTTTTGATTGAGTTATGTAATCCGCTCAAGAGTTATACAAATATAAACTAATCCAAGAGACACGAGATGAAATCCCAGCTCATGCCACTTAGCCTCTACTTACATGTGAAATATTACTTAATATTTGTCCGACGATTTTCCGTATATATAAAACATCGTCGTAGTTTTCTCTGAGCTAATCTAAGATTAGGTTGAAGTGCAGGGCTGGTACCGAAAACATCAAAGAGCGTATATTTCGACCAACTTTCTCTTTTACTCCAATTAAGGCATCGTCAGAAATTTACGAATATCGTTTTTCACGATAGCACCGTAGATCCTAACCCATTGACCTGCGAGATTAACGTCAGGGCAATCGCTAGGAATATGATGATGATGACTGGTTTGTCTTAATCGTTTGAGTCGAGCGCTCGCGTGTAAATATTAATTAAATACTAGCACAAAACGTTATAATACTACTCGTAGTTCAGATTGAGATAAGTACGAAAGGGTGACGATTTAATTAATTAATTACTTCGTACCTAATTACATGGGAAATGAGGGTGTTACTTTAGGAAAATGATATTAGTTGCTTTTACCTAACGGAACGGAATTGAATAGAATAAGGGTCATACAGAGATTTAATGTCGTGTTTTTTTCCCGAGGACATTGTAAATATTAATTTTAAAGCCTTATATTTAATATCAGTTTTAAACGGTTGCTCCAACAATATTACATAACAAAAAACATTATATAACAATATTAAAGTTGGAGCTCGCATTAGCCATTAACTATTGTTCCAGTCCGTATTTATTATTCATAAATGGATGTAATATGTTGGACCGTTTTTATTTTATAATAACTTAATATTTCAACGTCATCATTTTAGCCGTAAACCGGCCACTGCTGGTCATAGGCCTCCCACGCTTGGCAAGCGGGTTGGCGATCGCAGTAGCTGTTTCACGGGAGGAACACTAAATGTTTAATTTAACAGTAAATTAAAGTATTTAAACATAACAGTTTATGTTTAATGCAAAAACATCATTCTATTCATCACCCTTGACGACCGGTCTGGCCTAGTGGGTAGTGATACTGCCTATGAAGCCGAAGGTCCTGGGTTCGATTCCCAGTCAAGGCATTTATTTGTGTGATGATCACAGATATTTGTTCCTGGGTCATGGGTGTTTTCTATGTATTTAAGTATTTATACGTATCTATCTATTATATATATCATCGTCTAGTACCTACAACACAAGCCTTACTGTGCTTACCGTAGGACTAGGTCGATTTGTGTCAGATTGTCCGGAAATATTTATTATTCATTATGTTAGAAACAACAAAGCAAAAGTAAAACAAAAGTTACCAGTATTAAACACTCGTTTTAATCATGTTGAAATTACAAAATCTTATTTGAGATTTTACTCACGCCAAGCCTGGGACTTATTTAATTTCGTTTCATTTTTTACCCGGGCCATATACAATTTGACGGTGCCGGTCAAAGTTAATCTACGGCGCTACCGCGGAAAACGATATTCGTGAATTTCGGACGGTTGTCTCTCACTCTCATGGCGCCTTAATTGGAGGAAAAGAGAAGGATGCCCGAAATATACGAATAACGTTGTTAGCGGTAGCGCCGCTGAAACCAGAACGTCTACCATGGTTGACATTTTATCGTCTATCGCGCTATCCGTCACTTTCACACTCACATACTTGTTGGAGCGTGACAGGTATTGTGACAAGTGATAAGAACCCGACCATATTAGACAAGCAGGTCATTCACAATGGCTCGATCCTGTTAGGTATAGCTTCGATTTGTATTAGTTAATATTGTTTAATATCATAGGTATTATACTCAATCAGCTATTTCCCTCGTTGTCATGGTTACGGTCTCGTGTTTTTTTTTTGTTTTGCGACGAGGAAGGAGGTACTCACTACTAGTATACGGCCTGTACCCTTACCATGAGTTGTGACTTTGTGGTTTTCGATAACGAGTAAAGAGTTTACTATCTGTGCACCTCGTTCGCACTAAAATAGTACAAGCGAGATGCACAGATAGTAAACTCGATACTTGTTATCGAAAACTTCAATGTCACAACTCATGGTAAGGGTACGGGCCCGGAAGGAACCCACTCGAATACGGACTAAAACCTCCCCCGTTTCGTGTGTTGTGTGATGGTGTGATTTGGTGAGTGTTGAGTGTTGATGGGGTGTTATGTGTTTGTGTGTCTCTGGTTGACCTTCCACCACTATTGGTAACGGTTCCGTGTAAGGTCAGTTTTAAAACCTCAGTTTTATGTTTTAAACACAAAACTAAAGTGAATTCAAACATATTACTTGTATAGAAGTGGGTAACTCATGTTTTATAAGTTGAATATTGCTCAACATGTTTCACTCTGTAACGAGGAGCATAATCATGAGCCGTTCACATTGAATAACCTCGACTAATTATGCTTCTCGTTACGGAGTGAAACATGTCTAGCAATACCGGCTCAGTTTTATGTCATCTTAAATACTTAATATCCATTATTTGTGGTAACTATTTACGTGTTTTTTGCCGTGTGATGCCGGCTGACTAGAATAGCACCACCCCATCTCCCGCGGGTGTTGTAAGAGGCGACAAAGGGAAAAATCCTACGGACGGGCAGCAGCGTCCGTCGAAACCAAATCTACAACTACTGCGGTCGTCAACCCGCCTGCCAAGCGTGGCGACTATGACAATTACCCCCAAAATGATACAAGTCATATTTGTGGGAGGCTTGTGTTCAACAGTGGACTGCATACGGCTGAAATGTATATGTATGATATGTATGTATTTACGTGTTTTTAATATTAGGTTACCGACCAAGCGTGTTAGTAAAGTGCGGTGTCGAATCGATTCAGGTTAATTCACAATAAGGAAAAATTTCAAAATAACAGAACAACAAATTCTCAGTGGCATTGGAGTCTATGGCATTGACGACCAATATTTGTATTCGCTGTGACAATGAAACAACATTTGTTGTTGTTTTAATATGACACGAGTACAACGAAGCATACGGAGGTCGCAGGTTCATATCCCGCCTTGTACCAGTTGATATATACCAGTCGCTTGTCGGTAAAGAAAAACCTTGAGGAAACCGGACTAATCCCAATAACGCCTAGTTTACCATCTGAGTTGGAAAGTCAGATAGCAATCGTTTCAGTAAAACTACTACCTACGCCAATTACTGGGAGTAGTTGCTAAGCGAACCCCAGGCTCCTATGAGCCGTGGCAAATGCGAGATTGATGATGATGATGACGACACGAGATAAAAAAAAAAAAAAAAAAAGATAAAAGATCTTTATTTTTCAATTTAGGCACATTACATGCACTTATGAACGTCAAAAAAAAAAAATCTACACCGGTTCAAACCCTACACCTCAGACCCGTGAAGATACCGGCAAGAAACTACGGCGGGACTTATTTTTTCAAAACAGTGATACATCAAATCTTAAAGTAGGTACTTACATAATTATGCGTAGTCCGATAAGAAAACATATCAAACAGTTTATTACAAGATAAGAAAATATTAAAATATAAAAGTAAAAATAATAATGTATAAATAAATTCGACTTCACAAAATAGACATACTTTAATATGCTTTCTTATCTGAACTGTGTCATTTACATTATCTGGCAGTATATACAATTGTTGAATTAATTGCTAGGCGGTTTTGTTAGTTTCTGGTTTGGGCCATGCATGTTTGTCTGTCAAATAATCCTCTACTCTGTAATAGCCCTTAGACATCAAACACTTTTTTAAGTAATTCTTAAGTATTGGGAAGGGTAATTTTAAGGCATCATCAGGTAACTTGTTATATAAATGAATACATTGCCCAAAAAATGATTTATACACTTTACGCACACGACACTTTCTAATAGCAAGCTTATTCTTATTTCTAGTGTTATAGGTATGGATGTCACAATTTTTGGTAAACAACTGAAGGTTTTTAATAACGTACATAATATTTTCATATATATATTGACAAGCTACAGTTAATATATTAATTTCTTTGATGCACCTGCTCTTAAGTTATACATAAAACGAATGGCTCTTTTTTGTAATACAAATATAGTCTGTATGTCAGCTGCTTTGCCCCAAACCAGAATACCATATGACATTACACTATGGAAATAACTATGATAAACTAATCGAGCTGTCTCAATATTCGACAGTTGCCTAATTCTCCTAACGGCGAAAGCGGCCGAACTTAATCTATGTGCGAGTTTTGTTATATGAGGACTCCACTGTAGACTTTTGTCCAATGTTAAACCAAGGAACAATGTTTTATCTACTATCTCTAAGCATTCATTATTTAAAAGTATTCTAGTATCCACCGGTGTAACATTCGGCAAAGCAAATCTAACACATTTTGTTTTCTTAGCATTAAGCAACAGATTGTTAGTAGTAAACCAGGTGAGAACATCAGCTAGTGTGTTATTAATTACATTAAAATCTGTAGATTGCCGGTCAACCTTGAAAATGAATGATGTATCATCGGCAAATAAAACTATATCACAACGGTTTTCTACTATACAAGGTAAATCATTTATATAAACCAAAAACAGGAACGGGCCTAATATAGAACCCTGTGGTACTCCTAATTTTACTAAGGCTCCTCTAGACTGGGTGTTATTTACAACGACTGTTTGGTTTCTATTGCTAAGATATGAGGACATGAGGTTTAAGGCATTTTCTGATAGGCCATAATGTTCTAGTTTCAGAATGAGAGTTCCATGATCTACACAATCAAAAGCTTTAGAAAGATCACAAAATATTCCAATGGCATCACAAGAATTTTCCCAAATACTGTAAATGTGTTGAATAAGCACCGAAGCAGCATCGGTTGTGGAACGTCCCTTTGTAAAACCGAACTGATTACTTGTAAGTAATCTTTGTCTGTTAAAGTGACTCAGCAGACTATTTAACATTAACTTTTCATAAACTTTACTTAGTACAGGGAGTATTGAAATCGGACGGTAATTAGTTAGATCACTCGATTCACCCGACTTAAAAAGAGGAATGACTTAACTACATTTCATAAGATCTGGAAAGACGCCTTCTGAAACGGAATTATTGTAAATTAAAGCTAAATAAGGCGCTATAACTTCTATAATATGACTAATGACCGCGACTGACGTTCCCCACAAGTCTTCTGTCTTCTTTAAGTTGAGTGACTTGAATGTCTTTACAATTTTTTCTGAGTCTACAAATTCAAATTCAAACATATTTTTACATTTCTTAATATTAGCGCAAAGTAAGGAATGTGCTTGAGGCGATGATGATTGTAGGCACTGTGTTGTATTTAGAGCCACGTTGGAAAAGTAATCTTCAAATGCCGAGACAACACCTGTTGAGTATCTGAGACAATGTTCACTTGAGTAATGCGTGATTTACATTTACCAGCTTCTCTGTTAATAATATTCCAAACTGTTTTTACTTTATTGTCGAGTAAAACTTATGTAAAATAATGTTGTTGTAGTGCATAGTCGAGAATCTCACACAACCGCTAGTTGAATAATTTGCTGGCGGTCAATTATCATTACTTCCGCAGGCTAGGAGATTTAACCGATGGAAATTCAGTTGCCCTATTCCGAGAATAGATACTGAACTTCAAAATTCAATTTCCTGGCTGTGTAGAGGTAGCCCCGAAAATTAGTACCCGATTTTGTAAGCAATGAAATTCGTCTAGTTAGTATCCTGTAGTTACTATTCTTACTATTAGAATTATGCATTTAGGTAAACCCAGGTTAAGTGTGAACCAAAAGTGACCATACATTGACTTTTTGATGCAAATTTCAATGATGATTTGATATATACTTATAGTAATCACCTAATGGCATTCCATCCTGGCAATGGCAATCGGATGGTATCCAATGAGGATTTCCTCCCCCTTCCCAAAAAAAACCTAACCTAACCTAACATGCTCAGTCAAAAGTATGCCTGTTTTTGTCGGTGAAAAGTTCTTTTGACCAGTTCTCACTTTTGACGGCGACATACACATTTCATTGATTTTGGTAACCTTCTATCACCTTTGTCGATAAACAGCTGCCAGTCGTCTAAACCAATTAAGCAAATCTAGCTTAAACGTGGATGTTGTACTTAAAATTGTATGCCGTTTTCTGGGGTATGCTCTTCTGTGACAACTAGAACGAAGATGAAATAATATGCTCATTTCTGACACGGAATGGACATCAGCGTTGTAACATGCATCGTTGACATATTTGGCTGATCGTTAATAATCCTTATTGCAATGAGCATAAGGTTTATTAACGGTAAAAGGTGTGCTAAATATAATGAGGGAAGTACGGTCAACCAATTTGATTTTTAGGCCACTTCGAACTTTGTCACAGAGACGGTAATAAAGAGATCTTTTGCGTCTTTCATATATATTTTCACTGTGACAAGGAACGAAGTGGCCCATAAATAAAATCGGTTGACTGTACCTAATGTAGTTTAGGCGTAAATCCCGTAAATAGCTGTGCCAGGGAATGTAACGTGTCGAGACAAGTGTAGCATGGCGCAACTGTTGATAAAATTAGCCACAGGGTACCTACTTCAATACAGCCATAACTGACATCATAACAATAAACAACATATTCTCGAGGGTAGATGTGGAAACCTAAGTGGCGAGTTGGCTATATGTTTAAAGTCCAGTGACACCTCTCTACCCTTAGCCCTATGCACCGGTGTTGCCCTTGAGCCATCTATGATGTCGCTTTTTGTGGGGGCCCATCTCGCACAGGGCGAGTCACCGTCTGCCCGAAATAAAATTGGATACCATTTTATTAGGCAGACGTCCGGTTTTTTATCCAATAGCCCAATAGCTAGTCCATCCTTTCCACCCAATAGCCTGGTACATTCTAGATTCCATTAAAACTCAATAGTCCTTACACCATGGCGGGTGTTGTCTCTGTGCGCGTCCCATGATACGGACAGGGGCAACATCCGCTTAGTGTACCCCTTACATTTCATTAAATTGTCGAAAGGGCCTCTGCGCGTTGGCTCGATCTGGCTCCGCGTACGCCTCCTAAATGTCCGGAACACCATTGTTCCGTGTACGGAAGAGACAAACAACATATAATATGTTAAAGACTTATTACTTCAGAAAAGGTGATCAGGGAAGGATCCTATGTTGGATATCGGTAAGCATGGACACTCTTTCTTAACTATAAATAATATAAATATGCTATTTGTTTTAATTTCTTCTGCAAACATTGTTAGATGTAAAAGTTTATTAAGATATTTGGATATTCTTTAGCTTGACAGTTTCAAATGTAACTTAGCGTTTTAGGGATAGACAAGATCTGAATTGAGTCATAAAATATTGATATCCAGGTATTGCGGATCGTACACAGACGTAATCAGTGAACCACTTAGAAACTGTATCGAAAAAAAAATTGTTCTTGGATCTTAATTTAATGAATGGTGAAAATTTTCTACACCTTGGCAGCAAACGAGCTAGCTAGCAGCAAAATTTTAATCTACATGTACCTATGTATTTGCCGTAATATAGTAAATACTCGTACCTGTGTTCGAGTAAATATCGTGACAAACTAATTTTAACCGGGACTCACGAAACCGCAAAACATCAGCACATTTATGTTCGAGGTTTATGATAATCAAATTTTGACGCCAGAAGTGGTTACGAGGTGCGGCGCGCGGCGCGCGGCGCGGTTTTGACGTTCATGATTTAAATTTAACTCTATTAAAATGTACACGTTCCTTTCAATCCGTACCACACCAAGAACTGTTCATATAAAATTGGCAGCCAAGACTCACAAGCTCAGCCTTACCTACGCTTCAAAAATATTATTTTACAAGTTCCAGGAAATTAAAACTAGGCTCTTTGGGACAATGTTTGAGTTCGAGCGTTCGAGATCTATCATTTTTAGCAATAAGTTTATATTACAACTATGTTACCGGTAACTATAATGTTGATACTTGTACGTACTAAGCTCTATTTTCTTCTTGAAGTACATTCGCGTAAATGTTGAGCTACTTGCAATGTTCGTAGTTGTGTAATGAAAATCGGGAGCGACATAAGCAAGTGGCTCAAACAAACCCTGCATGCGACTGTACATATTTATTAATTTCTACTATCATCATCATCATTTTAGCCGTAAGATAACCACTGCTAGAATTAGGCCTTAGTACGATTAGTACGATTCGGTTTCGAAGACGTTGCTGCCCATTCGTCGGTTATTCCTCTGTGTCTCTTACGACACCCGCGGGAAGAGCTGAGTGGTGCTATTCTAGTGTTCTAGCCCGGTACCTTTCTGCACACAATGTCTACCATGTCACATATTAATGTAATTGCAGTAGGAGGCAAAGCAAACCAGAGCAAGAGCAAGTTAAGAGCTAATAAATTGCACTTACTGCTACACCGAAGCAATTTAACGAACAATTTGTAAGAGTAAGGAATTAGTACGCTAGTGTTATTACATCGCACGCCAAACTTATGAGGCCGTGTGCCCATTTCTACGTTAATTAAAAGGAAATATAGTCACATGAAGTATTGTTTTAATAACACTAAATTAACACTATTAACACATATGTTTATCATAAGGCAAAGCTTAGCTTATTGTCAGCAAACGCATTAATGCTTCGCTTTGGCTTAGTTCGGTAACATTACATTATTATCTTACGTTGAGCATATTTTTTTTAGTTATAATTCAACTGTAGCATTTCAGGATTATTTCAAAATATACCTAACTATATTTAACAAGGTTTTCGCTTTAAAAAGTCCAGAAAGTTATACCTATAGTTTCAGAAAAGAGCATAACATTCTGCCAAATGATGAACTCTGCTGCATGCCGATTTATGACAACCAGTTTTATGCCAGGTGTAACCCTACTTAATAAAGCATTGATTCTGCTTGTTGCCATTAAGAAATCAACTCGTCAGCTAAATACGAAATGCCCGTAAAACTGCGCAACAAAGCAGAAATCCTTTTATTAATTTAATTTATTCAGTATCATCTATTTAGCTATGAAACAGACTTGACAAAGGAGTAAACTTAGTTAAAATCGCCAGACAATAGCATTTTATTGTCATTTCGGTCTTTTGCAATCTTGACGATATTCTATTCAAATAAAGTAATAAATTAGGTAAAACATTCCTTGCGCATTGTACTTGATTTTCTAATGCGGAGAAGATATACCTACTTGTAAATAAGTGCCAGCTCCTCTAAGTTTATTTACCGCGAGGTACGAAAATATACCTAGTTTCTTGCAGTTTAAATTCTAAATTTCTACGAGGAACCAATGGAGTAAACTTTCACGGGAATCAAATAAACGAGTCAAATCTTGCAAGGAAAAGCAATATTGCTTCTCGCTTAGCAAAATTAATGTAATAAAAGTATGAAGTGGGACAAACGATAATATGATATTTGCTGCAGAAAGCTGTTATTGCCAAATTTCGCCTACTTAGCCTCAATTTTTGACCTACTGAAATTCCTGGTATATATTTTTTTTTCAAATTACAACAGTAGGAACATAAGTAACTTTATTAATATTTAGTTATGTAACATTTATTACATACGAAAGCTCAATCATACATAAATAACATAAATAAATGCAAACAAGGGTACAGACTATATAATACAAGGGACAAAACATTCTGTCGATTGCAACCACCAAAGATAGTTACGACAGCAATAATAAATTAAATGGTTCGACGATGTAATTATTAAAAAAAAACAAAAATTGTAATGTCTTTTCTCAGTAAAATTTTCCATCTATTCAAGGTATTTTCCCTCCATGTGGCATAGCTTTGGGACGCCCTGTATATTATATACTTTGCAGCAACATTAACTTATGGTCTCTAGTTATAGTACCGTGGGACTCAGTGAATTTGTGCAAGAATGTCCTGTATTATTTATTTAAAAGTCGTACCAACTGATTAAAACAATTTTCTGTAGTCAATAGTTAACGGCTTATGTGAGAAGAAGTCATGTTTTTGCGGTATAGTGTTACATAAGAGGAGCAGTTTATGTTTTGATATTGATATTTCAGAGAATCAAATATTTGGCTTTAAAACTCTTAACTTTCATAATATCCACGGGATAGAGGCGAACCTACTGTAACTGTATGACCCTTAATCATTTTATTTATTTAATATTATTGACTAATCAATGGCTGACTTTCATTATTGGTATAAAATGAACAAGATTTTGGACCCGGGTATGTCCTTAAACTACGTCCAACAATGAGAGGTAGGGCACAGCGAGTACCATCACGCTTGAATCTGGAGCAGCCCAATTTTGGGGAAGGAGGTACTTCCTTCCTTACAGAAAACCACAGCCATAATAACACTGCTACCTTTCAGGTGCGTGTTGTGTTCCTGATGGTAAGTAAGGTTCCCAGAGCTCCAACCCGACTTAAAAGCCGGCAACGCGCTTGTGATTCCCCTGTTTTGCGGGCGCCCATGGGCGACTTTCTAATTTTCGCCGTCGATTGGAAATTACATAAATTAGACATCACGAATGAATGAGCACCATCGAAATTTTGCAGTATAGAAGCCAGACTCAATTTATTGGATGAATGGAACAGATGTTGGTACATTTAGCGTAATATGGGGCTGTCTAAATAAGTAATTTGCACTTGTGGGCATGTTGAAATTGTTAATTATTCGATGAGTGCTCGGGAAATTGCTCCTGTCTTTAGCACGGATTTAAATTTAAACTAAAACCAAATGTATCTACCGATCTATTCATCATTTGACATAATTCATCAGTTAATATTCTATTTTCTCAGATGTCCTTTTTTTTTCAGGCGTCCATAGACTACGATAACTGCTTAACATCCGGCGGCCCGTGTGCTTGTTAGCCACCGTCGTTGAATAAAAAAAAGGTTTACCTTCCCTAACAGAATTCGTTTTCGACATTTAAAAACAGCGAGGGGTATATATGCTACATACCTACGTATTGTGTTGATTTTCGCACATACGAACAGTACCACTATACGTGTTACAGTTACCATACGTTATTTACGTCTACTCGTTAGGCTCTGTACCCTTACCATAAGTTTTGAGGTTTTCGATGACGAGTATCGAGTTTACGATACTCGTTATCGAAAACCTCAAAGTCACAACTCATGGTGAGATTACTGTATCATTTCTACATAAAATATTTTACGCAAACGCTAGCGAAAACTATTTTGCCAACTCGTGGTAGCAGTACGGACCCCAGTACCCTTACCACGAGTATCGAGTTTACTATTTGTGCATCTCGTTCGCACTAATATAGTACAAGCGAGATGCACAGATAGTAAACTGGATATCGAAAATTTCAATGTCACAACTCATGGTAGCGGAACGGACCCCATGAGGCGTGGCAAAGATCAGTATACCACCTTAAACAATGACCAAAACCGTTGTTGGGCCCTGCTAGACCCTAATCAAAAAATTCTCAATCGAACAAAGTGATCAAAAGTTTTAACGAGGCTATTGCACGTGTCAGAATATTTTTTTTTTTAAACAAGACTGACCAGCGTTCGACCTCAATCAAAATGAGTGAATAATAAGGCAAAATTTTAATCCGTGAATTAATCCGTTCGGTTTGTTGCATAAAGTTAAGTTGAAGCCTCACACGCTTGATTAAACCAGACAGCCAAAGCGCCCTCAAGTAACATAACCAAGTTAGTCGCTTTGTGTTTCTACGATGTGCAATTTTTTACGTGATACAAAATATGTTTTTCTGAGTCTATAAATAATAAGCAACTTAGTGCCTCAACTCTTATTAATATAAGACATTTTTTTTGTGTTTTTTATATTTTATTTTTTATGACATAGGCGGCAAACGAGCAGACGGATTGCCTGATGGTAAGCAATTACCGTCGCCCATGGGCACCCGCAACACCAGGGGAGTCACAAGCGCGTTGCCGGCCTTTAAGGAGGATTGGAGCTCTGGGAACCTTACTCACCATCAGGAACACAACACTACATACCTAAAAGGTAGCAGTGCTATTATGGCTGTGGTCTTCTGTAAGGAGGAAGTACTTCCCCAGTTGGGCTGCCCCAGATTCAAGCGTGATGGTCATCGCTGTGCCCTACCTCTCATTGTTAGACGTAGTTTAAGGACATACCCGGGTCCGGGTACCATAATTTTTTTGTTGTTTAATTTTCTTTTAACAGTTGATTAGGACTTTACAACGGCTTATTAACATATTTAAATTAGTGAATTGAATTACCTATTAGAATCGGAGCTGTCATGGACATCAATTTTGTCATTTGTCCCGGTTAGAAACGAGATGTTTACTTAAATTTTTCATCAGAAATGCCTAATAAAGCTGTTCAACACCACTTTATCACTTATGAAGGTAAATTTAACAACAAAAAAAAATGTTTTATTTTAGTAAGAGTTGGGGCATTAAATTGGTTGTTGTTTATAGAGCCAGAAAAACATATTTTGTATATCGTAAAAAATTGCACCCGTATAACTCCGCGCCGGTAATATTAAAGGACGCACTCATATTTCACATAGATAATGAAAATGCGCTTTTTAACTTCAAATTTTGATGCTAGTGGCGTAGCGGTAAGAGCGTGTTTTGCAATCCGGAGGTCGCCGGTTCAGACCCCGACACATACCAACGAGTTTTTCGGGACTTATATACGAAATATCATTTTATGTTTATTAGTCGCTGTTCGTTGAAAGAAATCATGGTGAAAAAACTAGGGTAATCCTAATAAGGCCTAGTTTAGCCTCTGGGTTGGAAGGTCAGATGGCAGTCGCTATCGTAAATCTATTTCCCAAATTCACGACAGCACGAGAAAGTTGATTTTGGAGACTTTTGGAAACGTACTAGACCTACAATGTTATATAGTCATAAATAACTGTACGTCCTTATTGTCTTAATTTTAATAATCAACCAAAGAACGCAGGAAGACAAAAGGTAGCACGAGGCTTTTATGCCATAATACTTTCCTTCCCACGCTTGGGCCTCTAATCCTAAATTAATCAATCCATCAGACTTATCCTCTATAATGCACGACAGATCTTCCAATCACGGTTTTCTAATGGGATTTACCGCGGAATATTCGTATGGAATTATCTGAATTTCCAATATAATGAGATGATTTTTCGTCAAATCAAGTGTAGTGACATAATCCTCATAAGTTGCTGTAGACAGCGATTTCCTTCATATATCACTACAGGCAGCGAGCGACTTCAGTAGTATCTGAAATTCGCAAATTTCGGAAGGTTGTCTCTATAACTTTAGCCTACTTAGAGTTAAAGTACCCATTATACCATATCATGCTACGACCGTGCTATGAACGTGTCAGACAAAAAAGTATTCTTTGTATTACAAAGTATGAAGCTATGCATACTAGCACGTTCCGTCACCGTCGCGTGCCGTGCACAGAGTCAAATATTGTTGGCGAGGATATTTTGCCGGTGTCGAAACGCTCCGTGGCATGTAACGGTGCCAGAGCGGTGCGTACAGGCGGGTTATAACCGCGTTGTCATATTTCTACATACACAGATGAAACTACACACAGCTGTAACGCCGGGTATAAACGCTTTATGCTACGGGGATGATACGCGGACACTACGGTCACTAAACTCGTTATGCACGGATATGAAATGATGTGGGCACGTTGTAGTGGGCATAGCGATCCGTCTCGCGTTACATTCCGTGCCGGATACGTTCATATTACGGTTATGGCATGATATAATGGGTATCTAACTTAAAAGAGACAGATGCCCGAAATTTATGAACTTTGTTTTACGCGGTAGGCATGCTGGTAGAGCATTTATGTACAAAATATTATCTGTGGCTCACTGTCAGCGTTACGTAGGCTACTTGCCACAATTGCGCGGAATGTTAATGAACTTGAAAATTCTAACTTTTCATGAATTTAAAGTTGAATTGGAGGGACCTTTGACTATGTAAATAATTAAAAGACTTAATTATACATCTCCATATTAAGAGGAAATTAGCATAAAGTAAACTTTCTGTTCCCAAAATTAATAAATTATGACTTTAATGGATGGTGTTTGGAACTCAATTTAATATGTAATGAGACTAAAAGGAATCATTATTTACTGTTGTTCAAAGAGGGTCTAGCAGGCTAAGCGAACTAGAGGAGACCAACCGACTTGTCTAGGAATAATACTGACTACATACACATATAACAATATTTGCATAAAACTTTGTGCGTACAGAGACATATGGACAGACGACCTCATTAAGGTCGCGGGAAGTCGCTGGATGCAGATCGCTTCCAACCGGTACATATGAGGGTCCTAGGGGAGCTTATGGCTGAGATGATGATGATGAAATCTGTGTGCGTCGTTATGTCAAAAAATCGTTTGCGAATAAGTAATTACTAGTATGTAAAAAAGGTAAGTTGGTGAACTTGCCTTAAATACAAACATTCATTTGTATTTAAACTTTCGTGACACATATTATATAAATTAAAGATTGCGCGACTGGCCGGCGACGCGATCGGCGAACCGAACGGACACTCAGCACTCTTAGTGCTTGAAAATGGAGGCCTATGTTATCCAAAACATGTCGCGCGAGTGACTACATAATCGTGAGTAGAACCGTGTTAATCCTTAATTTGTACAAACATTCATGTAACTTATATTTAGTTATTACCCTATATCTACATATTAGGCACACCTAAGTGTTTGTTTCAAGTCTATCACTGTCACACGCCTGAACTCAAGTCACTCTGAAACTAAAGTATAATTCCATTTGAAGTATTTATTACACTTATTTGAAACAGCGAAATGGAAAAGTTACTTTGTGAATATTTAAGTGACAAATGGGAATAACTTCTCTGTGCTTGTTTCTGTCGACTCTTATATTTTGTTCAAGTTGTGAAAAGGACAATCATTTTGGTCGTTTCAAATAAATTCATAAAACTTGTCTTCACGTTTATTTAACCGTTCCGTGACTTGGCGATGATAAACATTTTTAACATAAATAAATGAACAATGTAAATAAATATTACAAGACAGTTTTACACAATTTTAAACACAAAACTATCGTAAGATTCAACCGTATTAATTAGGAATTATCAATTATGGATTAAATGGCCGTAATACAAAAGAAACCAACTTTTTCTTCTTTCCAGTCGTATCCTCGTTGCTGAGGGTCGTGATTGCCGACGCTTTTAACCACGTTTTTCCAGCTATTCCTATCCTGCGCCATTTGCAGACAGGTCTGAGCCCTAAGTGTAAGTTTTTAACATAAGTTGACGTCACGAACGCGTTTTCGTTTCCCATATAAATAAATAACATTATAACTTACGCGTTCGTAAACTTTTTTTACGTCAAAAGTAACTTACACTAGAGCCTTTGGACCCTGGGTCCTGCATACGCCTTAACTGTGTCTATCCACCGGGTTGGCGCTCATCGAACTAGGTTGATTCTTTACAAGGTTCAGTATAATTCCTTCACAGTTTAATTTTGAAGACACACTTAGCTAGTCATCGGGATTGACTCAAGTCAGTCCTTAAGTTAAAAAAGAATGAGTATTATAATAAATTATAAATACTGTAGTAATTATAGTAATCTTTATTTCATTTTATTATTGATAATTATTGGAATTGTGATTGGATTACATTTCGAATTGAAATATATATATTTTTACTATGACAACTTAGGATCTCTAGACATGTATATCTCTACTGACATACTTTTTTATATTTACATAATTTCCTGTACATTTTTATTTGACTTATTGTAATTAATAATGATATGACGATCTTCTAGTGAATGCATTTTACTTTATTATGTGCCACTGTGCCATTTTCTGAAATAAATTAATTAATAAATCAATGTATATCTATCTATGTAGTTCTTTAATAGCGACAGTTTCCAATTTCAAACTGATAGCAGTGCAAATACCGACCATTCCTATCGTGAAAATCGAATTTAGTATTCTGTGAACGCTTCAACTTATTTAGCTAGTCGATTAGTTGAGAACTTGCGGGTTTGGCAGATTGCGTTAAAGGAAAACTTAGTACCTACATTAATATCAATTCAAATTAGGTAGAAACACGCCAAATACTCTGCATTGGCATCGACGTATGAGTTTGTGCCGGTGGCATTGGAGACGGCAGGGCCGTGGGGTGTGGAAGCCCGCCGTCTCTTTAGGGAGATTGGCCGGCGTTTGCGGGAGTGAGCTGGTTCCCGCTATGGTTGTTACTTGATCCAACAGGTATCCTTAGCAGTTCAGCGCGGGAATGCGTAGGTACGATGCAAGGTTTCACTTTAGGTTAGTTTAAATTTATTTTTTTAGTCTTAGTGTTTATTTTTTGTTCGTATCGTATTATTTTGTATATGTGTCTGTTAATGTCAACATTAATGACAATATTTGATGTCAATTTACAGTAAAAATAACAAAAGCTGCAGGCGTCCATAGGCGACGGGGGCTGCTTACCATCAAGCGGGCCGTATACTTGTCAAGGAGTATACAAGTAAATAGAAGTACAAGTCATCATTCATTGCTGCACCCAAAGGAAGTTCAAAGCTCAGTTGCTCATGTAAGGAACGTAGATCAAGCAGTTGCAGCACCCTCTGAGGAAGGTTGCGATGCAGCATCTGGTAATGTGGGGAATGACACCACATCACACCTACATGTGACCATGTTCGCTAAAGAAAAGGTAAAGCGTCAAGTTCTCTTGGCTACTGCTTTAGTTAAGGCTCAGTCCAAGACAGGTCAATTTCAAGTTTGTAGGGCTTTTATAGATCCAGGGTCTGAATGTTCATTTATAACGGAGGCTACAGTACAAAGATTAGGATTGAAGAAAATACCTGTAAAATCGAACATAAGCATGTTGGAAGAAGTTACAGTTACAGCAAGTTACATGGTTATGTTAAAAATTAAATCTTTAACAGATCCAGATTTTGAAATGTCTTTAGAAGCCTACGTACTACCAAAAATCACAGCGATTTTACCCGCACGCAAGGTTGATACGGGAGAATGGCCCCACGTGCAACATCTAGTTCTAGCTGACCCTGATTATGGGACACCAAGTAAAGTTGACATCTTATTAGGAGCAGTAGTCTACGCTCATATATTGCAAGAGGGTCTAAGAAAAGGTTCAATCGGAACACCCACTGCGCAAAATACAAGTCTGGGATGGATCATATCCGGAGGCTCTGCAGACCACAACGGTAGGAAAATTACATTACATGCACAAGTAGCCCCGGATGACGGAATAATAAAACAGTTTTGGGAAATGGAATCAGAACCTTTATTGAACGGGAAAGGAATGTTGACTACCGAAGAACAACGGTGCGAGGAAATCTTTTCAGTCACGACAAAGAGAGATGAACTTGGTAGATATGTGGTTAAGTTACCATTTCGAGACGAAAATCCACTCTGCAAAGGAGGGAATTCTAGAGAAATTGCCGTTAAAAGGTTTAAATCACTGGAGAAGAAATTTGCAAAAGATCAAAACTTAAAGGAGAAATATACCGCAGTTCTGAAAGAATACTTACAACTGGACCACATGGCGCTCGTTCCTAATTCTGAAGTAGGCTCAAATCAGTCTGTGTACTTACCCCATCATGCAGTTATCAGGGACGATAAATCAACCAGTAAGGTTAGAGTGGTATTCGATGCGTCCTGTAAAAATGAAGTTGGTACGTCATTAAACGACACTTTGATGATAGGACCTTCATTACAGCCAGAATTGCGTCATCTTATAATGCAATGGAGGATGCATCCCGTATGTCTGATCGCAGACATCGTGAAGATGTATCGCATGGTGCGGATCACCGACCAGGATACAGAGTATCAGCGTATTGTCTGGAGAGATAGTCCAAATGAGGAAATACAAGATTACAAATTACTAACAGTCACATTTGGAACGGCATCAGCGCCCTATCTTGCTGTTAAAGCCCTAAATCAAGTCGCCATTGACCACGCAGAAGAGCATCCCATGGCAGCAATGAGAGTAGCTCGCAGTTTCTATATGGACGATTTAATGACGGGATGTGAAACAATCGAAGAGGGCATGGAGCTGTATAGAGACATGAAGGTTTTGCTTACAAAAGGAGGTTTTACGTTGCAAAAGTGGGCAACTAACAAAGAGGAATTACAGAAGAACATATATCTATGTGAGAGAGGAGAAGAAGCAGGAATGGCAAACAAGGAGGAGAGGAACCTGGAAATAAAATTTGATAACATTGTTAAGATTTTAGGACTTACCTGGAATAAGAAGAAAGATATTTTTCAATACTCAGTCACATTACCGCCTATATCTGCTCCCGTAACCAAAAGAAAAATAATATCTGACGTAGCACGTCTCTTTGATCCTTTGGGTTGGATCGCCCCATGCATTATTAAAGGGAAGGCATTTATACAGCGTCTATGGTTAGCAGGAACCGAATGGGACGACGTGCCTCCCAAGGAAATATTACATGATTGGTATACTTACCGTGGGGATTTGGGTCAACTGTCTGGGTTTAGCATTCCTCGTTGGTTCTACACTCAAGTCGATGATGTCCGCATTGAGTTGCATGGGTTTTCGGATGCTTCCAAGATGGCATTTGCTGCTGTAGTGTACATTCGAGTTATCAAGTCTTCAGGGGGTATTAAGACCCAGCTGGTAACAGCCAAGACCAAGGTTGCTCCAATAAAACAAGTGAGCATACCGAGGTTAGAACTATGCGGTGCTGTGTTGTTGACCAAATTGTTAACTGAGGTATCAATGGTGTTAAATGTCCCAAAGGGCAATCTGAGAGCCTGGACAGATTCAACTGTTGTTCTAGCATGGCTTAATAAGCATCCCAGCAACTGGAAAACTTTCGTGGCCAACCGAACTTCCGAAATATTAAGTTTACTTGAACCCAGTCAGTGGTCCCACGTTTCTACAAAAGAAAATCCAGCAGACTGTGCATCCCGTGGCGTTCGTCCAGTTGAATTAATCAGCAATTCGTTATGGATAAATGGACCTCAAATGTTACAGCAAAGGAATATTACGTATACCAAACCAACTAACAATGAAACACATCTAGAGGAAACAATAAAAACATATCATGCTATACTAGATGAAGGTATACTAACTAAATACTCATCTCTTTGCAAGCTCGTTAGAGTCGTAGCTTACTGCAGAAGATTTCTTAAGACGCCATTCAAAAATTCGGGAGCTTCAAGGGAACGGAATATACATTTAACAGTTACTGAGATCAATAAAGCTTTAACCACTTGTATAAAGGTAGCTCAAACGAATGACTTTCATTCAGAATTTTCAGAAATTGAAAGGTATGGCTGTATAAAAAATAAGTCCTCCAGAATTTTTACATTTACGCCGTTTCTAGACGTCAACGGAATGCTTAGAGTGGGAGGCAGATTAGCTAATTCGGATGAAAGAGAGGATGTAAAACATCCTATTCTACTGTCAAACACTTCACCCTTGTCAAGATTATTGATAGCTGATGCGCATTTGAAAACATTGCACGGTGGCGAACAACTAATGCTTAATTATTTGCGAGCTGCATATTGTATTCTTGGAGCAAAAAATCTGACAAAGAATTGTGTGCGTAAGTGCATCACTTGTGTGAGAAACAAAGCAGAGACACAAACCCAATTGATGGGCTCTTTACCAAGAGTGCGAATCGTCCCAGCTAGACCATTTTTTCGGAGCGGTGTAGACTATGCTGGGCCCATTTATTTACGAACATCCAAAGGTAGGGGGCACAAGGCTTACAAAGGATACATCTGTCTTTTTGTGTGTGCTGTGCACCTTGATGTTGTGAGTGAACTAACCTCTAGAGGGTTCATAGAAACGTTCAAACGGTTTGTGTCCCGGCGTGGATATTGTGCTGAACTCTATAGCGACAATGGTACGAATTTTGTGGGTGCTTCTAGAGAATTGAAAGATTTGCTCCAGTCTGAACAATCTTCTATGGTTAAAGAAATATCTGAAGCACTGGCAACGCAAGGAACTACTTGGCATTTTATACCCCCTAGAGCCCCTAACTTCGGCGGATTATGGGAGGCGGGTGTAAAGTCCACAAAATTCCATATAAAAAGGTCATCGGTGATCAACGCTGACGTATGAAGAGATGGTAACACTGCTAAGCCAAGTGGAAGCTTGCTTGAACTCGCGACCTTTGTCAGTGTTGCCCAGCAATCCGAACGATCCAAGTCCATTGACTCCTGGACATTTTCTCGTGGGAGAAGCTTTAATAACAATACCAGAAGTCAATTATGAAGAGTACAACATGAGTTCTTTAAAGCGTTGGCAGTTAACTCAGAGGATGCTGCAATGCTTTTGGCGCAGATGGTCTAACGAATATCTTGTTCACCTTCTTCAGCGGTATAAATGGGCGCTTAAAACTCCCGAACCAGAAACGGGGGATAACGTTTTAGTGAAAGAGGATGATTTGCCTCCAGCGAAGTGGCTATTTGGTAGAATCGTTCAAAATCGTATAAAAAATACATTCAAGAGTATGTTTTTCGAGAAAGCAAATAGAGTTCATTTTTAAATGCGCTCAGATAATTCAGGAGGTAACGAGGATTCTGCCTAAATAAGTTTAACAATACGACATAGGAACAGAAATGCGGGCCAGAGCACTTGGCTTCGTGAGTGAACCCATGTAAATATACGACTGTTTGCATAGAACACAGATTGGTTACAGAGTACTAATTTAAAAATGTTGTGTACAATTGTTATTTCACAATAACAATACTGCCTATATCACTATATGCAGTAATGATTTTTAACTCCTTTTACTACTACAATGTATTCTGCTTGTGTCATGTTATTGTAGCTTGTTAAATAAAATAAAATAATGTAATCAATAATTTGTATATATACCCTTTACAAGGTTCTTATTCAACCCAGTCGCGGTAACAAATAAGCCTTTTCGCCCTTAACAGTTATCCCCTTTATTTAAGTTAAGCGGTGGTGAAATTAAGTCAACCTTGTGCTTAACGCTTCGTTACACAATGGGGTTTATTTAATTAGCAACTGTAAAGCTTAATCTTAGTTAAGAGAGCAAATAACGTGTATTTTCAACGTTTATTTTATCGTATGAAAGATACGAGTCGAACAGTCGGCATCAGATATTTTGGAGCTGTGGAGGTGGTCATAAATATCGGAACATGCACTTTACCGCCTTGACAATAGAGGCGTTGCTTCGATATTTGTGACCACCTCCAGAGCTCCGATGTATCTGATGGCAACTGAACCTTCTTGAATTAATGTTTGTACAGTCAGCGTCATATAGTTAATTACAGTCAGGATGGCCAAATATATAGATACAGATCTTTATTTATATAGCAGTAAGGATGTATATCGATATATTTGGCCATACTGACTGCAACTAACTATATGACGCTTACTGTACTGTGAAAGTACGATTTAAGGCAATGCATTGAAAAATAATGCAAATTTTCCGAATAGGGAGTCAGGAATATGACTTAGAAGCCTTTCTATACTACCACGGTAGCGAACAAGCAAACCGCCCGCCTGATGATAACCATTCACCGTAGCCAATGGATGCCTGTAACTACAGAGGATTCACAAGCGCGTTGCCTACGATCTTACTCACCAGCAGGAATATACTACGATTTGGACCGAGTGCTAATTGATTGTATTTTGTCTTATCCATCAGCCTGAAATATAACACAAATTTTAAATTAAGATTTATGTGTAAGAAATTTTTTGCCCAAGTTACAAGAATAGACGTCTCGTTAAAACAATAATGAACATCTTTAACAAGGAATAATACGTCTTAAGGAGTGCAGAAGTTTTAAATTACAAAAGAATAATCTGACTGTTGCTAACTTACATTCAAATACTTCTTGTTTGGCTTGTTAGCATACCCGAGTTCTGCATTGAACGTTGTTCATTCATTTTGCTTCCAATCATACGTAAAATATATTTCGGGTAGTTCTACAAATAATAAAAACGCAGTAAAAAGAAGAATAACATGTATAACAAGGAGTAACGAAACCAATATAGAAATAGATTTGAAGGCTACTATGAAGAGTCGGCGACGCGCATGTTACACCTCTGGAGTTGCATTCGTCCATAAGCTGCGGTATAGGTGAAAAACTTACGAAAGTCACCATGTCGATGTAGTTGTGCGGAGAATTAATATGAAACTTACGTCAAAATTAGAACGCCGAAATGCGTGTACTACTACATAGACCAGGTGCTTTAGCTAAGATTTTCACCTTTTACTAAGCAGTTACCATCAGGCAGGGATTGTTTACCACCAGGAAAGAAAAGCTGAAACCAACTTAAAACTACACTTAAAAATATAATCTTCAAAACAAACCTTCATTTGGACCCTGGAAACGCAGTATCATAGTTTGTTCTTGACTTGCCATTAGCATCACCGCCTAAAATTTCTCGACCATACTTAGGCAAAAGCTGAGGCTTATTGCCCTTATTGGCTAAAGGTCGAATGATAGAATGCTCTACTATTAACATTCCTAACATAAATAGCATAAATCCGCCTTTTGTATTCTAAGATTTGGCGACCGGTCTGGTCTAGTGGGTAGTGACCCTGCCTATGAAGCCGATGGTCCTGGGTTCAATTCCCAGTCAGGGCATTTATTCGTGTGATAAGCACACATATTTGTTCCTAAGTCATGGGTGTTTTCTATGTATTTAAATATTTATATGTATCTATCTATTATATCGTCACCTAGTACCTACAACACAAGCCTTACCGAACTTACCATAGGACTAGGTCCATTTGTGTAAGATTGTCCCGAAAAAAATATTTGACCAATAAAGTTTAAATCAACTATTAAATGGTTTGTCGTTATCAAGTAGTCGCGTCTACTAGCTATCATTTTCAAAACTGATTACATTAATATCTAATCACTGTCGGAAATGTCATAACTCGAATAAATCTGATTGCTGTTCGCGCCAAGATTTTAGGCAATACATCTTTAACCTTTTGAACGCCTAAGACGGCATATAACGTCGACAGAAACGTGTCTCAAACGTCAAATGCCGCTTTACAATTTCATTGAGCCTGGAACACAATTTTACGTTGACAAACTGGGTTAATAAACACTTAAATTATGAATGGAGTTCATTTGCATATACATTTTGTTCAATTAAATTCATTTTAAGTCTGAAGTTACATTAAGTGTCCTTCTAGAAGTAGATAAGAACAACTTCATATCAAATAACATTTTATATTTATCAAGTTCGGTAAAGTATTTAAAGTGCGCCTGACTCGATCTCTGGTTTTCTCGATCTTTGAATACAGTGACAAGACTTTTGGAGTTTTAAAAGTCGCGACTAGGCAAAAATCAACGCTTTCACGATGCGGAGTTGGCGAAGCCTTTCTACGCATACTCTGGGTGGCTATGAGAACTAATAAGTCCTAATAGAAGTAAAAGCCACGACGGCTCTCCACAATATTTATGCTAAGAGCGCACTCAGTTTTTTTTGGTCATAGAAATAAATAAATAAATATTACAGGACATCCTTACACAAATTGCCTGAGACCCTCATATTTTCAAAAAGAGCGTACTCTTAGAGCGTTATCTTAAAGACCGGCAACTCGCTTGTGACTCCCCTGGTATTGCTGGTGGGCACGGTCTACGGTAATTGCTTACCATCAGGTGATCCATCTGCTCGTTTGCCACCTTGTCATAAAAAAAAATAAGAAGAGATGTAGATTGGTATTGGTATATTATTAGGCTTATTTTATTAGATTGGCCATTGACCATGTGGTCACACATGGTGACACCGAGGAAGAAAAAGCGCTTTATTTTATTGTTTGTAGAATACCCTCATGACATATGAAAGATTAATACTTATTTAGGGGATGTTTTCAGGAGGTAAGCTAAACACTCGACTAGTGGTTAATTTTGATAAATTTATTTTCTACAGGGTCACTTATATACTAAATGATTGCATTGTATTGTAGGGTAACATATTCGCGAGATCGATCGCGTGCGTCCACCTATCACAGCTCACGAGCGAGAGGGAGATACTATACTGAGCGGCGCGTGTCTCGTGGCGTGTGCGCAGGCGCGCGCCGCGGCCGGCTACCGTATAAATACGGCTCGCGCCGAAATTCAGTCCTTTTCGCCGCCGGCCGCCACGCGTGCTTCACGTCGCTGCTGCTCCGTGCTCGGCTGCTACGAGTACATCGCGTCGCTGCTGCTCCGTGTCCCTCTCAGCTCTTCGCCTGTTGCTGCTATGACTGCGGGCACCGATAACCAACAGATAACTGCACTTTTCAGTGCATTTCCTGTTTCCCAATCGTTATCAATCGGTGTTCTTATCAGAACAGCTTCTGTTTCCATGTTACACACAGAGCCACGTTGACGTCTATGGTAAATAGGTAAATGTGAGGTAAATAGGTAAATAGGTAAAGGTGAGGTAAAGGTTGATGGTAACTAGGTACCCTACAGGTTCCCCCTCAAGCGAAGCGTACCGGCAGGCGAATGGCGCGTCCTTGACGAGTCGTGCGTGTAGGTACTTGCGTTGTCGATGTGTCGGGCTTGTTTGTTCGTTTCAGGTTGCTCCTTTTCTGTTGAATCTTGTTGTCTTGAGATGTAGGGTCCAAATTTTGTGATGTAGACACGTTGGTTGTAGTTGCAGGACTTGTAGGTGTTGGTGTAGTTGTAGTGGGTTGTCCGGTCGATATTGTACTCGTAGGTATTTGCGTCGTTTCAGCTGTAGGTATCTCTTGCTCGGTATCACTGTCAGCTATGATGTAGGCAGGCTTCAGGCGGTCGATTGAAATATTCATCTGGCGGTTAGGTAGTTGCAGAGTGAATACTTTGTCGTTTCGTTTCAATACTCGGTAGGGTCCGTCGTAAGGTGCTTGTAGCGGCTTCTTTACGGCGTCGACTCTTACGAATACTTGTTCGCAGGTTTGAAGGTCACGATGTACGAATATTGACTTCTTGTTGCCATGTTGCGGGATGATCGGCGTCGGTGATAGGTTTCTTATTGTAGCTCGTAGTTGCTCGACGAAATCGGAGTCCATGATGACGTCATCGCGCGTAGGTACTACGAAATCACCGGGTAATCTTACACTGCAGCCGTAGGTAAGTAAGGCTGCGCTTACACCGGTATCTGTTCGTAGGGCGGCTCGTACTCCAAGTAGGACGCTAGGTATCGCGTCGATCCATGACTTGTCGATTTGTAGTCTTGCTTTGAGCGCGGCCTTGAGACTGCGATGCCATCGTTCGATCATTCCATTGGATTCTGGGTGGTACGGCGTTGAACGTGTCCTTTCGATGCCGAGTAAGCGTGTGAGTGACGCAAAAACTCGACTTTCGAACTGTCGTCCTTGGTCTGTGGCGATGGTAGCAGGGCAGCCGAAACGGGAGATCCAGCCTTCGTATACGGCTTTCGCGACGTCTTCAGCGGTGATCTCACTCAGTGGTACAGCTTCGGGCCATCTGGTTGCACGGTCGATCATGGTGAGTAGGTACCGATGTCCGGTGGCGGTGGTGGGAAGTGGTCCAACTATGTCGACGTGTACATGCTCGAACCTTTGCGTAGGCGGGAAACTCGAAATTTGACTTGCGGTGTGACGGTGAATCTTCGCACGTTGGCAGTGTAAGCATACTTTTGCCCATTTACCTATATCGGCATTCATACCGGGCCAAAAGTAACGTTGAGCGACGACGAGTTTTCGTGACGTCTTGATTCCAGGGTGACTAATGTTGTGTACTGCGTTGAATGCGGCACGGCGATGCTCTTCAGGTACGTAGGGTCGTAAGTGCGCAGTTGAAGTTTCGCAGTATAATTTGACTGTCGTTCCAGGAATTGCAACTTGTTTTAGCGTTAGGTTATCTTGCTGTGCGAGTGATCGAATTGTGTTGCTATCTCGCTCTTGCGCTTCTGCAAGTTGTTTGTAGTCGATCGGAGAGGGACAAGAGATGGCTTCGATGCGAGACAGCGCGTCGGCGGCGGCGTTTTGAGTTCCGGGAATGTGTCGTATATCGGTTGTGAATTCACTAATATACAACACCTGGCGGGTGCGGCGCGGTGACTCGTTGTTCGTGCTAGTCTTCGTGAATGCGTATGTTAGCGGTTTGTGGTCGGTGAATATAATTAGTTCTCTTCCTTCGAACATCTTCCTGAAGTGTTTCGTGCTTAGGTATATCGCAAGTAGTTCTCGATCGAAGGTTGAGTAGCGAGTCTGTGCGTCGGAGAATTTCTTGGAAAAGTAGCCTAGCGGTTGCCACGCGTCGTTGACGAATTGATTAAGCGACGCTCCCGCGGCTTTGTCACTTGCGTCGCTGAAGATTGCTAGTGGTGCGTGGTGCGATGGATGCGCGAGCAAAGCGGCGTTTTGTATGCTCGTTTTGCACGCGTTGAAGGCTTCTTCGGCTTCCTCGTTCCAAGTGATTTCGGTCTTGTCTCGCTTCTTTGCGTTGTGTAAGTACTTGCAGAGCGGTGCTTGAATTTGAGCGGCGTTTTTTATGTTTTCGCGGTAAAAATTCAACATTCCGAGAAAACGTCGTAGTTCGTCAATGTTTTTCGGCTTCGGATAGTCGATGATTGCTTGAACTTTTTCAGTAGGCGGTCGTATGCCTTCTTTGCTGACTTCGTAGCCTAAGAACTTCACGCATGGTTGACCAAATACGCATTTCGACGGGTTGATAGTGATGCCGTAGTCTTCTAGTCTTCTTAGTACGGTGCGTAGGTGCGTTTCATGCGTTGCTTCGTCAGTCGATGCTACAAGTAGGTCGTCGACGAATGGGAATACGAAGTCTAGGTCGCGCAGTACTTCGTGAATGAAACGTTGAAACGTCTGGCCACAGTTCTTGAGTCCGGGGCACATCCGCGGAAATTCGAACAGGCCAAATGGAGTTATAATGGCGCTCTTCTCTACGTCTTGCTCTGCGATTGGAAGTTGCTGGTATGCTCGGTTGAGGTCCAAGGTGGAGAAAATTTGCTTGCCGGCGAGTTGGTAGGTAAAATCACGTATGCGTGGGATTGGGTAGCGATCGGGCTTAGTTATTGCGTTGAGCCGTCTGTAGTCGCCACACACACGTAATTCGCCGTTCTTCTTAGGTACGACGTGAAGAGGTGATGCCCAAGGGCTCTTGCTTGGCCTGCACAAGCCTTGTTCCATCATGTTGGCAAATTCTTTCTTCACGAGTTCGTATCGGTGCGGTGCGATTGGGCGTGGCCGGCAATGTAGTGGAGGTCCAGTTGTTTCGATGAAGTGCTCGACGTTGTGTTTCGGGCTGAGCTTCATGGATGTTAGACGAGTCGTTCCTGGGAAGTCGGCAAGTATGTTGTGGTACGACTGTTGCACGTCTATACTGCGCACGGTAGGTATGTTAGCAGTACAGATCTGGGCATTAGTGTAGAGTAGGGTCTTGCCATCGATGAGTCTTCGCTTTCTGATGTCGACGAGAAGATGATGGTAGTCGAGGAAGTCTGCACCCAGGATAGGTTTCGAAACATCTGCGATGATGAATCTCCATAAGAAAGGTCGGCGTAAGTTTAGGTCGAGCTCCAGCGTTTTCTCGCCGTAGGTAGGTATGACGGTGTTGTTAGCGGCGTAGAGTTGGAATGGTAGTGCCTGCGCCTTCGTGCCTGGTGCTCTTGGTAGGACCGAAATATTGGCTCCGGTGTCTACCAAGAAAACGAGCTTGCTGGTGCGATCGCGTACGAAGAGGCGGTGTGATGTGTGCGTAACGCCGGTGTCCGCCGCAGCCAGCGTTACGTCTAGTTTTCCGCTGACGTAGACGCTGCGGTTGACGGGATCGGCTTGAAGCTGCATGGCGGCGAGCATTTCCGGGCGTCCATGCCGAAACGACGGTGGTAGTGGCAGTAGGGCAGTGGCGAACTTCGGCGGCTTCGTTCTTGCGACTGCGACGACTGTGACTGGGTTCTCGAACGCGACGGGAATCGACGATGTAAGCGACTATAACGTTGACTATTATACTCGTGCGGTCTTGATCGGAGCTCGGCGACTTCGAGAGATAGCCTTCTTATTTCGCCGATGAGGTACTGCGTGTCGAGTCCAGGTTGGTACGCAGAGGTAGATGACTGCTGCGGAGGTGGCGGTAGCGACGGCAGCACGCCTGGAGATGTAATAGCGGCGATTTGATTCGGCGGTGTCGGCGTGTGCTCCATCATTTTGTCGGCAAGCAACGCGAGATCTTCTAGCGTGGTCTTGATTTTAAATGCCTCGCTGACGGTAAGCACGGAGCGAACGTGTGGCGGCAGGTGATCGAGCCACATCATTTGCATGGTGCTGTCCGGGAACTTTTCTTTGTTTAGCGTCTGCATCCGGCGTAGCAGCTGACTCGGCTTCTGCTCCCCTAATTCTACCTGTGACAGTAGTTTCTTTGTTTGAGCGCTGTTAGATTCTTCGTAGACGGAGATGAGTCTGTTTTTAATTGCCGTGTAGTAATTCTGCTCCGGCGGCGAGTATATTAAATCGCTGATGTTTTGTATGTCTTGCTTGTCCAGCTGCGCGATGACCATCTGCGCGAGCTGGGCTTGGCTTCGTTTGAGCTCCGTCGTTGCTGCCTCGAAACTGCAGAACCATAGGACCGGCTGATCGCGCCAAAATGGTGGGACGCGCAGAGACAGAGAGATTGCGGCCACGTCGTGCGCTACAGCTGTGACGAGCGGCTGGGCTTGCGGCTGGGCTTGCGGTTGGCTCGACGGTCCGGCTTCGGTTTGCGGAGTAACAGCGTCGTTGGGATTCGGAGACATCTTGCTGTGTTTTCTTCTGGTCCAAAGTCGGTGGTCACCACTTTAGGGGATGTTTTCAGGAGGTAAGCTAAACACTCGACTAGTGGTTAATTTTGATAAATTTATTTTCTACAGGGTCACTTATATACTAAATGATTGCATTGTATTGTAGGGTAACATATTCGCGAGATCGATCGCGTGCGTCCACCTATCACAGCTCACGAGCGAGAGGGAGATACTATACTGAGCGGCGCGTGTCTCGTGGCGTGTGCGCAGGCGCGCGCCGCGGCCGGCTACCGTATAAATACGGCTCGCGCCGAAATTCAGTCCTTTTCGCCGCCGGCCGCCACGCGTGCTTCACGTCGCTGCTGCTCCGTGCTCGGCTGCTACGAGTACATCGCGTCGCTGCTGCTCCGTGTCCCTCTCAGCTCTTCGCCTGTTGCTGCTATGACTGCGGGCACCGATAACCAACAGATAACTGCACTTTTCAGTGCATTTCCTGTTTCCCAATCGTTATCAATCGGTGTTCTTATCAGAACAGCTTCTGTTTCCATGTTACACACAGAGCCACGTTGACGTCTATGGTAAATAGGTAAATGTGAGGTAAATAGGTAAATAGGTAAAGGTGAGGTAAAGGTTGATGGTAACTAGGTACCCTACACTTACAATCTTTTTGACCTTACTTTATATCTTTGAGTTATTTACTTTATTTTTATTTCTAACAGCTTAGCGATGAAAACAATGTTCATTAAAAGTTTTTGTAGGTTAATACTGTTACAAGAAAAGCTTGTTACAAGAAAACGATCTCGTAAGTATGAAGTTAAGCGATTAATATTATGAAGAAATAAACGTATTATTATTATACTTAGCCGATGGGGTCGATAGGTGCTCGAGTGGAGACCACGGACTAGCAACCGCAGTGTAGGACGTCCACTGACAAAATGGACTGACGACCTCTTTAAAGACGCTGGATGCAGATCCCTTCCAACCGGTACATGTGGAGGTCCAAGGGGGAGGCCTATGTTCAGCAGTGGACGTCTTATGGCTGAGATATGACATCCAAACCTTCAAGAAAAGAGCGTATAGGGATCTTAAAGGCCGGCAACGTACTTGTGACTCCTCTGGTGTTGCGAGTGTCCATGGGCGGCGGTAGTTGCTTACCATCAGGCAATCCGTCTGCTCGTTTGCCTCCTATATCATAAAAAAAAGAGATAATGATGATAATGATAACGTATTATTATAATAGGTACACAGAAAAAAAACGCTTAATTACGAAGTGCTTACTTTCATAAAACTTTAATGTTTTCATTTAAATTACGAGTATATGCTTTTTGATCTTAATAGCCAAGATAGTAAAAAAATTACACTTACAATCTTTAATAAAAATGTGAAAAAATAGTATTTGGAGTACCTACCTACTGCTGCTTAATTTTGTAATAAACCTCAATGGACGTAAATATATTTACTATTTATTGCTTATTGAGGTTATTATTAAATCTCTTCTATATCAAGCACCCCATCCCAGTACATACCCAGTAGCCCTAATATCAGGATAAATTTGATCACCTGTTTTGGAGTTCCGTACCCAAAGGGGTCAACAGAACCCACTAAGACTCCACTTTATATTATGTCTATTCGTTTAAATTTTCGATTTACAGACGTATTGTATTGTTTGATTAATTATACATGAGCGTATATAAAACGTATAGTTAATTAACTTTTGACTTTATTATTACGTCATTATTTTTTAATAATAATATTATGTAGAGTCAAAGTTGTAATTTTTTTATGCATTGGTTACTCTTCGATTAAAATAATTCCGGCAGACATGATACCCCTTGCATCTGTGATGTGCAAGGATCGGACAAACGTCAGTCATTTCGAAAATATAACCCTGTTCCGTACAGCAGAGACTTCCTTATTTTATGGTGTTAAATAATTTATTTTTCACTTCTCATGCTCTAAAAGTGTGTCATATTATGCTTGCCAAGGCGGACTAAAGTAGTAAATTTAGCCTCTTGGGAAAATATGTATACATATTTATGATATACAAAACGTTTTAAATTAACCAACCAGAACGCTTCACCTTATTAAATCCACCAATCACGACACATATCGAAGTTAATTGCAACTCTAGATTCTTTTTTGGTGCGAATACTGTTTAAAAATGTGAAATCATTAAACAAAACTTTGTATAAAGTATCAACCAATCAGAATACCGCAATATTAAAATCGACCAATGAGGAAACGCAATCAAATTCTCAAAGCATTAGGTGCTTTTTAGTTTCTACTTCACAAGCATTAAAAAAAAAGTTTTAATGGTTGGCAAACTCTTTGAAGCCCAAATTATACATTGTCTATGGCATTTATTCACGGCGTAGATATATCCTATCTGTATCAAAGTACTGAAAAAAATACATAGATTGCCAAATTAAACATTTATGACCCAGAATTCATTGCGGGCGATAAAATTGTATTTGTTTATTGTTAAAATGTTTCTTTATTTTATTTTCTCGCAATCGAAGTGAAAACTAGTATGTATAACTTGGGTCTAAACGCCATATTACCCCTCGAACAATTTTCCCTCACTTCGTTCGGGAAAATAACCATCTCGTGGTACTATGCCCTACTTTAGCCCCTTGTCAAACAATCTACTATTATAAGACTGTGAACGGACTTTTTCAACGCATAAATGGGTCTTAAATTCACATCGTTATAGGCTCACAACTGAAAATTTAGAAAACAATTTGGTCATTATATTTTATTGGCGAAATTAAATTTCGGAATGTCAATCATAAATTAATTTGTCACTGGATATAAAGTTTGGTCCAATAAATGTATAAAATACTATTTTATGATTAACACAACAGGGTTATATTTTCAAAATGACGGGCGTTTGTCCGATCCTTGGTGATGTGGGTGCTAGGTGTCAAAGTGTCAAATTAACTTATCGATAATTGAACTGTCGATGTTTTTATTTTGGCAATCACTTAAAACATGTCGTTCGTGCTAGAAATATCTAGGTATGCCTATAATATACGTGTGTCCTTAAACTTGGCTTGACATACATACACCGCGTGTCCGAAAACAAAAGGTATGTTTTTATTATAGAGGTGTATTGCTCAGTGCAGGTTGAAAATCTCTAGAATGATATTAACTCCGTTCTCTCGAAAGACAAAATATATTTTGTACTTCGCAAACAATAAAATAATTAAATTAGGCGTTCATTATCGCGAGGCTACCACTTTTAATTAGGAGCTGTCCCTTACAGTAATTAATTTGAAAGACTTAGAGCCACAACGATGAAATGCATTTATATACGTCAGTTTATTCGCGAGTCCCTTGTTTTTCATAAAAATACATTTTAACTTTAAATAATATTTATCATTTACAGTGTATTATTGTATTGTATTGTATTGTTATACGGGCGGGTTTCCGCAACTCGACGACTGGGCGCCTATTTTGCGTGATGGTAGGCCGGTTAGCTCATTCATTTACAGTGTAACTCACATTAATATTTTATGACGACCGGTCTGGCCTAGTGGGTAGTGACCCTGCCTATGAAGCCGATGGTCCTGGGTCCCAGTCAGGGCATTTATTTGTGTGATGAGCACAGATATCTGTTCCCGAGTCATGGGTGTTTTCTATGTATTTAAATATTGATATGTATTTGTCTATTACATAATATCGTCGTCTAGTACCTACATACAACATAAGCCTTACTGAGCTTACCGTAGGACTAGGTCGATTTGTGTAAGATTGTCTCGAAAAATTTATTAATTTATTTATTTATTAATATGGTTGAATCTCATGTTATTCGTAGGTAGTTGTGTAAAAAAAAATTACTTAAAACATGTGGCTGAAGAGCCATGCGACTTGCTATCCGGCGGTCGCAGGTTCGAACCCCGACTTGTCCCCAATGAGTTTTTCGGAACTTATGTACGAAATATCATTTGTAATATTTACTTGGCTTTTCGCTTAATCAAAACATCTTGAAGAAACCTGGCTAATCCCAATAACGCCTAGTTTACCCTCTGGGTTGGAAAGTCAGATGACAGTCGCTTTCGTAAAATGAATGCGCTGGGAGTCTGTGGCTGCAGTATCCTAAAGATCGCGCTCTGTGGTGATCTATGGGGGAGGGCTATGTCCAGCAGATGTCCATGGCTGATAGATACATCCTTCCAGAAAAAATAATCCCATCTTACGCACGCACGTGTAAATCTGTATCCCTTCTGTAGTCCGGGTATACATGTGCGGCAGAGCTGCTTACCATCGCTCATTTACCTTTTTTTTTTTTTTTTTTTTTATGACATAGGCGGCAAACGAGCAGACGGATTGCCTGGTGTTAAGCAATTACCGTCGCCCATGGGCACTCGCAACACCAGGGGAGTCACAAGCGCGTTGCCGGCCATTAAGGGGGGTTGGAGCTCTGGGAACCTTACTCACCATCAGGAACACAACACTACATACCTGAAAAGTGGCAGTGCTATTATGGCTGTGGTCTTCTGTAAGGAGGAGGTACTTCCCCAGTTGGGCTGCCCCAGATTCAAGCGTGATGGTCAACGCTGTGCCCTACCTCTCATTGTTGGACGTAGTTTAAGGACATACCCGGGTCCAAAACCTCCCCTATAATAAAAAATAAATATAAATGGATATGTCCAATCGCACTTAGTCATGTCGGTAAAATAAGGTCGGAGAATTTATTAATAAGCGGTATTAATCGACACATTTGGCAATTGTACCTTGCGACAGCTATTTGGGAAAAAAGCATACGGTCTACATGACGGTAAGCAGTCACCGTAAACTATGGACATCTGTTACTCCAGAGGATTCACACGCGCGTTGCCTACAGTGTAAGGCTCTTCTTTCTCTGGCAACCGTACTTATCGGCAAGAACTCAACACTATGAATAAGGTGTAAGGTCTTTTTTTATGATATAGGAGGTAAACGAGCAGACGGATTGCCTGATGGTAAGCAACTACCGCCGCCCATGGACACTCGCAACACCAGAAGAGTCACAAGGACGTTGTCGACCTTTAAGATCTTTATACACTCTTTTCTTGAAGGTTTGGAGGTCATATCGGTCCGGAAATACTGCACACTGTCTTAGTTTTATTTGGCTCTACTTACTTCTAAGACTAAGCTAGCCAAATAAAATAAAAAAATACTTAGGTACTTATACCTAAGTATTTTTTTTTTATGACATAGGCGGCAAACGAGCAGACGGATTGCCTGGTATTAAGCAATTACCGTCGCCCATGGGCACCCGCAACACCAGGGGAGTCACAAGCGCGTCGCCGGCCTTTAAGGGTGGTTGGAGCTCTGGGAACCTTACTCACAATCAGGAACACAACACTACGTGCCTGAAAGGTGGCAGTGCTATTATGGCTGTAGTCTTCTGTAAGGAGGAGGTACTTCCCCAGTTGGGCTGCCCCAGATTCAAGCGTGATGGTAATCGCTGTGCCCTACCTCTCATTAAGTAACACTAAAAATGTGGTCTATTATTTATGGAACAACACATTTTTCCTTTTGGGTTGAATATAAAGTTTTCTATATTCATAAAACGCACGTGCTGTAAATTTGCAAACAAACGACCATAAAATTGATCGTTCTGCACCACATTATAGAAAATAAGCCTATTGTGTTCGATCAGGTTGAAACCCGTAGTAATAACTCACCCAGGGTTTATTAAGTGCCAAGATTATGACGTTACAGGAGTGGGTCGTTACATACGTCCACAAAATGAGCGATTAGCGGAGGAGCGAAGACAAGCGGCACGATGAAGCGGGGGAAGTACCTCCTCCTTACAGAAGACCACAGCCATAATAGCACTGCTACCTTTCAGGTATGTAGTGTTGTGTTCCCGATGGTGAGTAAGGTTGCCAGAGCTCCAACCCCCCTTAAAGGCCGGCAACGCGCTTGTGACTCCTCTGATGTTGCGGGTGCCCTTGGGCGACGGTAATTGCTTACCATCAGGCAATCCGTCTGCTCGTTTGCCGCCTATGTCATAAAAAAAAAAACGGCGCGATGAAGGTAAGGAATGGACGTGTCGTCTTTATATCGGCCACCAACGACTACTGCGGCACATACTCGTAAGCCTCCTCTATATCTGGTCACAGACGCCTACATACATATATACATTTCAGCCGTATGCAGTCCACTGCTGGACATAGGCCGCCCACAAATATGACTTGTATCATCTTGGCGCTAGTTACCATAGTCGCAACGCTTGGCAGGCGGGTTCGCGACCGCAGTAGATGGTTTCGACGGACGCTGCTGCCCGTCCGTAGGATTTTTCCCTTTGTCGCCTCTTACGACACCCGCGGAGGAGATGGGGCGGTGCTATGCTAGTTAACCGGCATCACATGGCAACACACACCGACACAGACACCTATCCTGTGCAAATCACATCTACGAGCCTTGCGAAGTCACCCGTTAGCTTAACCGTGTCCATCCTGCGCTTTCTTATATTATACTAACCACGCAATTCGGCAATTATGTTGATTTTTATGATCCTACGGAAATCCACCTTTATTAATTTATTTACTATTTATTTACCTCCTTCTCCTATGACATTACCATTACATTAGTTGTTAGAGCGTAACACGGGGTAATTGATAAACCTGATCAGTGATCATAGAAGGCAAGCAGGATTCGAAGCCGGGAAGCGAAGACTTCTCTGCTTGGTATGATATGCCATGACAACAATTCTACATCATATTTTTGCGCTATTAATTCATATAATGGAACTTACCGTTTTTTAAATCCGATTCCGCACAATTCCGCTTGCCGCCGACGTACAAATTTATGGCCACGCCGTTTAGGTCGTTAGTGGTCGAAAATGAGTTCCTAAAGGAGCCTTAGCAATTGGTGCTTCTGCCTTCGTCAATTGTATTCAACTCCAACAAATTGTTATCAAGTTATCATGACTACCGCGTACCCGAGATGTGATGAATAAGCCCATGTAAGCTACGAACACATTATCTCGGTTCATGAACCAATAAAATATAGACTAGCAATGTCTATACAAAATCTCGTTTCGTTTACTATTGAACTAGTACGAGTATCACTCATTATGTACAGTTGCCTGTACTCGCGATGTATAAAAAAAGGTGAAAAACTTAGCTTAAGCACCGCGTAAGTAGCAGAAACTTGTGTATACACGCATGTCGGTGTTTTATTTTCAATGTAAGTTCTATATTATCTATCTGCACAACTACAGTAGACTTGGTCCTTAAGTTAAGTTTTTTTCTATAATAGCGTTAAGGCGATACTCGCTTAAACGTTCCTGCAAACGTTCAAGCGATAATTTTCTAAAGTGGAACACTGCGAGGGCAGGCGACGGCACCAACCATTCATTTGGATTTTATGGTGCTACTAGCTGTGCCCCGCGGTGCTACCCGCGGTTTATTAGGGGAAAAACGTAGCCTATGTCTTAATCCAGGATGTTAACTAATTCCATACCAAATTTTATTAAAATCGCTCTAGCCGGTTAGACGTGAAGAAGTAACGAACATACACTCACAAATTTTCGTCTTTAAATATTAGTGTAGATTATTTCCTATGTCATAACTATTTTTCACTGATTGTGCAATATCCTAAGTGGAAACACAATTTTATTTATTAACATTGTAGACTTTGGATTTAAACTTTCTTGAGCCATTCTAACATTTTTAATGACATTTTGTGTGGAGCTGTCGCGATCGAAGAACGACGGAGTCTAGGCACTCTTAGTGCTTGAAAATGAAGACTTATAGGTACGCGCGAGTGACCAAATAATCGTAAATGAAGTCGTCTTATTCATAACACTTTACAGTCCTTGTTTTATTCGTTAATGGTTGAAATTCAGAGATTTTGAAGGGCACAATAAATCACGAGCTCATCTTAAATTACCTTAAAGTTACGAACACTAAGCGCCAACTTAATTGCCGCGTCATCTGATTTATACAGGATGATTAGGCATGTTCCTCAGACTTTATACAGGCAATTAATCTTATACGTCTTTGTCTCTATGGATTTGTAAATTGTTTTAGCAAATAATAGGAAACGTGTGCCTGGTTTCTTCGGTACCGCAGCGGCCATTTTTAAATTTACATTAGCAGTGTTAGTTTTAGTTAGGCTGGAAGTCGAGTTGCTTGTGTAAGGATGCAGGTTATAGATTCAGACCGCTGAGTGCTTCGTATCGTATATATTTGAAAAGTAATGTACTTACAGGCTAGCTATTTATATAATTAATATCATTGATTACAACGCATACAATTAATATTGAAAGAATCTGAATACCGCCCCGGTATGCTTGTGAGTTTACATTATTAAAACTTTCAGCATTTGTGTGTATACAGACTTAAAATCATCAAAAGGAGATTACAAAGAATTAAGTTTGTGAAGCCATTTGTGAAGCCATAACAGCAGTTAAATAGAGTTAAATACTCGCCCTTTCTGATGAAAGTTTGATGGCGAAACTCCAGTTAAACACGAGAATTTAGGCCATCGAACGATTAAGAACCGTTTCAGGAGTGATTAATATGATAGCTGCTTTATTTGTGTGAGTTCAAGGCGTAACGGAGGCCCTTACATCCCTTATTTAATGGGTGTTCCACGGTGAATGGAGTCGATTAGAGTTTTAAATAGGCTACTGATTATGGCCCGCGTCTTTCGTTCAAATTAAGACTAAATCTGCTTAGTTTTGTACACAATTATTCTTTTTTTCTGACAAAGGCGGCAAACGAGTAGACGGATTTCCTGATGGTAAGCAATTACCGTCGCCCATGGGTAACACCAGAGGAGTCAAAAGCGCGTTGCCTCTGGAAACCTTACCATCAGGAACACAATACTACATACCTGAAAGGTAGCAGTGCTATTATGGCTGTGGTCTTCTGTAAGGAAGTACTTCCCCAGTTGGGCTTCTCCAGACACAATCGGGATGGTACTTCGCTGTGCCCTACCTCTCATTGTTGGACGTAGTTTATGGACATTACCTGGTCCAAATATTTGTGTCTTGATTTTTATAAAACGACTAAGGACTAAACATTCACACTGAGCGCTTTCTATCTGTTCTTTATTTCAGAGTTACCGGCTTCTAGTCACAAAATAAAAAGCAACTACTTTAATTTACTTTTTTAGAGTTTTAAATTTGACCTATATCAACAATTATGCAATGCGCATTTGATTTAATTTGTATTTTAAGAATGACTTCGTAACTGAGTACCATAGACTGGGTATTTTAATTCTGAGCCCTGAGTGTAAGTTTTTAACGTAACTTACTTCACGAACGCGTTTGCGTTTCCCATATAAATAACATTATCTCTTACGCATTCGTAAACGTTTTTATACTTCAAAAGTAAATTACACTAGAGTCTCAGAGGTTAACATTGATAATTGACTTTAAACTATAACTTTTTAATATGCTATACCTACCTACTGTATAGGCGGCTTTTTTCGGTTGGGGTCATAAGAGAATTATACCTAGACATTGCTGCATCCTCATAGTAAATAAACTAAATAACGACGGCGCAAGAAAGCAAAGAAAAACTGACTAAAATTCAATTTAAGAAAATATATTCCTTTTCTAGTACGAAGCAATTTAGTATGAATAAGTCTGACTAGTGCTTGCTGTGATCGAGATATATTTCACAAAGAAATGTCGCATAAAGAAAATGTTTGTTATAATTTATACGTTGGTACAGTGAGATATGATGTTAGTATAGAAATGCAAGATAGGCGTAAAGTGAGCGAAAGTTATATGAAAAAGGTTCCGTACTTAATTCATTAAAGTCTAAAAACATGTTTAAGACTTTTGTTAGCGGACAGTACGTCGTCAGATGGGGTAGTTGTGGGTTTAACGACGCTCGACTGTAGCACTGCCAGTGAAAGTGTTAAATTTAAAAATGTAATTGCCAGGACAGTGTTGAGCACCGTTACCTACGTTAAATAATAAATAATTAGTAAATATTACGCGACAATCTCACACAAATCGACCTAGTCCCACAAAAACCTCAATGGGGCTTGCGTTGTAGGTACCAGACGACGATATGAATAATAGAAAGATTTAAATTAGTTACTAATAATAACAAGCTAGGGTTAGCAAACGAGCTACAAAACTCCGATTACACACTTGCACCGCTCAGATTCGGTCCGCCTCAGCCATCTTGCTGAAAGCTTAAACTAAGTAGGAGCATTACAGTAGTACAAATCAAGTCTGGTGCGGAAGGGTCTTGGATTTTCCCCAAGCTACCTTCCCCCACAAAAGCCGCTCGCTCTAACATTCCGAACGGTTTATAGAGCCTTAGGGCCTGTTTAAACATTGATTAGTGTTAAGTGAGAATTCATACAATTGTTACTAAGCACAAGTGGCAAATGTACTCGCACTTAACACTAATCAATGTGTAATCAGGCCCTTAGTCAGGTCCGAAAAAAGGCTTGTAGCAGAATTAATGATGAGCCTTAAATATGCAATAAATCTAAATATTCAGATTAAGTATCGGTTAATGCGTTGTTTTTATACAGATTTAAACAGCCCATGAGCCCCTATTATGTTCCATTTCGTGAAATTGTGATATGATGTATTGTCCTTTTCTGTGCTAAAGCGATTTATCATGTCGTTCCAAATCGGTCTATTTATAAACGCGGTTCCAAACTCACGGGGAAATAAGCATTACGGGAATAAGTAAGCGGAAATTCAGAAGGTACTGACGTATAAATATGTACCTGAATATTAAATTGTAATGGTATATACTAATTACGTACAATACGTACCTACTTTCAATTATATTTGAAGATAAACTAAGAAAAATCCGTTTAAAATAGATTTTTCGTTTTTGTTATTTCGAAGAATTCAATAACGTTAAAAATAGTTTTATCACTTAAAGTTTAGTTTCGCTTTATTAACTACATATGTATTTTACTGTCTCGTATTTGAAATGGTAAGTTAAGTGCTCAACTCATTAACTTTTATCGCCGGAAATGGGTCCTTCCGTCCTTTTTAACTAAAGGACGACTAATCTACTAGGCACTATAACTACAGGTTGTGTTTATTCGTAGAAAACCTAAAATTTAAGTGGGCGCCGAGTTTCTCGCGCTACTCAATTCTAGGCATTAGCTACTACACTCAGTGAATGTAGGAATTTTAATGACTTTTTCCTTATTTAAGCGGGTAGCATTTTTTTTTCGCAAGCCCCTTCTCTTCTTTGGTTCATTAACGGTGTTCGCCGTTAAAATAAAGTCAATTGTCAAAAAATCTGGGAGATTTGACAAGGACTTCCCCTCCAACCGCCGAAGCTCTGACTGACGTGGAAATAGTATTCCTCATGGACGGAAGAAAGGGACCTGAGCCGCCATGATTCCTCAATCATGTCGCCTCAAGTCTCTTCCTTCCGTCCATGAGGAATATCCTTCGTATTATTAAAAGAAATGATGTTTTGGAAAATGTAAGACGGACACGTCTTAGAAAAAAAAAATTTTTGTTATTATAAAAAAAACCGTCTGTTGAGTATTCGCGACGTATTCAGGCAATCCATTATTGTTTAGTGGTCATTTTGGATGTATTTTCTATTAAGCAATATTCAAGTAATTTTTTTTTTATACTCGACTGACCAGCGTTTGACCTCAGTCGCACCTGATGGTAAGTGTCGACGAAGTTGAAGGTTTAGCACGCTGGTGCAGTAAAAGCCTATTCACTCTTGCCTTGAAGAGACCCAAATTATATCTTTCCGAGAATACGAATACATCGTATGATTTATTGAGTGAATCCTTAAATATCTAACTTATGGCACACATAGACTATGATTAAGGATTTACTTTACAAAAAAGGAATCTAGCAAACTAAATTATTCTGTAATATCTTCGACGCAGCCTTAAACACTAACAGTACTTTTAAATACCACGAGTTGCCACAGTTCTAGTTGACATAAATTCGACACGTTCATCTTTATTTATTTTGTCTTTTACGTTAGGTTTTTATAAGTGATAAAAGTAAAACACAAAAATACATCAAAAATATAATGTACCTATGTGTCATAAAAATACAGGCCGACACGTTCATTATCATTACGTCGATTTGTTAAGTTCTGTACAATTCCTCCATACAAATATATTACACAGACGCTAGCGTACATTTTTGGCAACTCGCGTTAAAGGTGCATTTTACTTTACTGTTCATATGTCTCGTTCTCTTATCTAAGCACTGTCATGGCCGGCAACCATTCGCCAGAACACCTCCGGGCACGATAAACTACCGAAGCGCAGTGTACTAGTCAAGATTGCGTTGAAATATGAAAATTTAGATATCTGATTCAAGCGAGTTTATACCTACAGTAAGTCTGATTGTTATAGTTGTTCTAAACAAAGCGAAAAACTTGATCAGACTGTCTATATTTGCCTAGAAGTTTGATTATTGGTACTCATCAAATATCTATTGCGAGTAAAATACATATTTTTATTAATATTTATTTTTTGCATGGATGTTTATAATTATATTTTTGTGAGGTGGCTTAATCTGCCACAGTCAAAGGATTTTGTTAAATATTTTTTAGGCGAGATCACTGTTTTCATTAACACACGAAGAAAAAACAATCAAATTTTAAATATTTATTTTTTACGGTATTGCCCCATGGTCAGTCCAAAGCCGGGTATACCCGGTTTTGGACAAGCATCCACACCCGGTTTTGTCCCTTAGCAATGATAACTGGCCTCGGTTTGTTGTTATTTCATAATTTCGAGCAATTTTCTTTAGAATTTTACTTTATAATTTAAATAAAATTTAGTTGTACACATACATTACACAAAAAAGACACTTGTACAATACCGGATACTACCGGGTACTACCCGGTATTATCCCGTACGGTTTTGACCCAAACGGACATACGAGAGATTAAAAAATCTACTAACCTGAAATCATGATGCAGTAACAATCGAAACATTGTTTTGTAAACCTTAATACATGCCTAATAGCATAATAAATACTAATTGCACTTACCTCTAGATACAAACCATTGGTATGATTACGATTTTTATGGAATCTTACATCAAACACCCTTAAAAACTATTTTCTGGATTTATTTTAATACGCCGGCACGCACGCCTTTTAACTTTTGTTGACAAACTAACCAAAATGGCTGACAGCAGTTACTCGAGAGCGGGTAAATTTGAAACTGTACAAGTAACTAAACAGCCATGTCCCGGTTTTACCCCCATACCCGGTTTTGGACTAATCTCCCCTACACTAGTAATTATTATTAACAACTCCGGTATCTTGATCAGGATTTGGTAGTTTTTGTACATGTCTTATTTTATGTCATCTATTTCAATTTGTACATACATATTTTATACAAAATTTAAATGTTCAAAATAAATTTGTTTAACTTTTTATAGGTACTTGATGTCTCATAAGCACAAGCATGACATTGTTTCTGTCTGTCAACATTATTTGGAGAAGGACTATCCTTATTGACTTCCCCGATAACAAAACTTGTTTGTAATTTTAGATCCTCAAAAATTATTAGCATAACAAACAGGTACAAACACCTGAAACTATTTAAATCGAAAGAAAGAATAGAAAAATTTGACTCGAAGCGGGACTCGAACCCAGAACCACTGGATCACTAGCCCAGTACACTACCAATTGTGCTATACGAGTACCGCTTGAACTTGTAAAATTTTTCTACTTTATCCTTCCTGGTATACGTCATTACGGGTGACGTGTAGCGACATCTGGTTGCCTCATTAGGTTACAACATATTTTTGATCAAAGCACTTCATTCAACTCGAAATTCAATAAAATCTGTATCTACTCATTTTCTATTTTGATTGACGATAGGTCAGGCTTAGTGGGTAATGAACCGGCCTATAAAGCCGACGGTCCTGGGTTCGAATCCCTGTAAGGGCATTTATTTGTGTGATGACTGATGAGCAATCTTTATTCCTGAGTCATGGATGTTTTCTATGTATTTCAGTATTTGTATATTAAAAATAACGTAGACTGAGTACCCACAACACAAGCCCTCTTGAACTTACCCTGGGGCATAGCCAATTTGTGTAAGGATATCCTATAATATTTCTTTGTAATATTTTTTTATATTAACAATGGGGGCGAATCTTTTAACGGTGGTTAGCATGTGTAAGATGTATATTTCAATAATTTTTGCATCGAATCATAATTAAAATTGTATTCATACCAAATACCTCGGCCCGTAAAGTAATGCCACATACTTAGTTAGTTTCAAAAGCTCATGCTGCCCGAAAATAACAAAAAAAAAAGAATAGGCTATAACACGTCTACTTAAAAAAAATCATTGCGTAATGATTGTGCTACTATGTAAACCTTATATTTGGTTTAAGTGTAAGGATGTTATAATATATATATATATATATTTAAATTTAATTTTGTATATAATTTTAAATACATGATTTTACTCTTCTCTGCTTAATCTAACTTCACTATAACACTACACGCAGCGAGATTTCTCCAAGACCCTATTTTTGCGCTTAGCACAGCAGTCAGTATTTACTCGGTACATAAATAAATTAACTTATACTCCAATTTTACTCTAATTGAGTGACAGAGGGAATCGTTTGAAATTTACCTTACAATAATGGAAGCCTTGTTCCGTTCCTATTCATTAACTGAACACGTGCCAGCAAAATTTGCATAAATAAAATTTCTCATTTCTCATATTTAATCAGGACATCAACAACATTATAATGTCATTGACATTAGTAACAGTGACACCTAACACCGGCGTAGCAACTAAGAAAGCGAGTGTAATGTATAGTATGGCGGAGAGAACCGAAACAACGAGCGGCCTATTTCCCAGTTTCGGAAGGAAATCTATTCATAACATTTAGAGCAGTATTCGAATTGTTAATTCTTGACATCTAACGCAATTAATGTCGGTATGAGCTTCTTTTCATCCGGCTTCGAAGTCGATTATATCGTATTTTTTAAGAGTGTTTTTTCTACGTGGAAATAAATAAATGAATATTTCGGGACAATCTGACACAGGTCGACCTAGTGCTACGGTAAGTTCTGTAAGGCTTGTGTTGTAGGTGCTACATGACGATATAATAGATAGATACCTACATATAAATATTTAAATACATAGGAAACACCCATGACTTAGGAACAAATATCTGTGCTCATCACACAAATAAATGCCCTGACTGGGATTCAAACCCACAATCATCGGCTTCATAGGCAGGGTCACTACCTACTAGGCCAGGCCGGTCGTCTGGACAAATATACGTTGATATCTTTTTCCAATAATTTATTTAATACGATTCTAGTTCGTTGTTCGTTTCGTCGTTCGTTCGGTCAAACGCTGGTCAGTCTTTTATAAAAAAAAAAAAAAAAATGCGCGTCTGCAATCTACCCTTAATCAAATCCATACACCACTTTTACTTTTTATTAAAGTCAAGTATTTACTAGTAATTTACGACCAGAGAACTATAAAGAATGTGACCGACGCTGGTGTGCTGAAGCTCGACCATAAAGCACATTCTACAGCCCATTTAACCTCATCCCGACAGTGATATGAAGTCACAGTCCCCCTTTATTGCCCCTAGCTCTCAGAGCAATTTTATTCCGTTGACACGCGAAAATGGCTAAATTATTCGACTTCACACTCGCCGCAAATGTTCAAATAGGTCCCATAACTGAGACTAATGTGAGTAGCAGTAATCGATACTTTGCTAGCAGTGGCCAGATTTTAGTAAGTTTGAACGAGTGGTTCGACATGCTTCAACGCATGAATACGGCAAAACACATCGATGAAAAGTTATGTCCACAACGTCTTTTTCCTGAACTATATCATATAACTGAGATGGGATACAGCTTTAAGACAATGAGCTGGACGCAAGGCTTAAAGCGTCGGTAATGACCCTGTCCAGAGTTCGAATCCTGGTAAGAGAATTTGTTTACCCGATTTCATTTTGGGTTATGAACCCTATCTATATATTTAAGTATTTATTACATATCTACTTTTAAATAGTATTATCGCCTAGCTATAACAACACAAGCTTTATTCATCTTATTTGGATTTGTGTAATGTTGTCCCAAAATATTTATGAAATAAAACGATGAGGGTTTCTGCGTCCCTACTAGATAGCAGCACTAGAGGTCTAGCTGTCATAATCCACCATGTTAATCAAGATATTGTTTTATTGGTTGTTTATGGCACTGGTCCCACCGAGAACTAGTAAGCTATGCGCTATCAGATATTTCAAGGGACAAAAGATAACAGCTCCCGTGTATATAAAACAGAAAGAGATATATTTATAGCTCATTGCCCGGCGATGAACTACGATCGCCCGGCTATGACATATATGTCTCTTTTATTTACACGGGATCGATTATCTTTTTTCCCTTGAAATAGCTGTTAGCTCATAGCTTACTAGCTCGCAGTGGGACCAGTGACTATACAACTAGAACACTCGCCGTGGTGCTGCCATCTAGTGAAAAATGCGATCGCGGAAATACTGGTCTGTACGGAATGTATATTGAATTCAGTATATATAATCTGTTAAATAAAGTAGAATTAATAATAAAGGCATAGAGTAAAATAATATAAAAATCTATACCCTAAACCTCGACACATGACTATACCATAAAACATGGCGCAGTAATGCTGCCAAACGATTATGTTCCAGAATATATCTATTATTATACTTAAGGCTATTTATTACGACTCTGTTACGAGTTACCTAATTACAATGATTTGCAAGGAAACATTGTTTTGTTTGGCATAACTTTGTTATCGCTGTAATAAACGTACCTACTTGTTTCATTAATGTTATTTATGTTAGGCGATCCTAATTTAATGTTAGGTATTTTATTATGCTCATAGATGCTGCTAACCGATTACGAAGTACGTGTATGGCAATACGAAGGAATGTAATTACTCTCAGATTTGCTGTGGACTCTCCTTAAGCAAGTAACACTTACACTTTTAAAGCGAACTGTCAGATTCTTAAAACAAGCGAATGTACCGGGAGTAATTTAAACTACTTTTCACCTTAATTACACAGGTCAAAATGACTTGAAATTACACCCGGTATTACACAAGTCAAAATGACCGGTACGTTCGCTTGTTTTAAAAATCTCACAGTTCAACTTTGTTACAACTTCTATATCGATGAACTGACGAATGGGTTGCAGCGTCCGTTGAAACCTACTCAACAGCTACTGCGCTCGCCAACCTGCCTGCCTAGCGTGGCGACTATGGCACTTCCCCCAACATGATACAAGTCATTTTTGGAGGAGGCCTATGTCCAGCAGTGTACTTCTAACAGCTGAAAAGACGATGATGATTAACTTCTATGTAAACAAATATAACGGCCATAACCTGCGTAAACATCACACTGAAATAGAATTACAACTAAGTTTTAACACTAATACATTTAAAGAGATGTAGAAGGTAATACCCTATGTCAGAAAAATAATAAAAGTAAATCAATCTTGGAGGTATAGACTCTTCTAGCGTCAGAAAGGACCTATGAGATTCAAAGATTAACACCATGTATATTGTACATATGTTGTACAATATTTTAATCTAATCACTTGTTCAAAACAATAACATCTTTAGGACTCTGTTGTCGCTGTGGTCGCTGAATACGCCAGAAATGCCAAGACACTGAGTGCATCTGGGATGTTCGCTGAAGTGCGAAGAGATGAGTTTAACGCGATCCCATCCCTTTTCAATGTATTATGGTTACACAATACATTTAATATGGATGGATTTAAAGGGATAGTTATGCCAAACATTTTTAGAAACTAGTGTACATAGACTAATATATTATAACTTATAAAATATACCTAGATATGATATTATTGGGATACACTCAACACTGTGAGAAAGAACTATGTGACTCTCAGAACTATGTAACTCTGTAAGGTCCATGGGATCGAAAAGCGTCGAGAAGCGTCTGGTTGACGTAACTGGTGATCAAAGAGCTGGCGGTTTCCTCGCACAACGTATCAGCCTTGTGATACAACGAGGAAATACCGCCAGCATCCTTAGTAAAATACCTCAAGGACCTTTTTAGATGTAATGTAGTAAGTTACCTTTGCATCTGGAGGGACGCAGAGCGGGTTTGGTGCATAAGGTATATTTAAGTTTAGTTTTAATTTGGTTTTTATACTTGTGTTTTTTATTAACATAAAATATTAAGTTCTTTTTATTTAATGTTTATTGATGTAATTTTGAATGTTTAATTTCCAAAATGTAATAATAAATTGATATTATTCCTTAAAAAAAAAGTTAAGTAGTTATTGTAATATCATAATTATTGCAAATAAATATTATTTTAAACCATAAATGGAAATCTTTGTTTAACATAAAAGAATATTCCATTATTTTAAATAATGATACATAATGTTTTACAAATTATTTATCATGTATTTTGACAATTGAAATAACGTTGCATCGCTATTCCTGTTCTGATCGTACTATTCTGACTTGATGTGATTTTCACTACCTAATTAGAAAATTATAGCCACACAGGTGTGACGAATTAATTCTAATAAATATGGAACTCGCGTGCTAATTACTCGAATTACCTACAAATAGGATATGAAATAGCATTGTTGCGTGCCCTGACTCCGTGAGGCAAGGATGTTTCAGTTATTTTATGGTTTCAGTGTCTTATATTAAAAAAATATCCCTATATTATGAATAGAACTGTATGTGAAAAATAAAAAGATTAATAAAATGGCGCGTATAAGAATATATACTGTGTAACATGAGGAAACCGATTAATTAACAGCGTATTCCTGAGGCCAAAAGAAGTGAAAAATATCATATGAATTTTGTCAACTCCGGCAAAACAAAAAAAAAAAAACAAACAATGACTTCAACAAACAAACAAAAAATAGTAGTAAAACCGCCCTTAAGAAAGCGAATGGTGCTGAGTTATATTTTTTTTTTGTAATGGGTTGTAATTCCGAAACGAGATGAATTTCTAAAAGGTTTATTGGACATTTTAGTCTCTAAATATGGTCAGGATAACTATGGAAAAAATATTCGATTCCCTCATGTTATGCGGTGTATATAATATATAATATAATACCTACAGAATCCCTAAAAAATGTTTCAACTGTTTGACATCAGGATGTTGCGTATCGCGTATGGAAGTAACACGGAGCAACCGGTATTCTTAAATATTCCTGCTCTAATGGGTCATAAAGTGTTTCAATTTCAGAAGCGAGTGTAGAATTGAGATCCAATAAACATAAAACCGGTACTTGAAGCTTAAGGCAATATTGCACGATTGCCTCTTGAAACACCGAATGGGTATAATTTGTTCATAGCATTAGCAAATTAAATTAGGTTTTAATACACGCACGTTGAGTCATATTTCTACAAAAGAACTGAATTCAAAAGCCGTCTTGTAGTCCACAAACGCTAAGCAGAAGGGCAGGTTAAATGCTTAGCCTTATCTAGCCTTAACTTAATACAGAGTATGACTACGGTTTACGGTAATCAAGCCTCTTCAAAAACCGACTTCTAATATGGAAAACAACTTACTGACATACCAACAAGCTCATAAGTGTGATAATTTGCAACCTACAGAATTGATGAGCACCTACATACATAAAACGTAAAAATAATTTAAATAAATTTGTAAATATTTGCATACAGAACGGTGGGGTCAATGCATAAGTAATTTTAAGACTCAAATTCCGAAAATATTAAAAATCTTTTCTTGCGATGCAAAAAACAATATTATTCATTTTTACAATAAACTAGCTGACCCGGCGAACTTCGTACCGCCTAAAAATCGACAAAAGTAGTGATAGCTTTTAATTAGCTAAAACATATATGATTTTAATTCAATAAATGGCCACAATGCCGACCATTCCATTGAGGTCATATATATTTTTCGAAATCACGGGATTTTTGTGACTTTTTTTAATACTTAATATCTCAATCAGGGCTGTGACGATTCCAACCAATCATTTTAATCAGTTCAGTTGTTCTCGAGTTATAAGCGGTTGAACAAACCCCACTTTCTTTTATATATATGTATATAGATACTGAATGGTATATATTTATAAGCTACCTATATGCGTAACCTTCTGAAAATCCTTAAGCCCACTCCTTTATATTTGTATAGTACGATATACATTACCGGCTAGAGTTCGTTTCAAAACGAATCACCCAAAAAGCGCCCTTCTACATTCTATAGATTTTCTAAAAGGTCATTAATCTACCCGATAGTGAGCGACGGCATTGAATAAAAAGCTCCTAGGCCCTCCATTCTAGTAATGGGAACGAATACAAATTACTTTCACCATAATCTCTCGCTGTTGAAGGCGTCGCCGCAGAGAATTTGTCATTTTGTAGCGCGAGACACTTGGATAAATAATGTCCACTAATAATTATTTTTAAGATTTTTATCTTTTTTAAATGTTTCGACTAGTATTTTGAGCCAAAACAGCCCAGTTCAGTAAACCTTAAAATTAATTTCACAACTTTATCACGACGTCGCGTCGTTAAGGAGTAATGTATTTAAAATATATCTTGTTTCTCATCATTCACATAAAAAAGATTTATTTGAATCGAAAAAGATACCATTTTTACTTTATGAGTTTTATGACATCGCTATTGCTCAAGACTGTGTAAGTAATTAGTATCTTTTGGAAATGAAAGACAGCAGCGAAGTTATTTGGTTTTGCGATGGTGCGGCCCTTCCACACGCTGACTGACTTACGTACTTTTTCTGATTCCGTTTTATTTTATTTTATATTATGTCTGTTCGCTTAAATTTTTTGTGTTTATTATGTATGCAAGCAATTGCTTAAATAAGTATTTACTAATTTACATATCGATTACCTGTGAATAACATTAGTATTATTGAAAAAACACCATACACTTTCTTCTTTTATTAAAAAATAAGTCATTAAAATAAAAAGTATCATTTTAAATTCCTTATCAAACTTAAATGGGTCCCAAGAGTCTTTGTATATTGACGCCAATTTGTATTAAATTCACTGCGGAATTATGTCGTTGACGAATTACTTTTTACGTTAAGCACTCGTAGTTTACTAGTTTAGATTACTGACAAAAATCCCTACTTAATCAAGTTAATATTTCTACGTAATAAACAAACAAATTAATCAGCGAACTAAATAAAGCTGAGATCCATCGCTTAGAGCCGCGAACATCAACCTACACGTAAGCGCAATATTCAGGAGTCTTTTAAATATTTCCCTTTTTATTTTTTTATATGTTCTCCTTGCCTAGTAGTGACCCTGTCTACGAAGCAGGAGGTCCCGGGGTGGACCCTGCCACAGGGCAGTTTTCTGTGTAACGAATATTTGTTTCTAGTTTGAGGATATCTTTGCATCTAAGTATTTATTGACCTTTTAGTTCAAAGTCGCTCAACTAGCTATGAGGAGATCTATGTTTGAAGTTTCTTTACGTAATTGAATCAGAAATGAGGAGATCCGTAGACGAACGAAGGTCACAGACATAGCCCACACGATTAGCAAGCTGAAGTGGCAATGGGCAGGCCACATTTCACACAAAGCAGATGGCCGATGGGGTCGAAAAGTACTCAAATAGAGACCACGGACTAGCAAGCGCAGAGTAGGACGTCCAGCCACAAGATGGACAGATGAACTTATAAAAGTCACTGGGAGATGCTGCATGGAGGTAGCTTCCAGCTGATTCCTGCTGGACATACCGCCTACCGCCACTGTAGCCTTTAGCATACTGCAGCCACCGAGTCCCAGCGATACGTATGTGATCAGCCATCTACTTAGTTTATGGACATAAAAGACTGCGTTTTTACAATACATATTAAAATTAGTTTTATTTTTCATGTCTGATGCAGAGCTGATAATGATGATGAATTTTGAAGATTTCTTCAGCTGGCCAATTTCACGGGCAGTAAAATAAATATGCATGCAGAACTGACAACTTTCTTAGCCAAAAATAAATATTATATGTTGTACCAATCCTAGCCTTGATGAGATGAGCCGTAAAATCAGGGCGTGACTACATTTTCGGATGTTAAAGAAAATTTGATCGTTTTCTATCCAGTGTACGCGATGGTCATGCCTCATCTACTACTGACGCATATATGTGTAGGGACAAATTTAGGTGTCATCTCAAACTGTACATAATCATAAGTATATATTAATAGTAATATACATTAATCCATGGGGTCCCAGCGTCCACAAACTTTTTGCAGAAATCGAGAAGCGTCTGGTTGACGTAACTGGTGAATGATGCGATACAAATAAGTTATCACAAATATTTATTTGCGATAACTTATTTGTAATTTCTAATAATTATTTAATCAGCAACAGAAATTTTCCTATATCATTAATATTCGTCGGTCCCAAACTAGGCATAGCTTGTATCTTGGGTACCGTAAATAATATATTACATTACAATGAATACGCTTAATGATAAAAGTTTTATATAATGACACACGACAGCCCATTTTATTGAGAAATTAACCCAAATTGAATAGTAACTTTTATTTACATCAAAAACATTATTACTAAATGTGTGTTTGTGTAAGAGTGAGTGTGTGTGTGTTTGCATACGCTATTTGTTTACGCATTATAATATCTTCTGTTTGAGCGTACGTCAGAGTAAGAAACCATTATTTTTGTGTCAACAATATCGAGATAGTTCATTTTATTTATCATACTTATTTTCTTAGTGTAGTAGCACAGTTAGCTAATTTACACCACATAGGTACCTAACATAGTTTTCATATAAGAGCTATTTATTTCATATATTACTTACTTAATTAATACCGTGGTAACTTACTCAGGAAAACAAAGGCATAATATAGCAATAAGTAGATAAAACTAATATAACGTACAGTTAACTTTGATGTTCCTGACATCATAATACATGAAAGGGATGACACATTTCTAATAACAGCTTTTATGAAGGACAGAACCGTCATAATCGATGTTATATGAAAAAGGTCAAAGAATCTCGTGAGTTATGATGTGACACAAATCAATATTGAACACTGCTGTCCAACCATGTATACCATATGAACAATGGAAAGTCAGTTTAATTTTGTAATTTATTCCGCTTGAAATATGGTAGCAATTTGAATGAGTTTTCCAACATCTTTTACGGCTCTTATGTGTGGTGCCGTAGCCGGGGTGATTCAATAATAATAAAATCCTGAAACATAAGTATATCAATAGTATCAGTACACATATTGTTACTTTGAAGTCACATCTAGCTATAGTCAAAGCGATCAAACAAAATATTTCTATCACGACCACGACGCCAGCAAAAGTACTAATTATAAGTATTAGCTTGGCGACCGGTCTGGCCTAGAGGGTAGTGACCCTGCCTATGAAGCTGATGGTCCTGGGTTCGATTCCCAGTCAGGGCATTTATTTGTGTGATGAGACTGATGAGCGCAGATATTTGTTCCTGAGTCATGGGTGTTTTCTTTGTATTTAAGTATTTATATTAACCTATCTATTATATATATCGTCGTCTAGTACCTACAACACAAGCCTTACTGAGCTTACTGCAGGACTAGGTCGATGTGTGCAGATTGTCCCGAAATATTTATTATTTATTTATATATTAACGGTTTTATTAAAAAAAAACATAGACTTAAACAAATAACGTTTTAGAGATCCTTCTGTTATAGAATGCGTTATATCCTGTATATACATTTTCCCCCAAGTAATACTAGAGCTACAGGTTTTTTTTAAATGTTTTTATAAGATTTTATTTAACTTGCAGTTTAAGTATGTAAAGTATGTCCGGTAAGGTATCACACATTGCAACTAAATTTAAACTAGTTTTCTTTAATCTATTGAGTTGTTTTGCCTTATAAAAATTCGATAAGAATGCAACATTTTTGTACCACCGATCTGATCTGATACTGAATTCAGAAGGCCACACACAACGCTTAAAATGTACAAGATAAACCCGTGTGTTAGGCTCGTTAGACTCCTCTTGATGAGTAGTTCATGATCTGTGCAAAACAAGTACATTCGGCAATAAAACCTTGTACCAAAAAGGTAATTTTTGGGAATTTATTATTTCACAACTTTGTTGGCGAGATACACTCATAAATAACTAATTTGTGTTAACTAGTGGTAATAATCGCGGAGTCAAGCTGCGAACAGGCGGACGGAATAGGAATACGATTTTCTAAAATCAAATTTTTAATTGGATGGAGTAAACTGACAGCAGTTTTCATACTAAAGTTGTCAAACGACCTGTCAAATGTATGAAAACTGCAGTCAGTTTACTCCATTTAATTAAAAATTTGATTATAGTTAACTATTTACGGCAACCTAAACGACTATGTAGTTGAAAAACTTAGCTAAAGCACCTGGCCTATGTAGTAGTAACGTGTGTGTACACGCGTGTCGGCGTTCTATATTTAAATTTTGATATAAGTTCCATATTATTAATTCTCTGCACAAATAAATAGAAATGGTCCTTCAGTTAAGTTTTTCAGCTTTAAGTCTTTTGAAACTAATAAACGTGTATGTATGCCATTTCAGTTTTAGTGATAATAAAAATAAACGATCCAAACAAAATGAAATTTAATATTACTATTACCGTGAAATACCACGTTTTATGAGCAAGTGAATATTTTTAATATTTTATCATACTACCTAAAGTAGTAGTACCTGAAGGCTAAATATCATGTTGATCATCCATCATGTTGATCGGAATTGTGTATTTGTCAATATTTTTTAACCCTCTACTCGTATGTAATAAATTGACGGTGCTAACTACAATTTTACTACATATTTGGATCCGGGTATGTCCTTAAACTACGTCCAACAATGAGAGGGCACAGTGGAGTACCATCACGCTTGAGTCTGGAGCAGCCCAACTGGGGAAATACTTCCTCCGTATAGAAGATCACAGCCATAATAGCACTGCTACGATTTAGGTATGTAGTGTGGTGTTCCTGATGGTGAGTAAGATTTCCAAAGCTCGAACCCCCTAAAAGGCCGGCAACGCACTTGCGCCCTTGGTGTCGCGGGTGCCCATGGGCGTCGGTGTTTGCTTACCATCAGGCAATCCGTCTGCTCGTTTGCCGCTTCTGACATAAAATATATATATAAAAGTAGTTTGGGAGCCATTACTCATGTCAGTTTGCTGCTTTATCTATTACATTATTAGCTAACGGTCTGTACATCTCCATGTACCCCTCGAGGAAATGAAACAATTAAATCCGCGAGACTACATTGCCCCACATCGGAAAGCCGTAACACCCATTCCATAAAACTAGTTGGCATTATGGACTTTAATGACCAATGTATACGGTGGAAAATTGAATAAGATCTCCACTGGCTTTTAAGCATAGTAGGGCAGTAGGTATACCGCTGGGACTAACTCGCTAGTTTCCTGTACTGATGTGTTATTACTTGTGGAATAATATTGGGTAACTTGCCTTTTCCGTTTGCCGCTTCACATGAATATTTATTTATGTTGATAAACTAATATTGGGTGAATACCCAGTCATATTGAAAATTTTGTTTTGAGGGTACGCATGGCGTGTATGCGTAACTAGAAAGTGGCGAAGTAATTAAATTTATGTACATATATTGGATTTAAACTGTTACGGTTTTACGCCTTATTACAGTTTAACTTTTAAAGCTAACATACGCGGTTAAATCCCATTTAATTTTATTATTTAATTAGTTAATTTACTATAATATTAATTTACTATATTATAGTGCATTAAACAATTTACTTTATGCTAAGTGAAGTGAAATATAAAGGTCCCTATTCTTTAAAAGATGCTATACAATGAATTTATATCAATGGCCTATCTGTAATATATATTTTCTAAACAATAAACAGAATATAAAAAAAATATATTGAAAAATGGAGAGATCCATATAGGTAATTTAAGTATTTTTATTTTATTTATTGTTTAAATATACATGTTACATTATGTATAAAACGGGATCTTATCACGTCGCATAATCTCAATTGAAATAGAATAACGTTAACTTACATTAACGATAATAATATCAATTATTTATTTGGCAAAATGTATTAACTGTAGAATTAGGACTTTGTAATGCATCACCCTGTTTATGTACATTAGGTTGCATTGTATTTGGTTGTGTTGAAACTTGAAACTTACAATGTGGAACAGAGATATTTCACATACATCTTACCCACGAACAAAACTAGGAAAGGAGTTTAAAAATTATTAAATCCAGATCTAGTTCAGTTCGCTTATTATGTGCCTCATAAAAAGGCTCAAAGTCACCCAAAAGGCTATGGAGAGGACCATGTCAGGAGTCTCTTTGCGCGGTCGCATCAGAAATGATGTAATTCGCAGCAGAACCAAAGTAATCATTTAATTAATTTCTTTCTTGACATATAATTTGATTCCTGGTCAATAAATACAAAAGTTTGTAATTAAAAAGTTTTGAAATAAAAAAAACTGTATTTTGTCAAAATTCCACTTCTTTACACATAAAAAATATACTTAAGTTCCGAATCCGCTCGCAATCCACTCATGTTAATGAGGCAAACTTAAGTAGTTTAACAGGAATATCCGCGGAGGCTTTATACGTACAAAAGTAAAAAACGTCTTCGTCAGAAATAAAAATCATAGTAGAATATTTATAATCATGTCAGTTTAACATCGGAACATATTTTTCTTCTGACGAAAATTTACATTAAATTCACATTAAATGACATTTTCATAAAAAATATAAGAAACAAAAATTTGATTTCATAAATAATTAAGTAATTGAATAACATTTTGATTAATTTTGGAGTCGACATGTCCACATTACTGCGAGCAATGACGCAAATTTGTCCGATCTCTGCACATAACCGATGTCCGTACAAGTATGGTCCATATAAGTATGGTTAACTGCGAACTAACTGCCGCAGTGAAGGTGTTAAGGGGATAAAAATGGGGGTGGAATTTGTATGAGGAATCGACGTAGTTTAGTAACAGCTGTAGGGTAGTTTAATTCGAAGCGTTACTATAATTTGTTATTTTCTTAAAACACTTTAACTGAATAATATATTATAAAATGTCCCAATCCTAAATGTGTCAATGTTTATTAGTGTGACACTTATGACATCATAATGTTACATTTAAAAACATTGACTTTACTGAATATCTCTAATTGATGCTTCGGGTAATCAGAGGGCTGGCAGTTATTTTGGTCAGAGGTTAAGCCTGGCCATACAAAGAGGAAACGCTGCCAGCTTTCTGGGTACCATAAGTAGCGAGGGGGGCTTGGGGTTCATATTTTATTTCTAATTTATATTTAGTCTTATAATTAAGGATTTTTTTCTGTTAGCATAGTTGCATGTATTTTTCTTTTTTGTGTAAGATTAAAGATACCACATATTCTGAATATCTCTAAAATACCGAGTATTTGAATATAAAATTTGAAGAAATAACTTCAGTCTACCTGAAGAATCATCGCTTGAAGTTGACGGAATTATAAAAACATGGTGTCTAATTATCAAAATTAACCTTTTGACTACCGCAGTCATCTAGGTGTGACAGCCAATGTAATGGTACACGCCACAGTTATCACCACATGACAAATATGTAATTCGTGGCGTACAGAGAATGTCACTTCATTCGTATTATGGCGTTCTACCTGCTTGCAGTTTATAACGGATTGGACCAATAAACCTTCTCCGAAACAGTTATGTCCCTAGCATAACAACACACGGACGTAAACTACATATTGACGGTGCGGTGGTAATTTCCCTTTACGACCCAAAGGATTCGTATAGATGTCGCGGCTGTGGTCAAACGGGGAATAAACTATGTGCAAATACTGCGAAGGAAAATGAGGATTTGCCACAATATTAAGTTTACCTCAGTACAGTATTAAGAAGTTTTACGCGTACATAAAATGTATATAGACATTAACCTAGTAACAAGTTTAAGTTTATACATGAGACAATTAAACTAGGTATATAATAGGCATGTTTCTGTTATCATGATTTTAAACTGGTAAAAAACACAGCGAAGTTTTTTCTTCTATATAAAGAAATTATTAAAGGAAGGAGGTTGGAAGGAAACATTCTTAGTATGTCTGTTTGATGTCTTTGGTCTTCATTTACTTATGTATTTAATATATTATATTGTCTAATAAATATTCTTGTATGTAAACTTTTCTATTTTTCCTAAAATTTGACTAGTAGAGAATACTTTTTAGCATTATGTCCGCCTTAAGGCATTAACAGCAATTGGTAAATTTTTTGTATGCAACAATTTTTACAGTGTATATATACTTTCTTCCAGAATACATTAGTTATAGCTTCCGAGAAATTGGTGTCAACACAGGTTTGCGCGATATCTATAATCCGATCCCCTTGAAATATTGTTCAAACATAAAGCGTATACTAGCGACATTAATTTACTGGATTTATGGGGACAGGTTACGTCTAGGCTGCCGAGGATATGTTTGTTATATTTTTTTTATTCTATTGAAGATTTACCAGCTTCCTAGTCCACTTGACTATACTCTCTTTTAGGTACTTAGTTAAAAAAAGTTAAACAAGCTTGACATGTCTTTTTATTGATAAACGCTTTTTGAAAATTAGTGACTATTTCTAACGAACGCAAAATAATGTAAATATAAGTAATCATATGTGATTTATAATTGTTAACTACATACTTGTCATGATAAATTTTTCAAAAGTGATTTTCAATAAATAGACATGTCAAGATTGTTTACCTTTTTGTAAGTATCTAAAAGTATAGACTATAGGGATAATTGTTTTTAGTTTTCATCATCATCATTATTTTTATTTGGGACTACGCATAATTATGTACTTTAAGATTTGATGTATCACTGTTTTGAAAAAATAAGTCCCGCCGTAGTTTCTTCCCGGTGTTTGTATCTTCTCGGGTCAGATTTGTAGGGTTGGAACCGGTGTACTTTGACGTTCATGAGTGCATGTAATGTGCCTAAATTGAAAATTAAGCTCGTTTATCTTTTTTTTATCATCTTTCAGCCGTTAGACGTCCACTCTGGACCTAGGCCTCCCCAAATATCATTTGTATCATCTTAAGGGGGGGAGTTGCTATAGTCGCCACGCTTAGCAGACGAGTCGGCGATTGCATGAGCTGTTGATTAGGTTTCTACGGACGGTTTTATCCCTTTGTCACCTCTTACGACACCCACGGGAGGAGATGGGATAGTGCTATTACAGCAGGCACCACAAGGTATAAGGGTATTTTTTTTCCTTTTTCGAGTTTGTTACGGTGGCTGAAGAAATGGCTGGACCATGGTGTGCAGGAGCTAGGATCCTGATCATGGACTTGGGCTGCGTTTGTGCGATAGAGGTGGTAATCCCCGGTCCGGATCCTACCTGGCCTGGTACCGCGAACGTTGAAGTTCGTATATTTCGAACATCTTTCTCTTTTACCCCAATTAAGGCATCATAAGAGTGACAGAACAATCGTCTGAAATTTACGAATATCGTTTTTCACGGTAGCGCCGCTGGTCCAACAAATACCGCTTGCTATCCAGCGCAGCAATGCTGCGAGCATTTTTAAGAAGTTTGACTGAGATGTGGGCCAATGTGGTGTAGATTAAGGTTTTGTTTTAGGTTTTACCCGGGTATGTCCTTAAACTACGTCCAACAATGAGAGGTAGGGCACAGCGATGACCATCACGCTTGAATCTGGGGCAGTCCAACTGGGGAAGTACCTCCTCCTTACAGAAGACCACAGACATAATAGCACTGCTACCTTTCAGGTATGCAGTATTGTGTTCCTGATGGTTAGTAAGGTTCCCAGAGCTCCAACCCCCCTTAAAGGCCGGCAACGCGCTTGTGACTCCTCTGGTGTTACGGGTGCCCATGGGCGACGGTAATTGCTTACCACCAGGCAATCCGTCTGCTCGTTTGCCGACTATGTCATAAAAAAAAAAAAAAAGTTGGATCGTAATAGTCATTAATTACGAATACAATAATTATTATATCCATACGTAACGTATAAATTGAACTCTATGTTGTATTTTATTTTGAATCTGCCTAGTTATAAATTGACATGTATTTGTATAAGTTATTTCTCTCTATATATTTAATATATTCATTTGATTATGGAAATATGCTATAAATATCATTGATAGCTAATTCAAAAGGATATCGCAACAGAATACCGCAACAAAGTACCTATCATAATAAAACGCATTAGTATTCTTTGCGTGAGATCGCTTTTGTTGATGAATTGATATATAATACGCATAGGAAAAAGAACTTCACTTATAGAATCTCGTGGTCGAGAAATAACAAAATTGTTTTTTTTTTATATGAGATTTGTTGTATGTAGTAATAGATAGAGATATAGTAATAGATACTCCTGTTTATAACATGTTTATTCTGTGTAACCGATGGGCTATGTATCACTCTTTATAATTTAATTTACAATATTACTTACTGTCTTATGTATGTTCATTTTGTTAAATTATTTTGAATCAATAATCTTGTAATATTACTTAATGAAAGTTGAAATAGATAACATATACTTAAGAAAAAACTCCTCCTTGTCGTTTTTTCTTACGAATATGTTATCTGTTTTAACTTTTAATTTATATAGTAGTATTACTTCTTAAAAATCAAAGCAAATCAAAATATTTCGTAATAAATAATTTGATTTGTTCTTAGTTTCATTACTTAATGAGTTAATTATGTTTGTTATGTTACAGACACAAGTAATCAATTACAGTAGCAGATTTCTGGGAATCTGTTTATTTCTGGGTAACAATGGACATATAAAATAAGGCTGCCTATAATGTCGTAATTCAACGAAAATAGTGGCGTAAATCACCAAATTGCTGCGATAACAGAACAGAGTGTTTGTCTACGGCGTTAATAGTTATTTGTAAGTCTTCGTGACAAATAACAGTTACGACGTACGGAGATGAGTCGAGGCGTGATAATATTAAACGAAAAATGAAATTGTTTGGAATATGAATTGAAGAAGACAGATATATATATATTCAACAGATAGGACTGATATAGATAAATATTGTTGGTACCTACAATTTAACACAAATCGAACTTGACCTATAGGACGCTCAATTAGGTTTGTATTGTGGAAGTAGACATATTGTTGATAAACGCACTAATAAATCGTCACTACTTTGAATAGAAAATACTCGTACCTTGTTTTGTTATTTTAAGAAAAAAGTCATAACAATATTATGGCATGCATAGAGAGTTACTGCGTTTTAATTCAGAGTAACAATGTGAGATGCAAGAAATTCAAAGTAACAAGAAGTGACGAAATGTCTCCAGCTTCTTTAAAATAGCCAGTTTATTTAGGCTAATCCTAGATGGCATCACTAGTCCTTTGGACACGTTAAGACCGTTGGTCGATATCGCTAATAATTGAATTTGCGTCCAATAGATGGCGCAATTAAATCTGGATCTAATCACTGATGTAAGCGCCTAAGAAGGCAATAAACAAAATCCTTTCAATTTGGAGGATCGCGATTAGATACAGTCATCCAGACTTGATTTATTCATTCATGATATGAAGATACATTTTATTTTACGACCTAATTTGCTAGCTGCGTACAATACATGTAGAATATTCATATCATACCTCGAGTCATATTATATATTAACAATCTCATGCATAATTCCTTACTCAAATCCTTACGGATGGATTTCAGAAATCATACAAGATATGTTACTTTCTTATTCAGTACCAGTGTTCCATTCGTTTGATTTACGCCCATCAATGTATCCTTATTTATTATACAGCTTAAGAGAACGTTTGGCCTAATGATTAACACTTGTGGTTTTCCATTCTAAGGGCTGATTTAGACGACGTGCGAACTCGCATGGGATATTAGCAGTGATCGGTTTTTTGGATTCGACATGGGGTGAACGACCTCAAACATTATGTTAGTATGGAAATGCCCTGGGAATCCGGGCTTTAGGTTGTTAGAAAAGACAAAAAAAATACATTGTGTTTATTTTATTACACTTTAAAACATCTAGGTAGCTGATAGACATGCGACTTACTCGTCGTTCTTTTGTCCAAATTGAACAAATGAGCACAAGTGTTCACACTGACAGCTCATCTACTGCCACCAAATCGGCATATTTTGTACCGTTTGTACAAAACTTCGACGAGTAAGTCAAAAATCCCTTTCACACAATTTAAATTGTTTTATTTTTGATTAATTTGTTCGGTATCGCGGGAAACTGTCGTATCTATATTAACTTTTCTACATGATATCCCGCGAGGGTGAATCCAAAAAACCGATCACTGGATATTAGTTACATTGCGAACTGTTGGTTATGTGCATTTCAACCAGCCGATCAAAACCCGCAATGTAATGAAAGTCGCATGCGAGTTCGCGCGCCGTCTAAATCAGCCTTTAGGAGTCGAGTCCGAACTGCAGGTTCTAGATACCACTGAGTCACTCGAAATTTATGTAAAAGGTGACTATCACTTAATTTTCGCGTACTGACAAGACAAGGGCCAATAAGCTACAGGTTTTCTTCTGGGTTGGGATTTGGGAGATGAGGGAGACAATTTTTGAGAAGTCGACTCGTCGTGACATATCTTTTTTAGTGGGTATCGAAACTATATAATTCGTACAAATAATATGGTCAGACATTTTCGATTCGTTGTCGATTACCTACTTTAGTCTTCAAAGTTCTTCTTCTTGTTTAGAAATATGGTTTCCATCAATATATTAATCGTTAATTTCGGCAATGTCAAGTTAAGAAACAAATATCTAAAATATTTAAAATATCAAGTTTGCTCGTAGAAAATGATTCAAAGGGCAGTCAATATAAGTAATGTCCGGCAATACTGATATTTCAACCTACTTCCATACAAATTACGAAAAAACTTTTTTTGTTTATTCAATTGCACGTCCCATTAGCCATTTTATTAAAAAAGTTTTCGTATTTGTATTTGAGAGAACGATTTGCGGTAATTTGTAGCAATTTGTTTACTGAGCCTTTATTTCGCGTTTCCATTAGTTATTTTCACTACATCTCATCTCTACAAACTCTATTATTATAAAAAGAACTCTGCTCTATACGTAATAAGGTTCAGATTGTATGATAAGGATACATTGATGGGCGTAAATCAAACGAATGGAACACTGGTACTGAATAAGAAAGTAACATATCTTGTATGATTTCTGAAATCCACCGAATCGACCTGTACATAAATCATCATCATTTTCCTCGCGTTCTCGCGGCATTTTGCCACGGCTCATGAGAGCCTAGGGTCCGATTGGCAACTATTTAATTTAGTCACTCAGAAGACTTGTTTTGGAGTCCATAGATACCTAGGTCTCCATTTTTAAGCGCTAATGTCCGTTCCTGTCACCTGCCCGTCACGCACTGAAATATTATAATGACTTTTTTATACTACGACGGTGCTCTGACGGCTCATACGGCTCGTCTGATGGTTTTGGAATATATTTAGTACTCACTTGTTAAAATTTGCACTCCCATTAGAGGTTTGCATATTTATATTGGTTTCAAACTACGCTACGGCAAGGAATGTTTGCTAGAACATTTGCATTGCACTTCAGCGCTGATTTTGCAATCGTACCCTTAAGGAGTCTGCCGGGTGCGATATAAACTGAAGTGCTTTGCAGTGACAATGACCCCGTACTATGAAACTGTTTCCAGTATTTCTGTCCGTCCACAGTTTACCCAATGACCCCACAGCTCGCCGACGAAAGACTGTGCACTCGTCCACTGCTTGGACTCTCATGACTCTGGCCTCACATAGAACGCCAAAGGGAGCAATCTCCAGCTTGCTAGGACCCCATCCTAGGTGCATTGTCTAATCGCCTGTCTTGATAGGTAGGTTGGCTATCGCAGTATGTTTCACTGCAGCGTGCAGCCGTCCGTCCGGTTGTTTCTGGTCACAGCTTGGGGACAATACCCGGGTCAGACAGCTACATGACTCAAAAGTGACAACGTAAAGCGCCATAATGACGCCATGGCATCCTTGTCACAGATTTCTATCTACATAATTAACTGTCTTATCGTTCAAAAGGTTAAATAAATTTACCCCTTTTTCAGAAACTTTTACAAGAACAGGAAATCCGTAAGTTAGTAAATAAATGATGTACCTATGCAGATTCATCTAATGTGGTTACAACATTTTGTGTATGTCTAACATTCATGTCTAAACAATTTTGTAATTTTCCGAGATGCCGAACTGCAAAATTATCTTGCAACAATTTGAAAAACATTTTTGATACAATTATTATGAGTTTGGGTTATGCACCAATATTAGAACTAGTACTAAGTTTTAAACACAAAACTATCGCTAGATTGAAACATATTAAGGATGATTCACGTTAGACCGTCGCGCTTCCTACACGTCGACCTCACGAGCACGAGCCCACCGTCGACCTATCGCTTCACTTACCTCGACGGTCCGAGTCCGAACGGCCCGAAACTCGAATATTGACATTAACACGAGCGTCGCGTCGCCGCTCCGCTCACGAGGCCCACCGGCTCGAGCGCGAGCCACCCGAGCCGCCCGTCTCTAACGTCAGCCGAGCTGTCTAAGTCATTGTCACTTGATGTCAATTAAATTCCTTGTCAATAATAATAGCAGAACTAATAGAAAATAAGAAACAGAAAAATTTAGTTATTATATTAGCCATCACGGCTATAATAGCCAATGAAGAACAAGAAAAATCACGCAGACAATGAGGCATACACCCCTTTTGGTGCACACGTTTGCAGTACAGAGAATATGTGTTACTATATTCGTGACGATTTGTGTATAATTTCCAAACCACGACGAAATTAAGCACCGGTTGATGAATAAACAAAGCTCCAGAGTCAATATCCTGTAAAGATCGTCTAGCAGCCTGCTTAAGGTAAAACCGATAATAAAATAATAAAATATATGTATAGGTATAATAAGTGCAAACAATATCGTGATCTTTTCTCTTTAAGCCTATTAGGTTTAATAGTAGCCACGTATCGTTATTTCATAATTTTTCAGTTAAAAAAGGAAGTAGAACTTGGTCTTTGGTAAGCCTTTTTATTATTTACAATTTTAGGACGAGCATTACTTTTATTGATTACAGTGTCATCAAATAAACAATATATGAACAGAGGATACACAGTCTGCAGTTTGATGAGGATGCATTGAAAAAAATGCTGACATTCATCCAAAGATTGCTTTGTGCGAAACACATTCTGTGCTGACGCGCCTGCTTAAAATTGCTACGGTATAGATATATATAATATAATATCCAAACAGGCTATTCTATTGGTCAATAAGTATCTAATGATATATAACGAGATGACTTAGGTAGGTACAGCAACTCCGGAGATAAATTAGAGCTCTCTTACGAAGCAGATCCCATTCCCATCCCATGCCATTTCCTTCGTTTTTCTAACAAAGCAAGGATGCTGGTTCGGGAAAAATGTTAAGTATCGCGCAAAATACGCGAAGCGATTAATATAGATAGTTGCTCTAATTTTAATCGTAATGGTAGTTGGACTGGCTGCCTATAGAAGCCTGGCATGTATGGCCAAATTTAGAAGTGGAAGTTTAGTAAAGTATAGTTCCGAGCAAACTAACGACGCCGGTTGAGGATTGCCGTGAACCGGCCACAACATCGAGAGCGGCAAAGGCAGCGCAGCGCGCAGCAATTCGTTGAAGCAAACGGGTGTCGACACACAATGTTTGACAATAGTGTTGGAAAATTTAAACCATCTTATAAGTAAGGTACTCCAAAGCAGTTCGCGTGTGTGAGGCTGTGAAATGATACAGTGACTCACGAAACTTTAAATACAATATCAAAGGACCATAAACTTATTCTACCATAAAATTACATTATTAGTTGCTGTATTATAAGCATATTACAATACCGCAAAGAATAATGTACGTTTCTGACCTATTGAATTAAAAATGAGCATTATTTTGTTCACACATACTCGTAGATAGAATATTAAACGTAGATCTTTCTGTTATAACAAAGATCTTTTAATATTTTCTCCTTGGATAAAATAAAGTGCATAAAATACTGAATTCATAATGTTCATCACACGATTAGAAACAACGTGAGACTAGTGAGTATCTTTGGCGTGAAGGAATTTACAAAAACCCTAGTTTGCCTGTACCTTCATAACAGTATATATATACCGCCTTCTTACTAGTCGAAAACTTTCTGTCAATATTGACAAGCCGTCTAGTTCCTAAATAATTGTATGTTTAATAAGGGCAGGTCGTTTTTAAAGTAAATCGTTTCTATTTAGAACATACAAGCACCAGAAAACTATAAAATAAGTGTAATGGATGTGATAGTGGTCAGTTTGTGCCTGTAGATACAGAAGTCAAAAGGGTAATGTTTTTCCAGCGTAATGTAATAATTTCCAGTGCGACCTAACAGCCAAGGTGGTCCCATAACAACCAAACAAATAGGACTATATACGACTGTACGTATAGAAGATTATAAACCTAATTGTAAAACATGCGTGTCCGCTTCAAAAATTAAACTTCCCATAGTAATGTGCCTTGCCTAAAGCAACTGTAGTCTGACAATGATCTGGCCGACGGTATATATCCATCAACATAATTGTACCGATAATGCTTTTGCAAAATTGTATCGACGTCTTGCTAAATCATAATAATATGTTCACTGATTTTCGTCTCATTTACAGGTTTTCATCAAAAATTTTAAGGAACGCGACTTTGGATAAAAATTGTTAGTCCTAGTTATATAATCATTGGTAAGCAGTAAGTCCCTTACAGGAACTTAGTAAGTTAGTCTAGTTTACTTGAATAGTGACATACAAAACATAATTTCTTATAAGCAAACAAGACATCTAATACAGCGAACTCTCCGTGATAAGACTATTCATTTTAGGTCCTGTTTGTTATAATAATGTAATATAATGTACGTATTTAGGGACCGTAAGTATCAGGACATTGACAAGATCCTATTACTGTCCGTCTTTCTTCCCGTCTCTTTCTGCCTGTTAGCAGTTAGAATGTACCTATGTACTATGTAGGTACCTACTTTTACTGTCATCCATGTATGGTCCTGAGATAGCTCTATTCATCATCTTATCAATCATTCTAGTACCGAACCGTACCGAAGGACGTCCACTGCTGGACATGGGCCTCTCCCAAAGCAACTCACAATAACCGCCACCCGCATCAGTGGATTCATTCTGTCTTTACCAGGTCGCCAGTGCACCTTGTGGGGTCTGCCCACGCCGCACCTTCCGATATATGGTTGGTACTATAACCACTTACCCGTGCGAAGACAGGAGAGGTTGCTAGTACCTACCAATAAATTATTATTTGTGTAATGACGTTTTCCGCAGTACTAGGTACTTACTGTGAATACTAACTACATAAGGTTTGTAGTTGCCTAAATAATGGGTACTTACACAGCGATTTGGGGCGTACGTTTGTAATGTATTTACAACATATTATATACTTTCCCGAGCAAAGGTGGTTAGTTGCGAATAAAATCAGATTTTACTAACGATGTTCTCCGCAGTGTTTGGTACTTCTTATCCCACTAGTGTTTTCTTGTAAGAAACATTGACTTCCATCAGTTATCATCATCAGCCTTGAGCCGTCTACTGTTGGACAAAGGCCTTAACTTCGGTGTTGCCGTATTGACCACGTGTGGTAGGCAAGTTAAGAATCGCAGTAAAATACACTGTAGACGCGGGTCGCTACTGCTCATACCGGTGGGCTTCGACGCAGTTTAAGGACATACCCGGGTCCATGTCTCATTAGTAATATTAATAAAGGTTTACTGCAAATTACTTGCAATTTTTGTTGTATAATATTATTAATGTTATAGGTGTATTATGTAGCAGCCAAGGGAACTGGGCTGAATGACTGCAACAAGCGATCGACAGCCCGCCTGAGTCCGGCCGGGCGTCCCTACACTACATGCACATCTACATAAAGTATCAGTGATACATAATAAGTAAGCTTGTAGGATCTGTAGATGCCTTTAACAGTTATTTAATTTACCTAGTAGTCATTAAGTACGTAGGTTATGTTGAGGATTTTTAATAGAGTGTACCCCAATTTAGCCGAGGTACAGGCAGACTAAAGAAGAAATGGTGGGACGACCTAAATGTTTTAGCGACTGATGGCAATACGCACTAAAGAGGAGCACTGGACACAAACTAGGCTAAGAAAAAAGAGTAGAAAGGGTCAGGACCATTATAAGTTGTTGTTGTATAATTAATTTAATGAATGGTTGCTTAAATTGTAAATCCATGCTGATTACTTCGTTCGTTTATAACATATATATTCAGGACAATGAGAATTTGACGATAGGTCTGGCCTAATGGATAGTGATCCTGCTTATGAAGCCCATGGTCCTGGGTTCAAATCCTAGTAACGTCATTTATTTGTGTTCTGAGTCTTCTGAGTACCCACAACACAAGCCTCATTCGTCGGTGTGTTGTGCGCGCGTACTTGTAGTACGGCAGCTGTTGGTGTATAATCCTGGCTACGAGGTCAGTCTGGGCAAGTTCTCGCCGTTAGCAAGATGAGAACATAGAAAACAGAGGTTTTCCAACCCTAAAAGGGTTCCGGGCCCGATTACTATTACTAAGACTCCCCTGTCTGTACGTTTGTCCGTCTGTCTATCTCTCCATCTCTCCGTCTGTTCGTCCGTCCGTCTGTCTATCTCTCTGTCTGTCTGTCTGTCTATCTCTCTGTCTGTCTGTCTGTCTATCTCTCCGTCTGTCCGTCTGTCCATCCATCAGTCTGTCCGTCTGTCCGTCTGTCCGTCTGTCCGTCTGTCTATCTCTCCGTCTGTTCATCTCTCCGTCTGTCCATCCATCCGTCTGTCTATCCATCCGTCTGTCCGTCTGTCCGTCAGTCCGTCCGTTAGTCTATGTATAGGTCACCAGGCTGTATTACATAAAATGTACTGACCTCTATGTCAACGAATACTTATACTGAGTAAAATATTAGGCTCTATAATGTTGCGAACTTTTCAAGTTCTTACTAGCATTTGGCCGGTTTAATTTATAAGTAGGCAGGTTAACTAAGGTAGGTAGGCAAGCCGATAGAAATGGTGTTATGTAGACGCCATGCATAGTTAAGTATGTATATATATTAAGTTCATACGTTAATTTGAGGATTTTAGAATATTATAAGTTGATTTACAGTATGTATAAATAAGAGAGGCAAATGCATAGTTAGGTATATTAAGTTCGTAGGTTAATTTGACCACATGATAATTTTATATTAATTCTACGCACAGGATACTGCAGCAGAAGGTAGTTTTTATCGCTCATATTGAGCGAGTTATATTACGAGTGGCTTTGCACAAGCGTCACTGACTAAGAATCTACTTTGTCTGGATTGAGGATATGATTATAACAACAATCTATATACATATAATCGATTGTCCTGATTGACTGACTGACCGATCATCAACGCTGAGACGAAACAACTGATGCTAGAGAATTGGAACTTTCAGTGAAGGTTATTTTGATAAGAGAGAAGCAACAAGAAAGGATTTTTAGAAATTCCACCCCTAAGGGGATCAAGAGGGGGATAAAACTTTGTATGGGGATTGTGTAATATTTAAAGCGAAATACTTGAAATTTTGTATAAACACTCCTTATTTGAATACAAGAAAAGTGATTTCAGCGATTTTTGAAATTCATCCGCTGTGGGGTCTAGAAGGGGGTCAAACGAGTTTAAAAGCTAGTATACTTATATGGCCATGTGATGCCGGCTGACTAGAATAGCATCACCCCATCTCCTCCCGCGGGTGTCGTAAGAGGCGACAAAGGGAAAAAACCGACGAATGGGCAGCAGCGTCCGTCTCAACCCAATCTACAGCTACTGCGGTCGCCAACCCGCCTGCCAAGCGTGGCGACTATGGCAACTACCCTCAAGATGATACAAGTCATATTTGGGGGAGGCTTATGTCCAGCAGTGGACGATTTATGGCTGAAATGTATGCATGTATGTATACTTATATAAATACATCCTTAAATATTCAGTCTCCATATAGAGCTTTGACGTTAGCAATTGTAATCCGACAACTCACTGAGATCTTAAATACCGGTAGCCGTCACTGTACTAATAATTACAATAGACCCTATACAGCGAACAAGGTATTTTTCAAAAGCGCCCCACGCTATTGCGCCGACTCCCGTTTTCTACCATCAATTTGTGTCATATTTTTCAATGGCATAGCTTCGAGCTAGCGGCGAGCCAATAGGCAAGGACGAGAAGGATATGTGTATCTATACCGCGATCGCTGATAATATCTGTACTAATTGTGTGCTGTTTCTTCACTTCCTCAGGATTATACTATCAGACAAAAAACTTCACATGGAACTTTCCAGTATAGCAATGAGACTGCTACTAAATGTCAAATTAGGTAAGTAAGTAAGTTTAGGATAATGGGTTATGGGAGGGAGTAGAGGATTACCAATTTTCGGGTCCGTACCCAAATATACTTATTATCCTATTACTAAGTCGTTATATCTATCTATCTTTATTATAATGGGAAAGTATTATAGTAAGCTATTCCTAAAGGCATCAGCTGCACATTTCATATGCACATTGATTACATAAGTTAGTAATTGCTTAATTTATGGGTATCTACACTATATATTTAGAGTCTATAAAAGGTGTTCTTGTTTTCTGTCTGTCACTCCGTCTGTCCGTCTGTCTATCTCTCCGACTGTCCGTCTGTCAATGTCTCCGTCAGTCCGTCTGTCTATCTGTCCGTCCGTCCGCCTGTCTATCTCTTCATCTGTTCGTCTGTCTATCTCTCCGTCTGTCCATCTCTCCGTCTGTCCGTCCGTTATTCTGTAGGTCACCAGGCTGTATTTCATAAAATGTTCACAGATAATATTTTTATTTGCCGCTATGTCAACGAATACGTAAACTGAGTAAAATAGGCACAACAACAAACAGCGGGACACAAACTAGGCTAAGAAAAAGAGTAGGAACAAGGTCAGGACCATTATTGGTAATCTTAGTGCGGACAGAGTTATATAATTAATTTAATGAATGGTTGCTTAAATTGTAAACCCATGCTGATTACTTCGTTCGTTTATAACATATATATTCAGGACAATGAGAATTTGACGATAGGTCTGGCCCAATGGATAGTGACCCTGCTTATGAAGCCGACGGTCCTGGGTTCAAATCCCAGTAACGTCATTTATTTGTATTCTGAGTACCTACAACACATGCCTCATTATTCGCCAGTGTGTTGTGCGCACGTACTTGTAGTACAGCAGCTGTTGGTGTATAATCCTGGCTACGAGTTTATGTCTGTGCAAGTTCTCGTCGTTAGCAAGATGAGAACAGAGAGAGCAGAGGTTTTCCAGCCCTAAAAGGGTTCTGGGCGCGATTACTATTACTAAGAACCCTGTCTGTTCGTCGTCTGTCCGTCTGTCCATCCATCCGTCTGTCCGTCTGTCCGTCCGTTAGTCTGTAGGTCACCAGGCTGTATTACATAAAATGTTCACAGATAATGTATTTTACTTACCGCTATGTCAACGAATAACTAGCATTTGGCCGGTTTAACATTTATAGGTAGGATAACAATAGGCAAGCCGATAGAAATGGTGTATGTAGACGCCATGCATAGTTAAGTATGTATGTACATTAAGTTCATACGTTCATTTGAGGATTTTAGAATATTATAAATTGATGTACAGTACGTATCAATAAGAGAAGCAAATGCATGGTTAGTTAGATTAAGTTCGTAGGTTAATTTGTCTATTTTTGAATATTATCAGAACCCGAGGTAAGTATGACGACATAATAATTTTATACTAATTCTACACACAGGATACTGCAGGCAGAGGGTAGTATATATAAACAGGACAGCACAGGACTTTTATCGCTCATATTGAGCACTATTACGAGTGACTTTGCAAAAGCGTCACTGACTAAGAATCTACTTTGGCTGGATTGAGGACGTTGTCATTATCATATTTCGAACTTTAATTCATCATCGGCCGTAACACGTCCACTGCTGGACACAGCCCCCCCAAATAGGACTTGTGTCATCTTGAGAGTCGCCTCTCACATTTCTGTTATCGACACAAAAACATTTTGACCAGCGTACTAGACACATTTTGACGCAAGAGGAAGAGCTTTCAAAAGCTTAACTCGTTGGCTGCCCACCTTATAGTCAGCATCAATTAGTGCATGAAGCAGCGCACCAAACGTATCTACCGTTTTATAATTTCTTCAAAAATAGTGACATATTTCTGAGTGTTGATCAGTAAAAATGCGATAAACTTTGAAACACGAACTGTAAAAACTGACATTTGTAAAAAAATACACAGGATGGCAGATGTTAGATATTGGTGCGTTTTGTTTCATATGCTATTGATGCAGCATTCATCCCATACCCAGATACCCAAAAACATAAGCTTGTGATCCCACCAATGATGCTCATGGCCACACAGAGAAGACAACGTGATCCCACTCGTGATGCCGATGGCCACATGGGGAAGGTGACTTGATCCCAAGAATGATGCTCATGGCCACATATTCCATCCGTGATGCTCTTCGCAGCCTACGTGTTAAATAATCAGTATCATATCATAACGTAATTTGTTTTAATTTCATATATGACGTACATCGAGCGAAGTTCCAAGCTTCAACAAACTGGACAGCAGCGCTGACTATAACTAGATCGAGTACTAGCCCGAAAAAGCGAGCCGAGTGAAATAGCTACTAGGCAGACCTTTGTCTCTTTCTATGGGGTGACAACGTTCATTTTAAAAGTTAGGAAAATTCCATTAATTACAATAGTGTTTTTATGTACTAGACTGGTGTAGAGACTACGCCGTCTAGATGCATGGTTAATTTACTACGAAAAATTTTGATACTTGTCGTATTTTTTTCATTTTATTTTAGTCTAAGCGGTACAGTCAGCAGCAAAAGTGGCTAAGCGTTTGAAGTGTTCAAAATTATCTACACGCCCTCTTATTCTCTTGACAATAGAGATGTGTTGACCTCATTTTGAACACCTCAAACGCTTAGCCACTTCTGCTGCTGACTGTACTCATGTAGCACAATTGGTAGTTAACTGGGCTCGTGATCCAGTGGTTGTGGGTTCGAGTCCCGCTACGAGTCAAAATTTTTATTTTTTCCTTCGATGATTTAAATATCTAAGATAATATATTATTAGTAAAGGAGTGGTACGAAAATTTGTAGGTGTGGGTCAATATGATGACATATTTTGTACACATATTTTTCTATATTTTTAATATATATCGAATAGGTACAAACAAAGAACTAAAAAAATCTAACCCCAATTTGGGAATTATTTTGACCCAAATTGCTATATGTATATACAATGACAACCATTTTACAAATTTTGATAAATATGTTTAATGTACTTTATCTAAACATAAACATTGTCCTCGTCTATGTACAAGCATGGTTACCCTACATTGACGTTACTGGTGACCGGAGAGCTGGCAGCTTTCTCGCTCAACGCATAAGCATTGCGATACAGCGAGGAAATGCTGCCAGCGTCTACGGCACCTTGCCGCGGGGATCCTATATTTTAGTTATTTTAAGTTTAGTTTCTAGCTTTTTATAGTTTTAGTTTTTAATTTATTTAAGTTTTATTATTATGTTTTAAGTTGACATTATGGTTACTGACATTGTATTATTTGTAATTTTGTTAGTAAGTAAGTACCTATATCAATTTAAATTGTTTTTATACTGAAACACAATTATAATATCTTATATTTGGAAGGGCATCATATCATTTATATTTGGCGAGCGAAAGTAAACCTATAAATGATGCTTATAAAACACATTTCACTTATTGATATTTTAGTCGCAGGAATTATTTCAGTAATATATTAATCTTTTGAACGCTTTTCCTCTCGCGTCAAAATGTGTCGTGTACGCCATGTTATGACTTGTGAAGAAAAGATATAAACTCCAATATCCAATATCTGTCAGCAGGACTATTGCTTTGACAGCGTCCGCCATAGCCACTTTAGTGGTCGGTGGCGCGGCAGGCACGACTTCACGCGACCAATTTAGTAGTGCTTAGCGTTCAAAAGGTTAAAAAATCCTTTTTCATGACTTATGTATACAATATTTAAAAAGTTATTATTATTTAGTTTAATTTGATTACTACATTTTTTTTGATGTTTGTAACTTAGATAAGCTGCAGAAGACATGGTGTCTCTCTCTCTCTTTTACGTGTAAATAGGCTGATCAAAGCAATAAATTGTGTTTTCGTGTTGTTTTATTTCTCAGAGGTTAGGAAGAAGTAATTTAACTTTAGGTCACAAGAAAATCAATATATTCAATCAAGTCTAAGGTACCGTTCATTTTATTACAACTAATATCCTATAGATGGCATTCAAATATAGCTCGCCAATCCTTCCTTATGGCACTGGTCCCACCGCAAACTAGTAAGCTATGAGCTATCAGCTATTTCAAAGGACAAAGATAATCGCTCCCGTGTAAATAAAGAGAGATATATTTATTGCTCATCGCCTGGCCCGGCTATGACATAATTATATGTCTCTTTTATTTACACGGAATCGATTATCTTTTGTCCCTTGAAATAGCTGATAGCTCATAGCTTACTATTAGCTCGCGGTGGGACCAGTGCCTAAATACAAATATCTATATTGATAACCTTATTTTCCTTTGTACCTCATATACCCACCGTTATACCCTATAATATACCATTTGGACGCCAGACACGCCTTTACTGGTTTATTATGTTCGCCTTTACCAGTTGAGACGTTGCGCGTTTGCGAGCCTTGGTTCTTTGTAGATAATAATAGTATCTAAAAATCAATAAAAATTACAAATATTTAATTTGTTTTATTTTAGTAGTGAAAATTAGCCTGAAAAATAAAGGGATAGACAACGAAACAAATGTGCTCGCATAGAGTCTGGCTAACCAATTATTACTCGATTGTTACTCTTAAAGTTGAAAAAATAAACTATACTCTTCCCTTTTTTTGGGGTCGTAGTGCAAGCGAAAGAATGAGACGGTATGATTCAATCGTCTATGCTTTAAGTGAGTAAACCAATTTTTTTTCACTGGTTAAACTCTACTGCTAATACTTGGTCGCTGCAAATTTTAACGCCACCCGAAATAATATTATGAGATAATATACTGCCTATAGTTTGTACAGGACGCGTTACTTCGTACACGTATATCATAGAATACAAATGTGTCGCTTAACTTCAAACTCGGGTAAATCTATTCTGTATTAAGGTTAAGTAAAAAAAATGTATAATAATCTGAATGCTAATCAACCTTAGAGCAAAATGGATTTACCTGAGTTTAAAGTTAAGCGACACAAATATAGATAGATGGTCCGAATACCGGTTATTATTTTTTTTTCTTTCCAATGCAAAAATATCTGGTAATATTTACAAACTATTCATTATTTATCTTTCTGGCAACATTTATGAACAGTAACAGGCCCGGTACCGCGAACATCGAAGTTCGTATATTTCGGGCATCTATCTCTTTTACTCCCATTAGGGCGTCATGAGAGTGACAGTGACAATCGTCCGAAATTTACGAATATCGTGTTTCGCGGTAGCGCCGCAGTTGCCACATTAAGCCGGCTAAATATAATGTCGGTTTGGTATCCATATTTCAGAAAACAATTAGTGACATTTTGTAACGCACATAATTTTGACGTATATTCCGATTCAGATACATGAAAAACCTCTTTGGTGATTTCAATTCAGACTATTCAAACACAGAAAACTAAATAATAAAGACTGTTTATTGTTATTGAGGAATTCGTCGAATTATCTTCATACTGGTTTATAGTTATATGGTTATGTAGACACATGGTTAATTAAACAGGCGTTAATTAAATTAGTTAAGAAAGGGCATAAGAAGGGATTCAATTATTTGTTGAATTTTACATTTGGTATTTAAGAAAATTCATATACTATACCTATACCTAAACCCTACCATACCACTAGGGCCTACATCGAACTTTGATTTTTAGTATTATATTTTTTAAATTTAGTTTAAATATTTATTTTATGCGATAAATATTTATGTTATATGTTAAATGAGGTTTTGATATAAAAAATATAAATTATGAGCCCTTTGCCTAAATATTCGGTTCTTTTATTTATGATTAACGAATATTTATTCTTTGATTATTTTTAAAGAAATGTGTCAACTCAGCACTCTTTGTTAATTCCTCGTCTCTGCACTAGTAATATAACCCGACTAAAGAAAGAATTATTTATCCCCTCATATTTAGCAAACAAATTGATGACATTTTGCAACCTCCGTTGTTCGGCCCATATATACCGTTCCATCCGAGCCATTTTTTGCGACTAGGCGACCGTCGCACGCCCGTCGACATCCTGTCGACATCCCGTCGCCCTCACATCACCGGGCCGAGCCCAGCCCTTTGTACATAGCTGTAACGGCCGTCGCACGTCCGCCCCGTGCCCGAGTCGAGTGGATCGGGCGGCTCGATGGTCACGTGACTCTTTCCATACAACGGAACGCTCGGAGCGGAAGCGCGACGGTCTAACGTGAGTCATCCTTAAGTTAGCGTAGGCCCTTAGATAACTTTGTTACTTAAAGTTTACAAATATAAAAAAGTGATTTAATTTAACAGTGTTTACAAAGTAACATGAAATACATATCCAGCAGTTGAATTGCGCATTGTGTCCACAACCTAAATGGACGGACTCGTTCGAATCGCTAAACTGCTAGTTCCTGGCTGCAGTGTGTGGTGCTCTCCCTGTGACCGCAATGGGGAAACTTTTATGTCCAACAGTGGACGTTTATGTCTGATAGACTGAATTACGTATAGGTTACCCAGACCTACGAGTACATAAATGTTTTTTTGTAAATATCGTTTTCCTTTTACAAAACAACTTTTCGTATGGACCCGTTAGAATCGTACTTTTCCGAAGTACACTCTTCCTCTAGATCCATTTCGAAACCAACCCAACTCTTTGCTTTCAAAGTACATTCTTTGTACTGTAGAGGCATCAACTATATTAAATTTAGCTTAGGTGCAGCTCAGAATTCAGCCAAGCCACGTGCACTTTAATATTACATTTTCCTTCCTCCTTTTTAGAAAAGTCCCTGCGATGTTCATCATATTTCACAAAACATTATTTAATTTTATTTCTCAACCTGAAAAGGACTGTAGGAATGTAAAAAAAATTATCGTCCGAAACGTTACACTGGAGTCCAAAGACATCCATCATTCCCTTTGTTAAGTTGTGCTGCCGACGTATAGGATTTCCTCGTTCGCGTGCCTGCACAAAAGGGAAAGAAAAAATCGAAATACCGGAGACCGTTTTCGTTACGGTACTTTCGTTACGCTGAAACACATAAAAGGTGATTTTGGACGTGTTGGTGACGCATTATTAGTTAAAGTAAAATGAAGAAAATGTTGTTTTTACTAAAACGTGGTTACTTTTTTTTTTTTTTATAAATGATAGGTTAGCATTTGGCCCCAATCTCACCTGATGGTAAGTGACGATGAGGCCGACGATGGAACATGCTTACCTAGCAAGTGCTTATTCACTCTCGACTTGAAGATACCCAGGTTGTATTGCTCCGGGAAAAGATCAGCTGGAAGAGAATTCCATTCCCTAGCTGTGCGAATCAGAAAAGTAGAAGCAAAGCGCTTTGTTCTGGTTGAAGGAATATCCACAACATAGGGATGGAATCTCAACGCACGCCTCGTCCCATAATATTTAAATGGAGATGGTGGAATGAGTTCATGCAAACCACTCGCACACTCGCCGAAATGTATGTGTAAATAAATGTACTATATGTATATGTATATATATATATATATATGTATATATCTATATATGTACTATACCGATTCGTTATAAACTACAATACCGTCTGTATCAGGTAACGGTAAGTGTGAAATAAAGGTATTGCTATTTCGCACAAACCATTATTATCACGAAATAATACCGGTGTTAGCCAATCAACGCCAGCCATCAAGCTCAAACGGTATTTTCATGAAAACGGATGAGAAATCGAAAAAACAGATGAACCATCATATTCCGTTACTGAAATATTATAAGCTAAATCAGTCGATATGACATCATACCGGTATGGAATAACCAGTCCCACGGTTCCTGGCGACCTCAAATAACTCAAATCATAAAAATTATATACGAGTATTTAATGAAACCGTTGAATAATGGCACTAATAGTCAATTCTGTAAATAAGTTGGCGAATAAAATGTCTAAAGGACAGACTCGAGACCTCGAAATTGACACTACATGAAATATATTTAAGCATAAACCTAAAGTACGATTAATATATTTAAGTTAAATATGACAAGTTTTACTATCGTTTACGCCAAAATATTTACAACCCGAATTATAAACAAACAAACAAACAAACAAAATTTTATTTGCAGAAAAAGGGTAAATTACATTGGTATTGTAACATTAAAGCTGTATCTCCTTTTCCGACTGTATTGAACAGTATGCAAATATTTAAAGTTAGACGTACTTATAGTACATACAGTAACGTATAATACAGACCTTAAGTATTAAGACATCCTACAGTTAAAAGTACATTATACATATAGGTAAAGTATTACATAGTTCCATTAAATATCAAAATAGAAAGAAACATTAAATTACAGTACAAAAAGCTGTCATACCTACATCACTCAACATAATTCATAAAATCGTTAACTTTGTAAAAGCAGCGTTCGAGGAGCCAACATCTTAGTGTATCTGTATTTTTTTTCCCTCGAGTGCTTTCATTTCACCTGGTAACCTATTGTATACAGCAATACTCATATTGTAAGCGTTTCTACTATAAATGTCACTCATACAGCGTGGTTGATTTAGCATATTTTTATATTGCGATCTCGGATTATTTGAACAATTTATGTCAGAACGCTTTACAAAGTATTTTGGATGTTTCTTAACAAAACTACAAATTTTCAAAATGTACATACATGATAAAGGTAATATATTGAGCTTTTTGAATATTGGTTTACACTTACTATTTACTCGGGCATTACATATCGCACGAACACAATCCTTCTGTAATTTAAACGCTCTTTTAACATCAACCGAGTTACCCCATATGATGAGACCATAGTTGAGAACAGAAGAAACATGACCATGATAGGCAGTAAGCGCTGCTTCACAAGATACTGACTGTCGTAGTTTTCTTAAGGCATATGTAAATCGGTCAAGTCTTTTACATATATAATTAATATGGTCCTTCCAGTTTAGAGTGCAGTCGATATTTAAACCTAAAAATTTTATGTTATTATTTTTCTGTAAGGGAGTATTGTCGATATTTATATTAACTAGTGGAGGTGTATTTCTGTAAGAGTGAAATTGCATATATTGCGTTTTATTCAAATTGATTAAAAGTTTATTGTTGGTTATCCAGTTGTTCATGTCTAACAAAGCTTCATTGATATCTGATTCATATGTATGTTGATTTTGACTCCTAACTACAATGGTAGTGTCGTCAGCAAAAAGTATGGTCTTAGGCTTTGTAGCTTTAGGAAGATCGTTAATAAATATAATAAATAATAGTGGACCTAAATTACTTCCCTGCGGTACTCCAGAAACAACTGTACGAACGGGTGATCTAAATATGAATTTGTGCATTTGATTATTAATTTCTATCAATTTGGAGATTTCTGTACATTGCTGCCTATTGGCTAGATAGGATTTAATCCAATCATTTGCTAGACCTCTGATTCCGCAGCTATCTAATTTTTGAAGGAGTTTTGAGTGATCAACCAGGTCAAATGCTTTTGTCATATCTAAGAATATTGACATAATAGGTGATTTAATATTAATAGATTCCGTTATATATTTAACAAATTCAAAACATGCCAATTCTGTGTTAAGGCCTTTACGGAAACCATATTGATCAGGGTGCAGAATATTATGTTTGGTTATAAAGCTATCTAATCTGACATAAAAGGCCCTTTCAATGATCTTGGACAGTATCGGTACAATTGTAATTGGTCTGTAGTTACCGGGATCGTCACGCTCTCCTTTCTTAAATAATGGTTTTATAATAGATACCTTTAATTGATCTGGAAAATAACCTTGACTAAATGACAAATTTATAATATGGGCCAAAGGGTTACTTATAAATACCCCGGTAAGCTTTACAAATTTAGTTGATATATCATCAATACCAGATGTTTTGCTATTGTTCAGGGACATAATAATTTTATATACCTCGTTAGAATCTGTCGGCATTAAAAACATGGTATATGGACTATTATCAATATTTATTTTTGTTGGATTGTTATTACTATTTTTACTAACGTTACTTAAGTCAATGAAATGATTATTTAGCAAGGTGCATATTTCCTGAGGATTATCATAAGCCTTATCAGCGATTTTTAAATATTTTATGTCAGTTGAACAGTTTAAGTTTGATACCTGTGACGATATTAAATTCCAAGTTGCTTTACACTTGTTTTTATTTGCTGATATATATTTATTGCTGCTAATTTGTTTTGATTTATGTATACACTGGGTCAGTAGTTTACCATAATGTTTCAAGATCACTTTATTATTATCATTATTATATTTGTTTATATACATTATTATATATTACGTTCAGTAATCTTGTTTACCGGTTAGTGTTAAAATAAATTACAACTAGTGGACTCGTGTTGTTTTATTTTTTCACACAGTGACAATAAAATAGTACATTTCGATACTAGTGAAAAAAAATTTTTTTTCGACGAGGGTGAACGTTGGAGCCCGAGTGAAACGAGGGTGACAATCACCCGAGTCTTAAAGAAGTTTTTACACGAGTATCGAACCTAATTTTTCATAGCAAGTGCCTTAAAAAGTGAAATTTACGCAAAAGTGCACTTTTTACGCACTAGTTAGGAAAAATATGTACTTAGTTCAAATACCACAAAACATACAATTTTCACTAATAAATAACGACAGGACCTTTCGACAAAGTTTGTGTTTGGATTGTTCCCATGACAAAGCAATAAATCATTTAATATTAAATTTAACCGTAAGGCGCAAAATACAAAAATTGTCAATTAACAACATAAAAAAGGTAAGAAAAAGAAACTTAAACATAAATAAAAGTAATAATTAATTATATACCTATACAAAATAAAACTATTTAAAATATACCACTCCGAGCTGCTCCCGATGTAAATATGCCCATCGCTCATTAATAATGTCCCTGTGCTATTATCTAACTTACCATTGAAATAGATTTGATTCTTTATCAAACCATCGTCTTTATTATAAAGTGTAATATATTATCTTCACTTCATATACATAGTTATCCCAGATTTAGTCGAATGCGTACCGAATAGTTGACACTCCAATACAAATCTCGTGCCAGCGTTTGGGAATCTACTATACTCGTAATCCATAGTTGAATCCTGACGCTCTAATCTAAGTTTGCGTAACCTTCGGGATCGGTTTATCCTCCAGGGTGCTACTAAGTCAACCAACCCAGTGGAGGATCTTTATTCAACAAGACACAATGTGACTGTGTGCCAGGTGATTAGTAAAATCAAATCGAGTTTTATTAAGGGATCACATTAGACGTCTTAAGGAATTCCCTGATTCAGAAATACAGGACATTTAAATGTAGGAGGCGAAAATCTAAGTTCGAAAATTTCGAGCATAATCAGATTAGGTTACACGTAATTAGAGTGACAAAGACAAACTTGCGAAAATCGATTTTCGCAATAGGCCTTCTGATTGATTACATGTGACGTTTAGATAAAACATACAGCGTTATAACAAGACTAACATTTTCTCGTGACGTCCTCGGCCAGCCATGACCGTCTATGGTATGGTTGCGGGATAAAATAGTACATTGTGTATTAAGGGCGGTACACATGAAATTACGAACGAGTGTTAAATTCAAGCCCGACGCCGAAGGCGAGGACTTAATTAACACGACTTCGTAATTTTTGTACCGCCCGTGGCACGCACAATGTTTTTCATCGCACTTAATTTATAATTCTTAAATAAGTTTTTAAATAGAGGGTTTCACCAGCTGGCTAATTTGCATGAACCAATATGGCGCATCGTATCCATAGATAAAGCTAATGTTGTACACGCCACGTTCCGATACTACAGACGCCGGTAAAAACTTAAAACCTTAAAACAGTTAATTTAAATTTAAATATGTAAATAAATGAATAAAAATGACAAGTAATGTTTAAATTACCGTTAAATATTTTATTTTAGTTATTAAAGTCAGTTTTTAAATAAATATTTAACATTTTAAAAATATCTTATGCAATGAAATTGTATACTACTTTATTGCTTTGGACCTTAAAATTTGCCTTATTTTTAAACGACGTAACCAAATTAAAAAGTTACTTTAGAGCCCTAGGGCGTAATTTAAGACTTACGGCCCGAATTGTCTACGTGTAATAACATCATTTACGAGCAAGTGTGATGAAAAATATCTTGTCCTTTTAAATTTTACCCCAATTGGTTGAGTGGTTTAAGCGTGACTACTTTCGCAATTATAATTAGTATGGCTTAAACGTTAAGATTTTAAAATAATGAAGCACCGGGATCAGCTGGGAGCGGATTATTTTTGATTTATTTTAGAAAGTTAGGTAATTGATTTATTTCTTAACACCTTGCCCGCGGCAATTAGTTAACACTGCAATTAACCATACTTACACAAGACGAATTAGCCTCGTACTGCAGTCAACGTGTTCATCAGTAGACGTTTCTCACTCGAAAGAGTTAAGAAGACGAAAAAAATGCGTACTAGGACAAGTGAAAATAGAGCGAATATGAATAAACATCTTTTGATCCTTGACTAAAGTAACAACCGTGTGAATATTCTATTTACAAAGTTCTGAAATGGCTACGGAAAATAATATAAACATGAAACTCGTTTTTTTATTTGCAAATCGCGTTTTTTATTGGTCTAGGTAATATCGTTACTTTTATAAATGCCCTTATAATATAAAAATATTATGTTACATGAAAATGTTTGTTAACGTGTAGGTATCGTATAAATAGCCTAGCTTTTGATTGTTTGAGTCTACTATGTATGTGAATGAAACTACAAGTAGCCTAGCAGTAAGAACAAAATTATTCTTTTTCTTTGACCATTCCTATTTTAGGTTAGTTTTTCCTTCTAATTTTATTGCGCCATGATGGAAAGGTTTTATTTTAAACGCTTTATCATACAAGTACTATTGAACACATAGTTTGGTGCTAGCCTTGGCTTTGCTACTAAGTATAGGTAGTGCCGAAGGACGTCCACTGCTGGACATAGGCTTCTCCCACTGCCTCTCCCATAGCGACATAAAGATACTTATAAATTAATATTATAAATTGGAAAACTTTTGATTGATTGACAGCTTTACTCATTTCTGTTATTTCAATTCGATAAAGATTAAAAAAAATATTATACTTTCTCGAAACCCTTTAACTGTACCAAAACATTTTTATTAATTTAGCTTAACCCGGATAACAAAAATCAATCAAATGTGACGCGAACACCTGTTATGTTTACAGGGTTGCCAAAAGTGCTCAACGCAGATGATGGAAAGGGTTGAAATAATGTCCTGTGTGGATGTTTGGATTTATGTGGTCCTGGTACATGGACTGAAGACGTCGTTGGGGTAGCTAAAGTAGGAAGTTGGCGGTTGCGGGAGAATGCTCCACGTGGCGGACCAGCAGTGGAAGTCAATGGGTGATAGACAATGGTGGTTCTAGAATTACAGAACTTTACGGACAGCTGCTTCCATATCTACTCGCAAAACATACAAACACGATAAACCTAAAAATTCTGTCTCTGTCTTTTATACATTTTATGAATTGAGGTTACCGAGAGTTATATCGTACAGGCTTGTAGTCTTTTCTTATTAAAATTTCCATAAAATATTACAACGGATTGTCCATACAAAAAAAAGAGTATTGTTAATGTGTGAAGGTTTGCTAATGTCATATAAATTATTATTTGGTGAAAGATAGTAAATACTAATTTGGGTCTTTATTTTTTCCAACCTATGCTGCTTGAGATGACCTCATACGATTTTTTTTTACCTATATTGCGTTTCCTGTTACATTCGCCTATGCATAATAGGAGTCAGATCCTGCCAGTTCGATTTAACATCACTTCGGTGCACGTGGCATGTTTCACTGCGGATAAATAGGTGAGCATCTCAATAAATTCAAATTGATCAAACACGATATGACATTAGCCAGTAGTATTCTAGGGAATTATTTGCGATAGGAGTTGTAATAAATATTTACAAATACATACTTAACGAAACCTACGCTTGGAGTATCTCCACGTTACAATTAATCCTAGTTAAAGTCGCGGGATACCGCTGGACGTGGAAGGCGCAGGATCGGTCTTCTTGGGTCGTTCTGGGGGAGGCCTATGTACAGCAGTGGAAGTCTTTCGGCTGACATGATGATGATGATGATGATGACAAAATTAAAATCCGTATGAGGATACCCATAGAAGCACCGAAATTAACATAACTCGCAAGATTGCACAGTTGAAGTGGCAAAAAGCAGGCCAGGAAAGTCGACGACCGTGGCAAAGAATTTCTGTAATGGCGACCACGGGTAGGAGAGCGCAGCCACAGACAACCAAGGAGCGATCTTTAGCAGATTACAACCACTAGCTACCGGCGACGCGCACAAGCCTGCGCTTTTCTATCCTACTTATCTATAAGTTCATGCGTATAAGTAGGGATTATACGTGGAAATTCCCGAAGTTTCTACATGTTGAAAGCCCTAGTATAACCAAAGCAATTAAGTAGAATATTTAATCCTTTATTTAATCAACTTCTGGCATCGGATGTTGATAAATATTCATATAAGAGCCGAAGTTATTAAACTGACGGGTCGTACGGTAAAGCCGACGCAATTTTGAAACGTGAATTATGTCACGCTGATTTTAACATTAACGGCTTTTGCAAATTCTAACAATTAAAAAGGGACTCCATCACGTATGACAACTTTGAAAATTATGAATTTGAGCTGTCCGTGACAACGAGATTCACGTGATTCTATAAACTTCGTAGGTATTTATTTAACATAAAATGTAAATATATACGGTTTCACTAATTTAATTTTACGCATTAGTATAAATACTAAAATATTTAAACCTAAATATATAACTAACTTAAAATATTACTTAAAATAATACAACAGTTGCGTTTGCTACAGTAACAATCAACACACAACCTAAACTGATGAAGATGTACAAAAAATATATACAAAAAATATTATGTCCCTTAGTAAATTTTATAAAAACAGCTAAAACGTTTGGTTTTTCATTAAATATATAAAGGAGTCACCGTCAAATCTGTCTACACTATACAGGCTAAGCGGCCTCTTTGTTCGTTTCGTAAACGTTTACTATACAAGGCGATCTACGAGCGTAGCAGCGCGTAGCGAACTCTACGGCACGGAGTGGGTTAGTAAAAAAAAAAGTTGTTTTATAGGTACATATTTATATCATAAATATAAAACTAAACAAGGCTATAATAAATTTTGACATTGGCATATTTCGAGATAAAACTAATTATGTTATGGACGATACTTCTGGCATAGGGCAGGATTGGTGAACTATTGATAAAGTAATAATTCAGTTTTCATATATTTATTATATAACGTCAGTGGCAAATAAGCATACGACCCACCTGATGGTCAGCGGTTACTGTAGTCTATGGACGCCTGCAACTCCAGAGGATTCACATGCGCGTTGCCTACCCTTTAAGAACCTATACACTCCTTGAATAATATATATAAATCAGAATAGAGTTAGGTACAGGTTAACTTATCGGATTTTATTAGATTACAAAAAATTGGGCCAACTTATTTAATCACACATAGACATTTCCACAACAACGGAAGAATGAATAATAAATAAAAACTTAATTATTTAATGTTGTTGGCGCGTTTAGATCGGTCAGTATGGGGAAATCTGAAACTATAAGATATACATAAATCTGTTCTTACTGTTCTTAGGAACTATATTATCTATTTTAGGGACAAGAAAAACTGCATACATGGATTTAAAAAAAACTTGGATTTCATACGTGTAACATCAACAAACGTTTCTCCTAACATCAACAAAATATAACAGTTTATAAATGGGATTATCTATAATGTTATCGACGGCTGGAATCGTTAGGGAACGGTTAATGAGAACAAAAACGAGTTACAATCCATTACTTCCTTCACGGAAAGATAATTCTGTAACATAATGTAGTAATAATCTTTAAGGACATTATTCCAGCTACTGGTTTCGGGAGGCATTACTTGCAAATAATATACAACGTAAGCTAGACGTTACATAACTACCCTACCTCTTACTCTAAAAAAAAAGTTTGAGGCATTGTATCCAGCGGCGCTACCGGGAACAACGATATTCGTAAATTTCGGACGATTGTCTCTGTCACTCTCATTACACCCTTAATTGGAGTAAAAGAGAAAGATGCCCGTAATATACGAACTTCGACGTTCGCGGTAACGGGCCAGGATGCTGGCAGCGTTGTGCGAGGGAGTCACCATTACCATACCATTATGAGTTGTGACATTGAGGTTTTCGATAACGAGTATCGAGTTTACTGTCTGTGCATGGCGTTCGCACTAAAATAGTACAAGCGATGTTATTGAAAATCTCAAAGGCACAACTCATGGCAAGGGTACAGCTCTTCGGTCACCAGTTATGTCAACCAAACGCTTCGCGATATCTTAAAAAAGTTTTTGCGCGCTGGGACCCCAAGGATTTAGCGTTTCTGCGTCAAACAGTACAACCGATGTCAAAGATATATTATTACTTTTAATTTGCACCTTATTACAAAGGATTAAGGTGAAAAAGTGTAAACATGTCTTTGACGTCGACTGCGCAAATGGTATTCTCTGTTTCTCTGCTAAGGCTCTTATTTTGTATTGCGTTTCAAAATTACGGCATTACATTAGTCCGTTGCGTTGGATACGGGACAATACATATCAATTGAAAATAGATTTCATTAACCAAGCCCACTAGTGGTTGAGGCCAGATTTTAAACCAGCGTCTTCTGCTTTCGTGGCTGATGCCCTGCGGCGCTACCGCGCACAACGATATTCGTAAATTTCCGACGATTGTGTCTGTCACTCTCATGACACCTTAATTAGAGTAAAAGAGAAAGATGCCCGAAATATACGAACTTCGATGTTCGCGGTACCGCTCCAGCAGTCATGACTACTATACTTCTGGTCACGACGAAACCTGTCGAAATTTCTAAAGATCAACCACTTGCGAATATACTCCTGTAAATAAATATTCAATTGCAAACTTAACAAACCCGAACACCCGTTAGAGTTCATTCTACACCCTGTATACGGAACCCTAAAAAGCGATTCAGGTGAACCTTCACGGGCCATTTAACAGCGACTCGAAACAAGAAGCTATAATTTCCGGTCGGTCTACGGAACTCGACAAATATTGCCCAAGGCATTGCCTCTACCACGAGTTCCCATTAATATAGAATGCGTTGATTGAAACGTTATAAATGAGAGAGAGAGAGAGAGAGAGTGACAGTGAGTTGTGAAGGAGTAGACAAATTACCGCAGCGTGACTAAGATACATAATCTGCTCTTATTGCCGTGTATGAAAAAGATGCACGCGCGGACTATTTTTTGAAAATGTAAGGGCAAGTTGACCGTTTTGATACGCGATGGTGATGGTGCATTATTTTTCAATGTGTTTAAAATATATAGTTTTAATTTATTAAAATTCCGGTGTTTTACTTCGCTCGATACACATTAACGAAACGTTTCTCCATACAACTTCGACGCAGATGCTAGCTAATACGCGTTTCGCGGGCAAAGATCATAGAAAATATTATAATTATTTGAAAATGTCTACGAATATACAAAGTCGCGTTCCTCATTCTGGCAATAGATGGCGCTGTGCCACATAGTTTTTTTTTTATATAGGAGGCAAACGAGCAGACGGATTGCCTGATGGTAAGCAACTACCGCCGCCCATGGACACTCGCAACAACAGAGGAGTCACAAGTACGTTGCCGGCCTTTAAGATCCCTATACGCTCTTTTCTTGAAGGTTTGGATGTCATATCGGTCCGGAAATACTGCACACGACAATTTATTCCAGAGTTTCGCTGTGCGAGGCAGGAAGTTTCTAGAAAAACGCACAGTTGAGGACTGCCAACCATCTAAGTGGTGATGATGGAAATGTTGTGTAGAGCGCTGGCGGAAGGAAGCAGCTGGGATTAACCCGAACAATTCCTCAAAGTACTGAAAACAGATGGATAGGTAGAATCTTGAAAGAATTTAACTTTGTAAAGACGTCGTTAATCCATGTGCTTTCTCTTGCTAGCGAGTATATTGCCAACTCGTGGTAGGGGAACTGGAGGATTGGTGGCTTTTGTAATTCACTAATGACATCGAACGATACCGGTACGATGTTTAAGCGTTTATGTTCGAGTCCCTACATACATACCTATACAGTTGCGTTCGTCGGGCAGTACAGACACACAGCCTTAATAGCACTGCTTTCACGTAACTATGTAGTGTTGTGTTCCTGATGGGGAGTAAGGTTCCCAGAGCCCCAACCCCGGCAACGCGCTTGTAACTCCCCTGGTGTCGCGGGTGCCCATGGGCGACGGTAATTACTCACCATCAGGCAATCCGTCTGCTCGTTTGCCACCAATGTCATAAAAAGTATACTAGATCATAGTATGTATGCATACAACATTAACTATTTAGGTATTTCCCTGCGTGTATGTGTTATGTAAAAATAGTTTGGCATTTAATTGCATTAATTTTAATTTTCAATTTATTAATTGATTGACAAACAAGACGCATGCAAGACACAAAACCAGCTACAGAAAGTTCAAAAGGCTCGGATAAAAATGTTGATTTATATTAAGCAGAAACGTCTGCTATCAAATATCATAAAGGCTTGGTCACATAGGGCGCATTTTGAGAGCGTGGTGCAGCGCCCAAGCTTATCTGCCCAAGCCTTAATTATTTAAATCGAAAGAAAAATAGAAAAAAATTGGGCTGCGGCCATTGGAAGATACGAACCTAACCTACCTAGTGATATAATAATGATATAAATAAGTGGTTATTTTGCATTCTAGACCGTTTGCGATGTAGGCAAAATAATTACACTAGTCATTTTGCGTTCTAGGCTTTCTGCGAATAATACCTAAATGTTCAAACAGGGACTTGATACGGTTTATGGATACAGACTACCCAATAATAATAGCACAGTTCGCCAACAGGGAGCGACTTCGGTGAATTACTTCTGTTGTCCAAATGTATGTTGGTGCAATAAAGAACTTAGAAGATGCTTACATATTTACTACAGAATTAGTACCTATAATACAGCGTGTTTTTTTATACGGACGTATATTGCAGGGGCTATTAGTATTTGACCTCGGGAATCTATTTCCATTCATTTTCTAAAAAAAATAAGTATTGTTTTACATATAATAATTAAACACGCAATGTATTACATCTGTTATAATTAACGTACCGAAGCGTCATGTCATGTCATTATTACTTGTTATGTCAAAATAAGTTAGACTGCGTACATTGCTGCCCGGTGGCAAATCGTTACAACTATTTTATAAAAGTATTTAACAGAATTAATAACATAATAGGTACGAGTCGTATTATGTTGACAACTTATATGCCCGTATGGAAAATACTCACTATAAATAGGATACAAAAATAACATTTTATTAAAGTTTTATACGCCCGCATACTGCCGCCTGATGGTAAGCAGTTACCGTAACCTATGAATGCCAGCAACTCCGGAGGATTCACATGCACGTTACCTACCCTAAAAGTTATTGGAGCTCTGGGAACCTTACTCACCATCAGGAACACAACACTACATACCTGAAAGATAGCAGTGCTATTACGGTTGTGGTCTTCTGTAAGGAGAAGGTACTTCTCCAGACTCGAGGGTGATGGTACTTCGCTGTGCCCTACCTCTCAATGTTGGACGTAGTTTAGGACATACCCGGGTTCATCATATCCGGGTCATTATTATTTAACGCTAACAAGTGTACAGTTATCTGCGTTAATGTCTCACGCAATAAGTTAAGTCACGCAATAATCACAACATAAGTTTTCTCAAACATGCAATGAAATATTGTCTTTACATTCCTTATAATAGACTCGGAAGTATGATTTTTTGGACGCGGCAACTGAAAGGGACGAAAATGGGATTTCATATAACTCGGCCTAGGCCTTCAAACCAACTTTTTTTTCAACGATTACTCATACAGAGGCAAAGATGGCGGGTGTCATAGCAAACAGCTGATGTTAATTTTTAATACATTTCGATATCGTTGTTAGTTGTGATTTTGCAAATTTCAGTTTTTGAAGCACTTCTTTTATTTCATTGTATGTTTGAGAAAAGCACTATAATTGTCTCGTCGTGAAAATGGATTCCCGGTCTCGTTATCCGTATATACGGAAATCTTCATTTTCGCAGCCTCTGATGTAATGTACTATTGTAGCCATGATAGCATTTTACATACTTTTCTGGCTTATATAATGCTAGATGTAAGTAATAATATTTCAGATGTACCGTTTGGCATAGAGACGCTAGGTCCATGGGGTCCCAGCGCGCACAAAGTTTTTGCAGAAATCGCGAAGCGTCTGGTTGATGTAACTGGTGACCGAAGAGCTGGCGGCTTCCTCGCACAACGTATCAGCATTGCGATACAACGAGGAAATGCCGCCAGCATCCTTGGTACAATGCCTCAAGGGCCTTTTTTAGATTTTATACTGTAACTAGTTAAGTACATAATACGATTGTAATTTCTGTAAATAAATGTATTATTTATATTTCAGATTGCATGTGGAACCCTGGGCATCGCGGAGTACCGGCACCGTCCATTTAGTGCGGAACATCCTACGATCACAACCCGCTTGTCAGGCGTGGCGGTTATGGCATTAAACCCCTTCCATGCTCAGAGATTTCTACTAAAGAGCGCTGGTAGCCTAGTGGTAAGAGCGTGCGACTTGCAATCCGGAGGTCGAAAGTTCAAATCCCGGCTCATACCAATGAGTATTTCGGAACTTACGTACGAAATATTATTTGATACTTAGCTCGCTTTTCGGTGAAGGAAAACATCGTGAGGAAACCGGACTAATCCCAATAAGGCATAGTTTACCCTCTGGGTTGGAAGGTCAGATGACAGTCGCTTTCGTAAAACAAGTGCTTAGGACATCCGCGGTGGGTTAGATAACATGCGACATAAACAAGCCTCAGAAAGTAAATTTTCAAATAAAGCGAATAATTAGCTACAATAATTACAAACTAGGTCAAACACACGTATTTGATAGCTATGAATGCCCACATTCGAAATTCGATTTTAGCAGCCGTACGTGAGCCGAAACCGGTAAAGGTCTGCAATTTGACAAATGGTCCAATGCTAGGTCATAATTCTTTGTGATAAAGTTTTTATAATCATATAATAATATGTGTACGTAGACCCATGACGGGTGCTGTCTCAGTTCGCGGACCATGACACGGACAGGGGCAACATCCACTTAATGCTAGAGTTAGTTACATTTCATTAAATTATCGATAAGGCCTCTGCCCATTGGTTCCGGAACCGCATACTCCTCCCAAATGTCTGGAAGAACCATTATTATTTAATCAGACATTTTATACTTTGAGAATGCTATGAGATGAGAGATAAGAATTTATGACCCATATTTTTTTTAATAATGTTTATTATGCTAATATACCCCGAATGCGTGAGGTCCCTCCCTCTTGCAGGTTATTCGCGGAATACGGTCCCTCCACTTGTAGATGACAATGGCCACTACAAAGTTTATTTACAGTAGGCGCGGCTGTCCCATAAACCACAACCCATTTTTTTATATAAAGCAATTCTTTTATACCGGTAGATTTTATGTGGCAAAGCTTTGCATACAATTTAGTTACAAATTATGTACTCTTAACACAGTTCCCATACAAAATGTAATAATTTCCTCATACGTCCAAGCAAATTACTTCCATCGCACGTTAGTGTCATACATGGATGTATGGGACATTAACACATTCGCTGCCACCCCCTCAAAAATGTATGGAAATGAACGCACATGTGCGTCGATGGCAGTGAATGCGTTAAGGAACGTCCAGTTATACACTCGTATTACTATAATATACAGTGTGTATTTTTCATACGGGCGTATATTGTAGTGGCGATTAGTATTGGACCTCAAGAACCTATTTACATTCGTTTTGTTAAAAAAATTAGGTTAATTTTATTTCATACATAAAAATTAAGCACGCAATGTATTGCATCCATAGTAATTAACGTACCGATGCGTCATGACATGTCAATATTACTTGTCATGTCAAAATAAGTTGGACTGCGTACATTGCTGCCCGGTCAGACTTAAAAAGCTTCTATAGAGTTTAATCATTTGACCAACATTAGACATTCTTATCCATTTTCATTCACAAGTTGTCTTATTCGCGAATATACTCTTTTCCTAAAGAGTTCAAATAGTGTAAGTACACGCAATTTTGCAAAAGAAATAGTGTATACACAAATAAATATTACTATTACTATTACTATTACTATAGACAAAATTATACAACAATGTTTTTTATAACTAAGTGAGCCGTTATAATACTCACCAGATTTATTCAACCAGGAGACATGTACAGGGTTTGTTCTAATTGATTCATGTTTTTGAATAATTTAGGCTTAGGTATAGTCTACTGATCAGCTGAATAAAACCACGTCCTTCTGATAGCAAGTTTAATCCGAGACAAACAGAAGAAATCTACCCTAAGTATAATATTAACATATTTAGATATACCCACATATATCACACCTCCACCCTTATTTCTAACATATTTTACATACAAACTCATCTATACCTATACAATCGCTTTAGGTATGAAAGCAAGATAACATAGCTGCTATATATATTATATAGCAATGTTAGCTTAACTAACGGTATACATCTAGTCTATTTCTAAGTTAAGTTTTCCTAATCTATGCGGCAAAGGTCTGAGATTCACTGGCGGTCGGGTCTCTGCAATTCGTGACGGTGGTGGAATATGAACTTGATCTTGTTGGACATTACTAGTACTAGTTAACAAGGAACCATTTTCGCCTTCTAGAATATTAGCTGTCGCGTCCCTTTCCACCCCCGTCTGGCCACCCGAGCCCAAAACGTCACTCTCACTCCCACTTGTCGCCGCCTCTGCTATATGTTCCGGACAAGGTACCGTAGACATACGGGATCTACGCCTAACTTGATCTATGTGTCTTACAATTTCCCTACCGTTATCCCCGCTCAGAGTATACGCACGAGAACCCTCTGTACCCAACACTGTACCTTTGACCCACTTGTCACCTGTGCCATATGCCCGTGCCCAAACCTCGTCTCCCGGTGCGAACGACCGCGGCGTGCCTCCCGCCGCCGCCGCCTGGCGGGCTTGTGCCGCCTGCACGCGCTCCTGCAGGGCGGCGTCTCCCCGCAGCAGGTCCAGCCTCGTGCGCAAAGGGCGCCGCTGCAACAGCATCGCTGGACTCTCCCCAGTTGTGCTGTGCACACTATTTCTGTACGCTAATAGATACGTTTGTAAGGCCGCGTCTATATCTACGTTATCTCTGTAAGCCTTCTTAATGGCTCGTTTGCATAGCTTAACTGAACACTCGGCCGCCCCGTTTGAGGCCGGGTGGTAAACAGGCGAAAAAGACTGACGCACCCCGCATTGCACTAGGAAATCTTTTAAATCCGAGCTAGTAAACGGTGGACCCTGATCGGACACAAATTGCTCAGGTACTCCAAAACGCGCGAATATTGTTCGCAGTTCTTTAATTACCGTCGGCGCATTCGTGCGCGACATTTCACAAATCTCTAACCATTTGGTACTGGAATCTACTACGACAAAGAAGGTTTTTCCCTTTATAGACAAGAAATCGGCATGTAGTCTCGTCCAAGGACGTGCCACGTACGGCCAGGGCGCCGAAGGCGCGCGCGGGGGCGCGGGCGCCTCCGCCGCGCACGTCGTGCACGCGCGACACAGCGCCTCCACGTCAGCATCGATGTTTGGCCACCACACATAGCTGCGGGCCAACGATTTGGTTTTAATGATCCCCATGTGACTGACATGTAACTGCTTAAGAATTTCTGAACGCAAACTAGCCGGTATTACAACGCGATAACCCCACATCACACATCCGCGGTCTATGTATAATTCATTGCGCCGTGCAAAATAAGCCTTAAGTTCCTCGTCCGGACAAGAAATAGGCCACCCCGATTGGACGTACAAAAGTGTTCTACCTAGGATCCTATCTTTTAAGGTCGCCGACCTAACATCATTATTAGTTATCGGTAAAAAATCTTCCACAAAATTTAAATATGTCTTTTCTTCGATACCTTCAACCCCGGCCTTTGCCTGAGGAAGTCGCGACAAAGCATCTGCACAGTTTTTACCCGACGGAACGTATTCAATCGCATAGTCATACCCGGACAGCAACACGGCCCACCGCTGCAGTCTGGACGCCGCCATGATCGGGATACCTACCTTTTCGCCAAAGATATATGTCAGAGGCTTGTGAACCGTCCGTAACGTAAACTTCCGACCGTAAAGATACTGATGAAACTTGCGTACACCGTAAATAATAGCCAGCGCCTCCCTATCTATTTGTGCGTACGCGCGCTCGGTCGGCGTAAGGGTCCGTGATGCGTATGCGACCGGGCGCTCGCCTTCCGGCGTCAGGTGCGACAGCACGCATCCCACGCCCACCGACGACGCGTCCGCCGTCAGAACTACCGGCAGCTCGCTCGAGTAGTGTATCAGAACTTCACTTGAACTCATCGCCTTTTTTACCAAGTTAAACGCTTCCTGACAGTCCTCGTTCCACACAAAATTAACGCCTGCTTTTAATAAATTGTACAGTGGTGACAAGATAGTGCTTATGTTCCTCACAAATTTAGCGTAATACATAATCAACCCGATAAACGCCCTGAGTTCGGACACATTTTGTGGTTTAGGTGTTTTTACAATGGCCTTAATTTTGTCAGGACAAGTGTGAACTCCGGCTTCACTAATGACATGTCCTAAATAATTTACAGAACTAGCAAAAAACTCGCATTTATCCTTCCTAACCCGTAAGCCATATGTCTGTAAGCGTTGAAACACTTTGTTTAAGTTATCAATATGTGACTTCGTACTATGTCCCGTTATGATGACGTCATCTAGGAATACCCCCACGTGCGGTATATCGGCAAACAATTGTTCCAAACGCCTTTGAAATATGCCCGGGCTAGACGATAGCCCGTAAACTAACCGGTTATACATAAATAAACCTTTATGCGTATTAATTACGGTGTATTTCCGTGATTCATCTAATTCGAATTGGGCGTATGCTTGTGACAAATCAATTTTACTGAAACGTTTACCCCCGTGCAAGCGAACTAGTAAGTCCTCCACTCTGGGCAACGGATAACGGTCTACTTCTAAAACTCTATTTAATGTCAATTTATAGTCAGCGCAGATCCGTATACTACCATCCTTCTTAACTACCGGAACAATAGGTGTGGCCCAGTCGGAGCGGTCGACGGGAGTGAGCACGCCGTCGCGCACCAGCTGCTCCAGCGCGCGCTCCACCGGCGTGCGCAGTGCATACGCCAGCGGCCGCGCGCGCAGGAACACGGGCCGCGCGCCGTCGCGCAGGTGGATGCTGACCCGGCCGCCCGTGAACCGCCCCAGGCCGTCCGCGAACACATCACGGTAGCGGGAGCTGAAATCATTTAAATTAAAATAAATGTCGGTCATATTGTTTACATTGCAATACTCGATCACCGGTATGCGTATTTTTAATTCCGCTAACCATTGCCGGCCTAGCAACAAAGATTTCCCTTTATGTACTACATATAAATCTAAATATTTTTCCTTATCCTCGTATTTAACCAGAGGTCTAATTACTCCTGCGGGTCTTACAAGCTCGCCGGTGTAATACCTTAACCTCAAATTACAAGCCTGCATAGTTAATTCGCTAAATAACAGCTGGTATTGTTCATAACTAATACACGACAACGCACTACCAGTGTCGCACTCCATACTTAACATTTTTCCCTGAATACAAACTTCAATAAAAATAGGTTTACAATCTGTTACTGCAATCTGATTGCAATCAACAATTATCTCAAAACCAGTGTCAATCTGATTACAATCCACAATTACCTCGAAACTGGTGTCACTGTCGATGTCTGTGTCCACCTCCTGGCTCACCACGACTTCGCTTACGCTGTGTTGGTCCACGTAGTCGGTATCTGGCGTCGCCTCCGCGCAGTGCTGGTCCACTAAATATGGACACATGCGTCGGAGATGGCCCTGTCGATTACAAGCCTTGCACACGTAACGAGTGTAGCGACACGTCGAAGCCTCATGCCCCGCGCCGCACGCCGTGCACGGCTTTGCTCCACGGCCCGCCGTCTGCGCCGCCCCGGTGCCGCGATAACCTGCGCGCCCGCCGCGGCCGACGCCGCCGTTATCTCCTCTCGAACCTCCCAGTCCACTAGATTTAGAGTTGCTCGCCCACGACCCCTTTGCCTGGCGCCACGCAAACCCCGTCACCGCTTGACAGTCCACGGCCCCTGTTCCGCTTGCTGCCTTTCCACGGCCCTCTACGACCGCCGAATCCCTCTCTGCTGCCTCCATACTAACGGCCAGCTTGTATGCTTTCCCAAAATCCAGGCCTTCCTCGGTAAAAAACCGCTGACGTATTGTCTCACTGTGCATTCCGCACACCAGCTGATCACGTAGGCTTTCCTCCAGCCAAGTACCAAACTCGCACGTTATAGACATTTTTTTTAGTACTGCTACGTATTCTGCAACACTTTCGCCACTGGATTGTTTCCTTTGTCTAAATTTGTATCTTTCTGCTAGTTCACTGTGCTTAGGTTGTAAATGGCGTTCTAGAATGTCCGATATCTCCGTAAAAGTTTTAGTTGTAGGTTTGATCGGCGTACATAAATGAACTAATAGCTCATAGCACTCCGCACCCATCACGGTTATTAATGTAGGTACATGTAATTTAACATCCACTTCGTTCACTAGGAAATACTGTTCCAATCTGTCCACGTACAGCCGCCAATTATCTGTTGCAAGTTTAAACTCGGGCATCTTACCGACCGCCATTGTCCAAAGTCCGTATTTGTTCCGTTACGTCGCTATTACTTAAAACACAACACGGCAAACGCGGTAAACGTACAAAGTACACCTAAAGCACGCACTGTATCGATGTCCGATCGTACTCGTCGCCACTGAATAATTTAGGCTTAGGTATAGTCTACTGATCAGCTGAATAAAACCACGTCCTTCTGATAGCAAGTTTAATCCGAGACAAACAGAAGAAATCTACCCTAAGTATAATATTAACATATTTAGATATACCCACATATATCACAGTTTTAAGAATTTTGAATTTTTCCATCAAGTTACTCTGTTCTGCCCGAACTGTCTTCAAAAGCTTATTAAGCTTCCCATTTACTTCATGTGTAACGAAGAGTGCTAACTTATAGGCTTTTATTATATTACCTTCCTTTCCGAGTACATTAGCTTTGAAAGAATACTTTTTATTTACTTACTAAACTTAGGGTCCAGTTTTTACAAAGCTTCAAAGACTTGGTAACCCGAGGGCAAGTTTATTGGTTCAGGTATCGGGACCGGATGCTTTTATATTTATTGAATTAGATGGATTTGATTATTTAAGGCTTTTATGCTTTGAGTAAAATTAATGATGACATTGAGTTATGACGGAGTCAATTTCATTTTGAGTACAGTGGCGGGATCAAGATTTTATTAAAATAACTTTTTTTTTTTATGACATAGGCGGCAAACGAGCAGACGAATTGCCTGATCGTAAGCAATTACCGTCGCCCATGGGCACCCGCAACACCAGGGGAGTCACAAGCGCGTTGCCGGCCTTTAAGGGGGGTTGGAGCTCTGGGAACTTTAACTTAACTTAACTATGTACTTTTGGCGATAGAATTTAGACATAATTCAAATTGGAATAATTTTTATTTTGCATTTATAGTCCATATTGTACATATAACGCAAGTGTAGGTACCTACATCGACGAACTAGCCGGAGGCTAGGACGCTCTTGCTTTGCGTTATTGCGGCTATCAAGTACAGCTGGGAGAGACACAGTAACTATAACTAGACATCCTTACACAAAATTGTAAATTAAACCCTGGCAATGGCTTACAGCCGTGATATGTGACGTTCCACGGCAAAAGGTACCTTATGGCGCTGCTTGGCGCTTACGTTGCGAAGCATCACATTAGTATTGAAGCGTCGTTAACAATAGCGTAAGCGCCAACCGCCATAAGGTACCTTTTGCCGCGGAACGTCACATATGTTCTTTAACCCTTTCTGCTACGGTGCCTTTTGTTGGCCAATATAGGAACTTCAACTGAACAGCACAAGTCTCACAACCGTTTTAATTATACTATAAGGGCTTCGTTTACGCTATTATGCAGATCTAAAAATACGAATTTATAATACTATATAAGTAGTCTAATTTTTGCAAGACAAAATTAAAATACGAACAAAAATCTTTCTGGCATTTTTTATATAAGAACGATTAATCATCTCACTCTAATTAACGCACAGATTACGAATAAATTAATCACTCGGGCGTTATAAATCATAAAAGAATAATTATACACTAATTTACAAAAGACAGGAAACAAAAAATAAGTTAGGTATATCATAACTTTGTAAGTTTTAGTCGTAAATTTAGCCCCTAAAAGATTATCTCGTCTGGCCGTGACTTAAGTTTTTACACAGAGAAAAGTGGCCGGTACTCAGCTTGGAGTCTGTCATCTGTAGAGAAAAATTGCTCTTGTGATCTTGACAAATGTGACTCGGGCCGTTAGGGGGGAAATGAGGGGGTGGGTACGACTTCGCGGCGGCAGTACCCTACCGCGGTTACCGATGTTGCGACATCAATATTTTGACCTTAATGACAAAATGACTTAAATGTGCCGTGCGAAAACTGTACTGTCCGAGTAGTACTTGGTCGTTGTTAAGTCAGCATGCCAAAGTCTTATTTTATAATTTTATAGTGAAAATTTATCTGTACTCGAAATGAAATTTTAAATTTTGGTAATATATAACTTATATAAGTTTTTATGTAAATATACGTTCGTACAAGACACGCACAGTCACAAACTTGTAAATTAACAGTAAGACTATTTTGCGAGTTGAATTTGTATGAATAATGTGTGTTATGTATTATACATTGATTCTTAATGACTTTTCTTCCAGTACAATGGTTGCAATTACATTTTTACGTACGTATTATATACACTATCCACATGTTTTATAAAAGCTTTTATTTGTAAAAATAAATAAATATAATAGTGGGTACAACTTTATACACAAATACACAAGACACATAGGCACACATGAAAAAGATCTCTGAAGAAGAAAAGTCTGTGTGGAGCAAGGCGGCACTCGTCAAAATCGAGCCATCATGCCACGGGTTTTAAGGAGCAATATTACCCAGTCTTTGGACCCGGGTGTGTCCTTAAACTACGTCCAATAACGAGAGGTAGGGCACAGCATTGACCATCACGCTTGAATCTGGGGCAGCCCAACTGGGGAAGTACCTCCTCCTTACAGAAGACCACAGCCATAATAGCACTGCCACCTTTCAGGTATGTAGTGTTGCGTTCCTGATGGTGAGTAAGGTTCCCAGAGCTCCAACCCTCCTTAAAGGCCGGCAACGAGCTTGTGACTCCCCTGGTGTTGCGAGTGCCCATGGGCGACGGTAATTGCTTAACACGTCGTTTGCCGCCTATATCATAAAAAAAAAGTCTACCGGTAACATTGTTGCTAAAATAAACATGTATACTAGAGCTAATTCTGCCGCTGTGATGCCAGCTGACTGGAATAGCACCACCTATCACCTCCCGCGGGTGTCGTAAGAGGCGATAAAGGGAAAAATCTACCTATATCCTAATCTATCTATCTATAATACGCTGCGTCTTCCAGTTCGCCAGACACGAACAAAGTTGAAATACAGAGGCTTTAGTAAGTTACTTTTGACGTAAAAAAAAACGTTTACGAACGCGTAAGTTATAATGTTATTTATATGGGAAACGCAAACGCGTTCGTGACGTAAAGTTACGTTAAAAGCTGGCTTACACACAGGGCTCAGAAAGATATTCAGAAACAGTGGTACCAGTACCCATGGATACTTTTATTCAGGGTACCCAAATATATACGTATCAAAACTCCAACACATTTAACTGCAACCACATTTTCAATACTTTAGGCCCCATATACTTACATATTACTATTATTTTAGGAGGAATCTTAACGATATTTTTTTTACAAAGAGTTTCCTATTTTTGATTAATTCTAAATTTTAGATTCAATCAAAATTTAATTAGTGTAGGTACATACTCCGCGTACTGCTTTTTATAATCACTGTATCTATTTCATGTCGATTAAAAATATATAATTGTATTCCGAATGAATTTAAAAGATTTGACGACAATAAATTTAAAAAGGAGATTCATGAATGGCTACTCAAAGAATGTTTAATACGACAATTTTTTTTTTAAACAATTGCAATTTATAAATTTTGTAATAACACATTCATGTCATCTTAATTAAATGTATTCAGCTACTCTGTATTATTAAAAATGTAATATAATGTAATGTTGAATCTTTTGGACATTGAGCTACGCATTTTCTATTAGTATTAAGATTTTATTGTACATCATCAAAATGGTAGGCTATGGTTTTAGCATCATCGCAAAATGTAACCATCTTATTTGTATACATAATATAGTCTCAATAAATGTACTTTGACTTTGACTCTATTTTAATCCTCATTGAATCTTATTCTATTTTCAAATAAGCCAAAAATATTCGCGAACCTTCTAGAACAAATATTCGAATATTCAAAGCTTCCAATACCGTTGTTTGAGAAGTGTTGTTTCCTGACCCGGTGCCATATTGCCCACCCGAAGGCATCGACAGCTGTTCTGTTTGTTCATTCGTCTGTTCGTGCAAACTAAGCTGGATATTGGCAATCAGTTGGACAATTCCCAGAATTGACTTTAAAAAAAGTTCCGAGTTCTTCAGTACAAACTACAAACGAAACAAGTCTAACTAAGCGTGCCTACAAAGCAGAAGGTAGTAGTTTGTTTTCTACTAGGGTGTGTATCCTCTTCCTCTCTTTGTCTGCTTAGCAACTAATCCCAGGATCTCTAGTTTTACGAAAGGGACTGCCATCTGACCTTCCCAGGGGGAAAACTAGGCGTTATTAGGATTAGTCCGATATCCTCACGGTATTTTCCTTCGCCGAAAAGCGACTGGTAAATATCAAATGATATTTGTTTTTTTTAGCAAATACCGTCGCCCATGGGCACCCGCAACACCAGGGGAGTCACAAGCGCGTTGCCGGCCTTTAAGGGGGGTTGGAGCTCTGGGAACCTTACTCACCATCAAGAACACAACACTACATACCTGAAAGGTAGCAATGCTATTATGGCTGTGGTCTTCTGTAAGGAAGATGTACTTCCGCAGTTGGGCTGCCCCAGATTCAAGCGTGATGGTCAGCGCTGTGCCCTACCTCTCATTGTTGGACGTAGTTTAAGGACATACCCGGGTCAAATATTTCGTACATGAGTTCAGAAAAACTCATTCTACTTGTATCTAATCTATTATTAACGTATTATAAATATCCTTACTTTAATCTTATCTCGATAGAAAACAAGACCATGCGACCGATACTTCATTGCGATTCCGCAGCGTCTGCGAATTTTAAGAGATCGTCGAGTTTTCCACGGAGTGAGCCACATGACCAAATTATTTGCGTAATTCACGTACATCATGTGAATTATTTGTTCATGTACTCTCTTATATTATTGGCCTGAGTGTTATCCGGCCAAATAAATTTGTTCCGTAAGAATAATACCGAAGCCACCATTAAGTACCGGGCGATACACGACATTTATTAAAGTCCCTTAGTTTCTAATAAATACCGATTGTTGCTACGTATTATTGGAGATTAAGTAACAGCGAGAAAAACCTACTGAAAATCGTTATTTTGTCAAAAATCTACAATAAAATTTCACAGTAAAATGTGTACACCTTTTATTAAGCCAGTTCTTATTGGGTGAACATTGTCCTCACCGCCGTAACGCGGCCTAATAATACGAATCTATCTAGATAGAACTCGCGTATTTTTGGGTCGTCCACTACTTATACTTTGATTTGGACCAATAGTTCCGTGAAACATCGAGGCTTTTTGAACATTACAAAATAGTTATTTGTGCAACAAGAGAGGAAAGTTGTTTTTTCTTGCGAGTGTTAATTTTGAGTCCCGAGTAAGCGAAAGATTCTATAATTGAATCACGAGCGTAGCGAGTGATTCTAGTGTTAGAATCTTGAGCATAGCGAGGCACTCAAAAACACGAGATGTAAAATAACTTTACTCTAGTGTGACACATACTACTTTTCACCTCAGTAGTGAGAACATATTAAAGGTTAAATAAGTTGCCAAAAATGTCATTTTTAGTACAAGCTTTTATTGCCGACTGTACTTTTTTCACAATCGTCATCTACTCTTCGAAAGGATTCCAATGAGCCTAAAACACCACGGGTTTATCTTGTGTATTTTAGGAGTTGCTTTTGCTACCTTCTGACTCCAGCATCAGATCAGATCAGTGGTACCATAATATTGCATTGTAACCGAAATTACATAAGTGTGTTAAATTTCAGCTTAATCGGTTAAAGATGTCTGCTTCAAAATTGAGTTGTAAGATTTCATCCGGATAAATATACAAATACATAACTACATAAAGTAAAATAAAATCTTGTAAAAAATGAACATCAAGTTAACCACACTCATTTAAGTGTTTTATCTGCAACTGCACTGGCTTCATTACTTAATATTTTGTTTAAATATTTATCATTATTAAATATGTACATTTCAAAATTATAATATTTGATTAATTTGTGAGGGTCCGAAAGTGTTAGTGGTGTTAAGGGACTCCATTATGTCCTATTATAATAAATATATACATATAAATACTTAAATACATAGAAAATACCCATGACTTAGGAACAAATATCTGTGCTCATCATACAAATAAATGGCCTGACTGGTATTCGAACCCGGGACCACTGGCTTCTTAGGCAGGGTCATAACCTACTAGGCCAGACCGGTCGTCAATTAAAAAGCTACTTTGTCTCACTCCCTGGAGTGACGAAAGTAGCAACTTTCCTCACTTTCTGAAAGTGAGGAAAGTCGCACTTTCCTCACTCTTCCTCACTCCCTGGAGTGAGGAAAGTAGACATGTTCGAGCTGCTGAGGTGAAAATAAAATTGTAGTCCAATATAGTAAATAACAATTATTGGGTCGTTGATTACTCGGTTGTATAATGCCCGGAATCTAATTGACATTGTCATATACAAAATGATGACATAATATTTTTTACGTGAAAGCGTGCCATTGCTTACGCGTAAAAAAATCACGTTTTATTTCGTAGAATTGGTAAAATTACAACATTCTTTATAATATTATTTTGTATTTTTCATAATAATCCGTTTTCAATATGAATATTTTCACTGTTCAGGAAATTATTTCTAATGTCGAAGTTAGTTAGGTGTTATGACAATGAAATATTGTCAATGACCTACATATATAATATAATTCAGGAAACAATGTTTGTTACAAACACAAACAAACTTGAAAGCTGACTGAGTAGGTACCTGTTGGATCTGTCTTTGTAAATCAAATTTTATATCAACAGGACCAATTTGTTCAAATGACGTAGCAGTAACAAGGCCAGCTCAAACAAAACATCAACACTAAATAATATTATAAAGGCGAAAGTTCGTGAGTATGTATGTTTGTTACTTCTTCACGTCTGAACGGCTAGAGCGATTTCAATAAGGTATGGATTTAGCTGACACCATGGATTAACAAATAGGCTACGTTTTTCCCTAATAAACCGCGGGTAACACCGTGGGGCACAGCTAGTAAAATGTAATGTAGAACACGAGTAATCCGTAACATAAATTAAACGACCGGCCTGACCTAGTGGTTAGTGACCCTGCCTATGAAGCCGATGGTCTTGCGTTCGAATTCCAGTAAGGGCATTTATTTGTATGATGAGCACAAATATTTGTTTCTGTGTCAGGGGTGTTTCCTATGTATTTAAGTATTTATATGTATCTTTCTGTTATATATATCGTCGTCTAGTACCTACAACAGAATGAGCTTACCGTAGGACTAGGTCGATATGTGCAAGATTGTCCCGAAATATTTATTTATTTATTATAAACCCTTAAGGTTACCAACAGTGGCTCATATGCTAAATAATCTAGTAACCTACTTTTTCGTTAAAAAAACACTACCGTTGTAGGTAGGACAGTACTACTAGTGAAAACTAGTAGTAACTACCTACCTATATATGTATACAAGGATGGAGTAGACACCCTAACAGTATAGTTTTAATTGGCCAAAAGCCCAACAACTTTAAAGTACTCTCCAAGGTCGCATTGTAAACATTTAAGCGTACTCAACTTAAGTACTTTGACCTGAATTCATTCGTTTAGTGGATTGGAGGTCAGCATTTATTAATGTTACCCCTGAGTATCATGGCGACCCTGATACTTGATGCTGTAAGTTCTGACAGCCAGAAATCAATATCCATGATTTATATTTTTCTTCCGTTTAGGCAATCCGCCAGGCAGGAGTGCCCCCTTGTTTGCTCCGCGTTCAGAGAAAATATGTTTTGTATTTATATTACTTTTTGTTTTAGAACTAGCTTACTTAGAGAGAGTGGAACTTGCAAAAAAGGCTCTTTATTTTATGAAGAATTATTTCGATTAAACTCAAAGACTTCTAATATTTGATTTTTAAATTGAAGAAGTTCAGTACGGTGAATAAGGCAATTGCAAAATGAAATTTCTTAATGTCTTCTTAAACGGATATTTAAACAACGAGGAAACAAGAGAATTTTACAAAAACGTGATAAATCGTCGGTTCATGGTGATCAGAGGTTTTATTACGTCAAAATAAACGTACAGTAGAGACGTTTATTTTGACGTAATAAAACGTCTCGAACGCGTCAAGTGTATCACTTGTGTTACATGTATGTTGTGTTGTATGTTAGTTATACGGGTAACTCTAACGCGATGGTGATGTTTTGTTACGTTAAAAACTCAGAATCATACATAGGCGGGGTAGGAAACAACACAATATACATATAGTTAAAGCAATAACCAGTTACATAGCGAAAACATTTTAGAAAAAAAATATTAAATCTCAGCTCCGCGGAAAATATTATTTTTATTGGCAACACCTTCAAATATTGGCGTCTGTCAATCATTACGATTTTTGTCTATAGGTAGGTACTCGTACGTTTGTGTCATATTAAATGTGATACTAACGTGTGAAATGTTACAAGATTTATTTAGGTATTGTGAAGTGAGAAAATCGATGTTTTTTTAATTCATTTATAATTCCCCGTACACAATGGCAACTTTAAGTTCAGTCAAGAGCATAAATACTCAGTGATACTGATAAATTAATAAATTATATATGTATACCGTGTGTGTATTTAAGTTTTTTTTTTTCAAACTTAACAGAATATTATCTTTCTACCTATATAAAAGAAAGTTGTGTTAGTTCCGGCTTTATAACTCGAAATGGGATGAACCGTTTTCGATGATTTTGGGTTCGTTGTGATCGTCTTAGCCAAAATTTTAATAGTATGCTTTAAAAAGGAAAAAAATAATATAAAAAAGACTTTCATGGGGTAGAAAGTTCGCCGGGACAGCTGGTACAAAATTAACAAAGGACTAATAAAAACTTTATCACATATACATAGCTGCAATAAGGTGGAATATATGAAAACTTATAGGTAAGTCAGACAACTGATCAGTGATCACAAGCTTCGCTATACTAACTTCATTTAATATACCTAGAAAATAAGACAAAATGTCAATGTGGGTAAGACCGTCTATCTGGAAAGATCGTCTACCAACCAATTTCCTACATTAACTCATAGGTATTTATTGTTATATGACGGAGTTCCCTTAAAAATATAGTATGCCGGTCTTATCCACATTGACATTGAGAGTGGCGCTGGCAACACCAGCCGAGTATAAACGTCAAATGGCCCTGGCGTATTTAAATATTTAAAATAAATAGTAAAAGTGTTTTAAAATGTAATTTGTTTTGTTCATTGAAAAGTTAATAGTGTAATTAAAGTGTAACAGTGTTATCTTTAGTGTTAGTTTACTATAAGAAACAAAATTTCGGTGTCGGAATGAGCGAACTGTCAACGACTTTTTCAACGATCAAGATTTAAAATTAAACCGTATTTGCCTGTGTTTCATTGAAAGGGAGTATTGTTTTTACATTTATATGCCTATTCTTAGTCTGATTGACCAACATAACCTAATATTTACAAGATCTTATTATCCTGTAGTATTCTATAAACAAGTTAAGTCCCATTAAAAAAGTAATTTATCATAACAAAATAGCTAAGTAAATAACAAGTAAATGCTAAATTAAGTCACTAATATTGAAAATTGTGCCTAACAATTACTTGTATATGTCAATCAATCAGTAAATTAAGAAGTTTTTAAGGTAAATTCTTACAGTAAAGCTATTGACAAATACTTAAAGTTCTCTTGTATCTGAACACTTTGTTCTGCTAATAAAATTGTAAGTCTTACTTGTTTGGTTCAATTTACAAACACTTTCAATGTTTTCAGCACAAAATTCTAAAATGACTACACGCAAGGATGTTTTGGTGGCTAAAGTTCAACAATTACAAAAAGAACTGAAAACGGCAAAGGAGCTAAATGACCGACTCCTACAAGAGCAGGATGAAAGTGAGCAGGAAATCGAGCGCGTTGTCAGAACAAATACTGCTCTCAAAACTCAGCTTGCCAACCAGGACATCGAATATGAAGACTTGCAAGGGGAGCGGGATCAACTTCAAGCTACTGTAGACCGATTTGAGCAATGCCAGGAGATACATGAGCAGGCATTACTACGCATCAAGGACCTGGAACAGCAGCTAGAGGAAAATAAAATAAAACAATAATAAACAATTGCAACAATATTTGCAAGTATTGCACCGAGCACTCCGGGCCACCAGACAACAATTTAAGTATTTTTGATGAACTTAATAGCTATGAGGTAGATTTAGTAAATGACAGTATAGTAAACTCCCCTATTATAGATAATATAGATTTGCCCTACTCTGTATGCATAGAAAAGAGCAAAAGTAGTAATAGGAAAATTCAATTGAACGGAGCAAAAAAGATTAAAAAATATTTAAAATTAAATAGGTTCATTAAAAAGTCCAAAATCTTGCTGAAATGTCACAAACTATTATTTAAAGCTATAAATTCTAAATTTAAACCTATCACCTTGAGTAATGAACTCCTAAAGTGCCAGCACCAATTAGACCAGACAGTGGAGGAGCTGAATCATCACTCCTCTGAACTCACCAAATTACAACTTAAGTTAAACGACATCAATAACAAGCACGAACTATCCAGTAAAGCACTACAGGAATACATAGCCTTCATGAACACTGTTCTAGCACCGGGCAGCGGCTACCCTCTGCGCATGGACTCCCCTGCCCCCGCCGCGCCTGGCGCCGCCGGGCTCGCCTGCGCCGCGCGCCGCGCCGCTGCCGCTCGACTCCAGCGCGACCACTCCGCGCCTCCAGCTCAGACGTGACCTGAACCTGGGCGGCCGGGTGCCACTGCCGGTAGCTGTCGAGCTGGCGCCATGTCCACCCTGCGCTGTAGAGTCGGCGCCTTCACCGGCCTGTAATGCCGAGCCGGAGTCATCGCCGCCGTGCGCCGTCGAGCCGGCGCCGCTGCCGGTACGTACTGCCTCGCTGGCGCCAGCACCGCCTCTTGCCGCCCCGCCGGCGCCAGCACCACCGCCGCGCACGCTGCTGTACACGGACGAGGCGGGCGCCGGCCTGGGCGCGCTGCTGGCGGAGCGCCTGTCGCAGGGCGTCCTCAACAACTGTCACCCGGGCGCCTCCGTCGATCGTCTGACCGACTGTATCTCTGTCGGCGAGTTTGAGCGCGATTCCACGCTTGTAGTGTTTGTAGGTAATAGTGTAGATTGCACCAAACGAGGCATCTTGCGTTTAGCCGAAACCCTGTCACGTATTGACCGGCGAAATTGTGTAAAAATAATTATCTGCGCCTTGCCTTATAGAATGTCTAGTAAAGTAAATGAGAGGGTTTATTCTTACAACTCCATATTTTATAATCTTGCTTTGTACAGTAGTACGATTTCGTATTTTGATACGAATAAATTTATTACAAATTTTATTATGCCCTATAATAGAACTTATCTTCCGAGAAGATGTATTATTGATTGTGCTAACTTGTTAGCATTTAATATTGAAGGCCCCGTCGTGTCTGACTCGACGGATTTAGACAGGGTGCCGTCTCGTGATGTAATTAATTATGATACGAATAAATATATTAAATATTCTTGGATGCCCTGTAGTAGAACTTACGTTCGGAAAAGATGTCTTATTGACTGTGCTAACCTGTTAGCATGTAATATTGTGGGACCCGTCGTCTCTGACACGGCGGATTTAGGGAGGGAGCCGTCTGGTGATGTCCATTTAAACTAACTCCTACGACAACGTGTGCACCGACCGGCTCTGTTCCCATACATAACTGCGATGCTAGTATGAGTAATAAAACCGATGATTTGTACTTAGTTCACCAAAATATTCAAGGGTTTACCAGTAAACAACTCGAAATTGATTTGTTCATACAACACTCGAACATTGACGTCCTTTGTATAACGGAGCACTGGCTTAAAGGTCATGAATTTATGTTTAATTTCAACAATCATAGTATAGTAAGTTCATTTTTTAGAAAATCCTCCATTCGCGGCGGGTCATTAATCATGGTCAACAATAATATAAAAAGTAAAGAGCGTAGAGACATTGTTGCCTTGTCTGTGGAACGCCATATTGAACTTTCTTGTGTAGAGCTAGAACAGTTTATAATTATATGCGTGTACAGGCCTCCATTGGCAAACTTTAACTTATTCGAATCAGTGATTGACGAAGTTCTTACTAGTGTGTTTAGTTGTAATAAATGTGTAATTGTGTGTGGTGATTTTAATATTAACTTACTTGAATCATCATCCATGTCTGTGAGGTTACTTAGTACATTTAAATGCTATAATCTAGTAAATTTATTTTGTGAGCCTACTCGTATTACAGCGACCAGTGCTACATGTATAGATAACATTTTCAGTAACAAGGACGCGACTAGTAAATCCATAATAAACAATTTGAGCTCTGACCACTGTGGACAAAAAGCCTCTTTTAGAGGAAAAACTGAGGTTATTCCACAAAACACCATGTGCAGACCAATTTCAGAAAAGAGATTAGATTTATTCAGTCGCAATATGAAGAAACGATTATGTTGTCTTCCATTTACCCAGGAAAACCCTAACCGTATGAGTGTCGAGTTGTTTAACTGTATTAAAAGGGAATTTGATGCCTGTTTTATTCAGAGGAAGGTGAAGGGCAAGCTCAAGACTAAATTTAGCGACTGGGCTACGCCGGATATCCATGAAAAAAGACGCCAGCTCTATGATCTATATGATTTGAGAAGTATTAATAAAAATCCGGAATTTCTGGAATATGTCAAGAACTTCTCCAAATCTTTCAAGATGTTGTGTGCCGCTGCTAAAGCTGATTATTTGTCCAAAAAAATCCAGAATTCCAAGGACAAAGTTAAAACGGTATGGCAAGTAATCAATGACGAAACTGGGAAACGTAAGATCAGAGATCCACACTATAACCTTCGTATTGATAATACTTTGGTAAGTTCTGACCAGGAAGTAGCGGATCATTTTGAGCAGTTTTTCTCTAATATACCGGTAGAAACAACAAAGTCTCTTCAATCATCGCCTGACGTCGCTGAGGTAATTTTGAAAACGAATGTAGTGGAGTGTACAGAACTTTTCACATTTTCTTATATCTCTCCAAATATAGTTATTAAAACTTTTAGATCACTAAATTTAAAAAAAACTGAAGATCTTTGGGGCTTATCTATCAAAGTACTACACTCCATTGTTGAATCGATTGCACCACACTTAGCTGATATTTTCAACAGATGTATTGAATCAGGAGTATTTCCGGATATAATGAAGCACAGCAAAGTTATCCCCCTGTTTAAATCAGGATCGAGATTAGAACCAACCAATTTTAGGCCAATTTCAATACTGCCGGCTTTGAGCAAAGTTTTCGAGAAGCTAATTCTAAATCAACTCTTGACACATTTCGACCGAAACAAATTGCTCGATAGAAATCAATTTGGTTTTACTAAAGGTCGCTCGACCACTGATGCAGGTGCTGTCCTTCTCAATCATATATTTGCCGCATGGGAAAAAAACAAGACGCTGTTGGAATATTCTGCGATCTTTCGAAGGCGTTTGACTGCGTCGATCATGAAAATCTAAAGAGAAAACTGTGCCATTATGGGATAAAAACCAGGGCCCTTGATCTCGTTTCGTCTTATCTTTCGAACAGAACACAACGAGTGATTATTAATGGAGCTCAATCTTCCGGGTCCGCTATAGCACTTGGCGTACCTCAGGGCTCTATTCTTGGCCCGTTTCTGTTTTTGGTATACATTAATGACCTACCGAAACTTGTGAAAGATAAACATGACATAGTGCTGTTTGCAGACGACACATCGCTGATTTTTGAAGTGGACAGAAGGGAAAGTAACTTCGAGAGCATTAACAATGCTATCTCCACAGTAGAGAACTGGTTTACAGCAAATAACCTTCTTTTGAACGCCAAGAAAACGAAATGCATCAAATTTACTCTTCCCAACGTCAAGCAGATTAACAACAGCAAGATTGCAATAAACGGTGATACAATGGAATTTGAAAATCAAACTGTTTTCCTGGGAGTCACTCTGGACGCGAAATTGCAATGGCATCCACATATAGCCACCCTAGCAGGGAAACTTAGTTCAGCAGCCTATGCAGTGAGGCGGATCAGCCATTTAACGAACATTGAGACTGCCAGGCTGGTATACTTCAGTTACTTTCACAGTGTTATGTCGTATGGAATTCTGTTATGGGGTAAAGCGGCTGATATTGAGACCATATTTGTGCTACAGAAGCGAGCTGTCCGCGGCATTTATAAAATGCGCGGTCGAGCATCCGTAAGAGAAAAATTTAAGCAAGCAAATATTCTCACTGTAGCGTCTCAATACATACTAGAAAACATTATGTATGTGCGGAATAACATCCAAGAATTCAAACTTAACCGTGATATCCATAGCTTTAACACTAGAAATAAAAATCAAATTGCTGTGCCCGGCCACCGCCTCGCCAAGGTTCGTTCATCTTTCGCTGGAAACTGTACACGCTTTTATAATAAAGTTCCTGCTGATGTAGTTAATTTGCCACAAAATAAATTCAAGTCATACGTCAAACACTATTTGTTAAGTAAGGAATACTATACTCTGAAAGATTTCATTGAGGATAAGGATGCCTTTAAGCCTGTAGCTTGATACTGTAGTACAGATTATTCCATTACTATATGGTCTATGGTCTTTACCTACTAGTGTCCAGTTTGTTTGACACGAGACATGTTGTTCTCTTCTTTTTTTATTTTATTTGTTATAATGTTTTATTTTACTCTTTAGACACTTAGGGACATTATACATCCCTAATTATTGTATTTATATTATTATTCATGAATATTTATTTGCATAAATAAATATTTATAGCTTCTGACGCATAGAGACATTTCTCTATATGCCTTTCATAACTAAAGTGTTATTTAAGTATGTAATGGACAAGCACAGAATGTGGCTTCTCACCAGGATGTACATGTGACTAAATTTGTTAATTGATAGAGCCTGCCAGCCTGAACATGTCATGCTCACTTAAAAGTCTTTGCTTATGGTGGCGTCGTTGATCGGGTCGCCACTTTCCCGAAGAAAGGTTGAGGGAGGCGATGGCTGAGATACGCGTCATACTCGTGAACGGGTGCTGTTTGTGGAGACCGGTCTGTTTTGGCTGTTTGGGGCTATGTTTTAGGTAGTTTTCTTCTTGTTTATTTACGTGATACACATCATTCGGTGCTTGTTTATCTTTAAAAAACAAAAAGTGTTAGTATATTGAAATTATGACACCTGGAGACCTTATACATCTCTGAGGTTTATTTGTATAAGCATGTATTTCTATTTTTGTGTATATTTTGAAAACAAAATAACTATACATATAATATTTTTTGAAAATTTTGATTACTAATTTTGTAATTTCTAAATTAGAATAAAGGACACAATTCAGATAAGAAAGCATATCGAACGTTTTGTTAACTTCGTTCTTAGCAGTCAGATTTGGACTTTTAAGTAATTAATAATTATTTTTATTTTTCCTTTGGCAGATTTTTTTTGTAATTGTTGGATATGTTTTCTTAAAGAATAACGCATTTTTATGTAATTTGTATAAGATATCTTTTGTAATACTGTTTTGAAAAAATAAGTCCCGCCGAGTTTCTTGCCGGTCATAAAAGTCAAAATACTTCTCGGGTCAGAGGTGTAGGGTTAGAACCGGTGTAGTTTTTATTTTTCTCTTTTACTTTTGTATACTCGACGTGTAAAAGTGCCCTTGTGGCCTACTTACTGAATAAACGTTTGAGTTTGAGTTTGAGTTTGACCTTAGGTATGTTACAGTAATAAGAATATTTAATTTAGAGATAAATATCCGTATGATCTAAAGATCAAATATATCGGGACATATCCTTACTTAAACAATTTATATATCGCATGACTGCAAAATTATTTGGCGTCTCGTGTCTTGAAAGCCTCGCTACGCTCAGGATTCAATTTCAACACTAGCGCCAAATAACCACTTTGCAGCCTTGCATAACAATAGTTATTTGTGTAATCAATAGTCATGCGGAACACACAATTTTTCACCTCACTACAGCGAGGAAAATTCTAGCGGCAAGAAAAACAATAAAACAAAACTTATCACGCGATTTTTCAGGGAAATCATATCGGCATCGCTACTAGAATCATTCATTTTTATAGTTCCAACGTTGAGTTCAAAGAGCTTAGCACAGGAGAAATCCGACAAATTTACGTAAATTGTTATAATTTAAAACTTTAAAAAAAGTTTTTTTTTGGTTGCGTTCAAAAATTACAATATTTAGTAAACCTATATTTCAATTTCTTTATCAAATAAACATTGAAATCGTATTTTATTTATTGGATTAATTAGTCAAAAGATGTAAATTAAACTGAAATACTATTAGTATATTATATAGTAAAACCTATTTGACATAAAATAAAGTGTAGGCAAAAACAAAAAAGTTAAAAATCTGTAATCAAAAACATGTATCTGATTGGTTATTATCTATGGTTATTATGAACTCACCGCGATACTGCGAACATCGAAGTTCGTATACACGGAGAATCTTTCTCTTTTATTCCAATGATACTGACAGAGACAATCGTCCGAAATTTACGAATATCGTTTGTCGCGGTAGCGCCCCAGTCACGCGTTGAAGGAATTTTATGCTTAAAAAAAGTTACATGTACCACAGAGAATTACAATCACCGGCTTCGAAATTCAAATGACTTTTGCACGCTAGCGGATAAAATAGGCTTTTCCACGCAGATTTCGCGCTATAAACTAAGATTTTCCGAGCGAGTGAGGTGAAAATAACTATTCTATGAGTAGCCAATATTAAATTAAATACTAAAATTAATAAAACAAATTACCGGGAAGGGCGGGAAAACGTAAAAATAAACGAGTGATGTTTATGGTTATGTTTTTTTAAACTTCCGCCTTCCAATAGTGATGACACCAAAAAAGTTTTTTTTATTATGTTGGTAGCAATGTATCGGTATGTGGCACCTGCTGCTCCGCACTAGCTTACCGTTTCGTAAGGTCTCTCAAACGATACAAGTGCTATTTTGGGCAATAGACTGTAGACTGTTATAAGTTATAAGGAGTAAATAATGTATGTCCTTATATGTACGTTCGTGACTATGTAAATGACAGTTAAAAGTACACGAGTAGACAAACAATATTATTAAACCGCATTGTGTATTTTACCACAATTTAGAAGCAAGCACGACCAAAAATTACGTATTCGACTACCGATCAGTACTTATTATTTTCTTTGTTAAACTTTCCTTAAAAGGTTATCCGTGGGAAGAAATTTGCGGAAGCAAATATTTAATAAAATATTTTATTCATGTTCCTAAGAACCGTCTTATTGAAATTAAAATGAATGAATGAAGGAAGAAACCAATGAGGTGACGAAAATAAAGGTGAAGCTTGCGGGACCGACTCTGTATAATTTATCGATAAATTATGGTGGTTGGAGCGACCCTATTCGGATGAGAGAAAGGTACGTGGTAACTAGTTATTCTTTGTACAGTCGCCATCAGACATATCGGAGCTGTGAAGGTGATAACAAATATCTGAACAACACTTCTATTGTCAAGGCGATAAAGATATTTGTGACCACAGCATTGATATATCTGATGGCGACTGTACGAGTAGGTAGCGCAAATGTTATAATTGTGTATGGATTTTAATCCGAGCAAAAATTTAATTAAGGAATATTATCATATCAACTGAAGGACGTCCACTGTTGGACATAAACCTCCCCCAAAGCGACTTAAGGACCGATTTCGCGCCACTCGTATCTAGTGGATTCCCGCGATCTTTACCATGTCGTCACTCCACCTTGTTGGGGGCCTGCCCACACTGCGCCTTCCGTTACGTGGTTACATCTCGCGAACCTTTACCCTCAACGGCCATTGGTTCTACGTGCAATGTGAAGGAATAGATATTATAATAAATAAATGTATTTTGGAATCTAACATAAATCGTCCTAGATAAGGTAAGCTCAGTAATGTTTGCGTTGTAGGTAATAAATATTCGTATATTTAATCGCCGTCGATTTATATACCTAATAAGTTAAAATAAATCATATAAATTCTTTTCTAACCAAGGAACAATATTTGTGATTAACACGCTAATAAATCCTCTTACCAGGACTCAAATTCGGGACTAAGGAAAAAGCATGAGGCTACTTTATAACAATTATAAGTCACGGTTGCTACCGACTACAAGCTAAGCTAGACTAAATATGATAAAGAAACAAATTTCATTTTTTTTATGACATAGGCGGCAAACGAGCAGACGGACTGCCTGATGGTAAGCAATTACCGTCGCCCATGGGCACCCGCAACACCAGGGGAGTCACAAGCGCGTTGCCGGCCTTTAAGGGGGGTTGGAGCTCTGGGAACCTTACTCACCATCAGGAACACAACACTACATACCTGAAAGGTAGCAGTGCTATTATGGCTGTGGTCTTCTGTAAAGAGGAGGTACTGCCCCAGATTCAAGCGTGAATTCATATGAATTGTATAGAAGCGGGTAACTCAAATTTTATAAGTGTGTTATATTGCTCAGTGTGAGCCATAGTTGTGAAATATTGCTTTCTGTTTTGTGGAATAATGGCGAAATATAATTCGTTATTAACCACTTTCTTGACAATGACATATAAATGGAGGAAATTTCATTGTAAAGCTCTGTAGTAAACGGTAGAATTGCTGAAAGCATTTCTGTGTAATCGTTCGTTTAAAATAAAGGGCACTTCTACTCATGTAGGTACAGTCAGCATTAAATACTTAATAGATATGAAAGCAGAGAAATTAAATATGTATCAGTTCAGGTAAGATAGCATATCAAAGCATGTCTATTTCGTGTAGTCGAATTTGTTTGTGAATTTGAGTCCATCATTATTTTTATATTTTATTATTTTTAATTATATCTTGTATTTTATTGAACTGTTTGAAATGGTTTCTTGTGGGACTACGCATAATTATGTACTTTAATATTTTAGTATTTATTACTGTTTTGAAAAAATAAGTCCGGCCGAGTTTCTTGCCGGTAATAATCTTTTCGGGTCATAAGCAGTGGATTTTTCTTTTATTTTCATATGTGCATTATAATATTACTAAATTGAAAAACAAAGATCTTTTATCTTTATATTTGGACACTATTACCTATACGACCTATATATATCTATACGACCTATATGACTTATACTTCATTAACAGCTTTTTCAACGCCATGAGAAACGAAAAAGTTACCGCTCAGGCCGAAAAGTCAAAACCGAAATTGGATTTTATGCATGAGCATGTAGGTCAAATTTCCTCTGTGGTCTGTGACCTATCAGTCATTAGCGTTGGATCTGTGGTGCCGATATATGAGTCTCTGGCGTCGAACAGGTTAAAGCAGTAGATTTTACACCCAATTTGGTTTCTAAAATTAGATATATATACCTATATTTTTATATCTAATAAGCAATAAAGTAATACATAAGTATTATTAATCAACTATTAAGCAAACTTTTCTATATACATTTTTATGTCAATTTACTATTTGCGAGAGTTTTTTTTTATATTACATTAAGGGGAGCCGAAATTCGCCAACGATAAGCTAATGGTAAGCGGTTATTCACAAAAAGTTTTTTTTACAAACCAGAAGTCCAATTAATTTACATCGTTCCTAAGAGAACAAAGGCTGGCCAAGTTAAATGACTTACAACGGTTTTATTCTAACTTTTGAATTAACAATTCTAATAAGCCGTCAATTGCAGTTGTTATATAAACTTAAAGTCTACTTTGTAACAGACAAGGAATTCTATGGGATTCGGCGCATAAGTACAGTGTGAATCTACCACAAGAGTTGGCGTGAGTTTTGTACTCATGTGTCAAGGTTTAGAATCGACCTGTACATAAATCATCATCATTTTCCTCGCGTTCTCGCGGCATTTTGCCACGGCTCATGAGAGCCTAGGGTCCGATTGGCAACTATTTAATTTAGTCACTCAGAAGACTTGTTTTGGAGTCCATAGATACCTAGGTCTCCATTTTTAAGCGCTAATGTCCGTTCCTGTCACCTGCCCGTCACGCACTGAAATATTATAATGACTTTTTTATACTACGACGGTGCTCTGACGGCTCATACGGCTCGTCTGATGGTTTTGGAATATATTTAGTACTCACTTGTTAAAATTTGCACTCCCATTAGAGGTTTGCATATTTATATTGGTTTCAAACTACGCTACGGCAAGGAATGTTTGCTAGAACATTTGCATTGCACTTCAGCGCTGATTTTGCAATCGTACCCTTAAGGAGTCTGCCGGGTGCGATATAAACTGAAGTGCTTTGCAGTGACAATGACCCCGTACTATGAAACTGTTTCCAGTATTTCTGTCCGTCCACAGTTTACCCAATGACCCCACAGCTCGCCGACGAAAGACTGTGCACTCGTCCACTGCTTGGACTCTCATGACTCTGGCCTCACATAGAACGCCAAAGGGAGCAATCTCCAGCTTGCTAGGACCCCATCCTAGGTGCATTGTCTAATCGCCTGTCTTGATAGGTAGGTTGGCTATCGCAGTATGTTTCACTGCAGCGTGCAGCCGTCCGTCCGGTTGTTTCTGGTCACAGCTTGGGGACAATACCCGGGTCAGACAGCTACATGACTCAAAAGTGACAACGTAAAGCGCCATAATGACGCCATGGCATCCTTGTCACAGATTTCTATCTACATAATTAACTGTCTTATCGTTCAAAAGGTTAAATAAATTTACCCCTTTTTCAGAAACTTTTACAAGAACAGGAAATCCGTATTCAAAGTTTTATCTCAGATTTCCGTAATTTATAAAAACGGTTCACAAAAGGAATCTAATTGTAGATTGTATTTATTTTTGGCAAAATTTTAGATCATTTGCGATAATGTTACCCTCGGAATTTCTTCTCGACAGGTTTTAAAGTCTGTTATCCTTTTGCCAAATAAACAATTCATCGTATGAAAAAATCCTTAAACGTATATTTTGCTTTCCGTAAATATAAGCAACACAAACAAGGAATAAATTAGACATCGTTAACAAAAAAAATGTCCATCCGAGCGATAAGCCGAAAAATTGCCCTAAAATGTGGAATCGGCAAATATTTCACACTGATACTGTCGCAAAATTAATTGAGCAATTCACAAATCGTTGGATCGCCGCCGGCGTCGCTATCAACAATCTGAAGGCTTGACGAAATTCGCGCTGTCAACTTCGGCCTAGGAACCGCTAACAGTTGAGAAATGTACACTTTCCTTTCCTTCCTTTTCTTTCAATTATAAACAAAAACAAACGAATAGTTGAGTTGGACTATGGCAGGAAGAAATATGTATTTTCTTAAATCGTACAATTTTAATTAGCCTTTTATTACATAATTAAAATGATTCCATACAAATTATTGCTACGGGCTACGGCGCTCGGCTTCCACGCGCTACGCGCTTCCCGCTAGGGTCACATTCAGACATTATAAATCTCAATATTCATTCATATTGGTACAACAGTTATTCGAGTATTTTGACACCTTAGAGCTTAGGCACACTAGCGTTACGGAGACACCGCGTTAACGCGGCGGCGGGGCGATTACTATGGAATCGCCAGGAAAACGCCGAGTGGTCGCCGCTAGTGCGCAGAAACGGGAACAGCGTCAGGCGCGCGGCGGTGTAATTTATTAGTTCGTGGAATTTACTTATGTAAGTAAATTTTACGAATTATATATATTGTTTTATATTTTTGTTTAAGTTACCTTACTTTATATTGCAAGAACAAATTGAAGGTAAGAATAGGTGTACTAATGTGCTCGTGTATGGTATGTAATGTGTCGTGCTACTAATATTTTGTAATACACTTATAAATGTTGGTACATACTCCATAACGTAGAACTATTAATATTTCTTTCATAAATTGAAATAACTTTCACCGAACCTAAATGGACGTATTTATGTATTTACTTTTTGCAGAAATTGCGAAACATCTGCTTGACGTAACTGGTGGCCGAAGAGTTGGCGGCTTCCTCGCACAACTTATCAGCATTGCGATATAACGAGGCAATGCCGCCAGCATCCTTGGTACAGTACCTCAAGGGTATTTTTTAGATTTAATGTAGTAAGTTTTTAAGGTACCTACTCGGCTGACAATTTTTTTTTTTATGATATCGGAGGCAAACGAGCAGACGGATTACCTGATGGTAAGCAACTACCGCCGCCCATGGACACTCGCAACACCAGAGGAGTCACAAGTACGTTGCCGGCCTTTAAGATCCCTATACGCTCTTTTCTTGAAGGTCTGGATGTCATATAATATGAGTAATTTAAGTAAGATTTGTAATCTTGTATGTTTTATGTAAACTATCTTAAAACAATTGCCATTTTTAACAACATAACTCTGTACCTATAGGTATCGTATACATCGCTGGTATACCAAGTATCAATAAGGTATACATACGTGTACCTTGTGGCAATTTTTGCCCTTTAAAAAGTTAATAGTGGTAACGTTATTTTATATAATTTATTTTAAAATCCATTTTCTATTTTTGAAAATGGGAAACAATTCAATTCTACCCATGATTTTGTCAATTTTGCTTGTTAGAAACAGACAAAAGTTCAACGTTTATTAAGTTTTATGATTTTTATGAACGAGGTAATGAGATACGATGCATAACTGTTACAAGAACGATATCATTTCAGCAGAAACAGTCTCAATGATTTCCCCAGGCGCCAGCATTTCTGGATTTATGCCGCACGTTGTCAAATTACATTCATTGGTAAAATTTTATCTGGTGATTTTCTATTGTATATTCAAATCTTTTTGTTAATAAAATCACGAACGATCCACAATGGTCGAATTTGCGCATCCAGTAGATTCCCGCGATCTTTACCAGGTCGTCGGTTCGCCTTGTGGGGAGTCTGCCCACGCCGCGCCTTTCGGTAACCACTCGAGAACCTTTAAGCCCCAACGGCCAAACCCTCGGTTCTATGTACCTATAAAGCCCTGTCCACTGCTAGCTACTAGTAGCTTAACTACTCAAGTACAAACTCCTCTAGGATTTTTTTTAGCAATGATCATTAAAGATGTGCGTAAGTTTGAATACGTTCGAATGAATAAAAGTGGAAAATAAGTTGGAAATAAGTACAAAAATTATTTAATTATTACCAGCTAGCCTAATATGGTCGGGTTTTTATCATTTGTCACAAGATCTGTCCCGCTCCAACAAGTGTGTGAGTGCGAAAGTGACGGTAAATAGCAACCATGCTATCCATTGTATACTCTATTATGTTATGAAACATTGGATATTTTATATCATTATGGATAAGCAGACGGCGTTATACAAAAATTATGCATATAGCCGAAGACCGGGCTCAGTGGTGCACCTTTGGAGAAGCCTAAGTCCAGCACTGGACAGCAATAGGTTGATGATGATGCTTGATTTTCCCCTTCAGTTCATTCTTTTGCTTCACACATTATCCTCATTGAAACACAACATGCATAATCACGTCAAAATAATGTGTTGCTCGTATAATATTGTAGGCGTTAATTACTTTGTGCTGCTCTTGCTTATTTCGTAATACGTTATACGTGTATAAATCCAATAAAGCAACTTTAAATTATGGTTATAAAAGGTTCAGAAGGTTTTTTACGAGATTATGGATTACGAGAATTCCATGTGTATGGTTTAATGTAAATAAATCAGATACAATATTATATATTATAAATACGAGTTTTATTTTTTCAGTTTCTAGGTTGCAGACAGATTAGTGTCGGTGTAAAACTTCATTTGGAGAAACGAACGAATTACCTTAAGAATTATAAATATTTGCATCCTACAATGGATTAAAATAGTTGATCAAATTTATTGTACCTGGGGGTTTTCTGAGAAAATGTCACTTATTAGCGAAATTTGTAAAAAAATTGTGAAGATAATTAAGCATTTAATTTCTATAAATACGAGTCGTAATACACTTACATTTGGTGATCGTTTCATAAACTTTAAGCATGTTCATACAATGCAAAAAAGGCAAATAAAAATTTCCATACTGGGTTCATACTTAATTATCTTCACAAAACTGACATACTTTAACGTTTTCCACATGCTGTTCATTGGGGGCACTTTGCTCTGATAACTCCCACTTACCACCACCATTAATGCACACTATTTTCTGAAGGCTAATGACTAATGTATGTTTAAAATTACGAAAACTTTTAATTGGAAGGAAGTTTATACTTAGCACAAGATTTGCCTATTTTAAGTATTATCGACATTAAGATTCAAAATTGTTACACAAACTTTAGATAAGTAAACTAAATCTTATAAGAAATATTATAATCATTTCATTTCGACTTTGACATACGGCTATAAAAGCGTTCAGACAAAAGGATGAAAATACCAAATGGGTACCACTATCGTCACGTTCTATAGGTCCTCAAATCAGTGTGCGTACCTTTTACGCTTTTGACACAGGTGGCGACCCTATTGCCTCTCCGACGCCGTAAGACTGTGGACAAAACAAGACGTGACGTTACGGGGCCACGTGACCTTCCCTCGTACAAATTGGGACATTTGTTTCCTGACGAGGGTCTTTTCGATCAGCGATAAGAAGTTGCAGTGCTTGGTGGAAACATTGCAGCGATTTAACTGTAGTGACGCTTAGAACATTTTAGAGAATTGGTTCTTTAAGAATTTTTCGAGAATATTCTGTGATTATGAATGAATCATACGAGTACTTTATTGCACAGCTCAAAAACTAGAACAATCACAAAATGGAACAAAAAAGCTACAAAAAGTAAAAAGAGGCTAACAACAGGCGATCTTATCGCTAATAGGTGATCTCTTCCAGACAACTTTATGGTAGCGAAGAAAAGGAAATAATTGAAAAACTACAGGGTGATGAAGGAATTCTCTGAATAAAACATTTTCACAAAAATTAGGTCTTAACACATTCGCTGCCACCCCCTCCAAAAATGTATGGAAATGAACGCACATCTGCGTCGGTGGCAGTGAATGCGTTAATAAATATATAATACACTAATGAATAAATAAATAGGTATTATTAAATGTATACATAAATACATACAAATGTAAATACTGAATATGATTATTGAGGTCATTGTTAATGATTTGTATTAATCGTACTTATATTACGATAGAAAAATAAATTATATTGAACTTTCCGTTCTGTAGTAGCTAAGCGTATTAACCCTCAAAATAAAATTACCCACATTAAAGTTGACACGCGTCCCATAGCAAAAATAAATAATGGTGACTTTTTTATTATTTAAAATGAAAGCAATTATTACCTAACCACTAATCTGCTACACCGCAGTTTGTGGACAGAAAACTTATTCTACCCTGCGTTATAATCAATGCCAACACCTTGACAGCGGAGCTAAATATCATTATTAATGATTTTGATCAGCATGATAGCGTCAATCGACGGTGAAGCAGGTAATAAATCTAAGTAAATAAATCACCAAGAATTTTGTATCGCGTCTAATTGTTTCCTAATATCGTCGGGCCCAGCTGCGTAGGCCACACCATTGATCAACGTCAAACGCTGACGTCGGCCAAAAGCGATCGAGCTTTCAGTTTACAGACAAATACGGCTTACATTTTAGATTGTGAAAATAAATCATTGTGATCTCCGAGCAAACATGTCTCGGGTAGAAATGGCAAGGCCAGATTGTGGCGGAAGATTTAGTGCTGAGCGTGTTGCAAAAGTTTCATGCGTCCGCGTGATAATGTCAGATACTCTGGATTTCGGGGTAAATATAGAAAAGTTGGAAAAAACTTCACTAAACAACAAAACTATTAATATAATCTTTTGAGAAATATATTTTATTTTTATTAATATATTTTATACTTTTTACAACGGGATAAGTACCTACCTAAAAAAACCTCTAAAAACAAAACTAACAATAAAATGCAACTAAAACTAAACTAAATCTAAAAAAGGCCCCTGTGGCATGGTACCGAAAACGCTGGCAGCATTTGCTGAGTCGTGATTAAAATATATGACATACCTATAATTTAAAACGTATTATAGTGTGTGTAAGTCTAATACGGGCGAAGAATTAAACCTGACATAGGATTTACCAGTATAATCATTAACTAAAAGGTTTTTCTTTCATTATACCTATTATACACATATAATTATTTTTTGTAAAAATTCTGAGCAGTAATGTACTGCGAACATTACGCGATATAAGTTTTTGAAAACAACTGTTAACGAGTGTTTAACTCGAGTGTGTTGCATTAGATTGCGGGCCGTATTTTATTATATGGATAAAATTTTAACTGCACTTCTAAGCAAAACTTATCTAAATATATTTCTTATGTCCTATTCTGCCCTCCGTTAAGAGATTCGCCCGTATGAGACTTAACACACTGTATATATTATTATGTACGTAAAACTTTGCTGTCTCTTGTACTGTATTGAATGACATTAGGTACGTCTTGGTCTTCGTCTTTCTTATTACAATTTTTTTATGGCATAGGCGGAAAACGAGCAGACGGATTGCCTGGTGGTAAGCAACACCAGGGGAGTCACAAGTGCGTTGCAGGTCTTTAAGGGGGGGTGGATTTCTGGGAACCTTACTCACCATCATCAGGAACACAACCTACACCTACCTGAAAGGTGTTGTGCTATTATGGCTGTCCTCTTCTGTAAAGAGGAGGTACTTCCCCAGTTGAGCTGCCCCAGATTCAAGCGTGATGGTCCTCTCTGTGCCCTACCTTTCATAAAAATAAAAATTACCTCCGTTGAACATCAATTTCCCGTCACAACCTCTCAATTCCAACCACCACAAGTAAAATTGTTTTCAAACCACAAGAAATGCGACCTTGAGTTTTTAATCTTCTAAGGAAAGTATGTAATCTGTACCTAAACTTCTGTTACAGTCGCAATGGGGTATTACTGGGTACAGTCGCAATCAGATATATGGGAGGTTTGGAGGTGGTCACAAATATCTGAACATGCGCGCATCTATCAGGGCGACAAAGTGCATGGTCAGATATTTCTGACCATCTCACCAGATCCAATATATCTGATGGCGACTGTACCAAATCATAATAATTTTGTGAGAACAATTCGCAGCTAGCGTGTGATTCTACGTAGCCCAAATTTTACGTTATACTGGCAATATTCAGTTATTAAATATTTAGAATATTGTGGAATAGTATAGGTAGGATGTGCGTCGAAATATTTAATTAAATAGCAATAAAACTAAGAACAAATCAAAAATATTTTGATTTGCTTTGATTTTTTTAAGTTCTCTATTCTATTTCAACTTTTAAATAGTATTTTTTTTTATACTAGAATGATCAACGATTGAGCCCAGTTACACACAATGGTAAGTGTCGACGAGGTCCGTAGTACGTTGGCTCAGTAACAGCCTATTCACACTTGCCTTGAAAAGACCCAAGTGGCATCTTAATACATAGAAAACACCCATGACTCAGGAACAAAAACCTGTGAAAATCTAACAAATAAATGCCCTTACTAGGATTTGAACCCAGGACCGTCTGCTTCATAGGCAGGGTCACTACCCACTAGGGTAGACCAGTCGTCAAACAACGTTAATTTGGTAACTATTTAATTTAATATGATTACAGGTATTTTTGATATTACGGTGGTGGCACATAAGCATACGACCCGCCTGACGGAGCAGTTACCGTAACCTATCATCATCATCATCATCATCATCATCATCATCATCATCATCATGCCAGCCGTAATACGTCCACTGATGGACAAAGGCCTCCCCGAGATGTGACTTGCATCATCTTGGGGGCAATTTTGCCGTAGTTGCCATGCTTGGCAGGCGGGTTGGCAACCGCAGTAACTGTTGATTTGGTTTGGGAGGAGATGGGGTGCTGCCGTGTATCCTATGGACGAACGTTTCCATAGGATTCAGACCCGCCCTGTCCTTTAATGTGCGTGCGGTTTGGAAAACTAAAAGGATAAAGGACAGAAATTCAAACTAAATTGAACATTATAATTTATTTTAATTACATCTTTGGTAAGTACAATGGCTTAGGGTTGGCATGGACCCAAAAAATTGGTTCTTTGGTACCTACATTTTTTGGTGTTAGGCTTACATAATTTTGTCATAACTTTACATTTCTAAAATTGAGTATTTCCGCAAACATTGCATGGGTACATTTAAAAATACATTCACATGATTTAGTCATTATAATATTGTGACTGATTCGATTTGTACTTTAAATATTTGTTATTTATTAATGCTGCACCATATGTTTGAAATACGGCATTTCTTGGTTTTGAATAAATAAATATTACAGGATATCCATACACTCGTCAAGCTTACAAGAGATTTGAGCAGCGTGCACTGCGGCCGCACGTACCTATATACATTTGCATATATTTAATATGTACGCTGCTCGCTCCGCCACGTTGCACGCTCAACTCGAGCGTCCACACAGGCATGTGTAAACAGTTTCAAATATATTATAACGGTGCATGCGTTCACATCGCCAGCCGGAGACAACTGAAGCGCGCGCAAACGCCGCGCTCGTATTTACGTTCCTGTTGGAGCAAGACGGAAGACAGGTCGTGCCCCTCTCGCTGCATGAATTGAGCAGCGAGCGCAGAGCAGGCGGGTAGATTGCTATATTTTCAACTACCCATAGAACGACGATCGAGAGGAAGACATGTTATTATGTACATGTTATAAATATGTTATTTTACTGCTACCTATTTTGTTATTTTATAATGATTAGCAAATTTTATATGAGGCGAAGAACATTTCAAATAAAGTTCATTATTCCAGTGATAAGACTGTTTACATCATCTTCTGCCTCCATATGATCATGTCGTGTGTTGTGATTTAGTACATCCTAGTAATTATTAGTAACTAGTTTCTTACTGATGAATTATTTATAAGGTCTTTCGTATTACATAGTTTGAAATAGATTAAATATCTAGGTACCATGTCAGCTAGTACCAAGAAATGCCGGATCACAAACTTATTCGTATTCCACATGGAGAACATACATTTACATCATAATAATACTTGATAAATATAAAAAATATGCAAAATGATTATGATTGTGATTTTTGAAGGCAAAGCTGTCTCCACTATTCACGATGCCAAACTGCTAGAAAGAAAATGCATACAATATGTAAATTTCGTTTACCGATGAACTCATTTTGACGCAATTATACGTCAGCAACATGTCAAAATCGGCATTGATGTATTATTTACGAAACATTGATATAAAAGTAAAAAAAAAAAATATTAATTTACGACTCTCCTGTGGCCAAAAGTTTACAGTTTATGTCCATATAAATTAGGTCTTCATCGCCCATTATGATAAAATTGTTTTTGACCCATAAATCAAATGAATGTTCAAACGTTAAAAGTAGTCTCATATGTCTCAGTTCTCATACATTTCAGTATATCTCCTGATATCATGTCAGTTTAATTTTACCCAACGACCTTGCTTCAAAACGGAATACTTAAGAGAAGGTAATCCGAGCGCGCGAATTTTAATGAGAGCTTTTTGTTTTATTATTTCCCAAGATGGCAATCAAAATTTGTACTGAACGGTTAAAATTAAAAAAAAAACATCTACGGGCCGATTTTTGAGAGTCTTGAATAAAACAAATAAGAAAATAATGACACACCAAAATTACTTAAGTACCTACTATTTTTGCACGAAATCTCAGAGTTTAAAATGCGCCTTTAGTAAACTTATAAAAAGCAAGGACTACACTACATTTATAATCTTTAACCGATTATTTTAAGAAATTGAATCCACATTATAGTCCCCATTAAATATAGCGGTCAAGGTACTCAAAAATATCTGAACATGCACTTTATCGCCTTGACAATAGAGGCGTTGTTCAGGTATTAGTAACACCTTCGATGGCGACTGTACTACGCCTTAAGTAGGTACTCGTTTAATCTGTGGTAAGCCCTACGGCTTACGCATGTCAAAGCACTTCATGATAATGTTTACGTAAATTAGGCATACCTACATAAAGTGACAAAGTAACAGCCACGCGGCCTTCAGAGATACGGCAGTATTTACACTTCAAAAATGTTGTATTTTTTACTCCGCGTTTAAACATGCTGGCTAGTCACTCGCCTCGCTATTCGTCGAAACGTTCGACGAAACTTTGGCTATACAAAAACGCGATGCGAGGGACGAGAGGAATAGCGAGACGTCCGCGTACACATGCGTGCTCGTGTTTCGCCTCGCTACTCGTGCGAATGTGTGGAGGTAGCATTAGAGAGACAGTGGCTTGTTTGCGAATAAATGAGCACAAGTAAGACCTCTTTTAAGTTTATAAATAAGAAAAAGGAAATATTTATATTATTGTTGATGAATGTTGAAAAATATTTACCTACATACACTAGAAAAAAATGTTTACATATTATTTATCATGACAAGGCTTCTTTAATCATTTATATTACTGTAGTTATTTAATGTATGGTCTCATTTCAAAAATATATTAAGTACAAAAAAAGTATTGCCCTGATAAACTAGGTTACACGACTATAAGGGATACATACGGTTTTTAACAAATGTCTTACAAGGTTTTACAACTTAATAATTATCGTATAAATGTCACCTTAAACTTCTTAACACTTTTATAATAACATGCTTCAAACTTTAGTTTCAATCTCAGTTTGTTACTTAAGGAAGTCTAGCAGTATCCAAGTATTAAAGTTAAGTCCTATATACTATATTTGGAATGGTTTGAGTTCACTTTCAATTATAACATAAATGCAAAACATTTTTTGTTTATGCGTCTTTACGGAAACCTTAATACGGGCTTAATGGAAGCAAATATATTTTTGATTCCAACAGCATTTTAATAGCTATAACTATTTGCTGTACCTATGCAGTTTATCATTATTAACCTTTCGATTTTATCCCTTTGATCGCTCTTGTACACACTGAAGTTTATTTAGTTTACTCCATATTTCGTAAACAATTATTATCACCTGTATCAGCAATAAATTAAGATTTACAAATTTTACTTTCCTTTTGGTGAACAAGTTACATCATGTCACGTCGTGTTTTCAATGAAATAACCGAACATGAAATGCAATTAACTATTCTTAATACACTTTATCGCGATTTAGGAATAGTCTTAGTTAAAATTATTAGGAACTCCTCTACAGCGGTCAAAGGAATAAAAATCCATAAAAACTTTACGCCAATATCAATTAACTTTCCAAAAAACCTACTTTTATTTCATTATACAGCACCGTCTTCGATTCAATAATCATCGTTTCGAATTACAATGTCTTAGACATCCCGCTTACATACAATAATATCACACATTGATATTGTACACTTCGTACGTAATTATTATCATTAGTGCTAAAATTGCTGTTATAAAAAACATTATATCATCAATATCTACTACAACGTCAATCGTTACCATACCATTTTGAACGGAAAAGTATGTTACTTCAAATTATATTATAATAATTTCAGATATATTAAACATATTGAATCGGATTCACTGCCACTGACGCACATGTGCGTTCATTTTCATACATCTTTGGAGGGGGTGGCAGCGAATGTGTTAAGTCAATAATTGCTTGACATATTTCGTCCATAACAAACGTTGGTCAGTCAGCCAACGCCCACGTTACATGAAAAAATATACTCGTTATTCAGTGTGACATGTCGAACCGTTGACGACTATAAAACATTTCAATTTATTTAACTTAAGAGATTGCCAGCAAAAACTCTGATAATGGCTGTACTAACGTGAAATTACAGTTTGGGTACAGTTACAAAATTGGCCAAAAACCTAGCCGTACTCATTTAATGTCGTATAATAAAGAAACAAAATCGTAATTATCATAATAAAAAAACAACTTTATTTTTAAAAGGCGACTACGCTCACTTCCCCTGACTTAATCGTTTCCAACATTTGATATAACTCAATTTATTCCAACCTAACCACCCACATATAAGTAGTGCCCTTGATGTAGCTTAATATGGTATTTCCACAAAAATTACGTACACTGTAAGCAAAAACAATTGTAATAAAAATTGTCGAATTTACAATTCTCTAATAGAACCCATAGAATCAAGTTTTTACCAAACCATGCGTTGCGAATACAAAAAAAACTGTACAAGATCAGTATTGGATTCATAAAACAATATTTTACGGATCTGAAATTCAATAAATTACAATACAATAATAATTTATTGCTCTCTTACAAAAAATAAATTAAAGCTGAATATATAATTTACACAAAAGTTGGTCTTATCGCAATAAACCAAATGGTTTCAGACTATCAATATAAAGACTTCCAGACTATAATTTTACAGATGTTAAAACATGTTGTTTGTGTTACTACAATTAGAAATTGTAATATACATTAGAAAATGATAATAATTATTATTTGTTTTAGATGGAAAACTTTCGTCTTAAACAGTTTTATAAAAATAGGATGCTTTGAGCATTCCAAGGTCTTGCCCTACAAAATTTGTGCTTGCCCCTTTATTGCTAAGCGTAGGTATATACCTAAGACGAACCATATTTAAAAACTAATTTTCATTTAACTAAACTGAAATCCGTTCAAGTCAAACGAACGAACGAAACGAGATAATTTCAGTTTATTCGTAGTTTGCCTAAATACTATAACAATGTCATGTAATAAATTAAATGTTACATAGAGATTGCACATTGACTTACAACTATTTTACACTTAATGTATACTTTGAATATCGTCATGTCATCAATAACTTACCAACAAACTTTAATATCTACATGCCAACATCATTCCATCTCCACTAGCACAATCACGGACGGCTCGCGATTAAAACGTTTCTTGTAAAAAAATCCGATTCACAAACGCTAATATTGCTAGGTACTCGCTTAATATACTGAGGATTTAGAGCAAAGTTCTTTGCGAAACACTATTATTCATCGGTTTGAGGGAGATGCAGTGGGATCCCCCGTCAACGACTAGTCACGGCGGTTGCTTCTCAGCAACGCCGTTCCCAGGTGACCGTCACGCCCTCCGGCGACACATGAGCAGGTTCTTATAAGCTTGCCGGTACTCGCTGGACATCACAACATAAATTATAGGATTGATGCACGTCGTCAGATATATTAGAATATACCCAGCGATGTTCGCTAATGGATACGAAGTGAACTCGCGAAATATCTTCGTCAGAGTTATAGGGAGATAGCAGACCCAGAACGAAAGCATTATTGCCATAATCATTTTTAATAACTTTCTGTCTTTTGGCGTGAGACGCGGCGCTCGAACGGGTCCTGGTCGCTTTAGAGCTGCGGCCGCTTGTCGCAATCTTTTCGTCGTCTCGCTACCACTTGGCGTTCGTCTTCCGTCCAATGCACATTCTTCATCGTGCCCATCTAAAGTGTCTACACCTGAGGATGAAGACCGTTCAGGCCCGGGAGTCGGTGGACAGTGTAAGACTGGTGGAGCTAGAAGGGTTCTGCGCGGTGGAGCCGCGTGGTTAGCTCCATTTTCAGGGCCCGGCGACTTTTCTACAGCAGTGGAGGCCGATCCCATAGCCGAGTCCTCTCGTCCCGGTCTGGTCCGGCCCCGCACAGGTGCCCTTGATTTTCTAGCTGCTTCTCGAACTATGCAGAATATCCTCGCATAACATATAACTATTGCAAGGCAGGGAAGCATGAACGCTCCCACAAAGAGGAACTCTTTTGGAGATCTTTTGTTGTCATCAGGAAGTATGGAACATGAACCAATGCTGAGATCGAGGCCAAAGCGTCCCCATTTCTCGAACCACGTCGCTATCAGCGCTCCGAACGCAAACGCCCAAGTGCTAGCCACCATAACTGCCAAATACTCTCTTCTGTACAGCCTGGAGACAAAATATATCATTATTAATGTCATTGTTATTAAACTCTTACGTGTTAAGTGAAGTGGGTATGATTTATTTAAGAAAACGTTAATTGCTCTCTAGAGTCCAAGGCTGCATCCGAGCCGATGTTTTTCAAAGAAACACAATTAAACATATGTATTCAGGTATTATTACATATGGATTTAAATATCAAAGATATTCGCTAGCAGACGTCTGTGCCTAATAAAAATTACCTGTTTACTAGGTACTACTGTATTAAGTTGGATCAAGCAGTGGAAGCCGTCTCGGAAAAGGTAGCGTAACTACCTTGTGAGAGGCCTATACCCAGCAGGACTACAACGGACTGATGATGATGACTTAATTAAGTATTACAGAACCCGGCCTAGCGTTGACTAGTCCATTCATTTGTTGGGGTAGTGCAACTGATACTAGGGTGATGGCACCAATGTTGGACCCTTTAACCTGACAGGCACCAATGATGGACACTCAGTTCTTAAATCAAAAATATTTACCAACAAATTCACAACACTAGATTCATTTGAAATAAGCACTAATGTTCATGATTGGTTCCTTGTCCATTATTGGCGCCGTCAACTAAATCATTTCAAAAGATACGACACGTTGAAAATAAACTTACTTAGGATATAATCGTGGATGCGATATCATGACATATCTGTTGATGGTGATGGCCAACACCGTGAACAGCGACACCGCCACCAGCGCATATCTCGCCAGCGGGAACATGCGGCAGAGCGTCCGGCCGTGCGCCCACGAGCGCCGCCAAAACGTCGAGGCGGCCAGCGGCAGGTTGAAGCAGCAGAAGAGGAGGTCAGAGCAGGATAGGTTCATTATGAAGACCGCAGTTGCGTTTCGGACCTGGAACGAGGGAATAAAGTTATTGCGTGTACACAGAAAAGATTTATTGACCCAATGAGTAATATTTTGGACCTTTTTTTTTATGACATAGGCGGCAAACGAGCTGACGGATTGCCTGATGGTAAGCAATTACCGTCGCCCATGGGCACCCGCAACACCAGGGGAGTCACAAGCGCGTTGCCGGCCTTTAAGGGGGGTTGGAGCTCTGGGAACCTTACTCACCATCAGGAACACAACACTACATACCTGAAAGGTAGCAGTGCTATTATGGCTGTGGTCTTCTGTAAGGAGGAGGTACTTCCCCAGTTGGGCTGCCCCAGATTCAAGCGTGATGGTCATCGCTTTGCCCTACCTATCATTGTTGGACGTAGTTTAAGGACATACCCGGGTCCAAGTACCTAGTAACACACTTCTCATCATAAATCTAGAATTTTGATTATTAAACATTCTGTTAGTAAGATTGTCTGAGTTCAAGATGTGTAGGTATATCTTCTATCAAGATTATCCATTATCCCAACAACTTTTAGAATATATATTATGTAATTACAACACTAAATAATCAAGTGTTTGATTCCATAACATTATTACACATTATTTTCACATAAATAAACCGGTATTAAATGTAGGTATCTCAGTTGTTATTGTATTTTCTATTTTGTTCAGCTAATCAGATAATCTGTTCTTGTTACCTAAATACCATTTAAGAATATTGATGAAAAGTTAGAGATTACGGGAAATACTTAGTTTTTTTTATATATTAGGTATGCATCTACATATTTATTGCCTCTTTATTCAGTTAATCACTTATGTTAATTAATACCTAATATGAAAAATAAAAATAAATTATACTAATTAAAAATGAATTATTACTGCTAAAATAACTATAAAAAGAATACCCCATGTAGCAAGTCCCCCTGCGGCATGGACCCCATAACGCTGGCTGCGTCACCTCTCTGTACCGCTACTGCGATACGCTGGGAGAGGTAAGAGCCAGCTTTTGGGTCCCGTGTTGACCAGCCGCGCCGACAGAGCCCTCACGAATTGTTTCGTGTCGTCTGACCAGGGGCCCAGGGTCTCAACTGCGAGTGCCGCGAATTCGTAATCCTTAATGATTTTTAGTTATAACGGTAACGATCCCTGATTTGTATACAATCAAGAAACGTCACACTAATTAATTGAAATAATGAAGATAAATAATAATGATAATAAAGTAACTCCAGTGAAATTTAAATTATATAAATGATCATCATCTATCACGGTGTAAACATTACACCACAGGTGATATACTTTTAGGGATAACAAAATTTGAAGTAATATAATTTAATTTTTTGTAAAATGATAACTTACATTAAAACTATTAGCCACTAAAAACCGTATTACTAAACACGACGTATTTAAGCACACTGTCACAGTGTATTAATTTATTAGTACTACCTAATTATAAAACTTTTGATGCTCCCATAATTTCAAATTACAAGAGTCGAAAATCATTTCTAAGCTTCAACGACGTAGTCATATTATATTTCATATTTAATTGCAGCTATCCGGCGCCACTAAAGTAAACTAATGCAAGCAAACTGGTGTTAGTAAACTATTACTATAATACTAAACTAGTGCTTGTAAACTCCAAACACGATTTATAGCAAGGATGATATAAGACTTGTAAAGGAAACGCTCATACAATATATCATTCCCGCATTGCTGGCTAAGGTACTAGTCACCATCACCATCATCATGTCAGCCGAAAGACGGACATTGCTAGACATAGGCCTCCCCCAGAACGACCCAAGATGACCGATTCTACGCTTTCCACATCCAACGGTATCCCGCGACTCTAACTAGGTCGGCGGTCCACCTTGTGGGTAGCCTACCTACGCTGCATCTTCCAGTTCGTGGTCGCCAATCCAGAACCTTTACGCCCCACCGGCCATCGGTTCTGCGGGCATTGTGCCCCGCCCACTGCCACTTAAGTTTGACGATCCAAGGTACTAGTGCCATCTAGTATTTATCAGCCGCAATAGAGATTCTCGACAGACGGCGCTGCAAAAACTTACCAAAACTATACGTTTAGCCAGCAATTCAGAGGAACGCGGTTTTGTATAGGCATTGTCAATCTCTCCTAATATCATCCTTGATTTATAGGTATTTTATGTGCCCACATTTTGATGCTTCAAATAATTGTCTACAATTTTATAAGGTAAACAAAACTTCGCCTAAACAAGGAAGGAAAACACAACGAAAATACAACGAAGTGCCATGTTGTTTTCTGTTTTTACATAATTCAAGGAAACGTCAGTTGGTCCGAACGAATGGGAACGCATTAAATATTTAATCAGTACGACTGATAACATCAGTCAGTGTCATAGACGCGCAGTGCCTAAGAATATTACGAATGGAAACATCACATATCGCGTACATCTTATACTTAATATTTTCTTTCAAAGTTCTACGACTATCAAATCCCAGAGGAATGTGGGATTCCAGGAATATGGGCAGCAGACTCCGTCGAAACCGAAACGTTAGCTAATACGGTTGCCAACCCGCCTACCAAGCGTGGTAACTATGGCACATCCCTTTGAAATTGACACAAGTCATATTTGGGGGAGCCCTAGAGCAGCTGTGGAAGACTTATGGCTGAAGCGATGATGACGATGATGATGAGGCCTGTCAAATATGTCTTTTTTTAAGGTGATACTTCTTCGGTTGCCGCAATAATTAGTCATGAAATACAACTGAAACGGATTATTTATATAATATACAATATTTTTTCTCAGTCCACCGGATACTGAAGGGTTAAAACGTTGGGATGAAGTTAAAATTAGTATACGCGATATAATCCGTTTCAGTTGTATTTCATTTGGTGATACTTAATATTATTTTCTTCAACGGATTATTATTATATCACATGAACTGAACTGAACTTAGATTTCATCTACTTAAATTTTTAACTCTTTCTGTACTCGCAGTGTTATATATTCCGTTTTCAGTTGATTTATTCCATGTAATTATTTTGTAAGAAATGAATAAACAATGAACACCGGTAAATTAAGCCGCACAGCCTAATTATGCCATATTTTTCTCTTATTAAATTATAGTAACTTTATACGGAATTCGTCCATTTTGTTAGCTAGACGTTAATGTTTAGAGGCACTTACAAACTTATTTACTTATGTATGAATATTATCTAGCCAGCCATGATACCTACAAGTTAGAAAATACAAGGGAAACAATTTATTAATTTTTAATTTTAGAATTTCAGTTCGTATTAACAGCTTTCAGAGCAAAAATGTTTTGTTTATTATCAAGAACATTTTTTTTTATATATTATATTTCCCAGGATGCTGCTATATCCAGGATACCTTGATGAATGACCTTGGAACAGTTACATTCCTTTAGTTTTCTTACTTAGAAGTCTCTCATGAATAAATCATATTTAACTTTTAATTGTTTTTTACTGACTTGCGACTCCACCTTACCTTAATTACCACAGATACACTGATTCCCTTTTACTCTCGTTTAAAAAGACAAGGACTGAAGGTGTTGTTAGCTTCTTATTTGCGAAAGCAATTTATACTTAATGATAGATTTATATTAATCTCAGAAGTTTTCAGTATCAAATGAATAAAAATCACTGCGGGTCATTTTTCACTAACCCTATAAGTATCTTACTTATGAAGTGGCATTGATTTATATTGATTTATTTTGAATTTTTATAACAACCAAGTAGCCAAGCCAGTAAAAAAAAATAAAGACTATCTGTTTTCATGCTATTCACTGAACTTTGTGTGCACAGAAGCAAGTTTCTTCAAATTTATAGTCATTTTCAGTAACTGGTCAAAATTATCTTATCTTATGGCAGTATTTGATCAAAACAATGTTAGATATCTTTTCATATTTTTTCTATTAAAATAATCTTAAACTAACCAAATCATGGTCACCCCATGCCTTTTGACATACGCAGTATAGGAAGAAACATGACGTCACATTGAGTAGGGTGACCAAATCGTAAGTAAATATTTTTTTCTGCTTACCGTCTGAAAAATAATTAGGTATGATTATCGGTGATAAATAATCAATGATTCACATAACTACATAGCTTCACCTATGAATTTTGTGTCATGCCTTATTCTCTTGCTCCACGACCATACTACCCGCAAAATTATATGGCGAATCAGGCAAGAAATGTCAGTTACCGTAGGGGATTGCAACTATTGCAAGCATATGATATGACAGACACAACACTTTTTATAACATTAAGTAAACAGTATGATTAATCATTGCGTGTCTAAATATTGATAAAAGTTTTTCGTACTATAATTATAATAAGAATGATGTATAAAATTAGTCTTGTTTCGAGATGAAATCTCCGTTTTTGTTAGTCTTGTGAGTGCCAGCTTCAATGCCACTAAGAACAATGACCACTTATTATCTACGAGGTGATAAAGTAGCACTAAATTATGTATTTTATTCTTTAGATAAAAACACTGAGCGTCGAAGTGCTGACCTAATCTATAAGTTATTTATTTATTTAACATGAGTGAAGGCGGATATATTTTTTTCTTCGGCAAGATGGAGCCAATATGAAGCCATATTGCTTTTTATTCATGAGCCCAAAAAAAAATCTTAAAGGAATAGAGAAAATATGACCCACTGCGACGAAGTCATAACATCAATTTTTCTTTTTTTATGAATCAGAACAGTACCTATTTATGACCTTAAACGAATTACCAAAAAAATTTCAACCACCCTTTCACTGTTACCAAAAGTCGGCATACTATATGTAGACCAGATGCCAGAATATAGAAGATATTATTAGATCATATTGATGACAATGTCAGGATTTCATACAAACCGCTTTGATTCATCAATATATTTGAATAATCTTAACGATGTCATTTATGAATCGATAACCTTTTATTAATCATATGTCACTTCCTCTCGTGTTACGACATCTTCGACTATGATTTAAACAATATATCTATGTAATTGTCTCTTTCACGGAGAAGTGAAACAAATAAATACCGCATGTACACTTTTAAGTCATTACTTATACTTCCTTCGTCTTTGCTCACACGTAAATAATAGTCCGAGTCCCTGATACCAAAACGTTACTCCCAAAAGTTTCCACTCACCTTTTTACACCGCGCCAAAGCGATGATGGTGATGAGGTTCCCCGGGATCCCCACCAGCATAAACAGCACACAGCACACCGACGCGAACCGCAATAACGGCTCCGGGTAATCCTTGAACAGTTCCATCTTCGCCAGAGCCTCGTCCGAATAGTCATCCAGCTTGAACTGAGTCAAATTCTCCTCCTTAGTCTCGTACGGACTCGGAGACAAATCACCCATTTTAACTTCCAATAAGCACACATCAATCACATGTCACTCACGCACCGCTCCGACGCTACATATGAACGGTGTGAACCCATTTCTGTGATTTCCTCACAATTTGTTTAATGAGTTGGCTTAGGTAGCGCAGGGATGGCCCGCGGGTGACATCTGTCCGAGAACTGAGGCCGCGGCTGCAGTGTGCGGTGATAACGCATTTTGACGGCGATCCGGGTCGCAGCTGGTCAGGAAACTCGTATCAGTGGGCTCGCATTGTTGTTCTCACTGGCGCGATCTGCGTGGACAAATAAAACAGTCGGTATAGCGCACAACACAAATCACATCAGGTCAAAATAGCTTAACGTACACAATGGCTATTGGCATTTATTTGTAAACAAGACATTAACTAACAACTCTAGTGGCGTATTTGTTTCGCCTAATGAGCCCGAATATTTGATAAGCACTGCAAAAAAAGAATAATTATATTTTACTATTCACATAAAGTGTTTTTGTCAATAGCCTAATGAGTACTTGGTCGTTAACGTAGATGTCTATGTCGCATTCGTAAATATTGGAGTAAAAGGAAAAAATTGGTCGATCTGTCGCCGGACATCGGTGGGGCGGCATTTCTGACTGACCGACTATTTCACACTTGTCTGATCGGACACTTCTTATTTGCGGTTCACCAATCGGATAATCCCGAGATCCTTTTCTTATGCTCTATCTAGTAAAACAATTACTCAATGGATTTTTTTGCTAGAATAAATTAAATAAAAATCCTTTTCTCAACATAGACCAATAATCACAAAAGCCTCAAAATAAAGTAATTTCAAATAAAAGCAACTAGTAAGATAATTAAATAAACAAGTTTAATTAAATTAAGACAACCGAAGACACAGAACGGCTACGACATACATACCCACGAGAAACAATTGAGTATCAATGTGTGCACGACACACCTAAATCTGTACACCCATTGATTTATATATGTCTTAGGACAGACAAATTTATTTTCACCTAACTAAAGTTGTTATTTAATTAAATTGGTACGTAACCAGCAATATTTTAAAAGGTCCGGATACTATAAATATAATCAATATAAAATTCGGTAAATTTTTGGCACCACAAATATTTTATTTCTAGAAAAAATGTATGGTAGAGAAATAACTTTAGGTACGTTACTAAGGTTAAATACATTACACAAGTGAAGTTGAAAATTAGTAAATATATTATGACATAAATATTTTTTACCTGTTAAACGCTCTTAAGTTTAAGTGGTATGCCCTTATACATATAGCTTAGTAAAGTAAGGAAGAGAATGATTCATCGACGCCATGCGTTAGGAAGGGACAACGTGATTCCTGACTATCCCTGTCAAACATTGGTTTTGTAAGACAGGTCGAACTGAGGCTCTAGTGTAAGTTTCTTTTGACGTAAAAAACGTTTACGAACGCGTAAGTGATAATGTTATTTATATGGGAAACGCAAACGCGTTCGTGACGTAAAGTAACGTTAAAAACTTACTCTCAGACCTCAGTACACGTCGTATTATTATCTATTATTATTTTTTAACTGAGAACTATTACTTTACCGTATCATAAACACTTGAGTGTCGCAAAGTATGCAGTGTCGTGTCAATATTATAGCGGCCGCACAATTATTATGATAAGATCTACATCCGTTATTATTATTTTTACAATACGGCTGCTGTGATATAAATATGAATCATGTGTTTGCTTTGACTGTTCGCCGCTATGTAGGTACTAGGTATGTGTGATTGCATCGTGCTTTGATTGAGGTTTGCGTTCGGTTGAGGGTGTGGCAAAACACGTGAACAGCATTGGCAAATAAATGAAAAGTGCTTAATGGCGGGTTTTATGTTGTACAGAATTATGTTGATTATAGTATTTGACGACAGTTTTTTTTATTTTTATATTATGGGACAATCTTACACAAATCGAACTAGCCCTACGGTAAGCTCAGTAAGGCTTGTGTTGTAAGTACTAGACGACGATTTATATAATAGATAGATACATATAGAATTGTCCCCCACCATATCTTCCCGTGGTTGCAGTAAGAGCCTGCTAAGGGAATACACCAGGAGATGGGCAGCAGCATCTCCTAAAATAAAATACCAATTGAATAAAAAAACTGCGCGCGCCAACCCGCCTGCCAAGCGTGGCGCGTATGGCAAACCCCCCCAATGAAAAGTCGAAAAAAGCCACGGCCCCGAGGTTCCGGCGACCTCCGGTGCTCTGGCTATTGTGGTAGCGGTCAGAGCATTCGCGGGGTCAGGGGTGCTAAGAATCTCCGGAAGAGATCCGGCTACCCACCCCGACGACCACTGGCCCTGGTAACACACAACATACGCACTATGAGGACTGACGAAAAGATCTGCGAGCTGGAAGAGGAACTGAGCAGGTTACACTGGGACATTGTAGGGTTATCTGAAGTCCGTAGAGAGGGGGAGGACACCATAATCCTGAAGTCTGGTAACTTGCTCTACCACCGGGAGGGCGACCAACAGTCCCAAGGTGGTGTCGGGTTTCTCGTTCACAAGTCCCTCGTAAACAACATAATAGCCATCGACAGTGTGTCGAGCAGGGTGGTATACCTAATACTCAGAATATCCAAAAGATATTCGCTGAAGGTCATTCAGGTATACGCACCGACCTCGTCACACTCCGATGAGGAAGTAGATGCTATGTATGAGGACGTAAGTAGGGCCATACATACTTCGAAAACCTACTTCACTGTTGTTATGGGGGACTTCAACGCTAAGCTGGGCAAGAGAAGCGGTGATGAGCTGAGAGTGGGGCAATTTGGGTATGGGCAGCGGAACCCTAGGGGCCAGAGGCTGGCCGAGTTTCTGGAGAGAGAGGAACTCTTCATGATGAACTCTTTCTTCCAGAAGCCGCCTCACAGGAAATGGACATGGATGAGTCCGGACGGTTCCACAAGAAATGAGATAGACTTCATCATGACCGACAGGAGACGGATATTCAGTGATGTCTCTGTGATCAACAAGGTAAAGACCGGTAGTGATCACCGAATCGTAAGAGCGTCACTGAATATCAATGTTAGACTTGAAAGGTCCAGCCTGATGAAGTCTACCCTCCGACCTACTCGAGTCCATATTCAAAACCCCGAGAGCTTTCAACTTGAGCTCTGTAATCGCTTTGCCTGCCTAGAGAACTTAGCTTCAGTGGACGAGATCAACAACGGGCTAGTGGAAACTGTCCACACAGTAGGGTCTAAGTTTTTTAGACCCCGCCGTAAGGATAGACCTCAGAAACTAACCGAGCGAACCTTAAACCTCATGGCTGAACGACGCTCTCTACAGCTGCAGTCTCCCGATGACGCGGAGTCATTTAGGCAGCTCAATAGACGTATATCTAAGTCCTTGCGACATGATCTGCGTCTCTTTAATACTAACCGTATTAAAGAGACTATTGAGCGAAACCAAGGCTCCAAAGTGTTCGTAAAGGATAAGTCTATTGGGCAAAGCCAGCTGACAAAGCTGAAACGGGAAGATGGCAGCATAGCGTCGACCAAAGCAGAGGTTTTAGGCGAGATTGAGAGGTTCTATGGACAGTTATACACTTCGGTCGCAAAGCCCGTTGACAGTTTGGTAGGAGATCCAAGACCCAAGCTGTCCCGACATTATACCGAAGATATCCCGGACATCAGTCTGTACGAGATTAGGATGGCCCTAAAACAGCTTAAGAACAACAAGGCGCCGGGCGAAGACGGAATCACTTCAGAGCTTCTGAGAGCGGGTGGAATACCGGTACTTAAAATCCTCCAGAAGCTCTTTAGCTCCGTTTTGTCCGAGGGCAAAACGCCTGAAACATGGAACAGAGGCGAGGTGGTGCTGTTCTTCAAAAAAGGTGACAATAGCCTATTGAAGAACTACAGACCCATCACGCTTCTGAGCCATGTCTATAAGCTGTTTTCCAGGGTTATCACGAATCGTCTCGAACACAGACTCGATGACTTCCAGCCTCCCGAACAAGCCGGTTTCCGAAAAGGCTATAGTACCATAGACCACATCCATACGCTGCGGCAAGTTATACAGAAGACCGAAGAGTATAACTTACCATTATGCCTAGCGTTTGTGGACTATGAGAAAGCCTTCGATTCGGTGGAAACATGGGCGGTGCTTGAGTCTCTTCAGCGATGCCACATTGACTATCGGTACATCGAAGTGTTGAAGTGTTTGTATAGTAACGCCACCATGTCAGTCCGAGTACAGGAGCAGAGCACGAAGGCGATTCCATTGCGAAGAGGCGTAAGGCAGGGAGACGTGATCTCTCCAAAACTGTTTACTGCCGTAATGGAAGACGCCTTCAAGCTCCTGGAATGGCAAGGGCGTGGCATCAACATCAACGGCGAATACATCACTCACCTTCGATTTGCCGACGATATCGTAGTCATGGCAAAGTCGATGGAGGAACTCAGCATGATGCTCGATGACCTCAACCGAGTTTCACAACGGGTGGGCTTGAAAATGAACATGGACAAGACGAAAATAATGTCAAATGCCAATGTTGTGCCCACCCCAGTCTTTGTTGGGAACTCGGTACTCGAAGTTGTTGACTCGTATATCTACCTAGGACAAGTAGTCCAATTAGGTAGGTCCAACTTCGAGAAAGAGGTAAACCGCCGAATCCAACTCGGTTGGGCAGCGTTCGGGAAACTACGTAATGTCTTTTCGTCCGACATACCTCAGTGCCTCAAGACGAAAGTCTTTAACCAATGTGTGTTACCAGTGATGACTTACGGCTCCGAAACGTGGTCTTTCACTATCGGCCTCATCTCAAGGCTCAAAGTCGCTCAACGAGCTATGGAGAGAGCTATGCTCGGAGTTTCACTACGAGATCGACTCAGAAATGAGGAGATCCGTAGGCGAACTAAAGTCACCGACATAGCCCACCGGGTTAGCAAGCTGAAGTGGCAATGGGCAGGCCACATTGCACGCAGAGAAGATGGCAGATGGGGTCGAAAAGTGCTCGAGTGGAGACCACGGACTAGCAAGCGCAGCGTAGGACGTCCACCCACAAGATGGGCAGACGACCTCATTAAAGTCGCCGGAAGACGCTGGATGCAGGTTGCTTCCAACCGGTACTTGTGGAGATCCAAGGGGGAGGCCTATGTTCAGCAGTGGACGTCTTATGGCTGAGATGATGATGATGACATATAAATACATAAATACATACAAATCACCCATGACTCAGGAACATGAATCTGTGCTCATCACACAAATAAATGCCCCGACTGGGAATCGAACCCAGGACCATCGGCTTCATAGGCAGGGTCACTACCCACTAGGCCAGACCCGTCGTCATTTAGTGGGTAATAGTGACCCTGCGTATGAAGCCGACGCTCCTACGTTCAAATTCCAGTTATTACATTTATTTGTGTGATGACTAATGAGGACAGATATTTGTTCCTGAGTCATGGTTATTTTCAATGTTTTTATATATCATATATATCGTTGGCCGAGTACCCACAACAAAAGGCATTTTGAGCTTACCGTGGAGCTCAATCAATTTGTACAAGGATGTCCTGTAATATTTATATACGTAAAATATCGCAATATATATTTTGTTCTACACATACGGACAGCGCAGCAAAAATAATTAGGCAATCGGAGTTAGTTTAACTTTTTTCTTTGTCAACTATACGAAAAGTCCACAACTTTCGAAAAATGGGGCAAACTCTCTGGGCTCCCCGCTGCTTCTTTACTCCTCTAGATGAAAAACTTAACTGAAGGACACCACACAGGTGCCTATGTAGTTGTGCAGAGAATAAATATAGAACTTACGTCAAAATTGTAATGTATGTAGAACGCCGACACACGTGTATAGTCAACCAATTCGATTTCTAGGCCGCTTCGAACCACAGTGACGTTAATAAGAAATCTTTTGCGTATTTTATATAGATTTTGACTGTGACAAGGAACGAAGTGGCCCGGAAATCGAATTGGTTGACTGTACAGTCGGCGTCATATAGTTAGTTACAGTCAGTATGGCCAAATATATAGATTCAGAGCTTTATTTATATAGCAGTAAGGATGTGTATCGATATATTTGGCTATACTGACTGTAACTAACTATATGACGCTGACTGTACGTACACACACGTTACTACTAGGTACATAGGAAAGGTGCTTTAGCTAAGTTTTCACCTATACATACATATTTAATACTCTTTATTTCTAACTTAGGCCAGTTTTCTTAGGTATTTGAGCTACTAATCAGATTAAATGTTTATTTATTTTGAACATTAGTTAATTAGGCGACTTGGACAGGTAATTTTAAAATAGCAAATGTCAAGGAATGAATTGGTCAGTTTTCGATTCTTATATTTCAAGAATACATGGAATCCAAAAATATTTTCTTTTAATATTTAGGTGACACTATAATATGAGTTGATTGTTTTTATAACATAAAACCTAATAAAGCTCTAAATTAAGTACTCGTATCTACGTGTGCGTATTCACAAATGAGAAAAATGACCGACTTTATTTCTAAAAACATACTAAAACCACAGGTTTGTATATAAAACTCTATCTATTTAGACCCAAAAACTTGCCAAGAAATATTTTTATACAACAAATTTCCACTTAACAAGGGTTTACCCTCACAGTGTAATGAAGGTAACTACAATAAAAACCAAGCCTAAAAGGTATTTTTTCACCCATCGTGACGTCAGAATTCACACGCCTTCGTTAAATACAGACCTACCCCTTTGTTATTACGGTCATGAACGTATTTCTGCGTAACTAAGCGCTGTCAGGCCTAGCTGAGTTTCTTGCTAGGTCTAAATATGGTCGGGGTTTTATCACTTGTCACAATATCTGTCACGCTCTAACAAGTATGTGAGTGCGAAAGTGATGAATGGCGCGATAATTGATAAAATAGCAACTATGCTATCCGTTCTGGTTTCTTTCCAAACGGTTAAGAGGTAGGAAACTAGGACCGAAAACTCCCATTAAATTAATCTCCACTTAACCAGATCAAGTTTCAACTGATCTTCCACGCTTCAACTGATCTTGTCGGAAATGCAAACTAAGTTAGAATAGTCTATTGTAGAAAACCAAGTCTGATTTTTGCCGTGTGATGCCGGCTGATTAGAATAGCATCACTCCATCCCGCGGGTGTCGTAAGAGGCGACAAAGGGAAAATTCCTATGGACGGGCAGCAGCGTCCGTTGAAAGTATTTTTATTTAACGCTTCTGCGGTCGCCAACCCGCCTGCCAAGTGGCAACTACCGCCAAGATGATACAAGTCATATTTGTGGGAGGCCTATATCCAGCAGTGGACTGCATAGGTACGGCTGAAATGTAAACTCTGATTTAGAATGGAAATTTTTCCTCAGGAAGGGTAAGAATTCCCATATAGCTCCAATACTGTCCCAATATTAGGGTCAAGCCAAAAACAAAACTAAACCCATTATTTTTGTATCTCTTTTTTACATTATACTGCTGTGAATATTGAAATGGACGGAACGATTTTTTCCGATGACCCTTACCATAACAAATCGCTTGAAAATAGGGTCATATATAACGGGCTTCTAACTCAGTTGGTGAGACTTCGCCTACGAAGCAGGAGGTCCTTGGTTCTAATCCTGGCCAGAGCATTTATTTGTGTGTTTCTCACAAATATTCTTTCTTGGATTATGGGTGTTATCTATATAGGTATATCTTTAAGTATTTGTATGTATCTGTCTATTATATATTATATCATCATCTAGTACCTACAACACGAGCCATATTGAGCTTACGGGACTAGATTGATTTGCGTAAGATTGTCCCAATAATATTTATTTATATATTGTGACTTTTTTGTAAACATATCAACGATGTTCCAATGTTGTTGTTACAGTAGCACGCTTCCTGATAAACCAGGAAATAGATTCAACATGTCATGTATAAATTAAATTTACTTCTTTTTCTAATACCCGCGACTGGGATGCCAAAAACAAGCCACCAAAGTGATCTCAAAAATAATAAAATGTGGTTACGCTAATAAACTGCTATTCGTTCTAAAAATGTGTAGTATACTATTTTACGTGATCTATGTAACTGCCAGTACCCTTACCATGAGTTGTGACTTTGAGGTTTTCTATAACGAGTATCGAGTTTACTATCTGTGCATCTAGTAAAATAGTACAAGTGAGGCACAGATAGTAAACTCGATACTCGTTATCGAGAACCTCAATGTCAAAACTCATGGTAAGGGTACAGAAGCGGGCCTTTCCCACAAGGTCGGCGACATTGATCGATGCGGTGACCGGACCCACTCATCTCGTCCGAATCATCGCCTACGCAACCTTTTAACCCGAATTCAACTTCAATCTTCTCAGGTGAAGTAAAATGTCTTTTTGAAAAGATTCCTGGGTGCGGTTCAATTACTGAGGGAACACCGTTTTTTTGGGCTATTTTTATTTCTATAGGCTTTTCGGGTCGTGTGGAGTGTGCTCAAGCTTAAACTCGCATGGCCGACAGTAATAACGTATATATGGATATTTACCGCATTGCGGAAGCAAATATGGTTAGAGATGATAATTTTGGTGTCAACGAAAACAAATATCGTCACTACTTTGAAAAAATCTAGTATCTGACACAGATAATCTAAGTAAACGCAGTAACTCTGTACTCACCCATACGTCATTTTTCTTTGGAATGCCAGAATGAGTTACAAGGTTTTTTTCAAAGTAGTGACAATATTTATATGAAGTTATGAGCACATGTAAACATGCAAACAGTTACAAAGAAATTATAAGCAAAGTAACATAAGCAGCAGTTCCGCTGTTCATACAATACAAAGCGGGGCTTATTCTTTCCTAACTCTTTTGTCCAATACTCAACTAGAGCTAAAAGTAGAAAAACGTAACAATAATTAATTATATTTATCCGCCCTTTCTAATTAAGAACGGAAAGGATCGCAAGGGTGTGAATTGGAGCCTGAGCCCTAAATGCGATCGCTTTGCTTCGCGTATAGCCAGTGTCCAGCGACCCAAATTCTGTTTTTTGGGTCGAGAGTGTTAATGAAATATCGCTTGCTATTTGTCTGCTGACTGTATTGGAGTGTAAGAGATGTGCTGGCTTGTTGACGTCACAGCAGTAATACTGCTTATGGAAGCGTTACCGTTTACATAACCAATATAGAGCGGTGTTCGACTTTGCTGTTTGGTATGGAAATTTTGGAGTGACTAGGATCAATAAATTGAAACAACTTAAATGGTATCTACACTAATACAATAAAGGCAAATGTGTGTGAGTGTGTATGTTTGTTACTCCTTCGCATCTGGAGCGATTTTACTAAAATGTGGTATGGAGTCAGCTGTCATCCTAGATTAACACATAGGCTACGCTTTTTCCCTAATAAACCACGGGTAACACCGCGGGGCACAGCTAGTATTAAAACATATCACTTCAATTCCACGTAAAAAATATCATAATAATTATAATTGATATTAGAGTAACTGTGATCAAGGGTCAGAATCAGAAGGCGTAATCCTGGACACGGCGCATACGAGTATAGTCCGGCGGTTACTGTACCTACCTGCAGCCGTAACTACTGCTAGCCTGAGCCCTTCCCCGGCATAGTTGTATTTTTTATTTTACTCTTATAAAAATTGTATATAATACCTAACCTAAGACTGAAAATCAATACAGAAACATGATACAAAACTAAAATGAAAATGTTTATTTTTTAACAATCAATCATCTACCAAGTTGCTTCTGTTTCTATTAAAAGCTATTAAATATCAAGCAACGTGTTGAATCTAGTGGAAAAAAAACACGAGGTATTCATAAATGACCTTATTAAAGTGCAGTTATCCCTCTAGCGAATGGTAGAATGACGTAATGTATGCTAATAGATACAGTTCCATTCGCAAGTGAAATATTCAACAAGTTACTGTAAGCAGCAATATGGTAATACATAAGTAAATCCATTGTTTCTAAATGGCAGGGAAACACGATATCTGCGGATTCATTCGACAAACATATTCGCGCTTAGTTTTATTGTTTGAAAGAAGGTTTTTCATAATATTACAGAGGTTTAATTTGTGAACGTATTGTTACTACACGTACTACACATGACACACCAGTACACGTGACACATCTTTTAGAAGCTGACTCTATAAAGATTTTTTTTTCAGTACTTAGGATCAAGTACTTAACTTTCATTATTAAACTTTACTAACTCATATTCAGTAAGGGCCTGGGTACGTTTCGTCTGGTCTACATACAAAATACTAAAATAAATAAGTTTTTGTCAAAAATTTAGACTGTACTTTTTTTGAGTAATCGTCAAAAACTTCACCGAAAGGATTCTAACGAGCCTAAACACCACGGCTTTATCTTGTGTAGAAGTTGATTTTGCTACCATCTGGTTCCAGCATCAGATCAGATCAGTGGTACCATAATATTGCATTGTCACCAATCTAACTGTGCTAATAATAATAAATAAGTGTGCTAAATCAATCGGTTAAAGATGTCTGCTTCAAAATTGAGTTGCAAGATTCCATCCGGATAAACATAAATACATTGCAAATAAAAGCTTGTAAATAATATACATTTTACAACCAGATCATATGGAATAAGTGGTGGGAAATTACACAGAAGAGAGAAAAATCGAGAGACAGAGAGAGGGCCTTTGCCCTCGGCAAACGGCAGTGAGGCACTTTAATAAGCTAATTAAATGTAGGTGAAAAACTTAGCTAGAGCACCTGGTCTATGTAGTAGTAACGTGCCTGTACACGCATTTCGGCGTTCTATATTCAAATTTTGACGTAAGTTCCATATTAATTTTCCACACAACTACATAGACATGGTGACTTTCTTAAGTTTTTCACCTATAGCGTTTTACGCCAGTAGCGAATTAACTACAAATAAAAATGTTAATTGTTTGCGAATAACAGAACTGATAATTTGACTGGTAACCACCGCAGCGGTTTAGGAAGTTAAATAAACAGAGGACCCGCGACTCAAGTCGACCTCCTTAAAGTTAGCGACCGGAAATTGGTTTACGTGCCAAATATCCTTGAATTTTTCCTTTCAGTCGATAACATGCCTTTGAACATTTAGAACGTCGATTTCCATTTCTGATTACTTCTAAAGTTATAATAAGTTATATGACTAAAACGTCAAATAATATATAATTCCGAATCCGTGGTACTGCTACATGCTCATCCAATATTATAAATGCGAAAATAATGTTCGGGTGAATGGATGAATGATACTGGAAGAAATTTTACCCGGAAAATTATAACCCGAAAAGATATGAGATACTTCTGATATCGGAATGAACGTCCCAGGGTGAAATTGAAACAAGAGGAGTGTGACATTGTCACAACTTCAGCAATGGGTTGTCATTGTAGGTGTGATGGTAAAGTATCTTATAGTAACATAATAAAACTATTGGATCCCAGTAACTGGTCCATCCTTTTCACCTAGTAGGAGTATATTCAAGAATCTATTAAATTTTATAGTCCTTACACCATGGTGGGTGTCGTCTCTGTAAACTTTGACAACGAAAATAATCGCACACAAAAGTTTCTTACCATTATTTTTGCACAAAATGTATAGTTTCGATACACACGATTATTTATTTATATCATTTATGCTTCTTAAATACCAATGTCACGATTCGAACGTCGAGTGCTCAAAAATCGGCCCCCAGGCCCCGGTATCGCGAACGTCGAAGTCCGACAAGTATGTGAGTGCGAACGTGACGGATACCGCCGAATGGTAGAATGGTCGTTTCGTATCAAAATGGATGATTTTTGTCATTGACAGTCAGTTTTAGTGACGACTGAAACGACAAAAACGACACCTTCATACATTTTTTCAATATAGTTTTTGTTTTTTTTTAACCCCTTAGGGATAGAAAATAAGCTAGAAAGTTTTTGAAGATTTTTGCCCAGAAAAATGGCTGGCGGAGGCTGCCTAAGGTGTATAAAAAAGGAAAAGTGTTTGGTAGATAACATATTTTACAAGGCATACATGTAACAATAGAACCTCTAATATCTCATCTTTATTAACGCCTAAATGTCGTTTTTATGATTATATCACATCATCACATCAGAAATTTCTTTCCTAGCAGTTTTATGACATCATTAAAAATAATGACAATCATACGAGCACTTGGCACTGGAGTTTATAATTTAAACCATAAAATCTGTAATTATGGTAAACTCAGGGGCTGGTAAATTAATAAAAATTGTAGATAGTTACTTGCTTTGCTTGTTAAATACGGTACAAAAATAACTTACGTAAGCAGCATAATACAAATTTAAGCAGATAGCCTCTTATTAAATACAGAAAGGTTACTAAATAAGATAAGTATATCGGAATATAGTACATAAATAAATAAAAGCTAACCTAAAACCGTAAGTAGTACACGTTAACTAAAACACTCGAAGCGCGCCGAAAACATATCAGAATAACAGACCGAGTAACATACCAAATACAGCCTAATTGGACGAGATTGCGTTAACAAGTTCATTATGAATCAAAGCATAATAATCCTCTGCTGAATACTGATTTTGATTGAAGAATTTGCGCAATTAACACCATTTTCATAGGGTTAGTCATGGCCTATTTTATAGGGTCGCGCTGTCGAACATTTTTTATACCGCTTCGGGTTTGACCTAATGAAAGTTAGATGAGAAGTTAGAAACATACAGTTTGTGAGATGTAGCTTATACTCGTACATCAGAGTAACACATGCTGTAATTTATAATATGGGGTTTCGTACAGTATGGGGTTCTTCAAAAAGGGTGTAAAGAGGTTTTTACGGGGTTGGCAACGCGTTAATGATGCCTCGGTATTGTAAACGTCCATAGGCTGGGGTGACTGCCTACCATCAAGCGGGCCGCATGCTTGTTTGCCACCTTTGTGGTATAATAAAAATATATTGTGTAAATTGTCGAAAATTTACTGTTAAGTGTCTCTTACGCAGACTTGGTCGCGGGTACAGTCAGTATGGCCAAATATATGGTAACACATCCTTACTAAATTATAAAATATAAATAAAACTATATTATATAAAGATCTGTATCGATATATTTGACCACATTGACTGCAATTGTAGCTATATGACGCTCACTGTACCATCTAATTAAAAATACATGCCATTTAAGTTATATCTGTTTTCACAAATATAATAAATTTCATTTCATCATTATAATATAATTTCTCGTAAATATAATAGCTAACAAGTATTAGGTTACAGTTACCACTGCTAGCCGTGAATTATTAACTTAAATATAAGTAAGTTACTCAATACACTGATTTAAGGTAGGTACCTACAAATGTTTCATGTTTGTCCATGTATTGTATATTTCCTAAATATCGATTTATACCGAAAGATGGATTAGAATCGGAATCGGAATAGAAATATTCAATGTCACATTCAGCGGTGCGAAAAGAATATTAAATCAGCTTATTTTGGTTCAATACATAGATACCGTGTATAAAAATGTAGCCAAATTTAATATAAACGGAAACCGGCATTATGCTGGTTTATTTTCGACACGCTCGCAAATGTGTTCTCGCATCGAGCAATATCAAATGCTCTCATGCGTACTGAACACTGAAAAAAGGCATTGTATATCAACAACCTTCTCGCACGATATTGTTATTAGAATGTATTGTCTGTTACCAAGACTTTGGTATTAATAAAGCGAGAAATATATATTTTTTTCTGAATTTGAAATATATTTTTTTACTTTATTTTTATTCACACGTAAAAAATTTACTATGGTTTCACTTGAACCCGAAATTGTCTCATACGACTCATTGCCTTCTGTTTAACAGCGCTCCGCCACAACCTCCACTTATTCTTCTGTAAAGTCTTTTGGTAATCTGACTAAATTACCTAAAGTGCCATACACACCACACTAGGCTTGACAGTTCCATTCGTACGGGCTTTTACAAGATTAAACATAAGATAATTAGAACTGTTGTAAGCCCTCTTACTCCTAGTTAGTTACAAACGGATAAACTCACGTGTACTTATATGGTACTAGGCGACAAGTTACGGGTAAGCGGCGAGCGGAACGCCGTGCAAGGCAGTAGACAGCTGCGCAATTCTAATAAAATAAATAATAATCAATATTTCGGGACAATCTTACACAAATCGACCTAGTCCTACGGTAAGCTCAGTAAGACTTGTGTGTGACTAGACGACGATATATATAATAGAGAGATATAAATACTTAAATACATAGAAAACACCCATGACTCAGAAACAAATATCTGAGCTCATCACACAAATAAATGCCATGACTGGGATTCGAACCCAGGACCATCGGCTTCATAGGCAGGGTCACTACTAGGCTAGACCGGTCTGAGTTAGATCACTGCATAATAGGCTATCAATAATACATACTAAACAACGGAAAGAAACAAAACAGTCCAAGCCAATGTCCACCAGTGGACGTCAGAGGCTGACAGGGGAAACTAAAATGGAAACACGACAAAACAGTTATTTGAAAAACATGGCTTTTGACAAGTCAAAAATAACCTCGGCTTTCTGCACACCAATTGAGCTGAATTCAATTTTTCGCTCAAACCGTTCTAATTTTTAAAGAAAAAAACTTTTTAACGAACTCGAAGTTGGCGATCTTAGTAGAAAATTGGGAAGTTTATATTTTATCAGAAACTTTATCTATTCCACTCAAGTTACGAACATTCGCCTAATTTATTAAATCTCCAGTCTTATAAGTGTTTAAACATGGGAAAACTCATGCAATTGTTTATCGTAACTCGGGTATTGTATAAACTGAAACCGAGGCCGGACAACAGCGTCCCTCATCGCCAACCCGCCTGCTAAGCGTGACGATAATGGCGTTAAACTCCGTATGGTCATGTTCGCTTCTTGTGGTGGTCTATGAGGGAGGCTTATGTCCAGTAGTGGACGGCCGTGTACTGATGAGAATACTCGTACATCCCTTCCTTCCTTCCTCGCGTTGTGCCGGCTTTTTGCTACGGCTCATGGGAGCCTGGGGTCCGCTTGGCAAATAATCCCAGGATTTGGCGTAGACACTAGTTTAACGAAAGTGAATGCCATCTAACCTTCCAACCCAGAGGGTAAACTAGGCCTTACTGGCATTAGTCCGGATGTTTTCCTTCACCGAAAAGCGACAGGTAAATATCAAATGATATTTCATATATAAGTTCCGAAAAACTCATTGGTACGAGCCGGGGTTCGAACCTGCGACTTCCGGATTGCAAGTCGCACGCTCTTACCACTAGGTAACCAGCGCTCTGTGAGAAATACATCCCATAAACTCCAAATTTAAAATAGATTTCCAATTTAATTGCGGTTGTTTTGCGTGTGAAGTCAGCTTCTTGTGATATAAGTGAGTGGAGAATAATAACGTTAAAGTGCTTCTAGTGGTGTCGGCGCGATATTAAATTTGTGAAATTGGATTAACTATGAGTTTAATTCTATTGCTATTTACACTCGAAAATCTAAAAGGTGTTTCAGTCACAGAACCACGTCCTACAGCTCAGTAAGGATTGACTCTAATTACTTTATTATTATTATTACATACATTTCAGTTGTGAACTGCATACAACTGCTGGACATAGGTCTTCCAAAAATATGACTTGTATCATCTTGGGGGTAGTTGCCATTGTCACCACGCTTGGCAGGCGGGTTGGTGATTGCAGTAGCTATAGATTGGGTTTCGACGGACGCTGCTGCCCATCCGTAGGATTTTTCCCTTTGTCGCCTCTTACGACACCCGCGGGAGGAGAGTGGTGCTATTCTAGTCAGCCGGCATCACACGGCAATTTATTATGATTACTTGATTAGAGTCAATGAGAAGAGAGCCCGAAATTTCAGACCTTTGATTTTTGCGTTAGGCTCTCGATAGGTTCTGCCGGCAGTTGTACCTACAACAAGCAGTAATTACGGCACAAGGCTCAGTCTAGCGAGTGACACAACATAATTCATATCTAACCATCCGCTGTGAAACGTAAGTTCTGTTAATTAGTATATCTATTATGTACCTTTGTTACAGAATATAAATAGACTAATAGATACCTTTTATATGTATATATAATTGCTGCGCAACTACACAAAAAAGTACCATAACATTGTAGCCGTTTTCAAAAAAAAATCTTATAAGTCAATTTATTTAACAAATAAAAGGTCAAACCCTTTATTTGAAGAAAGATACTAAAAATTTATGAGCTTCGATATTCGCGGTTGGCCCTGAAGTTCAATAATCCTGGGCACGACGCAGTTATTTCGACGGTTTTTTTCTCTGAGGTCCTAACCAGCGTCAGCCTGGGCCTGCCCTGCTGCTGTTGGCACCTTTAGGTTAGTTTTTTTTATAATTAGTTTACTGTTTTGATATGGTTTATATGTCCATACTTAATTACTTTTACTTAATATTATACACCGCGTAACATGAGGAAACTGAATAATTTTGCCTGAGTTATCCTGACCACATTGAGAGACTAAAATATTATATCCTAATCAAAAAGATTTATATCCAATAAATCTTTTTGAAATCCACCTCGTTTCGGAGTTACGACCCACTATTGAACTCATTGTTTGTTTTCAGGCATAGTTTTCTCAAAAAATTTTTTTTTTATGTCAAAAACATGAAAAATGTAACAAAAAAATGTTTTTTTTTTATTTGCCGAAGTTGACCAAAAGTTATATGATATTGTTTACTTTTTTTGGCCTCAGGAATACGCTGTTAAAATTATTCGGTTTCCTTATGTTACACCATGTATATGCGAAAGTAACTCTCTCTGCCTGTCTGTTGCCTCTTCACACTTAAACCGCTAAACTAATGGGATGAAATCTGGCATGGAGAGAGTTTGAGCTACGAGATAGAACATAGGATATTTTTATCCCACAACCATATTTTAACGATGGGCATGGCTGGCCGACGAAATCGCTAGCAAAAGCTAGTAATTTTAAAATCCACTTTTTAAATAACTTATAAAAATCTAGGTAAATCAGTAAATGATAAATCTTTGTATTGATTAAGCACTAAACATGAGCTGTTATTTTATATTTAAGCTTCCCTCAGTTCCGTACGTGAGGGAAAGATATCAGATAATATCAAGAAAACTGACGATATTAAACGTGGATGCCAAGAACTAATGCTACGGTAACACAATACTCACACATACCTACGTATAAGCAATCGGGGCTGTAGCCAGAGGCGAATTCATGTTTTATAAACATTGATATGATATTTCATCTATAGAAAAAAAATCAGATACAGATAAAATTACCAATCTTTATGCGCGTGTTTGGGTGGCAGAACAAGTTATTAGTAGCATTACTGTTTTGTAAAGTTTCATCGAATTTCTTACTTATGTAAGTTATATATTTTTATGATCCTGGTACCTACCTACGAATATACTATATTTTTAATTGTATCCGACGTTCATATATACTTTTCTTTTTTCTTGCATCGCCTCTACAATGCCCGAAGATTGACCGGTTGACCAAGTTTTATAGTCCGCCTCAATTACATACCGTTCGCCAAAATTATATTAAAACTTTACAGAAATTAAATCGGGGCTCTGGTTGGTATTGTTGGTATGGAAAAGTACAAAAAATTATATTGGAATTACACTTTTGTTTCTGAATACTGTGGCTGTTTGTATTGTGTCATATTGCTAATGCCCCGCTGTGAAGTCTAGGGGAGCCGAGAGGATTTTCTTTAAGTACCACCTAGTTCCGCTCGAGTTCGTTGGCCCTATCACATGGAGTCAGTGTACTCTCACTGCACGATACAATGACATACTCTAAATAGAATTTACATAAAAAAAAACTGTTTTAGTTTATTTGAAAGCACGTCATTTCATTATGATTTTGTAGAAATTACAGGTACAATAATTACCTGCTTACACTGTTAAATTACAAACTTAGTTCAGAAATGATTTTGTTTTTTTTTAATATTCTACCTATCAAGTTCAAAATAATATTCCTAGAAAGTTTTTATAAAGTTCTACTTTTGAGATTTTTAAAACTTTTAGTTCAAAAGTTAGAGGGGGACACATTTTTTTTTACTTCTGTAGCAATTATTTCCGAAAATATTCATATTATATACTATACTTATACTGCAAGGGCTCTAAGTTGACCACGGAACCCTAGAAACCTAATATTTAAGTAATATAGAAATCCGTAGGTGTTCGAGGTTCAAATAATTATTAAACAAAAATGGTTTAACTAAAAGTCCCTCTTCTATTTATTTAGGTTCAGATAAAAATGAAATTAAAGCTATTCCACGAATACCTTTTGCTTTTTGATTCTTTTATATTAAGCTTGGAATTTAATAAGACAGCGTATTATTGTTTTAGTAAATAACTCTCCCGTCCAAAAGTTCTAATATCAATACATTAGTTATCATGACGGCCATTAGTAAACAAAAGGTACATTAATTGTTGTATTGTTTATCATAATAATCATACATACATACACCATACATTTCAGCCGTATGGAGTCCACTGCTGGACATAGTCCTCCCACAAATATGACTTTTATCATCTTGAGGGTAGTTGCCATAGTCGCCACGCTTGGCAGGCGGGTTAGCGACCGCAGTAGCTGTAGATTGGGTTTCGACGGACGCTGCTGCCCGTCCGTAGGATTTATCCCTTTATCGCTTCTTACGACACCCGCGGGAGGAGATGGGGTGGTGTTATTCTAGTCAGCCGGCATCACACGGAAATCGTACTAATCGTTATTGAATAAAATTAATTATTATATATAATTTAAATAATTTTCCTACAAAAATATAATAATAGTGATAGTGCCGACATCAATAGTATACGGTAGACGAATCAGGATATCGTCGGGCGATCATAAAACTAGCCCGTTAGTAAAATACTTGGCATATTATGAAACGCCGGCATCCTGATATGTCGTTCCAAACTCATTATTGGAAAATTCGCCTAGCAATGTGTCAGCAAATCGCAAGAAGGCTGTCTAGAAATTTTATATATATCTACACATTTCATTTTCATCAATGAACCCGTCTGTTTCGCGACTGTTTCTTTCAATAGTTTCGAATTGGTAACCATTTTTATTACCACTCTCAACGATGTATATTTGGTGAATTTTGGTTTTGGCAAATCAGAATATATTACTAAAGTTTGATGAAATACCTGTTCCCAACAAGTATACTACAAACATCAATTCTTAAGTGCATCCCCTAAACACACACTAGTTCGTATGCTCATTGTTTACATGAAAACTGTCTGCAATACACATTGCCTTGCTCCGCAGACTGTGAAGTTGTTACACCAACTTGGAGCTACCAGACGAAATTTTAATTAAGATTCAACACAATAATTTTTGGTCTGAATTGCGGTGTTGTGGGTACTAAATTGGAATACAAACTTTGCAATATGCATGCACTTTAACAGAGTACAAAATAATTAAAGTACAACTACAATTCTGGAATCTGTTTACTTCGTCGTTCGAAATGTACTATTTGTGTTTGGTTTTAGCTTTGGAAATATTTCTGATTTGCCTATTTCAAAATTTAGAAAACACAAACAAAAAACAGTAGACAGAGACGACTTAGTCTTTTTGTGTTACTTACGAGCCAGGTCACAAAATTATTGAAACTGAGCCATCTGGTCTTAAGTTAGTTTTAAGTTTCAGTAATTATTATTTTTATTTATATATTTCTAAATTCTGTCCAGTTGTTATTAAAAAACAGTAATCTAAATTACTGTTTTTTAATAACAACTTTTATACAACTACATATAAAAAATATTTAAAACTAAAATTCTTCAATAAAAAAAATCCTTACAAGGTCACACCCCTTAACCGCTAGGGAGATACGCTGAGAAAGGTAAGAGACAAGTTTGGGGTTTACTGTAGTACTCAACAGCCGCGCTGATCCCTATCAGGCTTACAGCATTCTCAAAAGATAAATAAACTTACTGTTTCCGATAAAAAAAAAACACTACTTATTTATTTATGCTTTTCAATATAATCATAAGATTAAACGAACTTACCTTAAGTTAAGTTCTATCTTAATTATACGAAGCCGCCAGTCCAAGACGGCGGCGAGTATAATATATACTCCTTATTTATTTGTTATACAATTTCAAATTATATTACAAGTATATTAATATTGTGCTGCCCAAATAGAGAAACAAAAATCATCAAGTATTGTTTTGTAGACATCAAAACTATATTAGGAGCCTTACTCGGGATAAAATACAAGCCAAGAAAATGATTGATTCATAGTATTCGGGTACACAAGATGATTCCGTGAAAATAGGGATTTTGCGATACAGTTATATATAGACTCGCGTATAATAGTTTATTTCATCTCGCTGTTTCTTTATTGTATTATTGTAAATTTGACTATTTGGAGTTATATAAATATAACTGAGAGGAATTTATCCACCTATGTGAATGCTTTGTACAGTAGGTTAATTTTGAAGCTTTACGGATTTTTAATCATCAGCTTAGTCTTTGTAACTGGATTCTTGGACACGTTTACTTAAAGAACGTTTAAGTAGAAGTGAGATACTGCACTTTGATCAAGTTTGCCTTGTTGAAAGCAATAATTAAAAACCATTCATTGACTTTTCCTTTGAGCCGGCAGTTGAAATAAGGTACAAAATAAGATTTCAATATTTGACGTCGTAGCATCTCGATTATTATATTTCTTGAAACAAACTCAAGTCAATACCCGGGGGTATGTCCTTAAACTACGTCCAACAATGAGAGGTAGGGCACACCGATGGCCATCACGCTTGACTCTGGAGCAGCCCGACTGGGGAAGTACCTCCTCCTTACAGAAGACCACAGCCAATAGCACTGTTACCTTTCAGGTATGTAGTGTTGTGTTCCTGAGGGTGAGTAAGGTTCCCAGAGCTTCAAGTTCCCTTAAAGGCCGGCAACACACTTGTGACTCCCCTAGTGTTGCGGGTGCCCATGGGCGACGATAATTGCTTACCACCAGGCAATCCGTCAGCTCGTTTGCTGCCTATGTCATAAAAAAAATAAGTAAAATAAAAACATCGAAATGAACGTGTAATAAAAATCTTTATTCAGATTCCTTTGACTACGTACTAGTAGTGTTTTTAATATTTGTTTAAGTATTTAGTGCATAATATTTTCTGTTTTCAGGAATGAATTGTAGAACACCAAAATCAATCATGAGAGAAAAAATAAAATATATGTGGTGCACGAAAATAAAAATATTTGATGTTGAATTTTCTGTTGAAACACGTAATGATTTTGATAGAATTACAGGAAATAAATTGGCAATAAGAGAAGTAGGTATTCATCAATCGGAAACCTCATTAAGGTCGCTCGAGTGCAGGTGTTAGTATACACGAGTAACTGTATGTTCATGTTTAATTTTAGCGACATTAATTTTCATGGTGAAATAAATATTAAAAGTCTTTTCCGTACACGGACCAATGGTATTCCAGACATTTGGGAGGCGTGCGCGGAGCCGGATCGAGCCAACGCGTGAAGGCCCTTTCGACAATTGAATGAAACATAAGGAGTACACTAAGCGGATGTTGACCCAGTCCGTGTCATGGGGCGCACACAGAGACAGCACCCGCCATGGTGTAAGGATGAAGGACAAAAGTTTTTATTATAATCATGAATCAATTGAAATATTTTCACTGTTTGGTAAATGGGAGGCAAAGACTTGAGTGCTTCCGGTATATGATAACGTGAAACACAACGTGCCCAATAAAATAAACTTGAGTGGAAACAAGGATTCCTTTGAACTTACTGGCGTTGGGATCCAGAACATTCATCAGATTGAACTAAATTTGAACAGTGCCAACTGCCAAGTGACAGATTGTGTGACATAATGAAGTTATACTCCAGCGAACTATTTAAAATATTTTTCATAGAACCTTTCAAAAGCGATTTTTATGATAGTCTTTATTTCGTTTAAACCCGCGTGGTTTCTAGTTTTTGGTATTCTCATCAAGCGTATTAGATTAATATTTTTTGACGAATCAGATTTCACTCTGAGTCAATACTCAGTGAGTGAGTTACTCAATAGTAATGAGTACCATCTTCAACCAAGTTTTTTTAACATATGATAGGGCTGTAAATAAAATGGAACAATAGAGTGGAGAACTGCAGATTGTACAACTCGCGATAAAATCCCAAGTTCTTCAGAGCGAACACTCAGCACGCAACCAATAAAGAGCTATGCGTACGATAAATTACATTTATAAATCAACGGAATGTTGCTCTTCCCACAGATTTTCACGTAATAAAGAGTCCACTCCGAGCGAGTCGGTAATTCATATCTGTCGGGTAATCGATGCCCAACGACAGAAGAACTTTCCAGTATTTTAACTTTGTGATGGATTCTTCAATGCGATCCAAATTAATGTTCTATGCTTTAATAAATTACACGCTGCTTTGCATGAAAAGGCTTAATATAAAAATAAGAAGAAAATAATATGAAAAATAAATTAATTTCGTATTCTAACGGTGTAAACTGATCGTTTTTTTTTTCAATCCGATCCTGTAGAGCCTCTTCAATGCAAACAAACAAAGAAAAAAAAACTTTCCTTTATTTATACTTATTGTATTATATTTTATACTTATATAATTTATATTTACCAGCTTTTGCTGTTGGAACTCTGCATTTATTTAAAGTTATTATTACAACTACATCGCACATTAGATTTATTATAATTAAAATGTTCAAAGATTCTTGTATCAAGTCAATATACTGTTCACCGTACATTGACTACGTCCTTCAGTCTATGAGAGACGCCCTAACTACTTTGGTGTCAGAAGCAGGACTTTCTTTAAACTTGACGGCGTCAACAACATTTCACGCTGCAAAAACTTGGCGTTTTCCGAATAAGTCTTTGTGAATCCAACGTCGTTTTTCTAATTTCATTCTCAGCAGCTTTACTGTGATCAAATATCTCTCTAGAAAATTGACAAGTGTGTTATGCCTATAATACGTATTGCAAGTACGAGAGGTTTCAATTAGGTAATGGCTGTTTGATTTAAATATTTTTATATAAGTATTTACGCTTTCCAAAATAAAGATAATATACAATTTATACAGTCGTGTTAAATTTTCAATTTCAATAAGGCTTGAGTTGTTAATTTACAACTGTTCTTAAAATAAAATATTTGACTTGTGAATTTTGATTAAATTAGGTGCTTCACTGAAAATAGACTCAAGGAACGTATTTATTAGCTCGTAAACAAGTATTTTGATTATTAGGTGTAATCTTAAGGCGTGTTCAGTGTAACACCCCGCCGCGTCTTTCCCTGAACAGCATTTATATAATCTGCTATTTAGTCAGGCCCTTTCTGAATTTACGCCGCAACAACGCTTTTGTTAGCCCTAAAACAAATTGTTTTCAACCCAAAATTTTAGTATCCGTGCCATAAATTTAACGCGCCTGAAAAATATCGAGGTTACGGCCGAAAATTGAGAATTTCGGCGCCTAAGGGTTTGATTGTTTCACGTGAAGAATAAATCCACTGTTATTCAATATCAGATTTTTTTTTTCGTGTACAGTTTTAATGTTTCACCCTTTGCGTGACATGACAAACAAATGTAAATTTTTATTTTCTCACTCACTCACTTCAGCCGTAAATCGTCCACTGCTGGACATAGGCCTCCACAAATATGAATTGTATCATATTGGGGGTAGTTGCCATAGTCGCCACGCTTGGCAGGCGGGTTGGCGACCGCAGTAGCTGTAAATTGGGTTTCGACGGACGCTGCTGCCTATCCATCGGTTTTTTCCCTTTGTCGCCTATTACGACCGCGGGAGGAGATGGGGTGGCGCTATTCTTGTCAGCCGTCACCACACGGCTAATCTCAATTCACATTTATATTTTTCATATAAATATGAAGCCAATCAAATATGATGGAAACATTTTGTCACTATTTATTGGCCATCTCAGATTCTTTTTCTTCATATGACAAAAAATATCGAAATAATTGAGTAACATCGAACATCGCACGAACGAACTCGAAAATAACGTAAAAAAACTATTCGAATTATTTATTAGCGTATAAAATCGTAGCGAGCATGGCTGTCGTAATCCACAAAGGGTCAAATGGACCGAACCGATAAAATAGTCACTCTCAACTTCTCTGGTTACTTGTTTGACCAAGAAATTGCTTCTCAAGCGTTACATTGCTAGTCAATACGGTTCGCAATACCCAAGAAAATCGATTTTAGTTACTTGTTTATGTTAATGTATTTTATTCGGCTTGTTGTTGTTTACCCGGTGAGCGAGTCAATGAAACGTAAATTGTGTGAAAATGTTTCTAAGCTGTCGTCAAGGTCAGGAATCAATTTATGAACTTAGATGCGAATTGAACCTTATTGAATTCAATTAATTTAAGAGATCACGGAACGCATTTGAAATCTATAACCTCCGTAAACAATTTCGTAGTAAACCGGTAATGGGTAATGAAAATTATAGTGTATTTAACTTATTCAAGTATCGCAATACAGCGGGGCAATGCTGCCAGCATTCTCGACACCATGCCAAAGGGGCCCAATTTTAACGACGTTTTTTAAATTTCTATTACCATTTTTTCGTTACTTTGCTCTTTATTCATTTTACATCTTAGGTTAGGTTTTATAACATTTTTATAAAAGTAAAATATAAAAATACATCTAAAACGTATCAAAACAATAAAAACATTATAAAAAACCTAACCTAGAGTGCCGCCGGCAACGGGGCAGGGCCCAGGCTGCCGGTGGTTAGGGCTGCAGAGAGAGGAACCGTCGGACTATGCGCGCCGTGTCCAGGATTACCGCCTTCTGAATCTGACTCTTGATCCAACCACAACCACGTAGCGAGAGTCTCTCAAGATGTTGGTCGAGACTCTTCGCTATGAGACCGTTCGCGGAAACAACTATCGGTACAATGATCGCCGAATCAACTTCCCACATGGCGGTTACCTAGTGAGCCAAGTCTAAGTACTTGCTGGACTTGTCCTTCTCGGCCTTCACGAGGTTCTCGTCACATGGGACGGTGATATCGATGAGCATTGCCCGGCGCTGCGATCGATCTATCACCACGATATCAGGCTTATTGGCTACAATAGTCCTGTCCGTGATAACAGATCGATCCCAATAGAGCGTGGCACGACCATTTTCGAGAACTGGCGCAGGTGTGTACTTGTAGTACGGCACTTCGCGGTCCGCAAGTCCATACATAAGAGCAAGCTGCTGGTGTATAATCCTGGCTACAAGGTTATGTCTGTGCAAGTACTCGCCGTTAGCAAGATGAGAACAACCGGAAATTATATGCCTGAGTGACTCTCCGGGACGGCGGCATGCCCGACAAATGTCGACCGTACCGTCTTTCAGGATATACTTCCGGTAGTTATTCGTCATGATAACTTCGTCCGCAATTGCACAGGCAAAACCCTCGGTTTCTCCGAAGAGGTCCCCGAATCGTAGCCAGTTCACCGACGCGGGTAGGTCTACGTCTGGTCCCGTTAGGGCCCTGTAGAACCGCCCGTGTAGCTCCTTACTCTTCCATACGGCCTTGCGGTCCTCGGTGCTTAGTACCACTGGTTTGCGCCAGTTCTCGTTTGCCAAGGCAAGCGGCGTGAGGTTCCTGTCTACTGCCACCACATCACGATGCATCCCACACTCGTGGTTCAGTAAATAATTCCTGAGATTGCACACCTCACGGTTATGGAGACTTTTGGCATTTAAAAAGCCGCGGCCTCCACACTTCCGTGGGATATACATTCTCATAACCATAACCATACTTTTATTGTTAACGTTGTATTTATCTGTAACTTGTTTGTTATTCTACCTTATCTATAAGATAACTTATTCAAGTCAAATCAAATCCAATATAAATTATCGCAGCCTAAATATAATAATTAAATTTGAAGTGACATTGATAACCACCATACCTGTATATCATTCCAAAATTTGTTTGTGAAAAAGACTGACAAACATTTGTGCATCAGTATTTTAGTTTTGATTTTTCAAATATCACTAGGTTCTGTAGGAGTATGATAGTCCTCATCTTTTTCTAACATCTCAATAAGAAATCGGGCTAATTCATTTTAAAACCCTTATTGATAGTACCTGAATGGCTTCTATAAAAGCATCAAGCATTGCCGAGAATGTTCCTGAACTTAATAGAAGACTCACAGCATTAATAATCACAACCAAGATATATCTTACGAGTAAACTGCTTCAATACACTCATATCTTGATACTCATGTATATCCATAGGTCACATCTATGTGACTTACACAATACTTCGACTGAAACAAGAGACGAACTACCGTCTCACACTTAACCCAATTGATTCGCCCGCAAATTCTTTCGTGCCTGCGCTCCTCTGGCAAGGATAATTTTATTTATCCAATACTTTTCTTAAAGAGAAACACGAACAGGCATTTTAATATATAGTGTGTGGCTTACATTATACTTTTTATTTTTTATGTGGACCTTCGTCCAGGCACACATCGACAATTGTCACGATTCCCGACATATGTAAATTTCTAACGTTGCATGCGTCCATTGGTTACATTGATCGCTTACCATCGAGTGAGTCGTGAGCTTGTTTACCACCAACAGGTTACTTTGAATTTATTACATCATCAATAAATAAGTAGTAGTTAGGTGAAAGGCTCTTCACAATTGTCACAAGAAATACGACAATTGTAGCAAAATTCCGACAGCGGACTAATAAAAAAAAAAAAAACAAAAACGTTGTTTGGAACGCAAGTTTTTTTTTCTTTCACAGTGACATAGTTTGAACTGTTTAACACACATTTGAGTTTTGCCAGTAAGAACTATATCACATATTTATATGACCTTGAGGGTAAAGATTTAAATGCGACTCGAGGTAAAGTGCTGTAAAATGACATTTAACTTGTGATTATAACACTAAAATGTGCTTGATAGTCACCGAGTGGTGAAGAATTGAGAATTCCTACACGTCTAAGCTTTTTACATTTATTAGATCTAACTCACAATACTATGTTAGTTGAGAAACCACCACGAACACGAGCGACCAAGGAAAAGGTTTGCCTCTTATTATGGCATATCTACATTTCATACATACATTTTGTATTTATTTACATCATTTTGGTCAAATAATTTATTTAATAGTTACAGTCAATACTTACAATTGTTAAAATAAAGTAATTTTTTGCACTGTTAAAATATCTCCCGGTGGCTCCGGTATCGTATGCTGGCAGCATTTCCCCAATGTATTACAACTTACTTACTTACTATTTTCCTAGTCAGGGCATTTATTTGTGTGATGAACACATCGTATAAGCCTAGGTTGATTTGTCTAAGATAGTCCCGCATATTTATTTATTATTTACGATTGTGGTGATCGTGACCCGGGTATATCCTTAAACTGCGACCAATAACCATCCGAGGACCAGCAGCAGCGTCTCTTTATAACATACTACAATCGCCAACCCGCCTGCGAAACGATTATGGCTAATAATTTTATCTATAACGATTGACATCATAGTTACGTACCCAGGTGTTGGCGGGAACGAAAGCCAAAAGCGCTGGTGGCCAAGCAGGTTCGCAGGTTCAAACCACAGCTCGTACCAATAGCTTTTTCGGAAGCGTATATACGAAAAATCATTTGATATTTACCAGTCGCTTTTCGGTGAAGGAAATAACTATCAGGAAACCGGGCTAATCCCAAAAAGGCTTGGTTTACTGGGTTGAAGGTCAGGTGGCAGTCGCTTTTGTAAAATTAGTGTCTACGCCAAATCCTGGAATTAGTTGCCAGCGGACCCCAGGCTCCCTTGAGCCGTGGCAAATGCCGGGACTACGCGAGGAAGATGTTGAAAGAAAGCCAGGAGCAAGTAAACGCGCTTTTAACTACCTATTGCAAACTCGGTTACCTACGAGTATATCATAAGACTAGCTTTTGCCCCCGGCTTCGCACGCGCAGAAAAACCCTCTTTTTGACCTCTTCCGGGATGAATATCAAAACACGCTGAATTTACTTTTGTTGTACTATTTGAATAAGAAGTGTTTACACTAAATTTTCTAGTCTCTAGCTTTAAATTGTACACAGTCCCCATACACACTTACAACCCCTTTTTTACCCCCTTAATGGTGGAATTTTCAAAAATCCCATCTTAGTGGGTGCTTACGGTATATGAACTACCTATTGTGAAAAAATCAGCTATCTAGGTTAAGCGAGTTGGGCTGTGCGTTGATCAGTCAGTCAGTCAGGACTTTCACGTGTATATATATACTAGCTTCTGCCCGCGACTTCGTCCGCGTAGAATAGTTACTTTTGGTCTTCGCTTATGATATATAGCCTTTATCTATAAATGGGCTACACACACACACACTACTGAAAGGATTTTTCAAAATCCCAAAATTACTTTGAAAAGGCATATCAAGTTAAAATAACATACACACACACACACAACATAACTATACATTCATCCGCTATATGGGCTTGATCCTCCTGTACCTATAGTACCTCCTTATACACTACATTTTTGGTTGTCCCTTGAGGTGCTAGCACCGAGCGAACTTAAACTGTATCTCTATGTTTATATGAGCAATAAAAGTGTTACCATAAAAAACTGTTTTTTTTTACCAATGATACGGAACTCTTCGCGCGCGAGTCTGACTCGCACTTAGCCAATTTTTTTATGCCTATTAAGTATATGAAACGTCTACAAACGACTGCACATTTGTGCAGTGTAGCACATCTTTATTTAAAGGCAATACGGACTTTTGACACCTTCATTTGCGTATGACTGTACCTACATTCCAACCCCATAAGCGATTAAAAAACGCTCATCTCATTTCATATCAAATGACGCTGAAATTACTCATCTTGTTCCTTATTAAGTGCTACTGTGAAAAGTGTGAAATGTAATTCTTTTTTTATATACTTGCCCTCTTGTTGAAAAACACTTTCCTAGTGCACATATCTTAAAACCGTTGTTGTTTTTGTCAACAGCGACCCGATTAACCCCAGGAAACATACACATGTCGTTTTCAGACTTTTAAACCCCATTTTCTCCTATTAGGGGTTGAATTCTCAAAAATGCTGAAACACGTGTTTACTCATTTGTCGTTAGGAATACTATTGTGAAGTTTCAAATTAATTGGTGTAACTAATCATAAATCCCCATACAAACTTTGGACCCCCATTTCACCCCCTTAGAGGGTGAATTTTTAAAAATCCTTTCTTAGTGCACCCCTAGACCTTATAAGGAACCTGTGTGCCGAGTTTGGAAACTTTAGACCCAGCGGTTTGGGCTGTGCGTTGATTTAAGTGAGTCAGTCAGTCAGTCAGTCAGTCAGGACTTTGAGATTTATATATATAGATATATATAGATTTGCCGCCTCGTTTCTAAAATAAATGACATTCTCGACGAAATGAGCTCCCATTTTGTAGGCCTTATAATGTTAATGGAATTTAAATGTAATTTGTCATATATTGACGGTAACGTTTGATGTCAGCTACGAGATTTTAATTTATTCATCAATCTTTCATTTACAGCTAATGGGTGTATAATCAAAGTGTTGCTCGTGTTATTCCAAGGTTTGTTTGTAATTTCATTCCGTAAATGTACTTAAGTTACTCGTGATTAGATATATTGTTTGTGGTAATTTACCACTTGTTACTAAAAAAAATCTCAGATCAGAAATATTCAATATACATCCGTAATTACTTGATTATATATAAAAAAGCGTGCGTTACGTAGTCGATGCTCACCATCGAGTATCGAGTTTACTATCTGTGCATCTCGCTTGTACTATTTTAGTGCGAACGAGATGCACAGATAGTAAACTCGATACTCGTTATCGAAAAACTCAAAGTCACAACTCATGGTAAGGGTACTGGTACCGCAAACGTCGAAGTTCGTATATTTGTAGCATCTTTCTCTTTTGCTCCAAGTAAGGCGCCATTGCACTGGGTACAGTACGGTGGTAACCGTAGAGAGAGATGTATAATAAAATTAATTTCAGTATAATTTACCTACAACTAAATATACAACTCAAACCGAGTTTTGGTCACAACAAAACAAACATGAAGAAACGTGAATGCTATTTTTTAATTAAAACTTGAAAAACAAAGTTTTATTAGGAAAGTTACCAATCCCGTGTGTTAGGAAGTCAATCTAAACTTTAATATGGCTTGAAATCAAACAGCGAGCATGAAAGTTAATGCGCTCACGAACACATCCAAAACAAAGGCTCAATTCTAAAATTAGCTGCTTGATTCCAATTAGGGTTTCTTAAAAGTAATCTGTATCATTATTATAAGTATTGTAGTGATTGACAAAATAAAAACATCGATAGTCCTGTTATCGATAATTACCACTTCAACGTTGTACAGTTAATACGAAGACAAATATTGAGTAATAGGGTTAAAAATAAATAACAATAACAAAACTATCAATTTTACATACTTCAGAAAACAAATAATAAAAGTAAATTGGATCAAAAGTATACGTTCAATTTGTTCAAGATCAGTGGCACGAGGCGTCTAGATAGGTAGCCGATATAAGGCTTGGTGTACGTCTTGTCGTTGAAGTAGTATGTACTTATCGATTACAGAATTGTCGATATTTTTATTGTGGCAAGCACTAAGCAAATGACGTTCCGGCTAGACATACTCGCATCTAGGTATATTTTTAAGTATATCTATGCCATAATATGTTTGTATGTAAGACTGTAATATGTTCTCAAGTTTAAACCGCTGAGTCGATTAAAATGTAATTTGGAAATTTATCCTAGAAGTTATCCTATAGGTACGCAGAAGAAGTGGTGATCATCGAAGCTGTTACAGTTTATGTGTTATATTACAATTACACATTTTCCATTCTAAATAAATGGAACTTAACCGCGTAACAATGTCATTTTCGAAACATTGGAGATATTTTTTAAAGTTTATATAGCCGGCTAAGTTTAGTGTGTAAAATATGTAAAAACCGACAAACCGAAGCCAGCCATCATTTATTTACACCTATGCCAATACGACAAACATATTTTCGACTACGTAAAATTTCAGTGAGCCGCAATATCTGATCTTGATTCAATATTGAGAACATAATGATTAGACACTACCGGAACGCCGAAATATAAGCGTGAACTTTATACACGTGTTCGCCGTGAACTCTGTGTGAATGCTATATCAAGTTAGGAACAACTTACGAAAGTCGCGGGGAGTAAGCCCAAAGTCTCTATTCTGACTTATAATCAATATTTGCCTAAAGTCCTAGGAAAGAAATCTGAAGTGCTCTGAACTTTATTTTATTTAAATAATATATCTCATTCTCTCTCTCTCTACTTCATCATCAGCTGACCGAAGTCCACTGATGGACAAAATTCTCCCCTGATGATTTCCATAACGACCGGTAATGTGCCATCCAAGCCCAACTATCCCGATATCTTGTCCAGATCAACCTAGTTTTTCCCCTTCTTAAGCCCCATTTAGACCATGCAAGAACTTGTATATGATTTTCATTACATTGCGTGGTTACATAAAGCGACCGAATTCACTATACGTCGATAGCCCGATGTAATGAAAATTGTATACAAGTTCTTGCCTGGTCTAAATGGGGCTTAACGCAACGTATTCCAGTACATAATCGACGCTCAAGAACTATTCTGCCACATCGATCATCGGGTCTTATAGCAATGTTCCCTGCCTATTGTCACCTAAAAGTCTGGCAATTTTTTGACCTATATCGGTAAATTCCTTCTGTAGTTCTCCTTGTAGCAACCACGTCTCAGTACTATACGTCATCATTTATATAGTTTCAATGAAAGTAGGTTTCTAATGACCAATAAATATTTCACTTCCTCGTCACTTTATATTAATTGTATGTCATCTATTTTCAATTTGATACATATGTTTACACACAATTGTACCTATAATAGCATTACGTTACGATCAATGCAAAGTGTAGAACAGCTAATTCTCCTACTACCAGACGGCAGTCAAAGTTTATAGGTAATTAGGACAGCATTTAATTATGTTTTCAAGCAAAATAACTGAATTAATTGGCACAAGGACGTTTACAAGCAAATAAAAACAAAGGATTAACACGCTATTGTGGACTAATTAATTACTTGCAGGAAACTCGCGATGGTTTTATTAGCTATCGGTTTATGTGTACATAGTAGGTAACAATTTTCGTAAAACAACAAAAAAAAAACAAATGAAAGACACTTTGTTATTTTAATGTTTTCATGTTTCTCGCTTTTCAATGGCAGACAATTGAAAATTTGTTAATTTATCGCTTTCAATATTGGAGTAAAAAAAAAACAGGCCGCTTCTTTTGATCTTTAACGTAGTTAAAGATCAAGAATTATAATTTGTATTTAACAAGTATATGTTTGAATTAAAGGAATTATTCTTACTACTTAGTTACAAACAGATAAACTCACGTGTAATTATATCGCACTTGGAATTATTCTTTATTATCGACGATGTTGATGACAATTAAGCATTTTATAAAAAAAATGTGTAGTTGTATAAAAAAAAGTATTAACGGCCTCTCAGCCTAGCGCCTACGTATACGAAGCAAGCTGACACGTATTCGCTGGTATAAGAAGAGTTTTCCTTAACTTTCACTACTATCAACAGCATATCACCCGAAGTTTGTATGTGAACTGCATGCCGACTGCATCCCGGCTGCACAGCGACTGCACCGTTGCAGCTGGATTGCAGTCCGGTTATTTATAATTATGTATATCCATGCCACTCATCTTTATTGATCAGTCTTTTGCAACGAATACATAAAATATTATTAGCTTATTCTCGACTAATGAATTCAAAATCTAAAAATGCTTATTAATGTTATTACGGTTTTTAAACGTTTTCAGAATTATTCAGCAACCATTGAGTATTCAATGTTGGTTCCGTAAGGAAAATAAAGTTCCCGGGAAAGCATAATGTCATACTCTAATGCAATTCTAACATTGCGAGCAACGCATAAGCTCGTACAATTTTGACCTCTATGCATCTAAGATAAGGCTCATATTGGATCGCCGGTTTGCGACTGACTTTACTTGCGAACTCGTCATGAAACTACAGTTATTTTAATGAAATGTCTACACTCGTAAGGGTTATTTAAGTAAGTACTACGGAATAGTACTTGTTGTTTTGTATCCGTTTTTAAAATATGTTTTAGCAGAAAGGGTTTAAATAGGGAAAACGTTCTAGTGTTTGAACGACGTCAGTTTGTATTTAATGTATACTGATGTTTACCTTATACAGTGTGTATTTTTAATACGGGCGTATAAGTTGCCCACATACAGTATCCAGTAATACGACTCGTATTATGTTAATAATTTTGTTAAATAGTGTTATAACATAGTTGTAACGATTTTTTAAAGTCTGACCAAGCCGCAATGTACGCAGTCCAAATTATTTTGACATGACAAGTAATACTGACATGACATGACGCATCGGTACGTTAATTACAATGGATGCAATACATTGCGTGCTTAATTTTTATGTATATAATATAAATAACCTATTTTTTTTAACAAAATGAATGTAAATAGGTTCTTGAGGCCCAATACTAATCGCCACTACAATATACGCCCGTATGAAAAATACACACTGTAGATCATAGTAGTGTTCCCTAAATTTGTTAACATTTGTGATAAAAAAATTTTTTAATACTATTTGTTACTGTAACACTGAAATTAAGTAATAGTACATACCTAACTATTTAAAAGTACAATTACTACGTACTAAGCTCTAGACACAATCCGTAGTAATATTATAAATACAATAGTGTTACTTTTTCATGGCTAAAACGCTAAGCTGATTAGGATAACATTTTGTATGGAGATAACATAAGTCCTGATATAAGACAGTATATTTTTATCACTAAAATCTAAATTCTAATCCGAAGACAAAGCCGTAGGCAAAAGCTAGCAATCTAATATATATGCCATAATATAAATAATCGCACGCCCAAGTTTATATTTTCATAAATATGTACTGTAGTGTATATTATAAATTGTACGCGGTTTCCTAAATATTTACAAGCATTCTATATTTACGCTAACCTCAAATCTTAGATTATCTGTGCTAAAAAGGAAAGATTTTACGTCATTCTGATTTCGTGTAGTAAAAGGGTTACACGTAAGTATATTTTAAACACGGTTGGACTTCCCAAAACAAGGTAATGTTTTAGCGGCCTCCTAGCCTAGTTGGTAATAAACTCTGCCTAGGAAGCTGGAACTCCCGGGGTCGAATCCTGGCAAAGACATGTTGTGGATATTATAGGTATAACAAACGCCAGTCTATTATAATTTTAATGAATCAAGTTTGTTATACTCTTACCGCCCGTGATACACACAATGTTTTACATTACATGTGGGAAGACTTGAAAAAAAATACACTTTTAAAACTAAATCCACAAAAAGAGATTGATACATTTTTTGACGTGTGAAAGTGCCCTTGTGGCCTACTTGCTGATTAAATTGTATACAAACAAATAATGTTGCATCGAGAGTAACCATTCATAGTATGATTTTCATCACGGAGTCATGAGTATTTAAAATAACATCATTATTTCACACGCTTCTCAAGTACATTGATTTGATAATATTATTAACCACGACATATACAGACATTTAGTGTGCTAGTGTGTGTTACAATTTCAAATTTCTTTCACGTATTATAAAGTCTAAAACAAAACGATGCATTTTCTTTTTTTTCTTTTATAAGTTCGTGATACTGGCGACACATGTTTGAGGTACCACCCTACGGCTGACAAGCAGTTTCTTTATTATTTCATTTTGTATTAACTTACTAGAATAAATGCGTATTCGGCGAACACTCATTTCCTCTTGTTGTTTTCATCAAAATTCCTCGCCGTGGCAACATTTTTATCGAACTGAATTCCCGGTTAGAAAAAAATAATAGTTATTTGTCAGGAATATCGGAAGTGTTGGCGTCGCGCCCGGTGGGCACGAGAGACTTTAAATGATAGACTACGTGACACAGCTATTTCCAGATAAGGAATTCTGCGCGTGTTTTCGACGTTTTACTTAGATATATGCTTGATGACATGACTGTCGATGTTCATAATACAAGTGTTACGAAACTTATAAATTATCTACATCTACACTATTTAATATTATAAAGGCGAAAGTTTGTGAGTGTGTATGTTTGTTACTCCTTCATGTCTAAACGGCTGGAGCGATTTAAAAAAAATGGTAGGTATAGAGTTAGCTGACACCCTGGATTAACACATAAGATACGTTTTTTTCTCTAATAAACCGCGGGTAACACTGCGGGGCACAGCTAGTACAACATAAATACGCGCTAATACTTAAATGGATTTATAGAATAGATTTTTACAATAATAGCTATATAAATATTTGTTTTAGAATTGATCTGAATGTTAACTTAAAACTGTATAATAAATCCTGTACATTACGCAATTGCATTACATACCTTCAGTCAATCTATCAAGCACTATTTCTGCACCTTCCCTTGTAATTACATTAGTGTAGTAACGAAGTGAATATTTTTTTATGAATGCTCATCTGTTTTACGAATAACAAGGCTTCACTCACGTTTCAGAGAGAATAGGTCTCCATTTTCAAGCACTAAGGGTACTGAGCATCCGTTCGCGCCGTCGCTCGAGTCGCCGTGAATAAGCCCGAGTTGTTCATGTAATATTAGAATGACTCACGAAATTTTAAATACAAATAATGCTCATATTTACACCGAGTCCGCTTTGCGTATAAAAATACGCAATAAAGATCATAAACGCTATGTCATAATTCATCTCCGGAGCCCCGAGGTCGCGGAGCTGACGACACTCTAATGATCGCGATCGTGTCAACGACCGGCACACTTGTCTAACCTATATTACAGAGATTAAATATTTTATACAAATACATACTTACATAGACAACAAAAAACTTTACATATATGTATATACATTCACATATACGAGTACATATCTGTATATGCCAATTCAAATTAATCCTTGTAATTGCGGCCCTTGATTAATAGCGGGCACCACAGTTTAATTAAGTCCTTGCGTAATATATTAATTAATACTTCCGAAAAATTACTAAGCTAGGCCTAGCACAAGAGGTTCCCGACAATATCTAGATCCGCGATAGACTACCCTTTCTTTAAATAATATAGATAGAAAATGACGGATAGTCTATCTTGCCCCACTTTTTGCGCTAAGCCTGTAATGATATATACACATATCTAAACATGATTTAAAAGGTTGCATTGATATCTACATATAGCACTCTTTCAACAAAGTCTTACGATAGAAAAAAATGTATTACCATCTCTAATATAATATATACAAGCTCGGATAAACGCCCGACATTTTACAAACCTTACCTTGAGGAATTTACAGCACAGACGAACGGAACGTGTTATATTTGCAAAATAACGGGCGTTTTTCCAAGCCTTGCTAATATACGAGTATATTGCAAGCCTAAGTGATTTGTTAGGCAAAAGCCGCAAAGGAAAACAAGTTAGCAGAAATGAAAAATCGACTTAATTATTCCTAAAGGCTAAGTGAGAACGGGCATTCGTCGCGGGTAACAAATAACCACTTACAGCCCAAGGTCGGAAAACTTGCTTTTCCTTAGATTTATTTCAGTGTTGCGACTTTAGGGGAAACTACTTAGTACCACTTAATTCGCTTGTTAACATGTATGAAGCTGGCTTAGTTACATTTATTTTTATTACAAGACCTAAATGTATTCGCTGGCAACAAGAACTATGTTGGTAAGTACCTACAAATACTTAAAGAATATTTTTATTAAATACAAACAGTCACATACACAAAATAATACGATACGAAACATAAAATAAACACAACGACTAAAGATTTTTTTTCAATAACAGAGCTTCACTCACATTTATTTACTCTGACAGAGGCTAAAACTAATTCAAAAACTATTAGAATGTCCCACAAAAATTTAAATATGGGTTCATTTCACGCATTTAATATTAACTGGATAGGTGGCGAACGAAATAAATACAAATCTCCGATTGTCTGCGTGATTTAGACGACCTACATCGTTTTAAAGTTTTTTATTGGCAATATCCTCAAATGCCCGCGATCCCGGGACTAAGCAATTGGAAGCATTGTGTTTGCCCCGGACTTATTACTGGCAGAATTGAAACGCAGGGGAAGAAAAGTGAAACGTACAAAAGACACTTCGGATTGATGTTGTACGTAATAGGTACTGCGTATTATTTTATGCAATTATATTAAGGCCGTTTTGTGAAGTATTTAGATGTTTAAAATAATATTATGTGTTTAATATAACTACTTAAATAGTAGTACAAATCCCCTACCAGTAGACGTCTATTAGCTGAAATTATGAATATAATCATTTGATAACGTCTCGAGATATCGAGGCCCGCAAAGTTTTGGCTTTTAGTCCTTTCGCAAAAACCGCAACAAAATCCTACGAACCATTACTTATGCAATAATATATGCATATAGGTATACAATCATTTGAATGCACGAATACACAAGCTGACAAATAAATAAATAAATAGTCAAATAGCCATTTTTATAAATGCATATCTATACCGACCTAGTTCCGTTGGACGGGAAAACTGATATTTAATCATATAAAAGTTTTATTTTTTAATGTAACTTACAGAGAAAGTCTTGCGCACCATTAGAAATCTGTAACAAAATCAAAGTAATTTTGTTAAAATAAAAAAATACTACACTCGTATTTTGCAATAATATTACAATTTAACAATAACTACTAAAATGCTAAATTACATTAAATCTAAAAAAGGCCCTTGAGGCATTGTACGAAGGAAGCTGGCAGCATTTCCTCATTGCTACAACTAGTTGTAATGTGAACGACCATGCTAACTTAAAATCGTATGTTTCCTCGTTGTATTGCAATACCGAAAACTACTAAGGCAAATATAACTACAATAAAACTGACCTACCGATCACACACGTAAATATATACGATATATATCTTCTTTCTAGGGAATATATATTTTTATTTTGAACAACAGAACAACAAATATGAAACAATAACATATATAATTAACTACTAACAAAAAATACTTATAAATAGTAAGCCTGTCCTAGGTCTAAATCACTGAGTAGGGTGCCCAAAAGGCTGGCCTCATTCCCGCGTTGGATCGCAATGCTGATCCTCTGTACGAAATAGTGACCAGCCCTCTGGTTACCAGAAGCCTCAATAAGTCGCGACGCAATCTCTTTGAAGAGACGTCGCGCATTTGGGCCCCATGGCCCCAGGGTTTCAACCCCAGACGCCGCAAACATGAAGCTACTGCCACGAGCTATCTACTATCTTCTTTCTTAGGCATCTTATTGAAATCAGTTAACATAAGTATGTATTGTATTTTGAGTTTAAATCCTCTTAGCCGAAGCTCTTGAGCTTGAACGCTTTTTAAAACCTTGAATCCTTTATCCAATTTCAAATTCAAATACAATTTCGAATCACTTTTCGATTAAAAATCCTTTTCTTTACCTTTTCTTCAATTCAATAAGTTCATTAACGACTGTGATTAGGAAAAAACCACCTGTTTTGCAAATTAAATTTTCTTTACAATTTTTACAGGTTGATTCGTGAGCCGTGAGCAGGACCGAGCCCACAGACACAGTAAATGATTTTGTATCGTTTAGTATCGCACTTAAGTAAAAAACCTGCACCTTTTTCTTTTTTTTTGCACTTTTTGTTAAGAAACAATGTCTTGCTCAGAAATTGTGGTACCCTACAACAACGAATTGGTGAACATAAATCCTCTTTATTGTAATGACAGATCTTTGATTATGAAGAACGTAAATTGTCAAAAGTAGGTAACCAGATTGATGAGTTGATGACATCTAATCTGGCGGAAGCATTCATATTGTAGGGTGACCATGCATGCACTTGGTAAATAATTGAAAACTTTTTTCAACAGTTAAAATAAAAACGATTATTATTTTTACTAAGACTGTTGCGAACAGTAGATTATTATTATATGAATACGTTGGGTTAGTCCTGCTCACGTCTCTTGAATCACAATATATAGAGATTAAAAGGTTTATTATAAAATTAATGTTCGTGTCTATTAAATATGTTAAATGCTACTGCTAGTCTAATATGGTCGGAGTTTTTGTCAATTGTCACAATATCTGTCACGTTTAAACAATTATATGAGTGCGAAAGTGAAGAGCGCGATAGACGATAAAATGGCAACCATATTACGCGTTACGAACTCACAAAATCATAAGTATGATTTCTCACTCTTACTACCTCTTTACTTAAATTATGACATAACGTTATATCCGTAATATCACAGTCTATATGAGAAAGTACCAACTGTGCAGTATTCACTGCATGAATATTGATAGCACTATCTATTGTGAGCTAATTGGATTAAGGTTTGTCTTGCATGCGCTAATGGATAGAGTCCGTGTTGCATTGAGACTAGTATCTTCTAAGAAGCCTGTGGAACTGCAGTAAGAAACTGCAAACTGTACGCCCAGAGAAACTGGAAATTTCCGGAACTAACGGGACTATGTACTGTTAAAGGAAGTGGTAACATACGCCACACAAAATCACTTCGATTTCTGGATCACAGAACTGACTTAGAACCAATTTACCTAACTCGGTAACCGGTCAATATTATCGTGTGGTAGTAGATCATAACACCGCTAATCATTTTTTCTTCTTTTTTAAATTAAAATTATCTTATACTAACCAAATCATGATCACCCTATGCCTTTTGACATACGCAGTATAGAAAGTGTCAAGACGTCACATTTAGTAGGGTGACCAAATGTTAAGCAAATATTTTTTTGTATTCACCATCTGAACAATAATAATAATTTTCGGTGATCAATAATTAATTATTCACATAATTAGCTTCACATCTGAATTATGTAGCATGTTTCGTTCTCTTGCTCCATGACCCCGAACTCATCCTGTATCGTTTATTTTCTTTTTCCTATACAGGTAGGCAAATAGTTACTGCTGGGCTTAGTGAACAAAATTAGAGTAAGTGCTCTCACAGTCGGACTGATAAACTATGTGGAATAGAGGCTCAGTGTACTTTGTAGTGTTCCTTTATTACCCGACCATGTAAGACCGCGTGTTCTGCAATCGTTAACCTTCACACTTCCATATATATGGGTGTAGTAGGTACCAAGACATATTAGAGTTGCAGAGTACTAGCAACTAATATGTGATATTTTTAACTTTTTTCATGACAGAAGAGGTAATAGAGCAGACGCATTTCTTGATGGTAAGCAACAACCGCCGTCCATTGGACACCTGAAACACTAGAGGTAGTTCGCTCTTTTCTTGAAGGTTTGCAGGGCGAATCGGCTCGGAAAAGACTCAGGCGTTGATATTCATTAGTTATAAAAAAAACCGGTCAAGAGCGTGTCGGGCCACGCTCAGTGTAGGGTTCCGTAGATTATCGTCCGTCACAGTAAGTGTTCCCACTTAAGAGTTAAAAATGGGCTATTTGATACATTGTTGTTGACATTAATATTAAGTACAGAACCCTGAAAACGGGCCTACAAAGGACGCTGACAACTAAAGAAAGAGTTATAGATCCCAACTATACATGGAAAATTTGAAAAAATGTTGTCAATTTCAGTCCCACCACGAGTAGTAAGAAGGGGTTGTAACAAGGAGCGATAACCAGTGACAATTACATCTATCGGCTAATTAAGTAAACTATGCGCGAGCTTAAAGTACAGAGGCTCTAGTGTAAGTTTCTTTTGACGTAAAAAATGTCTCGAATGCTTAAGTGATACTGGTATAATATGGGTAACTAACGCGATGGTGACGTTTCGTTACGTTAAAAACATACACTCGGGGCTCAGATGCAGTGAATAACCCTTTCCTAACGTATTTTCTCGGAAATGTTCGTATTTGTCTTACTACTTCACTCACACTCAGTACCCATTTGAAGTATTAAGACAACGCAGGGGACGGTCGCATTGGGCGATGAATATTAGTGCAGATTCTTATTTACGATTAAAACTAAACGCGAAATTATACATAAAACGGCGGCGCTACCGCGGTTACGCTTTCGGACGATTGTCTCTGTCACTCTTAACGCTTAATAGAGATTTTGACAGCCATATCTTAGGGAATAAGTTTCTTACAAATTTATTAACAATTTGTAAGAAACTATCGCCTTATCGACTTCAGTGCTGGAATAATATAAAGTACCTATTTTGCTCGCAAAAAAGCCTAAGATATATGCAATCCTGCGGCGCTTCCATCTTTCTCGAGTGAAAGCAGAGACCATTTTACGAAAAAGGCGTAAGATGTATGAAATCCTGCGGCGCTTACAGTTTTTTCGAGTTGATATGTTTGTATGGGGGAACAATATTTTCGTTTTTTAGTATGTTACACGATCTTTTTTCATACTTTTTCACCGTTTAAACCTTCCCTGAGCTACTATAAATATTTCAAGACCAAAATTAGCCAAATCGGTAAAGCCGTTCGCAAGTTATGGAGTGACCAAGAGAAATAGGGGTTAATTTTTAGATATATAGATTTTTTTCAAAAACCATTAAACCTATCAAGTTCAAAATAATTTTCCTAGAAAGTTTATGTCAAGTTCTACTTTTGAGATTTTTTTCATATTTTTGAAACTTGTGGTTCAAAAGTTAGAGGGGGGGGGACGCACTTTTTTTTACTTCTGGAGCGATTATTTCCTATTTAGTAAACCCCTATTCATTTTTAAATACCTATCCAACAATATATCACACGTTAGGATTAGAATGAAGAAAAAAATCACTCCCCACTTTACGTATAGGGGGGGTACCCTAAGAAAACATTTTTTTCCACTTTTTATTTTTGCACTTTGTCGGCGTGATTGATATACATATTACTACCAAATTTCAGCTTTGTAGCGCTAACAGTCACTGAGATTATCCGCGGACGGACGGACGGACGGACGGACGGACAGACATGGCGAAACTATAAGGGTTCCTAGTTGACTACGGAACCCTAAAAAAATACCTTTTAGATACGCGAGTTCTGTTATTTAGTCAAATTAACTCATTAACTACAAGAAATTGCAACTAAAACTAACAAAAATCCAATAAAGGCCGCTGCGGCATGGTACCGAAGACGCTGGCAGCCGAGTTTGTTTGAAAGGTCCTTAACTCCTTAAAGACTAAAACTAGTTATGTGTCGCTGTTATGGCGAGTGTCTTTATTCATATCCTTACTTAACGTGACCATAAATAATATGCCGATATTTCTGTTTGCGTTGCTGCCTTTGATTGACATTTAATCCGGTTTGCGGTATTTTCATCCCTCGTCAACTTACGTATTCCTCTGATGTCAAATACAGTTTAGCCAACAAACTCGACAAAATCTAAGTAACGAACACGTGTTAAGAAAACCATTCAGTCCTGCCGCTACTGACAGGCTATAAGGAACTTATTTGTTTTTACGTAATTCTAATGATGTTCCATAAATATGAAAATATTTATATTACATAACCCTTACCTTACGAAATCCGAAATAGGCATTTTTTCCTAAATATCATATTATGGTCGCAAAAATCAAGTTATCTCCAAAAATACCAGTGAAATCTGTGTGTCAAAACATCGGAGCTCGGATCGTCGGGGGTAAATAAAATGGAACGTATAAAAATTAATGATTTTAATTGCCCCCCTGATCGATGAAGACGTATCAGATGTATAAACCCTCACGATATTTTCGCCATTTTTACATTACCTACATTGAAACTGTATCGAGGGATACAGGATATCCCCATTCCGCGAATCTCCGTTGTATATAATGACGGTTTATTATGTAATGCTGTAAACTGGCCAAAACAAGCGCTAGTAATCATACCGGGTGCGGCCTGTAATAGGAGCTAAAATTGTGGGGATCGCTTCTACACCACAAATGTAACAACATTTGTTCTACAACTTTACACAATTGGATAATTTATTGCTTGTGATTTTTTCAAACAAACTAAATAGTATTTTCAATGAACAGCATCCAATAGTCTAGTTGACGTTTACTGTCAGCCTACAAACTTCATACTTTTCGCAATACATTGCTTGCTTCTTTTTTTATTAATATTTATTAAACTATAAGTTATTTTCAAAAGTCGTAGAACAAATGTTGCTACGTTTGTGGTGTAGAAACGATGCCTAAAGTAAATGCTCCTATTACAGGCCACACCCGGTATAACCCAAATTATATCCTGGTAGTCCTTTCGTAAAACTTGGTCAATATGACCAAACTAATCACCTCGCACAATATGACCTAAGAGTCAGAAAAAACGTTAGGTCGTTGCCTCGACCTTTTTCGGATCCAGGGCCGATGATAAAACCGCCCCGTTTTGACAATTTTCACTTGAACGAAGTGTTTGCCAGAAAAAGCGCTTCCTTTGGCTTGTACAAAATAACATTTGTAAAGGACGAGTTCCTGCGAGACAATTTACAAGTGAGCGATTCGCAGTAATATCATACGAGAAGAATACAATATTAGAATTATTGCTTTATCCGCCTACAAACTCTCGTTGGAATATAGTCACTTGTTTTTCGTGGTAGTATTATTCTAGATATTGTTACTTGTATTGTTTTATTTAAGTAATTAGTAAGTAATATATAAAGTGTGGAGTAAAATATAAAGTTGTATATTTTGGGAATTTAGCTGACAGATTTTAACGGTGTATCGCGATCAGATACCTACTAAAATGTCCTACAGTCAGCAGCAGAAGCTAAGCGGTTGAGGTGTTCAAAATGAGGTCAACACATCTCTATCATCATCATGTAGTGTCGTATCATTTAGAACACTTCACCCGGTCAGCCACTTTTGCTGCTAATTGTACATACCTATTTTACTAGTTTCTCACTCAGTTTCAGTTTATTACCATAAAAAATCATCCGTCGTCAAACGACTTTTTCATTTCGATGTAGCGACCTTGGGGCCGGTTCCACTCATCCTTATGACCGATATTAAAGTGACAAATCTCAAGCTTCTCCAGCAAAAACAAGTTTTATGCTAATTGATTTTAACGGCACTACCAATGACATTAACTTTTTATGTGCAAAGACATTCGGAATATCGGAAAGACATTACAAATATACTACAGATATTTGTGCCTAAGTCATGGGTGTTGTATATATGTATTTAAGTATTTGTATATTATATATATCGTTTGCTGAGTACCCGAAACAGAAGCCTTCTTGAACTTACCGTGGGGGTGGTCAGTCAATTTGTGCAAGAATATCCTGTAATGTTTATTTATTTTATATTTTTAACGAAATTGACCTATTCTCATATATTTTTCTCCTTTCTTCGCGTCAGAAAGTTTAAAGCTTAGTAACCCGGCAGATTTTAACCACTAATGAGACAAACCACAAACCTGAAGAAAGTTAACTGGAATAAGACCCTTGAACTCACAAAAGGGGTAAATGTCTCCAAGGGTACCTTTTAAACTAATAGTGTTAACCCATCCGAGTGAGGATTACCATTGCAACACACTAATTTTAAACCGCTACCGTTTCGTAATTGAGTTTCAAGTGACTTTAAGTTAGTTTTAAAAAGTGGATTTGTCGTTTTCACAGGATATAGGATAAACATAGTTCTGTTGAATAAAAAAATACTTTTAATATTATGGACGAATGAGCAGCAGCATCCGTCAAACCCCAATCTACGGTTATGCAGGCGCCAACCCGTCTGCCAAGCGTGGCGACTATGGCAACTTATAAGATGATACAAGTCAGTTCAGCAATGGGCGATTTACAGTTGAAATGATGATGATGTCTTTTAATACTTGACACGTGTGTTCAAAATCAAATAAAGTCAAATGAATAACCCTTAGGATTTAACGAGCTTATATTAATTAATACAATAATCTAAGAGGTCATTCCGCGTTGCAATTTTTCCTAACCCTTTTTACTGATTTATTTAGTATAGGTCAGGAAACCAAAATGTCTGTGCTACGCCAAGCCTACTTACTCCATTGACTTAAAGTCAATTTTTCAATAAATAATGTCCTATGAGTATGGCGAACCTTTAACACCAAGCAGCGTTAAAAACCATCTGCCTAATTTAAAAACCTCATACCTCGCTGAAGTAATTAAATGCAAAATCTGCTCTATTTCTTTCGGAATAAGGTTCATATTCCGCTGATCGTTGATTTGAGAAATAAGGTTGAACAAATATATTGGATTTATATTTAAGCCAAAAATTTGGAACGGACCAATCGGCAATGTTAAATTATGTAGCTCGGTGATTAATCTGCGACAGGAAGGGATTAAAAATAAATTTTGTTTAGTATGGTGTAAATCAAGGTTCACCCGTATTTTTTATGAGCCTTACTGTAAATTGGATTTTATTAATGGGTGAATTGCAAAAAAAATGTACGTAACACAATGGAATATTCACAAAAAAGTGACACATAATGATGAACGTTACACAAAGAAAATTATAAAGACCGTTCCATATTGAAATTTATACATACACGGACAGGGCGAAACTATTAAGAGTTCCTAGTAAACTACTAAAACCTTAAAACATTATTGTCATATTTAATCGGATAAATTTTGGAGAATATATATAGTAAGAAACTTATTTCAAACCATTTGTTAAACAATCTTATTTTGAAAGGTACACAGTATATTATCAATGTGAACGAACCTTTTTAGGTAAAAATCTTTGTGTTACGTCACACAAAAACACACAATGGAAGTCAAAATCGACGCCGCCATATACCTACTCGCGTGTAAAATGAAATTAACCTCGAATTCAGGAATTCGCAAATTCCATGCCAATTGCCGCGTAATTTATCTATAGTATAATGAGGAAACAGTAGTAAAAAACAGTTAACTTATCTGTTTTAATCCAAATTTCCAATTTTTTTGCGACAAAACTTTGAAACAAACTTTTCTCCCCACAGCTCGAAAACCAATATGGCTGACGACACGTGCGTTGGCGCAGTCGTAGATTTAGTGTTCCCAGAAGTAATAATATAACGAATGCGTTCATATTTTGTCTATAAACGCGTGAAATAGCGTAACACAAGTGTGTAACACAATGGAACGAAATCTGTCCCCGATCTTCAACACACGATTAATTAAAAAAATATATGTTGAATCCTTTTAAAACCATTTGAATACAAGTATTAGTTTGTATTAAAGACATATATTTAAAAAAAACACGCTAAATCTACTTATAGATAAAGTTATGATTTTTTATTAACAGTGGAGTGTTGCGAGGACATATGCATTTTGTATGGGAGAAAAAATACACCTTTTCATAATTATTTTTTTAAATTATTTTTATATTGTACTGTTACAGTGTAAAATTTCTATTAGCATTTAAGTGACAACATATTAAAGAGTGGTTAAAATGAGTGTAAATGTACTATTTATTTTTTTACAGATATTTTAATGTTGAAGACATTTCATGGTTGTGGAAAGTACACTTTTTTTGATATTCACCCTAATTCAAGCGAAACTTTTTTGACGTCACTGGTGACCGAAGATCGGGCGGCTTTCTCGCACAATGCATCTGCATTGCGATATAACGACTAAATGCCGCCAGCATGCTTGGTACAATGCCTCAACGCCCTCTTCTAGATTTAATGTAGTAAGTAGTTAGTGAGGTACTCGTACTTAGTTATTATAATTTTGTAATTTTTATAAATAAAGATGTAATAATATAATTTAAAAAATAGACCTTTATTTAAAAACATATAATTATAAAATAAACAATAATTAGGGATGTGACGGCCCCATCGCCCACTGGTTTTCTCCAGTGCAAACAGTCAACGCAGGGCAGCTTGCGGCGAGCTGTTGGAGAGTAGCGACTAGCGACTCCACGTACCTAAGCGCCCCTGGTATAAGTATGTTTGGATGAAATCTTGCAATTCTATTTTAAATTAGTTATCGTCAATCTATTGAGATGAACTTTAGTAGACTTGTTTAAGTTCGGCGATTATTCAAGATTATAGTGCCACTGGTCTCATCTGACGCTGGAGTAGACGTAGCCATAACAACTCCTAAAATACACAAGATAAACCCGTCGTGCTTAGACTCATTAGTATTCTCTCGATGAGTAGGTATGATTGTACAAAAAAAGTACAGGCGGCAATAAAAGCTTGTACATAAAATGTCATTTTTTCATTTCATAAAACTGAAACTTAGGATCCTTTTTAGGTCCTTATTTATGTACTCACTGAGCTTCTTGTTGAAATTGCCCTGACATACTCTGTGTTTATGACCAATATTGTATATATTAAGTAGTGGTAAGCGGTGTGGGCCACACATATTGTAAACAATATATTAATAAGTTAGTAGCTAAGTACCCCTTGTAGTGGCTGTTTGTTTACCTAAATAAAGTAAAAAAAAAAAAAAAATTTGACATAATCTTATCTTACCGTAAAAACGTGGAAAAGCATTTCCTCAATCCGTAACGAAATAGCAGTTTGTTGTTAACAGTAACTTGTAACTGCCGTAACAGTCTTCGAAAACTTATTCAATTGTGTAATTTTAGCGCAATCAACTTATCGGGAAAATCTAAAGTCGCAAATTTCGGACGATTGTCCCCGTCACCTTAATTACGCCTTAATTGGAGTAAAAGAGAAAGATGCCCGAAATTTTCGAACATTGATTTTCACGGTAGGCTCTGTCGGGTTACAGCTCTACGTAGTTGGGTAAACGTGTGTGCGAAGTGTGGTCCTAAATTCATGCAAGTTAATTACGGTAGAATTTCCGTTCAACACAAACTTCGTGAGAACTTTCCGTTTAAGTTTACGCATGTCAAAATAAATGTTGAGCCCGTGTATCAGCATATTTTTTCAAAGCGCTTTTTACTATATAACTATAAGACAAGGTTTTTTTAAACCGGTAAAAAAGCAATTATTTTCCTTAAAATATTAGCGCTGAGAACACCAAAATTCCAATTGCTGAGAACACTATATTCCAATCCTATTCCTGTTGGACATAAGCCTCCCTCAAATATTACTTGTATCATTTTAGTGAGTAGTTGTTTCACCTCACGCTTCACGGCGTCACGCTTGTCAGGATTTCAGTTCGGTTTCAAAGAATGCTGCTACTTTGTGGTTATTAGTATTATTATGTAATTATTGTTTAGTAAAACAAAAATACGTAACCTTAGTTTTTTGCCATTCGTCGCCTCTTACGATTAACGGGGGAGGAGACGGGAAGGTAAGTATTTACTTTAAATTATAAATAAATGCCCTTTATACCTTTATCCTCATTCCTCGACCTCTAAATATCTAGCAGCGGAGGCGCGACCATGCACGCCGTTTCCCGTCGGCTTAATTAACTTTCCCGCAGTTTCCCATGGAAGCTCCTTGGGCTCATGAAGAAAAGGCATTGCCTGGCAAGACCATATGGCAAGGCAAGCCATATTGCCACAGATATCTGGCTAGGTACAGTCAACCAATTTGATTTATAGACCACTTCGTTCCTTGTCACAGTGAAATTCTAAAAAGGTTCTAATTGGCCTAGAAATCAAATCGGTTGATTATACCTGTCTAGTGTGCGGAAAGCTTGACTAGATTAGGACTTCAGGAGAGATGACTCTACTGACGAGTCAAGTCAACGCCTCCATTCAAATTTCCCAGCCGAGCGTTTACACTCAACATTCGTAAAGTACCTAATCCTTTTTCAATCTAAATGGCAAACAGTGTTATTTCACCGCCCTGACCCGTTTCGGGTTTTATTACGTATACGAATCCATTTTATTTACTCAATGAAACAGCCGTTATATACCGTTACTGCCGAATATGGGACAAACAGACGATTCTCAACTGTTTTTACAACTTGAAACCTTAACTTATACGTTTCTTTTACGACTATAGGTAGAGAGCTTGATCGTGGGTGGGAGATCTGGATAATAGACATGTCTAAAAGTAGATTTTTACGATAACATTCGCGTACGTGTATTATGGTCTATTTACATTGTTTATTTTATTTATGAGCTTTTTGTTACATTTCTAAAATACATAGGATGTTATGGGATAAAATGTTGACAGCGGCCAAACCAAAGTGTGACTGCACTGATCATGTCTGAATCATGCAGACTGACTTGCTAGTCCATAAAACAATCGGTAGCTACAGAGTGAATGGTTCAAGGTTCAAAATTAAACTGAGGATACGGCAGACTGTAGTACGAGTAGATTGTAATTTTATCATCTATCACGCTATCCGTTACTTAGGTACAAATGTGTAAGTGCACACACTTGAGCGTGAGAGATATAATGACAAATCATAAAAACCGAACCATATTAGGCTAGTAGCGGCAATAGCAAGACAACTTAACTTTCTTTTCATAAAGAGATGAAGCTCCACTCACCAGTGAGACACAATACTATTAATATCAAAAAATAATAAACGAATACAACAAATAAAATTTTACCAATATGGTCAAAACGTCAAAAATAAATATGTAAACGGTGGAAATGGTACCAACCTCGTTGGTGCGCGCACTGGCCGCAACGCATGCCGCGCTTAGCGCGCGTCTTTTGTTTTTTAAAACATGTAATAAGTTCATATTTTGCTCCCGCTGTTGTTAATGTTTTTGTGGAGTATTATATGAAACAAATGTGTAAATATCTATCCAATTGTGTGTAAATGTGTGTAAATATTTGTAAATAAACTGTATATAAAGCACTACGTGTACATATTTCTTCATCTGCGGCCCGATTGCCTACAAAATACTTGGCGTCCTTAGGGGAAACGACAGGTAATAAATACACACTTATAACTATGGATTCAATATTCAAAGTTCGGTTTAAATGTTATATACTTGTTTTCAATTAAATACATGTTTAGTTCAAGACCTTATTTATCGTGTTAATATCTCTTTCGGTATACCTAATTCATACATCATAGCTTAAGGCTGTAGTTGTTTGGGACATAAAAACTACTTCTGAAGACCTTCAGTATTCATATTTATGTTATATATCGTTGTCTCTGAAGATTTGTTTTGTCTACAGATCTAACTAAAGGTTATTCCCATTTGTACAAAATATCTTTGTTTGACAAGCATAAATAATTTCCGAAATAAATAGATTGCGTGCAAAGACCTGAGACTAATGTATATTGTCCAAAGGTACCTAAATACTCGTACTATTATTTGGAAGTGAAAAGAGACCGCCCATACATATTTATAATATTACTTCTGTATGTAGTTAAAAATAACATCAGGTCTAATAGGAAGTAAACTAAACAACCCACAATAAAGCTGTTTAATGTTATTTACTTGTGTATTTTCCTTTGCGGTAGGAAATGGCAATATTTTAAAACATAGGTATTACTCGTATTTTGTGGAATGGCAATGTACCATCGTAATAAATATGGGATTGTTAAAACATACAGTGTGTATTTCTTATACGGGCGAATCTCTTAACGGAGGGTAGAATAGGACATAAGAAATATATTTAGATAACTTTTGCTTAGAAGTACAATTAAAATTTTATCCATATAAAAAAAATCGGCCCGCAATGTAATGCAACATACTCGAGTTAAACACTCGTTGACAGTTCGTTTCAAAAGCTTATATCTCGTAATGTTCGCAGTACATTACTGCTCAGAAATTTTACTAAAATTTATTACATGTGTATAGTAGGTATAATTATAGAAAAACCTTTTGGTTATTGATTATACTGGTAAATCCTATGTCTGGTTTAATTCTTCGCCCGTATTAGACTTACACACAGTATATTTACTAGAATTTTTTTTATTAACATCACCCAAAAGACCAAAGCTAAAAGCATGTTGGTAATCAAATCAAATCCTTATTGGAATTAGATGTGTTACAGTATAATTTGATTGGCAATCCATTTGATTTGTGTTGACTTGTGCACGAAGAGGGATTATGTGTTGTCAAATAGCCAATCAAAGCGTGTGAGATCCCGCCCGGCACCGCGAATACCGAAGTTCGTATAATTTCGAGCATCTTTCTCTTTTACTCCAATTAAGACGCATAATGCGAGTGACAGAGACGAACGTCCGAAATTTACGAATGTCATGTTTTGCAGTAGCGCCGCTGACAAGCACTGACATTGCAGTTTAACTAATAGCCTTCCATTTCGGTCAATATTCCTAGAGTGTGCACGCCTTGAAGAACAGATAAACAGTCACAGTTTTATTAGAGGTAGGGGCCTACTGATCTATTACCTCCAGTTATTACGTTACTAATTTATATTTACAATCATAAAGATGGGAAAATACAATGTCAAGAGTTAAGCTTTGGCCATTTGATACGAAAATTCAAAATAAACAAACGAACACTTTAAGAGCGCAGATAATGTTTTTACTGCAATAAATATTACGAGTATGTATGGTATAGATGTTTAGATGTTTGTTGCTCAATCATGCAACAACGGCTGAACGGATTTACATGAAACTTGGCGTTAGTACAGACAGACAAATATTTTAATTGAGATATAGAATATTTCATATCCCGGTAATGCGTTCTTGTCTTACGCAGACGAATCCGCGGGCGAAGCTAGTAATATATAAAACTTTAACAGGTAATAAATACATCGGTACTACAGAAGTACATTTAAGGGATACTCAAGATGTGCATAACTGCATATACGTACATCATAGTTTACAAGTATGACACACATAAAACCGCGGGCGCAATAAATATAACTTCTATGAATCATTCGAGCTAACCTACATGAATGAACTGAATGTTAGAAAGTGTTAAAAAAACACAAATTTACGACTACCGGTGACACCTGCGTTGGCCCACATACCGTCATAAGACAAAATCTATTTTTAAAGTACACGACAGCTCGTCAAATCTGGCTCGTAAATAGGACATCCTGGGGTGGCATTCCTATTGCTAGCCAAGGACGGGCGAGACATTGGCGAATAGCTCGCCAGTTAAAGTACCAATGCAACGCTGTGTACTGTACAGTCAACAACACTCCTAGCTATACATTGGTAGACCTTATTATATAAGTCATAAAGTCCACCGATGTATAGTTAAGAGTGTTGCTGTATGTACAGTACCATGAGTTGTGACATTGACGTTTTCGATAACGAGTATCGAGTTTACTATCTGTGCATTTCGCTTGTACTATTTTACTGCGAACGAGATGGTTAGGGTACTGGCCCGGTACCGCGAACATCAAAGTTCGTATATTTCGAACATCTTTCCCTTTTACTCGAATTAAGGCGTCGTCGAAGTGACAGAGAATCGTCCGAAATCGATGCGTACAACGTTGCAAGATTGCAAACTAGATGGCGCTTGCTTTCTTCACAGTGTGACCGCGAAGACCGAGTCCTAAGAATGGTTTTCTATTTACCTTCTTAGCGCTCTTATGACTGAATATCGCCATCGTATTATCTCTTCATATAATTTACTGTCATAACTCATAAATTTTTATATCGCATCAGTCCCCTTAATATCAATCTTTTGTATATCTCATAGCTATCTGTAATCCAAGTGCGTAATTATGTTGTCCAAGTGCGTAACAAACATTTCTCCCTCTCTCTCCTAATTATCACTTAAGATGCTGTGTTGTGCTTATATAAAATTGCAGCGTATAGAAATCAATAAATTCATTATTTAAAACATCCTATTTGAAATAAAATTGCCATAAATAATTAGAGAAACGAAAAAATTAGCTCGCAAATGTTTGACATTACAATGTCTAAAGTTTCTATGATTTTAACGTAAAGTTGTTTACGTATTACGCAAGTAAATATGAAAAGACCCTATACTCGTAGTTGTTTATAGTAATATAAGCGCTGGCGTATGGCCTAGCGGTAATAGCGTCCAGATTGCAATCCGGAGGTCACTCGCTCAAACCCTGGCTCCTACCAACGATTTGTTCGGAACTTATGTACAAAATATCATTTTATATTTACCAGTCGCGTTTCAGTAAAGAAAAACCTCGTGATGAAACTGACTAATCCCAATAAGGCTTAGTTTGAAGGTCAGATGGCAGTCGTTTTCGTAAGACTAGCTCCTACGCCAATTCCTGGGATTAGTTGTCAAACCGACCTTAGGCTACCATGAGCCGTGACAAAATGTCAGCCCAACTCGAGGAAGATAAAGATGAGTTGTTTATAGTAATAACTATGCAAAAAAAGGTCCAAACCAATGGAATTATACAGCCTGGCCATCTAGGTCATCCCATACACTTAACCGTTAACGTGCCATGGCTCCCGTTTGTTATGGAACCATTAGCCAAATTGAACGGATTCCAGGAGCCCGGAGCAGACAATTGAGTCCGTGGTGGCGTTTTACGACCAATTCATCATTTTTTGCGGCCGTAAGCGGTTAACGATAGCTTCTAATGCGGTGGGGCACTTTACCGATAAAATAAATAATTGACTAAGCATTATGGTGTTTATTTTATGAAATTGCGTGTAAACACGCATTTGATTATAGAAAGTGCCTAGATAACTTATTTGCTTCGATCACATGTTGAGATAGACTTGAATGTTGCCAATCTTAAAATAAAAATCCATAGGTTGCATACAGAAAAGGTAAGGAAAGTCGGCTTCGATGGTATGTGAAGAGGAGGCCACTAAACTACGTTGGAAACTTTGCACTACAGCTTTCTATCCCAGGTTGAAGATCTAGAGGTAGACCAAAAACAAGGTGGAATGATGTAGTGCTAAAAGATTTGAGTGAGTGTCAAGTGTCCGAAGGTGCATGATATCGAGGATAGAGCAAAGTGGAGACGTAAGACACGGAAAGCTGACCCCACCACCATGTGGGAAGAGGGAGAGGTCGTATACAGAAACCTTAGTCCTTCCTCTCTTTCTACCGGCTACGTACATTCACTGTCCGTAGCCGCATCTCATCACACCTCCTCATAGACCGGGAAAGGCTGCGCCACGCTTGGCATGCGGGTTGGCGATCGCATTATATCCCACCGTTCTAAAAAGAAACTGTTGCCCGTCCTCCAACGATTTGTACCCGCGTATATAATATATTGTGTGGTTTTACAAAATGAAATATAATATGTAATTTATACCTTAGAAATATTTTACAAGTCCGGTCATTTTTATATTTTACCTATATACCAATAACTATATACCAATAACTAATTGTTATATGTTAATGAGCAAATATCAATAACCAAGCCAAAATTATTTTTCCTAAATAAGTTGTATTTTTCCTAAGTAGTTTCAAGTTAAGCTTTTATCAAATTCAAAGAATTCAAGTAGCCAAATTCTTCGGTGATACATTTTTTCCTGTACAACTGTAACTTACTTGTCAAAAAATTTCAAAATGACGACAACAGTAAAGTACTTAAACATTCGTCACTACTAAAAAAACGATTCAAAAACTTTCATTTCCATTTTTATATCATGTTAGCTGGCTACAGTAATTTCACCACCAATTAAAACCTAACTTAAATACGTCTAGCCGACTGCTTTTAAAAGTAGATCTATTTAAATACTTATTAAACTACGAGAATCAAAGAGATTGTTAATGAGCAAATTATGAAGTTAGTGTATACCTTCTCGTGCTAATATTGAGACCCGAGCTAATGAAAGATTCAAAAATTGAACCACGTTGTTTAAACAAATGGAATCTTGAGAGTTGAGGTGGTTTCAAGGCACGAGAGGAGAACACACTTTGCTGCCGAGTGAAACACACAATTTTTCACCTCACTACCGCGAGGAAAATTCCACCTTTAAACATTGCAAATTTAATACAATTTATTAATAAGTCTTAACCATTGATCATTCAATATCATAATTTGAAAGTCTGTTCAACCAGCTACCGTCAAAAACATTCAAAATTTCTATAACATTACTTTACACTCTTGTGAATAAAATGCGTTTTGCTTCCGACCTAGTGAGGTGCAAAACATTGCTACATTTCTAGAATTTATTCGGGCGGCGAAGTAAGGTTTGTAGTCCGGTGCAATATTTTATCTTTTCATTTAAGAAGTGTTCGGTTTGTAGATAAAGTTTTTAGAACCGCTTTTCTTCTACTATTATTTACAGTGTTGCTAGACTTATAGTATCTCTACGTGATATGGTAGTTCACTATTTACGCAGGTGTATATTTTCTTGGGTTGTTATTGCTATTTTACGTTTTGTTGATGTTTCGCTTCATGGATATCTAGAAAGACATTATTCATACCGTTTAAAAGTACCTACGGAAAAGCGAAAACATAAATAGAAAATATTATTTTTCATTACATATTCAAAGCGCACCGTGAAGAAGACATAATAAAAAGTAGGTCGTACCTAAATGTAGGTCATTTGCTTATGAAGGCGCCGGCAGTTCAGGATTGAAGAACGTGCAGAATGGTGGAATTGCATAATGCATAATTATGTATTTAACTTAGACTTTTTGTACGAACTCGAAACAATCGAGTCCACTTTAGAGTAAAGTATGAAATTGGAAACAATATTACATAAAAAGGCACATGGTACATAGCACTGATGGACGTTGGGGCGTAAAAGTTCTCGAAGAGTGACCACCTACTAGAAGTCGGAGCCTGGGCAGACCCACAAGGTAGAACGACGACTTGATGATGCGGGAATCCACTTGATATGGGGCAAAATCGGTCTCATCTTTATACACTGGCCTATGTCCAGCAGTGGAAGTCCTACAGCTGATATGATGATGATGATGATAAAAAAATACAATCAGATCAGAATTAGAGCTAAAATTGCATTTTGTTTTATCACAAGTAACGTAATAAAAGAACTATCTTAGATTTTTGAGAGGTTTTTGAGTAATGAAATTATCACCTTAATCAAATCACCAAACCTAAGCCCAAACCGCCCAATTCATTACAATCAAAAAATTTGGACATTGTACACGTATATCTATGCCAAATATAAAAAGCATTTTAGCATTTTTGTATGTTCCTAGGGGTGCGATTCGATAACCGAAATCTGACAGTCACTAGCGAGATCACCTGACACATTCCAACACACTCGGTACAGAAATATTGATAGCTGCGTATCACACTTTTCGTGTCGAATTTCGCCCCTGTATCTGCATCATTATTATCTTCTTTTGTATATACTTGCATTTTCCTTGTTTCTTGTTTTGCGACAATAAATGACTTTTTATTTTATTTTATTTTATTTTTATATAGCTCGAAGTATTCCACAGTTGAAGTGACAATGGACAGGCCATACAGTCCGGAGAGTCGATCGATACTGGAGCAAAAATTCCTAGAGTGGCTACACAATATATAGGAAGCAGGGAGATCTCTCACTGTGGCGATCTATGACGGAGGCCCACGCAGCAGTGTCAGTCCGTGACTAATCGATAGATTAACTGTAATTTAAATTTATAAATCGGACCCGGGTGTGTCCCGCTTGTGTCTGGAAGCCCAAATTATTCCTTACAGAAGACCACAGCCAGCCTTTCAGGTATGTAGTGTTGTGTTCCTGATGGTGAGTAAGGTTTCCAGAGGTCCAACAACTTTTAGGGTGGGCAACGAGCATGTGAATCCTCTGGAGTTGCAGGCGTCCATAGACTACGGTAACTGCTCACCATCAGGCAAGCCGTATGCTTTTTTGCCACCGTCGTTGTATTAAAAAAAATACATTTATACATACATGTATACGTATAGTTACACCCAGTGTAATGTTCTTGTACCAGCATGCATGTCTATGAATTGGTATTGATAAAATCTGTTCTGTCCAAGCACATGACATCGATAAAATCAACGTCGGCGCGTTCTGTGACGTCCTACTTCGGCACAACACGACGCATGATTGGGCCCATTCAAACGTTTGATGAAAATACAGGCGCGCCCTGTGTATACTGTATTTGTCGTTTGAAGGCTCCGTTGCTTAACTAAGCAATACATACATTTCAGCCGTATGCTATCCACTACTGGACAAAGACCTCCCACAAAGACTCGTATCATCTATGTAGTTGCCATAGTCGGCAGGCGGGTTGGCGACCGCAGTATCTGTAGATTGGGTTACAACGGACGCTGCTGCCGATCCGTAGGATTTTTCCCTTTGTCGCCTCTTACGACACCCACGGGAAGAGATGGGGTGGTGCTTTTCTAGTCAGCTGGCAACACACGACACAACTAAACAATGAACGTCATGAAAAGACACGGGGTATAACTTTTCGAAGATACTGAGACAATTCGCTTGTCGACTAATTTTTTCAGTAAAGTCAATATAAAACTATATATATTTTTACATTTACTATTTCATTTACTTACGAGTAACTAAGTAATTAAGTTACATAATAAATCTTATAAATTAAACTTATATAAATAAAAATACATTTGACGTTGATATATTTGACGACCGGTCTGGCCTAGTGGGTAGTGACCCTGCCTATGAAACCGATGGTCCTGGGTTCGAATCCCAGTCAGGGCATTTATTTGTGTGATGAGCACAGATATTTGTTCCTGAGTCATGGGTGTTTTCTATGTATTTAAGTATCTATCTATTACATAATATATCGTCGTCTAGTACCTACAACACAAGCCTTACTGAGCTTACCGTAGGACTAGGTCGATTTGTGTAAGATTGTCCCGAAATATTTATTTATTTATTTATACAAAAATTTTTTTGTTTTAATTTAGGTTTTTAGCTTAGTTATAAGCTAAAAACCTAAATTAAAACAAAAATTCGCCCCGTGGCATGGTACCGCAGATGCTGGCAGCATTTCCCCGCTGCGACCTCTCCTAACAGGGCGAAGTCGGGGCGGGTCACAGGCTTTATTTACGTAAGAGTTTTGCCATGATGTTCCTTATATAAATCATAAAAAGACAGAACCATACTATCTTTTTTACGATAGTACTATCACCTCTATAAAAGGAATGAGTTTAGTTTTTCTTCAACATTTAGTTTGCCAAGGATACATTTTACCCACATCTTTGTTTAGACGTTTTTCTGACATTTCAGTTATTTGTAGGGAAGGTTAATAACTTCCGAATAAATATGTCGAATCGTCTGAATTAGAGTTACGCCGTTATCTAGAATTCTCTGCGTTTTGTATGGAAAAAAAAACTCGCCGTTTTCCCCATTATCAAACAACAGCATTCTAGAGTAAGTATAATTTAAGTAAAGTTACTCGAAATTGTTGAAGTACGCAACTTGTAATTTGTTCACAACTTGTCAATTATTCACGCTCTAAAGGCCTAGTTTCCTAGGTGCCGTAATATACTCTCTATACTTTGTACTTACTTCAAATTAATTGAAGTACTTACTTACTTATTTGAAGTAACTTACTTAAAATTACTTGAAGTACTTACTTACTTATTTGAAGTACTTACTTCAAATTACTTGAAGTAAGTACAAAGTATAAAGACGGCCGCTGTATTACGACACCGCTATCCTAGGAAACCAGAGCTAAACTGAACCCTAAATGTAGTTTTATATATATTTTAAGCTATTGCATAGCTTCTATCGCGGGCCTTGAGCGCGGGGAACGAATCCAGAAATTCCGTAACGAAAAAACCTCACGCTCCCCACTCCGACGAAATATTAGAGAACTCTCGAGAACGACTGAACCGATTTGGCTAATTTTGGTCTTGAAATATTCATGGAAGTCCAGGGAAGGTTTAAACGGTGAAAGAGTATGAAAAAAATTCGAGGAATATCGTGAAAAATAAAAATATTGTTCTCCCATACAAACTATATCAACTCGAAAAAACAGTAAGCGCCGCAGAATTTCATACATCTTACGCGTTTTTGCCAAAATGGTCTCTGCTTCCGCTTTTTTGCGAGCAAAATATGTACTTTATATTATTCCAGCACTAAAGTCGTTAAGGCGATAGTTTCTTACAAATAGTTAATAAATTAGCCCTTATTCCCTAAGACATGGCTGTCAAAATCTCTATTGAATGACAAGAGACATGAGATACCTATAGTCGACATCATACATCCATACAGGTCGGATTATCCCGTATTTACATTTAAAACATATAAAATAATGAATGATGATACTTCTTGGTTATTGTGTTGGGGCGTTCAGATATATACGTTTAAAGATTAAAGTTCACTTTACACGATCTGAATCTATTAACCGCAGACATTATTTTTAAAGTCGGCAATACCTATTGTGTCGAGTATTTAGGCCCTAAGAAGATAATGTGATGAACCTATTATACGGTACCTCTATGGTTGGCAAACTTGATATGTCATTCTGTCACTGGTTTGTCTTTATAATAACCATTATAAATTTGTTTTTTGTTCAAACGTAGTTTAGTGTGCAATATTGATAGCGTATTATGCAGTGATCTAACGAAGAATTATGCAGCTAATGAAGAATTGATTTCAAAACGTGTTTCACCACTATTCTGGTCATCACCCGGCAGTCCCGGGGTCACGGCCGCCTCTTAGCTTTCTGTAAAGTCCAGCTACCACTTTACAAAACGCAAGGCCTGCTACCGAACAACGTCATGCTCTAAGGGCAAACTTATATATTATTTTACTTATTTGCTATTCTACTTGACATTGGCGAAATCATCGATAGATTTATTGATGGAAGACATATTTTTTAAAAGAAGAAGAAGAACCATAATAAACCTAAATAGGTCGCCGAAGTCGATCAAATGTGCGACGTACTATCTCACGCTCTAACCGCACTGATGACCAGTGAGAGACTGATAATGATAACAGTCGTAGTGGTATGGCAGATTTACGTCCCAGAGTGAATAACTATGAAGTGGATAGTCAGAGAACGAAACAAGTTTGGAGACATCGATCGCACCAGCAGCGAGCACGGGAAAATGAAATTGATGGATTGCGCAGATGCAATGCTCCTGTGAACCTAGAACGAGGAGCATTCTCCTACGACCCGGAAATAGACCGATTGTTGTCCAACAGTCGTCGCATCTTAACAATATTTTTGTGCATCTAGGACAGGTATTGCTTCTGTTCTGTGGTTTCATCCACTTATTACAAAAGGGACAATGCATTGTTAAAAGTTAATTATAAGTTCTGGAAAATTGTTTCAAAATATCAACAATATTTTCTTTGAAACTTTGGTGACAGTGACACTGACAGTGTTGACAGGTTAATAAACTACCATTAGGTTTGTAATGTGGCGAAGTCGATACAACCTTATTTGTTAACATATGTGTAATGTGACATGCACCATGGATATGTTTGCGTGATTCGCCAACTTTTTCCACCCTCTATGGAGCCGATACTAAGACTATCTGATGATGCCTTTATAAAGTTGCCGGCTGTAAAATACATTTAAATGAAAATGGTTTATATTAAGAACTAAGTGATACAAAGTTCACCGGGTCATCTAGTAAATAAATAAAATTATAATTGCATAAGTTGATACAAAATGCTATGCAATAGCTTTACCGCGGCATCGGCAGTCCCCGAGTGCCACAAGTCTTTTTGTTTATAACGGGGGCTTAGTACCTTCAAGTATTATTTTTTAGTTTTAATTGAATTTTGTTTTTACATATAAATTCAGATTATTATAATTAGATCCGTTGGACATGGTCCGTTTTATTGGTAAAGTTAAATCTGTCCGTTTTATTGGTACTATTCGTAGAGACCGTAATTATCTATATAAACTATAATTTAAAGTAACGGTAGAGTACAACGTGGGTATAATATAGAGGTAGCTATTACCTATAGGCGAATGTGCCCCGACTCGGTCGATTGTTTATTTTCTATCAGGTTGTGCCGCATTGTTTGCTTACTTTGTTAAAAAAATATGATATGATGTATGATACTTTAGTAAATTATTTCAAAATATTTTTACTATACATAATTTACACATTACTTATAGACTGGGAAAGAATAAATACGGACAAGGTGTGATACTTGCTTGTACCTAATAGTAGGCACCGAATAGGTACCGTCAACCAATTTGATTTCTGAGGCCTATACCTTACTACAGTGATATTAATATATCAGTATTAATTGTATTTTCAATGTAAGAAAAGGTACAAAGTGGCCCAGAAATCAAACTGAGTGATTTTACGCTCCGTTGTTAAGATTTGAAACTCATTCATTAGTTTACTTTATGTCAAGTCTATTGAAAGTAGGGCAAATATATATCAATGAAGTAAATTACGTTTTCACCTCAGCAGCTCGAACATGTCTACTTTCCTCACTCCAGGGAGTGAGGAAAGTGCGACTTTCCTCACTTTCAGAGAGTGAGGAAAGTTGCTACTTTCGTCACTCCAGGGAGTGAGACAAAGTAACTTTTTAATTGACGACCGGTCTGGCCTAGTAGTACCCTGCCTAAGAAGCCGGTGGTCCCGGGTTCGAATCCCAGTCAGGCCATTTATTTGTGTGATGAGCACAGATATTTGTCCTAAGTCATGGGTGTTTTCTATGTATTTAAGTATTTATATGTATCTATTTATTATAATAGGACATAATGGATTCCCTAAACACCACTAACACGTTCGGACCCTCACAAATTAATCAAATATTATAATTTTGAAATGTACATATTTTAAAATGAAAAATATTTAAACAAAATATTAAGTAATGAAGCCAGTGCAGTTGCAGATAAAACACTTAAATGAATGTGGTTAACTTGATGTTAATTTTTTTACAAGATTTTATTTAACTGGATGTATGTATTTGTATATTTATCCGGGTGGAATCTTGCAACTTAATTTTGAAGCAGACATCTTTAACCGATTGAGCTGAAATTTAGCACACTTATGTAATTTCGGTTACAATGCAATATTATGGTACCACTGATCTGATCTGATGCTGGAGTCAGAAGGTAGCAAAAGCAACTCCTAAAATACACAAGATAAACTCGTGGTGTTTTAGACTCATTAGAATCCTTTCGAAGAGTAGATGACGATTGTGAAAAAAGTACAGTCGGCAATAAAAGCTTGTACTAAAAATGACATTTTTGGCAACTTATTTAACCTTTAATATGTTCTCACTACTGAGATGAAAAGTTGTATGTGTCACACTAGAGTAAAGTTATTTTACATCTCGTGTTTTTGAGTGCCTCGCTACGCTCAAGATTCTAACACTAGAATCACTCGCTACGCTCGTGATTCAATTATAGAATCTTTCGCTTACTCGGGACTCAAAATAAACACTCGCAAGAAAAAACAACTTTCCTCTCTTGTTGCTCAAATAACTATTACCCTATGCTATACATGCTTGACAGATGAATATTTGTATCGTCTTTGCAACTGATTTTCTTAAAAGGTGATGTTACTTGTATTCGCTTGAAGACAACCGTTTTTCAATGACAATTAAGCGACTTCCAGACGGCATAGGAGAAGCTTCATCCATATAATAATAATATCCTTCTTCTCGGTAGTTCTCAGCCTATTATTAGCATCCCGTTCATTAGCTTCGCTTCCCTTTAATAACAACATTCCCACAAGAGCCGCTGAAAATTAACAATACTGTTTAAATTATGAGCAAGACAACTACTCCAATTACCCACAACATGTTATGGGTAAATATTTAACATCAATATTCGTTCCAGTGTAAGGCGTGTGAGATGAAACTTAATAATTGGGTTTTGGTTAGCATGACTCGTCTACTAATGAAGTTGTACTCACTTGGCAAACGTTCATCGAAGCACGTAGAAGATAATAATATAAATTGATAATAGTGTCATCATCATCATCATGTCAGCCGAAAGACGTCCACTGCTGGACATAGGCCTCCCCCAGAACGACCCAAGAAGATCGATCCTGCGCCTTCCACATCCAGCGGTATCCCGCGACTCTAACTAGGTCGTCGGTCCACCTCCAGAACCTTTCCGCCCCACCGGCCATCGGTTCTGCGCGCAATGTGCGCTGCCCACTGCCACTTAAGTTTGGCGATCCGGAGGGCTATATCGGTAACTTTGGTTCTACTGCGGATGAAGTCATTCCTGATGCGATCACGCAGGGACACTCCCAACATAGCCCTCTCCATTGCTCTTTAGGTGACTTTGAGCCTTATGAGGATAATAGTGTACCCCTTATATTTTATTAAATTGTAGAAAGGGCCTCTGTGCGTTACATGCATACGGCTCCCAAATGTCCGTAACACCATTGTTTCATGTACGGGAAAGACATACATTGATAATAAAAATCAATGGTACCGATTTTTTTGGGAAGTTATTAAACTTTGACACTTAACTCTATTGTAATGTTCTCAATCAAAACTTAACAATGTTTGTATATCTATAAATCTGAAATCACAGCGGCATAGCACAACAACGATATTGTAGCAAACAAAATATTTTTTTTTAATGCGCATTTGTTTTTATAATATTAGTTTCGAGTACGTCCTCAATATAGTTTTACTCTTAATATTTCAATACTTTACTACACAGAGAGGTATTATTAATATTGTCGATTATATGAAAATTTTAAGAATACCTATGAAAAAAAATATTTTGGTAGTAAAACTGCATGTTTAAAATGCGGGGACGATCTTGAATTTTTATTAAACTTCACTATCACTCCGCAAACTACAAAAACATTGTAAAGGGTAGCGTTATTGTCTAAAATCAATGTGTACGTTACAATAAAGTATACTCTAAGCGCGCATATTCGTACACACATAATCTAAGCTTAACTTATTTATTTTAAGTAATTTTATTAACTAAGTACACAACATATCGGGATAAGCTGACTTATTTTTTGTCCTCCGCCAATTAGAACGGCAATTTGAAGTAGGCTGTTTGCCCTCGGGTCCACACACTCTTTTTACTACCTAGATCACTTTGGATGGCTAAAATGGTAACTTAGTTTGGTGGGGACTGGTCTCATATATGTATGTACAAAAGTATAAGCGAAAAAGATGAATAGTATTTATAGTAATTAACGATTAATACGGTACTCACGTTTATTTAGTCACTCGCGCGACATGTTTCGGAGAACATAGGCCTCCATTTTCAAGCACTAAGAGTGCTGAGTGTCCATTCGATTCGCCGCTCGCGTCACCGGCCCGTCGAAACATGTCGCGCGAGTGACTAAATAAACGTGAGTAGTACCGTATTAATCGTTAATTATTAAATATGTCTCACGAAGGTTTAATTAAAAGTATTTATAGTATTAAGGCATATTGTTCGCATATGTTTTTGTCTGTAAACATAACATGTATATGTAGTATAAGATCAATTTTGTATGTAGTTATACAATATCAAAGTAATTATTGACCATTCTGTCCAAACTAAAGGCCTATTACGTTTGCGACTAGGTAGCGAGATTTAAAAATTATATTAAATGACGCCGGAAATCATCCTCCTACTTAAACAATCTTATAGTAAGTCCAATAACCTTTAAATAGGTACCTGTGTTCTAATTGCTAATGTAAACGAACTGGCAGATTAACCTCATAAACATGTAGTACACTAAATCAACAGAAAGTAATAACACTCGTCTTTCATCTACATATTTAAAGACTCCCTTCATGTGGCAAGGGACGACAGAAGGTGTCAAATAAAAAGTCATTCCCGATTGAGAGACAAATGGTTTGACAGACAACAGACAGATAAAGTGTCACTGAATTCCGACGCGATGCCGGCGCGACATTTTTGTGTCATGCATTTGTATAAATTTTACAACAAATAGGTCAGTCAGTTCAAAAGTTTTTCACAAAAATAACCCAATTTACAGTTTTGTACGACATAATACAACACTCTTTATGTCATAAAGAAACACACAATAAACCAGATTACAAATGGTAGTAGTTAAGAAAAAGTTAATAAAAACAATTTTAATTTCAATATCATGAAGCTTACCGTAAATGGCAATCTCCTTTGAAAATTAAACATTTGTCAAGTTTAGTGCCACCCCTAATTGGACCGATGCTGAGGGCAAATAGCCTTAATCCTCTCAAATCCTGAGTAGACATGGTGCCCGCAATGGGACTTCGGAAGAAAAATGGGCACTAACGGATCCTAACGATATAGATAAAAGAGTTAGCTATAATTCCCTTTCTATTTTAAAGTAGCTTCCTGAACAGTTGTTATTGACTATTTGTCTGCATGTGTGGTTATTTGTATGCAGCGAGCGTTTTTTTAATTCTATTGGGCGTCTCGAGCGGGCTTATTTTTATACGTTTTATGGGCTTTATCGGTTACTCCGTGTGAGATCGTCTGATAGCGCCTGTATGAGCGCAACCACGTACTAAAATATATTGTATACATCTGTCTCGCTCATTATCCTGAAGTGTGTGTGAAAGAGCATGAATTTATTACCTCTTTTTGTACTTACAGATGCTCCCAAATACGGCAGCGGTAAAGATACTGCCGCCTTCGTTTTTATTGTAGTCGCAAAAGAATAAAAGTACCAGATGTTTATGCTGGAAGTTATCGGATCATTAAATTTTAGGGATGTTTTAATACTCAGATTTATTTATTTTTTACGATAGATTTAGTGCGTCGGTAAATTTAAATTAACTGCTATTGTTTAATAAAATGTATTTTGGTATGAATAGTTTGAAATAAGCTGCTCGTAAATAATTAAATAAACTCAGCCATTAACGCACCCTATAAAATTAATCAATGGTAGTAGTAGGTTTTTGTGTTGTACAAAATCGAATCAGACGACTAAGGTAAATGTACGAGTGCTCGGCACTCCCAATGGATCACATGCTTCTGTCATCTCTATTGAAAGTGGGATCCAATGGGACGCTGTCAGGCACCCGGACGTTTACCTTAATACATTTCTGTCAATTGTTACCCTATGCCAAATAGGGCAAATTAAAAAACAGGTAGATTAAACAGAAAGAAGGTCAAAGTAGGTTTCTACGACTTCTCAGGCACTAAAACTACTTAGATAATTTTCATATTTTCCGAAGAAACAGCTCAAGAAAGTTTTTATTTATAGTCTCCTCGGAGAATTAAGTTTTGGAACATAGACAAGATTAGCGAAGTTCAGAAAACTTACACTAAAACGTCAATTGGGAACTATTTGAGTATTCCCAAAACACATATTACAATTGGTACACTCTCTACAACTTGTTATCCGACCACGATTAAGTTTGTTTTGACAGGTTTGGCTTAGTGGGCACCCGGCAGTGACCCTGCCTACGAAGCCGACGGTCCTGGGTTCATCCCATTTGTGTGATGAGCATAGATACTTGTTCCTTAGTCATGGGTGTTTTCTATGTATTTAAGTATTTGTATATTATATACATCGCTGGCTGAATAGCCCACGATACAAGTCTTATTGAGCTTACCGTGGGGCTCCTTCAGTTTTTGTAAGAATGTCCTCTAATATTATTTAAGTTGTTAATGTTCAGAGAAAGGATATGTTATGCCATAAATTATATTGAGTGAAGTTTGTACGGCGAATCGATTATTATCTACGCCGATGAAGTCACGAAAAAAGCTATTGCTATTTAAAACATGGTGTTTTTTTCTTTACTTCGTTTCCTACTAAAGTACTTGAAGGTCACACGATAATCCCTTTTGCCAAAATTACATTTGTTGGATTTATCCAACAATCCAATTATGTGTATATTTATATAACTCGTACTTATACCTGTGCTTTCGCACAGACGCTACGTTTGCTTACATAAAACATAAATTGACTATGTTTGCTTTAACATTAAACCATGTGTAAATCCAATACTATCTTGAGTTGGCACCCCCGTCTTCACTATACTTAAACCAACCCTCATTCCGGTAAGCACACGTCGTTGAGTCCTATCCTTGGGTTGTATTCTCCCTGCGTGTCAGTCGCAGGTAGAGATGTGCCGTTCCCGTTAAATTTCCAATATTACTATGAGGCATTTTCCCAAATGGTAAATTTCCCCATAGTAATATTGGGAATTTACAGGGAATGGCACATCTCTAGTCGCAGGCGAGAATCGTCATGGCCGCTAGTTTTAAACGATGTATCTCGGACAAATTTTCAGAATAAAATACTTGTTTAAACAAGACAGAACATACACTATAATTTCTTTTTTATTTAAATACTTTTGATTTCAACTTAGTTTGTGTAGGCTTAAACTCTCTACATATCGGGGTATGTACTTAAACTACGTCCAACAATGAGAGGTAGAGCACAGCGAAGTACCATCACGCTTGAGTCTGGAATAGCCCAACTGGGAAAGTACCTCCTGTTTACAGAAGACCACAGCCCTAATAGCACTTTCAGGTATGTAGTGTTGTGTTCCTAATGGTGGGTAGAGTTCATAGAACTCCAACCTTCCTTAAAGGCCGGCAACGCGCTTGTGACTCTCCTGGTGTTGCAGGTACGCATGGGCAACGGTAATTGCTTACCAATCACTGTTACAATCCGACTGTTCGTTTGCCGCTTTTGCCATTAAAAAAAAAACATACCAAATTTATTGCTTGTTCGTTAAGCGGTTTAAACTTGAAAAAGACAGACAGACAGAATAGAGTTACTTTAAAGTTTATAAAATTAGTATGAATGCATATGTATTTATTATAAATTTATAAAGGTATAGTCCAATTAAACTTAGTACAGTTGGATTGTAAAATCGCTGCGTAGTATTTAATTCAGAGCTACTTATTACTTTACTTTGTTTATTTTTTAGTAATAGCTGTAGTAAAGACATGATCACATGATCGTTGTTTAGGATTTAAAATTCTTAATTAGTTTAATTATAAACACGCCTTTGAAATCGCTTACCAGCTGAGGTAAAACCGAAACAATCGCAAGCGACTGGAACACGGGACCTTTATTTAAACTGTCAACAGTCACCGACCCGGGCATTAAATCTCGGACATAAACCGGGCGGGTTTGGACGAGACTCACTAAAGTAAAGTACAGTAATAGTCAACGATATCGATACGGCCAAAGTGCCAAAAGATGTACCCAAGATTATTATTTATTGAAGTAAACAATTTTAACTTAATTTAATTTTATGTATACATACATCTTTTTGCCTCAAGATTACGGTACGTTTTTACATAATTCTTAGAAATAAAGTGAAAATGGAAAAATTAACTCGGGACTCCGGGAAATATGCCCGACGCTCCACCAACTGAGATACAAGGCATACTCCACCATATCCTTGAAAAGGCCTAGGAGGCATCTAGCGACATCTACCGTTAATGTGTTACCGGAGTCTCAAGTCATATCAAGTAGTGTTTACATATTTTAGCGCTTTGTCTGTATAGATATATTTTACCTTGACTATATCTATACTACATTAAACTCACGTAAAGGAAGAAGAAAGGCGACGTCAAATATATTGCTCCGGACAATGGCAACCCGCTCATTGAATATTAAATCCAATTCAGCCGGTAACAAAACATTTACTGTAATAACAAAACCCTAAAACGCGTGCCAGAAAGTATCTACCACGTTTATAAACGTGGAGCGGAGAAGGCGTATATATTGTTTTTATTAGGTTAGGAAGAAAGTCTAGTCATTTTTAAACCTAGTATAAAGGAAAATAACACAACCTAAATAATTGTATAAAGGTATTTTGATTTTACCTACTCCTACCTACAGTACCTATGTAAAACGTAAAAGAAAAATCGCATGTGATAACCAATTTATGAGCATTTCTCAAAAAGTAAAAGCGGTAGACTGATAGAGTAAATTATGCTTAGCAAGATCTACCATATTTCCCAAAATGTCCCATAAAGTTTGTATTGTACTTTCCTTTATGTTACCGAAAGTCTATAGAAATTTGTTAACAAAAAAGAAAAGTTCCACACAAACTTTATGGGACATTATGGGTAATATGGTAGATCTTGCTACGCATCATTTGCTCTATCAGTATACCGATTTTAATCAAAATCGAAGACGTGATCCAAATATACAAACTTTTTGAGATATGCTCTTATAAAGGTTTATTTAACCCTTTAAATCCTTACCACGTCTACCACGCCACCGACACCTAAAGTACTCATGGCGGACGCTGTCAAAGAAGGAATTCCTCCTGAGAAATAAGTTTTTTATTCCTTACGTTTTGATTTTGACTGTAGAGGAAAAGCGTTCAAAAGATTTATAAATTTTAACTAAACTAACAACGCTAAATAATTTAATGTACTTTCGAGATTTGATTAACATTTATATAAAAGATTTGAGATTGCAGGAGCCTACATATTTCCCACGGTTCACATATTTGATTTTTCAGCCTAGCCGTTTGTTGGAATTCACTCAACTTCGAAAATATGATAGAATAAATATCAGGGTCCAGACAACATGAACGAAACTGAGGGCGGAGTGTTAGAATCAATAACACGCCCTTTATTAACATATTGTCTGAGTATTCGCGTAACGTACGAAGTTTTCCTTGGTGACGCGGTGATTGCGCTCAACCTGTCGAAAATGTAAACTTTTATGCTGTAGTAATCAATGTAAACTTTGCTGTCGTTTTCGTCGTTTCGTTTTAGTATCGACTAAAAAGTTTAGATAAAAATTTGACGACCGGTCTGGTTTAGTGGGCAGTGACCCTGCCTTCATAGCCCAGAACCATCGGCTTCAAATCCCGGGCATTTATTCGTGTGATGAGCACATATATTAAATTTGTTCATGAGTCATAGGAATTTTTATATGTATTTAAGTATTTATATTATATCGTCTCTATCTATTATATTATATCGTCGTCTAGTACCTACAACACAAGCCTTACTGAGCTTACCGCAGGACTAGGTCGATTTGTGTAAGATTGTCCGGAAATATTTATTTAATTAATAAAAAAAATTTTTGCTGATAATATTTCGGTACAATATATGAATGCTTCAATGCAAATATTAATTACATGAAGCAGTATTTAATAAGCATTCACCAGTCACACTGAGTCATCAACACGCATGTCTGATGTGTCCATTCTAATGCACCTATAGGTATTAGGAGACACCTTTCCATTAAACAGGGCGTATGGCTTTTTGCAAGCCTAGCACATAAAACATGACATTACACGATTCAACAATTTGCACATCGGTAGCGAAACGTTAAAAAGAATCGTCCAACGACCGTTATTAGGATGGGTCTAAAGGGTGCGAGATTTATACCTCAGGTTACGTGCCGAGCTGCGATTCAAATTATGAGCTGAACGTGTGGAGGGGTCAACGATTACTGCCTTTTTTTGGGAAAGGATCGCGCTATTATTTGACTCGCTGTAAAAGGTAAGGCATAGTGAAATGTCATATTTAGCCAAGACAGCTAAAATTACTTTGTCAGTGCCGAGTATTGTATTTTTGGTGGCATCAATGGTTTCGCATGAAACAACGGATCCAAAGTATATTCTTTACAAATTGAGATATTTTTTTACACTTTATGCTCATACATTTTTCTCGTGTTACATGGTAGATACTTTTGATGCGTTGTATCTATACGCTACTAGTGATACTGACTGCACGGTCACAGGAACTCCTAGACTACTGTTGGCGAATACGGTGACGGCGTAGGTATGTGATCTTGTACTTTTATAAACACGTATAAAACACCACAGTCATAGACACTTCAAGCGGCCGGCAAGTTTAATTTAAAACTTATGGCACAATGCGTCAGGGCCTTTTTTAGATTCAATTTAAAGTAGTCAAATGATTATTGTAATGTCATTGTAATTTGAATTATATTGTACATTTAAAACTTTTGAACTTAAATTCGAAGTAAGGAAGTAAGGGAGGTAACTGTATCTATCAGTGACGGCGGGTATTTTTTTTCCTTGTGCTAGTAGGGGCCAATTTAGCAATGTCATATGTTCATGAGCCCAAAGAAACTGCTGAACTGAGGTAAAATCAGTAAAGCAGGCCCATACAAGTATACATTCTCTACAAGTTACAATATATTTAACTGAAATAGACGTGGGTACGACCGTGCATTAAACTTAATTTACTTTAAGTTAGACGCTTCGACACATCTGACGTCTGAGCCAATGTCAAACCACAGATACGGGTTGATTGCTTAATTGGTAGCCGATGAACGCCAATGAAATGTTTCGGGTAAACATTATAAAATTAAAATACCCACCATCTAATTTCTGCTGGCTCTTACAGAAACTTGATCCAAAATGAAAGATAAAAAATACTATTTATGGATAAAGTTGTGCAAAGGAAATGAGGGGTTCTTTCGAGTCATGTATAATTTGGCTGCATAAGGTTAGATTTTCCTCAAAATCCCGGTTTATTTTTATAACTCCTTTGTTTACTAAACGTATTTGAACTAAAAATGTGGAGTCTGATGTTAATAGTCAATGAATATCCAAGTTAATTGTAAGCTGACATGGATAACATTTATATTTCATTGTGGTACATTTGGATTCTCTTATTGGTATTGGCGATATTGTCCTAGAATTACAATCTTTTATTTAACTTACAATGTAAATATATAAGTATGTTCTGGTGAAATCTTGCAACTCAATTTCTAAGCAGATATTTATAACCGATTGAGCTGAGATTTAACACACTTCTGTAAGTTTGGTGACAATGCAATATTATGGTACCACTGATCTGATGCTGGAGCCAGAAGGTATAGCAACTTCTAAAATACACAAAATACATCCGTGGTGTTTAGGCTCGTTAGAATCCTCTCGATGAGTACTTGGTGGTTGTGCATGAAAAGGACAGTCGTCAATAAAAGAATGCACCAAAAATTACTTCTTTGACAGAACATTTATTTGTAACTGACCTAAACATAATAGTACCTAAAAGTAGTTACTACATACTAAGACCGGTCTCTTTATTATATTTTTTTGCCCAGATTTGACTAAAGTTCTGTAAAGATTGTGGTTATTTTATACACAGCAAAAGTTATTGCGTTAAAACAAAACGTGGAATATCATTATTCATTAAGGAGTGTTATGAACAATGAATATAGCTTACATTTTTAACTCTTATATGCGAGATACGCTTTAATACAATAATTGATCCCGTGTAGAAACGTTTCATACTTACAAAAAACGTGTTCTTTAAATTTAACTGTAAATTCCTAACAATCATTGTACTCAAATAAAATCTTGATTTCTTATTAACAGTCAATAAAGTCCACCAAAACTTAACTGACTAAATTAAGGGTAAATGAAGATCTAAGAAAAGCATTTGACATCTCAAAACTCCAGCACATTCTTAAATAAATTGACTGATAAAATGCTGGGTTTACAAGAAAAGTTTTTGAGATTTACGTCTTCAGTTTTCATAAGGTTTTTTTACATTCGCTTTCACTGCGACACTGCTTGGACATTAAAATTATGCATTATCATTTTACACCGTTCATATGACCAATGGTAGAGACCAAAATGAATCTTATTCGACTGCAGTTAAGACTTAAAATCATCCAACTACTATAATACGAACTGAGATTTATTTATATCGATATTATTTTATGTCATAAGATAAACAGAATAAAAGTTTGATGAGCCATAATGTTATGCAAAGCAAGCAGTTACTATCGATATGTATAACGATATGTTTTTGATCATAAAAGTGACAAATCGATTTGATTATTTTTGTACTTCAGATGACCATTTCAGTATTTGTACTTTAGATCGAAATTAAAGATTTGACCTTACAGATATATTATTCCTTATATGGCCAAGGCATACATTATTTGTTGTATGCTTGAAACCATTGAAGTTTAAAAGACCTAATATTCAACAGTGCGTGAAACAAGGTTGAATAAGAGAGAGAGAGCGAGAGAGAAACACTGTTAGTTATCTTTATATTTTATTAAGCTTTTTACAACGTTCTTAGCTAAATACAATTAAATACAGATATCAGAAATAGTGAACCTAATATACCGAGAGAGAGTACGTAGAGGAGAGGTACCGGGAACATCGAAGTTCATATATTTCGGGCATCTTTCTCTTTTACTCCAATCAAGGTGTCATGAGAGTGACAGAGACAATCGTCCGAAATTTACGAAAATCGTTGTTCGCGGTAGCGTCGCTGGTCCGTGAACAAGTGCAACTCTTTGTGATTCCACGTACAGCAACCTAACATTGGTGGTCGAGACTCATCAACGACTGTCGGGACTGTAAAGGTATGCCAACATGGCGGTTACCTCGGAACCTCAGTCTAGTTCGTTTAAACTATAACAAACATTTCCTAGCTTAGTTAGTACTGACTCTACTAAAGAAACTAAAGGTAATATTCTCGGTAAGTGTATCTTTTTTGTGTCGAGACCCTTTGTTCCTAAGTTTTGGATAAGAGTCATTTTTAGCGTAGTTTACGATAAAAAAGCATAACCGATGGCCGATGAGATCGAACAGTGACTAGCAAGCGCAGCGTAGGAAGTCCACCGACAAGATGGTCAGACTACCTTATAAAGGCTGAGATAATGATGATGATATACATATAGGTCGTCTAATTACCTACAAGCCTAATTAATAATTATTGAGCTTACTGTGAAAGACTGTTTGTGAAAGGCTGCCCAATAATATTGGATACAACGGAGCTAATATACGAAATCAAATATTAACTATTGATGCTGACTATTCACTATACATTCGGCTATTTCCGAAGTGTACTTACACTCTCTATAATGCCTACTTTCGCCAAGTCCATAAAACTCATACATTGGGTAAATGTTCGATGAAATGGCAAATAAAAATATTGGTAGGGTAAAAATTGAATTTGTTTAACGAGTACAAGTATGTTATCTTAGGATAAATGGACGAAGCGGCTTCTCAATAAGTTCAGTTTAAAAAAAACATCAGCGCTTTGTGATCGACACCAAGTTAACTTTAATAAAAATAGTGGATTATTAAAAACTACCCGGACCGTGGTACGTCCTTAAACTACGTCCAGCAATGAACGGTAGGGCTCAGCGATGTCCATCACGCTTGAATCTGGGGCAGCCCAACTGGGGAAGTACCTCCTTACAGAAGACCACAGCCATAATATCACTGATACCTTTTAGGTATGTAGTGTTGTGTTCCTGATGGTGAGTAAGGTTGCCAGAGCTCCAACCCCGGCAGGCCGGCAACGCGCTTGTGACTCCCCTGGTGTTGCGGGTGCCTATGGGCGACGGTAATTGCTTGCCATCAGGCAATCCGTCTGCTCCGTGCTGCCTATGTCATAAGAAAAGCCAGCTATGTCCGTCTTTAAACTATGGTCGCGGGATAAAAAATGGCGTGTCGCTCGGGCCCGGGCCGCTCCGGTGAGTGCCCGGTGGGTCAACGGAAGGCTCGGGCTCGGGAGGACGACGTGTAGGAGACGCGACGGTATAACGTGAGTCATCCTTAATTTTGCTACTTAATATTATCTACTTCGACTGAAGTCGAACCTAATTTTAAAGGATATAATATATGGTAAAGAGATAGTCTGCAGATCAAAGGGGAATAACCTTATAAAAGATTTTCTTCAATATTTTACGTTTTCACTTTATCTGTGTATGCGGATGGGTGGACATAAGGGTCCTTTATTTACTACGGAACCGTAAAAAAACAAGCTGCAATACACAGACTAACAAAGGACATAAAAACTTGGTCAGTGTCTTTATATGTTCAACCTGGGTACTAACACTTTATACAGCGTAATGCTGCTTCCACAAAGTTGTATCTCAATAGTGTTAATATTGGAGATACGGCATTATGTAGATAAGACAAAGTGATCCATTATCCGGTCTATTCTCGCCTTCGTGGTTCCGTCATAACTTGTTTTTATTATGCACTAAAGACGATAACACGTGCACTATCAAAACGCATCCTCTATTCAAAGAAAAAAAATAAGCGTGTAGGTAAAGTTAGTGATGTTAAAAGTTTTTTATAGGAGTAAAGAAACGAGCTCATCATAGCGAGCATAGTACGTTCACCTTAGATTTTGTATCGGCACATATACTCATACCTACGCGATATTTTTTAAAGTAAACTCAACAAAAAGACCAAGAGCTATTAAGGGCGGTACATGCAAATTCACACGTCATATAAATATATACCTATAGAATACGGCAGAAGGGAAGGAGTATACTGTGGCGCTACCCCGAACAATGATATTCGTAAATTTCGGACCATTGTCTCTGTCACTTTCATGACACCTTAATTGGAGTAAAAGAGAAAGATGCCCGAAATATACGAACTTCGATGTTCGCGGTACCGCTCCTGGCGTGAGTATTGTAGGTACTCAACTATCAAGATTTGTATAGCGCCAACTCTTCTGATTCGACCTTTGGTTAACCGGGATGTCTGAAAGTTTAGTAAAAAGTGCAATGCCCTTTATATGTAAATAGAAAAAATATAGGACTAGTGATAGTGTTAAAATTTTATTTGGTTAGTTTGCTTTAACACCTTCGCTGCAGTTAACCATACTTTGTGAGGGTCAATAGGCCCCTTACCGAAGCGAACGTGTTAAAGAATGATGGAATTGTTGCATGGCGTTGTAAAGGTGTACCAGTGGCGACGCCTTTGCCTTTTTTTTTTCAGCCCAAGGAAAAATGTTGAATCGGCTGGTGTATACTTACCGCCGCTGGTACAGTCAGCCAAACAGGTTGCTAAGCGGGCCAGGTCTTCTTATTCTCTCACACACTCTTATTCTCTTAACAAAGTCCTGTCAAGCTCATTTTTGTTGCTGACTGTGCTTACTGCCAGTAATCAGTGTAACGTGAATATTATAGAAAAAAGAAACAAAATACTCCCCAAGTTTTTACATTTGCAAAACGTGAGTTTCGGAAGCCGCATACTTAAATGTCGTGTCATAAATTCACAAATTAAGCCCTCATGCTAACATTTTATACAGAGTTGTGTACCTACACACGTTTCTTTTAAATTTGAATATAAAATGATTTCTTTTTTACCGTTCTTCATTATTCATAAGGTTTTATTTAACACGTTCTCGTAAGTTCCCACGAGTTCCTGCGTTTATATTGTAAGTTTAAGTAACTACATTTGTAAAATGTACTGATCGTCAGATTGAATTAACGTTGCTTAGGGCCTGATTACAAAGTTTTGCCACTTGTGTTTAGTAACAAATACATGAAGTCACTAAACACTAATCAATATGTAATCAAGTCCTTTTGAACGCTTTAATCCCACTGAAACCACATGTGTTTCCGATACTTTAGAAACTTATAAACTCATGAAATAAAACAACTAAAACGGATTAAACGAGTTTTAGATGTTTTATTTCATGAATAATTATCGCGGCAACAAAGACAATATTAAACTTATAAACTCCTTAGAAAAAGCACATCATACAGTAGTCCCTTGACAAAAAGTCACCAGGGGACATAATGCCACTCTCATCCATAACTATAACTTACAAATTCATTAACACGTTGGTGGACAGTAAATGACGTCATCTGTCATAGACCATTGCCGTGTGATGCCGGCTGAGTAGAATAGCACCACCCCATCTCCTCCCGCGGGTGTCGTAAGAGGCGACAAATCCTACGGACGGGCAGCAGCTACTGCGGTCGCCAACCCGCCCACCAAGCGTGGCGACTATGGCAACTACCCCCAAGATGATACAAGTCATATTTGTGGGAGGCCTATGTCCAGCAGTGGAATGTATACGGCTCAAATGTATGTATGTAAATGTATGTCATAGACCATAAGAAACAAAAACATACGCGACGCCTATAGGCGTACTGTCCGCCAAAGTGTTAATGTAAGATTTTATTTTCAATTTAAGACGTTGAACTATTATTACACGAATGTGTATTACCTATAGTAATTTTATCTACGTACACTCGCCATCAGATCTCTCGGGGCTGTAAAGGTGGTCACAAATATCTGAACAACGCCTCTATTGCCAAGGCGACGAAGTGCATGTTCAGATATTTGTGGCGCTCCAATATATTTCATGGCGAATAAACATAAGCAGTATTAGTAAAAAGATAGTGCTAGTTGTCTGTGTATCAACTGATACACAGACAACTAGCACGATAGAGATTGTATTAGTCGTGGTCCAATTAATTCCGTTCTACTCCGGAATCCCGATTTTGTGTAATCGTCCACGTAATGTGAATATGCTTATTGTTAACTCCCGGCTTTATGATGATTTCCTTACCGCGAAGTTTCCGCGAACGGCTCAAACATGAATATACAGGCTTAGACAGAGACAAATTTCCGGAACAATTACATATAACCACAGACAAGTGAGTAATAAAGACAGTCAATCAAAGTCGCGACTCAAATCGGTTATCTGTTGTAGTAAACCTCACTATAGTCTCAGTCACGTGCATGTTGTATGCTCAAGAGGTAAATAGTCTCAATTTTTTTTTTTTTTATTATGCAGGAACGTCTGCTAGCGAATATCTTCGATATTTAAATCGAAAGAAAAATAGAATAGTGGTTGTGGGTTCGAGTCCCGCTGCGAGTCAAATTTTTCTATTTTTCTTTCGATTTAAATAATTAAGTCTCGTCCCACTGCTTCTCCCACGAAACAATAATAAGAGTCAAAATGAGCTCTCTCAACGATGTTTAAATACAAAAATCGAATTAAGATAGAATTGCATGCATTAATATAAGCAGTGGTAGTCAAAAAACGTGTTTTGGCACTATGTGATCTATAAGATACAAGATAATAAATTTTATTGTTTTAGTTAGTTATAAAAAAAAACAATTACGAGTACCACGTTTCAATTGAAGCGTAAAAAAATCTTCCCTATTTGATATTTTCATCTCTCTATGAGTTTTAATAAAATTGGTAGCAAGACTAGAAGTAGTTTTATTGCGCTTCTACATTCCTTGACGAACAACGTAATTTTCTTTATCTACACTTTTACACTATTATATAAAGAGGAAATATTTGATAGTTTATTTGAATAGAATAGACCAATTTTTATTTTTTTTTACCATTTGAATCTATATATGTAATAGTCTGTGATGAACATAGGAGATATCATTTTTGTTATATACAAAGCATGCGAAGCAGATGGAAATATATATAAATACAGATATAAGGTAAAGTGGGATGGATAATTCACCTTATCCCTCATAAATAGTTATCCACTTGGGCCGACTTTACTTATCAGTCTTGAAAGTTGAAATAGATGACATATACCTAAGCCAGACGCGATAGCTGGAGATGCGGGTTCGAATCCCGTCTCAAACGCCGCAGGTCTTCGTCGCTTTCTCTTAGCTATATGTCATCTAATTCAACTTTTAATTTATATAGTAGTATTACTACTTAAAAATCAAAGAAAAATATTTCATAAAAAATAATTTGATTTGTTCTTACTTTCATTATCAGTCTTGATTATTTACTCATCTTATAAGTAATACAGTAATTACATTCTAACTTCGGCTGTAGAGCTTTACAATAGTATTACATAGTTGAGGGTCATATTAAGTTATGTACATCATTCTAATACCCTAACGAGTAAAGCCGCCTTTGTAACAGTCTTGTGCAAATAAATGTTACAGAGCTGAATTGGGGAAAATAAATTCTTTCTTAATTTTTATTTTCTTAATAGCCGCCTAGGGCGGACCGATTTGGGAGATTGAATTTGTACTAAACTAATATATTAGATTTTTATTGTAAAAAGTCTATTCAACGTAAATCTTTTCGTTTAGATCTACAGTATTTTTTGTTAATCAGGTATTTATTTTATTAAGTATTTAACTTTGTACTAAAAAATTAAAATATTATTCAGCAACAACAAAGTTACAATTACTGAAGTTAAAGAAAGCTCAGAAATAGCTATTATATATTTCCTGAAACTGCACACAACGTATAGAAAGTAGACATTAAAGAAATAAAATGCTGTAATGCCTAGCAAAGTAATGAATATGTTTGCATATTTGACTACGTATTCTATGGTACTGGTATTTAAAATTATCGGTTTTACTGGCGGCATTGACTCGCCCTGCCGTAGAACTGTCTTTGGACATTGTAGTTTTTTAATGACACAGTCATCCCACCGACTTCCTCACTACATCCTGTTAATCCTACCGCTGTTTGGTTGGGGACTGCTTATTCTATATATTCGCAGCTAACCATCATATCTGATGGCCGTTTCTCTATCCACCACCTGATAGTAGCCTACAGCTCAGTCCTACCATAAAAGACTTGTCTACACTTGTCCCATTTTCTTAGCATCACCTCACTAACTTGAGAAAAAATTATCAAACTTTAGATACATTTTGTACCTGTGTAACAAACAAAGATGAAAAGGGTGATGGTTATCACTTATTAGGTTTGTATGATCGCACAACGCAGAACACCTCCAAGTCGCCCCGCCATCTCCTTTTTGGTAGCAAGCAAACTATAAGTAAGTATACTTATTGTATACTTAATGTTCTAGCTGGGTACAACATTTTATGTGTACTCTGGCAGGAAATTAGGATAGAATGTATGTATTGTATGTTTAGGCGTACCTAAATGAACCCAATATCTTTCCCCTACAGTTACCAGGTCAACTCCCTATGATCGTTATGAATATACCTTGACCGTAAAGCGTGGTCCAGTTTAATATAAATAACGTTTTGTTTACGGTTAGTTTCCGCACTTCTTGGATCGGTCAAGCGGAGATATCCACCTGAATCGTTTTCTTAATTGAGCGAAGAAACTACAAGATGCAATGCGACGTCAAACGATAAAATAATGTAAAGAACATTTTTCCGAGTATGCATAATTGGCGAAGTATTAATAGGAATAGATAATCCAAGGTTGTCCGTATAATTACTTTATTATTTTTATACTGTGTGGGTAGATGTAGTAAAATTGTGGAAAATCGTAGTTTTTAACGTAACCGCTGTAACGTCTGCTTTGCACCAGATTTTGAGAGATGAATTACAGTGTCAATAAAATTATGTTTGACGTTTCCTTTATAAAGACCTGCGTCTAACAAAAATCTAAGAGTGATATTTTACTTTTGAGCGTTCAAAATTCAAAATTTTCGAAAATGATCGGATACAAAACTTTATCCGTACTTCCATAGTAATACCGTACCATACTAATATGCGAAAGTAACTTTCTGTCTGTCTGTATGTTACCTCTTCACACTCAATCCGCTGAACCATTTGAACGGATGAAATTTGGTAGGTATGCAGAGAGTTTGAGCTATGAGAAAGGACATAGGAGAATTTTTATCCTGCAACCATACTTTAAAGAAGGGCATGGCTGGCCGGCGAAGTCGCGAGGAAAAGCTAGTGGTAAATCATATTTCTTAAATACCATTTCTCCGTTTCTGACAGAGTTTTAAATGTCAGACTCGTGTACTTTTACTCTCATAAATCGGTTTAAAAATCAGTCATAAAGCTGTTGTACAAATTTTGGAGTAAAATTAAGATTACTTCTGCTTAAATCTGGTTTTAGCTGTTTTATACAGCACTTGTCTCTCTTCTGCTATACGTATAATTTATTGTTCTTCTTTATTGCTCCGTAAAAAGTTATTTATTAGTTGATAATAATGTTTTACATAATAGTCTAATCATATTTCAATTCTTACTAATATCATTTCAACAAACTCCATAAATTACGTGAATGTCATTCTTATTTAGTAAGCTTATTGTCATGAAACCTTGTTTATTTTTCCAATTTGTATTTAATCGAAAAGGGATTCGTAATCAAACGGATATTCGTGTTTCGAGACAGGTTTAAGTGCTTAGTCGTTAAATCTTGCATTTCCATTATAACAGCGTATACTGAAAGTATTTTAATTTAGAATAAGGGATAATTTATTTTGCTAAACCTAATACCAATAGTCTAAAAAGCTGTCTGACAGTTGCATGGCAATTTAAGTTAGAATGTTCACTATTCAATTTAATCAAAGTCCCTCGTAAGCCGATATTTTAATCAAATTGCACTATGCAAGCAAAAAAAAACCTTAATTAACAAAAATCCTATTACTTAACCCGAATCCACTTTAAGCCTTCTGTGGATGCGAAAGTCTGTGCTAACCGTAGAATTTTAAACACACGAACTTCGAAATTATTGCGTAGACTTACATTTAAATGCTAAACGTGAGATATGTTCGCGTTTCTGTCACTCTCAGGCTGTCCTAAGGGCTCGTTCAGACAAGTCTGGAAGTTTGGTCTACTGCTAAAGGTAAACTTAATCGGTATAAAGTACAATATGTATATAGGAACACTTAATGCTACACATATGTGACATTATCTATGAAAAGGGACCTTATTGTCGATGGCGCTTATGTCGTTGTTAAAGAGGATACAATACAAACGCAACGCGATTCGACGTAAGCGCCATCGACAATAAGGTCCCTTTTCCTAGATAATGACACATATGATCTATTGAAACATTAAAACTGTAATAAGACTTAGACATCTATGTTTGTAGTCTGTAATACATACCTACTGTAAACATTTAATTTTATTGTTTTCGGTTTTATGTCACGTACCTAGATTATTAAGTACTTAAAAAAAAACATAATTTTGAAATGTTTGCATAAATAAATCAGATTACATCCGCAATCCGATATAACAAACAGAATATTGTCTTTTTCTGTACTGGTACCAACAGCATGGGATGCCGTGATACATTTGATAAGGCAGCAAGCCAGAATTAAGGCTAACAGGCCATACCGTGAAATGATGTGGATATTGTTGTTAACTAATGACCCGGGTATGTCCTTAAACTACGTCCAACAATGAGAGGTAGGGCACAGCGATGACCATCACGCTTGAATCTGGAGCAGCCCAACTGGGGAAGTACCTCCTCCTTACAGAAGACCACAGCCATAATAGCACTGCTACCTTTCAGGTCTGTAGTTTTGTGTTCCTGATGGTGAGTAAGGTTCCCAGAGCTCCAACCCCCCTTAAAGGCCGGCAACGCGCTTGTGACTCCCCTGGTGTTGCGGGTGCCCATGGGCGACGGTAATTGCTTAGCACCAGGCAATCCGTCTGCTCGTTTGCCGCCTATGTCATAAAAAAATATATATATATATATTAATTTTCTTGCTTGTGCAAGCACTCAAATTGTATTGATATTTTATATGTGAGTAGTTATACAGATAGTATTTTTTAAATAAAAAACCGCTATTCAAACCCCTCACAAGGGTATTACACTATGCTAAATGGACGCAAAAAGCTGTAGCAAAGATAAATACGGCCCCATCGGTTTTTGCACCGTCTGAATCAACGGGCATTGTTGGCATAAAATAAGTATTTGCTTCACTCGGCGCGTGCAGACGACCCTTTTCAGATGCTAATCGACAAGTTTGGACAACGCGCACAACTTCCGTCGTTTGTTTGGCGTCAGGCGTTAGGAGCGACAACAACACGCCAATAGGCTACTATTGGCGTGCGAGCCTTGAACTCTTGACTTGGAGTTCCGAAGGAATCAATCAAAGGCTCGTTTGGAACGATTATTGATTAAAGAGTATATTGAACAAATATCGATTAGCGCACCATTTTGTCGCTTTGCGAGCAACCTTAATAGGAAAACACTACTTAAACACACGATTGATATGTTATACTTGCGGGGAACAGAGGCTCTAGTCTAAGTTTCTTTTGACGTAAAAAAACGTTTACGAACGAGTAAGTGATAATGTTATTTATATGGGAAACGCAAACGCGTTCGTGACGTAAAGTTACGTTAAAAACTTACACTCAGGGCTCTGTACCTAAATACTTTCAACAGAATATTTTTAATAAGAAAACTTTAAGAGGATTAAACAATAAATACTTACGTAAATACACTACGTTTATTTTTTATTTAACCGTCTACATATAAATATAGACCTGTATGTAAAATAAACTTACCTTAATTATGATGTGAGTTTCTTATGTTGGCTAACTAATTGTGTGTCAATAAAATACAAATGATTCTCGATGTTCGCAAACTCTTAACTAGTTTATTTTGCGTAAATTGAATATAACAAATAGAGGAATTCCGGAAACTAGGGCAAGGCCGGTATGCACAAGCCTTTGATTAAACTCACTGCAGTGCGCTCTATTTATTATTTAAATACTGATAACGTATGACAGTCGGTGTTTCATTCGGCGAAAAAGGAGGGATTTCACAGTATTTTTTATTTCAAAGCATCTTCGAATAGTAGTCACGTGATTTCTTTCCATTCCGAACACCGAAGTTTGAGAATTCGATCATCTTTCTCTCTTACTCCAATGAAGTCTTTATGAGAGTGACAGAGATAATTCTTCGAAATTTACGAATACCGATTTTGGCTGTAGCACTTCAGTACCCACCGTTCAACTCTTATTCCATCCTCTTAGAGATTGACACACCGAAAAGACCGTTTTCGACCACTACCATGTGGTAAAAATATTTCCAACTGTAATCAATCCTAAGAGTCTGAAGTAATGTTAAATATTCTCAATTCATTAATATACATATGATACAAATTACTACTAATGCGCAAGTACTCAAAATATTATTATTTCAATACTAGCTTTTGCCCGCGGCTTCACACGCGCATAAGAACCCCCTTTTTAACCCCTTAGGGGATGAATTTCAAAAAACGCTGAAATTACTTTTCTTGTATTCAAATAAGGAGTATTTACACAAAATTTCAAGTCTCTCGCTTTAAATTTTACACAATCCCCATACAAACTTTCAACCCCCTTTTTACCCCCTTAATAGTGGAATTTCCAGAAATCCCTTCTTAGTGGGTCCTTACGGTGTATAAACTACCTATTGTGAAAAAATCAGCCATCTAGGTTAAGCGGTTTGGACTGGGCGTTAATCAGTCAGTCAGTCAGGACTTTCACATTTATATATATAGATTGCATGTATTTAATAAGTGTGACTAAAACGTATTACAACAATGAAGTTGAAGGTAAACAGGTGAAGTTTCTATTTGTACAATGTTATTTAGACAGTGCCGACGTCTGGGATGTCGTGGTGTAGATCAGGGTACTCGCAATGCTTGTTTGTTTAGCTTTAGAATTATCGAGTGTTGAGTTGACTACTACGTGCGTAAATAGTTTGCGGAGTTAGATTCAACAGCGGATTTCGGCGTATCGTATCGTACTACAATCTTGTTGAGATATATTAAATTGAATTTTCTCAGAAATCAATTGGGGAAACGGAAATTAGTAGAGACCGAATGTGGGAAATGACGTTTCTGCCTAGTAAAGGACATCCATTGGCCAGAAGTAGCTTTTTATTTATATAGGATTAAGTGAAAAATTCCGAAATTTAACTATGAACATAGAGAGATTTTAAAAATATTCGGGACCATATTGTTCGATAATGTGCATCAACGTTTGGCTGATTGTTTTAAAAGGGCAAAGACGAATATGATACGAGAATATACGATCTAATGAGTCACATCCATGCCAAAGTTCGTTCCAACGCTACATCCCTCTTGCATACCCAATTTCCAATGCACGGTTCCCTTTAAAGAAAAGAAAACTAGTTGTATATATAAATATACTCGTATACAACTAGTCTATTTCTTTTGCAGTTTATCTATCATACATAATATTTTGTATAGAACACCCTCGCTGGGGAATACCGCAGTTAACCATACTTATACCGCAGTGAACGTGTTAAGTAATGCTTACACCAGTAGTTTTTATATCCGACAGAGCATTTGTTCCTAGCGCACTTAGTTGTACAGAAAAGACTTAACGTCACACAGAAACAACCGTGCAAAACAATAGTAGATAGTACAAGAGCAAAAAGTGAGCCATTTTAGCCCATGGCTTTTCGCCAGAGCGAATTCGAGTTCACTTTGCAAGGAAATCGCATCATATAAATTGATTTAAATATTTACTTAATCTTTATTGTACATTAAAAAAACTTATAGAGTACAAAAGACGGACTTAATGCTATAAAACATGATTATAATATCATTAAAGACTATGTAGATTGGTCTTACTCGTATAGCTTTTGAAGCCACGGGATGTAGAAGGCCGGTGCGCGCTACTTCCTTGCCCACCCAGCAGTTCTGTTGTATGACACGTTTTGGACTCGATAGCTTAGTAATTAACAGAACCCGGAATTTTCATGACAAAACAAAAAACTGTCGCAAACATACTAGTGTTAGATGCATTTTATAAAGTGGAAGAATAAAACTATGCAATAAAGAAACAAAATATTAATAAAACAAATACGTAAGGTAGGTATAAAATTACGTAGAGCCAGTTGAAAGTCGTTCAAAATCCACGTCAGTAGATGCAGCATCACATTATATTTTATTTGGTATATTATGATAATTATTAATTTATACATTAATTTCTCTACGTTCTCTGAGAGAAGACAGTTTCGTTTCTATAAAAGCCATTTGTGTAAACTGAATGATCGACAAAGTAAATTGATGATGACTCGTTAATTTATTGTCGAAGTCGATAAAAAAATGCATCTAACACTAGTAAGTTTGCGACAGTCTTTTGTTTTGCCATGAAAATTCCGGGCTCTGGGAATTAAGAGTCTGAACAAACGATTTTAATTTACGCTCTTTGACGTCTTCTATTAACGGTTGTTAGCTATGGCTGCAGGTACACTACGTAGATACGTAGATACATTTTTCATTATGTTGACCCGAATGTTTTAGTAATAAGCATCTACTAGGAGATAATCTGTGATCCTTAGTACTACTAAGTCTGTGTTATACAACTTCAATTTTCCAGTCCACTTTTCAACTTCGGCCCACTTAGGTATCTCATATAATCTCGTTAATAATTCTGTTTGCCATTTCCGTCAAATTGTTTTTAACATTTCCTGAATGTTTTTCCATCTTAATAATTAATTTGTCTTATATTCTTTTAAATTACTTTTCGTGTTCGTAACTAATGGCTGTCTGACTATAAACTAATTTCCTGGCGTCAGCGCCCCTATGATCGCTTATCGTTGACAAAGGTCTACCGTTAAGACAACGCTCGATTTGATTTATTAGTGTACTGAGTTTTTCAAAAGTTTTTAGATTGTACCTTCTATTGGTTACTTTCGTATAGAATTTGAATTTCAGTTTGAGACTCTTTACTGCATTCTCCCCTAATCCTTCATGGTATCTATGATCCAGGAGAAATACACTTCTAATTAGTATAATTCATGTTAATCAGTGTAGCTAGTTAATTAGGGATAGATCACAGCTCTATCTTTCCAATTGAGTTCGTTGAAATTGGTCTCGAAGTCTCTTCACATCACTTTGCCTCTCATATATTTCCTGATGTGAATATTCTAAAGGCTGCCGTAATAGCAGCGGTATCAGCGGCTTCTACAATTTCTACATCAGTAAGTTAACCGGTTCATCTATCTTTGCATAACTTACTAACTAAAATTACATTGCTGCTCGTCTCTTGCGTACGTGCACTAAAACTATACCAGTACCCTTACCATGAGTTGCGACATTGGGGATTTCGAGAACAAGCATCGAGTTTACTATCTGTGCATCTCGCACTAAAACAGTACAAGAGAGATGCACAGGTAGTAAACTCGATGCTTGTTATCGAAAACCTCAATGTCACAACTCATGGTAAGGGTACAGCTGTCAGAAATGATCTCAACGGCGTCAATCAGTCTCCATCAGTCAGTTGAGTCTTTCGCTTTATTGTAAGCGCTTGGAAAGCAAACTGCTCACATTATGTTTTTTCGTTCGCACAAACGTTTTCATTTAGGTTTTTTTATTTAAATAACGAAAATGTTTCCATTTATTTATACGTATTTATTTATTCTTAGTTAATCGTTTATTTATTTATGTTTGTATAGTGAATGGAAACGCGAACAAGGTTGCTTTTGAGGTTAGGCATTTCGACACATCAATAATTAATATAGTACCAGTACAGAGAGATATTGCGTGAATTACGAAAAAATATTTGGCAGGTTAGATAAATGCGCACAAATGGGTTTTTATAGTGCATATATAAATATAACATAATGTACTTCAAACGCAAAATGCCGACATTTATTTACACATTTGACTTTGTATTTACAAAATTAATATATACATTTTGAATTCATACTTTTTAGACATAATATTACTTACACTGTTCTGTAATAAAGCCAGATTAAAATAGCTTACGTATCACAAGATTCGGAAGGCCTTGGACGCATAGAACCCAGCCTCCACTGTTTTAAGGTTCTGTAGTCAACTAGGAGCCCTTATAGATTCGCCATGTCTTTCCCTCCTCTGATTTTTGAACCGCAAGTTCAAAAAATATGACAAAATCAAGTAAGTACAGTTTAAGAAACTAAGAAAAAATCAAATTATTTTTTATGAAATATTTTGATTTTTAAGTAGTAATACTACTATATAAATTAAATATAGCGATAGCTGGAGATGCGGGTTCGAATCCCGTCTCGAACACCGGAGGTCCTCGTCGTTTTTTTCTTAAGTATATGTTATCTATTTCAACCTTTAAAGTACAGTTTACTTGATCGGTTTAAACGGTTTTTGAATAATGGATAGAAAGGGTTTTATTTTATTATTTTATGAGCTTGCATCACACATCTCAAAATCATCAGGTTTGTTCACTCAATAAATAATAGCACTGTACGCAGTGCTATATAGTAGGTAATACAACTTACTTATTTATTCCAAAGATGCCTAAACGTGTTCCCATCCCTGTATCCCAATATATCAAAATATTTCGGCCTTGACCTAGCACCAGAATGACCCGTAATTACATGCCGACGGTCTCAACATTAGTAGGTACTTGCAGAAGCGTGATGAAATGCTAACGCATTTCTTTAACTTGTAGTATGTGGTATGAACATAGTTTACCATTGTCATTTCTGTTGATGTAGCTATATCCAACTATACAATAAGGAAATTCGGAATGCCATAATTTAGAACGGATAACCGGTGATAAATCAGATACGTAGAGAAAAACATGTCATCATTGCCTAGTCCTTACATTTAACGGCCTAAGCATAACCAAGTCGGTATAGTGACCCTGCCTATAAAGCAGTCCTGGGCTAAAGAGGGTGTTAAAGTATATTCTCAAACTTGTACTACAACTTTGTCATTAATCATTATGCCTTATAATAGGCTGCGTTCCTTATATCGTTGCAGGTTTGTTTAGAGAGGTCGTTAAGGTTAACATTGCCGGACTAGGCCGGCAAGGTCCTCTTTTTTGCAGTATTTTTAATGATTGCATTGCATATTTGAGAAAACTACTATACATATTTCAGTGTTAGGTTAAAAAGAGGTTGTCGGCATCGTAACAATCCGTCAACGTATACTCAGTCGGCAACCCCTTACTTCCCTACCTCTATAGTAACGTACTATTATGTCTATTATAGGTCTGTATATCGTAGTCTGATACCTAGAATACAAGCTTTATTGAATTTAGGTACTAGATCAATTTGTGTACTATAATATGTTTATTTGTTAAAAAGTTGAATTCATGGACATGGTTTACCGTTGTCAAATGTTATGTAGATAATAATTTTACATGACAATCATATAACATGAACATATTTCTACCTATCTTCTAACAAAATAACTTTGTTTACATTTTTATTTTCTACTTAATAATGAACCTCCAGGTCTATTTGTATTCTTTTTTAGATCTGTACACTATGTACATCTTAAGTAATATTAATATTAAGACTATTTGTGTTCTAAATAAAAAATAAAAAAAATGCTCTTTTATTGTCACTTTTATGTCATTATTACCTATATTTATGCCAAACAGTATTCAATCAGTAACTTTTGGTTAAGTGTGATCTATTTTTGACCGTACGTAGCTGGTAAATACGCCGATCCTTCCAATTTAGAAATAGCTATTTAACCCTCAGAGCTGTCTTATTCCATGGCCAAACGTAATATCATGGGCGCTATTATCGCATGTATATAAGCAAATGTATTTTTTTAACACAACGCTATAGAAAGAGACATATACTGACAACATCACGTAATTGTGCTCATTGACGTCCACGACATAATCAATTTAGATAATTTCAAGAATAATGATAGAGAAAACTCACTGTGGTGATTTATTTATTTTATATTCGAAAAATATATTTAATAATGTAATTTCAAGTTAAATTAACCCATAAAACTACAAACAGTCAAGAACTCTGATTAGAAAACACTAACCAAACCAAAAATCAACAATATGAGTAGGTGAACTTCCTTGCAGACTGGACTACAAAACATTTACGATTGTGTATACAAAACAGTAACGAGAATTTGTCATTAAGAAGACATTTACACAAAACTCACAGAATCGAGTCTTATGTTAATGGAATCAAAGTGAAACTGCGCGTTCAATTATCGAATAGAGGAACAACTCAATTAACTCTGTATGTTACTCAACGGAACGCACTTTGCAAAGACGTTTGCCTAAAATAAGATATTGGCGTCATAAGTTTCTTCCAGCTAAATTATTTAAAGCAAAACGGAACGGCAATATTTCAAACATACCTATGTTAACTCAAATTAACGCCTTTAGCATACTCTAACTTCTAACGATTATATTTGCAAGTTAGGCTGTTATATATTTCTTTAATGGTCTCGGCAAGCGTAGTGTAGGACGCCCTCAGGCATGGTGACGTTTTGCGCAAAATGGCCGGCAGGAGCTGGATGCGAACAGCCGAAGATCAAACACGTGGCGTGAAATTGGGGAGGCCTATGTCCAGCAGTGGACTGCGATAGGCTGATGATGATGATGATATTTCTATAGTTTATATTCATAAGTAAAAATAAATATTAACCACAAAAACTACTTCATATTTTGACGATCGGTCTGGCCTAGAGGGTAATAACCCTGCCTATTTATGAAGCCGATGGTCCTGGGTTCAAATCCCAGTCAGGGTATTATTTGTGTGATGAGCACATACATTTGTTCCTGAGTCATGGGTGTTTTCTATGTATTTAAGTATTAATATGTATCTATCTATTATATATATCGTCGTCTAGTACCTACAACACAAGCCTTACTGAGCTTACCGTAGGACTAGGTCGATTTGTGTAAGATTGTCCCGAAATATTTACTTATTTATTATTTATAATATACACAGTTGCAAGTATATGAACGGCTAGATTTGAGGTTCAGAATGAAAAATAGTAGACGCGAAAATTTATTTCACTCAATTTTTTCTTCATAAAGCCCGCCCTATATGCAATAGGTAGCTGTACTCTCCGATGATTACCTTAGAGAATACTTCGGTATGTATGAATTCTGTAGTCTGTAGGCGTACGTTTGATAGTTTAAATCTATCTTCAATATCTAGAAGCTGGTTGTGATTTTAAAAATAGTTTCCCATTTTTTTATATTTTATTAGAGTTTTTGAAGATATGTTTTGATCCAAAAAAATCTGTGAGTAAATGTAGCTAGCGGACTTGGTTTATGTTATCTTCAGTTGATGCTTCAAACAATAACGCCGTGAAGGTAGTTCGTTATCGAACAACTACTCAATAACAATACTAAATGGTATCTCTAAAATACCTGGTATTTGGTATTTCGCTTGCAATGTAAATTTAAATTATAGACAAATAGTACGTAAACTTTGTAGGTTCTTATATTCCCGATGTAATCATATCTAAAGTTTGAGAATTTCTGAGACAAGAGAAGTATGTATATAAAATAAAAATGGAATACTTACCGTATCAAGAACGGTGTAGAATATTGTGGGTCACTTTTAATTGCCCCAAATATTTTCAAGCATATAAAGAATCTGTATAATTTCAATATTATTCCTGGGTGTTGTCACGCGACGTACCGCATTCACGAAATAACGGCTCATGGGCGACACTAGCCTATAGTTATCACTTATCATGTTCTAAAAGTTTGTAAGTGAAAAAGTGACGCAAGATGCGATAAGTGACAAAGTGACAAGTGGTTTTGCGGGCTGCGCTTTCTTTTACATTACTTTTTAAGTCCTATTATCGGAATTACGAAAATGTTCCTCATAAATAATAATGATTACTCTTCATTAAAATATTATTTCATAACGATCGAAACTCATCATCATAAAACTTCATAAGAATTTATAACATTGTCTTCGGTTGCCGCGATAATTACTCATGAAATAAAACAACTAAAACGGATTAAATCGCGTATACTAATTTAAACTTCATCCCGACGTTTCGAACCCTTTAGCAGCGTTCGTGGTCATCGGGTGGACTGAGGGAAAAATATTAATTTACCTCCATCCTCAAAAAATTACAAAATGCAAACCTACCCACATATAAATTATTAAACAATTTTGGGGGCTTACACATGACAATTACATACGCCAGAGGGGCTTATTACATTTTAAAGTCCAAAACATTTTTATAAACTACAAATTACAATGTCCACACTGTCCAACACTATGGCCTCACAGTCTTGCCTGCTGTTTTATTAAATGAACCACAGGATCCCAAGCTGGTGGTACTGAAAAGCCATCCTCTCTATTGAAGTTTGGATACTTCTTAATTTCAATAGCCTCTCGCAACATTCTGGGAATATATCGTTTCTCCTTGGCAAGGATTTGGGGCTTATCAACGTCGACGTCTTTATAAACGTCGGGATGAAGTTTAAATTAGTATACGCGATTTAATCCGTTTTAGTTGTTTTATTTCATGAAGAATTTATAACATCAATTATCACTAATCATACATACATTTCAGCCATATGCAGTCCAGTGCTGGATATAGACCTCCCACAAATATGACTTGTATCATCTTGGGAGTAGTTGCCATAGTCGCCACGCTTAGCAGGCGGGTTGGCGGCCGCAGTAGCTATAGATTGAGTTTCGACGGATGCTGCTGCCCATCCGTACGCTTTTTCCCTTTGTCGCCTCTTACGACATCCGCGGGAGGTGATCAGGTGGTATTCTAGTCAGCCAGCATCAAACGTCTTGTTTATACTTACTAATGTTTGTTTTCATATATTTGTATCTCCTTTAGTTCAATTTGACTGACATAAGTATGTAAGTTAGGTTAAGTACGAAGCGCCTCAACTAACCTGAACAGGAACTCTGCGGAGCTCCGTCGTCCTCTTTATAAACAAAAATATTATGAGTTTAAACATTATGAATAAAATGTGAGCACTTTATGGTTTTCTCCTTATCTTACGGATCGACTCCCGGTCCCGGCTTATCAAACTAATATGAGGTGAATTTTGGCGTACCACAAGGCGGTATTCTGAATGTTACCAAACTTATGGCCACCAAGAAAAGTGTCTGGGATTAATTAACTATTATTGTTAGTAGGTTGTTATTTTTATTTTTATATATTATCATTATTGTAAGTCGCTTTAGTAAAAGGTATAAGTTTTCATTGATTGCTTTAATTAATCAATTTAACTGTATTTAGATTTTTTCACAATGGTTCTGATGTCACGTGAATACCAAACTATGAAGAGATTTTTACATAAACTACTGGTGTTCGTCAGCCAACCAGTCTTGAACCTCATCAATAGAAGCCTCAGCAATATATTCGACATAGGAAATGTGAGTAGCCAGTCTTAAATATACATTTATATAATAAGTATTTATTATTCAGCTGCAAATTATAGTAGATATCAACATATAGAACCATATTAATTATCTATCTAATGAATGTAATATCAACGCACAATCTTATTAAAGCCTTCTCTGTATTAGACTCCAATTTCCGATTTCCAATAAAGACAAAGGTATAATTTTATTTTGTTTTGTCTGGCGTTCGTCTTCTTCAACATTGTTACCCGATCATGTTACCAATATTGCTGTTGACAGAAACTAAGAAATTGGATATTTTCACGTTCAGAAAAGTTCTTCAAACTGCAAACGATATTGTGGTGTTTGGGTTTATAATAATGCGCGAATGAAAATAGATATGTTTGAGTTGCAACTCCAAGGACAAATTTACGAATATCGATAGGTATTCGCGATAGCGTTTAGTACCCTCACCATGAGTTGTGACGTTTAGATTTCCGATAAGGAGTATCGAGTTTACTATCTGTGCATCTCGCTTGTACTAGTTTAGTGTGAACGAGATGCACAGATAGTAAACTCGATACTCGTTATCGAAAACCTCAAAGTCACAAGTCATGGTAAGGCTACAAGACTTGACACAACGTTGGCCGTATTTTGGTCTAGCTTGTTTTTAGACTATTTGGGCTAAGTGAAAGAACCCTATAACTCCCGTTATTTTTAAGTATTACGTACAGATAAAAACATTTTTATTATTGTGAAAAGCCTTTATATAGACAACCTACAAAAAGACTTCATAATTCAATTTATGTAAGTACGTCAAGATAATAATAACTGCGAAGCTACCGCGAACAACGTTATTCGTAAATTTCGGACGATTGTCTCCGTCTCTCTCATGACACCTTAATTGGAGTAAAAGTGAAAGATGCCCGAAATATACGAACTTCGATGTACTACGACTCTAGAACCACAAATTATCTGGCCCAGTTAAAGGCTTTTGAAATTTTAACGAGCCTCCCAAAGGGACCTCTGGCACGCACGTACTGGGTCGTAAAAATTCATTTGTCAGTGCCTTCAACATAACTATATACATAAAATTATTTTACGCTTACATAGAAAGTTATGTTCCGCGTCATTAGAAATAACTTGGCGTTTGCTTTTGTACCAGTTATAAATGCTAATGCATTGAATAAAAGAGCCTTAATCCAGACTTAAACTAGCTAACAGCTAGAAGGTTTGATTGCTTGTTACGAGTACGTTTGTATCATTGAAAAATACGCTTTATATAATTGTATGTTAGGCAGTTCCCGACGGCACGGCGAGGGGGCGAAAAAATTACCAGATACTGCTCAAAACCAATAGGAATAGAAAAAGCGGCCTTTGCCCAGCATTAAAACAGTATAGGCTAACGATAGTAAAATAATCATATGTTATGCGATAAAGTTAGCACGGAAAACTAAAATTATTCTCGTACGGTAGGTACAGTCGCCATCAGATATAGCGGAGGCTGTGGACGAGGTGGTCACAAATGCACTTTATCGCCTTGATAATAGAGGCGTTGTTTAGATATTTGTGATCACCTCCACAGCTCCGATATATCTGATGGCGACCCTACCTTAATCGTCGGCATAAAAAAATCCAAAAAAATCCATCTAAAAGATTACGCTCATAAGATAAAGTACCTCACCTACGAGTAATATGTGTAGGTAATAGTTTCCAGTTTAATGAGTTCACGACCTTCCCAATTCACATCAAAGCTCTTTAATGTGTCCTTTAACTCATGCGACCATTGCCCATAACCTCGTGTTATCATACAATCAAATTACCCGGTCTTAAGCAGGTAAAAGCCCTGGCCATATAGATGAAAAGCCTCATTCTATTACACTATTTAGTAAGCAAGGGGTCATATATAATCAACATTAATTAGTTAAAGGTTGAGCCTACATAAAGTTCTCTTCAGTTTACGAGTAAGTATATGTTTATGATGCCATAACTTATAATATGTTATTTGCACTTTACGTGTTGAATACGGTAAGTGTGAAATTCTTAATGGTGCTAAATATTAACACTGTTATGGAACCCGTATTTCAATTCAGGCTATTTTACCTGTAAATAATTGGCTTAATTAATGTAGCTTATGACATGGTAATGATTTTACATAATTAATTCTGTTACCGTATCTAACTTAATATATCATAAAATACATTAGTAGAATCCTACTTTCCTGCTGCATTGCTCAATAAGGACATTAAAAAAATCCATTCATTACTACAAGTTAAACGGGATATGATAGTATATCGTTCTGTTCTGTCAGTCCTCGTGTTTCAACTGAGTATATAACATGAAATTTTGTTAACTAATTTTAACCTTTCTGATAAAGGGTGTGAGAAAGAATAATAGTTTCTTCTTCTTTTAAAACATGGCTTCCATCAATAATATCAATCAATGATTTCGCCAATGTCAAGTAAAAGGGCATGACGTTGTCCGGTAGTAGGCCTTGCCTTTTGTAAAGTGGTAGCTGGTCTTGACAGAAAGCCAAGAGATAGCCGTGACCCGGGACTACCGGGTGATGACCAAAATAGTGGTTGAACGCGTTATGAAATCAACTCTTCATTAGCTGCACAATTCTGCGTTAATAAGCTATCAATATTACACGCTAAACTACGTTAATGAACAAAAAACAAAAACATACTCTTAAGACGACTTCGCCATTTTGAGGTTCAAGAATATGGTATTTACATACTAAATGAACAATCAATTAATATTCTGGTGCTCATATTTCTGCCTCAACTAACCTCCTCACCTCAACTATTCTACTAGACTAAAAATAAAACTATATCCGAATCCGGATTATAAATCAAACTAAACACTGCGATGCACTAACAGGTGCGAGCCGTCAAACGGAAGATCAAAAAAGATAAATTTAACGACGATACATCCAGTTTGTTATTTCAAAATCAAACGATCGATGCTTAGTCAAATAACTTCAGCATTGCACAGGCGACGCCCGAGTTGTATAATTAAAGCAAACAAAACAAAGAGAATTAATACTAATAACATGTGGCGATAATAAAACAAACGAGGGCAGCGTACAGAGAGAAGTTAAGAGGATGACAACAGTCAAATTCGGTCGCAGTCTCGTTTCTGTCTAATTAGGACTTAATTGGAGTAAAAGAGAAAGGTGCCTTCGAAGTGCGATGTTCGCAGTAGGCTCTAAGTAAACATAACAATAGTGTACTTTATAACTAGCGACCCATGCATCGAATGAATTCAATGTACTAATGTATGTACTCACAACGTTTTTTTTTTCAATGTTCTTTGAGATGATGCCAACTATTTTAAAATCTATTGTATAGTTTAAAAATCTAAGAGGCGTATTTGGTTTTTACCCCGTAGAAATATAAACAACTATACCAGATATTTTGTGACATTTTAACCAAATATATTTTGTTTTAGTGAATTTGAAGGTCATCGGCAGTTGACAGCACCTTAAGCTTGAAGATTTAAACTGGAGCAAATTTAAAGACACAAGGCATTATTAGAGGAGCGTATATGCAACTTAATTCTCACCGACTTTCCGGTTTTATATTATTTAAAACAAAACCTCATAGGGTTTTACAGATTAAAAGTTAAAGTTGGTAGTTTCGTGAATATTATAGTTAACAGATTCTAGTCAGCCAGAATGTTATGATCTTACAGTTTAATAAATTTTGAATAATCTTATTTGAGTAAAAATTAATGCAAAAAAAATTCTGGTGTGCCTCTGTGAACACACCAGAAATTTTTGACTTGAATCTAATTACTCTGTTTGGCCAGTGTTGTCTTAAGGAAGGATCAATTATATATTAAGCAGAAACGTGTGCTAAGGAAACCGTAATTCTTAGAATACTAATTAATTAATCTTATTTGGTAGCTCAGTTGGTAAACCAAAGGGCATGTAACCCGGAGTCTAAAGTTTGAATACTTTGAATCTTTCTGCAGGCTGTTAATTTTTCCATTTTTATTTTGTTTCTAAAACTTATCGGAGGGATGTTTATTCAATTGTTTTTAATCTGACGACAGGTATGGCCTAGTGGGTAGTGCCTGACAATCCTGGGTTCATATCCCAGTAAGGGTCTTATTCGTGATGAGCACAGGTATTTGTTCCTGAGTCATGGATGTTTTCTATATATTTAAGTATTTGTATGTTATATATGTCGTTGGCTGAGAACCCACAACCCAAGCCTTCTTGAGCTTACCGTGGGGTGAGCCCCACAGTAGGCTGAAGGCAATTCATGTAAGGATATCCTACAATATTTATTCATTTATTTATTATTTATTTACATGTCATGGTCGGTGTGTTTATTGCTTGACACAGGGATGAGATACACAGTATTATTATAGTTTATATTACATATTTCAGTGTTTGATATAATCCAATCTTTTTATTCTTATTAAAAAAATACAAAAAAAAAACAGTGATTGAAATGAAATAGTTTATTTCAGGCTTGACATGGCCCATAAAATTGTTAACTTTACATATTTATACGACACATATTGCTTTTTTTTTACTTTACATATTGATTACGGCCATAAATCTATTTTTACTTTTATAACGGTAGCAAGCCCCGATTACATTAAATAGGTAGCATCCCGTTGCCGTATTTATTAAATAAATAATCTTGAAAGCCAATATTAACCCAATTTCTGCTTAAAGACAATATCAAATAATTTTTCGTGACTTCTCAGCTGGTAATAATCGGATCCATTTGAGATAATTCGTGAAACTCAAAACTTCCATCCCCTCGGAGAAAGTCAAGACAGATGAATATTCGTATAAAAAGCGTGTGAAGTAATCACGATCAATCGACTGAGAGAATCCGATACTGTTAATTAAATACAGAAACTCGCAGTTCCATTAGTCAGAGTTAGTTCGTTTAAGCAAAGTTACCGTAGTCGGGTCGGAGTCTATTTCCACCAGAGCGATTATGCAGTCCAGTCAGGGCTTCCGCTGTCGTCACCGCCGAGGAAATCGCCGTCAAAACATTCGATACATCACAAATGTTCAACTCAATTGTTTTATTATTACTATTCAAACAATCCTCATCGAAACGTCCACTTTGACAACTGTTCAGTTTATTTTATGAACTACTACAAACAATTAATGACTGATACCGTCCGGATAATATATATTAAACAATAATATCCACGCAAAACTTTATTATCAAGCTCGCAAAATTGTTGCACGCGTCCCGAGAATTTAAGAAAAATTCCCAAACGCTCGATCTTATTTACGCGGCGAGCAAGGATAGAGCAGTCGCGCCGAACGCGTGTCGCTTCGCCGACGGCTCGACGCTGACTGCTGCCTTCAGCGGACCGCTGAAAAATAAGAGCACATGGCTGCCAGTCCCAGCCTCCGGGTTGTTATGAAACGGCGGGGTCACTCAACCCACGGCCATGGGGAGTCTGACAAGTGCCATCCGCACCACCCCGACTTTAAGGGATCTCGATGTAATTGTAGGACTAGTGTAATAGACAAAAGGACACATTTTTCAATTAAAGATTGCTTAAAAGATTAAAAGGGATGTTGATGTCAAGATTGTCAAGCTTGAGGTCGCGTAGGACGGTTATTGATGTTCGAAGAGGCGTATTAGAGATGAGCCTAGTACAGACCCTCGTCTAGTTGGGAACGCTAGAATGATGGATGGTAAGTTTGTGAGTGAGGACGCTAATTCTAGCGTGAATTATTATGGTCACAAACAATAAGATTTAATTCTGCGTGATGGACACGTCGCCATGATGCGATATGAGTCTATGAGGGCCTAATCTTAGAAATAATCCTGTTGCTTGATAATAAGTAATAATACTCGCAATAATTTTGGAATTGCGTGCTAATAACTTAGACATAAGTTACATAGTATTGTACTAACGTAGTACAAATTAGTTCGCTCCTAACCTGATGTAATTGTACAAGATTTAGACTATACGTGGATACATATGTAACTACGGAACTACCTATAAGATAGTTTGAAACTACAAGTATGCAAATACTTAAGTTTATACCAAATATTATGCCAGGTAGACATCAATTGTGGCGCGGCCTGAACTTAGGGACTTGTGTAACAGTTTCGTGATGTTGATGTAGGTAACTAAATTTGAAAAGTTACATTGACGTGTTCAGCAAGTGTTAGTATGGAAGTTTAATTATTTATTATTTATTTAAGGAGATCCAGCTAAAAAAATACAATAGATACAGTAATAGAAGTACAGAACCAATTACAGGAACTCACAGAATTTATTTATTATATAACAAGTTTTTGTAATTGTTTCTTTTATGTTATCCTTAAATTAAAATAATTCATAATATTAGGTACCTGCCTAAATATATATACATTCATTATTAATTGTTTTTCCTTTTGTGTCCAAAACTAAAGCTATTTTATTTTTAGCTGTGTTTCTTACGACAGGCATGGGGAAAACGCTCATGTCTCGGTTTTATAAAGGCATGCAATCTTGAACGTCTATGAGAGGCTTTTGTTTCTTAGGACAATTTTGCCGAGTGGTTGTACGTTTATGGTTTTACGTACATGATTGTAGGGATCACTTTATACTCGAGAGCGGGGATAATTTCATCTCAAAACTAAAACTGCACTGGATTGTTTAGAATATAACTTCAAATACAAAGTGCGATATTGAAACTGGACGCTAATGGAATCCAAAGATAAGACAACATTATTAGTATGAAGAAAATAGTGAAACTCGAAAAATGGTATTATCGTTGATTGAAAATACGGTGCGGTGCGCGGTGCGCGGTGCGCACATATCCACCTAAACGCTATAGCTTCTTGAATTTGTTATGCTGCTTGTAACATACGGTTTTATTGATTTTTTTTTCTAATCTACCCGTCACTTGCCCTGCATGCTATTCAAAACAAAAATTGCATTGTGTTTATTTGTAACGCGCGGCGCGCATAGATTAATAGTTATTATGCATTTCATTAACTTAGACATAAGATTTTTAATATATGCACTGCTTGTGTTGTATTTTCTTATGCAAGTGAATTTGTGTGTATTCTTTTGAGAAAATAAAGATCTTTAAACTGTTTTTTTTTTCTTTAATAGAACGCAATGTGCTCACAAGATGTACGAGTCAGTCTGTACGGTGAGGAATCATTTTACCTCGGGGGATCGTATTACTCGCATCTCCAATGAAGTCTGTAATATTTTTGTTGAAGGTTGTTTCATTTTCATCACTTAATCGGGTAATCCGTGGACAATTTCGTTTGGAACAATTTAGCTGTTAGTTCTGTTTCGCTAGTATTTAAATCCTGTCTACCATACCTGGCTTTGCCTTGCTTGTAAAGGCCAATCTCAAGTTATCTTGCCGTGGGTTTAAATATATGTGTGGTGCCAAATATGTAGAGATATTACAGTCTCTCCAAGCCTATTAACTCACTTGCATTGAATATTTACACAATATTATATATTAATAATAATATTATATTATATTCACAGCTATTTCGAAGAGACTCAGAGACGCTACAGGGGACCGGAGAGCTGGCAGTTACCTCGCTCAACGCATCTGTCTCGCAGTTCATTGGGGTAACGCAGCCAGCGTCTTCGGCATTCGGCACCATGCCGAGGGGACCTTTTCTAGATTTAGTATAGTTAGTTAGTTTTTAGTCATATTTTTGTATTATTTTATTATTTGAGTTAATGTTTATATACTGTATTTTTTATACTTATCTTATCACAAATAAAAAAATATATATTTACACAATGTAAGATAGAAGGGCTCATATTATACAATAATGATTAAACAAATATTTAATTCCACAAAAAAAATATTATGATACTTAGTCGATTTCCTACAAAGTGTTGACTGCGGGAAAGTAACCAGTTAAAGGAATGCAAATGTTCCAGTTAAACTCTTTTAATAAACAGAAAATTAATGAGGGGCTCATAGTCATATGATACAAAAATCGTATAACAATAATTTTAGTTTCCAGAAAAAACATTACGGAATAAATACGAAACATTTTGTCGTCAGTCCATCTCGTTCCTACTTAGCCGGTGTTCTAAATAATTTTGCTTCCTCCAAAGTAATAAGTTAAAGGAATGCAAATGTTACAGCTAAACTCTTTTAATAAACAGGAAATTAATTCGCATTAACAGTATTTTAATACCGCCCGATTTGCAAATTAGTATTAGCAGTTCCGTCAGCGTGGTACGAATAAGAATGAATTCAGTTTAATATTCGGAAAACGCATGTAGGTGTCTGCCCTTTCGGGGCTCCAGCCTTCGTCATTACTAGTTATTGATGTCGAGTTTTAAAGTCGACCATTCTTTATCCTGCTCACTTGACATGCATTGAAGTAGGATAGAATATTTAAAAAGGTAGTTTAAAAGATTGGAGCCGTGCAAATTGCAATGCAGTCACGTTCTAGCGTAGCCAGACAGCTAGTCTGCCCAATATCCGATTTATTGGAGGTTTTGCATGAAACTATTTTACTTTACAGAGCTATAAAGTTTGAATGGAGATTAGATTTGAAGCCAGGTGACAAATGTTTCATAAATTCTGTTCATTAGTCTGTTACTTTCTGACTTATTCCAGTAGTTCGAATAATTTCAGGAACAAATTAGCAGACGGCTAAAGGAAACGTGTAATTTAAGGAAAAAGTAGATTTACTTAGATTATTTTCAACGTGGAAAATTTTATCGAAGACATTAATTTTGAAAAAAACTCAAGCCTAAAGACTCTTTGACATAACGCCAATTAAGGAAGAACTCTTATAAGATTAATTAAATTAAATTAAATTCTGTTCGGTTTTGGACTCGGCAGCAAGTAGGTAACCTGATTTACCTTAATTATTAATTAAGTTTAATAATTACTGAATAATGATGATGTATTAATAAAATATCTGTTAAAGAATTTAAGTACGTATATTTACAGTCAATCATGGAAACGATAGTTAAAATATGTAAGTAGGATAGACTGAAAAATATACGTACTCATGTGCAGTCAAAGAGATGTATGGACCATGGACCTCTTTGTTCTAAGTAATAATTTCTATGCCTATCAACTCTCTCTCTGGATTTGGAGAAGAATGGAAGGAATAAGCTGGAGAGAGAAAAAAACGAATGTAGAAGTGCTGAATATGGTGGGAGAAACAAGATGTTTGCTAAAACTATTGAAAACAGAGGAGGAAATATGTTGGGTCACCTGATACGTTATGACGATTATATAAGAAGGATTATAGAAGGAAGGCTAGAAAAACGAAGAGGTCGTGGAAGACCACGACGTGCATTTCTAGATCAAGCCAAAGAAAAGGCCAACGTCATAACGTATCAAGAGCTCAAAGCATTAGCGGAGAATAGAATGGAATGGCGATTACTCCACCGACAAGAGCCAGGCTCTTAAATTTATGATGACGATGATCAACTCTAACTCTCTCTCACTCTCTCTAATTAGGATAGGAATAACTAACAGTCAGCATTTGCGGATCGTCACCACATCACAACACTCATAGGTATAGGTAGTTCCACGAGAGTTGAGGCGAATGGATTACGCACACAACTATATAAAGTACTGATTTCAAAAGAGTGAACGAATGGAATGAATGAGTAATCTCCTATCATTACATGAGATTTTGTTGTGTGAGTGAGGCTTCAACTCTCGTGAAACTACCTATATGTTCGTTCGCCGCCGGCGGCGCGTCACTCGCGAGTATTTTTTGCATTGCAGCGTACAAATCCGTACTGCAAAGCAAACAAATCGAATTCAACACCCACGAGACGTCGTTGAACATCAGAAATACAATTTTTACCTAAGCATTTCTACGTCGAACACAAGTTATTGCGGGTTTTTCTGACGTAAACCGCCTTGGGATACACATTATTCTATTCAAATGGTAAGTTAGGTTTCAATTCAAACTGCGGCTTACGGAAAATATGATCGCTCGTCTATTCAAAATTGAGCAAAATGTTGAAACACCTGAATAATAAAGGGAAATGAAAAACGTGGCTGTGGTGTATCTTAACTGATATTTATCAAAAACGAAAGAATATAATACTCAAAGACGTTGTATGTATAAGATTATAAAATTACATAATGTTTTAGACGAAAACTAAATACAAAAGAATTCCTTTCAAAAGTTTGACTTGAACTGACGATCACGGAACACTTGAAACATATACATGAAAATTGTCAGTAGCTTATTGCCCTAGGACGCGTATAGTATTGTTTTTCGAGAGATGGTGTAATAGCTCTCCCCCAAATATGACTTTTATCGCTGCGGTCTGGTCCGTGCGTTTTACTTCTTAGTAACAAGATTTAAAAGTCAATAATATCTTAAATTTAAATATAAAAACTTAGTGCTTCAGTTGCGTACACTACTTTCAGATTTATTCAAATGGACTTAGTTTTGTATTAATTTATACAGGGTTTCGGGTCGACTGTACAATGTGTCAAAGAATTGGACATGCAGGATGCCGATACGATATCATGTCGATATCTGGTAGTGAAGCAAGAGAACAGGCATGACACAGAATTCATAGGTGAAACTTATTATGTGAATCATTAAATTTATCACCAAAAATTATAATTATTTTTGAGTATTTTTGAGTTGAAGTAGAAAATGCTTACAAATTGGTCACCCTACTCAATATGACGTCTCGTCGCTTCCCATACTGCGTATTGGTAGTTTAAGATTATTTTAATTGAAAAAATAAGAAAAAAGAATTAATGTTGTTTGATGAAATAATACCGATTTTCTAACGGTTTTTTTGTTAGGAAAATTGGTTCCAGATCACGACCCAGAAATCACCTTGTATGTCTAATTTTTTGCAGATCGCACAGCCGACCCGAAACTATGTAAAAAATAATAGATAACTAAGTCTATTATTAACACAAAAATATAGGATAAAAACATAATAAAGATACTAACTAAAAACTAAACTATAAATAAAAAATTGAAGAAATCTTAAACTCGTTTACGCAACTGAAGCACAAAGTTTTAATAAGTAATCCCCTGGTTTAAGATATTTTTGACTTTTAAATGCCACCAGACCACAGCAATACAAGTCATATTTCGGGGAGGGCTATGTCCAGCAGTGGACATCTTACAACTGAAAAAAGGATAATGACGATGAAAACTCGAAGAGAAAACGCAATATCTAGCGTCGACTGTACTTTAACTTACAAACATCCCGCAAACCCTACACCAATTTCCTATAAACTACGTTTATTTTAACACGATATATGTCTAGACCACTAATAACAGGTTTTCAGACTAGTCTAGGAAGATATATAGCAAACAGCAAAGATAACATTTGATAGTGAGTAGGTATAACAGTTAATAACCCAATTAGAGTGTTTCGAATTTAACTTTATATCATAAGCTAATATCTATAAATTTTATGAGAGGTAGGGCACAGCGAAGTACCATCAACGCTTGAATCTGGGGCAGCCCAACTGGGGAAGTACCTCCTCCTTACAGAAGACCACAGCCATAATAGCACTGCTACCTTTCAAGTATGTAGTGTTGTGTTCCTGATGGTGAGTAAAGTTCCCAGAGCTCCAACCCCCCTTAAAGGCCGGCAACGCGCTTGTGACTCCCCTGGTGTTACGGGTGCCCATGGGCGACGGTAATTGCTTGCCACCAGGCAATCCGTCTGCTCGTTTGCCGCCTATTTCATAAAAAAAAAAACTCACTAAATTTAATAATTGAGAACATATCTAAGGCAAGCTAAAAAAACTGTTATACTGAATTACTCATGCAAACCCATTTAGTGTTCACTCGATGACCACGAACGCTGCTAAAGGGTTCAAAACGTCGAGATGACGTTTACATATATTAGTTTTAGCTGTGGTATTAGTATACGCGATATGATCCGTTTCAGTAATGTTATTTCATGAAAACAACTACTTATTTGCAAAAAATGTAAACTAGTAAAGGCGATAAGTAGATATAGTTAATTGGATTCACTAAAAGGTAATTAATCTGCCCTGTCATCCCGTCAAACAGCCCGATATGTTACGGCTCGCAGAGATCGCTAGGGAATTAATAGCGATCTGGGGATAGATTAGTCGACTATTCCTGCCACAATACCTAAAGGCCCCGCTGGCGTGTGCAAGCATGTACAAGTGCCCGAATCGGTTAATAAACATTTTATCTGTGGGTAGTTTTGCACATTATAATTTTATGAACGGAGGTAATAGTAGTTTATGTATCTGTGCATAATGAAGGGCATTACAACAAGAGTGTAGGTTTATGAAACGAGCCGAAGGCGAGTTTCATAATAATATCACACGATTGTTGTAATGCCTAATTATGTATAGTTACATACACTACTTTATCTACACACATATCATAAGTGTTTTAAGATAGGTTCAGAAACCGTAGGGAAATTACTTATTACTAGGGTTACTTGTAAACATTAAAAAGTCAACGAACGAATACGAAATACGCAACGCCGCCGTTCCAAGCTGTCATTTGTTTTGTTCGTTGACTTTTTAATGTTTACAAGTAACCCTAGTAATAAGTTTTTTCCCTACGGTTTCTGAACCCATCTTAAAACACTTAATGATATGTGTGTAGATAAAGTAGTGTATGTAACTATACATAATTAGGCATTACAACAATCGTGTGATATTATTATGAAACTCGCCTTCGGCTCGTTTCATAAACCCACACTCTTGTTGTAATGCCCTTCATTATGCACAGATACATAAACTACTATTCTTTAGTTTAGCATTTTACCACAAACAGTGCAAAGAAACTTCGGAAAGTAGGTAATTTAAGTAACAATTTTAAAAAGACTATTACTCTTCAGTAAGGTATGTTGAGTTTTATTTTTCTTAATATTTTAATGTAAAGCTCATGACATATCAGAGCACAGACGGCGCGTCCAGACGGAATTGGAATGCTCAAAGTCACGCAAAAACTGCTAAAAAGGTTTTGCTATCAGTCTCCTTGCGAGATCAAATTGAAAATGGGGAAATCGACGGGGAAAAATCTGATTTGTGTTTAAATATTGAAATTTTAATATCTATTTCACTTTTGCTATATCGTATTTAACATAATATAAAGTATAGTAACCAACAAACACGTATGTGTAACTTTATTTTAAAAATATTAAAAAATGCATGCAATCACATCCACAGCGCAGGTGTCGTCGTTCCATAGAAAATGCATCCACCACAGGTTTCGTTTTGCTATTGACAAGAACTCATCATCAGTGAGTATCATATCAAAATAGTTGTCAGTTATAAGCCTAAATGCAAGTAATTTTGGAAGTTTCACCTGATTGATTTCAGTTAATTGCCTACTAAATCGACCACAAAATAAACAAAAAAGTTTTATTGTCTAATCCCACAACAAACTTACTATTGCTTTACATTCTCGCGATAGTACAGTTACATGGTTTTAATAGTTTTATTTGGGTCAGAAGTAGCGAACTTTAGCTGTCCGATTGATATCTCTGAGCACGAAGGGAGGCAAGTTCGTCTGACAGGTTATTTACGATCCCTTCAAGAACTTATCTCCAGGAAACAACAGGCAAAGCGCTTGAGCTACATTTTCTGAAATAAATGTGTTTGGAATCTTCCAGACGTGGCCCGATTCTTGTTCTGCGGGCTCGATAAATCACACTCAAAAATGCAACAACAAATGGGGACAAGAAACCACAGATATATTATCTATAGATTGTGACTCGAGAAGGGTATCATATGTCCAATGGGAGGTAGGTGTATATGTGGTGCTTAAATATTTGACTTTGTCAAAAAAAAGGCGAAATACCAGTTTGTGTTCAGGAGCAAGATTATATTCCTCATTTAATTATTCGGTCACGAATCTCAGGTAATGTCTAAATATGTAAAATTAATCTTAAATAGTGTAATTTATATAATTACTCTTTCCCACTCTTCTTAATCAGATATAGAATATCGATCCAATATACGATTTGAAGCTAAACATGGTTTTTCACATTACAACTATTACTTAAAGCGGGATAGTTACCATGTATAAAATTTTGAATGAGTTTCCGATATTTCGGCACTGTTGCAAGCGCCATCCTCACGAAATAACTGAAGTACTGCGAGATTTAACGGTGGTCAAACCACACTCCGTAGCGATCTACCCTCTTTCTGATGCGCTTTGTTTGTTGAATGTCACTTTCACTACTACCGTCCACATTCTCACTTGATACTCGATCGCAATCACGACAAACAATACTCACTGTGTCATATCGCACATTTTGTTTTAGAACAGACACTTTGCGGTTAATGAATTTACCAATCACTGAACGCCTAAAACTCATTCAAAATTATATAAACGATAATTATCCCGTTTTAAGTAATAGTTGTAATATAGACCCAGTTATAGACATAGGTAAATAGTGTTTAGTTGGTGTTTTTTTTTATGACCTACGCTTGTGTAAATACACAAGCGAGTAATTACTATGAAATATCTAATGTAGCGTTTTTTTATTTTCTAGCTCGAACTCAAAAAAAAGAAAGGAAAAATAATAATAATAATTCGTAACTACATAAACCATTTTTCGTTCCAATTTCTACAATCGATCAACATCTTAGCTACGACCCCTGTTAAGCACTAAAAAATCTAAAGTTGTTTTTAATGGACCTACGTATATATAATGGCACCTCAGCATATGTTTAGTAGGTATGCAAAATCCTACAAGACCTTTGTCTTGGTTACTTTGCTTTGTTCTTTTGTTAAATAATATTATACATATACGAAATACCTACACAATTAACAGCTTAAGGTAACAATGAACGCCTACAAAATTATTTTACTTAGACTCGTATGGTCGCTATTCTAGAAAAAAAAATGTTAATGCGAATGACTGGTGCGCTTCACATCAAAAGGTAGCACTCAGATTCGGTTGAGATCGTCTCAACCAATCTCGCTGGAAGCGAAAACCCAGTGGGAGTATTCCAGTAGTACAAGTCAAGTCTGGTGCGGAAGGGTCCTGGATTTTCCCCAGGCTACCTTCCCCCCACACAGTCCGTTCGCTCTATCGTGCCGAACAGGTACATAAAGCCTAAGTCCGGTTCCAAAAAAAAAATCAAAAGGTAGAAAATATAATTATGGACCCTTGTATTTTTCAATGTACCTATTTTACAGTTTTATCGAATCTGCAAAGATTTTCTGGACGAATAATTTAGTTTACTTACAATGCGATATCTACTCAAGCCAGACGAATAAAACAACCATTCAGTCGATTCAGCCGAAGATTGATGCATATAGAAGCTCTGGAATTAAATCTATGCCATTCGATTTCAAAACTTATGTACACTAGTTCAGCCCTTTTAAGGTTCAATTTCGTTTAACGCTTATTTCACTGTTTAAGAATAGGTACAATTTACAACGCATTTTTGCATTTACGTAGTACTTAAGCTTACTCCTCGATGTCGTATGTTGTTGGTAAACTCAGATAAAAAAGCAACCTTGTACTACCACGAATTGAGTTCATATTTCTATTTGAGCCGGAATATGAAAAAGTCTCTGTTTGTGGGGTTATAAATGAAACGCGCTTCAACAAAGAATGAACTGAATACGTAGAAGTACGGGGTAGAACCACGTTTACAATGCAGCCAAATGAGTCTACGGTTTTTTTCATTAATTACTTTCAACTTTTGGATCCATTGTGTTGACGTTTAATTATTTATTGCAAATTAGTTTTAAGTTAGAAAAGGGAAGGATTTATTGTGGTTTTATGCGTGTGTTTGAGTGTAAAGGAATGAATTAGTCTGGGCATTTAATTGTTCAAGTTTAGTAATAAATCCTGGATTTTCGGAAATGTTGTCGAGTAGCAGGCACTGATTAATTGTTGTGATTATATAGATGTAGCTGGCTTCCGTTGTAATAATTAAAACTTTCTTACTGTAAATTCTATAGTAGGCATGATTTTGATTAATTGGGTAGGTAGGTACTGATAAAGTTTTTACTCCAGGCACGATTAAAGCCTGTATATATATTTAGCTAAAACAGTTTTGAGTATTAGGTACGAACTAGATATCGAATATAAACCGAAATGATTAAGCTACGATCAACAATTCATTTGAATTCATTGTATGTACAACCAGCAAATAATTGAGAATAATCTATTAGAATCCTTATTAGAGATGCTATTATCTATTACATTTATTTACAGAAATTACAATCGTATTATGATAACTACAAGTATTTAACTAGTCCCAGTATAAAATCTAAAAAATGCCCTTGAGGCATTGTACCAAGGATGCTGGCGGCATTTCCTCGTTGTATCGCAATGCTGATACGTTATGCGAGGAAGCCGCCTGCTCTTCAGTCACCAGTTACATCAACCAGACGATTCGCGATTTCTGCAAAAAGTTTGTTCGCGCTGGGACCCCAAGGACCTAGCGTTTCTACGCCAAACTTATCTATTATGTACAGTATCGTAAAAGTACGAACACATTTCACTTATTGCTTCGTTATTTAAAACAGATCGACTTTCCCTCAAAAAGGATCAAATTATGTATTCTAGAAATTGACATCATTATGTCTCATTGTGATACTTCGGCACTTATACACGTTACAAGTGCGTTTTGTGCCTTCATCAAAACATTATTGGTTTAGGTAATTGAATGAGATGACATTTATGAACTCAATTATACGGTAAATTATTTCTGGCATTCATTTATGCACCTATTCATAAATGAATGTATAGGTAGAGATAGCACATAATGTGCGTAAAGAAAAAATACATTGTTGAGTAATATAAGTTTACAAGAAAACATTATTAAGTCAGTTAATAAAGGACTATACATATATTTTATGGATTTTATGTTTGAAATCATCAAATTTAGAATAATGAGAGGATATGCTAATTACTATCAATTGTGAAATAATAATAAAATTGCTTTTTATATGAGCTTTTACAATATTTTCTTAACTTTGATTATATCATACTATTTACTTAGTAACGAAAATATTTTTTAAGCAATATTAGTTTACATAGCGAAAGACACGAAAATACCAATTCCAGTTGTTTATACAGTCATATACCGCGCAAGATATTTTTGATACACTGTGCTTGCTTACTAATTACATCGGCAACATCTGATATTTCCGTGTTTAGAGTAATACTGGAAAATCGACTTGAGTTATTCGATTCAACATCAATATTCGCCGATTGTTTCGCAAAACAGGGCAGGGTTAATATTAGAGTTTGAAAACAACGGCAGCGTGGAATTGAACGGGAAATTGTTTTGAAAATCCTGAACGGTGCGCGAGGTTGGAGCGAAAGTTTTTAAAATATGCGAAATTAGTTTTAATATCGATATAGTGCAGGGGATTTGTGTCTAATATGAGTTCCCGAAGTAAAATTGTTCCCCTTCGTATCCGGGTGGCTGCAAACGCCAGTTTATTGCACTCAATAAATATAATTAATATAAGCACTGTGTGGTTATTTTATAACTTTGTATTCAAGGTACAATATGATCCCCGGGATAATTTTTAACTCTACCCTATCGTTTTATACATACATTGGTATAAAATGATCCTTTAGAAAACATAAAATGTTTATTAAAATACACTCATTAAAAATATAATAGCAAGCGACATTTTTGATATCAAAGAGAAAATTAATGTCGCTATCCCTTGGTGTAGTTATCTAAGTTTGTTAAACATATTCATTATTACACGCTTTTCATAACCATTATAATTGATATCACGTTACCGCGTCTTGAAAATATTTCTGTGGCTAAATTTGCTACCTAGCTTTTGTGTAATTAATCCTTTTGTCAAAGCGGTAAGATTTTACTGAACAAATATTTATTACGGAGCAAAAATATTTTTTAATAATTGCTAAATGGTCACTGGGGTCCATTGTTTAAAATTTGAAATAATCTTTGGAATTCTTAAAACACGTAAGTTTTTATTACAAAGTAAGCAGTAATTCACTTCAATTAGACCTGATGAAATTAGTAGGTACCATCATTTCAATATTTTTTTTCGACAATTAAGTATTATAACATCAATAACTTACACATTAGGTAAGCTCCCGTTAGATCGGTATTTATTGTATGTGTGAGGAACAGAACGTTTGGCACTTCCGGCTCCGGACGCGACCGACGCCGCTTGTCAATTGTTTTGTTTACTCTTTGTGATGGTGACTGAATAAAAGCCAATTAATAAAAAAAAAAAAAAAATTGTCAGCATTTAATTATAAAATACGACACATTGATACCAATAGAAATCCAGCAGATTTTCTGTCACGATCTGCTCTTGAAATAAACAACGAGGATGATAAAAAAGAAATTCATCCTGTATTTTGTAATGCAAGCTGCAGTGTATTGAGCTATACTAATAATTCCAACATGAAATCTTTAGATTGGAAAACAATTCAAACTGAATCTAAAACGGACGTGGTTTTTTCCAAATTAATTAGGTACATGACAGATGGATGGCCAGAAAAAAAGGAATTAGATAAAGAATTGATGCCATTTTATAATAGAAGGAATGAATTAACTATAGACAGGGGTTGCATCTTTTGGGGTTATCGCATATTGATACCCCCCATCACTCGAGAACGTGTTTTAGTTGAACTACACAAAAGTCATTTTGGAATTATTAGAATGAAAGAAATTGCACGCTCGTACTTGTGGTGGCCTAACCTTGATTCAGAAATAGAAAATATAACAAAAAATTTAATCATATGTTTGCAAAATAGTAAAGCTCCTACAAAAATACAGAAACCATGGCCTGTTCCTCCTTCGGTGTGGCACAGGATCCATGCTGATTTTCTGGGTCCATTCCACAACAAAATGTTTCTGGTTATAGTGGACAGTTACTCGAAATGGCCAGAAATATATGAGATGGTAAATATTACTAGTTCTCGCACTATAGAAGTTTTTGAAAGTTTATTTACTCGCTTTGGGTACCCAGTTCATATTGTAACAGATAATGGTCGCACGTTTACTAGTCAAGAGTTCAAGGATTTTTGTACTACTAACCATATAAAGCATACATTTTCCCCGCCTTACCACCCTGCAACCAATGGTGCAGCTGAAAGGTTTGTGGAGACCTTTAAATCCGCTATAACAAAAATCATAGAGAGTGGACTTAATTTAAGATCTGCTGTTAATTTGTTTATGTTTGACTACAGAAGTACGCCACAGCGTACAACTGGGGTTTCGCCTGCACGGCTTATGTTAAGTAGAGAATTAAGAAATAGGTTTAGTTTATTGCGTCCTCCTCCACTTTCAGAGGTGATTCAAGAAAGAGCGGAGAAGAGCGAGCAACGGAAAAGGGAGATTAACTTTAATGTAGGTCAAAAAGTAATGGTCAAAAACTATAGGAAGGATAGCAAGCCGTGGGTTCAAGGTCTGGTTATCGAGGAGTCAATACCGGGGATTAATCAGATGATAAGTTGCTCGGATGAGTTAGAAGAGTTATGTTAGTATATTAAGTTACTTAGAGTTATGTTAGTACTTTATGCATTGTATTTTTGTTAAACTTTAAAATAAGTGTGGGAGAGTGTGAGGAACGGAACGTTCGGCACTTCCGGCTCCGGACGCGACCGACGCCGCTTGTCAATTGTTTTGTTTACTCTTTGTAATGGTGACTGAATAAAAGCCAATTAATTAATTCGGGCTGTTTTATTCAAGATATAATAGTATGTTTAAAAGGGTGGTGGTGGTAGTCAGTGCGCACGAATTAAGTTTTTTATTTTATTTCTGTATTTTAGCCAAAAAAAAAATACAAAAACATATAATTACAAAACTAAGTCTTATTTGGTTTATGTCCGAACGGGTTTTATCTGAAATTGCGAAGTCCGAAATCAAGTAATTTTCGGAACAGCCATTAATTTAACATTACTATAAAATATATTTTTTTTTTCTTTTAAATATAACTTTTAGTATGCCAGTACCCTGGAACACTTTAATGGACATAGGGGTGTCAAAAATTACGCAAATGTGAATCTTATTACTATAGAATAAAGTTCATAATATACAGGTGGGAAATATGTTCCTTGCGCCTTATACAGGCCTAATTCGTAAGGCCTGACATATTCGGGTTTTAATCTTCTGCCATCGTAGCTGTTACATTCTTAAATAAGTATGTAAGTGCGACAAGGTGACGAATGACTATCATAGTAATTATAGGTTATAAAACAAGCATGATATCCATTCTTTTGGTATTTTAATACTAATTAGTTATCTCGGAACATTAATTTCAACTTTCTGGACTTCTGGATAAAAAATAATTTCTAACTTTTGGGTCAAACTCATCCTGCAACTCAAAAAGAAACTTTCTTAAAATTTAGATTGTAATTCATCTCCATTAGATCCTTCAGGTAACTGTAACTTTAGAAAAAAGGTAATCAAACTGTAAACATTTTAAATGTTGATGAATTAAAGGTTCTATAGGTACAAAAGTAATATTGTTTTTTAATTCAGTTAGCTTTAAGAGAATACACTTTATCAACTAGTGTAAATTTCTCTAAGTAACGAGTGCATTAACTATTACAATAAATTACAATTATAAAAATATCATTCACTAGCTGTGCCCCGAGGTGTTACCCGCGGTTTATTAGGAAAAAAACGTAGCTAATGGTTAATCCAGGGTGTCATCTACATACCACATTTTATTAAAATCGCTCCAGGCGTTTAGACGTGAAGAAGTAACAAACATACAAACTCACACACTCACAAACTTTCGTCTTTATAATATTAGTGTAGATTTATACAATTAAGTGACTTAAATAAAATATCAATACAAAGGAGCAAAGTTGTTATTTTCCTCGCTCTCCAAGTAAGAGGACGAACATTATACGAAGTGTAACAAAGACAAATAAGTCAGAACTTGCATTAAAACAAAAAAATATATATAAAAAATTTCCTCGCTGCTTTCAAATGACAAAGAGAAACTATTTTTATCAGGTGTTTTTGAAAAACAAGATACGAGAAGTCATTTAGGTACACATAATGACTATTCACTGTCAGTTTTTCGGTCATAAAGATCAGAAAATTAAGATCTATAAAGTAAATTTATTATACATATAAGATATTTTGCACTCAATAATAAAGCTTAGCCGGAACTAATTACTTGTTAATTACCAACATATTCGACAAAAAGGAAATTTCTTTGAGACATAAATTATTCCTAATAGAACGTCTTTTATCCCGTAATGGATTTCTGGGCTGAAATAATTATTTTTTAATTATTGCGTCGTTTATTTATTTTAACATTACTTTATTTATTGTCAATCATTACAAAAAAATAGCATACATTATGTAATAAACAGACATTTAAGGAAAAAAAAAGAGTAATTTAAAACTACCTATATATCTTCAAAGTTAAGTAAACTGGTTTTAGTGACGACCAATCTAATTTAACTAATGTATTTACCATTTCATGGAATTGCGGTGAATGATAAAATTTCACAACTTTAATACAAAAATCTTTCACCAAGTAAAGGTATTATATGCCCAGTTTTTATGGTTCCGTAGCAGCCACCCCCTCCAAAAATGTATGGAAATGAACGCACATGTGCGTCAGTGGCAGTGAATGCGGTACTCAAGTAAAAACTTTTACAGTTTCATCGCTATGCCTTTCTGTCAGTCTGCTATTTAGCTCAATAATCGGTTAGCACAAGGACGCTGAAATATATGAAATAAAACAACTGAAACGGATTATATCGCGTATACTAATTTAAACTTCATCCCGGCGTTTCGAGCCATTTAGCAGAGTTTGTGGTCATCGGGTGGACTGAGAAAAATATTCATTTATCTCCGTCCCAAAAAAATACAACATGCAAACCTACCCACATATAAATATATATTAAGCCCATTTGGCGTGTGCAATTATCATGCGCAAGCACACAATTGTTTAATAATTTATAAATATTATTAAACATTGAATTGTTGAATAATTATCGAGGCAACCGAAAACGATATTACGCTGAAATTTGTTACGAAATAAAACTTTAATCTTTTTACCAGTTTAGAACAGATTCTAAACAGGTAAAAAAATCTAAAGCGAAGTTTATACAAGCAGGGACGCAGCTATATGCAAATAATGGAATAGCGACATTTATCTCTCATTCTTCCTACTTGCTGCAAGAAAACTTGCTAGTGTAAACCGGCCTTTAACCTTTAATATCGCAATATAATGTAAAGAAAGTATGAACGTCGCACTATTAGGATATAACCAGGGCGGTAAACTAGATTGGATTAATTATAGATATTAGGATATTACTGAATAAGCGTAGGCTTTAGATCTTCCCTAATACGAACGGTATTGTTTTTATTTATTTTATGTTTTAATTTTCTATATGTGTATAAATCGGGGATAGAATACCGATATTATTTTCAATACCGGTACAATTGAACCGGTATTAACCTGTTCGGGCCTGTCGTCATATATATGTATATTACATAGCGTTTAGACTCTACCTATAATAATATCAGTATCTTAGTTGTTGATAATGATGACGTTCTCTTCAGGGACATAGGGATCTAAGAAGCTACGTAAGAACTTAGTGCACATTTTTACATTTTATCCAACTCATCAGATAATGTATATGTTCTCTTTACCTAAATAGGTACCATTTAAGAAACTCGAAATAAAAATTACGAATTAACGGCAAGATTTAGATTGTTCGTAATACTGGTAACAAAGCCTGGTATAAATATGTATGTATCATATCTTTTCCACACATATATGACAAATTCAAAATACCTTATGTAATATTTTGCGGCCCGTCATTGGTTTGTTACAGTCAACTGGAAACCATATTACTGCACCCTCACAGGATGCGATTAAACCATCAATCATGTCTAGTTTACTCTGCTATTGCATTATTTGCAGTTAGTTACAGCCTTCCCCTAGATTAAATTTCTCAATGATAGTTAACGTACAATGAAAAATTATTATAATAATTGCTTACTTAACCCATTCAATACGGATGACACGACATGCGAGTCATCAATTTTTTAACGGGTGGCATATGACAGTGTCATCACATTCTATGGCGTAAGGCACGCCTTCCGCGTCATGGAATCATTGTTCGCCGCCACAGACAAAAGTTTTTGAAAATGGAAGAAGCAAAAATTTTAAAACTTAAAAAAAAAAGTTACAATACAGTTTACAAAAAAAGTTAAAATACAGTGTGTATTTTTCATAAAGGGCGTATAAGTTGCCCTCATACAGTATCCAGTAATACAACTCGTATTATGTTAATAATTTTGTTAAATAGTGTTATAACATAGTTGTAACAATTTTTTTAAGTCTGACCGGGCAGCATTGTACGCAGTCCAACTTATTTTGACATGTCAAGTAATACTGACATGATATGACGCATCGGTAGGTACGTTAATTACTATGGACGCAATACATTGCGTGCTTAATTTTTATGTATGAAATAAAAATAACCTAGTTTTTTTAACATAATGAATCTAAATAGGTTCTTGAGGTCCAATACTAATCGCCACTATAATATACACCCGTATGAAAAATACACACTGTATAATTTTAAGCAGGTAATATTTTATAATTATAAACAGTAAAGTTAAAAACTAATTAGTGTTATTTACGTTACAGTTAAATGTTATTCTTATTACAACTATTACTTAATACGGAATAGCATGTATGTTAATTCTAATGTGTAAGTAATAGTTGTAATGTGAACCACTATATTAGCTTAAAATCGTGTGCTAGTTTTATGTGTGAATCGGATAATTACTGAGCATATCTTACAGCGAATCCCAATGTTTTTAAGGTTAGGAAACTTGACAAATGTGTCATTATCTAGGAAAAGGGACCTTATTGTCGATGGCACATACGTCGAATCGCGTTGCGTTTGTATTGTATAGTCTTGAAGAATGACATAAGCGCCATCGACTATAAGGTCCATTTTCATTGATAATGTTTCAAATATTTGTTGAGGATAGGAAAACTACCATATATTCCCCGTCGTTGTAATGACGAGTATTCGGTTCAATCTAGCTGACGGAATAATTACCCCCTGGAACTGATTAGCCTCATTAGGACCAGTTAAGCGCACACCCACTCTGTACCACTTATCTACCCCATCCAACAAAATGCCGTAACAGCCACCAGAAAACTTAATCAATAGTTTACCTTATTCTCACGCCTATAAGTTCCAAATTCAAACTAGTGGAACAACGGATTTTATGCGAGATGGAGTAGACATATATGCCTTACTAGTTTCTAATTTGACTATTAATTCAAATCATTCCGATGTATTAGATCGCAATCACTGACCGTAAAATAAAGGGGAAAGTAGATTTAGACATGTATTGAACTTCATAGGGAATTCGAATATGAATAAAAACTTCGTTGCCGTCATTTCGAGATTGAGAAACAAAATAATTATATGTTAATCAAATAACACAATGTGACTTGTGATGCCGCTGCCGGCTGACTAGAATAGCACCACCCCATCTCCTCCCGCGGGTGTCGTAAGAGGCGACAAAGGGAAACATCCTACGGACGGGCAGCAGCGTCCGTCGAAATCCAATCTACAGCTACTGCGGTCGTCAACCCGCCTGCCAAGCGGGCGACTATGGCAACTACCCCCCGAGATGATACAAGTCGTATTTGTGGGAGGCCTATGTCCAGCAGTGGACTGCATATGGCTGAAAAAATTTTAATAACACAAGAAAAGGCAAACCAAAATATTATATAAACCTAACTTATAAATAAAAGCTAATAAATAGAAAATCTACCTTAGGTCCTCGGTCACTGGGTAGGTTGGCGTCATTCTCGCGCTGGGTAGCAATGCTGACTCTGGTAGAAATAGTTACCAGCCAGAAATTGATTAAATCATGAATCGAGATCCATATAACTGTAGCATATATTTTATTAAATACAACGAGTTCAGCCAATAGCCATAATATTCACATGTAAGAGTGACTCACGTAAATTAAAAGACAGGAATGTAACAAAGTTTATTTAAATTATTGCTATAAAATATTTTCCACCGAAACACAATATGTGGGCTGTACTACTATTATAAGTGCAGTAACTCCGTTTAATTTTTCATTTCAATATGTACCTTACTGTTTTACGGGAAAGTAAGTAATTGCACGAGATTTCAAGATTAGTTACTGCCTTTATGCTTAGTAGTGCAGTAGGACAGCCCAAATAATTGCAATGAATGTATATATTATTTAGTTGGTCAGTTTTTCTTAAGTATATTGACTTCTATTTTAGTTTATTATTCCATAATATTTGATGGAACGGTAATTTTCATACAATTTTCAAAATTTTAACGCCTTTTTGAGTGGATGTGATAAAAAATCATAAATCACAGTTAATATAAAAGTCATGCAAATACAAAAACTTTCCCAAACTTTATGTAACTAAGTACTTTTATTATGTAAATATGGCAAAGTTTGAGTACGTAGTCGCCTCGAGGGGACGTTCAAATTAAATCTAGAAAGTTTTTAGTAGCCTTTTGTAAATACTGAAAGTACTGAAACACATAATCTGATTTAATTCAGCAGTTGTCTATTAAAATTAAACTTTTAACTAAAGATGTATCTGGGTGATTAAGTAGTTATTCGGGCGTTTGGACCGTTCTTATTACTCTGTCCAGATTTCTATAGAAGTGCCTGCATTATATTAAGTAGGTTTTGGTTGTCCTTTAGCCAGCCCAGCTGTCTACCAGTACCTAAACCAAAAATAACACCAAACTGTGTGATCATTCCTACAGAAATCTGGACAGAGCAATAAGAACGGTTCAAACGCCAGTATAATCACCCATCTACATATATTATAGTGATTAAGTTTTTATTGTAGATCCAATATTATATATGTGTTTATAAGTTTGTGCTACCTTAGTAAAACAGTCAATGTTGAACTACGCTCAACCTCTGCAATAAAACTTAGAAAAAATATTTTCGTCTTAGAGACCAAAATCCATTAAGGCAAATTCTAAAGTATTTTTGCAATATTTTTAACCAATCGGGAACAATTATAGGCCGTTGACTTGCAGAGCGACGTTAAGTAAATTTACTCTGGAGGCATTTTATTATTCTTCAACTTTACTGTTAACGAGGTGTGGGCGGGAACTCTGTTTGCCGCCTTTTGGGGTTATCAGGCTGAGTGCTTTCTCGCACATTGTAACCTTACCGAAAACCAGTCCGGGACTGGATGAAAAGATTAGCGAACCCTTTAATTGAAGAAACATTAAACAAACAAAGTTAATCGAAATTCCAAATCGAAAGTTCAATTCGTTATTGACTATTGATTTTATCTTCATAAACAAAAGATTTGAAGTAATAATAGGAAAAAGGCGTTAAATTTATCTTCCTCTTGGTACCACTCTCAAGTGCTCGGGTAAGTATCTGACAGGAGGCCCTAGAGTTTCTTAATGTCAAGAGTTCCAGGCTTTCTTAATGCAAAGAGTCCCTAGAGTTTCTTAATGCAAAAATAGGTCCTATAGTTTTTTAATGCAAAGTGTTTCTAGAGTTTATTAATGCAATGAGGCCTTAAAGTTTCTTAATAGGGTAACAATAAAAACGGTAATTGTGTAATAAAACCACACACTATTATAAGCTAAAATGAGATAAAATAATAATGTAAGGAGAAAATGCAATACCCTTCCGCGACTAGACTTGACACCAGAGGCTCTAGTGTAAGTTTCTTTTGACGTAAAAAAAAAAGGTTTACGAACGCGTAAGTGATAATGTTATTTATATGGGAAACGCAAACGCGTTCGTGACGAAAAGTTACGTTAAAAACTTACACTTAGGGCACTGAACTTCCAGTGTGATCAGTTGAATCTAATCTGAGTGAGAAAAGGGATTGCCACGTATTATCAAAGATTTTAAGATTTGTTAACTGGTAACCCTCATGAATATGAGGCTATGATTGAATACGAAAATAATTATTGTCTTTGCGAATAAACTTGTTCGGTGATTCAATGACAGTTACATATGCAATAAAGCGTTGTTTTCTTTGAAGTCGTTTTTTACGTATCATCGAAAATATAATTTATTGTATCTTTTAATAAATACCATCTTTGAACGATAAACATAACTCAATATATGTATGAACATCTGTATGAATGTTTCAAGTCGCGGAAGGGTATTGCATTTTCATTAATGAAACATTTATAACCGTATTCAAGGATAGAAAAGTCCAATGCCAACCACGGATAGGAAAGCTCAATGTCTGAAGTCCACACACTACATGTAGGAATGATCGCTGGGAATGAATAGCCTATAGCCATTCTTTTGTCGAGACTGTGTAATTAGTCGTTGTTATTTGTAAACTTCAACTACCACTTTTCTAAAAGCAGAACCTTACTAAACAGTGTACAACAACCAAACGGGATATTGGTAAAATTAAATCTTAGTCATTGACTACACAACTTTGCTATATTTATTTATACATACCGACGGCCGTTCTGGCCTAGTGGGTAGTGACCCTGCCTATGAAGCCGATGGTCCTGGGTTCGATTCCCAGTCAGGGCATTTATTTGTGTGATGAGCACAGATATTTGTTCCTGGGTGATGGTTGTTTTCTATTCTATGTATTTAAGTATTTATATGTATCTATTTATTATATATATCGTCGTCTAGTACAGTCAGCAGCAAAAGTTGCTAAGCGTTTGAAGTGTTCAAAATGACCTACACGCGCTCTTATTTTCTTGACAATAGAGACGTGTTGACCTTATTTTGAACACCTCAAATGCTTAGCTACTTCTGCTTCTGACTGTACCTACAACACAAGCCTTACGAGCTTACCGTAGGACTAGGTCGATTTGTGTAAGATTGTCCTGAATATTTATTTATTTACATATAACCAGGATACAAGTTTCACTCGATACTTTCAATTCGGTATTCCCGTCCAGGAGATCAAAATCTGCCAGACCAAATGCAACTATGGTTTTTCATAATTAAAATTCAAAATGGCTTTCAATGGGAGACCTTTTTATATTAGCAGATATTAAATATTTAAGTAGATTTAATATTCGGAAACAAAAGAAACTCAATACTGACTAATAAATACTTTAAAAAGTTATTTATCTAAAATGAAATAACGGCTAGTGAAACTCAAGTCGATAACTCGGTAGTAGAACAAGGTGTCGAATTTGATCTGTTCTCTCGTATTTCGCGGTGGTTCCCTCCCTATCGACTAGTGAAAACAGTTCCCCGAATGCGGGTCCTATGGCATGCGTTATGATGAAAATCGGCAGCACCCCGCATGCGGGCGCTATCGACCAACAAAACTGAGCTATTATAGTAGTTTATGTATTTGTGCATAATGAAGGGCATTACAACAAGAGTGTGGGTTTATGAAACGAGGCGAAGGCGAGTGTGTTGTAATGCCTAATTATGTATAGTTGCATACACTACTTTATCTACACACATATCATAAGTGTTTTAAGATGGGTTCAGGAACCGTAGGGACATGACCTGAATTATTATTAGTGCTACTTGTAAACATTAAAAAGTCAACGAACAAAACAAATGACAGCTTCGAATGGCGGAGTTTCGTATTTCGTATCTCAGTCAAATATTTTTTTAAACCATAGACAAGCGATTGAACTCCCTATTCTATTGTCACTCGAGTTCAAATGTCGTTCGATTTATATTAAAAAAAACATAACGAATTGGCGTTTCAATGACAGTTTTAATATCTATAGATACTAGAATAGACACCCCACTTGAATTTGACAGCTGTTCCAAATTTAAACTCATAACCTACGGTTTTAAGGAGGTAATGTTAATATTACATTTCAATTAGTTTCTGATGGTTGGTAATGCTGGTCATTGCCTACGGTTTCTGGACGCATTTTGGAGCACTAATGATACAAAGTACATATTCATGCTTCCATAGGCATAAAATTAAATATTACTTCACTGCTTGTCTTTTAAAGACACGCTTTATAAGGAAGTCTAAAATAATTAGTTAATTATGGTTGTTTTTATTAAACCAGTCATTCTTATTAGTAAAAGGCCAGGAAATATCGGGGCAACACCCTCATTGACTTGTGCCCGCCGCCGTCAGAGGTCCATCGGGACCCTCGTTATCTCTCACATCGCGGCGGACAATAAATTCTTCTAGCGTTACAATTTGGTCAACTGAACGGGCCATTTCGGAGTTTAAAGTTTCTTTGAGGTGAGGGGATGGTTATATTTTAATTACGTACGTTGAATATGTGATTAATAGCACATCCCTACAGAGGCCGGGAAGTAAGGGGTTGCCGGCCGAGTATATGTAGACTGGATAGGGATTGTTACGAGGCCGACAACCCCTTTTCACGCCGAGGAAAGCAAAGTGTTTTTCTCAAACATGTATTTCTTTAACATCTAATACAATAATAATAAAAAACTAAAAATAAACATTTGTATTTAAACTTTCGTGAGACATATCTAATAAATTAAACATTAACGCGACGGGCCGGCGACGCGATCGCCGAATCGAACGGACACTCAGCACTCTTAGTGCTTGATAATGGAGGCCTATGTTCTCCGAAACATGTCGCGCGAGTGACTAAATAAACGTGAGTAGAGCCGTGTTAATGTTTAATTTATTAAAAATAAACATGCCAAATAAAACAGCACAATTTATCAAAAAACAGTTATTGTTAGCCGTACCCACCAATATTTCCTTAATAGCCAATCACCAAGATGCTATGTCATCAATTTATGTGACATTGCCGGCCTATTTAATTGTCATTACAACTAAAAAGGCCGGCAATGTCTACCTTACCGACCTCTCGTGCCTCTTGCCTCTCGCCTAGCCAATAAGGAATATAATGTCAACAATGCAGTGCACGTTAGAGAAAAATAAGTTCTTGCAGCTTTTTAATTCATGGTGGACCCATGTATTGCCCCTAAAATGCTATCAGAAAGGAGCATCGGTCTCAGTTACATGAATGTAGTCGGAGCTATGACTACTAGACTTAACTCATTTTCACTCAACTCAAATCCAAAACCACAGGTCTAAGTGCCGAATAAAAGAAATATGGAACGTTACCTACGATACATGAACCTTTTACGTTATAAATGAAATAGATGGCGCTAGTATATGAATTGACTGAACGCCTGCCGGCGGCCTTAAGAACAGCGGAGCTACCGCGAAGAACGATATTCGTAAATTTCGGACGGTTGTCTCTGCCACTCTCATGACGCCTTAATTGAAGTAAAAGAGAAAGATGCTCGGAATATACGAACTTCGATGATCGCGGTACGGACCAGATATTAACGACTACCTATTGCTTTATTCATGCATGGCACTAGCTAATCAGAATAAGATCTCTCCGAGGGTATGGGAGCGCGAGGGAGTGCACTCATCCGTCTTTAGGCATAGGTTCTTGGAAGGGCAAGGGCTTGAATAACAAGAAAGGGTTCATATCAGACATTCTGTTTCCCTAATATGCAAAACGCATTAAAATTAATCGGATCGTAATAAATAACGCAAAGCCTTATCTAGTGGACTTAAAACTTGTCAAGCAAAATTTCTCTCTTTTCTTTGAGTGTTTTATTTTACTGTCAAGACACTATAAAACACGCATATTTAAAACAAGTGATTTTACAGAAAAAAGTATTGTTACTATATATTTAATTTTCTTGGAAAAATTAAGTATAAATAACCATTAACAAAAATATTCTGCTTTCCCGTCTGGGTACAGATAATTTAGCGAGAGCGTGGAACAGTATATGTAGTGGTATTGTGTGTTTATAGGCATTCTATGTAGTGGTATCGTGTGTTTATAGGCATTCTATATTTGAAATTTCCTTTTTCCTGTACAGCCACTACAAATGCAATTCCACGCTCTCGCTAATTTATCTATAGTGGTTACAACACTATTTTTTTATTTTAATTATTTGTAGTCGGTGTCATAGGAAGTCATCACCTCTTTGCAACATTTGTTTTACAAGTTAAATAGAAAATAGTCTCGAATCTAATCAGTGAAATGATTTAAAATCCATTGGAGCAATGAACGCAAATATACTGAAAAATGTCAGTTGATATTGAATCACGTATAGCGGCCATTCGCAGTTGACCATTTTCCACGTGATCCCAATCTAAAGATTCTGAAGCTGGCTGATTGCTTTGTCAACCTCGTATTTCGGTCCTTATATTTATTGCAAAAACCACCGAGTTACCTGTGACATAAAGTCCATTTTACAAAAATATGAAGTAAAGTAAGAGGTCAAGTATGCAAGATAAAATGTCTATATGCCTCATGTTTTATTGCCCCTACGAAATTCTCGCCTATTGGACCGAAATTCTTAAGCCTTTATATAGTTAAGTGTGCATTCGGCAGCAAAAATTGTATACCAATTTAATACAAAATGTGCGTCGCTTTCGCGCATTATTGGCTATGTGCTAGAGTGACCGGCTGCTTGCATCCAATTAATTTTTATTACCATTTTGACGCGAATAATGAACACTAGAGAAAAAACATACTGTAGGGATGTAGCGTGATAAAATCTTCAAGTCTCGGCAGTATGTGGGTACCTAATAAAACTAAGGTAAGCGCTATATCTCCCTAAATCAAATTGGTAATAAATCTAACAGCTGACATGGCTATTCCATATAAGATTAAGTATTATCCATACTTACACCTACGTATGGGTTATCGTTACGACGCGACGGCGTCTAGAAAACAGGAATTATATTGTATACCTACTTTTTTGTTAACTAGTAAATTCATCATCATCATCATCATGTCAGCCGAAAGACGTCCACTGCTGGACATAGGCCTCCCCCAGGCTAGTAGTAAATTACCATTATTTAATTATATAGAATTGTACTTTCCGTTTGTGCCACAATAAACATTGAAACATAAAAGCTTGTGATTCTAAATTGGTATTATATTTTTTGGAAAAAAGAACACATTTGTAAAAAGTGACAATTTTTCCAGAAAAATATCGTTGTTATTGAGTCACAGAAAATATAGACGCTTAGAACAGTAATTGCGGCACCAACAGAAGATGAGGAAAATAGTCTTTGTAAGTGACGTGAAGTGTGAATGGGTGATTTAATGAAAAGGCAGTGAAACGCCTCTAGCAGATTTTCCTGGTAGCTTTTCTATGAGATTCAGCGAATCCGTAACGTTGCCCCTGGGACGCTAGGTAATACTACGTAATATCACACGACACCTCTCTAGTGTTGATGATATGATAGGTTGTGTTACGTTCAAATCCTACAGTAAAGATATAGTATATCGCATTCACTGCCACCAACGCACATGTGCGTTCATTTCCATACATTTTTGGAGGGGGTGGCAGCGAATGCGATATACCTACCATCCCTATGTACCTAGGGATGGTAGGTATATAAAGTAGGTATATAAACTACTACGAAGATTTAAAATTGAAATAAATCCTCCGGCAACCAATTGTGAATCCGCATCCCCGATGTTCGGGTGGCCCAATTGGTTAAGGCGTCAGCCGCTATAGCTGTATATGGGGGTTCAAATCCTGTACCATTACCATGAGTTGTGAATTTGAGGAGTATCGAGTTTACTATCTGTTCATCTCGTTCGCACTAAAATTTGTACTATTTTAGTGCGATCGAGATGCACACATAGTAAACTCGATACTCGTTATCGAAAACATCACTCCTTACCATGTCACAACTCATGGTAAGGGTACTGTCTCGGATGCCGGAGGCCCTCGTCACTATTCTTAGGTATAGGTATGTCGTCTATTTCATCTTTTAATTTATATAGTACTATTTTTACTTAAATCAAATCAAATGAAAATATTTAATAAAAAATAATTTGATTTATTTTAGTTACTACCAGAGAGTATAGACCAGTAGGTAGGAGTAGGAGTTCGTTAATCTATGTTAAATACTACGAAGATACTGGTATATACCTAAACCCCTAAACACAACCTAATTTTACTATACTCGTATAAAATGGATTAAAGATGTGTCATTTTTTATCGGAGAAAATTTATTTGCCTTTTGTGCTTATGAGAGCGAAAATTCCATTTTTTTTTTGCCAGCGAGTCACTTAGAGCGTAGACAAACCATAATATCTTAGCACGACCTATAAAAGAGATTGCAAAACGCTGTCATGAATTATTGTACTTATTAAATGAATTATTATTGAAAGTATGACCAAAATTAAAAATATAATATTTATTACTCGTATTAGTCGCAGTACTTTGGTACCGTAGGTAACCTAAAAGTACTTACGTAATCTATTCGGGTTATTTGCGCGCTCCTTGTTATAATTAGAATGGTACTTTAAAGTTAAACGTCCCTAATTCCAGTAAAAGTTTATACACAAAGTTACGTTAAGCGGTTTCGGACAGTACAGAGTAGTCATTAGTATACAATTAACTTCGAACTTCGCTTTACGACCGCCCTGATTAAAATGTCGGGATATAGGTATATAGGATATACGCAAATTGACGGTGAAGTACCAAGAACTCCTAACTACGAAAACCTAATTGTACAGGAGACAAATAAAACGTTTTATAATTTTATATAATTAACCTTTTGAACGGTTTTCCTCTCGCATCAAAATGTGACGTGTACGCCATGGTATGACTTGTGAAGAACAAATATAAACCTTATCCGTCAGCAGGACAATTGCTTTGACAGCGTCCGCCATAGCCCATAGTGGTCGGTGGCGTGGCAGGCACGGCTTGGCGTTCAAAAGGTTAATATTTATATACTATACGCCTATTTTGAAGGCATCTAATACGTATATACAATTATTAAACGTTTTCTTCATCTCCTGTAAAATTAGGTTTTCGTAGTTAGGAATTATTGGTACTACACCGTCGAAATATGATTTCAGTTGTTTTACTTCAGTTGAATGGCCGTAGGTATATTTTTTTAAAGTAAATATACCTAGTTTAAACCTATATAGAATTAAAATCAATTAAATCTATTGGTATGTTGTAAAATAATAGATCATAGAAAAATAGGTACTTCAAAAGGTACCCTCGAGCAAAATAAAAAGCAGAGCCGAACTGTATTATGGAAATAAAATGCAAAGAGAAGTCCAAGACAAAAGAAATCAAGGTGCTTCACAGACTGAGAAAATTGTCTTTCATTAAACAAAATACTGAAAGCGGCCAATCTAATGATGTTTGATTTACATGGGGGCGGTAATGAGAGATGAAGCACTGCTGGGTGTTTAACTAGATAATGTAGGGTTTGATCGACTGGCGATAGCTTAGTTGAGGAGTTTCATGGGAGTAGGTACTTATAGGTTTAATCAAGTAATCTAAATGTAGCTACTCGTATTAAATATCATGTATTGTTAAGTATACGTACAAATGATGATGATTGAGGTACAGTTTAATAGGTCTTTCGGCAATTACCTAAGTCATAACACAGATAATCATTCTGTGTTTACCTATTATATTTTGGTGTAGTATTAGTATTAAATATTTAAAATTTTAAACATTTTGGTTTATCAGACTAAGCAACAGACTATATAAGCATGCAACAGCAGCGAACCACACAAAGAAACCAGCTGTAGTGAGACCAGCATATCTAGGGCTAGCGAGAGAAAGGGAGTTAGTATTATCGAATTTCGATGTTAGTGGGAAGCTACCGCTTGTACCCATATATTGTCCGTCTTACGATTTCTGTGACCCGCAATATCTATTAGTTCGCACGTTGTTTTTTGATTAGCTCCGAACAAACGAACCTAGGGTGCGAAGATTGGGTTCAACGACCGCATAATGCTGATGAGTCTCGCTTACGGAAACAAAGTCTAAGATTCCACGTGATCATGTTCTAGTTATATTTCAGACTGGACTTAAGTTGTTGATAAGCTTTATAAACAACACGATATCAATTTACATTATTATTTATTTATACAGTTCCAACAGTACCTAGCCGCCTTAGGTAGTTTTTTATAACGGAAGTTTGTTTGTCTAGAGCATGGCCGATGAAACTGTAGCACCTAAATAGATCCAACATTCATATGTGGTAGTCCACATGGAAAGGTACCTTATGGCGCTATGCGCTTACGTTGCAAAGTGTCACATTATTATTGAAGCGTCATTAACAATAGCTTTCCATGTGGACTACCACATACTTTCGAAACCGGGCTCTACGCGCCGCTACATTTTCGCTACATACGGGTTTCCTCATGTAATCGGCTACGCGCCTACGAGCGTTGTGCCCGACAGGGGGCTTCTTGGTTACGAAAGTGTTAAGGAATAAAATACAATGACTACGAGATCTTGAGTGATACTAGCAAGCTTTTCCGTGCCAGGGAAGTGATACGTAACATCATACTAAATTACTTTAGACAGCGGAGCCAGTGAGTTTCTATGTAGGCACGCCAGTTAGGCACATAGCGGGCGAACTATCAGTGCTACGGGCCAGGACGTAGCATACCATTTATTTTTATTTTTTTGACGAAATGTATTTACGTAGGGTCTTACGGGGGGTTATGTCACAGAAGGAGGCAGCGGAGAGAGTGCGAGAAGCGGACGTGGACGCGCTGCCTCTCCGACGCAGGCGGCAGGGTCATAGACGACGAGCGTTCGTTCGCCAAGACCCTTAGTTGGGCCAGCGGGTACGGGACCCGCACTGCACGGCCCTACATGCCGTCGGGGGAGAGATCAAGCGTTTCTGATCTCTCCCTCCTTTGTGCGGATGCCCTGGCGCTAAGCTGGGGCCGCCGGAGGGCGCCAGTGTAGAATGTTCGCGATCCTATGGCGCCCTCGCAAACGGCTAAGAGGATGAAACGCCGGAGTGGGGTTTAGTGGGTAGGGCCAATCTCCTCTCCTCAGAGGAGGAGACAAGAGCGGCGAGCCCCACATACCCCCCAATATGGCCTCCCCGCGGTCAGGGGAGACGATGCGTAAAGGCATTCAAACCCCACTCCGACAACAAAAAAAAAAAAAAAGGGTCTTACGGGGGGTATGTGGGACTCGCCCTTCCAGCCTCTCCCATTAACTAGGAGAGGGGGAAGGGTATACCTACTAAAACACTTCGGGCGTACTCGCCTGACCGTTCAGTTAGCGTAGCTTTGTGAAAATGTTAAAAGACGTACTTATATTTTACTACTCATTATTCATTTAAAGGATTAGTTTATCGCGTATGAAATTGATTTACCTTTCGACGTTTCAACATAGATGTTCCAGGTCATTTTCGCCAAATAAGTCTAGCAATGGCGCGAGCAATGCCGGAGACTTTGTGCCTAATTACATAATTCTCCGTTAGTAATCCCGCCTGTCTTTGAACATGGTAATGTAACCTAGCTATCTACATAAATGTTAGGAGTCCTTACTTAACCCAAATTGAAGTTATTGCCCGGAGTTTGGAGACAGCTCGGCATTTCGAAAACCACTTAACATGGGTATTTCGTTACAACTTACAACTATATTTCAAAAGGATCCCGTCCTCCCTTGTCAAATTCTTGAAATAGTGAAAGTGCGTGCGTGTAGCTAGGTTGGATTAGGGTCAAAAATGTCGATAGGCAACAAAACCTACTTATATAAGAAGCGAAGTACGAAAATGTTAGATCCTTAATTAAATACTAGCTTTACTTACCTATAATAGCGTGCGTTGAACTAGTGGCAGAGCGTCCATACGAGTTTATTCTTACCGGCTCCCGAATTTTCAGATGCTTGACGTCTGAGATTTCTAACAATGAAATAAAACACTGACACGGATTATATCGCTTATACTTATTTAAACTACACGCACAATTGGTTGTGCACTGGGCTAGTGATCCAGTGGTTGTTGGTTCGAGTCCCGCTGCGAGTCAATTTTTTCTATTTTTCTTTCGATTTAAATATCGACGATATAATAAATAAATAAATAAATAAATATTTCAGGACAAATCGACCTAGTCCTACGGTAAGCTCAGTAAGGCTTGTGTTGTAGGCACTAGACGATGATATATATAATAGATAGATACATATAAATACTTAAAATACATAGAAAACACCCATGACTCAGGAACAAAACCTGTGTTCATCACACAAATTAATAATACTAGGATATAAACCCAGGACCGTCGGCTTCACAGGCAGGGTCACTACCCAGTAGGCCCGGCCTATCGTCGAAAGTAGTATTATACTAGATAATTAATGAATAATGCCTACGTATTATTCATTAATTATCTTCCTGGAGTTGTTCCGGCATTATGCCAGGACTCATGAGAGGCTAGGGTCCGATTGGCAACTAAGTCCAGGATTTGGCGTAGGCACCAGTTTACCGATAGCGACTGCCATCTGATCTTCCAACCCAGAGGATAAACTAGGCCTCCGGTTTCCTCAAGATGTATTCCTTCACCGAAAAGCGATCGGTAAAAATCAAATGATATTTCGTACTTTAGTTCCGAAAAACCCAATGATACAAGCCGGGGTTTAAAGTCGCACGCTCATACCGCTAGGCAACCAGCGCTTCTACGTACGTCACGAGTACTATTCATTATTTACGTTTTTTTTTTTTGAATCTGACTTGGGCTTTATGCACATGTGTGGTGCGATAGAGCAAGCGGACTGTGTGGGGGGAAGGTAGCCTGAGGAAAATCCAGGACCCTTCCGCGCCAGACTTGACTTGTACTACTGGAATACTCCTACTGAGTTACTGAGTTTTCGCTTCCAGTGAGATTGGTTGAGACGGTCTCAACCGAATCTGAGTGGTGTCATTATTTCCGTGTCATTCTTCTATTCTATTGGTCTTTATGCTATTCCTCATGAACAAATATATTTGGGACAATGGTGTCTCAAACCACATAGAGATTTCATATACTTGAGAATTTCGAAGGATTCCGCTGTGCCGGGTAGTCAATGGTCAGGGCGTCAACCGCGAAAGCTATAGGTGTGGGTTCAAAACCTGCCTCGGACATCGGTGGCCTCGTCACTTTTGTATAATTATGTCATCTATGTTTATATTTAGGACTATTTGGTTTCCAAAACATGTTAACCTAATCAAAACACATTTATCTAATAAAAATATATTTATTTTCGATTATCATTATTTATTTCAGGTACATCACCAACCCACCAAAACACCAAACTGTTTTCGGCACAGCTCGAGTATTTCAAGTCTTCACTTGGTGCCAAAGTTTCACTTTCAACTTGTCCATTCGTTTCACCGTCTTCTTGAATTGGGTCTTTGAAGTGGTACTGGCCGGACCCAGTGGCTAGAATAGGTCTGAAGGGATGGATAGATATGCTGTTGCAACAATCCTTATGTAGAGGAAACTGAAACAGAAGACAACATTTTAAAATTATTAACATTGGGCCGGTCACGTCTGTCGGATGCATCCGGATAGGTGGGCATGCGTAGCCACCAAGTGGATGCCACAAGAGAGGCGCGGACGGGGCAGGCCTAAACAGAGATGGCGGAACGATCTGGATGCTTTCCTCAGCACTTGGCCGGAAACAGCAAAAGACCGGGATTGTGGGGGTCCACGGGAGAGGCCTTTGCCCAGCAGTGGGACACTATAGGCTAAAGAAGAAAAAAACACATTGTTGAAAGTTATTGCATAGAACTTTGTCTTCAACAGAAGGACATCATAATGTCACGATCCTGAGCACTGGGGAAACGACTAATTTCAATACGAAAGTCATCATCATCATAAGACGTCTACGTCTTAGGGTTGAAAGCAGCAGCAGTAGACTACTGGACGTAGCTTCCACTGCATAACTTGTATCTTGGGAGGGAGTAGCCATAGTCGTCAGGTAGGCGGGTTGGTGACCGCAGTATCTGTTTCGGTTTCAACGGACACTGCTGCCCATCTATCGGTTTTTTTCTTAGTCGCCTCTTACGATACCCGCGGAAGAAGATAGGGTGCACACGGCACGATACATATGCTTAATACAAAAGTATACTGATATAGATATAATTTTCATTGAATTCATTTACATTTTGCTGTTTGAATGATTTACCAATTTTGACCAAAACAGAGATTAAATTTTTTAACCTGAATATGTGTCATTATCCAGGAAAAGGGACCTTATCGTCGATGGCACTGACGTCGAATCGCGTTGCATTTGTATTGTATCGTCTTGAATAACGACATAAGCGCCATCAACAATAAGGTCCCTTTTCATAGATAATGTCACATATACCTGTGTTTAGTGGAAACAAATGTGAGTTAGTACCCAATGTACCCATTGCTATATTTATTTTACAACAAACTGTAAACCTATAAAATAGTATATTTAAATAATATTTACCTTAAATGTTGCGTTATCACTTTCAGCATCAGTAGCATCCAAACCATTCTTCCAATCTACAGCATCAACATCCCAAACTTTCAATATCCCGTCCGAGCCCCCAGTAACCAGATACTTGCCACAAGGTGACACGTCAAAGTATATCCTCTGGTTTGTGTCTACCACTCGGCTCAGAACGTTCAGAGGTCTGCGGTAGTATCTGATGTCCCAGACTAGTAGCCTGTGGTCTTTGCGTGCTCCTGAGACGAGTTTCAGACCATCAGGGGTAAACTTCATATGTGTGACTCCACCTGAAATTAGTATTTACTATTATTGGCTTAGGCCTTTCAATTACATAACAAGGAGCGTACACACGGCAACCTGGACTGCAGGAGCAACTGGACCTTATGCCTTACATAATAAGGTCCACCAATGTACAGCTAAGAGTGTTGCTGTGTGTACAATCGCCATAGACATGAGAAGCCGAGGCGCTAATAAGATGTCTAAAACAGCCACTGATTATTTGGAGGAATTTCCGCCAAACCACTTAAATTTCGCGTTAGAATTGTCAAATTACGTTTTTTTTTCTTCTGTTAATATCTGTCAGCCATAATTAGATTTTATGTCATGTGTCTGTATTGTGGGCTACTATTGAAAACAGTACCCCTCTGTCTTCAGAAGGGTCTGGTCCATATTAAAATGCAAATTTAAGTTAAAAATACCAACAATAGTCATAACATGGATAATAAAGTTGGAATAATAACAGATCAGTGCCAATTTGGCCCTCGTATTTACCTACTTTTATTGCCAATTTGGCAATAAAAGTAGGAAATACGAGGGGCAGCTGATAAGTCCTAAGCCCATGGTAGAAGAAAAAAACAATATATAAAAAATAGCTTATGTTTATTTTTCGATATAATCTCCCTCTAATTTAATGTGTTTCTTACATTTTTATACAATGCCTTTAGGCCGTCAAAATAATATTTTTTAGATTGGCCTGTAGCCCTAGCACAAGAGGGGAGCGACAGTTTCTCGAACCGAGATTGACTACCCGTCCCTATTTAAATAGTATAGTTAGAACTGGACGGGTAGTCTATCTCGAAGCGATTTACTCTCGCGCCCCTCTTGTTAGGCCTACTGATATGATTATGAGGAGTTGATTTGCAATTTGCAATTTTTCTAATTTATTAAACCCATTGTATGGGTTTATATTATATATCTGTATATTAGTGATCCAAATTATGATTTATAAGTATTTCAAAATGTTTTTCTTAAACTTTATCAGCAAGTAAGCATAGCAACTTGCCTGAATGACCATGCATTTTCCCAATGCTCTTATACCCCCCCATTTCGTTGACATTAAACAGGTTAATGCTAGTGTTCCATGAGCCCACAGCCAGCATGTTGCTATCCATAGCTAAACAGGATGCAGGGAATGTGGTTTTGTGTTCTGCAAAGTCTCTTCCTGGTCTGTAATACAAGTTTATGTGTTAACACATTCGCTGCCACCCCTTCCAAAAATGTATGGAAATGAACGCACATGTGCGTCGGTGGACGTGAATGCGTTAAGATCAAAAAGGTCTTGACTTTCGTCATTTACATTAAGTTCTGTCTAATAAAATCCCTCAATCTTTTTTATCTCTCATTCTCTTTGGTTAACAATGTACAGTCAACAGGCCTGGTACCGCGAACGTCGAAGTTCGTTTAATACGAGCATCTTTTTCTGTTACTCCAATTTAAGGCGTCAGTGACAGAGATAATCGTTCGAAATTTACGAATACCGTTTTTCCAGGTAGTGCCGCAGGTGTGTTAAGCTAGCTTTTTTCGTAGCATCCCCTGTTTCAGAAATTTCTGAATTAGTATTGCGGTTTTAGATTGCTAGACCATCACCCACCCACATACACTAACAATTTTCCTAAGTCTGTGACACCCACAGCTCCCTCAAGAAGAAAGGGGTGGTGATATTCTAGTCTAAGTGGTATAATTATAATCTCAAAGGACCAAACAAGCCTGATAACATCATTTCACAGACCAGAGTGGCCATGGGTCATATTTCGCCACTAGTTAATAACAACACAATGGGAACTAAAACAAAAGAATTAATCTGTGGCTCCAGTGATTAACCCTTTATAAGGCCGCTGTTATACAGATATGCTACGTGAAAGTTAAATACACTCCTTACAAGAGCTATAATTGAAATTATTAGATACAGCAACATGTGTATTTTTAATAGTATAATGGAAACAGTGACAAATGCTTGCTTCCCTTAACGGACACAGTGCATTAATTGACCACAAACTTTAGATTAATTAATTACACTAATATTAAATTATGACCAAAAAAGTATAAATAAGAAAAGAAAGCCAAATATATTTGCTATATAATACCATTATAGTTAAATAAAAAAGAGGATGTTCTTTCTTTGTAAATGTGTATTAACTAAGTGGTTTCCAAATCGTCTCTGCCTTATAAAGGGTTAAGGGTACCAGTGGCAAACACTGTTCATTCACTGCCAAACTTTCAAAAATATGTACTGAGCAACTCTATTGTACAGTAAATAAGGTTGTAAGACGTATTTATGAAAGGATTCTTTCGGTACGTGTTTTTGCACTTGACTGTATCATTTTCATTACGGACACTGAAATGTACTTGACCCAGGTGTAACTTAATAATCATTACCTTTCAACATCAAATGTCCTTATCACCTTTTTGTAGCCTGCAACAATTTTAGTACCATCCAGGGTGAATGCTACAGTCATCGCTGGTTCCATTTCATCTACAGCGTTGAAACCTCTATAAGAGCACCTCAGTGAACCATCAAATGCATCCCACATTTGGACGGGAGCATTCTGTCTTGTTGTCAACCAACTAAAAAATAACAATAGGTTTTTAATTTAATGTAATCAAATATTATTTCATATGTAATCATAAGTATTTTTAAGTATGTATAATTGGTAGTCAATAAACAAGAAGTCCCTATGACAGCTCAAAAATGCTACCAGAATTTCGATGACTGTTTATTATATTATATGTGCATAGTTAGTGAACATAACATAACAATACTCTTTATTGCAAATCTTAAACAAATTATAAACAATACAGGTCACACTTAATGTAGAGGTAAAACACTTGGTGGTCTTATTGTTAAAGAGCAATGTCTTCCAGACAACCTTTGGGTATAATGGGTTTGGGTATGGTAGTTAGGTTCATTAATAAGTATAGATAACTTAGCATAAATAAATCTTAAATGTATTAATTAAGGTAATATTGTATACCTACTCCAACAAACATAATTATGGAGTGACATAAAGTGAATAAACACATAATAACATAAAATGAATTAAGTGACTTAGCTTTTGAAATCATGAATTAAAAATAAAATAAGAAAATAATGTAATTACATTTTGATTTATTAAAAAGATATCTAGATATGGGTTTACCTTATAAGCCACAAATCCTTATGACAGAAATACTAACAACTTTTGCACCTCATTGGGGCAGAGGGTTAAGTCTAATTAAAAATAATTTACTCCTGTTAAGAAAGTCTTTTAAGTACAGCTTACTTACTTACCAGCAAGTTTCAGGAATACTGCTATTCATGCTGGGATACCAACAAAAATCATACACCAATCCTGCTTCCTTAACATGTATGACGGAGTCCAACACATCTATCGTACGATCAGGGCCCGCTGATTCCGAATACAAGTCTCTGGGCAATTCAGTAACATGAACCCCATCATTATTCACTACAGAAAGGCAGCAGGTACCATCTGGAGACCATTTACAGCCCCGTAGATAAGGCTGCACGTCCACCTTAGCCTTTGGTGAACTAGACCAAGAAGAATTGCATAGTTCAAACAACGTTTTGCCGCCAAACAAAGTGGGATACTGAAACAAAACTTCCTCGGTGCCGGTGTTTATGGGCTCCGAGAGTAATTCTTCGGGAATATCTTTATGTATTGGCTCGAACACTTCTATTTCCATTGCATTTTCTTCCATTATAAATAAAGTAATATAACTTATTATCGCTAATTATGGAGCATTATAACCATCTAGGAAAATATGAATAATAAACAAAAACGCCAAAAAGCCATGCCATCTGCCAATTCGAAATTTGACGTTTGGCAACTTGACAATCTTGACATTGACAGAGGAAATTAATGACCGTTCAAAAACCTACAGACTTCAATAAAACAGCATCCTCACGTTTTAAAGCCTATCATTATTATCATTAATCAATACTCTGGTATGCTCTTCCCGCGCAGAGTCAGGATTTCTATAATAGGGAATTATGTTATTTGTATTTCTGATAACGAAAAGCAGACATTGTAGTAGTTGCATAGCATGCATTTTCTACGTGACAAAATTGATAAACTGATTAAATACATACCTGCGATACTACCGCGAAATTCATTATTTGTTAATTTCGAACGATTGTCTCTGTCACTCTGATGATACCGCAATTGGAGTAATAAAATAAAGAAAGCTGCTCGGAAGTTACGAGGTTCTCCAGCTTCGCTACGCGTAAGTGTAACTAGAGCATAATGATAAAAATGTGAAAAAAGTTCAATCAATCTTTTTGAGTGTTATGGCTCCATTGATGGTGTCGATGATTCCGCCAACGTCGAGGTTAAGAGAGACACGTATTTATCGACTTGGTCCGGTGTTTATCGATGGCAAGCTCACAAGGAGAATCTATAAAAAAAAAAGAAAAAACAAACTTTTGTTGTGAAAAAAGTTACTTCAGTGTTGCAAACTTTATAACCAAAACTGTCAATGTCAATCTGTCGTTTTGTCTTGACTCGATTGCTCGTGCTATAATTGACGTAAAGAGAGCACTGCGAAAAGACGAAGTGTTCGCAAATTGGTCAATTCACTCCATCATCTACAATGAACAGCTGGTTAACCAATAAAATTGGTTGACAGAAGCTTGCGCTTCAAAAAATAGTTATACAATGGCAGTAACCTCACATTGCAGTGCATTTTGTAATTATACAATTGAATAGTCAATATCATGCATAACAAATAAGTGCAATCTGTTTATATTAAAATCATTGCAGATGAAACTGAAGTTGTTTAGTCGCGGGGTGCGTGGGATCAGTTACGCTGTGGTGAAGTACTGTAATTACTCGAAGATGTCGTTTACGGAGTCTCCGGCGAAAGCGGCGCTGTGCTGCGAGGAGACAGCGGACGGGGCTCCGCCGTCGTTCGCAATGTACGAAGCGCTGAAGGACTCGTGCCAGAACAACGCGACTTTCTTCCAGCCAGACGACAGCGAGAACGGCCAGCGATTGTACCAGGGGTTCATGACACTCATAGATCATATAGACACTGTGTGGCCGTTGGTGGATCATGTGCGTAAGGTAAGCTCGGAAATCCTTAACTACTATATTTTTACCTTTTAAGAAACCTGAGGTTTATTTAGCTAGCTATCTGGCTTTTTAATTATGGTAAGTTCTAGCAATATTAGTTTGCAATCCTGTGTCGGTTGTGTGGCTTATAATATGTAATTAAAATTAATATTTAACCCGGTGCGCATGAGGCAGAGTATCCCATACCCCATCAGTCTCTTATGTCAATAATGATAAGGTATATTTTCCTGTAATATGTTTTCACATCATGCTCCCTGGGTTAAGTACCTATAAGCCTAATTACAGAATTCTCGCTGTTGGACATTGGACTAGGTTGATTTATGTAAGATGGATGACCCAAATTATTTATTTGTTTATTTATTTATTCTACTTAAATAATTTGACAGTGTCATCTCTGTAAGAAGGACAGACAACATTGATATTTTTGAACCAAAAAGGGGCTACATTCCCACTTAAATATATACTTAGTAATGCAATCTTAAAATGTAAAGATTAACACTAAGCTAAGATTTAACGCTGTAACTAACCCTATAGTTTCTCTAAGTTTCTTTTATAATATTTTTTTTTTTACATAAAATACACAAATACCTACACACAAACAAACAACCTAAAGCAAAGTATAAATTAATTTAAGTACTTTTATCATTATACTGAGGAATGTTCATTATTATATTTAATGCTATTAACAATTTAAATTTCACTAGGCAACTTAGATGAGATAGAGAAGAAAACATACCATGAATTTTAAAAAGTATGCCTGCTTGTAATAGTTCACATTTTCTATGGGTCTACAGTCCATAAAACAAGCGGTTTCAAATCCTATCAACTTGCTAAGTCTGACTAGATATGTGATGAAGATTTTTTGTCCAAGTTTAGTTTATTAAATAAATCAATAATTTCTCAATGAATCAGCTGGCACTAAATAAACACATGCTTGTAGTCTTAGGTCATAGGTGACTTCTAAAGATAAGCAACTATAATAAGCAAATTACAGGTTAATGCCACAGTACAATCATACAAGCCGCTTCTCGCCGGCTTAACTAACCGAGAGTTTAACAGTTTAATAACCTCATGAAGAAAAGAACAAGACATTTAGCTCCATCTTGCCAGAGAAAAAAAAATTGACTTTCTGCTACTACTATTTTATGATTATGCCATTTATGACAATGTAAATGTAAATCATCTATAGTTTTATGCAAATAGACAGTCTCTTGCTCTATCTAACATCTAAAATGTGGTGTATCCCAAATTAAATAAGTATTTTTATTTGTGGAAAAGAATGGTTGATACATTCTGTAAACTGTATAGCAATACTTAAACCCAAATTGTAGTGGCACTTTGTGTAACTAAATAAATTTAAAAAAAAAGAAGAAGATTGAATGATATATTATGAAACAATAATGGTTTTGTGCCGAGAAAGTAGTTAGCTTAGTTACAATTGCATAACTAAAATGGATACATAAAACTGTTAAAACATTATTTAATTTAAACATTAAATGTCTAATTGTTTAGAAATAGAAAAACAGCCATATTTTAAAAAGTTGAAGACGGGGTGTGATGATGCTCTTTTGGGGAGGGCTATGTCCAGCAGTGGACCACTATAGCTTGATGATGATGATACACTATTCTCTTATAAAAAACTGGATAGCCTAGTCACGGCTTTATGAAGGATTTTATTTTTTAAATACTACCTTATAAAAAGTATGTGTATTTATTATATTTATATACACCTATAAAGCTGACTTTGAAGCAAACCTAATTTATAAAATCTATCTCATTTATTTACAGCAACATTGTGGACGTAACATTACGAAGACAGATTTTTTTGTGAAGTAGTCATAATTTTTTTTTTTATCTCGTCGCAAATAACTATTACATATTGTGTAAATGTAAACAATGGACGTCAGACATAACATTCATAAGCATTGTTTACTAAACCGTTGAATCACCTGATTGACACCTACTTGATAAGAGACGAACTAAACGAAGCAACATGTGCTCGACTTATCTGCATAAATGCCGCTAAACGATTATGGTTATTAAGACTTGAGATCAAGTTCTTTGATAAAGTACAAGGAATATTTTTTTTTAATTGTTTTTCTCGCCTCTCGAATTTTCCTCGGTGTAGTGAGGTGAAAAGTGGTGTGTTCCGCATAGCTGCAAAATAATTTGGTGTCTCGTGTCTTGAAAGCCTCGCTACGCTCAGGAATCAATCTTTGAACCATGAGCGAAGTGAATCTTAAAATCTTATATTCCTACACTTGCTCGGCTTTCAATCTCAACACTAGCGCCAAATAACCACTTTGCAGCCTTACATAACAAATAACTAATAAATGTTATTAAAGTAGGTATATTATGATTGTCATACTGAAGTGATGTTATCCTGTCGTACTGCTAGTCTAAAGTGGTCGAGTCTTTATCGTGTTTCACTATCACTGATGACATTCGGAAGGGTACGGGTCACTTCTTTATGAGATTTGAAAGAGTTTCTCAAAAAAAAAGTTTATGTTAAAAACTGTCACAACCACGTTAATCTTAAGTAATAGTTGGGCATCCCCTTAACCTTTTGACCAACAACAGCAACGCCATGATTTATCTCTTTTTAGTATAATACTTACGGTACATGTCGTACAGTTTTCCATCTACGAACTAAGTTGTCAAAGGGTAAGCTTAAGTGAACTTATTATATACTAACATGTAGGATGTCCGGTGCGCTCCAAACTAGGCTAAGCTTGTATTGTCGAGAGTTGGACGCCCGATAATTAGTTTTTCACCTCACTCGCTCGGAAAACCTTAGTTTATAGCGCGAAATCTGCGTGGAAAAGCTTATTTTATCCGCTAGCGTGGAAAAGTCATTCGAATTTCGAAGCCGATTGTTGTAATTCTCTGTGGTGCAAATAACTTTTTTTTAAATATAAAACTCCTTCAACGCGTGACTGACGCCGCTACCGCGAAAAACGATATTCGTAAATTTCGGACTAACGTCTCTGTCACTCTCATCGGAGTAAAAGAGAAAGATGCTCGCAATATACGAACTTCGATGTTCGCGGTACCGAGCCTGAGTTCATATTAACCATAGATAATAACCAATCAGAAACACGATCTGATTACAGATTTTTAACTTCTTTATTTTTACCTACACTTTATTTTATGTCAAATAGGTTTTATTATAAATACTAATATTTTATGTCAAATTGGTTTTATTGTAAATACTAATAGTATTTCTGTTATAGTATTTATGTAATTTACATATTTTGGCTAATTAATCCATTAAATGAAACACAATTATATTGTTTATTTGATAAAGAAATTGACATGTACTTAATATTGTAATATCTGAACGCAACCGAAAAAAAAAGAAAAATTTAAAAAGTTTTAAGTTATCACAATTCACGTAATCGCAAATTTGTCGGATTTGTCCTGTGCTAAGTTCTTTGAACTCAATGTTTGAACTCAATGTTTTGTTTCTATAAAAATGTGTGGTTCTAGCAGCGATGCCGATATGATTTCCCTGAAAAATCGCGCGATATGTTTCTTTTATTGTTTTTCTTGCCGCTCGAATTTTCCTCGCTGTAGTGAGGTGAAAAGATGTGTGTTCCGCATGGCTGCAAAATTATTTGGCGTCTCGTGTCTTGAAAGCCTCGCTACGCTCAGGAATCTATCTTTGAACCATGAGCGAAGTGAATCTTAAAATCTTATATTCCTACACTTGCTCGGCTTTCAATCTCAACACTAGCGCCAAATAACCACTTTGCAGCCTTACATAACAAATAACTAATAAATGTTATTAAAGTAGGTATATTATGATTGTCATACTGAAGTGATGTTATCCTGTCGTACTGCTAGTCTAAAGTGGTCGAGTCTTTATCGTGTTTCACTATCACTGATGACATTCGGAAGGGTACGGGTCACTTCTTTATGAGATTTGAAAGAGTTTCTCAAAAAAAAAGTTTATGTTAAAAACTGTCACAACCACGTTAATCTTAAGTAATAGTTGGGCATCCCCTTAACCTTTTGACCAACAACAGCAACGCCATGATTTATCTCTTTTTAGTATAATTCGCTTCGCTCATGGTTCAATCATAGCTTCCTTCGCTTGCTCTGCTTTCAATTTCAACACTAACGCCAAATAACCACTTTGCAGCCTTGCATAACAAATAACTATTTGTTAATCTTTGTCACATTTAGTTACCAACATTAACAAAACTAAATTATCTATAATCTGTTTGTAACTGTGCGTGGAAAGGTAATGCGTTGCGGGGTTGTTAATATGTTTGCAGTTGATAGAGCCGCAAATAATATATAATTATTATTTTTGGGACAATCTTACACAAACCGACCTAGTTTTATAGTAAACTCAATAAGGCTAATGTTATAGGTAAAACTTCATAATACAATCGAATTCGACAAAGTCCATATTTTTTCGAGAAGTGAAGATCTACTGTGATCCCACCTGTTTCGGTATTCGGAAGAGATTTCTTACTCATAAAATTTCTTTAAATCTTGACCCACTCTACCTTAATTCATATTTGTTTGTTCAGTCGATATCCCATTTGTAATTTTAATTCACATTAAATTTGTTGTTACAGGTAGCCCCGCAGTACGATTTCGACGCATCCTCTCCCGGCAATGGTTACCGAAGTTTCGTCTCGGTGGTGGACTCCTGTGTGCTGCACGGTCTGAAGCTCAGTCGGCAAGTTTGCACGGGCAGGGACGCTTTGCTTTTCCGAAAAGGATATTTCGTTAGGTAACGTAGATTTAGTTTTTTTGGTCTCAAAATGTTTGGGTCAATGAAAATATCAAAATGTTCAGCCACCAAAATGTGAAGATATTTGTAGGACTGTAGGTCGTTACATAAAGGTGAAACAACTCGAATGGAATGGCCTAAGTTTTTACGGTTGACTTCAATAGTCGAATGTCCTATGTCGCCCACATGCAAGACAAATATAATACTACCTTACACGTTAAAAACTGTGAAACGATATAGGCTATGGAATGTGTCATGGAGTTAATCAAACATATATTCTCATAAACATAGATAACCTTCTCAAAGGATGGACAGAGTATAAATATGATTGTATACACCTCGACATCGTCGACACTTACCATCAGGTGTGACTGAGGTCAAATTCTGGTCATTCTTGTGTAAATAAAAACTGGTCTTAGAAACCCGGTTAGGTGAAATTTATTTTACGGTCGGCTCCAAAAAAAATGTTAATGATTTGCCGCACACATACGTTATCAAATGTATACATATTATTAGACGTGACTGTACTTACAACATTCATCTGCATAATAATCAAGACGGTACCTTCTTAATACCCTTGACACTATTTCTGACCCCAACACGTGTTTTATCTTTAACAAAGTGTGGATATCAAGAAATATTCATACAATAAATCTATTATTAAATGAGTTAAATAATAGATTTAATAATAGATTAGTACAAGACAAAGTACTAACGTATGAAAGGGCCCACTTATTTACGTAGATTTATTTAAAAGACATTCTCTATCGACAGTTGACAAGCTATGCACATACCTTATATATTTATATATGTATTAAAGTATTTGTATATTATATACTAGCGATTTAAGCATACATAGGGATATAGGGCCAGAGAAAGCGACTTTGTTTTATACTATGTAGTGATATCGTTGGCTGAGTACTCGCAACACACAATTTACTTAAGCTAACTTCTTAACTAACTGTTGTTACTCTCCTATTTAAGTAAATTTTAGTTTGTTGCGTGTTCGTCATTAATTGATACTGGCTTAAGATGTGGTTACCTATAATTGGATAAGCATCAATCTAGATTATAACATAGATTTAAAAATATGAAAGATGTATTTATTATCTGTTGGTAATCCTAAATAAAATAAAAAAAACACAAGCCTTGAGGCTCACCGTCAGGCTCAGTCAATTGGTGAGAATGTCCTGTAATATTTATTATTTATTAATAATCTGTTAGGTATATATAAACGTAAAAGTTTACCTTTAACGACCTTATACTCTAGTTTATAATGACTTGGTCTACGAAGTAGGGAAAGCCTTAACCTCGTAACGCCCAATCTTTTTTTAGGACAAGTAGAATAACAACCCAATGTCCTTAAAATAGGACATTATATTTTAAGTTTTCAGCTTCCAGAAAAAGGTTTAATTTTGTTTTATAAAGTTCATCTCGTGGGACGTTACGACTACATCTCGATGTCCTAAAAATAGGCCCTTCGGCCTTACGAGGTTAAGGCATTACACCCGCCATTTGTACCATTTTCTATTGTGCAAGTTACGAAATAGACCCATATGATTTATTGCGACTGGAATAAGTATTGAAAGTAACATGCAGCGACAAATGACGCATCACGCAAGTATGAATGCACCATTGCCCGTTAAATGGGGTCACGCGTGGTCTTCGAACCTAGTTTGCAAATCGAAGTGCGTGCATACTAATTGATTTAAGGAGAATGCTAACAGCAAGAAATCTGAGCAACTGCCTTTATATAACGTACAGTCAATATAACCTAAGAGCGCTGGTGGCCTAGCGGTAAGAGCGTGCGACTTGCAATCCGGAAGTCGCAGGTTCAACCGGCTTGTACCAACGAGTTTTTCGAAACTTATGTACGAAATATCATTTGATATTAACCAGTCGCTTTTCCGTGAAGGAAACCGGACAAATCCCAATAAGGCCTAGTTTACCCGCTGGGTTGGAAGGTCAGATGGCAGTCGCTTTCGTAAAACTAGCGCCCATGCCAAATCCTGGGATTAGTTGCCAAGCGGACCCCAGGCTTCCATGAACTGTAGAAAAATGCCGGGATAATGTGAGGAAGATGATAACAATCAATCGGAAAAATATTAGTGATATGTCCCATTGCTTTTTGTCGGCAATAAATTATTAGCGTACGTTTTAACCAATTTTCTGAATCCAATGTTCAGTTCTAAATGCTGATTAATCCTCCCCGGCCGCGTGCTTCGACAGCGTTGTCCAACACTCGGACTACAAGAAATTTTATGTTCCACTTAGTTCGACACTCGGGCTACAAGGAATTCTTATTTCTCACTTAGTCCGAAACTCGGATTACAAGGAATTCTTGTTTTCCACTTAGTCCGATCAGCGAACCACCAGGAATTCTTATTTTCCGCTTAGTCCGACCTTCAAACTTCAATTATTAATTAAAAATTATTAATTAAAATATTAATTATTTTCATTAATTAATTAATTCATGGGTTAATGAATAATAATAAATAAATAATAAATAAATAAATATTTCGGGACATTCTTACACAAATCGACCTCTATCCCGCGGTAAGCTCAATAAGGCTTGTATTGCAGGTACTAGACGACGATATATATAATAAATATATAAATATAAATACTTAAGACCCATGACTCAGGAACAAATATCTGTGCTCATCACACAAATAAATGCCCTGACTGGGAATCGAACCCAGGACCTTCGGCTTCATAGGCAGGGTCACTACCCACTAGGCCAGACCGGTCGTCGTAATACGTCGTAGTAAACCAAATTTATTGAATAGTTCACTTTCAGTATAATATTGGGGTCATTTTTGGGAGGCATTTTGTACTGGAAATGATATATCCTATTGCTGTACTGTCCTTCCTACTTACGGTTCCATAACATAAGATATTCCTAAGGTGGTGCTGTAAGCCAAAGTGATATATTATGATTTGAATTTGTACTAGCGCCGTTTCCATTTCGATGATCTGATAGTCTTATATATGTATATTAAACGTAACATATGTATTAATTGTTGTATGAGTGTTGTAAACACAGTTGGCAAACACATGTGGTTTACGTCATACCGCTATTAAAGCGCGCCACTTCCCAATGTCTAGGTCAAGGAATGTATGAGTTATGAAAACAATAAGATCGTTAATATACTAAGCAAGATTTTTATTCTTTTAGCTTAAAGAAATAAAGACTTGTTATGTTATTAATATTTTTATACGCTAGTATAGTCGCCGTCAGATATATCGGAGCTGTGGAGGTATCCACAAACATCTAAACAACGCCTCTATTGTCAAGGCGATAAAGTGTAAGTTCAAATGTGACATTATCTATGAAAAGGGACCTTATTGTCGATGGCGCTTATGTCGTTCTTCAAGATGGCGCGATACAAAAGTAACGCGGTTCGACGTAAGTGCCATCGACCATAAGGTCCCTTTTCATAGATAATGCCACAAATATTTGTGACCGCTTCCACAGCTCCGATATATCTGATCGAGACTGTACCTACTAGTGGCAGTGAGTCAATATTTTTCTTAGGCAAGACAGTATGGCCCTAACTTTTATTCCTGAGCTTAAAGAAAACTTGAACTGCGGAATAGTTAGTAAAGCAGACAGGAATCAACTAATCTTATAAACGAATACAGGCCTGGGGTGTTACCGCGAATATCGATATTCGTAAATTTCAATCACGCCGTCTCTTTTTGACGTATGTCTAGGAAGGCCTATTTATAAGTATGACGCAGTATGAACACAACACTACACCTACCATAAGTAAATGAGATAAGGGAAATAGAATGATCATGTTGATGACGTACCTAAATTAAAATATATATTATTCAATATTTGATTACATGTTTGTAAGCATGGTCTTTAGTCACTAATATTACTATGTACTATCGCATTGACATGCAAGCAAACTAGCGTTTTCGCGTCTTATGCAAGTTTTCTGAGTATCAACATTATTTTACTGACCATCTGGTAGTGACATGCGAAGCTGAAGGATTTAGTTTCAAATCCCGGTAGGGGCATCTATTTGAGCGTATTACCTGAACATTTTTCCACGATTTGGATGTTTTCTATGAATTATATATCTGTCTTTCAATATCGTCTTTTATATTAAACAAAATAACAGAAATATGTACAGTCGCCATCAAATATATCGGAGCAGTGGATGTGGTCAGAAATATCAGATTAACGCCTCTATTGTCAAGGCGATAATGTATATGTTTATATATTTGTGTCCACCTCCACAGATCCGTTATATCTGATGGCGACTGTACACAGTATATGTCGCTATACTCCCCGACTCCCGATACCTTTGATGGGAGTTTTCAAAATTTGGTACACCCAATTAGCGAAAGTTGAAAATTAAGCATGAAATATCGATTAATGATGTTGTAATATAGATTGAAATTTATAAAACGGACATCAAAACCAAGTTTTTATAGAAATTTAACTCTAATTGTCGTCACGAAACTGACAGTTAGTTATTTTTTTTTAACAACTTACGCTAATTGGGTGTACCAAATTTTGAAAACTCCCTGATAGAAGATTGTCCAACAACGTGTCTATTTTTGCCTCAGGGAAGTAGAATCATGCGGACAACTGCTGGCGTCGCTAGGCACGTGCCTGCACCACGTGCACACGCTGCTGTCGTGGGCGCCGCCCGGTGACCTATTCCCGTCCGAAGCGCGTTCGCCTGAGGAGCTGTTCTCGCAAGCTGATACCATCAACCAGTACTGCTTTTACGGGAGGTGCCTTGGGTTTCAGGTCAGTGCGTAATTAGATCGAAATCCTGACAAAAATCGGGTGCCGTTGGACGAAAAGCTGACATTGACTGACAATATTCGGGTGTCGTTTAACAAAATTTTACATTGTTTGACATAATCTGCGCATGTGAATCCTCTGGATTTGCAGGCGTCCATATGTTACGGTAACTGCTTACCATCAGGCGGCCCGTATGCTTCTTTGCCACCGTCGTTGTATAAAAAATCTGACATTTTCAGACCTAACATCATTTAACACAATCGGATTTGACAAATTCTGGTGTATTAATCTAGCGTAGTCCAACATTATTGAAAAATATGTTTTGACAGAGTTTGACATTGGCGTCTAATCCGCCCAGATTATGTAGGCCTTAAATTCCATTATATTTCAAATATTATATATGACGAATTGAAATTGTACTGTTATTGGCGTTTGTATCAGGAAACACTAAATTGTTTGACGTAATGGTACTGACTAATGACATTGACGGATCTTATATTTTTATTAGTTTGATGTTAATATCTTTTTTTATAAAGCTTATTTAGATTTTAGATTTTTTTTTTTACATCTGACATCATCTGTCATTTTGGATCTCACGTGTAAAGATCATTTTTTATTTCCAGTTCCTACCCTCCATGCGCGGCATACTAAAGGGTATATCCATCTGCATGGCCGGCTTCTCCGAAGCATACTACAGCCACGGAAACCTGATCAGTTCCGTGTGGACGGGCGGGCAGTACCTGATCGACCCCGAGATGCGCGCGCGCCGGATTGTCAACATATCGCAGTCGGCTAGCGTCGAGTTCTGCAAAGCGTTTTGGTTTTTGGCTGAAAGTGGTAAGTGGTACCTAAATTAAGTAAAATAGCCTAAAAACAGTATGTAGAGGAGCCTATTTCTGCCAACAAACTGTTATACAGTTTGACGGAGGTTGTACATATCATGTAAAAATATGCTGTTCCGTGAATGAATGGTTTATTTATTTATTTATTTTTTCTTTTTATAAGTCTGACTAGCTGTGCCCAGCGGTGTTACCTGTGGTTTATTAGGGGAAAAATGTAGCCTGTGTTAATCCAGGGTGTCAATTAACTCCGTACCAAATTTTATTAAAATCGCTCCAGCCATTTAGAAGTGACAAACATACACACTCACAAACTTTCGCCTTTATAATATTAGTGTAGATATTGCTCAAAATATTTAGATGTAACGAGGATATCTCAATAGCCGTGCACCATGGCTGGCCAACGAATATATTTAATACTAGCGTATGCCCGCGACTTCGCACAAGATTAGTACTTCGAGTAGCTTATTTGTCTATTGTTTTATTTGTTTTTATACATTATTTTCTTAATCTGTGTTTAAGTGTCCCACTGCTGGGTAAAGGCCTCCCCTCTTTTTCTCCACTCAACCACAAAATAGATAGGTACAGAAGTCAATAAAATGTATGTACTACATTTTTCATACCTACTCCCGGCGGTCGCTCTAGGGTTGCCAACTATGCTTATGCACGAAAAACTATCGTGGTACTGGCGCTCCTATCTAGTTGTTTGTGATTAATTGTCGAGAATGAAACGGAAAGAATCCTGACTATATAACTATCCTAACTAATATTATAAACACGAAAGTAACTCTGTCTGTGTGTCTGTGTCGCTTTCACGCTATTTTTAATAATATTGAACCGATTTAAATAAAATTTGGTATGGAGAGTGTCTGAGTCGCGAGAAAGGACATAGGATAGTTTTTGTCAATCATCATCATCATCATCATCACCTTGATTTTATGCAGACGAAGAATTAATAATAACTAGAATATTTTTATTTTAATGTTATTATTATATTACAAATTTGTCATAGCAAATATCTTGCGACGATTTCGACATTGGCAAAAAGCACGATTATTATATTTTAAATTGTAATAAGTTCGCATTAAATAACGTAACCAAGAAACGGATGTCTGAGGCGCTACCGCCCAAAACGATATTCGTAATTTGCGGGCATCTTTCTCTTTTACCCCAATTAAGACGTCATAAGAGTGACAGAGACAATCGTCCGAAATTTACGAATATCGTTGTTCGCGGTAACGCCGCAGTTGTAATTGGAGAAAAGAGAAAGATGCAAGAAATATGTCGCATTATCTATGAAGAGGGACCTTATGGTCGATGGCCGGTGACTGAATATATATAGACACAGCTCTCCATACAAAAATGCCTTCCAAAATTGACCCCAGGCGCACTGACACTGACAACAATCCCCTCTTCATAAATTGTCAGAGCAGCTTGGAGTTTATCCAATAGACAATTTCGCGCTATTTAAAAAAAGTTGTGATTGGTTAAAAAAAGTTTTAAGCGTCAAACCTCATGCGCGGCGTTGCAATATTATGGCGTTG